>JAPYKE020000047.1:832500-2197500 GCA_028554795.2 Sinohyriopsis cumingii
TTCAATTATGGACAGTGCCTATGAAATGAACATTATGCACTATCTAATCGGAGCCAGTGAATACTTAAATATACGCCTTAAGGAATTACTAATCAAATGAATAACAATTATGTTGCATCCTCTGACTGAATGTCGCGAATAAATAGAATTCTATGCAAATAACATACCCCCAAAAATAACAGAAAGATATGTCACGACGAGCCTAACTCAAGAATGTAAACTCTAGCCAGTAGGTGTCCAATAAAATTTACAGTGGCCTTTTTTCCAGCATGAATAGTTAAAACAATACATTTAACCAAGGTCATCGAAGCGTGATATATGGGTCGCAGTGATTAACTTTTGAGAAGAACTCATTAAGATGAATCCCTAAAGTACCAATACTCCATATTTAACGATATACGTTAAGAATGTAAAAAAAAAAAATATGTGGCCATGAGTTAAGCGCAAAGCCTTAACGTAAGCCGCCTGTTAAATGTTATATGTAAACTGGAGGACACGGTGACTTTCTTGTGTTCTAGGTGTGTGGTATAAATAAACATCCCAACAGACATGTACCTTGCAACCACTATCGGGGTCTGTCGGATGTAAGCTTCCTGTCATAAGACTCAACCCATGGCACGGGGGAGGGGGTCTGGAAGGGGCAATTTCAAATTACCGGCCCGTTATCTCACATAGAAAATTTTTGTCATCTCGAAGATAAATAAAGACAGTAATTCGTACTCAACCATATGTAACCGCATTGATGCATGCTTTACTGTATTTTTCCCCACATACCGTACTCTGGGGATATTTTTTTATATTATTTCTTTAAGCAAATGAGTACTTCCTTGTTCGACTGCTTTACTCTATTTAGTTTTAAGAAAGGCTGACATTCCGACATTCCGGTTTGTTTCCAGTCATAAGCGTGAATAGTAGAAAACTTTCACTGGGATTAATTTGATTTCTAATTTCATGCGTTATAGACTTGCGTTCTCTTTGTTACATGTTGTTTTTGTTTAATATGGTTAATGTATATGCGCAGGATCGATTTCGTTGGTCTTCTAGGCGGAGTTATCGACATGAAATCATGCTAATCCAGGCGACCATAACATTTCTCCAATAGTGTACATTATGACGCTTGCTCCTCAACATCAGCTAATTATTTGGTTTGAGAAATATCTTCCCAATAATGAACCTTCATAATCCATAAAAAATCAATAAATCTATCAAAGCCATAAACGGAGACGTAAATATAAAAATTACATACTCAAGTTTTATTTCAATATGCTCTGGATAATAAAAATGTAGGTACAAAACAATATTATCGCTTAAATTTAGGTACAAAACAATATTATCGCTTAAATTTAGGTACAAAACCCTGAAAGTTAATGAAAATGCAATTCATTTTATATGTGACTAATTTAAAATTGCTGCTCAGTGAGTAATTTTCAACGAGTATTTAAACATATTGAACGGATTCTTTATATTCTACGATAATGATGAAACAGATGTTGTCATGTTTTAAAATCTCTACTCCTATCCAAATGGATGGCTATATTAACATGGGGCTTTCACCAAGAGACTTATACTGCCTGGTATGGTTCGAAATGAAAATGGTGTCAGTTGTTTATAAGGCTGCCATGATGATAGTGTTAACAGTGTTGTCGTCACTAATCCTGTAAATAGATGAACATTATGACATGGTTTTTTTCATCAAACGACTTATTATGATATCTACTATGTCCTAGATGGATGTTAGAAACTTACATTTTCTTAAATCGTCTGCACGATGTTGAATGCGTGGATTTGAAAAGAAGGAAATAAGTTCCCTAAAACCATTTGTGGAGAATGTGTATAAGGCATATTATCAAGCGTTTCTGAAACTCATAATAAAATATAAGGGTCTTTAGAAATTAAAAGAAACTTTGGATCAAAGTGCAAATTAGAAAATTAATTTCAGGACATGCAATAATTTTTTTGATCTAGTAAATTCGATATCTAAGAGTGCATCATTTGAAAGTGTCCCCAAAATATAGAATTTGGAGTGCTTCAGGCATTTTACAAGTGTACTACATCCATCTACAAGATAGTTGTCTTTCACTTTTTGGGTGTAGTCACGGTGTTTGTCGTTTGTAGAGGCTATATAACAACGTTGTTTGACGTTGTACTGAGGTTCCTCCTTGCAGATAGCCGCATTCCTAACGGGACTATGACAAAACTTAGACACAATAAATCGTATTACGCCCCTTTGTGTATATATCACTAACTGGACTGTGTGTCGGTCAGCGTGCACTGATTTATCGATTGAAAAGAATTTCCAAGAATCAATTAATGTACTTTTTGTCTTGCTCTGACTACATTAGTTGCTGACTTGCAAATAATTGGCGTAACATTTCCAAACATAGTAAAATCAATTCCTAGCCTGCACGAGTCATATCATTTTAGACAGAGTCACACATTCTCATTATGAAATTCCTATTACATACAACGAGTAAATTCGAACAATTTTGTCACAATTCATATCAACGTAATATTGTATGATATTCATAAAATACATAAATCATATAACATTCAAGACAAATGAATGCATGCAATTAACTTCCAAACGCAAAGAAAACTGATGCATATAGTTAAAACGAACACATGCAACAAATAATTGCAAAATTATATCAATGAACATTTTGTATGCGATTGAGACAAACCTTGTGCCCTCTGAGACTGGCTCTTTTTGTATAAAGTCGGATCCCTCCTTCCCGTATTCCTCAACTTCCAGACACCCGTCACTAGGACAATTTATACTGCAAGAACACATTCTACTCCCCAGGAGTCAAGAATATCCCCTTTCGCAGAAAAACATAGACTGGCTAATTTTGAGAGAGAAATTACTTAAAACTTTTAGTTTTTTCTGGGAAACATAGAACCTTCATTAGCTTGGCAAATCAGGATTACTTTATCTGACCATCAAAAACGTAACACGCCCATCGAAGCTAGAATAATTCTCTCTATTCTGCCTTTATTACCAACTATTTCTGGGAAAAGAAAAAAGAAACTCATTTTATGACACTTATTTCACATGGAACAATTTGTCTCTATATTGTCTCTGACAATTCCCTCTAATTAACCCGAAGTTAACATTGCCACTGTATCTGTTGGACCGTTATCACAGCGGATTCTAATTAAATATCAATTATAACCCCAAACAAGGGAGGTTAGATCATCGCAGGCTAGCGATTTATCGCAGTCTAGCCCATACGTCAAGGTAAATTGTTATGTATCACGCTGACCGATTATTATTATTATTATTATTATTATTATTATTTGAATTATAGTCTTGTGCGCCCAACTGGGTATGTAGGACCTTTTTATTCCTGTACAACACGTTGCTTCAGTGATCGTGAGAGAAGGAATCAATGCCTCATACCACACGCTTTTATGTACTCAAAGAGTACTGAGAATTTCGCCGTCAGGTCGTGGGACTATAAAACCCATACATTCTGAATGAAGGGCTAACTTGAGTTGGAATAGACCCACCACACATTCATATAAAAGTCAGTTATCTGACCACGACAAGACTGTCATGTATGTGTTGCAATAAAAAAGTTCTTCAAAATTTACTCTGTTACATACAACATTCTCTTGATGATTTTTTTTTTTTTCGTTATAGAGGCTTGCGGTATGCTTATTCTTCATGGTGTAATCAGAAAACAGCAGTATTTGCATTTTATCTTACAGGTATTGGTTCAGTTCCGTCGGGTTTATTTTATTTGTCATGTCATGTATAATTACATATGGCTTTTATGACATTTCATGTTTCATGTCGATCTGTTCAAAATAATTGTGGGGGGGGGGTTATAAAAATTGCAACTTATTTAAATTTTGTAACAATTGTCCTTGTTACTCCCATAGATATTTTAAAATCCCTCTCAAGCTATCATGTATGTATATTTAGAACTTAGATTCCGTATATATAACATGGTATAAATGGTTCAGTTTAGCATTAATTTTGACTTTACATAACGAATTTCTACCAAATCCTCATCTGATATTTTTATTGATGCGAATATTGGGTCTGCTACCAGTCTTCTGCTTTTCCCTTGCTTCATCGCCCTGGCCAATTAAAAATATACACTTTTTCTAGGTTCTCAGTGGTTTTGCCGAATACAGCGTTGTTCATCAGTTTGAAGGAATCTGTTTAAAATTCGTTTTTGTGGATTTGATCCACGTGTCAAGTTTTAACTGAGTACACGGTATCATCCATATTGACATATCCAAATTTAATTTAGATTGTGGTAGTGGACCGCATATCAGTTTATAACAATTACGAAACTGTCCAATTCACTGACTAATACTACCTGGTATAACTCAGCCATTTTTTTCTCGACCAGCACCTTCTCGGGTGGAAACCCCAGATGGCCGAGTGGTTTAAAGCGCTCGCCTTTACCGATCACTGCCTTCTCACCTCTGTCCGATTTCGAATCTCGGGCTCGGCCAGTGTGTGTATGTGAAAAAACTTGCCAGTAACTTGCCGCGGATCGGCGGTCCGTCTCCGGATTTTCCCGAGTTCTTCTTCCACCAGTTAAACTGATCGTTATGTATAGCCTAACATGTGCTGAAAAATGGCGCTAAACCCACAACATCATCATTTCAAGGGTCAACGGATAACCTCTGTGGGTGTCATGAAGTTCATCGAGATACTCTAAATCAACTTCCAAAATATATAATCTTCAGAAAAATCGTTAATATTAGTCAGTTGTTTGATAAGATAAATTCATTTAAACTCAGGCCATTGAAATGGTTGCATCATAGACTATCCATAAAAACTGTTACTATCAAGATATATTATTCAGTTATTTGATTGGTCATGGTCATAATCATTAACAACTGGGTTGTTAGCTTTACGAAATCTTTCTGATACCATAGAGATTCCTTATAAATTCATAGTAAATTTACATCAATATCAGTTAGTTGTTACAGTTCAACGCCTGTCATTTTCAGGGCGGCATCACATGTCATTCTCGGTTGTGTGATATATTGGGCAGGATGGTCGGGGTTTAAGGGTTACATAGATATGGTGACATGGATTTGATATAAATATCGTGGTAGTCAGGGTTTTGATACACATATCATTGTCGTCAGGGTTTTAATATAGATATCATTGTGATTACCAAAGTTTTTCATATTAACTTTTCCATACTTCTTAATATTGTAAGTATTAGTGTAAAGGTGTTCCTTGCATTTATTACTAAAAGGCACAAAAATGTTTTTTTTTTATTTTTTTATTTAAAAATGAATTAAATTACAGCCCGAAATAACAATTTTTTCTAATTCCACACCAGATGAAAGTTCCCGTGTACGTAGAATAGTAAATGACCATGAATGTATTACATAAAGAGATTCCACTAGATTTAGCTTTGTATACATAAAGCGTCAAAGTTCTGGAAATTAATCTTCTTTAAGTTCAGTGCGACCGCTTCGGTGGTCTAAGTGGTTAGAGCGTCCACCTCGAATAAGAGAGGTCGCGGTTTCGAACCCCGGCCGAGTCATACCAGAGCCTCATAAAATTGGTACTAGAAGTTGCCTCTCTTGGCACTCACCAATAAGAGGTTTGTGTTAGGACTGATCGGCTTGGTGGCAGGATAATGATGCCCAAGTGTTAAACATTACTATAAACTGCCACTGAATGTAGCAGACATTTATAGATATGGCTGAAATTGTTAAAACTACGTTAAAAATCCAAAACACATAAAACTGTGGTTCAAAAGGTCACAGAGAGCACCTTTATGTATATAGTACGAGCATGTCACACGACGGAACGTTGTTTTTTTATATACTGACAATATGATAAGAGAGTTTATATTTTCGTCAGTATTTTTAAATAATATTGCAACAACGGGGAAGATACAGTACTTGAATTGGTATACTTATTTATCAATAACTATACCAGAAACGCTATTTATCTATTTGCCGAGATTGCCCGTCTGTTAGCCAAGTGATAGCAGTTAAAAGTACACTTCCATGAGTAGATCATATGATGAACGTCCGATTACTCGCTGCTCTGGATGATTTCTTTCAAGAAGGTGTAACGCAATATTGTAACATCAAAGGTAAGAGAAGAGAAAGTGTGTGTGTGTGTGTGTGTTTGTGTGTGTGTGATTTAGATTTTTAATGTAGCTTCGACAATTTTTCAATCATATCGCTACGATGTCTGCAGTGTGGCAGTTTATAGTGACGTCTAGCACTGGGACATCATGCGGCAGACATGTAGCGTATGCCCCACCCAATCACATTATTCTGACACCAGGCCGACCATTCCTAACACTAACATCTTAATGCTGAGCGCCAAGCGTGGCAGCTGTTAGTACCATTTTTATAAGTCTTTGGTATGACTCAACCGGGGTTCAAAGCCGCGACCTTCCGCATCCGAGGCGGACGCTCTAACCACTAAGCCACCGGAGAGTTCAGAAGAGAAAGTAACATGAACGATCGTGAATTATGACAGATCATTCCATATCCACGCCCACAGAGAGTAAGTCACTGACTCAAAACATCCACAATGAAACATGAGATTACGCGCGATGTGTGTGTTTGTTTCATTATGTTGCAGCGGCGATCTAATCGAGATCATGACCGAGTGAATGGTGAGATATGGACATACGTATACAGATGATGAAATCGACAGCTGGATTAATCTTGTTGTTGTTGTTGTTTTAGGGGTTAACGCCATTTTTCAGCACAAGACAGGCTATACATGCCGGCCAGTATTAATGGTGGAGGAAGAACCCGGGAAACCCCCGGAAAGAACCACCGACCCTCGAGAAGCTACCGGCAAACTTTCTCACATATCCACATTGGCCGAGCCCGAGACTCGAACCTACGCAGACAGCGGTGAGATGGCAGTGATCCGTGACGGAGAGCGCTTTAGACCACTCGGCCACTCGGGGCCCCTGGATTAATGTAGATAAGTACATAACAAGTACCTACACTCGAGCTTCTTTTAATTAAGATGTAAAATTACTTTTAGGAACATAAATGTTGTCAGGAAACATGGAGCACCGCTGCAACGCATAATAAAAAAAGATGTTATAGAGCAAAACTCAACCGTACAATCAGACAGACAAAGTCAACACCACATGTCCTACGCGTGTCGTAGTGGGAATAAAAGTAAACACAATTCTCGTGGTTTTCGGCTGTTAAGAGCAGATTGAAAGACGATGTATCTGGGGTAGATAATTTATATACATATCAATAATTATTTATTGCTTTGTGGTTGGTAAAAAAGGGCCACTCATTAGATTCTTTATAATGTGTAAAACGGGATATTTTGTGTTAAGTATTCATCCATTGTTATCAATCTGAACCTACTGACCGTAATCATGCCAAATGTTTACATCACTTGACAAAACCTAATCAGATATATCTACCAATCTCACATTCAGATTTCTGTATCGCGTGTTGGCAGTAAATATTATAAATGTCGATATGTTATGAGTGAATTGTTCATTAATTACCTTTCTTCAAACTAAAGTTAAATTTCATGATTGTATGAATGAGCCTACAATTACGCGCACGCCAGAAAGGAGATGGGGGTGGGTGTTGACTCAGCCACTGAGTTAGTAGATCTCATTGTTTAGATAATGTAAAATAAAAAGAGTTTCATTTACAAAAAAATTTAATTACTATAAAGGAGAATTAAAATATCGATGCATTCGGATGTTTGCTTAAAGACAAAATGAGAGGGAATTGAATAGTTCTACAATGTCTTAACTGTTCGACATAATTCTACACTGTCTTAACTGTTCGACATAATTCTACACTGTCTTAACTGTTCGACATAATTCTACACTGTCTTAACTGTTCGACATAATTCTACACTGTCTTAACTGTTCGACATAATTCTACACTGTCTTAACTGTTCGACATAATTCTACACTGTCTTAACTGTTCGACATAATTCTACAATGTCTGATCGGCTTCACGTAATTCCCCAATGTCCCAGCTGTTTGACAATATTCTACAGTGTCTTAACTGCTTGACCATTTCACGTTGTCTTAGCTTCTTTGCATAATTTCACACGATCTCAGCAGCTTGGCATAATTCTGCGATGCCTCAGATGTTTGACATAATTCTGAAATGTCTTAACTGCTTGACAATTCTACAATATCTCAGTTGTATGACACAATTCTACGTTTCTCTGATCACTAAAGTGCACGTATAAATATCTTAATAGGTCATACGATTCAAAATTCTAAGCAAACTTTCCACAGTAAATATCACTGTAACATTCAGTCTCTTTGTTTGAAAGAATGTTTATATCTAGCGCATCTGTTTGGATAGTTATCTTTGGCATCAAAGCCAAATACGGCTTATTGAACAAGAAAGAAGATGGAATTAACGTATGTTTCATTTCAGTGTGTCGGTTATATTTTTTAATTTGTTCTACATGAATGCACTATTTTCAGAAAAAATATCCGTTTTGCTTTTTCTTTACTTTTTCCCACCTTTTTGGCATTTTGGCCTTTCAAAGCTGGATTCGACTGATATATTTGTAAAAAAGAAATATGGTCAAAACCACAAATGTGTGTGTAGATATAATGCTAATTTTACAACAGTGTTGAGTGAGTAATCTGCTCAAGATATAGTCCCAGAATGCAGCAACAAATGTAAATGATATTACACCTTTCAAAAATTTAAACACAAACTTTAACATTATTCGAAATGATCCAGAAAGCTTTATGTTGATGCGGGAGATACAAACAAGACAAGAACTTCTAATATATACGCGTATAACCTGTAAACCTTAGTAATATTATGAAATCGTTTCAGTTAATGCAGCCACTAATGTTGGACTTATGTGACTTTCAATGAGTTCCAGAACTTTAACTTTGTTGAAGACAACACCGCTGTCGCCGACGCCGCTGGAAAAAGCATAAAATCGGCTTACAGATTAAATATAGAAGGTTCTGCTTAAAGCTATTTTTTATTCTTCCTAACATAAAACTCCATATTCTTTGCATTTATAAATTTATAGTGCCTCTTTTACGAATAATCGCATTTAAAAGAGTGATGATCAAAATGTTGGCGCAAGTATTCCCCGTCCTTGATACGTATTCGGAAATGACGTATCGTTAGACTAAAATAATTGAAAACGTAGAGATTATAGCTTAGAGAATTTGCGATAGATTTTGAAATAAAAAGAATAGCGATCTTGTGTAAATTTTAGCAATTGAAACGATTTTTGCTACATCTAGAGTTAATATTGTCATCAATAGCTCTAAGAAAAAGAAAATAAAGAAACATAAATATCTATTGTGCATTCGAACACAGAAGATCGATCTATACATATGTTCTAAGTGTTATGTCATCTCAGGCACACCGAGAATTTTTTTTCCATCAGATCTCATTTTTAGTCAAAATTATAAAATTTCTTTTGGAACATAAAAGTGCAGTTTTTTAAATGGTTGTTGGGGGTCACCACCGCAAAGGCACTCGTGTTTGTCAGTAACTATTGACAACACCCACTCTCTTTTTACCAGTTAACACAAGGTGACTAAACCACGCAGTTCGAACTCTGCCCATCGATTATTCAGTGCTCATATTCTTATACTGTCAGTTGAGCCACTCATAACTTGGACCACAGCTTGAATGGTATATTCTGGATTTTTTTTCTCTCGTGCGATTTAGGTACTTACGTACAAAAAAAATAACAGCCTGTGAATATCACTGTGTTATACAAAATTTTTTCCTTGGTAGTTAGTGTTATTTCGTAATTGATTATGCCTAAAAGTATAGAAAATTGTTATTATTCCCCACAAACTTTGCTTTTGTGACCAGGACAGTGATATTTTGAAATTTACATATTTCCAATGAGAAATCGGGCGAATTTGTGTATTTTCGTTAACATAAAGTCAGAAAAACAACATATGAATCAAATTAACATGTATTTATACTAAAGTAATGCAAATATGACCACATAAGATTTAGAAGTGAGTAGTTTTTCGAGATTTACGATTATACTGTAAATCACGTTCAAGAATCAGCCCTCAAATGTAGTCTCCCATCATGTTCTCGTTATACTGTCCTTGGTAGCGGCATTCAAAGTCCAGTATATCCTAGTGGAAACGCTCGCTTTGCTCCTTCGAGTACCCTCCCATGTTTTCCTTGAATTTATCAAGATGAATATCAAAGATATGGACTTTGAGGGACATCCTGTAGCCTATCGTGCTGTAGTTCTTCACCCGAGTCTCAACCAGCTCCACATAGTATTCGGTCTTGTGATTCCCCAGGAATCCCCGAACCACTGCGACGAAGCTGTTCCAAGCCGCTTTCTCCTTACTAGAGAGCTTCTTGGGGAATTCATTGCACTCCAGAATCTTCTTTATCTGTGGTCCGAAGAAGACACCGGCGTTGACCTTTGCCTCATACAGCTTAGGGAAGAAGTTTTGAAGGTACTTGAAGGCTGCCGGCTCCTTATCTAGAGCACTGACAATTCGTATCATAAGACCCAGTTTGATGTGTAGTGGTGGCATCAGCACCTTCCGAGGGTCCACCAGTGGCTCTCACTTGACGTTGTTCCTCCCCACAGAGAACTCGATCCTCTGTGGCCAGTCCCGCCTATGGTAGCGAGCCTTGGTGTCCCTGCTGTCCCAAAGGCAAAGATAGTAGGGAAACTCGGTAAAACCGCCTTAGAGACCCATCAGGAATGACACCATTATGAAGTCTCCGATGACCTCCCAGTCGTACTAATCATACCCCAGGGCGTCCAACAAAGTCTTGATTACTGTTGTAATCCTCTTTGAGGTGCACCGAGTGAGCCAGGGGAAGAGACGAGTACTTGTTCCTATTATAGAGCAGCACGGATTTGAGGCTCCTGGATGAGCTGTCAATGAAGAGGCGCCACTCGTTCTGTTTACAGGCGATTCCGATTGCCTCGAACAGGCTAGTCACATTGTGGCAGAGGCAGAGCCCATCTTGACGGGTGAAGAAGCTGGAAAAAGTTCCACTCTGTGTGTGTGTGTGTGTGTGTGTGTGTGTGTGTGTGTGTGATTTGGATTTTTAACGTGGCTTTAACAATTTTTCAGTCATATTGTTACGATGTCTACAGCATGACAGTTCATAGTTATGTCTAGCACTGGGGCATCATTCCGCAGACATGGAGCATGATGTCCCACCCAGTCACATTATCCTAACACCAGACCGAACAGTCCTAACACTAACCTCTTAATGCTGAGCGCCTAGCGAAGCAGCTGTTAGTACCACTTTTGTAAGTCTTTGGTATGATTCGACCGGGGTTCGAACCCGCGACCTCCCGCATCCGAGGCTGATACTCTAACTACTAGGTTACCGAAGCGGTCACCACTGCATGAATCTAGACGTCAAAAGCTCGGATTTGGACTTGGTAAGACCGAGAGCTCTGATCAAGTCGTTTAGGTCTTTTAGGTTGGGGTAGTATGTGCTTCTCTCTTCAGCTCCACCTCTGAAATTGTCATCTGGATCTAAGTCTTCCTTGCTGACTGTCTTGCTGGTCTCTTGTGAAGATGGCTGCTCTCTCCCTGAAGGAGTGTGTACGGGGAGCTTAGAGCAGTGTGGCACCGGAGCGATGGATGAAGTAAGGTCCGGATGCGTGACAGCAGGTGCATTCTTGCTAGTCCGACGTTTGGAAGGGTCCACCATGCAGCAGCAGTAGTAGCTGCTTGTGTGATCAGTGGGTTCCCGCCAAATTCTTGGGATAGCAAAATTCATGGCTCTCTTGTCCCCTCTGTACCATCCTACAAAAATACATTTACTTCACCCAAGACTAATGTGTAAGAGATTCTCGTTAAATTTGTCATATATGATATATTTTTCTAATAACATTTTAAATTGTAAAACATTTTAAAAATAAAATCTTTAACAATTTTAAAACTTTTAACAAATTTTATAACATAAAATTCCGAGCAACAATTGTCCATCTTACCTTCCAGAGTTTGTTTGCAGTGTTTGCTGGTGAAATGAGGTACCCAGGGTTTGTCTTGATCCCCGACAGGGATGCCGAAATATGCCTTGTAGGCCTCACACAGCTTAGCAAAATGCATCTGCCCGATGCTTGCAGCCTCTTGATGCCATCTCAGAAAAATGCAGATATGTATCCACTTAGGCAGCTGGAACTAAACTGAACTGGTGGGCTTAAGGCCCCTGTATTTATGCTAGTATTTATATCACTGCAAGTTCCAGAAAGTTCTAGAAGATAATCCAAGTTTACTTAGCACTGAATCTATCTGGAATGTTCTGGAAAATATGTAAATTTCAATATATCACTGTCCTGGTCAGAAAAGCAAAGTTTGTGGGGAATAATATCCATTTTCTATACTTTTGAAGCATAAGCAATTAGGAAATAACGTTTACTCCCAGGAACAAACAACAATAAAATTGTTACACGGTGTATTTCAGAGCTATTTCTTACAAACGAAATGAACCTATATAGCTACGTATGAACGTTCTGCCACATCAGGAACATTTGGTACTTCTAAAATTAACCCAATCCAAGCATATTCACCTTTTCTCGGTCTACGTGGACATGCCAAGTAAGGGGGTTTGTCATCAAATTTTGGGGAGAAAACATTTCAATATGGCATATTTTTGAAAGTGGGTGACAGTATTGACAAGACTTTTTGGAGCTATAGTGAGCTCTGGACAAACATGTATCTACCTTCCTTTAGGGTGGCATCTTCGCTAGGCTAGGTTCCGATATGATAACCCTATCTACACCTTGGCGTATCGATCAGATATGTCTGTGCTTCGGGTCTGTGAATTTCATTAGATGCGGCGGAAAGTCATCGCATCCAATCAAAATTAAGTTGTTCAAATTTGAACACTGTTCCTACATGATCGAAACAAGGGAAGCACACAACTTGAATGGACTGATAAATAAGCAATTTCCCACTGCCGGTCCATGCATGTACAAAAACTATTCACACCTGTAATGATTTCCCTCTTTTACGTAGTCATACTTTCGATGTTAAACTTACAAAGTATCCTTTTTAAGCCAATTGCCTGCATCATTTTCGACCGAAGTACAATGCACCGCTGTTACATGCTACTGATTAGTTAGAGTACATACTAAGGGATGCAACTCATTAAATCCAATATATGTCGCTGAGACAAAGCACTAAAATATATGTTCGATCCGGCAAGGTGTAGATAGGGCTATCATATAGGAACCTTGGCTAGCCAAGTTGTCAGGGCAACGGACAGGGTAGAACAACTAGAACAACATACCCGGAAACCACAACGGTCAGGGGGCCCACAGCTGTCACAATTTGTAATTCATAGAGTCCTACAGAATAATTTTTCACAGAGCCCAACATGCCTGCCAGCGGCCCTACCTTCCCTACATGGCTACTGTCCATCCATCCATCCATCTTTCCATCTATCCATCCATCCATCCATCTATACTATTGCATTAACACAAAGCTTATCTCATTGTTGGCATAGGTATAATCATATGGATATGCTGGTTCTGAATATGTTGCTGATGTTATTATTATTATTATTATTATTATTATTTCAGAGATTAAACTCATATTGCTGTCAGCACTGAATCATGGGGTTAGTTGAATATCTTCATCCTGCGTTGGAACATTTGGATTACAAACAGTCAACTATAAAATTAGCTTTCATCTGCGCCTCCTTTGCCTTTTTCAGCGCTCTCTGCTGGGTATCGTCTGTCGTATCAGGATTGACACTCACCTATCGAAACCTGCGGAAGAATGAACAGTTGTTTTGGAATCTTGCTATCGTACGGGCTGCATACGGAATCTTTTGTACAGTGATTGGTCTCTGGGCTATTTTCTTTGATTCTGAACTGATCAAAGATGTTGTGAATGCCACAACCCCCACTAGCTACTTTGCTCTAGCTGTTACTGTTGGGTTCTTCATCTTCGAATGCTCAGCGCTTTTAGTCTCTGACATTGTTTACAAGCAATTCAGTTATCTTTTAAACCTCCACCACTGGCTTTCTCTGGTTGGCTATTCAATGTTAATGGTATTTGATTCTCCCCACTATTTTGGAACGTGTGGCCTCATTCTGGAAATGAGCACGCCCTTTTCGTGCATATGCTGGACACTACTAAAAACCGGTTCGGCGCACACGCTGTTATGGAAAGCAAATCAATATATTCTTGTGCACATGTTCCATCTTCGTTCCGTTATTGAATGTTTCTTGTGGTATAAAACCTATCAGAACTGGACTAGAGTATGGGAGGCTATGCCCTTGCCAATGTTTCTTGCCCTTTACATCCAGCTGGCTCTGGTAACCATAGTTATGACCCCTTACTGGACTTACAAGAAAACCATCCAAATGATCAACCCCGTGGACTGGAATTTCGAGGATTCAGACATGAATAAGACCAAAAATGATTCCACTAAGAAGGAAAACTAGACAGAAAACGTATTTTTGATTCCTGTCCATGGCGTCTACTTTCTACAATTTAACTGAATATTTTGGCGTTTGCACTACAGTACCTGTAAGGTGAATCATCAGCACTCTCGTAATTTTCCAAAATTAATTGGCTACATACTTTCGGACAAGGAATGACAGGATAATGAACATTGTAGTCATATTCTGAGTAAATCTAATGTTTGATAGCAGATTTGTTCATAAAATATGCAAGTAATCTTATTATCTCTAAGACCAGTCCAGATCGTCTGCTCTAGTGTGTCATTTTGGAGTTTCTTGGCTTCCATTTTTGGGGGAATGATATAACCAATAATGTGTTCAATCTGCCTTTGTATACCAACTATCGTCATCATAAACAAACTGTCTTGTGAGTGATATAAAGTAGATAAAGATGATGATGATAGTGATGATGATGATGATAATGATGATGAAAAGTTATAATTACGTAACTCATTGCGGTCAGAACTTTCTTACAACCTTTCGCATAACTGAAAATACGGCGGATACAATAAATGTACTTGAACAATTACACCATAGTCTATTTTAGTCACGGGTCTTAATTAGTCAAACGTTTTTCGATTAAAATTTCTTAGTCATTTATGTTTTAGGTTTTTTGTCAACAAATACGTGTTCCCTTCTTTTATACATCTGCTTATATCTATTGCTGTTTTACTAGAAAAGAAGTTTTATCTATCGGAAAGATATTTATCCATAGGCCTTTACGAGAAAGGATTGTCCATCAGCTTTTATGAGACGGGTTTTCTCGTAAACTCTTGGTCAAGCTGTTTTCAAAACCCTAACGGAGAGAGAGAGAGAGAGAGAGAGAGAGAGAGAGAGAGAAGAAGAAGAAGAAGAAAAGACAAAGTTCAATCCTCTTGAAAGAGGTGTCACTTGACGATGAAGATGTGGCTACATCTGGGGAATTTTGCTTGCGAGGGTATGGGACCGAGCTGTAAAGACAGAAGCATGTTTGAGTTTCTGGCGAGCAAACTTTATTGAAATACTAAACACATAAGATTACATTCCAATATCAAACTACATAAGCTTAAATTACGGTTATACATATAAAACTACGATATTCTTTCACTTACCAACAGCATACATTGTATAATTTCTGCTTTTTAAAATATAATAGGGATAATTAAATATCGAATAAATTCACGATAGCAAAATAATCTAAAATTCAATATTTCAGACTAATACCGTAATTGAAATATATGTTACTGAATTTATTATAAAATGTCAACATATTAAACTCTATAATTTAAAGAGTATTTTATTTCTAAATTAACTAGTACTGAATATGAAGTTTGTAATGAACGTTACTTTTTACTATAATCAACTATACAATTACAAGTAAATATAAGTTCTTCAAACAATTAAACTTTCCAATACATTATATTAAAGAATAGTAAAGAAGTATTAAAATAATTCAATGTTTAAACGTACCGATGTTAGATTAACATCTTAACACTAAAAATTCGTATAATACTAAAAATCCTTATACTATATGAAAAATCGTACATAGACGATAATCTTACCTGCAAAGACAGAGTTTGAGTTTCATGGCGAGCAAACTGGCGTGCCCTAGGGTTGGGGCCTTTTTATATCAGTTTCTTAGGTCAATGCCAAATATGGACATTTGTCTGGTTCTTGTGTTCGCCAGAATCTCAATGTGAGGCTTCGTTTTCTCTTACATATTATCGTCTGGGTCTATGCACATTATTACGTAGGTACTTCTGAAAGATCAGCGCATTTGCTAGTCTATGAACAATCTATGGAATTCGCCTAGTTCATCTATTTACTTAACCTAGCGAATGTACCTTTTGCTGACTTTGAGATACAGGGCAATGTATGTATAAGACGGTTCGTATTTGATCATAAGGGCGCAATCATTGTTAAATAGTATATGATTATAATACCGAAATAAACAGATTTAATTTCAATATATTTTAATAGAAAATTACTTTCAATATAATTTAATCAAATCTTACTTTTAATACAATTCAGAGAAAATTTCAATCTTGTTACTTGTATTAAAAAATTCTGTCCTAACAGCTGTAGAAAAATTAGAAAATTTACCACCGAACGTTGTTTGAAATATTTACATACATGATTCCAATTAGATCAGCAAATATTTGTATATGTGTGTGTGTGTGTGTGTGTGTGTGTGTGTGTGTGTGTGTGTGTGTGTGTGTGTTAGTGTGTGTGTGTGTGTGTTAGAGTGTGTGTGTGTGTGTGTCCGTGTGTGTGTGTGTGTGTGCGCGCGCGCGCGCGCGCGCGTGCGAGCTCACTTGTTCGTTTGGATTCAGTGTGAATCGATGACATTCATGAGACTACACACCAAAGTACTGAGAACACTCTTCCGAACTAGGACCTACTCGGCTGCAAAAAGGCAAAATCTTGCTTCTACAAACAATTTTAGCATAGAACAATGTAAAAATATGATTTTTAGAATGTACCTTTCTCGGAATCTGGCGATACACACGCCCGAAACTATGTCTTAGATTGCCCGGTGGAATACTTGCAGAAAGAACTTCGCGATCAAATTACAGGGCTCCAAAAAATATTACCTCCTATTACATCCAAACAGCAATTACGAATACTTCCCTAAAATATAATATGCAAAGTTTTTGCATATAACATTCTCCGTTAGTTT
Source organism: Sinohyriopsis cumingii (assembly GCA_028554795.2). Classification (NCBI taxonomy): domain Eukaryota; kingdom Metazoa; phylum Mollusca; class Bivalvia; order Unionida; family Unionidae; genus Sinohyriopsis; species Sinohyriopsis cumingii. The sequence continues at coordinate 849,573 of JAPYKE020000047.1, forward strand.
CGTTTTTAATTCATATATGCGAGTCAACGGTGATGGGAAACTTAAGATACAATTGTAATGCCCATGTCCAATAAAAGCAAATAAATTCAGGATACCTCATGTTATTATATTGAAAAGAAGCCCCTAATATGTGGCATTTATATTATTCAGTGAACTATATCGGCCCCTATTGCATCATTATCTACATAGTGTTCTAATCAGGAGATAATGATTGTGCATTGTATGACTTATAGTGTTATTATGTCATCGATTTACAATAAAACTAATTTGGAGGTTGTATGCATATAACTCGATAGATAGAATAGAATAGAATAGAACAGAACAGAATAGAACATAATAGGATAGATAGATAGATAGATAGACAGACAGACAGACAGATAGATAGATAGATAGATAGATAGATAGATAGATAGTCAGACAGACAGTGTCTGATTCTAGGACGGATACTACAGAAATGCGAATTCTTTTTTATAACCAAAATTACATTGCTAAATTTACCATTTCTTTCTATTTCTGCATTTAATGTCCATTTCTCATTGAATACTTCTTTTATAATTTAAAATATTGTAAGCTGGATGATTTCTACCTTTGAACTTAGTAAATACTAATACGTTTTCTCCCGCTGGGTCAGAGGATACACCCTCTGTCATCATCGCAAACCATGGGTGATCATCCACTACAATCATTCATCATCTTCGGAACCTGTGCGGAGAATTTCTCGTGTCTCCTGCATATGGGATGGACCTACTTAACCAATTACTGGAAGCGCAAGTACGTTGTTCTCGCCATTGTGACCCACGATGACCTTTTATTCCATTTAAATGAACCAATCAAAGTTTATCTTCCACATACATTCACTTATCGATGGATAAATGGGGCACTCTAATGATGTGTAGGAGATCGGATTGTCTATGACGTAGTCTTGTTCATGCGTACTCATGAAAAACGAGGAAATTCCAGAACATGCTGGATCGGAAAGAGCGTAGCTGATTATGGGTCGTGGCTTTTGACGGCGTCCATCTGTTTGACATGGAATTTTGTAACTTACAGTTATTATTTGTGTGTATCTGAACCTTTTCCAAAAGGAATCATAAAAAAATCAGCATTTTGTTTCAGCTATCAAAGTTGCTGGTGTCATTTTGCGGTCAGGTTGGCACGAGTGACCCACAAAATGGAGGGAATTCAAACAAAGATGGAACACAGTTAGTCAAGCGTTTTAAAAAAAATGCATGACCTCTGTAATATGACAGAACAGTGAGAATATATTATAATTTTTTCTGATCCTGCATGATAAGGTTGGAGAAGAGTGCATGATGGGCTGACGCAATGGCAGAACGGAGGGTAGATGGTTGGAGGAACGCAGATTACCGAACTGCCTTTTTGTAACATCCTAAGGAAATAATCAATACTCGTTCTAAACAACATAATAACAACTCATTACTTAGAGACAATAATTAAATTGCAACAAAGTATCGCATTTGTAGAAAAACTGCATATTTTCTCAAAACATTACCATGATTGTTTATCTGCTGAGCAAGTGAATACATGCTAGTAGCTACAGTCTTACGAACAGCGATTTGTTCTTTAAATACAAGTCTGCTCTCGTTTTGGTTGATGGATTAGTTGTTGATTGTCCATCCAAGTCGTATTAGTGTTAAACCGGTCTAGAACTTTGACCGACTTCGATGAAATAAAACAGAACTACACATTTCACACTAATATGGCGAGTAGATTTTCGCTAACCGAGAGTCTAAGATCTACTTTTTTCCCCACATCAGCCTTTCAGATTCAAATGTGCATCAATGAACAAATGTGCCGTGTGCGAGATGACTCATTTTGTTCTTTTTACAGATTTCCTGACAGAACATGGCTCGAATGTTTATCTACAAGAACACTGATCATCCATTAAAAACTCAAATAGTGCTAGTCGATTGGAGTAGTTTTTGAATTGTCAGAGACATTTGACTTCATTGCCAACAAAAAGAAAAACTATGTACTGTTGAAATTTGACTCTAACGTTTATCAAAATATATTTACGGGAACACGGTTATTCAAATTAAGTTTCGATCATTTTAATATTGTTATTGCGTTTCTTCATAATACGTAATAATGATGCGGTAATGGATTGTCATTCCAGTAACGTCAGTGGAGTCGAGCAGGTTTCGAATTATCAGAGACATTTATCTTCACAGGTATAATTTTGTAAACTAGAGTCTGGGAAAAGTTTTTCCATCTAACATAAAAAAAAATATTGTGCGATTTTGTAACAACTGTCAAAGAATGAATTTATTGATGTAGCTCGATTCTAACGTTTATCACACTAAATTTATGCAAACACTGAGATGTATATTACTTGTGAAATATTTATATAGCAGGCCATCTAAAATAATCAGCTTTTTGCAACTGTCTACTTTTGAGACCTAAAACAATCGGACTTAAGTATATTTCACTTGTGTTCTGAGGAATGACTGGATATTAAATACCATTTCAAAGAAACTTTTTCTCAACACCTTCTAATTCAATACCCTTAACTATATGATTTTGTGACATTCTATTTTGAACTTTTGTCCCCACTTCCCCAAGGGTCCCAAGAAGTTGTGACTGGTTTAAAAAAACATTCCACAAAATGTGTTCTCTGTGCTACGTTTCACTGTAGGACTCTAGTCCAACATACCTATCCGACTTCACCCATGTGTACACACCAGCAAGATAATTACGCTCCTCTTCTGACAATCGTATACTCATTATTCCCACTATGAAAACAAAGTCATATGGACAGCGTTCTTTTGCATACCAGGGTCCAGCAACGTGGAATGAATTGTCTACTGAACTTAGACACAAAGACAGTGATCACATTCAAGAGGGCTCTCAGAACTCACTTATTTCGACTGCAAGAACAAACTTAAAGACTGAATAATGTTTCCTACCTTAAATATTCTCAGCATGTTTTTAATGTTATCTAATTTCATGATGTTTGTTTTTGTAATCATAGCATTATATGTTTTTCTTATCTTATAGGTGTTGTCTAATGTTGTAAAGCGCCATGAGCTTCTAAATATTAGGCGCTATACAAAGTCCTCATTATTATTATTATTATTATTATTATATTACCCTCAAATAATTCCAATTTTTATAAATGGACTGCGTTTTCTACGCTTTGATTGGATGTAAACGGTCAAGTGATACTGATCTGGAATTTTTTTTTACACATCGATAAATTCTGCTTACTATTTTTGGTTCCCTATTATCAGATCATTTGATGTGAAGTTTTATTAATAGCAACGCCTTACATCCTAATAATAATAACAACAAGCGCCCACCCACCCACTATTGTGATTTCCCATCAAAAATGGTAAGCCATAGCTTAAAATCGACCACTAGAAGTTAAAACAATGTAATTGCACAGACCTTCCTGCACTCTAATACTGACCCCTTTTGCCGAAGAAGGCATATGGCAGGCGTTAGAAGCCAATCTTCGGAAATTATTGCATTTCACATCGACAACATGTTACAGCAGCGGATATTAAAGGTCAGGGTCGTATGTCAAACAAGGGATGTCACTAAAAATGGACACGATTTTGCTTTTGAAAGATTGAAATGTGTACAAAGTAACAACGACGTTGCTATAACAACACGTGCCATACGCAAACGTAATTTTCAAAAAAAAAAACCCAGAAGAGATATTCCTAGTTTAACCGCAACAACCATTTTTTATATATCAAAATACTGATGGTAACAGTATATCACTAGTATGACCCGCAATGACATTCTACCCCGTATAACTATAAAGAATCGAGGAAACTAGTCTAGCGAAGATAGGGCAATGTATTCTACCGCAGTTAAGAGGCTAATGAAAGAAAACTTTGATGTACATAAAAGTAAACGCATGGTAAAAGAGTAAGTTTGAGAATTTAAACGGCGGTACCAAAACAGATCAATTCAGATGTAAGATTAGTTGATCTGGGGGGGATACCAAGCCAAAATGGATCCCTATTAGATATTTACAGGCAATTTTAGTAGCCCTAAGAAGGGCTTTTTGTTTTTAGGCAAACGTTCCCCGTCTGTCCTCTGCTTCCCTGCATAGCTGGGCTGTTTTGCTTTCTTCGTTAGTTTCTCCAGGAAAGGCATAACCATGAAGTTTAGCGATGTATTTAGCCGCCTCGGTCAGCTGGCGCAAGGAGAACTCTGAGTAAGCTTCATAATAGAATTGGCTCAAAATTCTGACTCCATAATGCCATTGTGCCGGTCGTGGTTTCTGTGTACCAAGAGAGCGCCAATTAATGTATTGGACTGCATTGACGAAGTGGCCCTCTTTTTTGATATCATCAATTGCCTTTCCCAGTCCCATATTCCGGTAGATACAGCCTTCCTTTTTTCCACTCTGTTTAGGTGGTGCAGGTTCCTCAGCTTCATCGCCGCTGGATGATGATACTTCCAGGGCCGCTGCCAGCGTGGAAGTTTCAAATTCTTCGGGGTTGTCTGCCAACATTGCCTGGATTTGGCTGAGTATGTTAGTAGAAATAGTTTGTGAAGCTTGATTTAAAATTTCAGCCAGTTGTTGTTGAGTTACTAACGGATCTTGGTCCGTATTGGTATGGACAGTCTTATTCTCAATCCCTGCCCTTTGTGTTGTAGTTGTGTGAGAGGTAGACTGTTGTAGTTTGTTCTCTTGTTGAGTCGCAATACTGGAGTCACGTGGTAGCTGGGTCTGCTTTCCCTCCGTGAGTGAGTTCGTAGAGGTGTTAATTTTCATGCCAGATGTTGTTTAAGAGACAAGGAGACGGTTAAGAGTAGATCAGGAAGGCAGTATACATATAAAAAGAAAAATTGTTTTTTAAATTTTAAATTTTTAATTTTTTTTATATTTTTTTTAAATTTATTTATTTTCGTCTTGAATTCCTTATTTATTTTGATTCCTTATCTTATTGGTTTGGAGTGAAAACTTGTTTTATGGTTGTTTGTATGTTATTACGTAGTCCTGTTTTAATTAATTCCTACTTTCCTATTTTAATTTTTTGTGGCCTTAATTGGTTTTTATTATTCGGGCTATGAACGGCTGTGTCAGTCTGAACCCACGAGACCTAGCAGGCCGTCATAATTCCCAAACAGTGATTTTGTAATATTCGTCCTTAACTGGTTTTTATTATTCGGGCTATGGACGTCAGTGTCAGTCTGTGAACCCACGAGACCTGGCAGGCCGTCATAATTCCCAAAGAGTGATTTTGTAATATTCGTCCTTAACTGGTTTTTATTATTCGGGCAATGGACGTCAGTGTCAGTCTGTGAACCCACGAGACCTAGCAGACCGTCATAATTCCCAAACAGTGATTTTGTAATATTCGTCCTTAACTGGTTTTTATTATTCGGGCAATGGACGTCAGTGTCAGTCTGTGAACCCACGAGACCTAGCAGGCCGTCATAATTCCCAAACAATGATTTTGTAATATTCGTCCTTAATTGGTTTTTATTATTCGGGCTATGGACGTCAGTGTCAGTCTGTGAACCCACGAGACCTAGCAGGCCGTCATAATTCCCAAACAATGATTTTGTAATATTCGTCCTTAATTGGTTTTTATTATTCGGTCTATGAACGGCTGTGTCAGTCTGTGAACCCACGATGAACGCACCACTTTATATTTCTCAAGCACGGACGTGAGGGAAAACATCCCCTCTCACCAGCTACTCATATAACCTAACAAACACCCCATAGTGAAGTGAGCTAACCTAATATAAATTTTTATACAAACGTGCACAATAATACCAAACGTTTTGTGGGGTTTTTTTGTGTTTAGGGATAAGGGTTTTTTTGTTAAGGGGTAAAAGAGGGATAAGTTTTTATGAAGGGAAAAGCAAACACACACGCACACACAAACTCGACCATACACATGCAAACATACATACATACATACATACATACATAAACGTAAGTGCGCTCAAAAACATACACAAATATACAAACACAAACGTACGCGCGCGCACACACTCATTATCATATCAGTAAAGGAGTTTGTGTTTATAGTCACACTACTCCACATTCACAAAAATTGGCAACTTGAATTGTCTCTTTTCTAGAGATCTGATTAGCCCTGAGAAGGGCTGTTTTACTCGAGCTCCAAATGCACCTCTAAATGTTTGCACCATCCAGGTCTGGCACCACATACATAACGGTGGCTACAGTCATTCTCCCAGTTCAGTCTTGCCCTTGGGAGCGCAGGGTGGGGGGGTGGGGGTGGAGGGTTTGAATAGCTTCACTATCCCAGTCTTCACTTTGAGGGATGCTGAAAACTTCCCTCTGTCTTCTATTCTGCAGCCGGGGATGATGATGAGGTCTCTTTATCTCCTGCCGACTCTGAGGCTGACACTCCTCCTCCCAGTTTTCCATCTGGGGAACCACAAGTCTTGGTTCTTGATACTGGTTGTAGTGGCCGTTGGCTGTGGTGTTGGTAGTGGCTGTGGAGGTGTCCTCAAATCAGGCTTCTGATGTCTATACTTCTCCGTCCATTCTTCTTGTTCATTCTTGATTTCCTCTTGAAAAAAACTCTTCTATTAGGTCTTGGGCCACTTTCAACATCCTGACATGGTAAGTATCCATGCTGCTGCTGACAAGTTTGTTATTCAAGTACAAATCCACTTTGCCGAACAAGGAATGCATGATATTGTTGACTGGAGCTACTCTAGCATCGGCTCCCCGGAGCGGTGTCGTCCGTTTTGATCACTTTTAATTTCAGGTACAAATAACTGCTATTCAGATCGATGTAATCTTCAGGCTGTCGTTTGATTTCAAACTCGAGGGAAGCTGAATCCGTCAAAGAGGAGACGGGATGAAATTCTACCCATAGGGATTCTTGCATCGTCACCATTGTGGGTGGCATGGCAAACAGATCCAGTTTCGTCTTGGAACAGGCGCAAGACTCTCTGTGCATCATTTTTTTTTCTCTGTGATTTAATAATCAAAAACGTTTAATTCTCCGAAGGTTCTTCTTTTCTTTGTCTTTCTAGCTCTGAGTATGTGAAGTCCTCTGGATGGGTGTCTTCACCGTCTCTTTCTGCCTTGTCCATGCTGTGGTGTCAGGAAAGTAGGAATGTCTGACGGGGCAGCGTACAGAACATGTATAGGTGTTTCTCGTCGGCCCAAAATCTCTTTGCTAGTTTGAAGCAGGACATTTTTGCTTGCTCTCAAGAAAGCTTTCTGTTTGTTTATTTTGTGTGTAGATGATGACATTCTGGAGAAATTCTTTGGCGCGAGTCAACGCGCCATCTTTCAAGGCGTGCAATCCTCTTGTTTGAAAAATGGGGGCCACCGAACGAAACGCCGATTGTAGCATATCTCCTAAACCATGTCCTCGCTGTCGAGCGACTCCTCGGTACACTGAATACATGACTTTCCCTTAGGAGAATGGAATATTTTGTCCCAGATCTCCTTTTATAGCAATGTTGACAGTGTCGAAATACGACTTAATGACAGGTAAATAGTGAGGATGTACAAATTCGCGGTGAACGTGATACGTGTTTCCACCTTCCTCGTCATTCGTTGTGACAAAATCCACTTTGAAAGAAATGACTCGTAGTAACAGTGCGGATGTGTCCCACCACATTGTATTCCACTACATCGGAGTAAACAAATATCAAATTCAATCCTCCGTTCAGTTCTACAGGGTATGGAAAATACTTGTAAAATTCCGTATTGCTGTTGATCTTCGGGATGAAATTCCGTATTGCTGTTGATCTTCGGGATGAAATTCCGTATTGCTGTTGATCTTCGGGATGAAATTCGGTGCCATGTTTGTGTCTCCACCCGAAATTTCAAACAAACTACGATTAAGACTGATGGACAACGTTTGGGTATCCTTAAATTTCGTCAGCAGGCGACGAGCCACTTTATGGTACTCGAGGGTGACACTTCGTTTGGCTCTGTCTAGGGCTTTGCCGAATAGTTCCTCGAATATGTAAGCCATCGTGTCCACCAATTCACAAGGGCTCGTATCTTTGCTTACAATTTACCTTTCATACATGTACTATATAATAATAAAGTGGCTCATGGTCATTCCGTACCCAAGTCGTTTCGTACCCAGTGGAAATTGATCGTTTCCTACCCAAGGTGCTGGTCGTTTCGTACACAAGGTGCTAGTCGTTTCTTACCCATTAATTTACAAGATCAAATGTACAGTATTGTCATATTTACCGCTCCCTCTCTAGGCCTAATATTTTTCCTACCTTAAAAATTGCATGAGCAAAGCATATCCGGGCACAAAATTAACCAAACAAAAATAATTACAGTAATTGTAATGTTTTCACTGTATAATAGCATCTATGTGCTATAAAGAATTAACAAAAGTTCACATTGCCATTAAAAATAAAAATAAAACGTTGGCCAGATTTAATTGACGAAATGAGTCCATTCTTTTTTCTTAAAGCATGCAAAAATCTGCAGAAAATTTTGGCTGCACACATCGGTGCATATGTTTATACTATCAATGCAACTAGAAATTCTGCGATCTTTTTTAAGCGGGGCTGAATGCATGTAAAACGGCGTTGCTTGATTAAGTTTCTCTTCTCCAAGGACCAATACTGGTGTTAATTTCAATTTTAATCGCGCAATTCTAAAGGTGTTGAACGTGGTATACAATACGGACCGCCAAGCCATTTATGGGTATACTGCCGGACGCATTAGCATACTTGTGCAAAGTTTTGGACACTTACACCGATCCCAAGAAACTAACAAGTTAGTGGCATACTTGAAATTCTCTCTGTTTTCAACTAAGTATAAATATTAATACTTTTGCAAATATTTACTTCTGTGTTTTAAAACTGATTTAATTATTTAAAAAATCGAAGATATGTACGCATGCTTTGATTCTGCCAGTATCGAAACGTTTGTAAAACAGCACCCCAGTTAATACGGCATATATATATATATATATATATATATATATATATATATATATATATATATATATATATATATATATATATATATATATATATATATATATATATTTAGGAGTGGAACATATGTCAATTGTAACCGACAAAGGAGAGTAAGAGCAGGGACAATTAGTAACAATGCATGCGTCCATGAGAATTATTGAATGTATTTTCTAATTTATTCTTTTTGGCTTAATAATAAATTTTAATTCATTGTATACAATTCCAAATTTGCTTTCTGATCATTATACTAAATTATAAGTGTCTGAGTAAAGCAGATTTAAATTTCCGAAGATAATGTAAAACCTCAGTAAACAAGTGAGGTAAGTAGAGTATGAATGTTAGATAATTCTTGACACGGAATTTATTAAGATTTCTCCGAATCAAAAGACTGCTGAAAAATAGAGACCTCGTGTAATTATTTCAAAGTAAAACAAAAACAAATAAATAATTAAACACGTCTGAAATTGAATTAAGTTCGAAAGCTTCAACTTACTAGATATCCTTGGATTTTAACATTTGATAACTTAACATTTCAATTATACTTCCCTTTAAAGTATACAAGGTCATGTAGATTTCATAAAATATTATCCCTTAATTATGTTCCTATTATTAATCGCATTATTATTATTATTATTATTATTATTATCAATTTATATATAGCCGTTGGTTCACTAACATGTAGATTCATTTTAGCATTGATCGTTCGTGTAATTACCTTTGTAATTTTGTATGCATGTATGTATGGATGGATGGATGGATGGATGGATGTATTTATGTATGTATGTATGTATCACAAAGGAAAAAAAGCAACATAGAAATAGTTTATTCTGATGAAATGAAAACTATAGCATTGGGTACTAAACGACCAGCACCGTATGAAACGACCATTGCTTTGGGTACGAAACGACTGATTTGGGTACGAAAGGACTTGGGTACGGAATGACCAGTTACCCATGTATGACAGGTAAATTGTAAGCAAAGATACGAGCCCCTGTGCACCAGATGTGGACCACTAGAATAATAGCCTGCCGTAATTTTCACAGTATAGATGATGAATGATGAATTGCCTATTTGATTTTTTATATCTGAAAACCCGATGTCATTCAAGGCTTGTTGCACTTGTTCGTTCAGGATTTCGACGTCGAAAGTGTTTTGATTTTCATTTATGGGGACGATATAAATTAAATTGCGGTAAATATGGAAGTGGACATGGCTGAAAAGAACACTAGGCTTATAGGTAAACCATACGAAGACGAACCTAGTAATGACGTGTATGGAGATATGTTTATTGAGAAAGATGCAATTGACTAGAGCATTGAAATGCACACAAAAGACAGGCAATTTATATGTGAAGTGTGTAGGAAAATGTTTATGCAGAGTAACCATTTGCGGATTCACGCAAGAATACACACGGGGGAAAAACCATACGAATGTGAAATGTGCAAAAATGCGTTTAGAACGCAGAATGATTTGAAGAATCACGCGAGAGTACATTCTGGCGAGAAACCATACAAATGTGAAGTTTGTGATGAGGGATTTGCACGAAGTGGGAGTCTGACGAGACACATGCGAGTACACACTGGTGAAAAGCCGTACAGATGTGATCTTTGTCAAACAAACTTTACCGAGATAGGATCATTAAAACAACACATGGATAGACATAATGGAATTGTACCAAAACCATTTGCATGTGGGGTATGTGCCAAAGCATTTGATTCAAATGCTAATCTGAAGAGACACATGAGAATACACTGGAGAAAAACCATACAAGTGTGAAAAATGTGATAAAACATTTATTGACACAACAGGTTTGAAAAGTCATATAAAAATACATTCTAAAGAAAAACCATTCAAGTGTGAAGTTTGTTTCAAAACCTTTAGTCACAATTGCAATTTGAAGATACATATGAGAAGACATAATGAAGAAAGACCATATCAATGTGAATTGTGATACATTTTTTATAGATTCTTGTTCACTAAAAAACCATCTGCACACACACACCGGAGAGAAAACACACCAGTGTAAAATATGTCATAAAATGCTCAAAGCAAACCTAAATAGGCACATGAAAGTACATTTTAAATACTATCTGTACAGGGGCCCCGAGTGGCCGAGTGGTCTAAAGCGCTCTTCGTTACGGATCACTGCCATCTCACCTCTGTCTGCGGCGGTTCGAGTCTAAGATTCAGCCAATGTGGGCATGTGAGAAAGCTTGCCAGTAGCTTCTCGTGGGTCGGTGGTTCTTTCCGGGGTTTTCCGGGTTCTTCCTCCACCATTAATACTGGCCGCCATGTATAGCCTATCGTGCTGAAAAATGGCGTTAAACCCCACAACAACAACAACAACAACAACTATCTGTACAAATGTGAAGTGTGCCAGAAAAGATACAGCAGAAATGAAATTTTACAATATCACATCAGAAAGGAACACCTAACTTATAATTAAAGTAAGCAGTGCATTTTGTAGTAAATACGATGAAACGTGGCATTTTACTATTCTGCATTAAGCTGGGACATTAATTGAACCGTACAACCAGCAAATTCAGCTGCACCATAGATTGTACTAAAGTCTATAGCACTTAGAATTTTATGTATTAAATGTCATGAGAAGCAGGTGGACACAGAATATAAAAATGTAATATTTCATCAGGTCAATATGATTATACTTGTCCTAGGTCAATACAGTAAAACCTGTCTTGAGAGACCTCTGCTATGAGAGACCACCTGTTTTGAGAGACCAGGATCTCTATGCACAGATTTATTGATTATATAGTGTTATTACCTGTAATGAGAGACCACTTGTCTTGAAAGACCAATATTTTTTGGCAGAAGAGGTGGTCTTTCAAGACAGGTTCTACTGTAGTATCTATAGATCTTTGCCATATTGATACATTGCCACATAAAACCAAAGATGACAGCAAATGCTGTAATTAAGCTAAATAATGGGATCCTCCGATTCTTGTGGAACAATATTTGAAAAAAAAATTAATTTTTAAATAGTACAGAAAACTTCCAAACACAAAGCATATTTTTTAAAACCAATAATAAAGACAAATACTTTATGTTGGAAAATAAACTGAGAAGATTTTACCTGTATTCATACACAGGTGATTAACTAATCAACTGTCTGATTATGAAAGTACTTTGATCACCTTTATTATCACATGTATGTTCTGAAAGTATTGCCATAAGGCCAAATTGAAAACAAGAGCCACATTCCATAACACGTATTAAGAAATTCCCTAAACAAAGCGAGCCACAAGCTTGTTAAAAGTGACAAGAAGGACAAAAGAACCCATCATCTTAAAAGATTTGGCACAATTAATTTATTATTTTGGTAAGTGCAAAATCAATTGCCATTCGCCGTACATCAGAAAGACATGTTATTGGTACTGCTTTAGAGTGCATGAAGGGAGACAAAACAGTGAGTTCATATTCTCACTAAAGTAGGTTAATTTTTGAGTGATGTCAAGTGTTTAAATACATAATGGTATCATACTTATTATTATTATTGTTTCCCCTTTTCCGGTAAACTAAACTAAACTGTCAGGTATGCTTCCAACAACCTCCAGTTTCAGCATCTGGACTGGAACTGAAGGGGGCGCCAAAGGCGACAATCGACCGAAATGTCGTTTCATCCAGCGCAAACTTGCTACGGCCCTGAACCCCCTAACATAAGTATTACCCACCCTCAGTAAAAAAAAAAAAAAAAAAAAAAAAAAACCACCGAAAACTGTTTATTTTTTTAAATATATTAATAGTCATGATAATAATAACTAAACTTAGGTATTTTAATGGCGGAAACGGAATCTGTTGAAAGGGTATTTATCCAATTTTCTACGTAACCCTGCTACTTATAACAGTCTCACGGAATATCTAAACGAACCTTCTGACTTTTTTCGTAATAATGCATCTCTCATGGTTTTGCTGTAAACTGATCCCACCTGCTCATCCAGTCCATCAAACTGGCCGAATTTACGAAAAATTTAATTTTCCGGAATAATTTTTAAATGTGTCCTCTTTCGATATTTTACCATGACAAAGAACATAATTCTAAATACTCCCAGCATTTTTTTTTTTTTTCGGATAGAGGACTTGCAGCATTGTCTTATGCTAATGATTGAGATTTCATCACAATGTAATGCATAACGATTTTCGCGAATCCGGTAAGCATCTGAACTATGCAAACCTTTCCGATTCCTACAGTCTCAGATTCTCAGGCTACTGGCCTTGACGTGTGCGATTTCGTGACATCAACTGTACTTAAAATAACAGAGGCACGTGCGCTTAATGAGTAAAGATTTTATGCTACAACTACTAATATAATAATAATAATAGCAAAATAATAATATATATAAATAAATAAATACACTAATTAATTAATTATTATTTATTATTCATGCTGCGAGTGTGCTCGGGGTATATAGTGTTGGCCTTCCATTCCTGCATATACATACATAAGGCTACGTTTTTCGTATTGGCAAGTTTTTAAATACTATGACGGGGCGTCCATGCCCCATGTACACATTTCGAGTTTTATCTACAGTCAGGCAAGTGTACGGGAGCCTTTTAGGAGCATCTCTGTTGTGTATATGTCTTGGAACTCTGTCTTTCATAGAGGCTTTAATAGAACTTTGCTTTATGCTTGGACTGGAAGTCACAACTGTTGGATTTAGAACTACCTTGTTTCATACCGATACACTTGGACTTGTACTCTGCAGATTGTACAAGGAAGAAAAATGTGTAATCGTATTGCCCGCTATCATGCACCCATCGTATACATTTTGTACGCGTTCGCTTTTGTTTCGGTATTTTTGGGGTGGGGTGGCGGTGGGGGTGATTTTAGTCTTTAAAAAATTAATTCTGTTTATATGGGTAAATACTTTCATTATTTGATAAATGATAATCTAAGAAAACTGATCATTCACTGTCCGCTATACTTGAAGTTTGCCGGAAGATTGGGGGGGGGGGGGTAATTCTGAACCTGCTGTCAGAAAGCTCTGTGAATGTGATCAAGGTCAGCCATTTTATGTGGTTCCTGTTCCAAAGCGACTAAACCGACACATATATTATATTTCTGCATATTTGTGTATGTGTTTATGGAGGATTAGTATCTAATCTTAAATTAACTGAGGTATTTTGGTCTCGTTTAAGGACAGCTCGTATCTAATCTTAAATTAACTGAGGTATTTTGGTCTGGTTTAAGGACAGCTCGTATCTAATCTTAAACCATACCAGGTGATCATATCTTACGTTATATGATATGACCGAATTATTTCTGACGGTAATATCATTCAGTCTGATATACATACTATTTTTAACGTTATTATTGCTATTTTATTATCATGATGAAGTTATCTACATGTATCAGTCACAGCATCATCAAGTCATGCATTAATATAAAAAAAAACTGTTGTATATATTGAGAGACCACCAGTACCCTAGATTTTTTTATTTTTTAATTTTTTTTTTAAAAGCTGTTTTATAAAATAATGCGGATTCCATGTACACACTTATAATTTTACGTTCAGTCACGCAGATTTACGATAATCATTTGGGAACATCTATGTTGTTTGTATGGCATGGAACTACGTGCTTCACAAAAGCTTTAATAGAAACATGACTTTTTGCCTGTGGACTGGAATCACGACTGTTGGATTTAGAACTACCTGTTTAATACCGATGCTTTTGGACTTGTACTCTGCAGATTGTACAATAAAGAAAGTGTGTACTCGTATTGCCCCCAATCATGCACCCATCGTGTACATTTTATACTCGTTCGTTTTTGTTGTTGGGGGTGGGGGGTAGTAAACGATAATCGAAGAACATTGATCATTCTTTGTTTAAAGTTGGTCGGAAGACGCGGTGAGATTTTCAATCTTGTTATGTTATTCCTACTATAAAGAGACGAAGCTGACCTAAACATCATACTTATACATATTTGATGTGCATGTATTTGGTCTGGTTTATGGACAGCTCGTATCTGATCTTACTCTTATCTAATATCAGGTGATCATATTTTGCATCATGGCACATGAGCGAATTATTTCTGACACTAATATCATTCATTCTGATGTACATACCATTTTATATGTTATTATTGTTATGTCATCATCATGATTAAATTGACCACGTGTATCCGTCACAGGATCATTAAATTATACATTAAAAAACAAAAATAGTCTGTAATACATATTGAGAGAGCAGACCAGCAGATCCTAGTGGTTTTTTTTTATATACACATGTATATAAAAAAGACAAAGATTTTATATAATGCAAAATGAAGCGGATTGGAAAATGTAGCAAGTAGAAAAGCTAAATAAAGCATTTAATTGCATAATAGTCATATACAAACTCAAAAAATGGTTTTCATGTGGTTTTTGAACCACGCGCCATAAAAAACAAACTATGACAGGAATGGTAATAAGGAAGTGAGCATCTTTAATAACTGAGCACACCAGCTCTCTTGTCATCGTCTAGGATTACATTGTAAGTGAGCTGATTGGATTTGAGTTGTCGATAGTGTGACTTCATATAGTGAACTTTCCCAGTGGATTTCGTTATACATGCACCAGTTATGTCTACCATACACTTCTTTTTCCGATACACGATGGAAAGAAAACTTTATTGGAACTTAAATTTTTGGTTCTGTTAAGTACAAGAATAGGTAAAGTTGCACTCACGTAAATGAATTTACTGAATTGGCTGAATAAGCAAGACATAATTTCAAAATTCGTAAACTTTTTAAAACGGTCATTAATTTACATGCTATCAAAATCTAGTAAACCAGGCACGGTTGCTTCCGACACCCCTCAGTTCTCGAACAATTCATGGAGGTATTGATAAGGCGCAACAAGATAGAAAACGGAATATACTGAACGCTCACTATCGAATATTTTGTCATAAAGGATGCACAGTTTGCAAATCGGAGAAGGCACAAGTTAAGTAACTTACATAGGCATATTCTAGTGTCATACAAAATAAATAAAACCAGTTCATTTTACTTAAATTGCAATTACCACGCATTCCTGCGTATTTTGTGATTTAAACCTCGTCTAACCTTTTTGTTTGATTTGCGGTACATTAGGCGCTGAGCTCTTTTTAAATGCTTTAAGTTTTTGTGATTCTTATCGCGTTAAGGGCATCCTTTAACATATTGTAGAGTATTGTAATTTATTGTATTTTTTACGGCATTTTGCTGACGTAAGAACTGTTCTTTCTGCATTCTACCAACGTTAGAATTGTGCCTTCTGCATCATACCGGTGTAAGAATTGTGCCTTATGCATCATACTGACGTAAGAATTGTGCCTTCTGCATCATACCGGCGTAAGAATTGTGCCTTATGCGTCATACCGGCGTAAGAATTGTGCCTTATGCGTCATACCTGCGTAAGAATTGTGCCTTATGCGTCATACTGACGTAAGAATTGTGCCTTCTGCATCATACCGGTGTAAGAATTGTGCCTTCTGCATCGTACCGGTGTAAGAATTGTGCCTTATGCGTCATTCTGACGTAAGAATTGTGCCTTCTGCATCATATCGGCGTAAGAATTGTGCCTTCAGCTTCGTACCGATGTAAGAACTGTACCTTTTGCATCATACCAACGTCAGAATTGTGCCTTCTGCATCATGCCAACGTAAGAAATGTGCCGTTTGCGTCTTACTGGCGTGAGATATCTGCCTTCTGCAGTTTATTTTGTGTTTAGAATGTTGCTATCACGTAAACATTAACAAATGCAATATTGTCCAAATATGTCTTGATAAAATAGACTGCTTTGTGACACCATATCCCGTAGAGCCATTTAAGTGAATGCAAATTTAGCTTTTACTGACGTGGTACAGAACCAAATTATTTTTAACAACATTTAAATGTTACTATTCATCTACATTGCATCTGACAAAAGAGACACGAGATTTTGGTGGTCTACTTGCATTTGACAAAGGGATTCGGCATTTTGGTTGACTACTTTGCATCTGACAATAGGAAACATGATTTTGGTAGACTACTTTTCATCTGGCAAGAGACACGAGATTTGGGTTGACTACTCTGCATCTGACAAAAGGGACACGGGAATTGGGTAGACTACTTTGCATATGACAAAATGAACACGGGGTTTTGGTAGACTACTTTTCATCTGACAAAGGGACACGGGATTTTGGTAGACTACTTTGCATCTGACAATGGGACACTGGATTTCGGTAGACTACTTTTCATCTGACAAAAGGGACAGATGATTTGGGTAGACTACTTTGGATCTGGCTATAGGAACGCGGGATTTTGGTGTACTAATTTGCATCTGACAAAAGGGGCACTGGATTTTGGTAGAATATTGTGCATGTGACACAAGGCACACTGGATTTTGGTAGACTACCTTGCATATGACAAAATGAACACGAAGTTTTGGTAGACTACTTTACATGTGACAAAATGAACAAGGGATTTTGGTAGAAGAAAATGTCAAATCTATAATGGGTGAAATCTAACATTTGTCTAATGGAGGACTTATAACTGGTGTATCTGCTGATTTGTTAGATGACAAAAAAAATAAATAAAATAAGATAAAATATAAAATAACCTAAGAATAGATCAAGATCAAGATCAAATAGTCATTCAGTCCTTTGGTACTGAAGAAACTCTTTTACCAGAGGAAGGCGAAAAAGTATTAATAAATATATGGAAAGGTTCATCAAAATAAAAAGAACTTAACTCTATATGACGGAAATAACTTCCTTAAGTAGTTAGACTGAACAAAAGTGGGAAAACTACCTACGTATATTGTTCACATACGTTTACAACGATCAATACAACTGGAACCGTCAGTTATCATCAGACAAAAAGAAACAAATTAGTTAGAACTTATTAAAAGAAATACAACCAAAGCAAGTTCTGAGGAAACAGAGATGCAAACAATATTTACAAAAATTAACATTTTGATAAGCAAGTAAGAGAAACAGAGACAGTAATTGACACAAACATATTCATCGGAAGGTCATTAGTACGTAATGAGATATACATGCAGCAAAATCAATGTTAAAGTACGTGGACATTTTTGGATGAGACCACTCTAAAGGTGTAATCCAGCAGCAACAGAAATGAATCGCACGCTGTGATGTCACATTCATTGCTGCACCTGTATGTTGTTGTTGTAGGGTTTAACGCCATTTTTCAGCACAACATAGGCTATACATGATGGCCAGTGTAACTGGTAGATGAAGAACCCGGGAAAACGCCTGAAAGAACCACTGATCCACAAGAAGCTATAGGCAAGCTATCTCACATGGTCGAATCGGAGACTCGAACCCAAGCAGAGAGAGCTGAGATGCCAGTGATCCTTAACAGTGAGCGCTTTACACTACTCGGCCATGCGGGACACCTACTGCTGCACCTGTATGGAAAATATGTTGTGCTTCCCCGTTAGTTGTTAAAATAGTCTCGACGTCCTTTTTTCTCCACCCGGTTTAATAACTGGTAATCTTTGTAAAAGTCCATAGCGATCAGTAGTTTTCTTCTGCTAGTTTTTTTTTTTTTGTGATGACATTTAAGGTGCTGAGCATTAGACAATCAGGTTTTAATTGACTTTGCTTAAAATATATTAGTATTATATTTTATAACAACAGATATGTGCCTGCATAATCAGGTTGACATGCACTTTGATTAACTACTATAGTAAACAAATGAAAATAAAAATCAAACGTGACATGTTTACCCTTTATTTCAGGGACCATTAGAACAAGAAATTAATAGACAATGTCACATGCATGAATAATGAACCAAAATGCCTAATGAATGAACGGTTTACAAAAGTTATACTGAAGTATAGTGCTTAGTAGTATTCGATATATGCAACACCAATTGATACTAGTGAAACTAGTTATCGTTCAATTTCTAAAATAAAGACAAAAAGATTTGAACTATGTGAATACAGTTCTGCACTGCAAAGCTTGTTTACAAACGATGGTCACTGTTTATCTCACATTTTTAAAGGGTTTATTGTAGGAAAATCTTTGGTCTAATACTTTAACTAAAAACTCGCGCATCCAATCCGTAACAGTTTCATAATCATTAATGATTAAATAATCAGTAAATAAAATGTTTAATGTAAATATTCTTTGTTCAATAACATCAAAAGTCCACCAGTTTAAGACATCTATTGCCAATATTTATGTTTGGATAAATAAAATGGGAATGACATCTTACAATGTAATGCTATAACAACTGTTGTGAACCCATAAAAGATTAAAGGTAAGGATCACAAAAAATTGAAACTTTGGGCCAAACCCGACATTGTTTGATAGTATAATAAATATTTACTGTTCAATAACAGCAAGTTTTACAAAGTAACAAGAGCTGAACCTGACAATATTTGACAGTATGTGCCAACCGTGACAGTAATGATTGCATAATAAATTTGTATGGGCCGAATCTGTAATGGACCGACTCTGTTATGGACCGACGGAAGAACGTCGCAAGATTCATACTTGCCGTAAACCTGTGGCTATCAATTGATACTAGTGAGATAGGGGAGATAACAATAGGGGAGATAACAATGTCCTTTGTCAGCACAAGTAAATAAAATGAGCTCCCTTGACTAACATCGCGAATAAAAACTGGAGTTTTATTGTCAGCAGTCTTAAACAGTCGCAGTAACAACAGGCTAAATTTAATTTCCAGGGTGTCAAGCCATTTTTGATGCAGAAATACAGAAAAAGAAAATCTCCTCTTCTACCCCTAAAAAACTGGAACAATTAGGAACGTATATACGAACTTTATATGTAATCCGTGATCCAACTCAACATGCATACAACCAGCATTTTTCATTACAACTAGTGGTATTATGCTCACTGCATGGACAAATAACTCACTTTTTCTCTATATATAAGAATGTGTCTAAAGCATACTATAACAATTATAAATGGCACTGGAATATTTTAAATCAGCACTGTGATTACTTCCCAAGAAAGAACGTAGAAAAAGTAAGGTTCAACACAAGCACGAGTAAGCAGCCAGTGAATTTTCACCTCTTTTGAAGGCACCAAAATTATCTAAAATAAGAAATTTGTGACTGGAAGTGAAGTATTACATAAAACATTCATTTAAAAATGGATTAATGTAACCGCTATAATTTTTATATTTAGTTTTTCGTATGTGAACCATGATTACATTTAACATTATTTGCTTTAGTTTGGATCAAATTTTAAATTTGCTGCCAAGAAAGTGACAGTAAAATTTAATGTTCAATCAAGGCAACTGCAGTAAGTGATATAGTACCTTCATTAAATAGAAGTAACTTTATTTTAGTAAATTTAAAATGAATTAACAAGTATTTTTTGTGTTCATATTTAAACATTTCAGATCAAGTAAATTTGCAAAAATATGGGCATCAATGAATTTAAAGGCTCTTGACACAGTGAAATTCTCTTTTTGAATGAAACATAACGAATTGGTAAAACCCATCGGAAAATGAAGTTGTAACATCCATTTTTTTTAATGAAATTTTAAAACTTTACATTTCCGTCCTTTGAAAGATAAATGTCAACAACTGGAACCAAACTTGATCATTTTTTTTCTTTATGATACACAGCAACAGTTACCCCTACCCCCAATTCTAAATATTGTACAGTTGTTTTTACGGGACCAGACTTTTCTCAGAAACACCTACAAGCATCAGATGACATATTCCCAAGGGATTATGTAAAGACTCGGAGATAAAGCACCCTATAGTCCATAACTGTCACTTTATATCCAGTGGTCTCCCTTTAGTACGGCCATTCCTTCATCAACACCAAAAATGTGTCCTTATAAAGATGGTGATCTCTCACATGGGTGGTCAAAACATTTAAAATATACAATTTGGTGTCAAGCAGAATGAATACAAAAGTGGCCTTTTTTGAGAAGGGGGTTCTTAAGTGGGGGCAGGCCTTTATTCTACATATATAATAGTACCCAATACTTCGTAACTCAGATTTCATATACTGCTTGTACCACACTTTGTTCTCGCAAATATTGAATGTGTAAAGTTCTAAGCATCCAAAGATCCTCTATGCATCTTGTGTGGCAGGTGTATTAAGTCTGGTGGAAGTACCCTGAATGGTTTGAGAGATGTGTTCCAGAAACAAAAATGCTTATGGATAGACTCAGTATATCCCCCTCCTCTCTAATCTTACATACCAGGTGTAGTGAGAAATGAAAAGCAAACAGTTTAATTTTCGTTCTTCATAAGGAAACGTGAACATAAGAAAAAACTAGAAATACCCAAAATTTATAAGTGTTTAATTTTCTGGTTTATTACAATGGACTATAATAGTATATACTATTTTTATATCGTGCCCGTGAGAAATCATCTGTACATGGTTAAATCATAACATAAATGATGAGTTTTAATATATTCCTGCATAAATTGCAATAGTTGAGCATAATGAAGCATGATGATATCATTAAAGACCAGACATACAAGAAACTGTAAAAATTTAATTTGATTTACTGAATATTTGACGAGTTTTAGGTGTAAGAATGGGTCAGCTACCATGCATTACACTGGTGTTTCAAATGTTCTTATTTTAGTATACTCTCAATGAAGAGAACGTTTCAGCAATAAATCAGTTTTCAACCAGCATACAGTAGATCCATGATAAATATTAAATTTCCATCATTTAGCTCACGACAGTGTTTAATAAAAAGTGATTTTTTTTGTCTGAGTAAAGATAGGAAAAGCACAAATGTTTGATGTTAAGCGAATAGTTGCCATTATCATTAGTGGAGAATTTCGCCATTTTCAAGATCAAATTATACTTTAAAAAAAATTCAAACTCTTTACCAAATTTTAAAGAAATACATCAGAAGAATAATTTAATTTTTTTAAAAATGTTATGACAATAAAATAAAAACACAGCTCTCGATCTTTATAAGGCAGTTGTTGGGGCCCACGACTGCCGAGCATCTTATTTACTGAACTGCCCAGTATGTTATATATATATATATATATATATATATATATATATATATATATATATATATATATATATATATTCCCCTCATTTTATAGTGCATTTAATCGTAGTCAAATAATAAAAAGTTTAAAAAGGCAATAAAGATGCGCTAATAAACTGTGTGTATTATTTCACCTCATATTACCATACATTTAACAGATCAGATTATATGTATCACATTAAAATAATGATGTAATACATCAACCTTGATTTGGAACTAAGCACGTAGCACTGCAAGAGATTTGTGTCTATAATAAAAGCATAAATACACATGCGTAAAGTAAGAACATCAACTGTAGACAACACAAAATGAGTTGGTGCACAACATGCAACCCTTGGGCTGTATGTGGTAGACCCCAATATAATACCTTCCTTTAATACTTATCAATGCTTATTTCTAATCTATTAAATTCTGATTACATTTCAGGCCAACACTTCCTGATGTTATTTGCAAAATTCTTTGAATGAAAAGCCCTGAATCAGCTATTTAACTATTCTAAGCACATTGAAAGAAATGAATATCAAAAATCTTTCTATAAAAGCATCAAGAGTAAAGTTGTTTTTGTCATTTATATGTCTCATCTCTAGTTGAAAGCACTTTGATACTTAATACGGCAAGTTTTTCAGTATGAAGGACAGGGTCACGTTTGTAACTGATAATCCAAGTATCGTCTACTTCCTTAATAAACTTTACTCTGACAAAATATCTTTGATTGTATAGATAATTAATAGTTGTCGCTGCTCGTTTGTCATTCATTCTAACATCGACACCATCGGTGTTGGGTATGATTTTGAACGTTGACCACACATGAGTTGTGCCATCTATTGCGCCATCTATACGAAATTCTTTTTTTAATATTACGAATACTTTCAATCAGAGTTTCCGTCGGATCATCCAGAGCTCGTCTTCGTGGGTCAGGGGTTATTCTCTCAATATCAAGACTATATTTAGTAGGCTTAATGTAATCTCTGATAATAACTCGTTCCTATTATAATTAAGACAAATATATATATAATGGTTCAAACAAAAAATAAATGCAAATGGTTTATGATAGGTTCTACAACTCCCTGTAACAAAGTTTTTATAAATGAATTCTGCGGCTATCATTTACAAAGTGTACGGACAGGGAGTTAAGGACCTAAACTGTGTTTGGAATGTGGTGTTGCGGTTAGAGGATTGTCGGGGATTTCCAGACAGGGTTTCCAGAATAACTCAATCACGTGATTTTCTAAAACCTTCTGGAATGACGGGGATTTCCAGAAATATTCTGAGTAAACTATAAATGTCACAGAATCGCTCTCCCCAGTCAGTCTGGAAGTGCATTCTGGAGTGAACAGAGGTAAGTGGAATATTTATTTAGTCATTTAGAGTTTGTGTTTTCGCTATACAACTCCCTGTAATAAAGTTTGCGTAAATGAATTCTGCGGATATCATTTACATAGTGTATGGAGAGGGAGTTTAGGACCTAAACCGTGTTTGAATTGTGGTGTTGCGGTTTGAGGAAAAACTCAGTTGTGTGTGCAATGTGGTGGTAAAAATATACAGAGAGCTCAAAAGATATTATGTTTAAAAAATGAATACTGATGACAATGACAAGGTCATATTTTGATTTTCACCGAAATTCGGTACAATACGTCGCAGATATAATTACTAAATCGGCGTTTTCGAAAAAATATAAACAAAAAATATTTCAGTACCTCCCGATTTTGTTAGATACAAACTGATAAGGGAGATAACTCTGTCAAGCTAATTCTCTCTCCGGTAGAATAATTAAGTAGTACCCCGCTTGTTGTTACTAATACTCTATTACTATTTTTTGTGTCATTATACTTATTTAATCATTCTGAGATTTCGTTGAAAGTGCACAATAATCTAAAATAATAATTTGTGTGCACTTTCAACAGTCATGAAATTTGTGAGGTGTTTTTTATGCTGGGTAAAATAATCATGATACAGCAGTTATTTTATTATTCTGAGGCTTCTATCATCAGTGGATAAACTTCTATAATAATATAACATATATATAATTATATAAGATTCCCCAGTCGCAAAAAAAATAATTATGATAGAACTGTTAATTGATTAAGCTGAAACTTCTATTATTGATATTGTTCACTGTCAAACATTTAGAGACTTCTCTTGTTAAGGGAAATAACTCTGTCAACCTACGCTCTCTCAGCGATTTTGTTTGTTCTCGTAAACTAATTATACAAATATACAATTATTTAACTATCTGCGTGATAATAAATACAATGCAGTTTAAGAAAATATGTAACTTATCTCTTTATAGTCTACGAAGAACAATTCTGGAATGACGGGGGATTTCCAGAATAATTTGATCAGGTGATTTTCTAGAACATCCTGGAATGACTGGGAATTTCCAACAAAAACTAATTACTACATATTTCTGTTTGGGGATTTCCAAAAATAACTCGTTACTATGTTTTTCTGTTTGTGGATTTCCAGAATAACTCAATCACGTGATTTTCTAGAAACTTCTGGAATGACGGGGGGATTTCCAGAAATGTTCCGCGTAAACTATAAACGTCACAGAATCGCTCTCCCCAGTCAGTCTGGAAGTGCATTCAGGAGTGAACAGAGGTAAGTGAAATATTTATTTAGTAATTTAGATTTAGAGCTTGTTTTTTCGCTATATTACAAAAATTGTTTTCTATCGTTTGGTTGAGGATTACAATATATATATATATATATATATATATATATATATATATATATATATATATATATATATATATATATATATATATATATATATATATATATATATATATATATATATATATAATGAATTACGAAAATATGCAATTAAAAAATTTACAAAAAACAATAAAAATTCAGCTTGATCCAGAAAAAAATATTTGTGATTTTGAATTATTACAGGTACGTAAATTTGATGATACATATACAGTTCCGGCTGAATATGGATTTATAAAGCAGATCCAACAATGTATGTTCCGATCTTTGGCTTCGGTCAAAGATACAGAAGTTAGGAAGTTTGCATCTCTCTCAAGCGTGATTGAGAAAATTATATCAGAATTAGCTCAGGAATACAAAACGAAAATTTGTTTAACACGCGCGTGAGGCAGTTGAAAAAGTTTATGTCAGATACCAATGACAAAGTTGTTAATGAAACTATTAAAGGGTATTTTGAAACCGAAAGTAGTGACGAAAGTGAAAGTTAGTATTTATTCAGATTATAATATTTATCCTTGACTTAGTCAAGGTATTCAGTTTTAGTTTAGTACTATTTACACCAACAAATTAACGAAAAATCAGTCTAAAAATTAATTCTGCTACAAATATATATTTCTTCATGAAATTATTATTATTATTATTATTATACAATTTTTTGGATGAGATTATTTTGATTTATCCCATCTTATTGAAATTGTTTGATAATTTGACAAATTATGGTAATATACCCTGAAGTCGTTAAAATTTTACGTAGAGATAAATTTTCAAAATTTCATTTCTTAAATCAAGCAAGTGTCTGGATGGGTCAGTAAGTATGAAATGTATTCTTGATAATAATGGATTATGGCAACGTAGATAAACAGGATTAATAGGCTCTTGTACTATCAAATATCTAGGAGATACTTGCGGCGTAAATGTATATAGAATATATCCTTGTTGAGTTTGATTTGATTTTTCTATTTGATAGCTGCCATCAATTACATCACATAGAACGTTGACTGCCATTCTTGATTTGATATTTACACTTCCTGGTGAAATATGTCTGCCGCCACCGTATGAATTATTTAAATGTTTGAGGATACCTCCCGGTGGATCTATTTTTCTCCATAATTTAACTATTTTAGGAAAATTTTCATTGATGAGATTGCTGACTGATTTTTTAGTTTCTAAATTCTAGGATTATAAATTTTGGTAATTGTGCTTCGGTTATTTTTTAATGATCAGCATACATTTGTTTTAAAATAACTTTTTGTCCAATCTGTGGTATATTAGTAGTTTTAATATTTATCATCTCAATAGTTTTTTGACTATCATACTCACGGCCTGATACAAACTGATTTAAGTATTGTATTGTTGTAATGATTTGTTGTGTTTTTTAGTTCGTCATTAGGATATTCCAAAATATAATTTTTAAATAAATTTGTTAACGATATAAATATAGTTGAATGTTCATATTTCTTTGTTTAGATAATAATTTGAATATTTTTTCGTTTACAACAGGCATTTCGGTTGGTCGTCTTATAAGTATATTATTTTCAGCGGGAAAAAATCTATCAACTGTCCGTATACTTACGATCATCATTATGAAAATAGTATTTAGATCGAGGTTTTTCTCAATATTCTGGAGTTTTTATAAATATTTTCTCATCTGTGAGAAATTCGTTTAAGTTTGGTTCTGGCGGTCCTTTATACTCTGGTGCTATTTCAGGCCATCCTAACACACATCTGATCGGCGATTGATAACTATCTATAACTTAATCTAGAGAGTTTATTTCTATCGCTGCTGATAAAGTTTGTTCATGAAAGCTATTCTTGATTCTTTTCCAGTTATAGATTTGATTCTGCGCTGGAATTCATCATTGATTTGTTCAATCTGATAATTACCTGTTGATATTCTGAAAACTTGCCAATTAGGAGTTCCATCATCTTTATTTTTTGTTTTTGCAAATACCAGCAAATTATTTGCTGGTAATCCACCAAATGATTTTGATATGATATTTGGCCTGCTGTAATATACTCGTAATTGTCCTAGCGCTATTTCTTTTCGTTGTAATTGCAGTTGGAAAGTTAACATTAAATTCCGGATTAGTTGAGTTTACTGATATCATCGTAGTTTTCGAAGGAGTTGTATAAAAAAAAAGGCAATCTGCTGAAGTAGCTCGTTCGGAGTTGACATTCTTATTGAAATCCTGATTTTCTAAATTAGATGTGGATTCTATCAAAGTCATTACTTCCTTGTAGATTTTAATCATCTCCGTGAACTCAAAATCTGATAGGGGCCCCTTGTGGACGAGTGGTCTAACGCGCTCTCCGTTACGGATCACTGCCATCTCACCTCTGTTTGCGCCGGTTCAAGTCTTAGATTCAGCCAATGTGGGTATGTGAGAGAGCTTGCCAGTAGCTTCTCGTGGGTCGGTGGTTCTTTCCGGGGTTTTCCCGGGTTCTTCCTCCACCATTAATACTGGCCGCCATGTATAGCCTATCGTGTGCTGAAAAATGGCGTTAAGCCCCACAACAACAACAAAATCTGATATTTTTCCATCAATAAGACTTGTTGATAATAACGAGGATAATTTGGAGTATGCTAGTGTCATTGTATGTAATTTTATTATATAATCATGTACTTTCGTGTTTGTACACGTGCATATTTTGTTTGCAATGATATTAAAAATAACGGCAATTGTTGTTGCAGCTGAAGCACAAATTGTTACAACTCCTGATGATGTCATTGTTATTGTTGATAAAAAATGCGCCGGTTCCATCAATAGCAGCAGACGCTGAATATTCAATTATGTCAGCAACTACACGTCTGCGATATTTTTGTACTTTTACTGTATACTAGTCAACGATATTTTTTAGTTTTGTTTGTCATTCACGAGCTTGGTTGTATCTAAAACGTTGAAACGCTGATCGGAATGCTCATTATATTTTAAGTAGGTGGGAATTCAGCTACTAATTCAAGACACAAATAATAAATCCAGCCTAGATTTTTTCTTCGGGTTCCACAGTAAATGTTTCCTCGTCGTTTTGCTCCATCATCACTAACATAAATCCAGGGGATCCAGTTAGTGGATAACACCGTGAAATTGTGGTAGATATTATAAATGTTGTAACACCAACTACTGAGAGCCTGTATATACCGGTAACCTCAGCGCGATGTTTAATGGTTTTATTGACTGGTCACCATAGTGCTTGATCATATGCTACTGTATACAGTGAACTGTCGGTAATTTTGTTTGTCAGAGAGTTTTCATAAACGACTGGTGAAGTTCCAAAAATTCATTAATGGATCTATTTACGTTTCTAAGAAACGTCATAAACAATTGTACATGATTGTGAATAACCAGTTCTAAATAAGGCCATTTTATTATTAACTGAAACTAACGAGTTCATCATTGAAAGGTTTTTATTATTTATATATTTTTTCGTTACAGCGTCATTGTCTGATTCTGGTTCTCCAAGACCAGTAATTTTATTATTAGACATATTGAGAGAACCAGTCATTAATTCACCGGATTTTTGTACTCAACCGTGAATAATATCCAATATCGCTGACATAATAACACCGGGTTTAATTTTTCCATTATTATCAAACTCAGCTATGCTATTTTCAGTAACTCCATTAATCCATACATTATCTTGCAACGAAACTTTACTTGTTTTTAATTTCCCTTGTTTATACTGAAATACAACCACTTCGTTTGGATCTACATTTGCAAGATTTAATAATTCAGATATTTCATCACTAATCTGTTTACTTATATTTTCAGGAGTTATTCTGTCTGTTTTTTGTTTTTGCTTAGAGGAAGATCTTCCATAAATATATACCATTATACTTATCTTAAGATCTGTTTAAAACGATCTTGTATACTAGTACACAACTTTATGAGGCGGTAATGTTGATGAAGATATAGCATTGAGTACAGAAATTACTTCACGACCACATATTGGCGGATCGGTAATTGTCTCTGTTGGTATTGTTGAATACCAGACTGAATTTTTGTTTACGAAATTTAAAAATTCTGTTGGGGGAGCCAGTCTATACAAATCAAAATAAATAATTCCACGTGGATCAATTGCTTATGCAACCCAATGAGTTTCAGAACCAGAACTATTATTGAGATTAATAATGCCTGTTTCAATATTGTTTGGTTGTTTTGGTAACTGATCACGCATAAAAACACCTGACATTTTTTATATTTAATTTTTATCAGCATCAAGTAAATCAAAATTTGACATTGGAAAGATTAATGAAGTGTTCCTGGAAGTCTCAGACCCCTTCCCCTTTTTTTAAATCCTTGTCCTGTTGCTTTTTTTCATGCCATCCCATCAGCACCAAGTGCAGCCATTTATGCAATAGCTGGGGCTGCAGCAGCTATTAGCGTTGGTATAGCAAGAAGTGGAAATATACCACACGTTTTAATTTAATATTTAACCACACCAGCAGAAAGATCGAGTTTAACGACTGTTTTTGATTGGCCCTATTGAAATGTCTCAGTTGATGTTCTGACAGTGATAGTTTATTTTGACCACTTGTGATCTGATCTTTTATTAGTGATATTTTTATTCCAGTTCTTTGCTTAAGTTGATTGAAGCTTTTTAATCTGACCAGGAGTCAGAGTAATGCTAACACGATATGACATTATAAATATCGTTAGCGATTTAATTACATGATTTCTGATGGAGTGTCAATAACTCTCATTCATCCACCAACACCTTCAAGTATCATTGCTTTATCACTGAGTATAACTGCAATTGCTCTACAATTAACACCACCAGGGTTTACAGAGCTTTAAAATGAATATGAACGACATATTGTTTAAATAATTATATATGCTCCAGTGAAAAAAAATCAGATACAGTTGTAAAATCTGTGATATGTGCAAACCCGTATCTATATTTTGATCACATCCCATAAATGTCATTAAACAATGATATGCACATGCTACATGATTGCGATAAAAATTTAGCAATATATCTTCAAATGGTTTTTGATGTCCGTTTATCCTTAAAGGAACTTCACTAACATTAAATTTATCAAATATCATATGGCTATGTGTTTGTGTTTACTCATGCAGCATCTTGTAAAGCAATAAATATATGTCGTGTTGCATAAACTCCTTGCTGTGATGCTATATGCCATGTAAATAAACCATTAACATTACTTTGAATGCTATATGTTGTCATTGTCAACCATGATAACAATGATTTTCCACCAGAATTCATAAAAGCAATTAATTTTTCTTCTTCAGCAAGCGATGGGGTCATTACTGGCATCCACAGTTTTTGTTATTAGTACTTTACTAGCATCACCGATAGGATACCAGTACTTTACTAGCATCATCAGTAGCTTTTCTCACAAGTACAGTTATATGTCTTACCTCAAAAATAACTTATGACATTCGACAAAATCCAAAAATATGTGATAGTGGAATTGCTCACGAAAATCTTCTATGATCACCTTTTAACATTGATTTACGTGTATTAAATCCTAAGTTAAACTCTGGATCAGCACCATGAACCACTGGCCACACATCAGCGTCATTGTTGTTGGCAAAGTTTCTTGATCGTCTTATATTATACTGTCTGTTATCAGGGTGGTCAGAAGTGTCTTTGGCAAACATCATTGACAGACTAGTTGATCTTGTATAATCATCTGAATATCTTGCTAGACCCAATTACATTGCAGCAACATCATCTTTTTGAATTGTTTCAATATTTCTTCCATCGATAATTCATGTAGAGCTGTCAAACGACGTCATAATACCATTATTAACAAAATCAACTCTAACATCAGATGCACATTCAGTATCATCTGCTTTTATAATTTCTCCTTCTACTTCAATAACCGCTTCAGCTGGTAAGAAACATCTTCTTGTATCTTGAACTTGCAGCTCAATTCGGCCACACTGATTTGGTTATCATTGTTGTAAGAATAATACTGATAATCGTGTATAGATTCATTACTAAGAATTGGTGCATCTATATCAAATGCTGGATAGGATACATGTTTAAACATTTTTATTATTATCGTCTAACATGAACACCACTTCCTGCTATTAAACTTGCCGTAATATTTTTTCTTTTTCTGACTGGGGTATATTAGCCAACTCTGTTAGTTTTTGATTTGCAGCTCATTATTTTACTGATATTTGCAGGCGTAACTTCAGTGCTGGGTAATTTTACTGGCTGTGGTTTTCTTTGTATTAATTGGGCTAATCTTTCTTTGATTGCTAAAAATGCTTTACCTGCAACATTACCAACATCACTGATACCTTTATTGCAAATAGAGTCAATAGCTTTCATTTCTAATTGTTTTGCAATTGGCATTGCTTTTGGAGCTATTCTCTTAAATAAACCTTTAACAACATCACCAAGTCCATCTCTATTAATTGCTTTGTATGTTGGCAATCGTGAGTTTACTACCCAAACTATTACAGGCCCACTTTGAGCATTGTATATAATCATTTTTTAAATTACATGTTGATTGATTGTTTTCAGTTGATGTAATAATCACTGACAATTTCATTCATGAGAGAATGATAAACATTATGATCCATAACAACGACTGTAAATAACCATCAACAAATATCAGATATTTTATTAATAAGTTCTGGAGAATTATTTCCTATGCATTTTCCTTTGATCAGAATTTCTAGTCGGTCAACATCAGCAAGAACACTGTCAGGACAAGTTCCTTGAGTATAAAAACCACTTCCAGTTGTTTCTTCTACATCCTTCTTACCTGGCAAAGAATGTAATTCCCACACTTGTCTAATTCTCTTAAATTCTGGGTCTTTTTCTTTTTCCTTTTCTTGTTCTCTCGTTTAGCTTCTTTTTTCTGTTCAGCTTCTTCATCACTTATTGTTTGAGATGGTTGCTCTTGCAGTGCTAATAGTTGTTGTGATTCTTGTCATTGTAACTTTCTAATATAGTTATCTACTTCATCAATAAATTCAATATATTTTTGATCTTTTTTCTATCGATCAATTTTATGGTATACTTTATAAACCCAATAGCGCCAGATTTTGTTTTTTACATATTTATTAGAGTACTCGCGTTTTAAGAATTCTTTTCAAAGATTATAAATATCCACGGCAAATATAGGTAAATCTACAGCTTTAATATGCCTTATGTAGAGAATACTATCATCGCTAAATTTACCAATTGCATAAACTATTTCTTGTTTTGATACATAACCATTCATTTCATCCTTTTTAATATGAGCTTGTTCAATGTCTTCAAGTATTTCTTTATCTATGTCAATAAGCTGATCATCATCTACGTTAATAGGCTGAGCAGCATCAACTTCATCTGAAATATCTCTTTAAAATTTTTTTGTTTGTTTAGTTCTTCTTGCTACCTTTTAAGTTTGCTCAGCAGTTTTCACGTTGGAAGAAGACCTGTAGCTTCTGAAACTCTTTCAGTAACCTTTGTAACAGGTTTAAATAATTTTTCTGTACCTTCTACGTATTCAACTTGTGCTTCTTGTCGTTCTTGCAGTTTCTGTTTGAGTGTATCATGATCAGGCAGATATATTTTAATTGCTTCTAATCTTTCTCAAGCTAATCTACTAGTATAAGATTCCTTTATTGAAATAATAACGATTTAATTACTCACACATTAGAGTAGCAGAGGAGGTGCGACCTCAGTGAAACATCCGGCGGGTAAACAAACGCACATACAAATTTAGAAAAACATGAACGATAAAAATAAAGTAACAAAAAAAACTAACGCAATTAGAGACACTCTCAGTAAGTTAAAGGCTTCAGTTTGGTGTTATTGACCTAAATTTTTCATTTTTGTAGGAAGCCTTATTTTTTCAAAAATGACGTTCTAGAAAAAGGTCTGTTCACCTCCTCTGCTGCTTGATTAATATGCACTGGATATTATTAATCACTTAACTCACTGGAGATATTAACGATATAAGCTTACACATTATATCAGATCCTAACCTGATAAGGAATATTGTATCTAGAGCCTTCACAAACATGATCTTGATGACATAACCTTAAAGATCAATCATGAAGGTTCCTGTTTGAAATTATTATTTTTAATCTTCCATACCTGAAAATGCCATATTTATGGTTGTCATAATTGCTATTGTATAATTTACAAATAGCTGAGTTTAAAAGCATGACTCGTACGAAAGTTGGCAAACATATTACCAGCTCCAGATATGTAAGTGACATATTACCAGAACAAAGAGCTCACTAAAATTAGATCATAGTACAGTATAGTGGAACTAATCATAAATTATGAAATTGTGGTCCTGTATAAATTTAAGAAATGAAAAAGAATATTGCTAAACCTAGTCAATACTCATCAACAGATCATAGAAAAAAAAAGTAAAATAAATGATAATAATTACTGAGATAATTACAAAAACACCAGTCATTCAAATGATGATGTGGTATCTCTGCATATTTTCCAGCCTTCATATCACACAAGTCACACTATGAAAATACATCAGATCCCTATTTTAGTCAACAATATCAACAGCAACTCTTTGAGAGAAAAAACTGGCTTTTGAAATGGTACATGGGGGACCCTGTCCCCTTTAAATGGAATCCCATTTTTCATCATACAAAGTAATTTTCAAAGTTCTACTTGATATTTGTTGCTCTAAATTCATCATAAATTAGGCAAGGATAAAATACAGTTCTAATTTATGAAAAAGGACAACCTACCATATATATTCACTTTTAAGTCAACATTTTTTTTTTAAACTGAAAATTTGATTCAAAACGTGTAGGGGTTGTCTTATAAATGTGAAAACACAAAAATTTGATTATCTAGGGGTAATGTTGGAAACTATAGATTTTTGCAGTACACAAAAACTGAATTAAAATACTTTTTAAGTTTCCATGCCACTATTTCCATTGAGAAATGTGTACATGATATGCACTATGCTTATCCATTTCATGCAGTATTCATTACACATAATTACTTTTATCTACAGTAATCTGGATTTTAAATATTATGGTCGAATTAAATACTCCCCTCTGCAAAGTGAAGTGTCCATCAATGTTGTTTACCATGGCTATTTACTAGCTTCCATTTTCATGCAAGTCCTAACAACCTGTATTTGTATTAATATGTGTTTTGCTGTATAAAGGCTGTATTTGATGCTATAAAATGTTTAAAGCTGTGTTATCCTTTCTCATAAGCAAGATTTTTTAAAATTCCCAATTGATATTTCCTAAGTATTTTGCCAGTGCAGATGACCAGATAATAACTTTGCTTGTAAAGCATGACAAATTAATATTTTGAAGATTTTTCTCCATAAATAATCTTTTAATACCAAATCTGGTCAAAATTTCATCAAAATTATGGTCCTTAAAGTGTTCAAAAGCTCAGCCAATCAGACGCAAGATCACCTTCATAATATGTATAGGTGTTGCTCATCATCAAACTCATCTGAGATCTCAGTCTGCATATGAGATGATGTTGATTACAACAGAACTCATCTTTAGAGCTTCATATTTTATCAAAGCTTGATCAGAAATATAGTCTCTAAAGTGTACAGTCAAGTGTCAATGGACAGTGAAAGACATATGATAACAAAAAGCCATACCATAAGCTCAGGTCTTTTGGCCAGGTGAGCTAAAATCAATACTACTGCAAATGACTTTGACACAGTGCCATGATTGTTTTAAAAAAAGTTATAAACTGAAAGAAAAACACAAGGTTTGTCATGTCAAAGAATGAATGTTAATGTATGCTTTGATTCTGAAGATAAACTTACATGAACATTTAATGGACAATAACAATAAGCATTAGATCTGAAAATCTACTCAGATTGCTGTCAAGTCTGAGTGGTATTTGTTCAGATGCCAGTCTAATGAGCTTTTTTGTATGCACTTAAACTCACAGTGTGGACAACTAATGTCCTTTACACCAATGTGCGAGCAGTAATGCTTCTGCAGATTATAATTATCCCTAAATTTCTTTCCACATCCTTCCCATTCACAAATACTGGTCTTATCAAATTTCATATTACTTCTGCAACCTTTTGTGGCTAGATCAGCTCTGCCAGTATCACTTCTTGAAGTTTCCTTTCCAACAAATATTCTGTTGTGAACGTTCTTAATGTGGTTGGTTAATGCTGACTTAATCTTGAATGCTTGAGAACAACCATCCACACGGCAATGATATGGTCTACTTGATGCATGAGTTTTCTGATGCCGATGAAGGGATGAAGCATCAGGGAAAAATTTCTGACAAACACAACAAGAAAGCCAAGTGGTTTTGTCCAAATGACTATTCAGATGTGCCAAATAAGAACGTTTCTGCTGATAAACCTGCTGGCATGTATCACATTTAAAGGTCTGTCTCTCTGGGTTGTGCATATTACCAATATGCATCTTCAGCAACTTTTGGCTCTTTGTTTCATAACTGCAGTGGTTGCATTTTATTGACTGTGAAGAAAGTTTTGACGAACCATCAAACTTTTCTGTTTTCTGCAAATGAATAGTTTTAAACTGATCATTAGTTTCTGCATCTAAAATGTCACTCCAATCATTTGCTTCCGCTAAACATTCTTCAGCATCCAAATTAGCTGAAGACCCAGGTAAATTAAGGGGCATTTTATGGATAACATGTGTTTGTTTTTGTGATACTTCGATGAAATGTTTTAATTTCAGATGCTTCTTCAGTAAATATGATCTAGTAGTTCTGTATGCACAAAGTTCACATGAAAACTTCTTGTGTTCTTTGGTGTGCATTCTAAGTTCTAACTCCTCTTTAAATATTATATTGCATTTAGAGCATGTATAATTTGTTATAGCATCATCTGCTAAAATGGGAAATGTGATTCTGAGAGTAACATTTTTGGCAATTAATGCGGTCTGCTGATCTTTTAGAACTTGTTCATTAATTTCATTCAACCCATCATCATTGCACTCTAAATACAAATCTATATCACCATCTTGTTTGACACTAAAAGCATTTTCTGCCTGTTCATCCTCTTTCTGGAATGGGTCAACAATACTGTGGCAGATTTGACCTACTTCAGTTTCCTCTATTGATAAGGCAACTGCTTTTGCAGCTGCTGTTTTGGAAAGGAAAGAGCATGGTAATACACTGTGCTCCATTTGTGAGTCATCAGATTCAAATATTGTTCCCAGCCCATCTGAGTACTGGTGATACTCATCACCATCTGACTCACATTGGATAATTCCACTGACACCTGAGTCAGTGAGAATCAAACTTTCATCACAATGGCTGCCATCTTGAACCCCTTCTTGAACAAAGTGCAGAAACTCAGACAGGAAACTATCTTCAGACTGGGTGAGTCTCATGTTTAATTCCATTGCCTACAAAGAAAAACAACAACAGGAAATCACCAGATTATAATTATGACTCTCTTATATCTTGTAAATAAAGATGCAAGCGTGATAAGTTGGTAAGCACAAGGAGTGGTGAGAATGTTTGGCTGAGAAATATTACAAAAATTTGTAAACCTTTTTAAATGACACCTGTCACAAAGGGTAACTTTCTGACAGTAACTTCTCTAGCTTTCCGAGAAATGGTGCCTCTTAGGTCACCTTGGTTGAATGCATGGGATCATTTTCAAAAGGACACGTGTCTGTATCATAGAGTGCAACTTTTTCTTTAGTACCAAATATCCATCCTAAATGAACATAAAGAACATTCTACCTTGTCACCAACAGAACCCCGTGACCATTCGCAAAGAAAATTATACCTTCTCACCAACGGAACCCCATGACACAGAGTTGTACCTTGTCACCAATAAAACCCTGTGACTATTCTCATAGAGCATTGTACCTCGTCACATTCTTATTGAACACTCTACCCTGTCACAAATAGAACCCTGTGACGATTCTCAAAGATCATTGTGTTGTCACAAACAGAACCTGTGACGCATCTTGTATAACATTGCACCTTGTTACCAAGAGAACCTGTGACTGTTTTCATAGAACAACGTTGGGCCCCGAGTGGCCAAGTGGTCTAAAGTGCTCTCCATCAAGGATCACTGCCATCTCACCTCTGTTTGCGTGGGTTCGAGTCTCGGGCTCGGCCAATGTTGATATGTGAGAAAGCTTGCCGATAGCTTCTCGTGGGTCGGTGGTTCTTTCTGGGGTTTTCCTGGGTTCCTCCTCCACCATTAATACTGGCCGCCATGTATAGCCTCTCTTGTGCTGAAAAATGGCGTTAAACCCTATAACAAACAACACCATAGAACAATTTACATGATCACAAAAAGAATCCTGCGACCATTCTCACAGAACACAGTACACTGTCACAAATACAACCAACAGAACCCTGTGACCATTCTCATAGACAGAGACCATTATTTGCCTTGTAACTCTTTGTGCTGGAAACATTTTGAATTGAATTGTGAAATTAGAGATACAATGGTCCCTCATATAACATTGTAACTGATTTATAGTGGTTTAAAAGTGGTCCTTCACTACATAACACTTTAGTATATAACATGGTATCTGATAAATCATGTGGGTTTAAAGTGGTCCCTCACTGTAAAGCACCTCAATATATACATGTGTGTGTGTGATTTAGATTTTTAATGTAGCTTTAACAATATATACATGTGTGTGTGTGATTTAGATTTTTAATGTAGCTTTAACAATTTTAGTCACAGTGCTATGATGTATGCATTTTCTCATTTACTTGCCTTCAGAACTTTTGAAATGTTATCTGTGACATTTAAACAAAAACAATACACACACACATACATACTTTATGGCAACAAATGAGTTCCAGTACCATCCTTTAACTAATACTCCCTGTAGCTTTAATGGAAACACCAAATATTACATATATGAAGTCCACCCATAATTGTTCTTTCTACCAAGAGAATCCTTATGTTGGCTGTACAAAAAATTGTATATGAATGCAATCCCAAAATAGCTGAAGCATAAATTAGACATCACATAGCCTACGATTTTAAATCTAAAAATAAAAGTGTATTGGTTGCTTTAATATATATATATATATATATATATATATATATATATATATATATATACCCACAAAACATAAATACCAGGGTTGATGTCTTACATTGTAGGACTAACTTAAGCCATGTTATGTCAGGAGAACTATCCTTGTGACAATATATATATATATATATATATATATATATATATATATATATATATATATATATATATATATAACAAACATGAAAATAACAACTGACAATTACTTTAAGTCATTTGATAAACTCAGTCATATTATGAATGTAACATAATATACCCATTGTCCAACATTGTAAGACATCGACCCTGATATTTATGATTTTGACTGTAGTCCTACAATGTAATCCGCCTCTCCTGATATCTGTGTTTTAAGAAACCCCCTTCCCCTCCATATTTGTGTTGCCACAAAAACATTGTCTTACATTTTACGACTGTTTGAACCGAACTTCAGAAGCAACCCGTTGATTTATCATCCTTGCATGAAGGGTTGAAGGAGAGATGAAATACAGGTTTAAATGTTAGTAGATAGTTATGCTTGACATGCTCATATCATGAGTGTGTATAACACTGATCAACGTATATTAATATGATTCAAAATTTTCAGGTCTTTACATCTTTATTGTGCGGCAATCTATATACCCGCTTACATCTATGGAAAGCATTAAATTTACGTCTTAAGTTAAACATCTTTATTCAGTATAAAAATTAAATTTATATTAATATTCCAAGTATATATATATTGGAATTGGGAATTGGGTTTAAAGATATATAAGCATTAGAATTAACTGAAAATATTTCTTCGATTTGTTATATGCGGCCTCTGCACCAATCTTGCCTGGTTTTCGGTCCCTAACTATTTACCGTCTACGACTTACAAATACTCATACCAGCTGTAACTTTATGTAAAAGTGCGACAGGAGACCAGTCTACTCACATTCTGGCAACTCATCATCCGGAGATTATTGAACATCAAAACATGGCAGCCGTCTGGAGATAATTTCAATAATTTTTGTGGTAAAATTTATGTTTAGAATTTGACGATATCACTTAAGGTATGTTTTGTATTGGAATTTTAAAAGGAATAAAGAGAAAATAGTATCCATGATTCATACAAATAATTTTCTAGTACTTAAATGCCCATGCGCAAAATTTCCGCCATTTTCGATTCGACACAATTTACCAAAGGAGGTTTTTGTTTCATC
Source organism: Sinohyriopsis cumingii (assembly GCA_028554795.2). Lineage (NCBI taxonomy): Eukaryota > Metazoa > Mollusca > Bivalvia > Unionida > Unionidae > Sinohyriopsis > Sinohyriopsis cumingii. The sequence goes on from JAPYKE020000047.1 coordinate 888,371, forward strand.
TCAGACAGTCGTTTATGAACAACTTTACAAATAGACAGATGCATTTACGTAAGAGTCCTTGCGAAAACTGTGCGGAATGAATGTTAAATGTACCTGTAACAATTGCAGAATGTGTAAGTATAATCCCGAGACCACGTGCGTAATGGGGGGGGGGGGGAGGCTGTTTCTCGAAATAATTTTGCAACCTTTGTTGAACCCGTTATTATTTGAGTTACATATTTTATTGACGTAACATATCTATGATATGTACATTTTTATGTGAAATAATTCTTGCACACCCCTCAAACATTTTAATTTGGGAAATTCCGCCGATTGTGGTTTCTCTTTAGGTAGAATCTAGATGACTGGAAAGGGTAAACACTTTTGCTATTTTGACAACAAATTACAGTTAGAATGTACATTGCATAGAATATCAGCAAATTACATTGATTGTATTTAAACAGGTAAATATTATTGTTCCAGATTATTGGTAATATTTATGCACAAAATTGTAAAAGGTGTGTGATCATTTTTCTTTAAGCTATTGATGTTACCACCAACCCTGGAAATATTCTCAGTAATGTTTTAGGGAAAAAATTGTGGCAAAATGCTAGATCAGAACTTAATTGTGTATTGTAATCCTTGGTTTGGAACTAAAAGCATATTGCAAAATTTCAATGGGGTATTTTGTGAACACCGCAAAGCAGAAAATTTGTACCTCAAGATGGATTCAGCATCATTAAGGTGTTAATCATGTCCTTTTTCAAGTTGTTATGGCTTAATGACCATGACTTGTTAGAGTTTGATTGAGTGGATTCTGTTACGGTATTACATTCACACAATGTTGGGGTGAATGTAACAGCTTGAAAGTGATGATTGAATGGATGTTGAGGTGTATCCTCCCATCTGCAGTGGGGATCTAGTTACCCCAGGCCCCCGACCAGTTTTGCTACTATTGTAATGTATCCGAGAGAATTGATATGGTTGATACTTTTGTTCAATAAATCACTTTATCTTGTCATTAAGCGGTTTATATATCCCATTGTCACCAGTGTGTGGCTGGTATTGCTACATATTAGATCATGCCACAGTTGTATTGATGAGACCTATTAGCATCCAGGTTTCGAATGACACCATTGTATTCTGCGGGTGGGTGGGTGGCGGATTCGGCTAAACAGTGGATAAAACATACAAAACTTTTAAATATTGATATTAGCAAACACTGTTTCATTCATCATTTTCTAACAATATTTAATTGATAGTGAAGGTGACCCTGTGGGATAACAATCTGACAGATCCCCAAACCACAGAATGACAGTGAATCTCTTGGGAAAGGCATCAGCACTTCTGTCCAAGTGTCTGTATACTTTAACTTATCTGAACACAATAAAAACTGTATTCTTTATCAGATGATATAAATCTTCTTGTCTGATAGAAAGCTCTCTGGTAGTATTTGCCAATTAAATACTCCAGAGCTGGTAGGGATCAACATCTCTATTTTAATGGTGTCTCAGGGTTTGAATTTAACACAAATTTCTTTGTAGCAAGAAGGATTATTAGATTGAGAAATTTACTATTCCTGTCCACAAAACAATGTCACACACTTGTATTGAGATTAACAACAATTTTATTTCATAAATAGCATTATCATATTAAATGCAGAAGTACAGAAGTATAAATCCTGCTTCAAATCGTCAATCACTCATTTCACATTTCTTGTTTCTCAAGATAACCTGGATCCAATTCCAGAAAGGGATCCTGGTGTCCTTTCTTGTCCTCTACCTGCACTCAGGGTCCATATGGGATTTGTTCTGGTCTCCTTACCATTCTTCCTAAAATACTGCAGTGCAGTGGTGATCACCTTCGGGATCCTTTCTGCGTTTTCTACACTAACAATTGCCAGGAACGATGATTTAATCTCTCCTCCTTTGTGAATTTATATATACAATTTCCTCCTTCTGAATTGTACTGTCAGTACAACCGTCGCACACTACTGCAAGAAACATTGCTTCATTCACACCATCGACAAATTTCTGCCTTTCTCTTTCAGGCATGTAGAGAGTAAATGTAACAACTTGTTTATCATTCCTGTAAGTCCCTCAAACATCAACTCCTTTCATCTCATCCATCTGACACATCCATACAAAATCAGTGGAGGGTCTTCTGTTCTTTATGGCAGCAATGTGCATTTTTAACGAATTAACAAGCTGTTCAAACACATTCTGATTTAAACTTTACAAGATCTTACCAGCGGACGATTTCTTCTGGTGGTATTTGCATAGCTGCTTTTCTCTCTGCACTCTATTTGTGTTGCCCACAGCTTTCATATACGTTTACCGATTCAGTTTTAAAGTTCGAACAACCGTCAACAAAACAGGATTTTTTCTCAGTGTTTCTTTTTGTGAATTCCATACACCAGTTACTACGCATAAAGTTCTTTTCCTCCTCATAATTCAGCCATTCCCTGTCTTTTGCCCATGTCTTCTGAACCGTTCGATTATGCTTTTCCCTATCATAAGAATTATTCCTGTCTTTTATGTAATTTTCATTCAATGTTTGTTTTCTTCCGGTGGCTGAACACCTTCTGTAAAATGCCATATTTTGCCTGTTTTATAAGGAGAGAATTGTGCCTGGTGTTGAAATATGAGATGTTGCAGTATAGCTGATGCAAATTAATTAAAGTAAGAAAAGAAATGGCAGTGTCCTTTAAATCAGAAAGTCAGATCAAGAAACACATTTCAAAACAAGTGCCTTTGCCCCAACATCCCCTAAAAGTAAATGGCCTCTGCCTAATAAAGACTTGACTTCACCGGATGTTCTGCAGGATCAAAGCAGTGACTATTATAAACACTGTTATAAAATATTAGCATCAGAAGATAATATTAGTTTAAGCATTGAAAAGGTGTGTTCCCATCAAACGAAGCCATGTGACTCGGCGCGTTGTATTTAACAGCTCCAATTACGGTCTCGTCATTAATAGCATATGTTTGGTAATTTTTCCTAATTAATCGGACCTCACTGTATTGCTGAAATTAATAATAAGGTGGAAAATTTTCAAATCTTAGGTGTCCATTCTCAGAGATTTTAATTCCCAACAAATATACGAGATTCTGCTTGGATATCTTCACGTGTATTCAATTATTTGTTCATTCTTGTAAGGGAAAAAATATAAAAACTATTTTATCATCATAGAAAAGGTACTTGTATGGAAAGGATGTGTCAGTAACGTAGTTGTAATAAATTGATCTAATTCTTATAATTATTTCGATGCAAATGTTATATATGTAGTTTCCTGTTTGTGACTGTTCGAGCATTTGGCAAGCGAGCCAGAAATAAACTTGCACAAACAAACATGCAAACTAATTTCTTTGAATAGTTTTTGCCATGTTCTTTTGTGGGGTATACCGCTTTGTAGTTTGTCATTGTGGTAGAGTGAATAAAGTGTGATACGTCATTTTTTATTTAATTCGTAATCAGATTAATTAAGATCAATTACCAAAGTTCCATTGTTAATGACGGGACCATAATTGGCACTGTTAAGTGAAATACACAAAATCGGATGGCTCCAAATGCACGTCTCAGAGCCAGAAATTGACTTCATCTTCTCATGCTAATATTTTATGACTGTGTTTACAATAGTCACTGGTTTTATTCTATAGAACTTATGCTGAAGTCAAGTCTTTATTAGGGAATGGCATAAACAAACGCTGATTGTTGATCAACGAAACTTACTAGCCCCTGAGATTATTGACATTATGAAAGTTATTAGTCCGACAGGAAATCTACTAGCCTCAGCTAGCGGATTACTGCTAATTTCGAGCCCTGAGTCTGTGCATTTTAAATTGAAAGTAACAGTTTGACCTGGTAGTAATATTAGTACAGTATTCCCTGTTTGTCTTGGCATCGTTTGGCCATAGTAAAATTGTCGGCATAAACGGATGTGAAGGTAAGTGTTGAGAGGGTTGGAGAAAAATCTAATTTCTTATACTGTACAAGTGAAATTTGTCTAAATGGTGATATCATCAGTGAGATGGATTTACACAGAAAATAAAATAGTTGGAAATTTTAGCTAAGTGAAGGCAAAACTATTTGAAATACACTTCTGTATTGACAACTTATATTTGTAATTTGTGTTATAAATTCCATAATGTGTTAAGTACTGTACATGTATCACCATCCCATTAGAAAACACACAACACATATAAAAGGTTGTAGTGCTTACTTGTACATTCTGATAGAAATTAGATCTCGACTGTATTGCCTGAAGATCTGACAGCGGCCACTTAGGGGCCATGTTCTGGTGACCTTTGCTAATTTGTAATCACTAATTTTATCAGCCATTCAGACTGTTTTCCTTTACGCACATTTGTACGTCAGAGACACATGCTGAAGAAAATTTACACATTTTGTTGCCATGTTTTTTTTTATGCAAAGGATTTGCATAATGCTGTTGAGATGTGTTTTTTTCATACTGAATGCTTAGGATGAGGGATGGCATCGTGTATACTTTAAGCATGTGCACTGTTATGACAGAGTAGCTTTCCCTAATCATGATTTCCATTGAGCTCAGCAAGATGTTGTACAGACATTTAACCTCAATGCTTGTCTGACTAGAAAGTGATCTCCAAGTGGAAACGGCATGCACTCGGAATCACCTGCCAAGAAGGTGAAAGGAGCAGAACACAAAAGAGTATCAAAGGATGTAACTTTAATAAAACATGGAGAGAATAATCCACTTGACTGGAATATGGCACCTAGGGATTACCAGTATGACTTCTAATTGCAAAGACTGCAAAAGTGAATAATCCTTTTGTGATAGGTTTTAAGAATTTAAAAAAGAGGCTCTTGTTCAGAACAAGATATCTGGAGAACACATTTTCGGGGGGGGGTCATTGCAGATTTTGTTGGTTTGTATGTTTTCGGAGTAAGAGGAAGATTTGATAATTTAAATGTAACTTGCTAAAAAGAAGGTGAATCATTAGCCTCTTTGAATTTTGGATAAATATGTTCTAGGATGAAGTACAATAAATCGAAGATAGTACACATTTTATGACAGGCAGTTAATGAATTGTCTTTTGGTTAAAAAGTTCTATTTGCATTTTTTATTGGCTTATGTGTGTTTGTCTATAATATTGCTACAAAAAGAAGAGACTTAAAAGTACGACTTTAAAATAAAATAAAAATCGAATGATAAAATTGTTCTTTGAATGTTGATTGTGAGGGTTGGTTTATTTGTAATTTTAGAGAGAGAGAGCAAGTATGTTGTGCAAGTTGTAATTTCCTATTTCAAGCTGAAAAAGTATGGGTCAGATGAAAAAAAATTTAATACATTTTTTACCCCACATATTTCATTTGACCACCAGTTCTGACACCAAGTTTTTTTTTACCCCACAATTTTACACCCCTTTGGGATACAATGTTCAGATAAAGTCTTTTATCATCCAGTTTGGGAGACTGAGCAGTATGGCTGGAGTGCAACAATGTGTGCTCAATGGTCTGATTACTTTCAGATTTCTGAAAGCTGCATTTCGATTGGCTAATTGAAAGGTCAACAGAACATGACCTGAGCAGTTGCTGTCAGATCTTTACAAAGGATGGTGGAGATCTGTATTTAGTCAGATTGCAAACACATATCACTAAGCAATTCACTATGAAATTCATTCTTGCCAATAGCATATGGCAGGATAGTACTTTCCATGCTACATGTACTGCCTTGGACAAATGTAATCATATTGCTGAGACTATTCATAGGGAAAAGAAACCCTGTTAACAAGTGAGAATTTTTCACAGACATCTTTGTGAGGTGCCCTGGATTTAACTTCTTGATATTTAGTTTCAAGAGACTATAAATTTTGTTTGTGTTTTATGCCAAATATTAGACTTGTTAAATTTTGTTGGTCTTGAAGGAAAATGGTACAGAACTTACATCCAGTATTGGGCACCGTGTAGCAGCCAGCTTGAAAATCTCGTCTTGAATGGATGATCATATCAAAAGGTTTTCACTAAAAGACATCTTGGTGTGTCTGTTATGGTCCAAATGAAATGATGCCAATCTGATGACCATGATGGCTGTCATATGTAGTTGCATGTCATATTATCAACCTTTCTTTAGACATTTATGTAATTGCAACATAAGATTTATTAAATGCTTCACTAATTCAAGAAAATGTGGTTGAGTACCTGGTTTACATTAAAGGAGCTGCACAATGGAATTTTCTATTGTGGATTTTGCTCTGGTATGTTTGTGTTCATTCCATTTAAATTCCATTAACCCTTTCATCACTAAGTAACTTTGGGGGCATAGAGTCCTCAACACAAAGTAACTTTGGAGTTGTAAAGCAAAATGAGTTGTGGATTTTGAAATAACATAACTTTGCCAATTTTAAAGATACATTGTGACCCCGCTATAGCACGCTCCGTTATAACGCGAATTTGGATATGTCATGGCGTGGCTCTCGCAATTTCATATACATGTATTTTTCTTGTGCACGAAAAAATTCTTGAAAAGTACGTTAAAAAAACGTAAAAAGTTGCTTATCATTTTGGGGAAGAGATCGCGTGTGAATAATGTAAGACAATCATGGCTTGGCTCCTGAAATTTTATGTGCATTTTTCTCGTACGCGAAAAAGTCTCTTTTTTTTCTTCTTAAAAGTAAGAAGAAGAAAATACGCATAAAACGTTTATAATGTGATCGCGTAGGTCTTCGCCAATGTCACAAACTTGGATTGTTTTTCCTTATTGGTTGCAAAACATACCATGTGGCTTTTTTTATTTGTTGGCGACATTGCTGGCTGTTTAAACTTTTATATACAACCATTGGTTTGGAGTGCAGAAATTCAGAAGCCCCATGAAAGGAAGCCGCAAACTGGATATAAAATGCACTGAAATTTATCTATTATTACACTATACTGACAAACCATCTAAACAGTGCATTGTTATATCATAATCAGCTTATCTTGACGTCTAGCATGAGTTCTGTATGTTGTGAAATATCTGCTTTTTTGTTGTTGACATTTCTGTTAACGGCGATCAACCCGACAAGGCATTCTTTCTTAATCTATTTTTCTTCGGATTTTCGGCAGCTCGCTAGTAATTAATATATTTACAAAGACTGGCATTTGTATGTGGATGGTAAGTAAAATTCCTCTTCGTTTCACTCAGAATTAAATCCTTCAGAACGCTCAAGTTTTCTGTAATAATCCCTGTCATCAGAACACCTGCGTCTCTGTTGACCCTTTGTTAATTTTCAGATGCATGCGTGGAAGGCAGCATCACGCTGGAAATTTTTTTTATAAAAAATCATACTTATTGGTTTATTCAGTAGGTATGGAGGGACAGTAACTAGAATAGTCTGAACGATGGCCAATTCCTTTTTTAAAAATGTACCCAGATAAAATAGTTTGCTGAAATTTCAAAGGAAACAGATTACCTTTGAAGCACCGACTGTTACGAAAACGTGCTCAGCAAATGGAAAAAAATGCCCATCTCAATCATGCAATACAATTATTTGATGTTGCCGCCACAATAAGAAATGGGCATTTGTTTGGTTCTCCAAAGCTGTCCTTTAGCGGCGACTTCAAAAGCGCATGCACGCTTCATCAAAGAAAGCCAACTACAATCTTTCAATAACCGCAAAGAAGTTTTCTTCAAAGGAAGTCAATACCAAACTTAAAAATGATGGAATCTGATGGATTTTTGCATTTTCCAACGTGACTGGAACACGTTAACTGTGCTCTGAAAGTTTACTTTTTGTAGGGATAAAGTTTATGCTAATGGTGGCTTAAAACGCAAACTAACTTTTACCCACTTGGAACGTACTTTAAAGTAAATGTGCTTCGTCATTCGTTACGTGATTGTGCTATGTGTGTGTATATTTTCGATGGAATCATTGTGGATTCAATGTATATGACGAGGTTCGCTGGTGAGTACATGGTATTGATACTCTATTCATGCTATACATTAGACATTTATAAATAAACAGAATTCGCGTATATGTACCAATTCATGGTTCTCTAAATAAAATAAACTATTATATTATGTCTTGTCTGTTTTCAATACAGGTGTATTTCTCATTTAATATGCATTAATTCAAAAAGGTAACTGCCGACGAAGCACATATTTTACAGCCCGCATTTATTACCCCCACAATTTGGGGGGGGGGGGGGCAGGATACATTTTCTTCATCTAACTGACTTGGTTGCATATAACGCGGTCGGATTTTATGGCTCCCAACTACCGTGTTATTGGGGTCACACTGTATGTGGCTGGATTAGGTTAAAAATCACATTTTATGACTAATTGACTAAAATGTGCATATCTATTACAACTGTTAAAATACAGGTGCAAACAGGTAACACAACAGATAAAATACAAGATATTATCTATTTACTTCTTAGAAAACTTAGAAAGTTCCCAAAACTTGTTCAATTGACCCTAGATGTACTCATGAATAATTCTTTCAGGTATATGACGTAGAAATTAAAATTCCATAAAATGCCTTCATTTCATCTAAGGTGAGATCTGTTCACACTTCTGTATTGCCTCTGGCACGTTTGATCGTCACATTCAAATTTGTTAGATGGACAATGTTTCCAAAAACTTCATCTGAATAGAATATTTGAAAATATTCCAAAGCTCTCCTGGAGCCATCTAACACTTGGGTGGGTCCAACTCTCATAAAACTGAATCAAATCTCTCTGGTTTTCCAACTTCGTCCAAGCAAAATTACGTGAAGCGCACACTTCCTCCGGTTCAAGACCATCAAAGTCCTCTTCATCGTCATCACTGTCACCCACAAGCGCATTCCATTGTCTCTCCAGATGCCTTCTCTCATTTTCACCCAACTTTACTAGGTCGAAATTGGTAAAATCATCTGATAATTCAAAATCTATCACTTCTTTCACTTTCTTTGAACTCCGCCATTTTGGATACAAATTTCACCATTCGGAAAACTCATTAAAAGTGCCTACTTTGTTCGATATTTCTAGTTGTATACAAGCTAAACTCACATGATAATCCAAATATAATATCTACATTACAAGTAGGAAGTTATTAGAGGTATCCCAAAATTTATATGGTTGGGTACTATAGCGTTAGAGATGAACACTGCCCCAGACCGGTAAAGCATTCCACGGTGTTTACAGACTTACTTCCCCTGGACCGGAAAACCGGTCCATAGTGAAGAAAGGGTTAAACTACTAGTTACCAGTAACATTTGCACTGCAACTCTGCAGGCAAGTACGGACTTTGTATCTTTTTGATTACAAAATGTGACTTTGCAATTCGTGTCACCAGAATGCATGAATGTGGACTGATTTTAACTAAAGAAAAAAGTTTTGCATGATGAACGAATAGTTGTGCTGTCTTTTCCAGAACTTGGATAGTAGTGGAGACATGTCACCCATCAATCACTTAACACAAGTTGTTTTGTTTTTTTTTTTTGAAATTAGGAAAGATGTAACAAAGTAACGGAAGTAGGGTTTACAAATATGATGCTTGATTTTTTTAAAATTGCATGCATTTTTTGAAGCAATTTATAAACTAGTCCTGCATCCCGCAATCACTTCTGGAAAAGGCCATGAAAAACACTTGGGTGGGTCCAACTCTCATAAAACTGAATCAAATCTCTCTGGTTTTCCAACTTCGTCCAAGCAAAATTACGTGAAGCGCACACTTCCTCCGGTTCAAGACCATCACCATTGCAATGTGTTTTATCAAGTATGTACTAGTGTTTTGGCTTGAAATTAGTTCATAAACTTATGCACCCTCTTATTTATCTATTTATTATTGGAAGGTACATGATCAACCCAATTATTTGTTTTATGAATTGGTTTTCAGAAATGCGTGTCCTATCAGAATGAAGATCGATAGGAACAAATTGAAGAAATCCAGCACTGATGTGGTAAGTAAAATTATATATATATATATATATATATATATATATATATATAAATAAAAGAGTCTTTGATTGTGTTATCCTTCATTTTCATTAGTTAACACAGTAACCCCTGGTGACGAGTTTATGTGACAGGAGGTAGTAGCCTACTGCTGAGCTCTGTAGCGTCAAGGTCATGTATGATACACTAAAGTTGGTGTTATTATAGAAAGGTAGACAGATGTAGCTCTACAATGATACCAAATAATCTGGAAGTTCAAGTTGCACTACAAAATACAGAGGGGAAAAAACATTTTTGGACCCAATTTTTTTCACCCAAAATTGGCTCGTGGTCGGAGTCTGATTTTATGTCTGGATTTTAGACTTTTTGATCTCGTATTTAAGGCAGACCGGTATGAACTGCAGACAGACAGATGAATCTTTGCAGAAAGTAGGATAAGATGGGCATTGGGAATAACTGGTCTGTTAAGCAAAAAATAAATAAACTCAAACTTTTGCTCCTGTGTGACCCAAACAGCCACTGCAAAAAGATGTTTCTAACACAACTAGGCATTATGTTATTGTAAAATCACCTGGAAGTTGATTTATTAGGATTTATTCAGAAATATCTTTCAAAATGCGTTTCCTACATGAATTTCAGGCGAAAATGACAAAAACCTCCGGGTTAATGTGTAAAAAAAAATTAAGAAACTTTTACAGGTCTAACCTAAGATAAAACTTGTTAGATTTGATATGAAAATTAAGTGCCAATAGGTTATTTGAATATCAGTCTTAATACAGTGTATGTATCATCTGGATTTGGTTTTACATGGTCACTACACTTTTTCCATGTTACTAATTATCTTCATTAAAGAATTCTGTGTAATAAATATGAACTAAGAGTCAGTTAATTTATCTCACTAGTTCTTTCTTTAAATTTTCATATTATCACTGGTTGAAAAGGTAAATCACAAGTAATTAACACTTTCTGTACAAAATCAGAATTTCATGGCTTGTACATAACAGCTGGTTCATTTGAAAAATTATGCAACTGGATTATAGCGATGAATATTCATGAAAATTACAGCCAGTCAAAAAAATTTGTGACAGTTTGTGCAGAATTTGAATTAAATTATCATAAGCCATGCTGAAGATTGAAATTTAACTGTTCATTGTCCTGAAAGTATTACTAATTTTCACATGGTAGACGTTGCAACTTAACTTGGGAAGTTAAACAGAGTTTCTGACGAATTTACTAATGTGGTTTTAAAGTTAGACACAAGATTCAGTACAGTGAATAAAAAAATCTTCGGCAACAAAACTCAGCAGACTTTGTGAACAGGGAATAAATTTACATCATAAGAAAAAGTTGTAGGCTCAAAAGTGTATCTTGGAGAACTTGTTTACACCATTAGCAACCGTACCATAAGATAAGTAGTAATCATTGAATCGTCTAACCAGTATTCATTTTGCATTTGAGGAAAGCATAAAGTTAAATTTAAGTGTGAGCACTCCGACTGATGAGTGCCAGAAACAAGGTGTTAAAGTAAAAGGTTCCTTCAGTTTGATATGAGCCTTAACAAATGAAGAAAAGGTGGATGAGACAACAAAGTAAAACCTTCAGTTAGGAGACAGTTTGTAAATGGTAGAATTTTTACATGTTTTCTTAGTTAACTGGTTGCCACATACGCCTACAAAATCTTTGACAACAGAAAATGTATTCATTATGAAAATTTGCATATGGATGGCATATTTCATAACATCTTTAAAAATAAAGCTAAAATTGTAAATATTATTGGTTTTAGGTTTGTTGTCAAGCTTAACAAACCCGGTATTATACAGGAATTAAATTATGAAAATGACAGAATTTTTGTCAACGTGTATACTGTATAGTGTTTTTACTTTCAAGTGATTTATGCTCTTTATTTCTTAGTATGCATATCTGCATGCAACATTCATTTTAAGCAATATTTTATTTTCAAGTAGAAACTTTCCAAATTGTATTTATATTATAAACACATTTTATGTGTTTAAAAATTATTGTATTCATGTGCAGTGTATTTTGGCCACATGACTTAAGAACATGGCAGAAATTATATCTTGTATACTATTCATTATAATTGCAAGTTAGTATTAAAAAAAAATGCTTAATCAGCTATCCTTAAGCAAGAATTTGATTTACTTTATGAAAGTTCACTTTAATATGGCAGTGGGAAAAAATTCTGAACTTGTCTGAAACAATCCCTGTAACATGTACATGAGCAAATGTGCATGTCTTCATACCATTTTGTTCCTCTCAATTTCTAAGGTGCTGACAAAACATTACCCTAATTAATCATAGATAACACAATGAAGCATTAAAGTCAGTATATGAATGAACTGAAACCTTCTTTCCGACCAAATTGAAACAGCCAAAGATTTCTTACTGTTACAACTCGCATTATGGCTTCGTTGCAACAATCCATTGATAGGATTGCAAATATATGGTTTTAATATTTGTCTGTGTACATGTAGTAACATCGGGCATTGGTTAAATAGTATTTGCTTTGCTGCATTTTTTTCACAAAAATGAGTGACAACAATGTTGACCTTGAGAGTGCTTCTTGAATTCCACAAAATAGCATTGTCCATGCATTGGGTCCTGTATCATTGCATTTTTATGCTAGATCTTGAATAACATAATCAGGGATGGTGCTGGCTTTAAAAAAGCGTTAAATAATAATACTATACATGCATATGAAAACTCCATGAATTCAAAGTATTCAGTCATGTTCGAAAATTCCTTTATCAGTCATGACTGCTCTAGTGGCCTAGTGGTTAGAGCATCTGCCTTAGAAGTGGGAGATCATGGGTTCGAACCCCAACCAAGTCATGCAAGAGACTTATAAAAATTGAAAATTCTAATACACACTAAAACATATGTATAAAAAGGTATTCCTGATTTGATCGATATCCTGTTGTCAACAAGTGCATTTCCCAAAATAATTCACTCGGATATTTATTATCTTTGTAGCACGTGACTATAGTTGTTTATATGCTACATATATATGTACTTGATTTTGGTCAGCCAGAAACAGCTGCCATGATGCCGAGGTTACCAATGGGATGAGGCCAGTGTTTTCCTTTATCCTCATTTGCGCTTCAGAGACCCCCAAATTTTTCATTTGACCCCCAGTTTTGATACCAAAGTTTTTAACTCAGTCTTGCACCCCTAGGGGATACACTGTGAGGCTATTCGTAGGGAAATGAAAACGTGAGCAAATTAAAAAGTTTCATTCTTGCCACCTTCATTTAACTTGACGACCATATATCATTCAAAAGCATAACTGTTTTTTTTGCAAACAGGAAACATTCTTGTCACAATAAATATATTCCAATCACTATGTTAAATGAAACAATGTTTTTATTGAGTTTGTTGCCAACTTTCTGTGATCAAAAGTCTTTGGTATTGCATTGATCAAGGTTATGTGTTATTGAAGGCTCGACTAAAGGTGCTCTTTGAAGGACTCGCATGACAGGTTGTTATGCCACCACTGTGGTGGGGTGCTTCCAGTATTTTATTTAAATTATTATAGAAGTCCTACTTAGGCTCGATTTTGGTTGGAAGTTAAATGAGTGAAAGATAGATGTACAGCTCCAATCCCCCAGTCAGCAATGCCATCTGTTAACTCTTTACCTTCTGCAAGTACTTGCTGCCCTGGCTACTAAGCCTGATAAGCAGCCTGCCTTCTAGCAGCAGTTTGTAGGCTGAACCCCAGAGCATCATAATAGCTGACTGAGTGAGATCTTCTCGAGTTATTTACATTTTCTGTATCAATTTTGTCCCATGCAAACTATGTAATTTAATGAAAAATAAAACTTTAAACACTTACCAATGTTTTATGCCACTCATTTCCACCAACAAGTACATATAATCCACAGGAATCAATGTTTACATTCACATACTTATAATAAAAAAAATATATCTCAATACACCGCTCCCTCGATAACTCGGGCCCAGATAACTCGCAATCCCGCTTATAACGCGGTGTCCATCTTGGCTCCCGATTTTTTCCAGAGAAAATGTATTTAAAATATCTTTAAAATATGCTGAACATGAAAAAATTACGATAAGAATTGATAAATTAAACATGATACATTACTTATTTTATCATCGAAAATGGTGATTAATGCCCGTAAAAATAAAATCAATATTTTGAAATTTGCAAGTTCTAAAGAAGAATTAATTTCAGAGATCTCGCAAACGCTTAATTACGTGTATTTGGATGCCAATTTTTGATCTGGGACGCAGAAAATCACTGAGGCGGGAGTCCTCCGTACACATGTAATAGGTGCTCAGGAAAATTCAAAGATTTGCCGGTCCTGTTTCAGCCACCTGCTTTGTGGGAAAATGTGTTGATCAGTTAACTGTGCCGATATTTACAATGACAGAATTCAGTGACTGAAAGACTCTTTGATGTACTGTTGCCATTTTATAAGAGTACATTAAAAAAAAAAAAAGAACATGATGCAACAGCTAGGCGGCTAGTTCAAAGACTTTGACTAGCGGCCGAGTGAGAAAATGTACTGATATTTAGTGATTGACTTCAGAGACAGAAAGACCCAGTTTTAAAATCCTAGCGAGACCTCTGTTTAAAGATATCATATATTATGTAAGTTTTTATGATAAATAGTTGTCAGTATACTGTAAATAAACAGTCTGGTGAAGTAGCGATCAATGAAAACTTCTGGTAAATGCTAACAGGTGGCAACAGAGAATGAAATAAACACCAATTAAACGTCTTCCTGTGTGAAGTCACGTTCTAATCCTTTAATTCCGTTTCAGTGTAAACATTATAATCACAACATATTCTGTTCATTGAAAACATGAAAAGAGTCAATCGACCGTCACATCGAAACCCATGAGTACTTCTTTGAGAACCTAATTACATGTACATGCTGGCTTTGTTTTGATCGACAACTTGGGGAAGTGTTTGTTGCATTTTTAAAAAATCGATTACAAGAGACCTCGGGTGCTGGATTATGGGTCTTGGAGCTGCCTTTGACATAAAGCAAAACAGTAACAGAGACAACGACGATGATAGTGTCTTTGAATGTTTCAGTGAAACTGATGTCATTAATGCCGAGGCTGTTTGGGAGAAATTCGTACACTCATGGTCCTGAGATGGGCATTTCTTTTGATGATATGGAGGAGTGGATTTGTGCTGACAATGATTGTCCCACAGCCGAATACATGTCAGATGAAACTATAATTATTTCTATAGTGAACAAATTTGCAGCAGAAGACGATTCTAACTGGAGTAACACAAGTGTTGAAAGTGATGCAAATGCAGATGTTGCACCCCCCCACCCCTCTGCACAGGAAGCAATCAAATATTTTGATATTGCCATAAGGTGGCTGGAGACCCAAAATGTTGACTACGTAAAGCTCGTGCAGTTGAGAAATCTGAGGGATTTTGCTTGGCGGCAGAGAAACCAAGGAGTAACACACACACACAAAAATAACTGATTTTTTCAAAAAGTGAATTGATATTTGTCAAGCGTGGCACAAACGGCAAGTATTAACTTGTTCTAATTTACGTTTTACATTTGTAGACCAATTAAATATGTCTGTACTGATTAACCCTTGTTTTTTTTGTTTTCCATTTTACTTCTGTCACATTCAGAAATATTTATCTATCTATCGTTCGATCGACACTGTTTCTCGAAAAGAGTCGATCTTTTGTATATAAAAAAAAACGTCTAATTTGGATCAAACAATAAAACTACAATGTATCCAATTCAACATAAAAATTAGTGAAGTGGTACACATGTTAAGCGAACAGAAACCACGTGGAATAATGTTTTCGATGATCGCCTCAATATACTGTAATTTATCCTGAAATTAATGTTTTCCTATGAGGAAATAATAAAGTACACCGTTATGAAGAGATATTTATTAATATTTAATCTCAGAACGATTATAAAGTGAGTATTCAACAGTATAATCTGCCTACCCCCTCCCCCACCCCTTTATTTCTCCATTATGTCGTCAATCACTTTATTGGTTTTGGGCTTATTTTATAGGTGCCTCGATAACTCGCGCCTCACTTATAGTGCCGTCGATGTTTCTGGACCCCGATGTGCGCGAGTTATCGAGGGAGTGGTGTATAATCGTGTTTAAAATGTATATTAGATTACTTTATCACCACTATTTTGCACACCAATGTGTCCACCATTTTATTGCAGATTTGGTAATTTTTTATGATACTGCCTGAAGCACGTAAAAAGAAATCTATCTCCCTTGTATTTTCTTATAAAATAAATGCTGGTCCTGAAACTGCTGTAAAGTCATCCACATTTATCGGTCTCATGTGTTCCGACCAGATTTGATTGTCTCGCATTTCATCCTCAGATTCAGATAAATCTGAAATGTCAGGTGTCAAAACAGGACTTATACTAATGTCCAATCCTTCATCTTGAATCTGGTTAAAATCAATATCATAACTTTCAAATCCTTCAAAACTTCCATCAGAATCGTCGTTGGAATACATGAAAGTTGACATTTTGTTTTACTGTCACCATTGACCTCGTTTTCAATAGAATTTCCCGCTTATGTGCTGTAAAACTACTAATAGAATACGTTCATCATTTTATGTAAGGACTATTTTCATTGGCTAAATATTATAAAGGAGAACATGTTTATAATTTCATCCAATACAAAGCTTTAATATGAAACGTGTATATGCGTATCTGGGGTTGACCAACCCTTGGCCGGAAACGCATGTATGAGCCAGCCGGGACAGAGAGAGTATTATTAGCAGCTTGTATATGCGTCTCTGGGGTTACAAGGCTATTTTTATGGTCGCATATATGCGTTAGCAAAAGGTAAAGGGTTAAATGATTGAATATACAAAAAAGTGCAAAATTCAATGAATACCATATTAATAACAGTTCAATAGTCAAATGATTAAATTTTCCCAAGTACTCTTCTTCTGCTTGACCCTCCCTGTGATAGCCTATTGCATCACTTCATTAGTAGTGTGAGATAGTTTTCCAACTGTCCTTGTATTTTACTCATCTGTGTGTTCTCCTCTTCTATTCCTCCAATTCCTTCTCTTTCTCACAAATTTCTCCAAATTCCTTCTCCTCTCGATTTCTATATCATCCTCCTCCTTCACCACTTTCTCCTCCTCGACCCTATAATATGACTAGACTTGTTGACTCTGACTGCTGCTAGTAGCACATCTGTCTCCCCTCTTACAGATTTGGGATTTAATTGAAGGACGGTACAATATTTTCCTTAGCCCTCTCATTTCACACTACACCCAGCCTATCATCAGATAATGGCTATTAAATTTCGAAATACTCATATGTTCTTGTACAGTAAAACAGTGTCATAATAAAAGCATGGTATCATTTACTTCTCGTACATCAATAAATTGCGTCACGTCAGTGCATTTTCCTAATCTCATTATACTAAACAATATCACAGCAATCAGATGCATTTCTTTACATTGCAACTTGTACAAAGTACACAAATGGCCATGCTGATAAATCCATACATCCATATTTACTAATCTTGCACACTTCAGCCATTTTCCAATCATTTGTAAAATCTAACATATCACATGAATAAATGCACTAGTTTACTACGAAGTAAGCTGATATCAAATTACAATATTAATTCTGACCACAAGCTAATTCTCTACATAATACTCAATTATGCCTGTAAATGAAAACAACAAAAGTAATTCCACATACTTAGCGATCATAGTAATATAGTATACATACTACACACAATTACATTTACAGTGCTGTAATATTCTGATGAATCGAGCAACTAAATTACTGACCTTTACGAAGCTTTGTGTTTCCATAGAATCTGCGCTCTAAGTTTTACCGCCAAATTATGAGTGGCTCATAGTAACCTTACATTGCTTGGGAATATTCCTTAGCGAGACTAAATTTTCCCTTGATAGTTAGAAGTCATAATTCGGATCGAAATTGTTATCACATCCTGTCTCAATTCCAATTGGATGTCGTTTTGATTTGATGTCCTTTTCGCTCTCTGCCCATGTGGGGATGGATTTAGAACATGCCCCATTCCTTGTGGGTTCCTCTTATCTTAGGACAGAGCTGTAACATAGGTGGAAAGTTGCTCGATCTAATGCCTGTGCCGATTCAAGATGCCAGATCTTCTCTCTGGTCATGGTAACCTTTGCTTAAGTGGTCAACTCTAGCCTGCTGGTATGTTCAGACATCAAAATATGGCTTTTAATAATACCTTAGTTTATACACGACTTACAAACTGGGGCTGAGCAAATGTGACAAGGACCAAACATACATCTGTTATTGCTGCTGCAAAATCAAATAATTGTAAAACATTGACTGAGACAGAATGTTTTTCATTTGCTTATATATACAATGATCAGTGCTATAAAGGTAATCAGTTTTCTTTTAAGTTTCAGAAAACAATTGCCATTGTCTGGTCGATTGTAGCCATTCCCGTTCCCAATTTCTGAGGTGGGCGTTTGTAGCTAGTCAGTTAGCATGACTATTTGGGTTACATTACAGCACAGAGTACTAAGGCCAAACATCAGCATAAGTGGATTATGATATGACATTGCCATGTTATGGTGGTTTGTCAGTATGAATAAAGGATTTGTTTATGTAACAAAAGATTCCAGTGCAATTTATTTCCAAGTTTGCGGTGTACTGTCATGGTGTGTTTGAATTTCTCAACTCCAAACCCAAGACTGTATACAGTTTTTAACAGCCAAAAATGTAGTTGCCCAAATGATCGCCAGGTGGTAGATTTTGTCGCCAAAAAGGAACAAAAATCGCAATTTGAGACATCGGTGAAGCCCAGCACAATCACTGCATAATATTCAGACTTTGATTTCCGAGTTGAATATTTTCCTTAATATATTTGCTCAAATGTTTATGAAAACAGGCAATCAGACAAAGTGGTACTTTCCAGACACAGCATTGTCTGCCATCATATTCCCTGACAGGTTCAGTCCAAATCGACAAATCATTTTTTTATTCTAATGTGCAAATTTCTTGAGGTAAGAAACAGTTTAGCCAAGGAAATTGAAAGTCCAGTTATATTTCATCACATTTATGACCTGGAGCATCTTCTGTTTTGTTGCTATAATCCAAAAGGTTGCAACATAGTGCAGAACTGTAAAGGAAAATAAAAAAATTAAGTATCTAAAGTTCATTTTGACTTTTAACAAAGCAGACTTATTTTAGGTTGAGAACTGGTCAGGAATGTTTTTTCTCAGTAAGATTCAGCATTGCTATCTATTATATTTGTTTTTTGTTTATACAACTTGAAAATATTAATAAATCAATATGGACAGACTGAACAATTGACCATTGTCTTTCTAAGTATTAGATAATTTACAATGAATATTTCAGCCTGTGGACTGTAGACCCTTAATAGAGCGCCTGAAGGGCACCACAGAGAGCAGCCTTTTTGAAGAAATCCAGTCTGTTAAGACATGGACATACGGCAAAGTACGTATTTAAAGAAATGTCTATGAAATTATGCCAGCTTGGAACTTCTTTAAATTAACGTGTGATTATTTGTTTTTGTTCTGATATTATTGAAAGTAGTAATGTTTAATTCCTTCTTAAAGTGAACAATATATGGTTATGTACTGTTTGTAACAAGTAAGAGGTTTTAGTACAATGAATCAATCTTTGTATCAATTTTTAATGTGGAAATAAAGAGGGCATTTATCATGTGAATTTCAAGAAGGCATGTTGTGTGTGTATATATTCTCAGTAGTGATATTGTTTATTGCAAGGGATGAAATAATTTGTTTAGTGCCTTGTTTGCTTGATGCATATTTTGTCTCAAGATTTACAGCATGCTTATTTTTTCCACTTCGGAAACAGTGGAACAATTAATAATTTGCAATCACAAGTTCTACATGCATAATTTATCATACAATAGCTGCACTTTAAAAATTGCCTGTAATATTCTTTTCCATGTGAATTATTGTCCAAAGTTCTTTGTAATATGGAAGAATTTTAAACTTAATGTATGTGTATATGAAAGTAGGTACCACTTAAATTGTATGCTAGTTTGTGTTACACATTTTAGTGTGAACTCTACCACTGGGCAGATGTCCTGGATATATTTGATGATGTCCTGGAGAAAGCATGTAAAAAGGAAAGTGACAGCAGCTGGACCCTGGCATGTGATGTCCCAGCTAATGATGATGTAAGTCGTTTGAGTAGCGCGGTAATTGCATGGATTTTTTATTTCAGTAAATGTTTTGTTCTAGCAGTTGTTCAGAAGTGTAATACTGTTTTTATAAAATGATTTGTGTCGAGATATTTGTTAAATCCATAATTGTTTAACTGGTTCAGAGGGAATGCATTTTCATTGTCACAGACAAGCTGTAGAGATGTCAACCATTCTTGATTTTGCAGAATTATGACAAATTTATTATGAAAATTCTGCATTTTTAATTATATATATATACATTTTTGAATAGGAGTTTTCTATGTGGACACTGGAGGGAAAGAGTATCTGTACCAGTTTAGACTGATACATGGTTTGTAATTGTAAAACCTAGAATGTAAGCAACATAAAAGCAATTTTGTACTGATGTGAAAAACTATTGTTTTGTTAATGTTTTGCTATAATATTGAAGGTGGTTATGGATACTGGAATTGGAGGAATGGTTTCATCATACTTATTCTCATGGATATTAATTGTAAAAGCGGGTTTATTAGAGGGTGCAGTATGCTTTTATGGAATTTGTTCCTTTTAAAGTTTGTATTCATTCCAATAATTTTGCATTCCTAATAATCGAGCTCAGGCTAGGGTGTCACTCAAATAAAAGATTCCACTATTTTAGAAAAGGCTGAGGATGGGTGGGTTTGTTTCTTTTTTTTCTGACCAATCCAGTTTTTAGCCTGCCACAGAAAAAATGATTTCCAGATTTCTGAATGTGGTTAAAAGAGTTAATTCATAGGTTACAGTATTAGACATCAAACATATCAGAATGCTTACAGTTTCACCCAAGTACCAGCTGGATTAGAAAGCATGATTCAGTGATGTTTGCAGGGAGGCCATGGAAATATTTTTCTTTGTGCAATTAAATTTGCCAAATAAACAATTTTGTAACCACTTTATCGGCCATAGGAGCCATTTTATGCCATGATGCAGAGACTTAAATAGATGCATAATATTATATTAGCCCTATGTTTATGTTATATAAACATGGCAATAAAAGTTTTTATACATTTTCATTACTTTTCAATGCAGAAGATTAATTATTTATAAATATAAGAATACCATTACATACACGTGAAGTTCACTGTATAGAAAGTGAAAGGCAAGAAGGAATAATGATGCTTCTTTAAAACTGATAATGCATAATACTGCTTAGTCTTTATGAACAGTGTCACTGGCACTTCATCAATATCCACCTCATTCTTAAATGCCGTCTTGAAATACAAATTCTCAGCATTGGGTCCATCAGTAGAAATTCTCATACCAAAGACTTCTAAAAATGTTACTAACAGCTGCCTCACTATGTGCTCAGCATTAAGAGGTTAGTGTTAGGACTGGTCAGCCTGGTGTCATGATAATGTGAGTGGGTGGGACAACATGCTGCATGTCTGCGGCATGATGCCCCAGTGCTAGGCATCACTATAAACTGCCACACTGCAGACATCGTTAGCGATATGACTGAAAAATTGTTAAAGTTACAGTAAAATCTAAATCATACTATAGAATTTCGTAAGTTTGTTTTCATGGCATATTCTGGTGACTGACCCCCTCTCACAGTCTGCAGTTGAAATAGGGGCAACAAGTAACCTGGAAGCTGCCACAGATGCAGCTGATATAAATCTGTTTTTTAGAGCTAGATTAGCCATATTCTTTATGCTTGATAAGACTTATAAAGTACATTTTTCATTGATATAAGTGACTCTGCCCCTTTACAGTCGATGACTGGCATCCTTGTATCAGTATCCTATGTTTCTTGATTAAGTTCAGACTAGAAAAGCGTGTGATCTTAGTAAATAATCCCTAAAACACTAAGCAGTCTCAAGTGCGTTTCACACTCAAAGTTTGCAGTAAACAGAAATTAACGTGCAAATTACACCAAATCTTTTTCTGACCTGTTCAGTAATAGAGTATATTTCCTGGCCATTCCTTATTTCCTACTAATCACATTTAATTGCTGAGGACTAATTGCTCATTGGGATATCCAATATGGCTACCAGTGGCAGCCATTTTAAAAATCATGTTATAGCTCCTCCTGAATGGATGGTCACGTCAGCCTGAATTTTTTAAAATGTCTAATTGATCGTAAATAAAACAGATATTCCCTGGGCAAAGTGGACATCTTGAACAATCTTGTTAGCAATAATCCTCAGAAAGGGATGGCTGTAAAAGAAAATAGTTTTGTTAACAAACTATGTCTGTTGGAGTGTCTAAAAACTATCAGTTTCATTTTTAGCAGTTAAAACAGAAATGTTCTTGTCTTGGATTCTTGCACATTTTTGAGTGTCATTGCCATGTAGAGACTCTTGTTTGAAACAGATAAAACTAAAAGCATGTGTCTTGTAAGCTTCTGCTCACTAACAGCTCCATTTGAATTTACAATTTGCAGCTCAAACAGTTGCTGCTGCAGGTGTTACGTTTTACATCCCTGCTAATTGAACACAGCTTCTCTCGCCACCTTTACAACTCCATGGAGCACCTGACATCTTTGATGTCTTCCTGTGACATGACGGTCGTGATGGAAGTGCTCAACCTTCTCTATGTTTTCAGGTAAGGTGTGGTTTTTAATTTAATAAGATCCCTAAAATCTATGCTCGTTTCTTAAAAATTACCATGTAGTTTTAAATTTTATTATATTTAATCTCATCTCAGTGATCACCATGAATCCGTCATTTTATAATGCCGAGCCATGTTGCATTTTGTACATTTCAGCAGCCTAAGACACAAATTGTATCATGGCATTAGTGTTCCTAGATAGAGATACAAGGCACACACATTCAGTGGCTAATTAAATTTCTGTCTTTATAATATTGATTCCCACAAAGAAGTAAATAATGAATAAAAAAGTTGATTGATATTATTACAATATTTATCTTGTTGCTTCTTAGCCAGGAAAATAACGGACATCAACAGAAAGTATTAAAATAAAAGAAAGCATGTAAAAACTGACGAAAGTAATTTTATCTCCAACAAACATTGTCACATATGTATCGGTTCATCATCATTTTTCAGTAAAAGGTCCAATTTCCTGACACGACTGTCATCCGATAAGAAACAGCGTCTGATCAGCAGACTTACACACTTAGCAGAGAGCTGGGGAGGCAAGGACAATGGCTTTGGATTGGCTGATTGCTGCACTGATAAGCCAGTGTCAGTAAGTGATCTTCCATCAGTAAGTCATGTTTCAACACAGTAAAACTGAAGAATTATGAACAGAATAAGGCACGTGTACACCAGTAGCTTAAGTTCAGAAAGATCTTTAACATTTTTGTCCGAGTTTTGTTCCTGAAATTAAAAGTGGATAATGAACAGATGGATGAATGGAAATACATCTGGCTATAAACTTTTTCAAATTCTGAAACAAGGAATTGTTAATATCAAAAAAATCATCTAGACCAGAAGTCACATTTTGTTTTTTGAGCAGTTTTAATTTATGCTTCAAAAACTGAAGTATGAAAGATAGACAATACATATTTCTAAATCTCCCGCTTTTTTTTTTATGGGTTGTGGAGTTTTTGAAAAGGTGACATTCATACTACCCCAGCTTCCCCATATGCTATAATTTCAGGAATGGTAGAAACAGTGTTTCCCTCATTTGTGCATCAGAGCCCATCAGATTTGTAATTTGATCCACAGTCTTGTGCATATTTCTGACACCAAAGGGAATTTTTTACTTTCAGTCTTGCACCCCTAGGGGAAACTGTAGAAAGGAAAGGTTTCAATATTGATGTTTTGTTCCCTCTATTATTTACATAGCTTCTCAGGGATAACTCTAAAACCATTAATGTCATCTCTTTAAAACTTGGTAAACATGTTAAACTATTGGTCCAGATGTGCCTTTTGCCAACTACTTTTGATCAGTTTTGATATGCATCCAAGCTAGAAGACCATTTGTTATCTGTATGAAATTTGGTTAGTGGTGTGGATTTGCTTTTCTCTTTTCACAATTGTTAAGTTTCAGAATATTTTTTTTTGTTTGTTTATCTATCCATCAATCATTCAGATTTGATTCTGGAGAAAACTAGTTATGCCTATCATTTTCCTATGTACATTGTTAATAGAAACTTCATATTTGTCAGTATAGAACAGTCTCCATTTCTTACTATCATCCATGTAGAGATGTGAATGGGCAATCAGGTGGTGGACCATTGATAATCACCCTGGAAATAAAATGAGCCATCTGGTACATGTTGACCGTATACAGGTTTTCTACCAGTGCATGTGTCCCCATAAGTCCATGGCTTGTCAGGGAAGTACATGTACTCAGTTTATTATCAAGTTGACTGTCCTTTTGATTGATCCACAAATATCCATGTACTTGTTCAATGCGAAGGTCTGCCTCTTCAGTACATGTTTGGTCTTAATCTCTTGGCTTGTTCTCACATGACAACCCTTTGATTGAGCTGCAAGTGATACTTATTCGGTGGCAAGTAACGGGATTGTTGTTTGATCTTGCCACACAATTGACACATTCAGTTTAATAGATTTCACAAACTGTATGATCAAAGTGTTACAGAGACCAATCTTGTTTCCTACATAAGAACTTTCTTTGACAGTGAGGCCAAGGAAAGATAGTTGGACAGTATTTATGTTGTAATTGACCTGTAATTGAATTCATGGATTAATCATATAAATATATTTTAAATGTTAAGCATTGTGGATTTTGGTGGATATAATTGGAACAGATTGTAAGTTGTTAATTTATTTGTGACATATTCCACTCAAAATACAATTATATTTTACACAGTTAATTTTCCCATCTAATTATCCGTCCATCAGTTGGACTTATTTATTTTTCGAAATTGCAACTCTCATGACAAGTCAATCATTTGGAAGGGTCTGATTTGGAAAAAACACCGCCAACTTGTACCCTTTGACCACAGAAAAATATCCTTTTGCATACTGTTTGTGTCAGCATTGATCTACAATGAAGCAGTTCAGGTTTGTACTCATTTAATACAATTTCCCTTCGATCAGTTACCCAGGTAACTACTGATCATTAAGTTTAACAGGTACCTGGTAGATGCTTATGAAACTTTTTTTTGGCTGTACACCCATGTTTGATATATCTATATACAGTAACTCAGTACCTTCAGTTAAGTAATAGTCTCTTTATCAATATCTCCATAAAGCAGAAGCAGTAAATATTGGGTGCTGAAATTGGAACACTTCAATGTTCAGTCCACTTTTCCCACAAAGGTCTTGACTGAATATTCAGTTCACTGTGCATGCCTTTATCTTTCTACTTTGCATCCATTAGTTGCCAATTTTGCTTCTGCGCAACAACTCAATTTGTCTGCAAAGGCTGTCACATTTAACCATGTAAATGAGGTCGTTTTGCTTTGTGAACATAGACAAAACCTGCCTTTTTAAATAATAATAAATTGTTCAGCAGAATAACATAACTTTTTATTCTGATCTTATTCAAAATGTCTGAAACTAGGCTTGGAAAACGATCTCATAATTGTTGATGGCAGCAGCAAACAGCAAGCTAATTATAACATATGCAGACCTGCCAACCCATACAGTTTGACTGTCATACTGAAAGGATCCTGTAAATTTGGACATGTGGAATAATAGCAAAACAATTATGAAAGGATGATTGTTGCCATTAAATCCAGACACAGGCTTGTTTGAGTTTGATCAGGATCCGGATTTTGCATTAGATTCACTGGAGATTGTCAGGAAACCAGTATAACTTTACAGGCTAATCTCGGATGCTTTAATTTTTCATGACTAGTGTTTGCATCACCCAGCTATTATATACCTTTTCCTAAAAAAAATGGCATTCAATGTATGAAAACAAGCTGCTGTTGTAAAAGGAATATTAGGCTCTTAAACAATCTGCACATACATATGGAAAGAAATATGCAGATTTCATGTGGGGAAGCAGGAATGGTTTCATTTATGGTTATTAGACATAATGTGTATATGTACATCTCAGGATGGAAGAGATGATAGCCATTGCTATGTGAAATAAACCCATAGATTATGTCAAGTTGGGAGAATAAGCTAGAACTCCATGGGTTTGGAAAAAGTTTCTGAAACTACTGGAGATAATTAAGATCTAATTGTACTTCACAAACATTTTTGTTGAACCTAATGGTTGCCTTTGCTGCATCAGCCTCAAACCAATTTTGAATTGTTTAAATGCATATTTTCCAGTTTGACAATAGCAGGACAATATGTAGTGTTTTACCTTACTGTAAATTGGTTTAACTTAAAAATATTGATTGTCTTACCTAGAAAGCCTTTTTTAGGGTTCTCGGGTCTGACTAGACTTGACAGATTCCTTTTACTGGGGTAAGGACAGTGTCTATGACTAACTACTGGAAATACATTCAGAAGTTACATGAAAGCTAACACATGGTGCTTGTAAAATTCTAGATAACTGAATTTGCTTATAGCTGCATTCTGCCTATAGGTAATGTGATGGGCATTACTTTCTTTAGAGTGTATTTATAATTACATTTTGTAACTTGTGTTCTGCGTGTAGGAAATTT
Organism: Sinohyriopsis cumingii; assembly: GCA_028554795.2. Classification (NCBI taxonomy): domain Eukaryota; kingdom Metazoa; phylum Mollusca; class Bivalvia; order Unionida; family Unionidae; genus Sinohyriopsis; species Sinohyriopsis cumingii. Next base: position 914,962 of record JAPYKE020000047.1, read on the forward strand.
ACTTACCAGGACCAACTCAGCTTAGCTGGATATGGAAGTTAAATTGAGTCTTGCATTAATCTTGATAATGCTTTGATCATTTGTGGACTCATTGGAGCAACAGAGAAAGTAGTTGTGTCCTATTCCATTTTGATAACATACATGTTACTTAATTTTAAATTCATTGTCATACGTGTACTGTTCCGATAGCAACTTTGTAATTTCTTTCGTCCCATGTGCAAGGCTAGAACTAGGCATGATTTGCACGAGACTAGAGAACATAAATGAGTAAACATATCTAGTTTCGATAAAGAAAACTGAACACCAAAGTGACTGAGATTCATGGAATGAATCAAAGATTAGGACATTCCCGTAGGCAGAGTAAACCAGAAAACATTGATACATTATCATATGCACATGGTGTTATGACCGTGGAAGGAATAATGAAGTGGTAACCCAAGGAAAGCTGACCTTTATTTGCTTTCAGAAATTCCCAGGCAGTGCCACGACACTACATTTTGAGTTCTACATTGAAAATGCTGATGAGAAAAGCACAAAGAAGGTAAGAAATATAATTTCAAGTGGGTATGACTATAACATTACCAAGAACAATACTGTAAAAGCTTGATTCGTCGTCCAAGTCCGAAAACTTTTGAATAAATATTTGTGTAATGCTGTGACAAGATAAAATGAATAACCTTGTCTTTACCACTCTGAATAAACTGTTTTTGTCAAGAATCCATATTTTTAAACCTAAATGAATAATACACTTGGTTTTGAAATGTAACCCACTGTTATAGAATGTATTGTAAAATTGCTCTGATAACTTAGGACTAGTCTGTCTATGCGACATGTTTTGTTAGATTACAATTTGTTGCTTGTTCATTTGGTTTCTCAAAAAATAGCCACACTTGTCAACATTGACCAGACTCCATCCCTGCCATTAAAGCTTTTCTTTTTGTATGTTATTTATACAAGATATATTTTACCTTTTACTGAATACATGTTGCATGCAGACTTGAATAATCCTTGAATCTGTGAGGTTCTTTTGAAAAGTTTTCTTTATTTTCACAACTTCTTGGATTTTTTGAAAAACTTGTGCCAATTTTTAAGTTTTAAACTGAATAAAATTTATCACTATTTAATTCAGACTTCTTATTTACATATTTTCCAGTATACAAGTAAAATTGGGTGGATCAAAAACCTACACCACCAGTTGTCAGATATATTAGCAGTTCTTTGCTATAGTCTATGCAGTTATCATTTTTTTTCTACTTTTGTACCTATTTATGTAGTAAAGTGTGTAAGAAGTTTAATTTCCATCAGAAAAATACCTTTTGAAATTTTTTAAAAGTCTTTGAAAACTCCTTGAAAAAAAAACTCCAGTGCTGTAGAAGCGATGTAATATTCAGGACTATTTTCCAGGGAATCTCCAATGCGATCACTTGTATTCATATTGACAATCTGGACCAGATCTATAAACTGCCAACAGAAATCATGGAAGACCTCCTGGTTCAGTTCAAAATACCTGAGGAAAAACAGGTACCATTTCAGTCCATGTCTCCTTCACACCTTGAAGATAGCTAATAAGCATATTGGTTCATAATAATGAAAGTCTCTGTTGTGGATCTTCACATGAAAAGTTCTGTCTTGTAAAGGCTTCATTATGATATATACCCTAGATCAGAAGATATGGTTGACTTAAGATTAGAATAGTTTTGCTGACAAATTCTAACTCTGTTTTGTTTCTCTCGATAAGATTTGTACATTACTTTTGTCCAAAAGATTTATGCACTAGTTCACTCCATAAAATGGTCGTTTTGTAGCAAATTTTTGAATCTTTGTTAGCTGCTGTCTTGATGTATATTACTTGGACATAAGAGATTTGTATTAACCTTTATAAGAAAAAGGAAATTTTGCTGTATCCCTGAAATGTGGGAAAATCTTTAGAGGGCATGAGGGCATAATTGTTTAAGGATTGCCTGTTTGTTATTCATTTTGTTTATATACAGTGTGTGTGTGTGTAGAGAGAGAGAGACACTGTTTGGGATGAATAATTTATTAAACTAATTTTGTATCTAAATGCATTTTCAGGTGATGGGATCTTTAACTAAATATAAAAACATTGCTTTCTTTTCAGACTTTGCTGTACACTCATATTCGACTAGCAAAATTATTCTCCAAGTATGAGTCTAGGCTGCAGTGTGTTCAGGCTCGCCTTCAGGCAATTGCAATATTAGGTAACAATTCATTTTCAGCCACACTATATATATAGAGAGAGAGAGAGAGAGAGAGAGAGAGAGAGAGAGAGAGAGAGAGTACACTGCAGTATTTCAGAACATTTTGCAATACATACCACTGTATACTGAACTATATTAGAAACACACAATTTAATGTTCAGGTGAAGGTGCCTTCCACTTTTTTTAAAAAAGGGTCAGTCTGTTGGTAGCTGGAAAAATACCTTGCTCTGATTTATGGCTAGAAAACAGCATATTATAGCCATTTATATTAATTGAAAAAATTGACCATCCTAATATTTAAAAAAAAAAATGTCCTTGCTCAAAAGAAAATTTCATCCCAGCTACACTACTAAATTAATTATTAAATTGTGGATACATTTTCTGTGTGTGTCAATAATTGTATAAGTTGTAATCTAAACACTAATAGTGGGATGATTAAGCTTACACTATCTTGGACACCTGTGAAAGGCATTATGCTGATGTTACAGAGCATGTTGTTTAAACCTTTTTAAATGCAAGTGCCCAAGGAAAAGAAGAAAGTACATTCCAGACATCAGAAGATAAGGTGGCAAGACTATCATAGCAAGTATGATTATCCCCTTGTCTTTTAGCATTACTAAAGCATCAAGTATTGTATACTAGTTTCGATGGGGAGGACACCGTTTTCTGCCCTTGGGATCCTAGGTGCAGCACTTGATATTTGAAGTAAGAATATGCAGCTCCATTTATAGCACAGTTATTAAATTGGTTTTCCATTCTTGGGGAAGGGCCTAGATTATGCTTTTTATTGATTCTGTTCTTGTGACTAACATGAATTCAGTATACTTCTGTAATGCAAATTCACTCCTGTAAAATTACATTTATTTTTATTTCAGTATATTCAAATGCAATGCAAGAAAATATGAATGCCCTGTTATATCCTGGATTTATAGAAGAACTAGTGGATCTAATTGAGCTCAAGGAAGCACATTTGGTGGTGAGTAACCTCTTTATTTACGCATGTTGTTGAGTTGATACATGTTGCTTCTGTTGATGTTTGGCTGGATCATAATTAATGTACATTTTAAATGCGTTGTCAACAGTTTTGACCTTGCTTAATAATACACTGACAGGTCCTGGTCTGTTCAGATACAGGGTTCGTACGGTCATTGAAGGTCATTGAGAAATGAACACCTCAATTCAAGGCCTTGAACGATATTATTTCACCTTAGGTCATTGAAACTCATTGAATTTTAGAGATTTTGTTGAAAAAAATAAAAAGTGATTAAAATTTTTACATTTTATAAAATGTTTATATTTTTGACATGTTTGCAAATTCCCAAAGTCCAGAAAATTGTGACTACATGTTAATTTTGATTTCAGTTTTTAATCAGCTTTTGGCATAATATCTTGAACATAAATATGTAATAATGAGGCTAAATCTATAAATAAAAAAATGGACAGTTCGTCTTAAATGAACATTATTCTAAATACTTTGAGCACAGTTACACATAGCCTTATAAGGGTTCAGATAAATTTAATAAATCTAAAATCAAAATTAAGAAGTAAATATATTGATTTAATCAAAATACCACTGAGCAAGGCGACTATGGCAATAATGGACTCAAAATCCTAATAGATCATTATTGGACAGATAGGAAATCTGGCACAGTAGAAAGTTAAGCACTGATTAAAGAAAGTGAAACATACGCAGAGTTTATGTTAGTGAAACTTACTTTGGAGCCAAAGTATCTAAAAGAAATTACCTATGAGCAGTGAAAAAATGTAATAAATAAACACAAGGAGCAGTTTCCTAACTTTTTCCAGCTGGATAAGCAAGCTGTGTATATGCCCTATCAGTAGGAGCATCTAAGCACAGAACAATATTCATAAACTGGTGAAGAACAGATTAAGCTTAGAAAAATCAATAGATTAAAGTGTATACAAGCAGAAGCAATATTTTTTAAAGCTGAAATAGGTATATAGTGAAATACGGTCATTTCCTTCTCCCTCCTTTTTGTTTTCCCCCTCCCCCTTTTGGTAAAACGTGGGTCCCTATTAGTAAAATCCTGTCAGCATCTTTAAAGTGAAAGCACTGGAGTTGCAGCTGAAGAGCAATGTATAGAAGCTAAAGAGCAATGACTTTCTTTTTAAATATCGTTTGCCTTTCATATTACATTTATTTATTTCTGTATTGTTTTTGTATTTGTTTCTTGTATTTAAATTAGTAACTGAAGCAGAACACTTGGTGCCATGAGTAGCCATTGAAAACTGGTCATTTGAAAAGTCATTGAATTTCAGCTCTTCTGATCTTATGAACTCTGTTGTATTAGCTTGAAGACCCCACTGTCCAGACAGATCTTGGTCTATTACAATTGTAGTTTTATGCCAGATTTGCACTTGCTAAGTCAGAATCCTGTTCTCTGCTTTTTATACTTTTAAAGGTAAATGTTGGTATTGTACTTGATTTTAGGCATTGAGTATCTTCAGCCTTTATCTGTACGGACTTGATTATTAGGTATTGAGTACAATCTTGTATCCATATTATTAGGCATTGAGTTTTGTATCTGTGTAGACTTGATTATTAGGCATTGGATATCTACAATCTACAACCTTGTATCTGTATGGACTTATTAGGTATTGAGTATCTACAGCCATGTATCTTTATTGACTTGATTATTAGGTATTGAGTATCTACAGCCATGTATCTTTATTGACTTGATTATTAGGTATCGAGTATCTACAGCCATGTATCTTTATTGACTTGATTATTAGGTATTGAGCAACTACAACCTTGTATCTGCATTGAATTATTAGGCATTGAGCATCTACATCATTGTATCAACTTGGTTTGTTCATTCATCGTTGTAAAATTGTTTGCATTGTGGGGAATCTTGTATGTTTTTACTGGTAATTGAGCTGATGCTGTTTTGTAGACAACTGGGAAAAGTTTCCATAATAGCCATTTTCATCTTTTATGCTGATATTTTGTATTAACTGAATTAACACTAAATGTTCGCATAAGAAATGAAAATGGAAAAATGATAGATTTTCACATTACGACTAACATGTTGTTATGTAAATAGCATAAAACGGCTATGTGTCAATTCCTTTGTAATTATTTTGCGAATATATGATTGAAAATACTTTTCCTGTTTTTATCTCCAAATCCTTATTTTGTTTTCCCATCTTTCATCGTGATTTTCGTTCTACTCTGCTATTTACTGTTGCTATTATTATTTCATTTGAGCCATATTCATTTCAGTGCACATTTGGGATATATCATGATCACATTTTGTATATCAACTTGTACAACTTCTGCTTTTGGATTCTATCATGTAATGGAGCCATTGGGCCAATTAGGGTAAGACTAGAGCTTTTAGCACCCCATTTGAAAATTGTAATGCTCTATCATGTACATTTCCATAGCATTCCTACATTGTGTCAGTAGCATTCCTGTCTTGTGTCCTGCCTATGGTTGGAGTCGTGGGGTAATGGGTTTGTGTCCGTTTCTAAAGATAAATATATATTGACAGCTTGTCTACGGGGACAGGTGGTAAGAGTAAGGTTTATCTTTTTTGGTTCATGTTTTATATATATGTATAAGAACTTGAACGTTTATCTTTCTTTACACAGGAAATAAAAGCAGCTTCCCTTAGAACATTGACTTCAATAATTCACTTGGAGAGAAATCCAAAGTAAGTTCTAGCTGTTACTGTATGTCTTCATCTGTTTATATGCCTATTTGTCATTTCCTATATCTCTTAGTCGACCTAATTTCGGACACATCAACACACACACAATGACAAGATATGAATTTGGTTAATTTGCCATTTTGTTGAGCCTGCCATAGGGAAAGCTCACTATAACAATTATTTTTCCATCCATTTGCATGTGTCTACATCTGTATGTCTGTCCACACCATTACATAAGAGCAGTGTTTAAGTTTTATGCTTTATAGCAAAAGAAAAGATGGGGTTGACAAAAATGGAAATCATTAAAGTGTAAATGCATTATGTATCTTCAGCCTTGTATCTAAATGATTTTGGTTGATCGTTTAAGAATGCAATATAAATATGCAGTGATTGGCATCGTTGGGATTGTTACCTATATGTAATTTTCCCTGGTATTGTAGCTGGGACATCACAGTTCATTAGTGTTTTGTTTTTGTTTTTTCATTCCTGGCATTTGTTATAGAGAGGGCATATTGTATCATCCTTTTCCATATATCAATCTTGTTGCCTTGATGCCTTGTCCTGCTAAAAATGGATTGTGTTTTGATTTACTGAAAACATAACAATGAAGTTGGCAGAATGTATATTACTTACAGGGGTTTAAAGTTGCAAAAATAAGGCAGACTCTTAATCCAGTTATCCTTTCTTCTGTCTTTTTCTTAGCTGTCAGGTTTTGTCACTTGATTATTACTGGCTATTATTACCACTGATAATAATTACAAACCTAACAGCTGAGAAGTGCAAGATTATTTAGTCAGCTTAACTTCGGGTTGCCTCAAATTAAAAATAGTATGATACACTTGCTGTCTTTTCTGTCAAAGGGATAATGACTATTGCCAGTCAATTGTGTAATGAGCACACTTACTTTCTAAATACGGGATTTCATGTGCAAATTAATTTGAATATGGTATAGTTGCCACTGAAGGAATATGTTTTGAAAACTGCAGAATGTCTCACCCTAATAGATATGCATTGAGTATCTTCAGTCTTGTATCTAAATGATTTTGGCTGATCGTTTATCAATGCAATATAAATGTGCAGTGATTGGCATCGTTGGGATTGTTACCTATTTGTAATTTTCCCTGGTAATGTAGCTGGGACATCACATTTCATTAGTAACTGGTTTTTACATGCCTGCCATTTGTTGTAGAGGGCAGATCATGTCACCCTTTTTAAAATATCACTGTCATTGCCTTTATGTAAGTGGATTTGGACCTACTAAAAATGGATTGTACTTTGATCTACCGTAAACAGATAAGGATAAAGTTAGCAAAGAAGTATATTGTTTTTAGGGATTTAAGGAGTTAAATATCACTAATATTTCTTGATTTGTAAATTGACATTGACGTCTATTAAATCATGCAAAATAAGTACATGGTTTTAATATATACAAAGAGGCAAGTTCTTAATCCAGTTATCCTTTCTGCCATATGATAATAATAAAAATTATAACAGCAAACAGCTGAAAAGTGTTTGGCCCAAATCAGCCTGAATTTGTTTCACATCGAAGTAAAAATGGCATGATAGACTTGTTGGAGTTTCTGGTATAGGTTATGATATGTATTTGGAAGAGAATTAGACCATAACAAGCTCAGTTCCCTTCTAAACACAGATCATTTGTTGCTGCTAATTAGTTTGACAGTGGTATAGTTATTGATGAACATGTTGTGAAAAGTGCAAAACTTCTTTCTTATGTAAATGCATTGTGTATCTTCAGCCCTGCATCTGAATGATTTTGGCTGATCGTTTAACAATGCAATATTAACATGCAGTGATTGGCATCGTTGGGATTCTCATCAATATGTGATATTCCCTGGTATTGTAGCTGAAACATTGCAGTTGATAGCATTTTGTTTTTAAATGCCTGGCATTTGTTGTCAGATAGTGTCACCCTTTTGAATATATCCATCTCTTGTGGCTTTGTCGCAAGTTCATGGTACATATTCTTGGTTCTGCTAAAGCAGATTGTTTACAACTATTGTTCTGGGATTTTGATTTACTGTAAACAGATGTGGATCAAGTTGGAAAGCTCCACAAAAACGTATATTACTTGTATGGGTTTACTGAGAGATCTCCCAAATATTTTTTGATTTGTACATTGACATTTTTTTAGGTACATCATGCTAGAAAATTTCAGTTTATTAGTGTTTTTGTTTTTACATATCTGGCATTTATGGTAGATATCAGATAGTGTCACCCTGTTGAATATACCGATCTCTTATTGCCTAGACTTGGCCCAGCTAAAATGGATTGTTTACAATAATGTTCTGGGATTTTGATTGACCATAAAATGGATATAGTTTTAAAACTTCACAAACATGTATATTGTATAGGTTTACAGAGAGAAATCTTGCAACTATTTTTTTATTTGTAAACTGACATTTGTTACATTATGCCAGTAAAGTACGCAGTTATTAGCCATACAAATCGCTATGCTCTTAATCCAATTATCCCTTTTGTTCAGAGTTTTTAAGATTCAGGTTTTGTCACTTTATTTTTACTGGCTATTATTACCAGTGATAATACAGATTACAAAAGCTAACAGCTGAAAAGTGTTAGGGTCAAGTCAGCTTGACTTTGGTCACCTTATATAAAGTAAAAATAGCATGATAAACTTGTTACCTTTCTGTTATATTTTATTTTATGAAACATATTTGAAATGGAATTGAACTAAAAACCATTCAGCTACATAACAAGCTCACTTCCCATGTGAACACAGATAGTTTCATGCCACGAATTTGTTTGGCATTGTTATCGTTAACAATAAAGGTTCCTAATGAAGGAACATTGTGTGAAATGTATAAAATATTTCCTTACAATGTTGTTGTTGTGGGGTTTAACGCCATTTTTCAGGACACAATAGGCTATACGTGGTGGCCAGTATTAATGGTGGTGAAAAAAACCCGGAAAGAACGACTGACCCACGAGAAGCTACTGGCAAGCTTTCTCACATACCCACATTGGCTGAATCCGAGACTCGAACCAGCACAGACAGACGAGATGGCAGTGATCCGTAACAGAGAGCGCTTTATACCACTCTGGGCCCTCTCCTTACAATGTAAATGCATTGTGTATCTTCAGCCTTGTATCTAAATGATTTTGGTTGATCGTTTAACAATGCAATATAAAGACACAGTGATTGGCATCGTTGGGATTGTTACCTGCATGTAATTTTCCCTGGTATTGTAGCTGGGACATTGTAGTTTGTAGCATTATTTTTACATGCTTGGGATTTGCTATGGAGGGCAGATAATGTCACCAATTTTAAAATATCAATCTGTCATTGTCTTTATGGAATTACAGCTGTCAAAATTTTAGAAAACTTATGCCAATTACTCGTCAGTCCTTATGATCTATTGCCTTGGTATCTGATCAAAGGGAAATCATATTGTTTACAAACTTAAGTGTGCTTTTTAAAATTTAGAGTATCTAATATTTATCACGACCTAATGTTGTCTCTATATATTTCATGAATTACAGCATGTATAAAAATGATACATTTATTTTTGCTATTAACCTGGTTCTGCAGATAGTCAAAAAATTTGTCACAAATGGAAACATCCAGTTGGATAGAACCAGAATACAAGCACAAAATATACTCACAAGTTATTTATATTCAACACTCACGTTAACTAGTCTACGTATTTTGATTTGTCCTTTTTCCTGATATTTTTTGTGACGTTCGAAACGATCCATCTGCTCAGACATTTTCCGTCATATAACATCCCAAACTTGCACAGTAGAGCATTTCTCTATCTGGTGCCATTTTCTTTAAAAGTATATACTGGTCTTCTAACTAACAAGTTTATCAATATAATGAATGTGACGCAAAATTGATATTTAAAGAAACTCGTCAGTTTTCTTGGAAATGGGTTATATACAATTGCTATAAACAGCAATTAAGGAAAGTATGCTTACGCTATTGTTGTGCAGCAGTCATCTTTTTTAAGAATATTCTCAAATTTAAATGAGTTTAATTAAAGAGGTGATAATAAAAATGAGAAAAACAACTTTTTGTTACTTTATTTTGTTTATTTTTTAATGAATCATAAAAAGTATGCATCATATATAGGTGAACTTAAAACATAATTTGCATGTTGGCATATATGCATCTGCTACAGAGTCCAAGAATTCATCCTCATTTTCTGATAAGTTCTGAAATCCTGTCATTATGGTCTAGTTGTAAGTATCATCTGACTCTTTCCTTGGCTTTACTGTTATATTCATATACTTATTTAGAAACTGATTGAACTATGCAAGTTGCACTTGGTCCTACAAGTTTGTGAAATCTGTTAAAGGTTGCAACTGAGCACGTCAGTTTTGCAACAAGATCAGATAACCACCCTCTGTTACTTGCCACTGAACCACACTTGTGGCACAATTAAAAGGTTGTCACATGGAAAAATAATGGGATTACGGTAAATATTTTACTGGAAGAGTCAGACGGACCTCTGTTAGGCATTGATAAATATTTAAGGCTCAGTCAAATGGATTGTCAACTTGGAAACAACATGAGTGGTGCCTTATCATGCACTAGCAGAAAACTTGTACATAGTAAATGGGTACCCTATGGCACATTTTATAACTTGGCTACCTGTTGACAGCTTTAGATGCATGTTCATGCTAAATAGACTGGTCCTGCTAAAATAGATTGATTACAACAGCTAACTGGTATTTTGATTTACCATAAACAGATAAGGATATAGTTGGCAAACATGTATACTGCTTGTAGCAATTTAAGGAGAGAAATCTCACTAATATTTTTTGATTTGTAAATGGAATGTGACATCTGTTCCATCATGGCAATTAATTTATACAAAGAGACAAGTTCTTTATCCAATTATCTTTTTTGCCATGTGATTCTTAGTTATCAGGTGTTGTGACTTTGATAATTACTGCTTTTATTACCATTGATAATGATAAAAATTAAAAAGATAAAACCTTAGAAGTGTTGTTTGGCTCAAAGTAAAAATGGCATCATATGCTTGTTGGAGTTTCTGTGATAGGTTATGAAATGTATTTGAAAGAGAATTAGACCACAACCGGTCAGTCATGTAACAAGTTCTGTTCCCTTGTACACAAATTGTTTAATGCTGCAAATTAGCTTGAAAGTCATTTGGTTACCAATGAACATTTGTTTTGTGGAAAAGTACAAAACTTCGCTTTTTAGTGTCAATGCATTGTGTATCTTCAGCCCTGCATTTGAATGATTTTGGCTGATCGTTTAACAATGCAGTATTAACATGCAGTAATTGGCATCGTTGGGATTGTTACCTATATGTGATATTCCCTGGTATTGTAGCTGGAACATTGCAGTTCATTTGTATTTTGTTTTTACACGCCTGGCATTTATTGTTGAGATCAGATAGTGTAACCCTTTTGAATTACCTTTCTCTTATTGCCTAGATGCAAAGTCATGTTATGTGGACTTTTATTTGTAAACTGACATTTGTTACATCATGCCAATAAAGTGCCTAATTTTAGTCCATAAAAAGAGGTAAGCTCTTAATCCAATTATCCTTTCTGCTCTGAGTTTATTAGAATTCAGGTTTTGTGACTTTATTTTTACTGGCTATTATTCCAGTGATAATTATAAAAATTACAAAAGCTACAAAGTGTTAAAGTAAAGTCAGCTTGACTTTGGTCACCATAAACAGGGTTCTTACAGTATTTGAAGGTCTTTGACAATTTTTGGAAAAATAGGTAGCATTTTCAAGGCCTTGAAAGTTTGGGAAAATCAAACAGATTACCCTGAGGTCTTTTAAAGTCTTTGAAAATTGAAATAAACCCAAACATTTTAAATTTGTTCCATAATCACAAATAAAAATTGTCCAAGGTTGCTAGAGTCAGACATAGTAGAGTTTTCCTGGTTTCTTTCTTTTGATTAATTATAGTTCGAATGGCATCATTAAACAATATTGTAGTACTTTGCATTCATTGTTTTCTCATAGAACATGACTTGTATACAAAATGTTAGTGCAAATAGGTTTTTGAAATCTATGTTTGTGGTCTTTGAAAGTTTGGGAAAAGTCTTTGAATTTATCATTTAGAATCTGTATGAACCCTGATAAAGTAAAAATGGCATGATGAACATGTTGCCTTTTTTTGTGGTCTGAAATAAATTTGAAATGGATTTTAACGAAAAACCATTGAATCATGTAACAAGCTCATTTTCCATTCAACAGATCAGTTTGACATTGGTATAGATATCAATTGTTATTGAAGGAACATGGCCTGAAATGTGTAAAATGATTATTGTGTAAATGCATTGCGTATCTTCAGCCTTGTGTCTGAATGATTTTGGCTGATCGTTTATCAATGCAATATAAATATGCAGTGATTGGCATCGTTGGGATTGTTACCTACATGTAATTTTCCCTGGTAATGTAGCTGAGACATTGCAGTTCATTTATGTTTTGTTTTTACATGCCTGTTATTGTTATTGAGATGTTATATATCATCCCTCATTTATTACCTTGATGCAAGTTTATTGCGCGTGGACTTGGACCTGTTAAAAAGGATTATGTACAGCAGCTGTTTGGTAGTTGGCTTTTCTGTCATAGGTTATGAAAAATATTTGAAAGGGATATGGGGATATTAACTAGAAGCAGTCAATCATGTGAAAAGCAACTTTCCTTGTAAACACATTTTACGTTGTAGATTAAATTGATAGTGGTACTCCAGTTATCCTTTCTGCTCTGAGTTTATTAGAATTCAGGTTTTGTGACTTTATTTTTACTGGCTATTATTAGCAGTGATAATTATACAAATTACAAAGCTACAAAGTGTTAGAGTCAAGTCAGCTTGACTTTGGTCACAATAAACAGGGTTCTTACAGTATTTGAAGGTCTTATGACAGTTTTTGGAAAAATAGGTAGCATTTTCAATTCCTTGAAAGTTTGGGAAAATCGAGCAGACTATCCTGAGGTCTTTAAAAGTCTTTGAAAATTGAAATAAACTCAAACATTTTAATTTTTTTCCATAATCACAAATAAAATTTTCCAAGGTTGTTAGAGTCAGACATAGAGTTTTCCTGGTTTCTTTCTTTTGATTAATTATAGTTTGAATTTCATCATTAAACAACATTGTAGTACTTTGCATTCGTTATTTTCTCATAGAACATAACTTGTATACAAATATTTGTTAGTGAAAATAGGTTTTTGAAATCTGTTTGTGGTCTTTGAAAGTTTGGGAAAAGTCTTTGAATTTATGATTTAGAATTGTGTATGAACCCTGATAAAGTAAAAATGGCATAATGAACTTGTTACCTTTTTTTGTCCTCTGGTATAAAATACATTTGAAATGGATTTTAACTAAAAACCATTTAATCATGTAACAAGCTCATTTTCCATTCAACAGATCAGTTTGACATTGGTATAGATATCAATTACTTGTTATTGAAGGAACATGGCCTGAAATGTGTAAAATAATTCTTTATTGTGTAAATGCATTGCGTATCTTCAGCCTTGTGTCTGAATGATTTTGGCTGATCGTTTATCAATGCAATATAAATATGCAGTGATTGGCATCGTTGGGATTGTTACCTACATGTAATTTTCCCTGGTAATGTAGCTGAGACATTGCAGTTCATTTATGTTTTGTTTTTACATGCCTGTTATTGTTATTGAGATGTTATATATCATCCCTCATTTATTACCTTGATGCAAGTTTATTGCGTGTGGACTTTGACCTTTTACAAAGGATTATTTACAGCAGCTGTTTGGTAGTTGGCTTTTCTGTCATAGGTTATGAAAAATATTTGAAAGGGATATGGGGATATTAACTAGAAGCAGTCAATCATGTGAAAAGCAACTTTCCTTGTAAACACATTTTATGTTGTAGATTAAATTGATAGTGGTACTCCAATTATCTTTTCTGCTCTGAGTTTATTAGAATTCAGGTTTTGTGACTTTATTTTTACTGGCTATTATTAGCAGTGATAATTATGCAAATTACAAAAGCTAATAAGTGTTAGAGCAGGGCTCGAATTTAACACAAATTTCTTTGTAGCCAGAAGGACTAGTATATTGAGAAATTTACTAGTCCTGCCAAATCTTTACTAGTCCTGTTCACAAAACAATGTCACACAGCTTTCATGTACATTTACCGATTTGATTTTAAAGTTCGAACAACCCACAACAACACTGGATGTTTTCTGTGTGTTTGTTTTTGCGAACTGCATACACCAGTTACACCACATAACTTTCCTTTCCTCGTCATAACTCAGCTATTCTGTCTTTTGTCCATTTCTATTGAAACTTTCCATTACGCTTTTCCCTATCATAAGCATTATTCCTCATCATTCTCATTCAACTTTTGCTTTTTTTCCGGTGGCTGAACACCTTCTATCAAACGCAACATTTTGCCTGTCTTATAAGGAGGGAATTGTGCCTTGTTTTGAAATACGATATTATAGTATAGCTGACGCGAATTATTTAAAGCAAGAAAAGGAATGTCACCATGTTTTTGCCCTCTTGCACAATTAAATGGCCTCTCCCTAACAAAGACTTAACTTCAGCGGATGTTCTGCATGATCAAAGCAGTGGCTATTGTTAACACTGTTATAAAATATTAGCATCAGAAGATAGTGTTAGTTTCAGCTTGGAAAAGGTGTGTTCCCATCATACAAAGCCATCTGACACTCGGCGCATTGTATTTAACAGCTCCAATTATGGTATCATAAGTAAAGTTTGGTAATTGTTCCTAATTAATCGAACCTCATTGTATTGTTGAAATTAATAATAAGGCAGAAAATTTTCAAATCTTAGATGCCCATGCTCAGAGATTTTAATTCCCAACAAAAGTACGGCATTCTGCTTGGATATATCCACGTGCATTCAATTATTTATTCATTCTTGTAAGGGAAAAATATAAAAACTATTCTTATCATCATAGAAAAAATAGTTGTATGGAAAGGATGTGTCAATAACGTAATCGTAATAAACTGATTTAATTCTTATAATTATTTCGATGGAAATGTAAAATATGTAGTTTCCTCTTTGTGACTGTTGGAACGTTTGGGTAGCGAGCAAAACAAAAAAAAAACTTAAAAAGAAAAACGTGGAAACTAATTTCTTTGAATAGTTTTTGCCGTGTTCTTTTGTGTGGTATACCGCTTTGTAGTTTGTTATTGTGGTTGAGTGAATAAAGTGTGATACGACGTCATTTTTTTCATTTAATTCGTTATCAGATTAATTAGGATCAATTACCAAACTTCCATTGTTAATGACAGGACCATAATTTGCGCTGTTAAGCAAAATGCACAAAATCAGATGGATTCTTGTTATAGAAACGCACCTTTCCGAGGCAGAAATTGACTTCATCTTCTCATGCTAATATTTCATGACTGTCTTTACAATGGCCACTGCTTTGATTCTACAGAACATCTGCCAAGTCAAGTCTTTATTAGGGAATGGCGTAAACAAACGCTGACTATTGATAACCGAAACTTACTAGCCCATCGGACTATTAACATTATGAAAGTTACTAGTCTGGCAGGAAATCTTCTAGCCTCGGGCTAGTGGACTACCGCTAATTTTGAGCCCTGTTAGAGTCAAGTCAGCTTGACTTTGGTCACCATAAACAGGGTTCTTACAGTATTTGAAGGTCTTATGACAGTTTTAGGAAAAATAGGTAGCATTTTCAAGGCCTTGAAAGTTTGGTGAAAGTTTGGGAAAATCAAGCAGATTACCCTGAGGTCTATAAAAGTCTTTGAAAATTGAAATAAACCCAAACATTTTAAATTTGTTCCATAATCACAAATAAAAATTGTCCAAGGTTGTTAGAGTCAGACATAGTAGAGTTTTCCTGGTTTCTTTCTTTTGATTAATTATAGTTCGAATGTCATCATTAAGCAATATTGTAGTACTTTGCATTCATTGTTTTCTCATACAACATAACTTATATACAAATATTTGTTTTGAAAATAGGTTTTTTGAAATCTGTGTTTGTGGTCTTTGAAAGTTTGGGAAAAGTCTTTGAATTTAATATTTAGAATTCTGTATGAACCCTGATAAAGTAAAAATGGAATGATGAACTTGTTGCCTTTTTTTGTCACATTGTATAAAATACATTTGAAATGGATTTTAACTGAAAACCATTGAATCATGTAACAAGCTCATTTTCCATTCAGCAGATCAGTTTGACATTGGTATAGATATCAAACAGTTGCTAATGAAGGAACATGGCCTGAAATGTGTAAAATGATTATTTATTTTGTAAATGCATTGCGTATCTTCAGCCTTGTGTCTGAATGATTTTGGCTGATCGTTTATCAATGCAATATAAATATGCAGTGATTGGCATTGTTGGGATTACCTACATGTAATTTTCCCTGGTAATGTAGCTGAGACATTGCAGTTCATTTATGTTTTGTTTTTGCATGCCTGTTATTGTTATTGAGATGGTATATATCATCCCTCATTTATTACCTTGATGCAGGTTTATTGCATGTGGACTTGGACCTGTTAAAATAGATTATTTACAGCAGCTGTTTGGTAGTTGGCTTTTCTGTCATAGGTTATGAAAAATATTTGAAAGGGATATGGGGATATTAACTAGAAGCAGTCAATCATGTGAAAAGCAACTTTCCTTGTAAACACATTTTATGTTGTAGATTAAATTGATAGTGGTACTCCAATTATCTTTTCTGCTCTGAGTTTATTAGAATTCAAGTTTTGTGACTTTATTTTTACTGGCTATTATTAGCAGTGATAATTATACAAATTACAAAAGCTAATAAGTGTTAAGAGTCAAGTCAGCTTGACTTTGGTCACAATAAACAGGGTTCTTACAGTATTTGAAGGTCTTATGACAGTTTTGGAAAAATGAAGTAGTATTTTCAAGGCCTTGAAAGTTTGGGAAAATCTAGCAGACTATCCTCAGGTCTTTAAAAGTCTTTGAAAATTGAAATAAACCCAAACATTTTAATTTCTTTTCATTATCACAAATAAAATTGGCCAGGGTTGTTAGATTCAGATGTAGTAGAGTTTTCCTGGTTTCTTTCTTTTGATTAATTATAGTTTGAATTTCATCATTAAACATTATTGTAGTACTTTGCATTCATTATTTTCACATAGAACATAACTTGTATACAATAATTTGTTAGTGAAAATAGGTTTTTGAAATCTGTGTTTGTGGTCTTTGAAAGTTTGGGAAAAGTCTTTGAATTTATCATTTAGAATTCTGTATGAACCCTGATAAAGTTAAAATGGCATGATGAACTTGTTACCTTTTTTGTCCTCTGGTATAAAATACATTTGAAATGGATTTTAACTAAAAACCATTGAATCATGTAGCAAGCTCACAGTTTAAAACTGTACTGATCACAGCAGTTTGTGTATATTGAATAGTAGAACATGTACAGTTTAAAATTATGACCTTGCCGTGATTATAACCACAATTTATCTGCATAATTAGAATTTTTGTTTCAACTTTTTAGATATTATTATTTGTGTGTAAATGTGGAAGGGTATTTATTATAATAATTCTCTGAAATGTTTTTAAAAATATGACTCTTGATTGTTGGATCCTTATGGCTAAAAATGTCAGCCTATTCCAGTACTCAGAGTATTCAGTGACTGAGATTATATTAATCCTCTAGAATGAATCACAGTATTTCCTCCATGATTATAATTGCGCAGATCCCTGCCAAACATAACAATGACCCCACACTCAATCTGAGTGTATAAAAATAGAGCAGTTTGCTCTGACTCCAGCAAAATATATAACCTCATTAATATTTAACCTCATTAATATTAATTAGTTCATACTCATTCAAATTAAATACTTCATATTGGTCATGCTCCAAAACAAATTTTTATGTTGTAGACATTTTCCATTTTAGCAGTGTGATGCTTTTATGATCTTTTCAGATTCCCTTTTTACACTGAAACCTTGTAAAATGTTAAAATGAACAACATATTTACAGATCTTAAAGAAACCTGAGCCTTCGGTACTATTGTCAGTGTAGTCACATTGGTATTAGGATAATGAAAGCAGCCTATGCTGCCCTTCCATCACCCATTTCTGAATGGAAGATTCCAGATTTATTACAGTACGGTATACTTGGCAAAGTATGGGAGTATTTCTCATGGCTCTCATGTTAAAATTCTGTTGAAGGGTCTTTCGGTGGTCATATATTTGGGAGCCAGCCCTATGTTCAACAACTTAAAAAGCCATATGGAATCACGTAACTGTACTTTGTGTTGCTGTTCCAAATTAATGGGCTTCATAGGCAGATATTTGGTTTTTGTGTCAGTATTGAGTGATCAATCATCTGCGACTTCATTAATGATTGTCACATGATGGATATTGCACCAAATTAAAAATGGTTGCATTAATTTACCTTGTAACTTTACTGGCCCAGAACTTGCAATTAATTGTCCATTTTGTAATTTATCATGTTACTTAACCATGATAATAGTCACATATAGAGATGTAATTAAGTTTACATTGCAACCCAATTTGCTGTCAATTTGCTAAGAACACTGCCAATTAATCTACCCAATTTGCTAAGAACACTGCCAATTAATCTATCCATTTTGAAATTTTGGCACTTTGTTGCACCCTGGTAATAGTCGCACAATAAAGTATTCATGATAAAAGTATTCATCTTGTGACAGTCCCACTGCAAATTCACAAGTGAACGAGTAATTATCCTGGATTATCTTCATTACATTTCCAAAAGGATGTCATGCTGACTTGAAAAGAACGATACTGTGCTTTGGATCAGTTAGTTTTTATCATCATGTTAATTATCATCGGTAATAATACCCACTAATTATCACAGTGATGAAACACTGGGCAGTAAGGGTAATTTACATTACTTACCTCTTTAATGGACTAAAGTTAGCTATTTTATCGGCATAATGAATCAGATGTCAGTGTGTTGATTTTAGAAGCTGACAAATATTTGAGATTAGTTCAACATCGCAGACTTAGGTGAATCTTTGTTGATACCTTCTACCAAGGATGATGTCTGTCACTGGGTGCAAATATTTAAAGTTGAGATCAGTACACTGAAAAGGAACAGAAATGGATTCTGCCCAATAACAGTTCTGTATCACAGACCTGGACTACAGTTTGTGCACACCTAGTACTTGGAGTAAGGTAGGCACCTGTTGATTTGGAAGTCAAAGGTACAGTCATTGTGACTCAAAAGAAAAATGGGCCTTGCAAAATTACTTTGTACAAAAGTGAGTTCTTTGACCAGACTTTATGGATGGCTTGTTCTTAAGGTAATAGAGAAACATATATTTTTTGTTCTATAGGTCGTAGAGCACAGTCAGGTAAGTCTAGTAAGAAAATCATTGGTTCCCAACCCCAAGTTGTGACCAGAATCGAGGCAGCAAATATATTCTGGAGGGTTGCCAGGATTTTTATTTTAGGGTGGCAGAACTTGTCACGATGTGAAAATGGGGTTGAGAGGCTTAGAAAAATTTTTTTTTTAGGGTAGTGGCCAAAAATGGTTGAGAACCACTGAAGAAAATGATAGTTTGTGCACAGAAAGTTAAGTTCAGGACCTTCAACCGAAGTCATTGAGACCTGTTGGTCAAGAATTTCCCACGTCAACGGTTGCAACTAGTGCTTCTGTAGAGGACTATTATGTAGGGCAGCTGTTTAACGTACCTTTCATAGTACTCTTGGAATTATGCTAAACTTTATGTATGATACATTGCAGGTTGAATAACATCATTGATGCCACAGGGGCTGCCTCATACCATGGCTTTCTACCTGTCCTAGTCAGAACCTGCATCCAGCATATGATAGGTTGGTAGCACACAAGTCATTTTCTTGTATTACCTGACATGGAACATAGCAAGAAACAAAGATCCATAGGGGAGATAATTACTTTGGTTTACATCAAGATTTCTGTTAACAGTTTTTGACAACCATTGTAATATATATTCTTGTGGCATAATTCATAGCTAGGACAGTGTTTTATATAACAGATTTGTATTGTCGAGATTAAAAATCATTCATTAATAACCTTGTGGACAGATATTAAGATCTGTTTAACCTAGCCCATTGATTAGTTCCATTCAATCCACTGGCACCTACTCACAGTTTAACCATAACAATATTTTTGTGTGTGTCTTTTCCATCTGTCATCAACCAAACCCCACCCCATTTTTAATTGCAATTCCATATTTAGATTACCAACCAGACCTTATGCTGTTTACAAGAATTTTTATAATTTGTATCTATCCATTGGTCCAGCCTTATACTGTCGACTAGTTCACAACTGTCTAGAACCTAATAAATGTTCTAATAGTATTTGAGGTTTTAGTTTTTCCAAAGGCTAAATTCATTTACATTGTGTATGTTAATAATGTAATTGGTTGCAAGTTGAAAGATTTGTACAGAACATTACATTACCCATGATGAATTAGTTTTAATGGGACTCTCAGTCACATTTCACAGAGAAATATCTGGAATATTTTTCTGTAAATTTTCTTTTATAGATGCAGAACTAGAGCCATTCCCTCAGCAGTATGCCACAGCTCTGTTCTCTTTCCTTTATCATCTGGCAAGCTATGAGAATGGTAAGTCTAATTATTGGTTTTGCACAGGAATCAGTTCACAAGCCCACCTAAGATTAACATGTTTATTGGCAATAAAAGAAAATATGCAAGTATTTGTGTGGACAGTTTCACTTTATTACAACCTTGGAACAAAAAGAGAATAGAAAGAAATTGCATCTGATGAGTAGTTAAGACAGAGTTTAATGGTTAATAAAAACGAGTCCCTCCAAGAGAATGGTCTATTGGGTTACAAGAATTTCCAGGAATTTAAGAAAAGACCATTGTTTTTAACATTCTTAGGATGAAACCATCTCCGATAATCTTCAGCAAGAGCAAAATTTTCAAACTGACTGGTATAGTGCACATATTGGATCTCAGCTTGGCGTCATTTTTATTTACGACAAAGTAGACATCATTAGAAGTGTTTTGGTAATAAAAATAGAACACGTCATAATATTCATCCATTTGAGTGGACTAGTGACGGGGATTTTAAGACGGTCATTATTGTCAGCCCATACTGGATGTATCACTCACTAGGTATCATGAAAAGTCTTGGTGAAAACCCCATATTGATTTAGCCATCCATTTCTTCAGAGTAGAGATAATATTTTCAAGCTATGAGTTTCCATTTTAGAGTAGCGTAAACAGTATTATCAAGATAGTTGCTGTAGTTGTTATTTTGGACATTTGATTGGCACCATCTTCATTTAAGACCAACTTTGTCTTTTTGTAAAAACCTCATAAAACAATTTAATTTCAAGATGGTCATTATGGCAACCATATTGAATGTCAGATTGGCTCTCTATATAATTTGAGATCAGCTGGCACCATTTGTAGTTGAGACCAAATGGATATCATGAGAAGGCTTATGGTGAAAACACCCATGTTGATATAACTTTTCATACAGGAGGAGTAGTGATAACAATATTTTTAAAATGTCCCATCAGCACCGTATCTTTGGGGACCAACTAGATATCATAGTCTTCGAGTGAAAACTCCATGTTGTTATGACCATCCGTGTTGGAAGAGTAGCAGTAGCAAGAGGGCTACTCTGGCAGCCATATTGGACTGTTTTCATCTAGAATCAACTCAGTATCATAAGTCAGTTATTGAAAACCCTATGTTGAAAGACCAACCTTGTTGGAAGAGTCGCAATTTAAAAAAATTCAAGATGGCTGCCTTGGTGGCCATATTAGAACTCTGCAACATTTTCATTTAGGACCAACTAGACATTATAAGTCATTAAGTGAAAATCCAATGTTGACATGACCTACCATTTAGGAAGAGTAGCAGCAAGATTTTCAAGATGGCTGCTGTGGCGGCAGTATGGAATCTAGTCAACACTATTTTCATTTAGGACAAACCAGACATCATACGAAATGTTCAAATGACCATCCATGTAGGAGGAGTAGTGACAAGAAAATTTCCAAGATGATTGCCTTGGTGACATATTTGAGTTTGTATTGGCACCATTTTCATTAATGACCAACTAGACTTCAGAAGTTGTTTAGTGCAGACATGATTTTTCTCCGTTTTAAAGCAGAATTCCGTTTTTCTCCTGACTTCAATCTGATTTTTCTTGATCTAGTCCGTATTTTATATTCTCTGATCTGGTTTTTACAAAAAACGGTCTGTCCAGTCACATTCCGCATCGAGTCTTGTAAAGACTATTCTGATTGGTCAAAAGTTTAAATTCATCCAGTGAATCTTCCTATAATGGAAACTGATGGCAATGGAAAGAAGTATGCTTGCAAAACATGGCGTCCTGAGTTGTTGAGAGAGATCATGACACGAAAAGTTTAGATAAGGGTTTAAAAAATGTATGGAAATAGGAATGGCTGGAGCGAAAAGTTGACAGAAATTTAGGCAGTCAGTTTATAAGAAAACTGAATGCTAGAAGATTGGCATTTTGTGACCTATGCAAGAAAGATCTGAATTATGGTAATCGCAGTTGGAAGAGTTTGGAACAGCGCCTACTAAAAAAAGCTGCATATGGAAAAATTGAAGCTCAGAAGGCATCTGGAAAAAGTGCAGTTAACTGCTATAAGAAGAAAGATTTCTTGCATGAGAGAACAGATGTAGCCCTCTGTCAGAATATGTGTACTGCATGTCGCCAATACAAGCACCAGCTTGAAAGGAAAAAGGCTGTCGTTGAGAAGGAAAGAAACAATAGCACATTGAGCCCAAAAAAAGTCATTGGTGACAAAAAGGAAGGCTAAAGAAATCTTTGCCAAAGCCGCAAAAGGAGCTAGACTGGTATATCAACAGGTTGTGTCTAGTGGAGAAAAAGACGTGTGAATGTATATAGTTGATGTACTTGGGTGTTTATTTTACAGATTTGTTTTGAAAAGAGAGAAGTATAATACGTTTGCTGCAAAAATTGTGACTTAATTACAGTGTGAACACTGTCATGCACATGAAATAACTTAAGCATCAGTAGTATTGGAGAAGAAATTCAGGTGACGATAAATATTGTGAAATTTTTCAAGTCAGGTTGAACATTTTTTGTAAGTTCACTAGTTTTTCAAATGATTATTTTGTTTTATATTATGATCATAAGTTGCACCAGGAGCGGTTTTTTTCATGATTGTAAAATGCATTTTTGACCGGATTATGGGCCCCTTAAAGAAAATTTCAGCTTTTTTTTGGGAGGACCAAGATCATATCTGTTAGTGAAAACCCCATATTGATATGTTGATCAGGACAAGTAGTAATGTTCAAGATGGCATCCATGGTGAAGCAGGGCTGTTTTCATTTAAGACCAGCTAGATCATGAGATGAATATGCATAAAGTTTCATGGCAGTCCTGTATGCAGTTTATAAAATGAAGTGATAAAAATACTAGTGCTAGCAGACAAACACTATGGACAATGTATCATCCCATATGTTTTTCAGGTCTATAAATAGCAGAGCTGTAAACCTTTTGCAGCTCTTATGAAAGAACCATGCTTGCTGTAACATGTTAAGAAATTAAGTGTTCAGGATTAATAGAATATCCAGCTAAATATACTACTATAATGTCCATGTCAGTGTACACTGTTATAATAAATTTGTCATTTGAATTTCATAAATCAGTTGACTGCAATGAAATTTGTTAACATTATGCATTAGTGACAGGGTTATTCATTGTGCCCAGCAGCTATTTGTGGGATGGTAAAGCATCATTGTTGCACCTTGGTTGATTTGTCAAGGGGACATTTTATGTACCTTTGTGTCCCTATAATGATCAAGTTATGGCAGTTTGTTAAATTTATGGGGACAATGGCTGTTTGGGGTTGGAGGACATTCACTGGGCTCAGTCAGGGTACATCATGTCAAGCAGTGTACTCTGCATATGTTTGCAGTCTTTTTCAGATGATTTTGAATGATTTTAATATTAAACATAAAACCTCTATTAAGTACATCTAATAATTGACCATTTCAAAACATAGTCAAAATGTGAACACTTTCTGTGTTCACAAATTTGAACTTGTAGGTTTGTCATGAATTGATTGAATTATTGAAGAGCCATACATTCAAACCAGAGACATGTTTTTAGGGGTTCTCTAAGTCAAATTGTATTTGGTGAAAGACATTCAATTTTGTTATTATGTTTCAGGAGTGGAAGCACTGGTCTCATGTGGTATGATGGAGTCCCTCCTGAAAGTCATCAACTGGTTTGGGGAGGGCCAGGACCATATTACAGTGAGTAATGAGGATGCATGAGTAAAAATATAACTACTTGGTTATAAAATCTATATAATGACAACTAGTAATAAAATAGTCTAACCTCAATAGCTGGAAACACTTTTAGCTTAAAGTTGCGTACGGACAAGATTTGGTTTGGTTCACTTTTGATGGTTATGTCATGCAGAGGCAAACAGTGCATATGCCTTAGGAAACACATTGGTAGCTGATATGGGCTGATATAATGGTAGTAATTGAACATGCACCCTTCTGGTCACGAGTCTGATGCCTTAGTTACTTCTTAATTTGCTGGCAAAATGGCTTATTAAGTGACAAAAGTGTCACAAGAAGTTCTTTTCAAAATTCTTTGTTGCAAATTTTTTTCTAGATTTTTCATGAAATGTCCATAGTCAGTATAGCCTTGAATTTTTTTTGAAATTGTGTGGTTGCCTTGAAAAGTTGAAAATAATTTTGTATTTTCAATGTATGCTGAACCCTGAAAGTTGGCACATAGCACCTGTTGGGTTACTACAGGCAATGTTCATAACCACAAGAAAAAATAATGTGCATGGGGGCAGCAGACCGATGCTGGTCTGGATGGATATCTGATGGTTTCCCAATCAAGCTAGCATGGCTTCCTGGTTCAGTTTTGGTTGCCTGTTACCAGCACATCAAGAATCATTCAACATAAGGGGTGAATCAAAAAGTTACTGGATGCTGCCTACAGTATTGAAATTATGAAGCATAACTGAAAATTATGACATTTTCATACTTACCATTTTTTTCTTCTATAGTTTATAAAATAATTGCATTAGGTTTATGAACAAGGTTGATTTCTTTACTAAACAAACCTGGTTTAGAGCAACTATGAATGCCATGATCCATGCAACATGGCATGTCTAATCATTGTTCCAACTCGGCTCAGTTTTAGCATAGCAGAGTCATTGTACTAAACTCAGCATAGGTTTCATTGTCAATATCTATGCATATAAAAGCATATACATATGTACAGCCTCAATGTCTCTCAACCAACTTTATTCCTAGGTTCTAGCTATTTGCTTATTCCCGGTCAAGTTTCTGTATTTTTGCACCCACTATGCATACTATTATATCTGGAATCAGAAAACATGGTGTGGGGATGCAATTTGATGATCACTACACCCTCCTCACAATTATTGGTGCCCGTATTTGATGCTTCACTGACATTTGTGAACTTGTGTATTTCATTCTCAGACTCTGTTTATGCTGCAGTCATCAAAATAGATAATTGTATGGATATCTTTTATTACTTCGCCTTTTCAACAAAAGATCAACGTGACCCACGTTTTGCATTTTACTGGCTTGTTTTAAGATTTTGCATTTAGCTCATCACAAAATTTTTTTTTTTGCATGCTAATTACATATTAGCTATTATCATATTTTGAATGGTTAAATTTGTTGAGGGGATGCATATTGATGATCTCTGTGCCCATTATGTCCCATATTTTGATGATCACTGACTGATGTTTAATGTTAATTTCGAACTCTCGCATGGCTGAGTGGTCTAAATGCTTACTTTACTGATCACTGCCATCTCACTTCTGTCTGCGTGGGTTCAAGTTATTTAAAAGAAAAATTATCCAGCTTGGATATATAGAAATATGACAAACTGAGGTTGAACTCAATTTAAAACAAATATCTAGTTTATTGACTTGTGAATAAGCTGAACTGCTTGATAGTCTGTCTTTATCATACTTGTACAACAGCATCTTGTACACACAATGATTCAATCAATATCAGGTATCAAATAATACAAGCTGGACTGGGTGCTACAAATTTCCTTGATCTGTTGAGTATTTTTTATTACACAAAAATCATGAAGATAATTTTTTGTCAAGTTATATTCTGTACCTGATTAATAAATAAAGTTGCCATTTTACAGCAGCCATTTATCCCATCAAACTTTTAAAAAAGTGCGTACCTTGACATTCAAGGCTTGTAATTAATTCGTTTTAGCATTAGCAGCATTTTGGTTGTTGTAATAATTTGAGCTAGCATAAATGTTGACTAGCATTCTTCGTATTCTGAATACAAAATACCACTACCACTAACTTCAGGTTCATTTTTTTTTAAAGCTAGCATATAAAAATTGTAAGTAGCATAATGGTAGGATCAGTTTCAGGCCTTGAGCATTGAACATTTTGAAAATAATCAGGGACTAGCTAGCATTTCCACAGTATTGCGACTATGCAAGCAAAGTATGAAGTATAAAGTCTGAGGTTTTATGATTTCAGTTTGTGACTCGTGCTGTGCGTGTTGTAGACTTGATAACCAACTTGGACATGGCAGCATTTCAGAGTCATGGAGGCCTTGCAGCATTTATTAATAGATTACAGGTAAAGTAATAGATGGTTCCTCACATTTAGAAATTATAAATATGTACCATATTGTCGTATCTGGGTTGGAGGTCATTAATTTGGGTTAAAAATACATTTAACAAGGTCTTCATTAGAGAAAATTTTTTTCATAATGGTTACATTTCATATTCTTAACTTGCATTAGAAAGGTCCAATTTGCATTATAATGATTGAAATACGAAAATACTTTCACTTATCTAAATATGGGTCTGATTCTTGTTCGGAAATGGTTCTGATATTCTTAGTTTGCATAAGGTCGTTAAAGCTGGTCAGTCATTTTTCTTGACGCATAGGCAAGACATGAATCACTTTTCAGTGTCATCCTCAGGTGTTAATATCTTGTTTTGCTAATGTTTGGAAGTTTTTGCATTATCTTAGCTTTTGTGTCCGGTGACCTAGTGGTCAGAGTGTCTGCCTCAGATGTGGGAGGTCATGGGTTCAATCCCCAGTCGAGTCATACCAAAGACTTACAAATATGGTACTTACAGCTGCCTTGCTTGCTTGGCGCTCAGCATTGAGAGGTTAGTGTTAGGACTGGTCGGTCTGGTGTCAGGATAATGTGACTGGGTATGACATAATGCTGTCTGTGGCATGATGCCCCAGTGCAAGACTATTTATACAACACTGCAGACATCATAGCGATATGACTGCAAAAATTGTTAAAGCTGCGTTAAACGTCCAAATCACACACACACACACATAGAGTTTTCTGATGCTTATATAAATTGTTGAAATTTGATGGATATATTCATTTTTGAGGAAACTACACACCAGGAAAAATTAGGTCACAGGGATCTACGTTTCATGCTCACTAATTTTCAAGTTATTGCATTTAACTGTTTCACAGACTTGCACTGTTGTCATGGAATGTGATGGGTATATTAATTTTGGAGGGTAGTATTGACCACAGATCACGTTACAAGAGTATTGGATTATGCCTTGTTGGAGCAGATGAGACGCATCATTCCACACAATTATTCTTATTTTCCTTTATCTTTGCAGCATGAAGTTGGAATCTGCAGAAAAGAGAATCCTTTTGAAATTAGGCCCAGACGGATGGATAACTCCATGGACTCCCAGCCTGAATCACCCCCTATGGCCATGGAGACTGATTCTAGTCATGAAAAGGAGACCCATGGAGGGAATGATGCTCATGAGGGCCACACAGAACCCAAACCCTCCACAAGTATAGGCACTGCTCATGTCTCCTACCATCCATTGCCTGACTATTCAGTGGCCAAAACAGGTATATTTGTTTCAAGTTCTTTATTATGGATGCATGATAAATTTGGGTGCAGGAAGAGTTGGATCAGTCTTTTATTGATTGAAAGTGTTAAATTTGTCAGAATTCCATGATCCCATGGTAACAGTTCAGCTTTACATTTGTATTTTTGCAATTGCAGAAAGTTATATTTAGTACTTTATACAAGTTGATAATTTTATCTGTTGTAGAGGCATTTTTTGTGCACTGAAGTAAATTGATCAAGTTGTGAGGTTCATTATGCACTGGAATTAATCTAACCATAGTTGATACTGTTCACAGAGCTATACTTTTACAACATTTTAGGTCTTCAGTGTTTTCCGCAGCGTGCAGCACTTTTGAAATCAATGCTGAATTTCTTGAAGAAAGCTATACCAGATCCAGCCTTCTCAGAAAGCATTAGACATTGTAAGTTACTAGTATTACCTATTTGTATTTTCACTTAGTGGCTGCAAGTTAAAATGGATGTAATCTTACATCTTGAAAGAAATGGAGCACGCATTAACTGAGGAATTGAGTCAGAAGATTTATTATTCCCCATTTATTTTAAATTAAAGATGGGTATTTATTGTTCCTGCTTTTTTAGTGTATGTGTCCATGCATTTGTATATACTTGCTTTATAAAACACACTTTTATTTACACAATTATTGGGTATGTATCATGCAGAGGAAATGAGAACTTATTGCCTTCCCCTAGCCCCATGCCCTATTAAAGGTTATTAAAAAAAAGATGTCTGCTTTCTGTGGTCAAAGGTCAGGTGATTACCTAAGCAAACAGGTGTTTCTTGGTGCTTAGAGCAGTAACTTGGGCCCATCTTACAATGAAAATGACATGTTCACAGGAAATTCATTGCTTAGGAAAGACTTGTCATATTAATTGATGTGCAAGTGTGTTTTACAGACCTGCCACTTATCCTGATTTACTTTTGATCATCCCAAATTTTTGTTTAAAGTTCCAAAATTTCAGAATTTCTGATCTTTTGACCCAAAATTGCAATTTTTGTAAATGCCCCCTTTCATACATTTTGATTCATGATGGCTGTACCTACTTCAGAGAGCAAAAGTGATGCAAAAATTCCACATAGAATACACTACAGACATACTGTGAAAATTTATCTTCTTTCCTATTTCATCTTTTATACGGATATTCGTTGTGTTAATTGATTGAAAATGGAAAATGATACGTATTTCACATTAAGTAAATAGTGTACAACAGTGGAGATATCAATTCATTTGTAAAATGTTTGTAAATATGTGGTCGCAAACACTGATTTTGTGTTTTTTCACTTCCATATCCCGAGTTATTTCTTTTGGCATCTTTTTTTTCTTCATTCCACTCAAGGTGGCAGGCCTGGTTTTATCATGCTTATATTCATTTTATTCAATTCAGTCAGTGTAACTTTAAGTTGGCACATCTGTGCCTTGTTATTTTAAGAATTTGAATTAATGCACAATATTGCCTATAAATTCATTCTTGGAGTTGATGCCTGAAATGAATCAGTATTCTTGTACCATTATTGTATTTGGTTGGGGTTGGTGCTGATGACTATGTTAAATGGATTCATTAAAAATGATTAATAGAGAACTCGTTTACCCAAATTTGTTTTTGGTTTATCCCAGTGAACCTTTTGAATGATTCATATCGGTGTTTGTTCATAATAGGGGATGTCAGATAAGTGGCTTGTAATTAATCCCACTCCAGCATTATGAATGTAAAGAAATGTATGCATGAATCCCTTAGCTCGAACTGTTGTGGTCTGAGAAAAATGAGCAGATCTTCACAATGCACTTAGCAGGTCTTCATTAAATATCCAGCCATGTTAGAGCTGTTATGTCAACAGGGATTAAATCATAATATTATTCTTATTAATTCAGGAATGAGCAATATAGTCTCTTATTATAACTGAGTATAAAAATGTGCACGCTCAAAAAAATTGCATGATAGGAGCAGTTTTTCAACTTAAAGGCATCACAAGTTTTTGAATTAAGATGAAATGCCAGTTATTTGTCACTTTCTATATTTGGTCTAGGTCAGTTCTTAGTCTGCCAGCTCCAGCTGCATTATACAAATGGCTCAGTTATCTTTGCATGAAACCTACTACATGAACATGATAGATGGAAAACTTGAAGCAATCTGAATTTAACCCTTTTCTACCAGGAAATGTATAAGCTTAATTGTTGTAGATTGCGTGTAGCTCAAAATGGTCCTTTTGTACCATCAGGCAGCTATCCTGAATGGACATTTTTACGATAAATTGAACTCCAGTTAATTCATTTTGCCTCTTGTGTTGATGTAGAGAGTTTATACAGTATCTCTATGTTGTCTAAAGAGGCATAGAGGAACAGTCTGGTATCCACGGGCAATGTTTGATTCTAATAAAATATTGCCTACTATGTACCAGGTACAGTTTTGCATTTACTACATGTTAAAAGAGCTCCTGTTTGAAGTACTCAGTTTATCCTCTAGTTCAAGTATGGTTTTTAAATTAACATTGAGAATACTTATGTATCACTTTAGAGCCAGTAAATGTTGTTAATTTTTGTCCTGTTTTGTGTGACAAAAGAATGATTGATAATGATTTTCTTAGGTTCAGAGGATGCTGGTTTGAATCCTGACTGAGTCATACCAGAGACTTATAAAAATGGTACTAGCGGTTGCTACATGTCTGTGGCATGATTCCCTAATGCTTGACATCAGTAAACTGCCACACTGCAGACATCGTAGCAATATGACAGAAAATTTGTTAAAGCTACGTTAAAAATCCAAATCACACACATTTAATTTAGGGGTGAGAAAGAACTTAAGTATAGTAGATCAAATTTATATTTGAGGTTAGTAAGAAAGCAGACAAATGCTTAAGAGCAAACACTAACTCGTTAGCAAGAAATTTTCGAAAGAAGGAAGGTAACCAGTTAATCTCTAGCAAATATAATAATGTTCCTAGACACATACATTGCAGAGTTCGAGTCATTGTTTTTTTTATATATTAGGTATAGTGACTAAAGGATTTTTAAATTAATTTCTTCATTTCAGAAAGTTGATAAATTGTAAAAATGAAATAATAATAACTTGTACTTTTAAGTTTATTTTAGGCTGTGACATTGTGCCACTGACCTAGATCTTTGGCACAAGACAGATGCATCTCTGGCATCCTTTGAACAAATATAAAATGCCCTAGTAAATTTGGATAAAAATGATAATTACGCTTGATATCAGACTGACTGAATTCATTGCATTCCATGTTGGCTTACTGAATAGAACGCATTAATTCTGGAAGAAGCAAAGATGATTTATTTTGATGCATGACTGTAATGTCTTGACAGTTTTGATTAGTATGGGCACAAATTGAGAACACATGGTCAATATAAAAAGAAAGAAAATGTAAACAAGAGAAGATGAAATCTTCAGCAACATTGCTCCTTCATTTATTTCCAAAGTAGGGTAGAGACTGAGATAAAATATTGATAAATACTTTTTGGTTTCACTGCCTTTTATTTTCATTGAAAAATGCTTACCGGATATTCTGACATTTAAGCCAAATAATTTAGGGAAAAAATTAAAGCCTTGAAGGATCGATGGCTTATCTGAGGGACCACGTATCAACTTTAAGTTTTCTTGCT
Source organism: Sinohyriopsis cumingii (assembly GCA_028554795.2). Classification (NCBI taxonomy): domain Eukaryota; kingdom Metazoa; phylum Mollusca; class Bivalvia; order Unionida; family Unionidae; genus Sinohyriopsis; species Sinohyriopsis cumingii. The sequence goes on from JAPYKE020000047.1 coordinate 946,363, forward strand.
GACTTCCAGTATATAGTTACTGTAGATCACATTCCTAACGTGGACCCCCATAACTTCCTGTACTGAAATCTCATGTGAATATGACAGTCCATATCAGATGGAGTAACAATAACAAGATTTTCAATGTGACTGGATTTGTAGGTTGGCTTATTGCAATCTTTGTACTTTTTAATGTTTTACTTGTTCATTTTGGTGTTACATCTTATATGCAAATGGGTTATACGACTATGTACAGTAGTTCAGGTAACCTTAATAGCATTCATTTTAGCCATACATGTTCATTTCACATCTGTGTATGGTAAATTCAGTAGACATTATTATTGTATGCATCTCAGTGCCCTTAAAACAATAGGTCTTGGTAACCTACATTTTATTTTTTGCGAGTATAGGTTAATCTATTGTATCCATCTCAAAACAAACAAGTTTCTAGCACCCAATATTTATATTGTTATACCAAGGCTCATGGAGAATCATTAGACTATGCATCTTGACAAGTACTGTACCCCTCTTCACAAAAGTAGGTCATGGTGACCCATATACAATTCCTTGTTGATATGGGTTCAGTTTTGTAAGTAATATTCGTGCCAGAATCAGAAAAGTTCATGTTATACATTTCTATTAACCTCTTAGGATCACACCCTTTCAACACAACGCCATAAGGACCTAACATTTTACAATTTTCTGGCTTATGTAAAGTTTTGCACTTGTGTCCACAATGGTTTTTAGTTTGGTTTAATACTTTTAGACTTAGAATAATGAAACTTGGTGAAAGGTTGCATCTTTAAAGAGAAATTACACCCTCTTCTGAAAGTAGGTCACTGTGACATTTTACATTTCACCACTGGGGGTTCAATTTTTTTTAGTGTTATGTATTAATTTTGAGACTGAGGGATTGTATGCATCTCTCTTGGTGCCACACAAGTACCAAAAAAGGTTACTGTGAGCTAGATGTAACAATTTATTACTTTTAGCATTTAACTCATGACCACACAAGTTTCTGCCCTGTCATATGCATTTTTTTCCACCTAGAATCCTGGAAATTGGCATGGATGCATCTTGCTAAGTTATCAAACCATTTTTTTTAAAACTCAGTGACCTATGTTTTGACTTGGATTAACTTCGTTGAAATGTTGTTTTTGAAGTTTATTTATTGGTGCTGTTAATGTTCAGGTAATGAATCTTGATAACTGGATGTATTTCTGTTAATACTACATTCTTAAAACAAAATGTTAGTGTGACCTGTAGTGTTTACTTCACTAACATGGGTTAAGCATTGGTCTTTACGATCACACAGATTGAGCCATGTTATGTACATATTAGCCTTTCTGAAGTTGCAGTTGCCAACACTTTTGATTTGCGCTAAATAGGATACCTGTTGTCAGATCATACAATCATATGATTTGGGGAGTTCAGTAGAAAGCATACACTTATTGGGTGTCTCCCCAGCAGCAACAGGAAAGGAATTAAAACTTTTAAACGGCTTGTTTTCAGAGTTGATGATAAAGATTTATGATATTAAACTGAACTGAATGAAAATTGGGTGAATCATTGGAAAAAAATTGCCTTACTGAAAACATGGTTAGAAGCAGACCTCATAATGGCTATAAAAAAAAACCTGATAGAAACCAAAGTTTAAAAAAAAAACCCTGCAAAAAATGTGAACAAAAATGATGAATGGCTCTGCCCAAACTCCTACAAAAATAATTTTTAAGATATTTTTTTGATATGCTAGCCTGGCAGTCAAGATTTCTCAGCACTTGCATGTATATTTATTAATTTTCGCTCTATCCTGATTTCATTTTTTTATTATAAAAACAAAATCAAAGCATACTTTATCAAATTTTTAATTAATCTTATTCTCACCATGGAGATAAATAAAGTTTGTTTTATTCTTGGACTGGAATTTTTTTATAAAAAAAAACTTGCACAAACCAAAAAAGAAAAACCTCACAGTTTTAAACTGAATTTCACTTCTAAGCTAATGAGAAGGTCTTGTTACTGTTGGCAGATCTCAAATTCGTTGTAAGCTTTCAATATTGATGACTCTACACTGTATAACACGTTTCCCTCACAGTTTTAAGGCATAAGTTTTAAGTTGTACGTGTGAACATGAATTAGATGATTGGAATGCTTACTTTTCATGGCCTTAGCTGTGGTGGCTAATGAAGGTAATTATTGATGCATGAACTATATTGGCACTGCAAGCTGTCATTCCAGTGTTACTCAAAGATTACCCAGTAAAACCTGGCTTCTTGAGGTGGAAAATAATGACACGATGTCAAGTACATTATTAAAAACAATGATAGCTGAAAAGAATATGGAAACAACATTAAACTATGGTTTTTATCAACTTTTATTGCATCTTTGCTTTATCATGATATAATTTCTTTCTTTAAATCTTGCTATGTCATTTATGTCCTGTCACAGTACGTAGGGAAGTAGATAGGTAGTTTGGTGGCTTCATATTAGTCAGCATAATACTCTGTTTATAGTACAAATTTAAAGTTAAAAGTTTTAAAATGATCAGAAGTCCTCATAAAAAAATTTGTTGGAAGAGGGACCAAGATTATTTTTGTTTTCTGCATGATAACATTTACAATGTCTACTGGGGACTAGCTGAAGTTCAGATGAGCTTTGTAATTGTTGATTCAAAATTAACTCACTATTTAACCAGGAATGAACTATGTACTATTAACAGTGGTGTACATTTTCTAACCTTGTGAGAGAATTTTTGAATGCTTACACAAAATGATTGTTACTGGTGACACATTTCTCTTTTCAGTGATGGATGGCTCTCTACCCAAATCTTTGAAGCACATCATTAGCAATGCAGAGTATTATGGGCCATCTTTATTTCTTCTCGGTATGTTGAACATTTCTCATTATTTAAAGAAAGACTAATGTAGTGCAGTGTGTACAGAGTTGTTTAGAACAGCCTTTATAAGGAAATTTTAGATTTTGATCTTGCAATAAATTAAGGTTCAACCAGGATATATTTTGAGCTTATATTCTTTTTTTCTTGACTATATTTATGGGTACTTCCTTTTCACAACAATCAGTTATGTGATGGTTTTCTCAGGACCATCATATATATTTGGTCAAATGAGTTTTCAAGAAATCAGTTTGGATGAACTTCTTAAGGAGAAAAACTGTACTGTGTAAGCCACTGATTTTTATTCTCATCTCACTTTTGTGACCCTATCAGAATTATTGTAATATACATATTAAGCAATAACTAACTGTTCAAGAGTTCATTTTAGGCTTCACGATTGATCCATACATTTTTCATCTTTGATGCAAAAAAGTTGCCTCTATAACACCCTTAGACCCCCCCCCCCCCCCGATAAACAGTCATCAGAAGTGATTTTTAACTGATTAATCAAGTGCATCTGAAGTTGGCTTATGAACGGAGTTCACTGGTCAAAGAAGCATCAGGATCCGTTGCATTATATAATAGAGATGTCATACTGATCTTGGGCATAATTAAGAACACCTGGTTGATATGCATGGATAGAAACTGTAAAGTAGTGAACAGGGAGCAAAAAAATGATGACACAAATGGCCAAAATAAATTGTCGAGGGAAATTTTTACTCAAATGAGAAATTCGTTAGAAGAGGGTAACATGTTTGAATTTTATTGATCATAAAGAAATCAGTAAGAATATTTGTATTTGTGAATATTTTTATTTAGCTTTACTGGTCATAGACCAGAGGAGCTTCTAGGATGGTTCTTCGGTCTATTAGCACAAGTTTGCTAATGCTACTTCTCCTAAACTATTTGGAGGATTATCATGAAACACACACAAACACACATGCATGCATGCTTGCATGCAGACCGACACTTACACCATGGTCTGGTTGGTCCTAAATGAAAAGGGTGCTGCTGGGAAATCCAATATGGACACCACAACAACATCTTGAAAACTTTTTATTCCTATTCCTCCTTAATGGTTGGTATCTCAGCACATGGGGTTTCCACTAAAAGACTACTACTGTTTGATTGGTCCTAAATGAACATTGTACTTATTGAAGTCCAGTGTGCTGACTACTTTAGTGACCATCTTGAAATTCTTACTGATATTCAACCTACATGGATGGTCATATCAGCATGGGGTTATCAGTAAAAGAGCTATGATGATATCTAGTTGGTCTAAATGGGAATGGGCCCAATCGAACATCTAATATGGCCACCATGGCAGTCATCTTGATAACATTGTTATGGTTGTTCCTCCAGAATAGATGGTCATATCAACTTGAGATTTTCATGAAAGACCTATGATGTTTAATTGGTCCTAAATGAAAATGGCACCAATCTGATGTCCAGTATGGCCCCATATCATAACTTTGCAAAGTCCTATTGATGTTGGGATTTTGCCAGGAGACTTTTTGTCATGTGTAGTTGGTCTTGTATCAAAATGGTGTTGATCTGACTTATGGTATGGTGACTACAGCTACCATCTTTAAAATCTTTTGTATACTTTACCTGAATGAAAAATCCTATAATATCTCAACTTCATCCAGACAGATGGTTGCATCAACATGGGGTTTTCACCAATACACTTCTTTGATACTTAGTTCGTCCTAAATCAGAATGGTGCCATGCTGACATCCAATATGCTTACCACAGAACCCCAAATTTGAAAATCTTGTTATTGCTGAAGGATATCAGAGGTGGTTTCAACTAGTAAAGCATCATCCCATTTGAGAGACTCCCTTGGGCCCTACTTTTTCCATTCTTGGAATGGAGCAACTTAAATTTCACATGTTGTTGCACCCAAATGATGCACCAGAATCCATTTTTATGCAGTATTTGTGATGTTCATTTCAGCAACCGATGTTGTGACAGTATATGTATTTCAAGAGCCCTCCTTGCTTTCCTCACTGCAAGACAAAGGACTTACAGATGTCGTCTTGCATGCTTTACTTGTCAAAGATGTAAGTTAATATACCAATATTTTTCTTTAAAGCTAATTTGTAATTTTATTTTTCCAAATTTCTTCGAGGTGTAGGAAATTTGTCTTTCCTGAGAATCTTCAGACTTTGATTTGCTGGAGATTGAACTTCCTTTGTATGCATGAATTTTCAGTTGGATATGGCAACACAAGTTAGCTTCCCCATAGGACTTGAAAATGTTCCATTCACAGACGTGGTCCCATTCCGCAATGACCCTTGTAAATTATTCTGTTCATATATTAGTTAGCACACGACTCTCATAAAGAGTATTTTGATTGGTCAAAGTTTACATTCATCCAATGAATCTTCGTGTAATGGATACTGATGGCATGGAAAGAAGAAGCATGCTTGCAAAACATGATGTCTCGAGTTGTTGAGAGAGATCATGACAAGAAAAGTTTAGATAAAGGTTTAAAAAAACATATGGAAATGGGAATGGCTGGAGCGAAAAGTTGACTGAAAATTTAGTTGGTCGGTTTATAAGAAAACTGAAAACTAGAGGACTGACATTTTGTGACCTCTGCAATAAAGATCTGAATTACAGCAATCACTGTTCAAAGAGTTTGGAGCAGCACCTACGAAAGAAGCTGCATACGGAAACGTTGAAGCTCAGAAGGCATCTAGAAAAAGTGCAATTAATTGCTATAAGAAGAAAGATTACTTGTATGAGAGAACAGATGTAGCCCTCTGTCAGACTATGTGCACTGCATGTTACCAATACAAGTACCAGCTTGAAAGGAAAAAGGCTCTTGTTGAGAAGGAAAAGAAATGATTGCATATTGAGCTGAAAAAGTCGTCGGTGACAAAAAGGAAGGCTAAAGAAATCTTTGCCAAAGCAACAGAAAGAGCTCGACTGGCATATCAACAGGTTGTGTCCAGTGGAGAAAAAGAAGTGTGAATGCATGGAGAGCTCGACTGGCATATCAACAGGTTGTGTCCAGTGGAGAAAAAGAAATGTGAATGCATGGGATTATATGTCCATAGTTGATGTACTTGGGTGTTTATTTTACAGATTTGTTATGGAAAGAGAGCAGTATAATATATTTGCTGCAAAAATTGACAAATTATTGTGACTTCATTACGATGTCAACACTGACTTGTACATGAAATAAATTAAGTATCAGTAGTATTAGAGAACAAATTCATGTGACAATAAATGCTGTGATATTATTTAAGTTGAGTTGAACATTTTTGGTTTATTAGTTTTTCAAATGATTGTTTTGGTTTATTTTATGATCATAAGTTGCACCAGGAGCATTTTTTTATGAGTGTAAATGCATTTTTGGCCCAGGGGGCTGACTGGATCCCCGAATCAGGGGCGCAGCCCCATGAAAATGTTGGGAGGACCCACCCACCCACCCCAAAAAATTTCAGCCTTTTTTTATGGAAGACCAAAATCATGTCTGCATTCAGCAAGAAGAAACCAGAAAATACTAATTCAGTGTCAATGTTTATTTGTGAAAGAAGTAGTCCAAGTGTAGTTCGATTTGATAAAATTGTTTGCATCAATATTTCCTTTTTTTTTAGCATGATCAGATCGACATGTTCAAAGGCCAAGAAAGCTTAAAGTATATCTTTTTGTCTGGTGTCTATCATGCAGTTATGCAATTCTCTCTAGTGTCTGTCAGTATTTATGAACACTGAAGTCTTCATTTATGATATTTCAGTCAGATTTGGTACATATGCTTAAAACCCAAGTCTTTGGAAAGCCATGTTCCAGATCTGGAAACTAAAATTGGGGACCAAGGATAAAATCACTATAAAACTAGCCTCAATAATCTGGAAATATTCTGTCCAAAATAAGAAAATTTGAAGAATACAGTCAGTTGGATAGCACCGATTCAGCTATGCAGAGTTGGAGGTGTTTATTTATTAATATCTGATTAGTAAAATTCTAGTGGCACATTAAAGTTATAAATTGTTGGCTTGATCAGTCGCGTCGACAAACTTAAAGTAGCATGACCATTTTTTAATTGTTTAAACAATGCCTGTTAATGCTGCCTGCCGATGGGGGTTATTAATAAATATACTGGGATCAAATTGTCCACACTTTTGACACAACAGGGTTAATAGATTGTGTCATTATGTCTCTTTGTTGTATACTAATTATATGTAACAATCAGTTTGTTGATGGCTGTACAAATCAAATTGATTGATTTATTCTTCGGACAGCACAGGGCTTCATTTCAGAATAAAAATTGATGTCAGTTATTGGCTCATTAGTAGCTATAACAGTTGTAAAATACAACTTATAAAAATGACTGCATTTTGTTAGTTTACCATAATGCATTTTTAATTGCAAGGTATCAGTTTGTATTCGTTACACTTTTAACATTATTATGGTGACACCATATAGTAAGCATAGATAAGTATGTATAGATACTGGCCTGCATAAAAAAAGATTTTCCATGGAGTGATGCATTTGATATTTACATCTGTTGTATGAGTGCATGTTATAAAGAAATTGAAGTGAACACATGTCAGTAGATCTATTCATTATTTTAAGTCAACCATTATTGAATGAATATACAGTACATGTACAGCTTGCATGTTCATGTACAGTACATGTATACAGTGTGATGACATTGTATCTGGAAAACTCGTTAATATGGACATAATAACATAGGATCCACTGTATTAATAAACCAGGTGAGCAATATTGGGCTCACTTTTATCTCTTCTTTTTTGTTATTATTCAGCTTTTCAGCCCATTTATGTGGTCCTTAAACCCATTTATGCAGTGATCAATAATGTGTCATACAGGGAATGTGAAGTTTCTGTAGGAAAAATACTTTTTGAAAACTTTTGAAAATTCCTTCATAGTTCTTGAAAAACAACTCGGGTGCTGTATAATCCATGTTTAGATTTAACCTTCATACAGAATGAGCACAGTATATGTTTGTGGGGCAATAATTTTGAGAGAGAGAAAGAGGTTCATGGCTTTATGCAGTGAAGAATGTTATCTGGTAGCAAAGTTACTTTGGGGACAGTTCAGCAAAGATAGTTTTAAAAATGATAATTCTGTGAGGCGTTTATATTCTCTAGGACATTGATTTACAAGACATCTTAACAAGAAATGAGCTGATGGATATAGAAAGCCAAGTTGTATTATTATGCCACTGGAATTGTGTACATGAAGAGTTCAGGAACAAGAAACTGAATGTGTAAATATTTGTACAGATCTCCAAGTTGAATGCTGAAGGGACTCTTTGTAGAGCAGAAAAGCAACACACATACACAAGCATATTAGTTTTAAGCCCATTGTAATAACGGGGATGGAAGGATACGATATAGTTTGTCCATAATTATGTGTATTTTATGCTTCTTTTATTGCATATCTATATATGTATCTTTCACAAAGATTTTAGTACGTAACACGTGGCACAGTCAGCAAACATTAATGTTAAAAATGTACTTTGCTGAGAAAATGGCAGATGGAAGTGCTGGCAGTGCTGGCACACCAGTGAACTATATTAAGCTGTGAGGTAACAAATAATAAGCTGTTTGCGAGGTTACAGATAATAAGCTTGTGAATTTTTTTATCTCTAACTTTTGGGGTTTGGGCTGGATAAGTGGTCTAAAGCCTGTACAGATAACTCTTGTTTCATCTCAGTCTGTATGGATTCGAGCCTTGGCTCAACCAAAATGGGTAAGTGAGAAAGCTTGCCCATAGCTTCCAGTGGGTCAGTGGTACTTTCTCCATCAAGTATACTGGCTGCCATCTATAGCCCAATCATGTGCTTAAAATAATGTTAAACCCCAAAAACAAAAACAAGAAACCCTCTCAAAATCGGAATACAACACTTTGTAAAACCTGCCTGATATTACAAAATGTAGCGAACTAGTCTCAGCTTACTGATCTGATTTTGTATCAGGTCTTGATTTATGTGAAAAGCCATTGGTTGATTTTGCTCACATATGGGACATTTAAGAGTGCCTGCATCAGGGATGGGGATAATCCACTTCATTTGAAAAAAGAAACATATTGTTTATTGTTATGTATATTTGATTGAATTACATCTGATTTAATATATATTTATTTCAGTTTAATTGTTTGTCAGTTTTAAAGTTTTACTTTTTCATTACACGATAGTGTAATGTAAATTGATTCAATAGAGATGATATTTTTCTTAGAAAATAGTTTGACCGTTAGTTTATAAACACCAAGTGTTGATCTAAATCCTGACCTTGTTTCAGATATTGTAGTAACCTTTGTAAACAAGTTCTATTTTATTTTAAAATGATTAGTTGTTTCCAGGTCATGATGGGACTTTGTCTTTAAGATATAAACAATTTTTTTTAGACTAAAAGTGATTGGTTTTCGTTAGGGTCACACTGGGTAAATGTGAGCTGTAAGAAGTACTTGCTTCTATAAACTTCCAGAAGATGATCACATGACCCTTGTTTCCGTTTTAGACAGTCCATATAACTCATGTTTTGGAGAATTAATCTCAGTAGAAGCTGGGCTGTTAAACTGTTAGTTGTATGTTGTGCTGTATGGAGTTATTTTAAATTACTTGGTTTGGAGTTATTTCAGTTTACTTGGATTCAAAAGGATTAATTAAATTATTTTTTTCTGGAAAATACATGTGCTCATTTAATATTGTGGAACAAGGACAGTTTTTTTATAAAAATTTATTCAGCTATCAGAAACTGGCGTGTTAATTTTTATTTCTACAAGGAACTGTAGACTTCAACACTACAGATTGCAGCATACTTCATCATCTTCAATCTTGGATTCTTCGTCGGGATTCGGACATGAAATCAGTAGAACATTTCGTTATTAGGACTACTAAAATTTTATTCTCGGATTATCTTTGGATTATTTTTGGATTTGATTCTATAAAAGTTTATATTTTTTTTTATTTTTACCAAAATTTTCCAGGGAAATAAATTATTGTATTTTTCAAAGCTTGTTGTTTTCACTCTTTCTTGTGTTACTGTTTATTCGAGCCTAAGCAAGTGACATAAGAGTATTTAGCCAATATTTCTTGACCTACAAAATGTGTCCAAGATGAAAATAGCCATGACTGGTTGAAGAATTGCAATTCAAGATTTAAGTCTGGTAGTTTTGAATGGATGCTCATGGAGATGTTTGGTGTGAAGATTTGTTTTGATTGTAAAACTAAAGATAGCTATAATACATTCATTTGCCTCTTGTGTTGATGTAGAGAGTTACACAATCTCTCTATGTCGTCTAAAGGGGCATAGAGCAACAGTCTGGTATCCACAGGTTGTGTTTAATAATAAATTACTACCCACTATATACCAGATATAAAATTCCTTTCATGATTGATGGAAGGATGTGATACCTCCCAGCGTGAGGTATTTTTCAAAGAAAGGCAATAGACAGCAAACACCTGCAGATTGAGTAGGTGAAAAGGTTTTAAGGGAACAAGATTTTGCACAGAATTTTAAGGCCCATTAGTTTTATCACTTTTTGAGTGGGTGTGTGTATGTTTTTAATGGCACATTAGTACAGTTCTGATGCATAAAATAATAATATACAAGAAAAGGGTAAAATATATAAAAAAAACTTTTAAAGGAACATTAGAAAAGAAAGGTAAACAGAGTACATCCTTGAGATCTGTTGTTTAAATTTTTTTATTTAAGTGGCATTCTGCAAAGTTCAATATTTACAATGTTGGTACCTCAGCAAAAGTGTTTTTAATTGAGTTGCCTTTGCATCTGTCTACAGTATACTTTATCAGGTTACTAGGGGACAATACAATTTTTTATCTGCCTTTGGAACTGAAAAAAAATGCTTTTGAGATTTTTTATATTGTGCTTGGTTGCTTTTTTTCAAAATTCTTATCATTGTATGGTTGGTAAAAATATGTAAAAACATTCCAAGACTTGGGAATATTGTAGGCAAGTAGCATTGTAGGTGCACTTTTCTATAAGCATGAAAGAAATATACAGTATTAATATATACTTAGCTGTGATATTTGATGAAACTTGCATCTTCTCAGGTCCCAGCCACAAGGGAAGTTCTGGCCTCACTACCAAATGTCTTCAGTGCACTGTGTTTGAATGCACGAGGTCTGGAAGCTTTTGTACAATGTCGTCCATTTGACCGCCTCTTCAAAGTACTGCTGTCACCAGACTACCTTCCAGCAATGAGAAAAAGACGCAGCTCTGATCCTTTTGGTAAGAGTCAAGAACAGAATCCAATTTTTGTTTCACTATTGCTTTTGTCTTGTCAGTAAAACCATGCACCTTAATGAAAGTCCTGTTGAATGCCTCTTGTGCTGGTGTAGAGAGTTACACATATCTGTGTTGTCTAAAGCAGCATAGAGAAACATGCTGGTAACAGGTGGTATTTATTATTAACAAAATGCTGCCCACTATTTACATGGGGTGAGTATTGCCAGGAAAATATGTATTGCAATATATTGCAATATGGCATGTCTGTATTGCGATATGTATCAGTATGTATTGGTCATTGATAGCATTTATGACTGGAATGTTGATATTGTATATTTTGTACTGAAATAATGAGAATTTCCTTGCATTTAATAAAATATGAAGAAGAAAATGAAACCATCATGCTTTTAATTCAACCAAAACACCCAGTAACTGTAATAATCACATCATAAAAAATATATCAACATGTGAAAACTTCTACAAGCAAGAAACAAAATACTGGAAAAGAGTTGTAGAATTATTTTGCCTGATTGGAAAGTCTTCAAATCAAAATGATCAAACGATTTTTCTTGTAGTACAAAACATGACAAGGGATAAACACAAGAAAAACAACACATAATCACAAATTATCACGTTGATAAATATCCTACTTTGATTAGAAAAATGAATAATATAGTAAATTAATAATATCAGTGATTCCCAACCTTTCTTGGTTTGAACCTGAGAGACTAATTACTTAACACCGATGCCATGTTTAAAAATCCTTTGTTTGATACAACACTGTACGGCCGCAAATCGTGAATGATGAAACTAGCAATGGCACGAGTGATAGCTGTGGACCTTGGTGATGAAGATTTGTATATAGTCTGTGCACCTAGCATAACAGCAATCTTTGGTTGTCGATCTCAAACAATACGTACACTTTTAATGGAACCTTCGGCTGTTGCGTTAGAGGTTGTGTCACTCGGTTGCACAGTATTTATGGAAAGTAATGATCGATGGTGACGCCGTAAATGAGTCGAGAGGTTCGTCATACCGCCTGCATGCTTGATTTCAGTTTTGCACATATTACACACAGCGACAGTTTTGTCAATTGTATTAGTGCTAAACTACCCTTTTAGTGAAAAATTATTCCAAACAGAACTCTTTGCTCTTGGGTTCTTCACTAGCTCATACACAGAAGCCGCCATTTTGTTAACTACGTTAAGACTAATAAAAGACATTGGTGTGCTCAAAGCTAGTTATGGACTGGCTAATGTTGGTGAAGAAAATAAAACCGGTATACCGGTATTACTAAACTTGTATCGGGATATACCATTTCAGGCATTTTGTATCGCAATTTACCGGTAAATCAGTATATCATTACACCCTTACTATTTACCAAAAACAAATTTCATAGTTCATGGTGGGATGGGAGATTTCCTAGGGTGAGGTACTTGATGTAAAGGACAGAAAGCATCCTAGAAGAAGTCCTTTAAGGTTTGTACAAAATGATGCTGATCTTTCATTAAATATGGCCACTGTTACTAAAAATGTAAAACCTTCAGGTGACTTCTCAAATACTGCTATTTAACCCAAGTTGACAGAAAGCATTTTGGAATAAAGTGCTTTCAACATTTGACAAATAATTCTGATCCACTATCAAATGTAGTTTCTGTTAATAAAAATAACTTACCAATTTTGGTACAAAAACAGCTAAACAGAATGTAACCAGATTTGGCTTAAAGCATCATTATTTGTATTTAATTGTGAGCTTGATCTTTGTGATTGAGGGCAGAGCTTCAGTCTGCCTGATATTTGTCCTGCTTAAAATTATAAATAAGTTGTTTCCTGATATTTGAGTTCAGAGTCTAGCCTTGATAGACTTAGCATGTGCTGGAAGTGATCTTGTGACCCACATCTCGGTCATATTATGTCTAGAGCTTTCATATAAGGTTATGGTAAACAGAATTGTTCATTCCTATTTTTATATTAGTCCATGGAATCACTTTCACTTGTGTTCAGGTATAAGTTAAGAGGAATCAATTATTAATTGGAATTACAAAGCGCTTATTGACTTTTTATACTAAATGCTATTCTTGATTATATTGATGTTTTACATCAAGACTATTGGTACATCAGCACATTCAAGATGTGGAATTCATTCAGAATATTCTATACTTCGGACTTCTGATAAAACATATAGGATTATTTAGGAATTTTTATTCACATTACTGCAAGATCATTTTAAATTTTTACTGTGTTTTCTATGGAACTGTTGAATTTTGCAAAACGTGATGGTTGCATTTTTCTATTACATAGATTAAGACCATTAAGTCATAACAGCATATTGTCCCAAAGGGCTTAAACATTTTCAGAAATGATGTTGGTCAATTAAATATGGCAGTCATTGTTAAACATTTTCTTTAGCAACAACAAAAAAAATTAGTCCCAAGAAAATTGCACAAAATTTGATAAAAAGCATCCTGGCATTAAGAACCTCCAGTTAGAAAACAGATGATGCCTGTATGTGACCAAATATGATCATGGTTATGAAAGAAAGAATTTTTTTCAGAAATCACTGTTCAGAATTTGAACAAGTTGGACAGAATTCATCATTGTATATGTTGGACAAATGATGTACCTTTAAATTTGGATGTGGATAGAAAAGATAAAAACCTCAAAAGGTTTTATGTTAGTTGAGTGAACTCATTCCCATTTGGGACTCGTGTTTAATTAGCACAGGAAGTTAGTCTAAGATAAAGTTATGTAAGTGTTTTTCAGTTTTCCATTTCAACTTAAATTTCACCTTTGTTTACATCTTTTAAACCAAGTTTGTTCACATCTTTTATTTTTTTTACAGTAAGTATGAAAATAATAAGAGGTGAATTGTTTGAGAAAAACATGATTTTTTTTATATGTTGATTGACATTCTAGGTGACACTGCTAGCAACCTGGGTAATGCAATGGATGAACTAATGAGACACCAACCCTCGCTCAGGACAGATGCTACTAAAGCCATCATACAGGTATGACATTTGCCACTCAGTTTTGAAACCAAAGTTACTTGATTAAAAGCATACTTGAATTACATATTTGATTTCCGCCTTTTCATCCACTACACTTAATTAATACTCAGTAACTTTAATTGAATCATATTTGTTGATGTTTATTTGTCTCTCAAAATGGTTGATACTTTTCACATTTCTTCAAAAAAAATCGTTAATTGTTTTTAGCTTTACTGGTCATAGTGTAGGAAAGCTAATGGGATGGTGTGTTTTCCATAACCTGTCCATCTGTTAGCACAAGTTTGTTATTCCTACTCCTAAAACTACTTGTGGGAAGTCATGGATCTTGAACCACACATTTATCCTATGGTCAACTTGGACCTAGATGAGAATGGTACTGCATGCAAATCCACTATGGCCATAACAGTGGCCATCTTGAAAATCTTGTTTATGATACTTCTCCAGAATGAATGTCATTTCATCATTTGGACTGGGGTGGGTGGGTCAGAAAATACTTTATCCTCAATGAAAATAGAGCCAGTCTGATATCCAGTATGTCCTCCACAGAGCCAGACCTGCCAACTTTTATGATTTTGCCGTAAGTCTTAAGGAAATAACACTAAAATTACAGACTTACGGAATGATAGCAAAAAGTACGAAAATATAGTTTTTTTCTTCTGTTCTGGATATTTTTTGTACTGGTTCATTCCAGATCCGGATTTTGGTATTAGACTGTGTTCGGATTAGGATTTTTATCTTAGACTGAGTGGATTTTGATTGGGAACCATTCAAACCACACAGCGGTACCTCAGATGCTTTAAAACCTGCCTGTTTTGTTCATGAGACGCGCATATCTGATTTAATCTTCGTTTTGTCATCCGTTTGTCTGAAAATGTCTTCCAAATGAAAATGTGTCAAAGGTGGAGAGGACAATCAGCCTCATAAAAAGCTGAAACAGTGGTTGAAAAAGTATAAAACAGATTACTCAGGTACTTGGTCATGCTTAGAAAAAAGTTTAAAAAAAAGGTGTCCATTACATTTATTCCGCGTTATGTCGTGTTGACTTGAACATTTCCAATGGTGGGCGAGATGACTGTCGCCGACACGTGAATTCCAAAAAAATACAGAATACATTCCAGTGAAATCAAGTTGCAAGTTGCTGACTTCTATGGGATTTGGATCTGCAGCGCCAGAAACTGAATTGGAGGTCATTAAGGCCGAAGTATATTTTACAAACTGTTTATGCATACTGTTGCAAATGCTGCATCTGACCATGCTTCTAAATTATTCAAACGCATGTTTCCCAAATCATCAGTGTTCAAATTGTTAACAGTGTGCCAGAACAAAAACTACTGCTATTGTATTACAACAGTGCAAGTCAATACAGGAAGGCATTGTTAACAATATTTTATCCCAGACTTTCAGTATAGCAACTGATGGTAGCAACGATTCTGAGAAGTTGTACCCAGTTGTTGTTGGATATTTTGACAACACAGACGGGGTTGAAACTGAAGCACTTTTGTCAGTTCCAACATGTGGTGGAGCATCTACTGAGGAAATATTTTCACATTGCATGATGATTTGAAAAAGAGAAACACAAGTTGGAATAACTGTATTGCCTTTGAATCAGATAATGCTTCAGTGATGACAAGTTACAATAAAGGTGTATTTGGACATATAACTAAGGTGAATCCCTAAGTGTATCTTTATGCTATTTGATACATTTAGTAGCTAAAAAAGGGGCTGATATGCTGCCTATTTTTTTTTCGATGACTTACTAGTGGACAAACCATATCATTTGGATAAAAATGTGAATAGACAAATGGAACTGAAAGACCTTCAGACTCTTTGTGGGAAAGAACAGAGAAAAATATTGAAGCATTGGGTAACAAGATGGTTGTCTCTTGGTGAAGGTAAAAAGGGACTTGGAACAGTGGGAACCCTTATGAATATATTTTGGTAAAGAAAGCAAGAAGTTAAAGACAAAAGATCTGTAGCCAAAAGTAGGATGTCAGAAAAGGTGTCATGTTCCAATGAAAAAGTTCAGCATGTATCTAGCAATGAAGAAGGAATTAACAACAGTGCAGGTATATGCAATAAAGCTTTGAGCTGTGATAAATCTAGAAGTCAGGCTAGTTCTACCCTCGAGTCTGTCCCAAGATAGGTTCTTTAGAGAAATCTAAATCAAAGAAATCTGATAAAAAGGCTCTGTCACGATATCGGATGTCATTGGTTTGAAATGACTGGAAAGACAGTAAAAAAAATCAGTTACAGAGAGGAAAAGGTTATGAGTGAATGTAATGCTTTGCAGTCCTGGAGGGCGAAGATTTATTGGTTATTTCTAGACCACATAATTCCATTATTTAACAAGTACAACTTAATCATGCAACAGGAGGAGCCTATGATCCACAAACTTAGAGAAAACATGCTTGAATTATTAAAGCAATTGCTTATCAGATTTGTAAAGGCTACGGAAATTTCACAAGCCAAGGATCTTACTGATATCGATTATCATGACTGTAAGAAACAAAAGTCAGATGATAAACTTATAGTAGGTTCAGAACTAGAAAATACTTGGCTGAAAGTAAGTTGTATGAAAGAAGCCTTTGTAAATTCTATAATGATGTAAGGGACTATTACACAGATGTTTGTGATTACGTTGTTAAGAGGTTTCCCATGAATAATGAACTTCTGAAACACATTGCAGTTGCTGATGTGCCCAAAAGGATGATGAATGATTTTAGAGGTGTGATGTATTTCCCATTAAGGTTTATATGTATGGAACCCAAAGAAACCAACTGGCAAGACAACTTGGAAGCAAAGTTTTGAATTACCAAGTAGATGAATTGAATTCCGAGATCTTAAACACTAAACGAGTTGACAAGCAATGGGATCTTATTAGTAAACTTGAGGCCAGTCCAAATACAAATTATTGTCCATCAGCATGAAGAATGTACTTTTTGTTCCTCATTCAAATGCAGGTTGTGAGACGGTGTTCTTATTTGTTGCAAAAAAACTCTCAAAATCCAGATCATCTATGACATTTGATACCTTGGATGCAATACTAGTCATGAAAGTGAAGGGGGGAGAATGCTTCAAAATGGAGTTTGTCCAGAAGTTTCTTAGAATGTGCAAAAGTACCATGTACCAGTCACATCAGTAGCTATATATCTTAAGTTACAACATGGGTATAAACTGTAATGGTTATTAAAATTTTACTTGTTGGCCAGTACATAATAGTTTTTACACCTTACTGGAAATTGGTCCATCCTACTGAAAAATTTTGACTGACTTACTGAGAATGTCTGTTTAGGGTTGGCAGGTCTGCAGAGCAGCTAATTTGAAAATCTTGTCATCTCTGTACGTTGATTATTTCAGCAGAAATCAGACCAATAGACCTTGCTCTGCAATATATCAAAAGCAAACAGATTTTAAACAGCATCATCTTCTCAGACTTACTATCAGTACATCAGTCACTACACAGTAGAAAACTGGAAAACCCATTATTAACTAATCTTCTCATAAAAAATACTGAGCTGAGTACCTCTCACAATATAGTATACTGTTGGTCACCCAGCCATATTGGTATTAAAGGTAATGAAAAATCAGATTGCACTGCTAAAATTGCCCTATCCCTAGAACTATCTGATTTTAAAATACTGGATACTGATTTTAAACCTAGTATCAAAAGAGTCTTTACATCAGAAGTGGCAGGCATCATGGAATGATGCAGTGAATAACAAACGTCCTGCAATTAAGCCAACCCTAAGAGAATGGACTCCTACCTACAGAACCATCTGTAGGGA
The DNA here is from genome assembly GCA_028554795.2 of Sinohyriopsis cumingii. Lineage (NCBI taxonomy): Eukaryota > Metazoa > Mollusca > Bivalvia > Unionida > Unionidae > Sinohyriopsis > Sinohyriopsis cumingii. The sequence continues at coordinate 964,256 of JAPYKE020000047.1, forward strand.
GGAGGTTGTCATTGCAACAATTAAAATTGGTCATAGTTATATAACCCACTTGCACTTGCTAAAAGGTGAAGACCCACCAGAGTACATTTCTTGCAATGAACCATTTACCATTAAACACTTTATGATAAGAGTGTTTCGACCTCCAACCTATGCATGATCAGTACTACAATGTGCATGACATGAAGGAACTTTTTGATGCAAAAAATCTCTTGTATTTTAAAATTCCTAAAAGAAGTAAAAATTTATTCTAGATATAACTTTTATGCTATTACCGTATTTATAGGTAATGTATACAATGGCCTTTATATTCAGCACTTTTTCACACAAGTCTTCATTAACATACACCATTTACGTTGATCAGGAAGCTTTTTATGGGTCAGTGGTTCTTTCCGGGGTTTTCCTGGGTTCTTCCTCCACCATTAATACTGGCAGCCATGCATAGCCTATTGTGTGCTGAAAAATGGCGCTAAACCCTACAACAACAACACCTGCAAAAAAATACTTGAGATTTTCACAAACTACTACTTGTGATACTACATAGTGGTATTTATTCTTTCCCAATGTCAGATCAAAGTGCTGACTACTAATCACTCCCCTCAGTAAAAACAAAAGAAATCATACATGATTAAGCAGCATTGACTCCCAGGAAGATCCTGCCTTCTCCTAGCCTGCTCAAACCATCCCACTAGCCATGATGGCACCGTAGTTAGCACGTGGGACACGCGGGAATGAATGTAGGTTGACTATCATATTGTGTCCTTGGGCAAGGCACTCAACATTGCATAAACACTTGTGTTTCTGTGTCATAAAACACCAATGCAAACCAAACCAATGAAATAATTACAAACGCATGTTTTTCTCTTACAAATCCCTAGAGGTTCCCACCTGACAACCATTAAGATTATGGCCTAATCATTATATAGTATTTTTTAAATTTGTGGGTGTAAGTTTAATGTTTCTGTAAAAATGGAGAGAAAAAATAAAACAGCTACATTTTGATGGGTACCTAAATTCATGCTTTTGCCTGTCAAAGTTTGCATATTTTTATTGGTAATTAATTTTATGGCATAACCGCTACAAATTTCTAAAATAAAGAATATGAAAGAACTAAACTATCCTGTATGTGCACAAATCAAACACCTCTCAAGATGAATCATTTAAGCTCAACATCAGACGGATCTGAAACAGCCAACAAGAACACTAAAGCAGTTGTTTATTAAAGTATTTGTGTGATTTCTTCCTTCAAACTTTGTCAGTAAAGTTGTACTGTTAACTACCTTCTCTGGACTATGTTGTCAACACAGTGGCACAAGAGGTATAAAATTCAACTTATATCCCTGTTGGTTTGGGTTGTTGTAGGGTTTAATGCCATTTTTCAGCACACAATAAGCTATACATGGCTGCCAGTATTAATGGTGGAGGAAGAACCCAGAGAAACCCCGGAAAGAACCACCGACCCACGAGAAGCTACTGGCAAGCTCTCTCACAAACCCACATTAGCCAAATACAAGACTCGAACCCACACAGACAGAGGTGAGATGGCAGTGGTTGGTTTGGGTAATATCGTGAAATGTGTGACAAGCTCTCCCTTGCCTTGTGCATTAGCAAGCAGCGTCAACATACATGTTCAGAATCCATCAGGATGCTAACAGAATTAAAAATCAGTGGAATCCCTCCTTTATTTGAGTCTTCCTTATGCATGAACCATTGCCAACCACTAGAATTCAGAATAAATACTGACATGAAAGGAAAATTGAAATTGTATTCCACTAGTATTTTACGCTCGTCATGGAGACTGTCAGAGAAGAGGATGACCTTGCTGGTAAAGATCATGGTACTGTATTAGTGGATCTTTAAAACTCCATCAAGCTGATTTGATAACTGCTGCTCAAGTGAAAATGTGAATGATCAGACCAAATTATTTGCGGGAATGCCAGACTTGTTTAATTGATTGACATGATTTTGTTTCACTATTTTCAGTGCTCTCTTGTAAGTGGTGTAGATATGCCAAAAATTGTGCTTAGCAATAGTTCTGGTATTTTACATTTCATTGGGATTAGGCATGCATGGATTAAAATGAGACATGCTTTAATGAGGATTTAAATTTGTAAACAATTTCACTTGATTGAATAGCTATTAAAGTTCATTTAATTATACTAGTATACTTTTATTTGTAGTAGTAGTGATTGAATACCTTGTGGTTTTTAGAGTGTCGGTATTGATATGTAGTGTATTGGGTTAAGGCAGTGATTGGAAATTACATCTGTCTGATAACTTCCAGATACATGTGCCTTGAAAGAGTATAAAATTTCTGCCAAATAAATTCGTAGTACTGCCAGTCTGATTTCATCCTTGAAGATGTTTGTTGTCTTCATGGATGCAAGCAGATTGATTCAAATTACTTGTTTATCCTGCCCAGATCATGGCTGACATGTTATTTTGCACCTCGGACTTCCTCAGTACTGTTGTCTTTCATGTGTTAATGTGCTGTTAAACACTGACCAACATCATCTTTAAACTTTTGTGTGAACTGGAACACTTGCTAATTTTGAGAAACACAAATATGTATGAATACCAAAGTCTTCTTTTCTCAAAACTTTGATTTAAAGTGTAGCTTTACTAAATACAACTCATCACCTTGCCAATAATGTTAATATTTTATGACATCGGCCTGAACAAACCCTAGCCAGTTTTTTCTTTCAGTTTTTAGGCAGGTGCCCTAATATCGTTGTGGAGAGCAACTTGTTACCTCTACATTGTGAGCAAGGGCAGATAACAATATTCTGATTTCCACAGGTGGTATTCACTATAGAGTACTGCCCACTATAAATCAGAGACATTTTACATATATTAAAATAACATGTACCAGCACAGAGATGTGGTTATTTCACTTTTGTTAGTTTTTGCTTTCAAACTGTATATATATTCATTATATTTCTGCTTCTAAAAAAAAACCCATAGCCATTAAACATAATTTACATAAGTAAAGAAAGAATGTGTGCTGTAAATTGTATGGCATTACTAAATTTATATATATTTGGACAGCATTGCATAATTTTAGGACTGTGGAAGCCGTTTAACAAAATACTTGAGATTTTTACAAGCAATTACTTGTGATACTACATAGTGGTATTTATTCTTTTCCAAAGTGCTAACTACTAATCACTCCCATCAGTAAAAACAAAAAACCATACATAATTAAGCAGCATTGAAGATCATGCACTCTCCTAGCCTGCTCAAACCATCCCATTAGCCATGATGGCACTGTGGTTATCATGTGTGAAATGGAGATGAATTATGCAGGTATTAATGTCAGTTGACAGTTGTGGTGAGTCCTTCGGCAAGGCACTTAACATTACACAAACACTTAAGAAACTACTTGTGTTTCTATGCCATAAAACACCAGTGCAAACCAAACCAATGAAATAATTACAGATGTATGTTTTTCTCATACAAATCCCTAGTTCCCACCTGACAACCATTATTAATTTGGCCTAATCATTCTTTAGTATGATTTATTTTTGTGGATGTAAGTTTCATGTTTCTGAAAAAAGGAATATAAAAAATTAAAACAACATTTTGGTGAGTACCTAAATTCATGCTTTTGCCTGTCAAAGTTTGCATATTTTTTGGGGTAATTAATTTTATATAATAACCTCTTCAAATTTCCAAAATAAAGAATAGGAAAGAACTGAACTATGCTGACAGCAAACAGCAGTTGCTTTAATGGTTGAAGCAATATCACCACCTGTATGTGCACAAATCAAACACCTCTCAAGATGAATCATTTAAACTAAGCATAACATCAGATGGAGCTTACACAGCCAACATGAACACTAAGGCAGTTGTTTATTAAAGTCTTCGTGTGATTTCTTCCTGCAAACTTTGTCAATAAACCTGTACCATTAATTACTTTCTCTGGACTGCGGTGTCAACACAGTGGCACAAGGGGCATACAATTCAGTTTAGATCCCTGTTGGTTTGGATAATATCATGAAATGTAGCTGCCCCATGGCTTGTGCATTCAGCTAGCAGTATCAACAATGGTGTTCGGAGTCCATCAAAATGTTAGAATCCTTTGTTTGAGCCTTTCATGTGCATAAACCAGCATCAGCCACTAGAATTCAGAATACAGAATGACTTAAAAAGAAAATTGAAATCATATTTCCATTGGTATGTTAAGCTGGTTATGGAGACTGTCAAGGAAAAGGAAGATGTCAACTGGTGAAGAACATGGTTCTCTGTTAGTAGATCTTTAAAACTTCATCCATCATGCTGATTGAATAATTGCTGCTCAGCGTAAAATGTGAAAGATTGGACCTAATTATTTTATGGGAATGCCAGACTTGTTTAATTGATTGACATGGTTGTGTGTTATTAATTTCAATACTTTCCTGTAAGTGGTGTATATACATACAAAGTATTTCGTTAATAATTGTGCTTAGCAATAGTTCTAGTATTTTAGTTGTTCATTGGGATTAAGTACGCATGGATTAAAATGAGACATGCTTTAATGAAGATTTAAATTTGTCAACATTTTCACTTGATTTAAGAATTTATTTGAATAGCTATTAAAATTAATTATATTAGTAAAAAAAATAATTTATTTTTAGTAATACTAGTGATTGAATACCTTATGGTTTTTATAGTATCTGTATTGATATGTAGTTTATCGGTTGAAGGCAGTATATGGAAATTACATCTGCCTGATAACTCCTAGATACATGTGCTTTGAAATAGTATAAAAATTTTCCCAATAAGTTCATAATACTGCCAGTCTGATTTCATCATTGCAAAAGTTTGGTTTCCTCATGGATGCAAGCAGATTGATTAAAATTACTTGCTTATCCTGCATGTGTTAATGCACTGCTAAACGTGAAGGTTTCTCAAAACTTTGCTTTAAAGTGTAGTTTACTAAATATATGTCATCGCCTTGTTGACAATGTTAATATTTTATGACATCAACCTGAACAAACCTAGCTAGTTCTTTCCTTTGTTTTGATTTTTTGGCAATTGCCCTAATATCGTTGTGGAGATCAACTTGTTACCTCTACATTGTGAGCAAGGGCAGATAACAATATTCTGATTTCCACAGGTGGTATTCACTATAGAGTACTGCCCACTATAAATCAGAGACATTTTACATTTATTAAAATGATCTGTACCAGCACAGAGATGTGGTTATTTCACTTTTGTTAGTTTTTGCTTTCAAACTATATATATTCATTATATTTCTGCTTTCTTATAATTTACATTAAAAAAAGTAAAGAAAGGCTATGTGCTGTAAATGGTATGGCATGACTTGCATATGTGCCTAAATTTATATAAATTGGGACTGGAAGCCCTATAACAAAAGTACTTGAGATTTCAATAACTGCTTCTTTTGTGATACCACATGTTGGTATTTATTTTTCTTTCCCTAGTGCCAGCACAACATTGCAGAACTTTGAGCTCTTGAAAAACAGCTTGATGACGAGCTGGACTAACTGAAAAATTCACTCTAAAATATTTTGGACTTTGTTAATAGTGTAGTGTAGACAGAGTAACATGAACATCGTTCAGTGACTGTACATTATTCTAATGCCCAGATGTAGGATGTTTATTGTTAATGGGAATAATATCAATGATCATAATCTTGGCTTCATGTTTTTTTAAAAAAAAATTAATTTGCAAGAACTGTTCCTTGTATGAAGTAATAGTAAGTATTAAGTTGTGCTTACATAGTTTCATTGATGTATCCTTTAAAATTAATGTAAGAATGCACCTTGAAAACCATGATTTTGAACCTTGAAAATTTTGACAGAAATATGCTACTAAATCTGATCTGAGTTTAACCCAGTTAGGCCTGTAACAGCATAAAAAAGTCTCTTATAGGGACTTTTTCTGTTTTGTGGTTTCACCCTAATATCTATTGAGATGGAGCCAAGAATCTTGTCTTTTGTCTTCCATTTCTACCAAATAAATTCACAGTGATGTCAGAGTCAGATTTCATCATTGCAAATGTTTTGGAGTTATCATCATTGGAAGCACTTATTTAATTTAAAATAGCTTGTTTATCCTGCCTGGATCATGTGGTGATGGCTGCTGTGTTGACTTTAGGCTCGGACTGCCTCGGTATAGTAGTCTTTCATGTGTTAGTGTGCTGTTAAACACTGACCAACATCATGTTTAAACTGGTTTGAAATGGACCACTTGCTATTTGTAAAAAAATCAATATGTGTGAATACCAATCAATGTCTTCTGATGAAAGCTTTTCAGAACCTTGTTTAAAATATAGTTTTACTGGATACAAATCATTTGCCAACATTGTTTATGTTTTATGGCATCAACCTGAACAAACCTAGCTAGTTCTTTCCTTTCATTTTTTGACTTTTAGGCAGTTGCCCTTATATTGCTGTGGAGATCAACTTGTTACCTCAACATTGTGAACAAGGGCAGATAACAATATTCTGATTTCCACAGGTGGTATTCACTATAGAGTATTGCCCACTAAAAATCAGAGACATAAATTTCAACATATGCCAGCAGAGAGAGAGATATGTGACAACTGTTTTTATGTCACCTTTTTGAAGTAGAGTTACTTTGTTTGTGTTAATGTATGTAGTGTATCGGTTTAAGGCAGTGATTGGAAATTACAGCTGCCTGATAAATTCTAGATACATGTGCCTTGAAACAGTATAAAATTTCTGCCCAATAAATTCATAGTACAGCCAGTCTGATTTCATCATTGCAAATGTTTGTTGTCTTCATGGATGCAAGCAGATTGATTAAAATTACTTGTTTATCCTGTCCAGATCATCAGGTCATAGCTGTCATGTATTTTTGGGGTACTCATTTCTGTACAGTCGTTCATGTGTTAATGCACTGCTAAAAACTGACCACATTCATTTCTTGTCAAAGTTTCTCAAAACTTTGCTTTAAAGTGTAGTTTTACTAAATACAAGACATCACCTTATTGACAATGTTAATATTTTATGACATCAACCTAAACAGACCTAGCTAGTGCTTTCATTTATTTTGATTTTTTGGCAGTTGCCCTAATGTCGTTGTGGAGATCAACTTGTTACCTCTACATTGTGAGCAAGGGCAGATAACAATATTCTGATTTCCACAGGTGGTATTCACTATAGAGTATTGCCCACTAAAAATCAGAGACATTTAGATTTCAACATATGCCAGCAGAGAGAGGCATATATGTGACAACTGTGTTTATATCACTTGCTTGAAGTAAAGTAGAATTACTGTGTTTGTGAAGGTGTGTTAATGTACATAGTACATCAGTTTAAGGCAGTGAATGGAAATTACATCTGCCTGATAACTTCTAGATACATGTGCCTTGAAATAGTATAAAAATTTTGCCCAATAAATTCATAGTACTGCCAGTCTGATTTCATCATTGCAAATATTTTGGTTTCCTCATGGATGCAAGCAGATTGATTAAAATTGCTTGTTTATCCTGCCTAGATCATCAGGTCATGGTTGCCATATTTTTGGGGTGCTCATTACTGGACAGTCGTTCATGTGTTAATGCACTGCCAAAAACTGAACAACTTCTTTTCTTGTGAAGGTTTCTCAAAACTTTGCTTTAAAGTGCAGTTCTGCTAAATACAACACATCACCTTGCCAATAGTATTAATATTTTATGACAGTATTAAAATTTTATGACATCAACCTGTACAAACCTAGCAAGTGCTTTTCTTTATTTTGATTTTTTGGCAATTGCCCTGATATCGTTGTGGAGATCAACTTGTTACCTCTACATTGTGAGCAAGGGCAGATAACAATATTCTGATTTCCACAGGTGGTATTCACTATAGAGTATTGCCCACTAAAAATCAGAGACATTTAGATTTCAACATATGCCAGCAGAGAGAGGCATATATGTGACAACTGTGTTTATATCACTTGCTTGAAGTAAAGTAGAATTACTGTGTTTGTGAAGGTGTGTTAATGTACATAGTACATCAGTTTAAGGCAGTGAATGGAAATTACAGCTGCCTGATAACTTCTAGATACATGTGCCTTGAAATAGTATAAAAATTTTGCCCAATTCATAATACTGCCAGTCGGATTTCATCATTGCAAATGTTTTGGTTTCCTCATGGTTGCAAGCAGATTGATTAAAATTGCTTGTTTATCCCGCCTAGATCATCAGGTCATGGCTGCCATATTTTTGGGGGGCTCATTACTGTACAGTCGTTCATGTGTTAATGCACTGCCAAACAATGAACAACTTCTTTTCTTGTGCAGGTTTCTCAAAACTTTGCTTTAAAGTGCAGTTCTACTAAATACAAGACATCACCTTGCCAATAGTATTAATATTTTATGACAGTATTAATATTTTATGACATCAACCTGTACAAACCTAGCTAGTGCTTTCCTTTATTTTGATTTTTTAGCAATTGCCCTAATATCGTTGTGGAGATCAACTTGTTACCTCTACATTGTAAGCAAGGGCAGATAACAATATTCTGATTTCCACAGGTGGTATTCACTATAGAGTACTGCCCACTATAAGTCAGAGACATTTTACATATATTAAAAGAACATGTACCAGCACAGAGATGTGGTTATTTCACTTTCGTTAGTTTTTGCTTTCAAACTATGTATATTCATTATATTTCTGCTTTTAAGAAACCTATAGTGCGTAAAAAGTAAAGAATGACTGTGTGCTGTAAATGGTATGGCATAACTTGTATATGTGCCTAAATTTATATAAATTTGGACAGCAATGCAGTTTTAGGACTGAAAGGCCTATAACAAAAATACTAGAGATTTCAATAACTGCATTTTGTGATACTACATGGTGGTATTTATTTTTCTTTCCCTTGTGCCAGACAACAAAGAAGCAGTTGCTTCAGTGGTTAAAACAGTAGCACTGCCTATATGAGCACCAGTCAAACACCTCATGAAGAATCACTTAAACTTGACATCAAATGGAGCTGATGCAGCCAACAACGCTAAGCCTGTTGATTGAAGCATGTGTGTGATATCTTCCTTAAAAATCTGTTAATAAAGTTGTACCATTAGCATAGTGGCATAAGATTGGTAAAGTTCAACTTAGATCCCTGTCAATTTGGTTAAGGTCATCATAAAACGTGACTTTCTGCCCATTGCTCCATGCATTTAGCAAGCAATGTCAAAGTACAAGTTCAGGACCCATCCAAGTGCAAAGATGCTAACAAAATTAAAAACAATGGAATCACTCCATTGTTCAAGACTGTTTTTGTAAATGAACCAGCTTCAGCCACTAGACTTTGCAAAAAATTAAGACTCGAAAGAAAAATTAAAATCATATTTCACTGGTATACTAAACTGGTCTTGGAGACGATCAGAAAAGAAGGAAGATGTCACTGGTGAAAATCAGTAGCGTATTTTTTGACCTTCAGAATTACATCAGTAAAGCCAGTTGATGCCGATTGGATAATTACTGCTCAAGTGAAAATATGAAAGATGAGACCTAATTATCCATGGACTTGTTTAATTTGCTTGATTGACACAAAGTTGTTTCATTGGTTTTGTCTGAAAATCTGTGATGTGTGAGCTTAAGTACTCTCTTATAGCTGGTGTATATACATAGTGTTTTTTTAATAATTGTCCTTCATGCAATAATTCTAGTATGTTACAGTTCTGTTGTTCATTTTTATTGGGCATATATAGATAAACTGAGGCATACTTTCATGGGGATTTACATATTTTGACAACAGTTTCACTTGACTGTAGAATTTATTTGAACAAGTCTTGCATTTAATTTTCATATATTAGTATCGAATATTTTTTCATTTTCAGTAATACTACTGTTTGACTACCTTAAGGTTTTTCTTTAATCTGTCTATCCTTACTTCGAACAATGTCAATTTAAGGCATTGAGTGGAAATTACAGCATTAAAAAAGTTGTTGTAGGGTTTAATGCCATTTTTCAGCACATGATAGGCTATACATGGCGGCTAGTATTAATGGTGGAGGAAGAACCCGGGAAAACCCAGGAAAGAACCACCGACCCACGAGAAGCTACTGGCAAGCTTTCTCACATACCTACATTGGCTGAATCTGAGACTCGAACGTATGCAGACAGAGGTGAGATGGCAGTGATCCATAATGAGAGCGCTTTAGACCACTCGGCCACTTGTGGCCCCCATTAAAAAAGTCTTTTATAGGGACTTTTTCTGTTTTGTGGTTTCACCCTAATATCTATTGAGATGGAGCCAAGAAACTTGTCTTACATTTCTACCAAATAAATTCACATTGATGTCAGAGTCACATTTCATCATTGCAAATGTTTTGGTGTCATCACCATTGGAAGCACATATTTTATTAAAATAGTTTGCTTATCCTGCCCAAATCATATGGTCGTGGCTGCTGTGTTGACTTTAGGCTCGGACTGCCTTGGTATAGTATAGTCTTTCATGTGTTAGTGTGCTGTTAAACACTGACCAACATCATGTTTAAACTGTGGTTTGAAATGGACCACTTGCTATTTGTAAAAAATTCAATATGTATGAATACCAATCAATGTCTTCTGATGAAAGCTTTTCAAAACCTTGTTTAAAGTATAGTTTTACTGGATACAAATCACCTTGCCAACATTATTAATGTTTTATGGCATCAACCTGAACAAACCTAGCTAGTTCTTTCCTTTGCTTTTTTTAACTTTTAGGCAGTTGCCCTTATATCGTTGTGGAGATCAACTCGTTACCTCTACATTGTGAGCAAGGGCAGATAACAATATTCTGATTTCCACAGGTGGTATTCATTATAGAGTATTGCCCACTAAAAATCAGAGACATTTAAATTTCAGCATATGCCAGCAGAGAGAGAGACATATGTGACAGCTGTTTTTATGTCGCTTTTTTTAAGTAGAGTTACTGTGTTTGTGTAGGTGTGTTAATGTGCCACTGGCATTGGCATCAGTGTCCGCATTGGCATTAGCACAGATTAAAGCATGTACAGCATCATCTCTGAATCTTGAATGTTCTTTCTTCATAGGTTCCGGTCATGGAAATGACATACAAGTTCTTATCAAGTATGAGACTACTTTAGTATGGACACATGGTGTGATTATTTTCTTTTTATTCCCCTAGCTGTTGGAGGAGGTATGTTTGATGGGACAGGATCCTAAGTATGTGTGTCAGAAACCACAGCCCAAAAATGAGCAGAACATGTTGCTTAGCCTCCCCTCCCCACAGCCTCAGGATACAGGGTCGTCAGATGAAGAGGAAGAAGAAGAGGAAATCCCGGCTGAGCCATCACAGGAGAAGGCAGAGCAGAGTCTTAACACAGATGGATCACAGTATGTTAATGTTTATACTTGTTTATAAAAAGATAAAGCCTTTGTAATTTTATGCCACCTACTATGAAGTTTAGTAAAGAATGCTTTATGTTCTTAAGCCATCTAAATATCTGCTGCCATTTTTTCAGCACATTAACTAGAATAGTCCAACATCTACAGTTATAAAACTTTGTGGATGCCTGCACTTTGGGTAATTACATCATTGGCAGAAAAAGGCATCCATACCATGTACACATTGATTTCATAGCAGTTTAAAATTTGTATTGATGTTCTGTTTTTAGGGCATATGTACAGTTTTAGGATTTGCAACCCTTGCACTACTGTTAATGCTTCATGGAATAAGTGATGAATGTTTGTATTTTATTGTGATCCACAGTCTTAGTACTGGGGGTGATAAAGATAGGCTGTGTTGCTCTGTTGAGGCATTAAGGGTTTATTTGTTTGCTTCTTTTAAAGGGTGAAGGAAGGGCTTGTTTCTACCTCTTGTTCCTCTGTTACTTGAGTGGTCACCATTTCTAGGTGGATTATTCTTGCTATTGAGAGTTTGTTAGTCCATCATGTTTCAGGACTTTTCATGAATGAGATTAAAGCCCATGAAGTCGGACTTCAGCTTTTTTTAATCACCCATCTTTAGTTATCGCAATACCTTTTCCTTTTTGCTGTCAATTTTTGGTGTGAGTTTATATTTTGTTGTTAGGCCCTATAGTGATAGCCCAACCTTCTATCATCTTACATTAATGAACTTGAAACATGATTCAGATTTATTTCCTTATAAAATCAAGATTTTCTCAAGTGTCCTTGTATGGTTTCTCAAGTTGTTTTCTATACCAGCTTTATTGAGGATGTCAGCATGTCCTAATTTAGAAATGCAGTAGTAACAGGTAATGTGTTACCACTATTAAATTGTAGATTTTTTGATGTGTTTATGTGTAAAACTAATTATCATTATTAATACCTTCTACTAGAGCAATGAGTCCCTACTCCCACCGTGCTTTGATGCCGGTACTTTATATCCAAGAGTGCAGACTAGTGATATGTTCTTTTTAATTCAGGCCCTCCAGTACTAATAGGAGGGAATAGTTAGATTTGACTAATAGTCTGTAATCCACTACAAGGACAGCAATGCAACTGCCTTTAAGTATACCATAATTAAAAGCAGTTTTAACCTCCTAAAAACTACATACAGCAAAAAAAATCGGGTAAACCCTTCAAAATGTAAACGTGAAGGACAGGATGAAATATAAAAGGTAAAAATGCTACAGTTCTGTAAAAGATAAAGATAACACAAACTTGGAGGCTTATATCTGCAGGATATTGTAGGTTTGATGTGTGAGAATCATGTATGTTTATATGCTTTATTACCACTCATGGAACTGTTCTTCTGAGTCCATTTTCATCAAGCTTGATCAACAGGTGTATATCTTGGATGAGAAGAATAATGAGCAGAATCCCTTTATGTTAATCAGTTTTATTTTTGATCCAAATTTGATGAAATTTTTTAAATAGGTTTATGTCAATAAGAAATCAGATTAGTGTAATGGTAGGTAAAATCCATATCTTAATGGGGTGATCTTGCATTTGATTGGAGCATCTATTCTGAAACTTAACTTTTAAGGTAAGGGTATTTTCTAAATATATGATAAAATGAAGATGTCAAGATTTTCATGCCTTTGGTTTGATTTTGAATCCTGCAATCACCCATCATAGAATAGACCCAATTATTAGTTGAGCTTTGTACCACTGGAGGAACAATATTTATGATTTAATTCTGATCAGTCTTGGTAAATAGGTTAATATCTGCAGTTTGAGCGAGACCAGTGCATATTAATAAGGTAATATTGTATCTGATTGGTTGAGATTTTTACCACTCTAGAGATGTTGTTTTAAAAAATATTATAAATAGTTTCAAAACATCAAGCTGACTTTGCTCCAGGTAAGTAAGATTACATCATTGCAGTAGTGGGTTCTGTAACAAGTGAGATGATGCTGATAGGTAGTTTTCATCTGATTTGCTCAGTTCCTTCTCTGGAGACACCAGACTTATAAAAATGGTACTAGCAGCTGCCTTGCTTGGTGCTCAGCATTAAGAGGTTATTGTTAGAACTGGTCGGCCTGGTGTCAGAATAATGTGACTGGGGGGGACATGATGGCTACATGTCTGCGGCATGATGCCCCAGTGCTAGACATCACCATAAACTGTCACACTGCAGACACTGTAGCAGTATGACTGAAAAATTGTTAAAGCTATGTTAAAAATCAAGCACACACACACACACACACACTGGAGACAACACTTCTTTCTCGAGTTTTGATTAAACTTGGTAAATAAACTGAATAACAGTAATTATGAGTGAGAAATTGAATATTATTAATTTATGTTGTGAACTTTTTTTATCAGACAGTATAAGTCATATAAAAGATCAGAGATGGTTTCCATAGGCTAATTGAGCAATATCAGACCACTTGGGTCTCTTGTTTCTGCTCAAGGACATGTGCACAGAAACCAAATTTGGTACATGTCTTTGCATTAACAGGACCTATGACAAGTTTGATTTTTGCTGTTTTGAGATAGAATGTTACAGTTATGACACATTTGTTACTTCAAGATTCCATCAAACCAGATTGGTTGGAGTATTCATATCGTATTGACACATTTCTAGTTGCTCCAAATTAGTGAAAAAGCATTTTTCTGAATCTGTTGAATGTAAGGTCTATAATTTGTCTATTTATACTACATTCATATTTTTTTAATTAAAAATTACTATTTTATCCTATGTATTTTATCATAGCTTAAACAACAATTAAGTGGCAAACATTGCCAACAATAATGCACTGTTCAAGGACTACATAAAGATTTGAAGAAAAAATTGGTACAATTTTAGGCACTGTTGTGAATCTCGAACTAGATCACTAGAAAAAGCCCTATTTGTTGATGCAGTCAGACTGCTGGAATTTTTTATCAGCCTGTGCCATACAGGATGCATTTGTGATGCACCTTGATTACTGTCTAGAAGTGACCATGGTTTTGTTTCTTATCATTGCTGCCATCACCCACTCCATCATTTATGACAGGCCAGTCGCAAATGATGTTTACCATATATACTACCAAGTCCAATCCAAATGCAAAACAAACCACCAATCCTGATCTGCCAGTGCATTATGTGATGACAAATTAGGGTCTATGTTTTCTGTTGTACTGATTACTCCTAATAAACTGCATAGACCCAGATCTGTTGGCACATTATGCATTGGCAGTTCTTTTTGGAGTTAGCAGTTGGACTTGGCATAGCAGTGAATATGTATGGTCCATTATTCTGATTTTTATTTTCAGGGGTGCTACTAGCCAGCCAGCAGCAGATAAACAGGCCATCCCACTCATGGATTACGTCCTAAATGTAGTAAGTTGTCAGAAATCTAATTCATTTATTGGGAGGGATCACTGTATAATACTCTAAGACTGGTTTTTGAATAAATTTAAAGACCGTGTCATTCATTTTATATCTAAAGAGTGAAAGAACACAACTTTTCGACAAAAAAACAATTAACAGGAACATTTAGTAGAGGACCTACCAATAAAGTTCTCTTTAGATGGCTTGTCATTTCTGTCACTTTTCCTATAAATAGAAAGTTGCAATAATGTTTGCTAAATGCTGTTGCTTGAGAATTTTACCAAATTTGACAGAATGCACCCAAGGTTAAAAGCCTTTCACATTTTTAGAAATGATTGCCATCAGATATGTTCACCTTTACTAAAAATAGAAGAATAAGAAACATTTATGTAACTTGGCAGAAAGCATTGGATGCATTTTGCTGACCTAGATGTTTTGGTCAACTGGTCTAGCATTGGAATCTTAGGTAGAGTTTTTTATATTTCCTAAATCCTTGATTTATTGTTCAAAATGGCAATGATCAGCATCATTGTGACTTAGAGAGAAAAATTGGTTTTACATAACCTTGGTTCCAAATTAAGTTCCTTGTTCCAATCTTTGTAGAAGGCTTGCCTTTAGGTTAGAAATAAACCTTTAAATGTCTCCATCTAAAGGCCTGAAGGAACAGAATCCTATAATAAAGCCCAAATTTGTCTTATGGTAGCTGCATCCACTGGAATGTAAAGAACTATCAGAGTGAAGAAATTATGTATTCAAAATTATAGGTGTATGATTCTGCAAATGATAAAATCCCTAAGGCAAGTTGTTCCCTCTAAATTCAAATGAAGGCTTCCATCCCTGTTGGAAACCACTTGATTTTACATTTATTAAAATATAAAAGGGTTTGTAATACAGTACAATCTTGTCATTTAAATCGTGGCATACCTTATTTATAAAAGCCTGAATCAATGGTATTTCTTAAATTCTTTATCCAAACTGAATAGTTTTCTGTCTGTTTTACAAGTAACTAAAAAAATGTCATGGCGGTGTTTATTCTCTTTTAACATCACTTTATTAAAATTGAATTTTAATATACTAATAGGTACCAGATTGGACTTGCTTGCAACAGAGAAAAAGGCAAACAAACCTAGGCACCACTATTTTGAATCTTTAAGACTAGAAAAGTCAGGATCATCCCAAATTTGAAATTAAGTTGTGTGGAAACATTCTGCATCTCTTGAAGTTATGTTTATTTCAATTTCCTTAGTGATTATGAGCATATTTGCTATATTCTGTGGAGTCTGAATTAACGATAAAATTTGTTACAAATTTTACAAGTGATATCTCTTAAAATTTATTCTGACCTTTAAAAATGTTCAGGCTATTTTGATTAGCATGAGACGTAGAAGTAATGTTTGGGTTTTTTAAATTCTGGAAAAAATAAATCTTCAAAATATGTGTCATCACTGTTAGTACTAACAAACATACCAGTCTAGAGTCAAAATTGTAGATGTGGAAAGATGGAGCAACATTCAGGATGTGTTAGTTTTTACTCTAATTCTGCCAACATGAGACACAGATAAGCTTATCTGTGTCACGCTGGCAGAATTAGAAATGTGAAATTCCTTTGTCTGATATGATCTATAATAAACCTGCAATGAAGACATCAAATTGAGATCATCAAAAGATTTGGATTCATTTATAAATTCAAATTTTAATTGGGAATATCACCATTTTTGCAAAATATATATATATATTTACTTGAGTGTTAGCACTCAGTTATGTATTTTGATATCCAAAATTGATAAATTGTTTGAAGTAACTTGAACAGAATAATATAAATTCTGAGTATGAGGAATTTTGTTTTAGAAATTTGTTGAAAATGGGGCCAGGATTATGAAAAGTAGAACTCATTTTTGATGTCTTTGATAATATTGTTTTGTTAAAAGTGGCAGTATTTAGCAGTGGTTGAACTGTACATTATTAAGGTATATTCTTCATTCCAGATGAAGTTTATAGAAGCAATCCTGAGCAACAATTCAACAGATGATCACTGCCGAGAGTTTGTAAATCAGAAGGGTTTGATTCCACTGATGAGTATACTTGGTTTGCCAAATCTTCCAATAGATTTTCCAGCCTCGCCCGCCTGTCAGGCTGTTGCTAGTGTTTGCAAAGCTATTCTGGTGAGTTAAATTTGGAAGTAACTACACACTTAAATATTTCTTCTGAGGCCTTTGTCAAAAAAATTGAGAACAACTTAGTTGTCTTGGGCTGGAAATTTTTCATGGATATTGTGGTTGTGACAGATGAGTATTTTTCTTTGCATAACCTTCAAATTTTGTTTTTATGAAAATTAATTGAATTCATAATTCGAGACATGTTTTTATGAAAACTAATTGAATTCATAATTTGAGATGTGGACTTGGGTCATTCCATACATGACGCCTAATGTCATTGTTTTCAGTCAGAAGAAAAGTTTGAATCCTATGTTGAGAACTTTTTATCATGCTTAATAGTCATGGGTTGTTTGTTTTTGTGTTTATTCTCAAATGTACCATAATGTATCTGGGAAGGTGATCAGACCACAATCTCTTGTTAGTAGTGTGCCTACATATATGCATGTGACTTGTTATATTATTTATATGCTCACAAGATGGTATGCATTATGTTATGATGTCTGTATATCAAACTGTTACCAATTTTATTTCTGCATAAAAAACGTTGTGTACCATCTACAGTTACCAAAATTTGTGCATGGCTTGGACTTGTGGTTAAGGAAGAACTGACAATAGAAGTGATAAAATAAACACTGGGATTTTTACATTTTGCAGAAATACTTGGTTAAAAAAAAAATCTGATTATAATCTGGATATGCATTATATTGACATTAGCAGTTGATTACAATGAAAACTGTATAGAGGTCATGTGTTCAAAACTATTTTGTTTGACTTGTTACTTGCACACCCAGTGAGTTGGTCAGTGTAATAATAATATCCATAATCATTTAGGAACCATTATGTAACTGGCATATATAGGATGGTGATGCTGCAGAGTGTTTTCATGCAGTTGCAGTTCTCTTGCATTTCATGGTTGCTACAAACCACAGAATTTAAGCTAAATAAAGTGATCCTTCTACATCATTATTGCTCCATTTCGTGAATCTTAGTACTGATGATAACACAAGCTTCTGTAAAACAAAGCAAAAAAATTTGTACCCACGAAAATCAATGAGATCACAGTTTCTAGCTGGTCCAAAATGGAAATGGTGCTGATCTGACCTCCAGCATTGTTGCTAACATGGCTGCCATAAAAATCTTCCTGTAACTATTCTCTAATATGATGATCATAGTCTCCAAGTCTTGTTATGATGTAGAAAATAGTCCTGCTAGACATTGCTGCTGTATTGACCAACTCAAAAATCTTGTTGTTTGGTCCTCTTCCTGCATGAATAGTTGCTTTGATTTGGGATTTTATTGTAATAGCAGTAGTACATTGCCGGCTATTATTGCATTGCTGTATCCTTCTGGCTCAGGTTACCAGTCCAATGACATTGTTCCCTTCAGTTGTTGACTGGTAAATGGAGGTTGAGAAGAAGAAACATGTTCCCAGTCTGATACCTTAGTCTGCTTTCAACAGTTGGAATATCTTTCTTTTATTTCTTGGACTTTGTCCCTTTATGAACTTGTCACGTGCACTCATTGCTATGTCCATTTAGGCATCTTTGGACTATGCTGCTGTCAACTGTATAAAAGAAATTATGTTGCATTTGTTATTTTCTCACCAGTCCTTGGTTTAGTTTCATGTATCTGTGTCCATTTTTGTTGATTAAATATTTCATGTAATTTTTCATACATGAAAATATACCAATTTCAGAGTATGAAAATTAAGGTGTAAAAAAATTATTTTGTGACTACTGATCATATGAAATATACAGGGATTGTACTGGAACAAGGTAAATGGAACACATGATACTTGACAACCTAAATGTACTAACTGAAATTTGGGGCCCCAAGTGGCCGAGTGGTCTAAAGCGCTCTCCGTCACAGATCACTGCCATCTCACCTCTGTTTGCATGGATTCGAGTCTAGGGCTCGGCCAGTGTGGATATGTGAGAAAGCTTGCCGGTAGCTTCTCGTGGGTCGGTGGTTCTTTCCAGGGTTTTCTCGGGTTCTTCCTCCACCATTAATACTGGCCGCCATGTATAGCCTATCTTGTGCTGAAAAATGGTGTTAAACTCTAGAACAACAACTAACTGAAATTTTTTGTCTCATTCTTAATCTCCTGTTTTATTATTCATGGCCTCAATTACAAATTTCTGGGAAGTTAATAAACGTAAATCTTCTTATTAGAACTTTTATGTACGATGATTTTAAGAATCCCCACCCAACAAAAAAAAATAAAGTGCAGTGAACAAAAAATACATTTAAAAATTATTTTATTGCTAGATTATGTATGAAAATTAAAGGGTACAAAAAGTACATGAAAGAACTGTTGAAGTTGTGCTTCTTGTAGAGTTTGTCAGGGTAAGTATCTGTTACCTTTTTCTTGTTCTAGTTCATTGTTTTATATATACATTTCCTTTTGGCATTCAACAATACTTAAGGTATTGGCAAATGTGGACACAAAAAAGCAGCACAGAACACTCACACTCAATGAGGATCGGGATTTAGTTGGAAGTCGCCAGACCTGTAGTACCAGAAAATAAAGGTGATGTCTCTATCTTCTCAGAAGCAATCACTTCTAGGTGGGTGATATGCCACTTCCCAAAGTACAGAAGTCATTGATGCCACATCACTTGTTGATGATTGTACTTTGCGTTGTATGAAAGTAACCAGATTAAATGAGAGAGGTGTTTGTAGTTAGGAGGTCCCATGCTTGTCATGCCTCATATTGATAGCTGCCCTGTGGCCCAGAGATTTTGGTTCAGTGATCTCTCTTGATCTGTTGATGGGCCCAGGGAACAGCTGCTAAAGAAGGGTTTGCTGTCATAGCTCAGATGGTCCCTCTATAGAATGATCACTGTACCAGTTGATAGCTGGGCTATTTTCTCATAAGTGGAGAAGGCCAGTGGCGCAAATTAATATGAACAATCACATCTCACCTCTGAGTGGGTGGGAGTCTGGGCTCAACCAACATGTGTGAGAAATCTAGCCAGTAGCTTTTTGTGTTGTTTGTCGTTCTTCTCAGGGTCTTCTTGGGTTCTTCCTTCACCAGATATACTGGCTACTATGTATAACATATGATGTTCTGAAAAATTTGATTACACCAATATCATAGGGAGATTGCTCACTATCCACCATTAAGGCTGTAGAGAAGCTTAGTCTAACACTTGAGTTCTCTTGGGGCTCCACTATAAGGTTGGATCCTCATCTTTCAGAACTGATCAAGTACTTTGAGCTTGAAAGAATAGTCTGTCATTAATGCCAGGGTGGAACATCTTGCATGTTCCTTGTTCACTATCAATATGTCCTCATGAACCTATTAGTGAATCTGGCTTTGAAAATCTTGCCCAAGAAACAGTCTTCCTCCTCTACGTAATGTTGGCAAGGAAAAAGGATGAAAATCATGCATTGTCATTGGAAAGGGATGTTTGTGTTAGTGGTAAATGTAATTCAGTTTCTTTTTGCCAACCAGGGTTTCTGATAAAGAATTGGCTACTTTTGATAGCTCTTGTTCATATCGTAGTCCCCATTCTCCATTAACGTGCTGGGGATGTTCAGGATAGACTCCTTTATGCAATTAGAGCTCTTCAGTTCCATGTAGCAAATGAAGATGGAACAGAAGGGTTGTAACTATCTTTTGCAGCCTTTAAAATGTATTTTGTTTATTTTGGAAGTCATTATCACGAAATGGTTTGGTTGGACTATTAAATGAACTTGGCATTCTCTCACTGAGAGAGATCTCTATCACGAACAACACAGCTGACAAGGTCTGTGATGTTGCTGCATCTTGGGCTATTTGGAAGCATTCTTCTTTGGATAATGTCTTGAAAGCCACTTTCAGGTGTGCTCGCTCCAGTTTCTTGTCATTCCACCTTTTGATCAGTGTTGATCAGAGTGAAGGCATTTATGCATTAGTTCTAGCTGTGTCATCCCATCAGCTTGTCAAGCCAACCACTATTTGTCAGTAGAAGAAAGTCCTGCTTATCTTGGACAATCAGCCATCCAGAATATTAGCAAATTCAGCCATCCCATAGCAGCAGGTAATGTATTGCTGCTTTTAAATTTTAGTTTTTTTGAGGGTAAAACTAAGTATAAAAAAAAGATGTTCAAGGTGTCAGACTGGGGATCAGTTTTTTATAGACCTCCAGTTATTAATTGGGGGAAGAGTATTGTCCTTGGACTGGGACAAGCACTAGGAAAAGAATAAAGCAATGCAATAATAGCAGGTAAGTATTATATAATTAAAGTTTGTTTTACATCCCTCCCCAACACACATTAAAAGACAGATGACATGAAGGTGATAATGATCTGATCTCCACCAGTAAATGTTAATTGTGATAGTTGTCCTGAATAGATGGTTATATTTAGAGTTTTATCCTGAAGATTTCTTACAAGTATACTGATAGTCTTGCAATTACATTCAGATGATCTGACATGAACCATGGCTACCTGGCAAGTGGCTTAAAATTATTCATTGTTGCCTCCTGAAAGAATAGTTATGTTGACCTGGTGATTTGACATGCAGTGTGCCACTATTCCTTTGGCCTCTGACATTCAGTGCTAGTACTTTGATTAATCTATTACTGTTGACTAGTATCAGTTGGTGACATGAAAAGTTCTTAGTAGACAGAATTTATTTTATTCTGCTGTTTGCAATCACTGGAGCCAAGTTGCATTATACAGTATGCAAGGAATGTAAAACAGTTTTACAAGTCTTCCGTGCAGGGAAAATGTTGTTCAGAATCTATACATCATAATCAGTACATTTTTTTAGATACTGTCGGATTTTAAGGTAGCTGATAAAAAAAAAATGATGAAAAGTCTGCAACAGGGGAGTCAGGTCGACACTCTTGTTATGACACTAAACCATTGCATACATTAACTTTTTTTTTCTTTCAATATTCTAGACGCTGTCCAGAGAGCCCCAGGTGCTAAAGCAGGGTTTGCTCCAGCTGAATGAGGTCTTGGAGAAATTGAACCCACTTCATGAACCCCTAGAGTCCCCTGGTGGGTCAGTTTTGCTGAGGGAGTTGGCCACAGCCACTGTGACAAACCCAGACTCCACCCTGTCCCCCCAAGCAACCCCATTACTGCATGCGTTGTCTGCAGCTCATGCCTACATCATGATGTTTGTGCACGTCTGTAGAATTGGACAGGTTTGTGTGCTAGATTTTATAAAGTCTGTAAAAATTGCATATGTTAGTGCAAGTGATTTTGTTGAGGTTGGAATCATTTAGCTGTCTATTAAAATCTCTTTAAATGGGCATTCTTTTTATAATGGGATCTGCTTAGGACACTCAGTAGAAATTAATTTGTCAATTGCTCTTTAGTTTGGTTGTACAATATCCCTCAGTACTGAATTGTTTGAGAAAAGAAGTGAAAATTGCACTCTACGTTAAAATTGACCGTTTTTTTAAATATTGCACATAATAGATACACAAATACCGGTAACATTAAAAATTACACTTGTATTTCATAAGGTTTTTTTTTTTTAATGCAACACTTAGAAATGTTTTAAAAGTACTCGCCTTACGTGGCTCAACCATATACATGTATACTACAATTTTATATCCAGATTGTGAAAACCACAGATGTAGAATAGGTCACGGTTAATATACATTAAGTCTATAAAAACCACAAGCAACTTTATGCAAGTTTACACTCTCTAAAGTCTATAGTATTCACAAAACTTTGCAGTTTTTCTTTTTATTCTAATACTTTCTGTTTTCTTGTATTCATTTGTGAGCAGAACAGTCTCCTGTCAAGTTCATTTCCTGTTCAAGTGTTACTTGCTTAGAATATTAAGAAATATCTCCCAGTTCATTTATATCTCGGATGATCAGAGACAAGGGGTGCTTGGGATGGTGTTCAGTCCCTTGTCTGTCTGTCTGGCTGTTCTTTAGCATAAGTTTGTTATTGTTACACCTCCTAAGCGATTGGAAGGATTGGCATGAAACTTCACACACAATTATCCCATGGCCTAGTTGGGCCTAAATAAAAATGATGTCACTTGAACAACTAGTATGGCTGCCAGGTTATTCATGTTACTTCTCCAGAATGGATGGTCCTATCAGCATGGGGTTTCAAAGAGACTTCTTATGATGTCTGATTGATCTTAAATGAAAATGTATACTGACCAGTAATGCTACCACAGCAGCCATCTTGAAAATCTTGTTACGCTACTCCTCTTGAACAAAAAGTTGTATTGACATGGGGTTTTGACAGTTAGACTTTTACAATATCTAGTTAGTCCCCACTGAAGATTGTGGCAGGCATACATCTCATGTGGCTGCTGTGATGGTTTTCTGGTAGACATTGATATGGGTTTTTTGCCAAAAGACGAAATGAGTATAAAGCCAATCTGAAATCCATTATATGCACCACAGCAGCTAATTTGAAAATCAAATTTTTGCTGAAGAATATCAGATTTGCTATTTTACCTAGATGAGTATCAGTCCCCTTGAAGGACTTGTGGTTGATATCATGTGTTCAACTGCCCAATAAAAATTAATATCAGGGTTGGGTACCAAACCCATGACCATAACCAGTGCAACAAAACACTTAGTTTGTTGGGTGTGCCAGTCTTCCATTTTCATCTGCAACTGTTGTCAGTCAAGTCTGCCCCAATTACTCTGATCTGCATAAAGATTCATCGGATCTGTTATCAAATTTAAGAAATCCTTATCAGAGAATTCCTAAATAGTCTATAGGATTGGTAAACTACAGATTTGCTTTTAATTTCTGAAATACCACTATGATGACTAGTGTGTAGTATTCTCCAGCCAGCATGTACCTTTTAATATCAAGGCTCAAAATCACTTGTTGGTATATAGTCACACTTTCACAGCTCCAAGAATCTCCTCAATTTCAAAATCATTGTTATCATCAGCCAGTATTTACCAAGTGAAGTCATCCTTAAAGCTGTCTAAAATTTCAGGAAACATCTATGGGGTACCCATCGATCCTAGCAATCATTCAAATCATTTAATTGGATACCCTGATCAAAGGGAAATGGTATTAAATGTGAATCTGAGCTGCATTGTTGTGAGTTCATACATGCCAACCCCATGAGAGGTGTAAACATAATTATTACTAATGTAAGTGGCCAAAAAAGCATTATTGAGCATAAAAAGAGTAATCTATATATACATTTCATAATTACAAAAAAACTGTGAAAAACGTAGATTTATTTATGCTACTAATCTGTATCTGCAGTTACATTTTTTGTCACATTGGCTAAATCTGTATGGATTAGTATGAGAGTATAGACCAAAATCAGACTGAATAAATATGCATAAAACTCGATTTGAGTAGTCTACATGTCAGACTTTCACTAAATGGCTGTGAAGTCCACAAATGACAAATGCTGTACCAATTCACTGTCGAGTTCTTCTTGCAAAATTTGTAAAGTGGTATTGATCTGTCCCTTTCCTAATGCATGTTTTAAAATCCCTCTCCTCGAACATTTTCAGTCATAACTATTGTTGGTGTTGTTTGATGTTTGTATTGACCAAGTTGCTTTAGACACTTTATCTGGCCTAACTGTTTTTTACAGGGTCAAAGCGGTACAAGTCTTCTTAATGGTAGGTTTGCAAACCAAAAAGGTACTGCACACTTTACATTTTGCTAGCAAAAATTGTGCAGTAAAATTCCAGTCTGTTTTAAAAGATGAGACTATTGACATGCTTTGTTTTGTTTTTACTGGGGGTTGGGGTGCATGTCTTTTATGATGCAGAAGCAATAAAGCTCTTTATTGTCCATTCAGAAATATTTAAGTTTTCATCATATCAGTTAATCATTGATTAATTTTAAAAATGTCATTATTCATCACTTTAAAAAAAAAATTTAATTTACCATTCATTAGAAATGTCATAATTATTTTCAGGAAATGTAATGACCTTGAGGAAGAGAGTCAACTAATTGAATTTTGTGTATTTCAGACTGACATAAGGACAATATCTGTGAACCATTGGGGTTCTGAATTAGGACTTCAGGTGTTAAGTGGATTGAGTAAGTTGTACACTTCATTAGTGTGGGAAAGTACAGTTCTACTGGCCCTTTGTAGTGATGACATTCTTCCACCAGGATGTGACTTTGGACGAGCAGACATGGAGAAATTGCTACCAAAAGATTTCAAGCCAGAGAAGGAGACTAAAGATGAGGATGGTGTAGGCAGCACACTGATAAGAAGCACAGGGGAGATGGGAAGTAATGGTGTTAGTCATGCCATGGAATCTCTTACCACATCAGAAACAAATGAGACCCCAATGGAAGTGACTAGTGATTCTCAACAAAGTGGAGGAGACAAAGATAGTAAGAAATCCAAAATGTCTCCAACTCTTCAAGCACAGGTGAAACAAATTAAACCACTTTTGTCAGTTTCATCGAGACTGGGCAGAGCTCTGGCCGAATTATTTGGGCTTTTGGTCAAGCTATCTGTAGGAACTCGTGTTAGACAGAGGGCCAGTCAGATGTTACCCCCAACTCCCGTTACACCAACTCCTGCAGCTCAGGCTGTAGCTAAGGCTTTAACCAAGCTTCTTGCGGATGGATTATCATGGACACCGCCAGATTATTCTCCAGTGCCAAAGTTGAGGTAAGCACATTGTAATTGTCTGATAGGTCTGGAAGCAGATCTTAGCTTCAAGCTTCTTTGGACTAGGATTTTAAATTATCACGTATATCAAGTATTTTTTATGCATATAATTTCTTTGGTGACAGAAATGTTGATATATTCCAGATTTATTAGCTGTAGTGAAGTATGGACAATGTTTGATATATTTAATGTTCAGATCAAAGCTGAGAAGGTTATGAATGGCTTGCCCTTGTGCTAAGGGGGAAAAAAAATTGTGTTTATTTTGGGATCAGAGGTTAAGATCACTGTGATTGAACGAAGACAGATGATTTCCTCACAATGGAGGGCAGTCCATTTAGTATATACTCATGAAGGGGGGAGGGGGGTTAACCTAAATACATATGTTTGCATATGTGGGGGGGTCTACTGATAATGTACATACACATAGGAAACGGGGGTCGGGTGAGACCGATAATAATTTGTCTAATATGTAACCTGTTTGACTGGGTTCAGTTGGCGTTTGAATTTTAGTGGACACAACAAAGTTACGCAGCATTTTTCTTTCATGCAGTCAGACATTCAACATTGGTGGACTATCTATTTTATTAAACACTTTAATAATATTCATCCTTAATCGTTTCTGCATGGATTAAATAAAGACCGTTCTGTAGAGGGGTGGGGGTGGGTATAAAAAAGCATGCATGTGTACAGGGACGGGGAGGGTCAAGCTTTGCCAGATTTTTGCATACATACTAAATGGATGAACCTGACTAACCATTTTCAAGATTTCTGCTATCAGTGCTTCCACAATGTTGTGTCAGCAGCAATTCCAGAACCAAAAATGACAAATTTTATAGTAAATTAAATAATTATTTTCTTAGATTGTTTTAATATAAAGTTTGGCCACTGCTGGTGTTTGTGGGATTTGGCATAAATCCCTCTATCCAAAGGGAGACAACTCATCTTTCATCAGGTCTTGGCATGCAGACTTGCTAAGGTACTATTGTTAAAACAAGCCAATACACCATTAGGTTTATTTTTTAGCTGTTGCAGGTTGTCTTTGCAAGGTAGACATATTTTAATGTATAATGATCAGGCAAGTATTGTTTAAAAAGATCTCAAATTCAGTTGGCATCGCTAATTTTCTTTTTAAAAGATGTATTTTTTAATGAACCATGGTGCATGAACACTCAGTTTTAAATTTTCCTTTTGCAGGTTGACGTTCCTAGTTTGTTCAGTTGGATTCACATCCCCCATGTTATTCAGTGATGTAAAACAACCCTATCATTTAATGCTGCAAAAGTTTGTTTCCTCTGGTGGCCAGGAAGCTCTGTTCAAGTGAGTTATGGTTCATGAAAATTTATTAGTCTAGGACAGGTGAAAATGATGACAGAAATGCAGCTTTATGTATATCTGATTACAAATGTGGCAGAGGCATTTAGTGTTGACAGTCTTTCCATTCATCTGGTTAACTTTTTTGTTAGTTTAATTTTAAGATACCATGCTGGGGCAATCATGTTCCATAACAGGCTTTTTGATTGTTTTTAGTTTAGGCAAGAAACATGTGTAACTTAAGTTACTGTTCATAGTTCTCTGAAACCCTTTGCACTTTGAATAAGTATATGGTACGAGGCCTGTCCATACATGCCAGCCATTGTGCTTTTGGCATAATCATTACGCTTTTTTTTCACCAAATTATGTTTTCAGCTAGACTGGATATGGATTACATTTTTTTACTAAATTAAAATAAAAACAAATAGTTGTGTTTGTCTTTTTGTTATCATCTCGGGTTGTTGTTGTTGGCATGTATGCATGTTCAGCGTTCAGTTAACATTTTCCTCTTACCATTCTGGAAGCTTTTTCTCATTTGATTCTTGAACAGACTTTGAATATACACTTGCATCATCAAGATTATAGACAAGTTCGAAAATGAGTATGCTGTTTGCATAGTAATAAGGTGATAATGCATCAGATTGACTGTGCTTCTTGGTAGTCAATAGTTCACATTTCTAATACAGCTCAGATCAAACTTGATATAAATGTGTATATCCTCAAGTTTGATAACATAAGAGATCCAAGCATTTTAATGAGGTGATCTTGCATGTGATGGACTGAGCTCATTACCATTCTGGAATCCATTTTTCTAATTCAGTTTTTTTCACCTTGGAATATTTTCTTCAGTATGTTATATTTATCGCTTTTGAATTTAACTCTTTAAGTGGTATCATATTGTCAGTATTAAATTATTTAAGCCCAACAACGTACATACATGGATTTCATACTTGAAATATATGCCTAAAACTTAAAGATCTCGGACATATTTGATAATGGGCATGACATCTATTACCAAGGTGACTTTTCATTCAAATAATCTTGTAGAAGCATCTGATTAATATTATTACCATTCTAGAAACCATATTTCCGATTTGTTTTTAATTGGATGAATATATGCTTGTATCATCAAGGTTCGGGATGAGTTGAACAGTGAGAACAATCTTGAGATTATTAATAAGGTGATCATGCATCTGATAGACTGAATTTTGTTGCCACTTCAGACCATACTTTTGGACTAGATTTTAATCAGCTTGGAATATAGGCTTATGTCAAGATTTCACAAAAATTCAATATTGATTGTGAGCCATGCTTATTAATGAGGTGATCTTGGATCTCATTGGCTGGATTTGATGAAACATGATATTATCTTGAATTGATATAAAGTGAACTTGAAAAATACCCAAATCCCTGTGAATTTCAGATAGAATGATCTGAATTTGTAGTCTACAGATTAAAGCTTTGCCTGTCAGTGTAAATTTTAAAGATTTTGGATGACGTTTGTTATAGGCAAATAACTATGTATATTGATTATGCTTTTGTCTATAGAAATAATTTGTATCTGACTATTGTGAAATTAGATAACTAACATGATATAAAGTTTGAGAGGTAGTTTTGCATAGGTTGTGTTCTTACAAATATGGTGTAAGTATGATTAGTGAAATGGTCAGCTGTTAATTGGGCCTCTTGTTAAGTGCTTCTGGCTGTAAGACCAAATGAGTTGATGGCATGGCTCTTCATATGACATCTCAAAAACAATTCAACATAATTTAACATGATTTTAGAGAAGTCATTTTGGCATAAGGGATTCTTAATTATTTTAAAATTGTACAAATGATGCCAATTTGTCATAAGATATAGCAGCTAAAGCTAAAAATTGAAAAACCTTGAATAACTTCTAAATAACCGCATTTCAAAAAGTAACCAAATTCAGCAGAAAGTATTCTATGTTTAATGCCTTGTGTACAGATGATTAGTTTTGGCATGAAATTTGCTGTTGTCTCGTCAGTACAAAAATGTGTACACTGAATCACAAAAAAAATAATACAGTACAGAATTTGACCCAACTTTGACACAAAGCATCCTGGCATAGAGGCCTTTCAATATCAGACAAATACTGTTGATTGCAGTCATGAATGAATAAAGGTACAAAACTAGACAAACCTTGAAATAGTTATGTTCATGACATGTATTGAACAGCATTGGAGATATTTCTACATAAAGTATCCTTGTGATTATTTGGCTGTTAGGCTCACATCAGCCAGGTGAGTGATCTCCAGTCAATTTTTGCCTATTGTGTAAATTAATTATAGTAAATTATGAAATTTTTTTTTTGCCAGCATATACCAATATACTGTTGTTTAATGTTACACAAATCTGCTAGGTACTAAACAAAATTTTAATGTTAGAAATATTTTACTTGTGCTTTTTGTAGAGATAGGGAAATAGAGTTGAACGAGTCATCATACCTGGGAGAGGCTTGAATACAAAGAGAACTGTTACTGCATCAGCCTATTTCATTCTTAATAGAGAGTTTTAAGCTTGTAAATAAATTTGAAAGTTAACCGAGACCACAGGTTTTACAAACTGACATCTTTTTTAAATTGTATAGTTTTATTAATACAGTTATTGGAATGGACATGCATGATGATTATATCTGACAAGCATAAATCTGAACTTATCTTGTTGATGTGACTTTCTGATATTTTGGCCATAACCAAATAGAAAATGTCCAATAAATCTGGGAAGATTTAAAGCATGTTAGATCTTTTGGTTGTGAGAATTTCACAAGTTTCATATTCTTTTATAATAACAGGGCATTTGAGTGGGCCCTTTCCATGGAAGGTAAAGTGCATCTTGATGAAGGACTGGAGCACCCTGATCTGCCAGGCAAGTATTCTCAAAAGATGTTGTCTCCTTCTCTCTTAAAGATATACTGATTTTGTTTTGAAAATCAATTTGGTCTTCATTAAATTTATCATTCAATTACAGCATGTAAACATTTTATGTTATCTTTTCTCCATAAAGAATGCTAAATGTATAATTTGTTGGTTTCTGGTATCATGAATATTCATGCATAAGAAACTAGATTATATTGAAATGAAAATTGTCAGCAAAGTAGAAATTGTCAATTTTTAAATTTCTGTTTATGTACAAGAAGCTAGAACCTTGAATTTCTTCTTCAAACCTTCCATTCCATTTCAAATAGAAATTGCATGTGCCCCATGTGTTGATGTGGAGAATGAACTCTTTTTCTCTATATTGTCAAACGGGGCACACAGAAAACTTCTGGTTTCCACAGGTGTTGGTTGATACATCAGCTAGTGCCCACTATGAACCAGAGACATAGTAAGTTGAATACATGGTTTGTTGTTTGCAAACAGTTCCATTTGGACATGGAAATGTTTGGAGCCAGAGGATTTCAAGTCTTTCTTGAGTGTCTCGGCAAACATTTGCATGCACCAAACTATGTATGATCATTAATAAGAAGATAAATTAATTTTCTCTCCGAGACCTATGAAATGGAGATTCTTAAGCACAGGCATCAGTATTCGCCCCATTTGTTCACATACCAGTTTTATTGTATTTTATTGGTCCCTGGAAAATTGTGGTACTTCAAATCAGATACATCTCTGTCATCAATAAAATGGGCCTGTTGCTAAGAATAAACCCAGTAAATGCCATGGAGTTTGGCATTTAATTACCCCTAGGTAAATTTTCATTCTAGATCAATTTTAACGATGTAACATCAGTATAGATTCACAGGTGCATCCTGCAAAACATGTCTTGTAATGGCCACCATTTTAGAATATCCAGTAGTCAATCATATCACAAGTAATCTTATTAAAAGAATGGCCATAAGATTTGTTGCAGGTGCCAGCTGTGTTGATTACCATTAACATAGTTGTTTATATCAGTGATTTTGGTAGGAATTTCATTTTGAATAAAAGAATTTTAAGACAGGATTGTATCCATATCTTTTGTCTTTTGTTTTTTGTTTTTTTATTTGTTGTTATTGCCACCATCCTACTCACCCACCAACTCAACCCCCTCTGGCTTAATGGACAGACTACAAGTAAAATTCCAGAATTGCTTCATAAAAATGTATTAATCTTCAACAAGTATGAGTCATTATTTGTTGTTTGCCTCATTATTCTTTATGTATTGTACCAAAAATTGTGTATTTTGATACATTACAATTCTTAGTACAGGTATATCATTTATGTCCATGTTAGATTGCAGCTGATGTCACAAAATCACACACATCAAGCCATTTAAAATCAGCCTGTGTAATAGTGATGATTAAGAAATCGTCATAGTTATTTTGATTTTTGTAGTGTTGTTACTTGCACTTTGTTTATACTGACTTTGTTTATGACTTGTTTATGAATTACATGTAGGCAAGTGATGTGGCAGAGATGCAGTCTCATTCTGAATATAAAGATATTTTACATGTATGAATGCATGCGTGTTTATATCATCAGGCTCACATTGTGTATATTTACTGATCATTTTTCAAAATGTTTTGTACAAATATGTTATTTTAATTTTTCTCCTCATTTCTTGATAATGTCACTATTTTTTCAAGGTGGAACAGGAGAATTTTTGGATGCTTGGTTGATGTTGATAGAGAAAATGGTGAACCCCAAGACAGTGTTAGAAACCCCACATACGCTCCCTGCCAAGTCTAGTCAGGCCAACTTCATGCCATTTGATCCAGTTGCATACCTAATCAAAACACAGAAGGTAAACAGCATTTCTGTTCAGTTATTGAATGGCAGAACTTGAGCAGTCACTGATGTGAATATCAGGCAGTATATATATCTGTTCATAGTAACACTCACATTCTTTTTTTATATTCATGCGTTGCAAACAGACCCTGAAATGGATCATTTACATTACCCTTTGATCAGGAACCTTCATATATTGTCCTCAATATCTTATATTTTAATATTCGTTGATTGTACAACACTTTTCTTACATAAATCATGGCATGAACAGCCTTCAAATTTGTACAAAACATGCTGAACTGCCATTGAATATTCTGCCCTTACTGAAAGTAGTAAAAATCTTATAAACAACTTGTACAAAAAACTGAACTGATAAATTGTACAAAAAGCAGTGTTAGAAAAATCCATTTCCTGGAGGCCCAGTACAATTAAACTTAATGCAGAGGAACCTTTTTTTCCCAACATGAAGGCCTCCTCATGCAGCTGAAAAATACTGTAAAAAATTATCATGTTGAAAAATAAAAAGGAAAAATTTATATTTGTTCTGGACACTACATTTGATTATTAAGTTTCCCTCTATTCGAATATATACGTCAGGGTGCCTGAATTGTCTCCATATAATCATGTAGTTGAGTGTTAGGTGCTTTCTATCATTAAGAAATCACACCAATCTACATACTGCCAAACTGAGTAAACCCTTAAAGAAACAATGCTGTTGCATCTTTCATTTCTTGACATGATATACAGAATGCCTATGATCCTGCATTACATTTTTGGTTGTTCCTTTAAAATATGGACACTCACTGTAGAACATGTGACATTTGTTTCTGTTGGTTAACTTGAGTTAAAGGAACATGCTAAGTATACAGGTTCTTATTGTTGTTGCATGCTATATTGGCTTGTTTGGTAATGGCTAAGCAAAAATCTCACCTGAAAAGCTTACCTGACAGTTAAGGCACAAAAGTAATGGTATCAAATTAACACCAAAATGAACCATACAGTTTTCAACTCAAATAAATACAAAACTTGGCCATATGTGGGCAGCTAATAGAAAGCTGATGAATAACAAGACGCCATAAAAAATTGTTCCATTGTCATTGATTTGTTGATCTCGGATTAAATAAGTGTTAACATGTGGTACTTTTCATTAGCAGGTCTACTAGTGCAAGTTCAAAGTACTGTATGCAAGTGGGACTATCAATGACAAAAGTTGTTTAATAATTTTGATTAGAGCATTTATGTGGGCAAAGGGCAGAACATTTACAGGAAAACCAGAAAAATCTGCTATGCAACTAAATTTTCAGTTCTGGATATTTTTCTACCCCTGGAAAGTATCATGGCAGGAAAATCATTCCAGTTGGTACAAACAGTGTTGATCATCCTTCAAATATGCACATCATTACTAAAACCAAAAATAAGCCTGTTGCAAAGAGAAACAAAATAAATGAACATGTAAACAACTTTTTTCAAGACTGCTAGAGTTTGACCAAACTTGACATCCTACTGGCACAAAGCTCTTTTTTGTTGTTTTACAAATGAAGCAGATTCATCATCAATGTGCTGCTTTTAGTGAAAATAGAAACCTCTTAAAGTGACTTAATAGAAATCTCTAAACTGAATTTTACCATGCTTGTACAGAAGATGCCAATATGATATCAAACAAGGTCACTGCTGCTCAAAAATAGAAAATTATTTGCAAATTTGCCTTCTGATGCAGTAGAAGTCCCCATGATGAGGACTGTTGAAAATCACAGGTTTTTGGTTATGCTGAGCTCATCACCATGCAGAATAAAATAATCGCTTTGGTTGATGGGGTGCCAATTTTCATAGGCAAACTAGACCTTGAATTTTCAAGTTGCAATAAAATATGGATCAAGCGCCCCACTACCACTATAATTTATTTTTCTAAATCAAGTTATATTTATATATATGACATGTTAATGCAAGATGAGGAACAATAGAAACTGATTGTAATTTAATTTGCATTGAGAATTTCTTTAACTTGCAAAGCCATAAACTAATATATTGACTAGGTTGCTGTAGTCATTAATGCAAAAGTTAATCAAAATTTGTTTCCATTAGTTCAGAAAACACTTGTTAAATCCATTTACAATAATGAATACTCAATTAATCTTTGTATAGTCCAGTGAAATTTGAATTTTTTTATATTTTTCTTTAAGTGCTGTCACATATTCTTGAATACCATTAGTTGTTTATTAATGAAAGTATCCAATGTATTAATTATGTAGGCACTTTCAATTAGACATTAATGCTGAAAAGATAGATTAATGTGAAAACATTTATATTGTCCAATGTAAATGTTTGTGGTTTTATGAACAAAAGGTTTTAATTTGGCTGAACACCAGTATTGCTTATTATCCTATTGAGCAAATGGAATGGGAGAGAACAGTGTTAATACTAATACATTTCATAAATATAACTAACTGCTGAATAAACAATCAGCGGATCAGTCCGACTTTCTCAGCCAATTTTGAATGTATCCATCCACTGGAAACCTTGCCATGAGTGGAGATAATCCATAAGGCATTTTTTTTCTTCCAATGTCAATTGAGACAATAAAATAGAACAACTCTGTCTCTCTCTTCTGATATATTTAATTATCTCTCACTTATAATGAAAACCACTCATGAATGCATGCTTCGAGTCCTTGGAGAATTTTACTGAAAAACTAAATTGGGACCAGTGTGTCATACAGTTGGCACAGAGGTATGATGCCATTTCCTTTAAATAAGACTGCAGCCTCTCCCAGCGTTGTGATTGAAACATCAAAAAGTGTGTTAATGCCTTCTATTCACACTGACCAATTACAGCAATGTTTTAAACCTGTTGGACTTGAAATATGTGCAAAATGAAGATGGCATTGTGATGTTATCACATAAGTAGTGTCTCCTTTTATATGGCTCTGTTTTTAATGGGTGAAAATTTGTCAGGGAAATAATCCAATCCAAGGCTATCATTTGAACTGCTTTGGATTGGAAAGTTGGCAGTTGTTTGAAAATGTGCAGTTTTAAGATCCATTATGAAATGCATTCGTGCTTAGATTCATTTTTTTTCTCCCTTTGCTTTATTGTTCATTGTTATGCATTTTGCATTTGTGCAGTTCATTCTCTTTAAAATGTATTTATCTTTTGTTTGATTTCTGCCTTTCATTTTGTGTTCATTCTGTGCTTAAATTCATTTGCTTGCATTCATTTTTCACTCAGTATTCCATTTTCATTTCACTGGTAAAATTGGTCATTTTAGGATCAGTTGCAGCATATTCCAGAATCATTAAAAAAAATATTCTTTTCCATCCAGCTCTAATACACACTATTGCTGTGAAAACAATTTTAAATGATTTATTATGGAGTTAATATACAGACTTACACCAGTTTAACATTTTCTCTTCTTATCATTAATGGATTAGCAGTGTTAACTAAGATGCTGAGGCTAATTGGCATTGTTTTAGGGTAGCATGCCAGGTTTAAAAGGGTTCAAGTTTGTCATGTATGCAGTTGTATGTATATAGGACTATTCTTGAGATTGATCCCTTAAAAATATGTGATATTTCAGGCTGCATTCAATGCTGTAATGCATCTATGGAACAAGAAACCTCTGAAGATTTATGGCAGTCGAATGTCCGAGTCCATCTTGGCAATCCTCTGTCACATCATTAAAGCTGAAAGCATCATCAAGGTGGGTGAAAAATTGAAAACGGTAGAAAGGTACCCAAATGTATGTCATAAATTTGTTTATAATATTAGGGTATTAGGTATATAATATTAGGGTTTTATTTGGGACACATGAGTGTGAAAATTTGCTTCAAGATTGTTGTGTCCATGCAGGAAAATGAAGAAGAAATCATTGTTTGCAAATTGGTATGGATGCCAAGCAAGTTCTGCTGCCTATGAATAGAAGTCTCTGCTGGCTGTCTGGAAATGTAAATACAGCAGTCAATGACATAATTATCTGATCAGGTGTTTTCAATATGTGTCTTGTGCTCTAGACTAGCCATATGGTAGAATGGAGAAAAGACCTAAACTTCATGCCCTTTTTTTTATTTGTTTTCAGAGATTCTTGCACAGAGAGGACAAAACGTGTAGATGAACTAATGTCTTTATAACAGCCAATGTTGGGCTTCCTAGGCCCATTTCTTGTCAATTGATTCACTAATTCACTTTCCTATATTTTTGAAAGTCCACAGTAGTTGAAAGTGGTGGCATTGTGAAGTTCTCCACATGGGTTGAAGATTTTCATTAGCAAAGATTTTCAAAACGTCTTTATGGCGTCGCATCATTTTTGGAATCACTTTGAAGCTTAGTTCATTTTGCAACATGCTCATTCACTCTTTTGACCATGGGATCAAGACAAACCTGCCAACCCTCAAGTCTTATGGAAATGATCCTTAACATTTGGAATAATGGCACAGATTATGAAAGTATGATTGATGACGTTAAAATCTGGGTACTGGCCTTTCTGTGTTTGATTTTGAACTGAGTTTCAGATTAGACTCAGTGCAGTTAGTCAGAGAGCCAGTCTGACTTTACAGTAGTACTTAAGATATTTTAAACTGCATGTATTCCGTGATGCTGAATGTTTGAATGATCAAACTGTTGTTAGGACTTTCTAAAAATGGCATCCAACAAGCGATACATTTTCAGGACAAAGGGGTCAATAAGCCTCTTAAAGTTATAATAGTCTGTACAGATTAATAAAAAGGAATATTCAGATTCTTGAGAAAAAATGCAAGAAGGCCAACAGTTAGATTTTTTGGACATTTTATGTTGATTTGCGTATATCTCTTGGCCTGAAATAAGATTGCAGTGGCCACATGAAATTAAAATTCTTTTTAAGGATTACATCAAGCTGAGAGATAACAAGGAGTCCATTGAGCTCAGTACGGTTTAGAAGTGCAGTTTGTCAAACTATACTGGATGTAATTAAGGTCCAAGTCCACTTCACAAACACAATGTTTACCATTGCTGCATCTTGAATTACATTTTGGACTCTTAATTGCATGTTTTCCAGCTTGAAAATAGTACATATTTTGTTGCACTTTAATGGGGAAAAAAATTGACTACCTTACTGAGGTCTTGTTAGGGTTGTTGAGGTCACAGAAATTGAAAGAGTCCTTTAAGGCTTTTGTTATTTGGTTTCGTCTTATAATACTCTTTACAGATTTTATTCAGATTTTGGATGAATCATTGTGAAGCTGAAACAGTTTATCATGCCATATATT
The DNA here is from genome assembly GCA_028554795.2 of Sinohyriopsis cumingii. NCBI lineage: Eukaryota > Metazoa > Mollusca > Bivalvia > Unionida > Unionidae > Sinohyriopsis > Sinohyriopsis cumingii. The sequence continues at coordinate 1,000,952 of JAPYKE020000047.1, forward strand.
TATTTGCCTTATTGACATTATGGCCAAGGTCTGGCATAGAAAATGTTTGTAAAGTATTTTTTATTTAATTTAAGCTCTTTGATATACATATATTTATTAAACCTCTGAATGGATGCATTGCATCAGTTGAATCAAGCAGTTTAAAGTCAGATTATTCATCTTGTTTTCTCTATTTGGATTAAGAGTGAGTTGCACATTTGGAAGCAATTAATTAGTTGTCGGCTCAAAATGCAGACCTGACCTTCTTGTAAATGGTGACCATATAAAATAGTTATTTTGATTGACTCATTGAGTTGTTCAGCTAAAATGTAAAAAGTAAGCATTTTATTGACCAGAAAGATGCTTATGATATTTTAATTGAATAAGGTACAAAAAGTGATGAATTTTATTTTTACCATCAATTGTTCTTTTAAATTTTAACTATACCCACATCATTGTCTTATACAGACTGAATTCAGGATTGAAATTTATCCCATAATAAAGATCTAGAAGTATTCATGTTTGTGCTTGAAAAATAGTGTTAATTCTGAAGTTAAAATTTGCCTCAAAGAAGTTAACCTTTATTTCATTATTTCAATTAATCTCACAAGTTTTAAAGTTTTCACTTCCTTTTTAAAAAAAGAAATCTTGGAAGTAGTTAGGATAGGAAACAGTGATAATGTAACATTCTACTAGATGGGGAAGAAAGAGAACTCAAAATGTGCTGTTTGAAGTCCCAAGAGGATGTGCATGTGTTGTAAGAAAAAGTGATGTTCAATTTAGATTAAGTTATCTACTCGTACAAACCCCAAAGAAACGACTGGAAATTCAAATTTTATACAAGAAAATAACATTTTCCTCCAAGTATTTATTGCACTTGCACACAAAAGTGGTGAGTCACAGTAGCTCAGTTGGTTCAATGGTTCCTTTTTCGTTTTCATTTCCTCAGCATGATGTAGGCACAGATGCTTTAAAAGTGCCATTGGAAAAGATGGTAGACTTAGTGTTGTCAGATGTCATCATCCCACATGTTCCTACACTCACTTAATCACAGCCACATAGACTTTAGATTTATTTTAAAAAATGCACCAGTCTCTTGCTTTAAAATTCATTTTACGATTGGGTAGTCATAATTGGATGAAGTTTTTGCTAATTCACTAGTACAGTAGATACTGTGTTCTTAATTACACTCAGAGACAAGATTTTACTTTCAGTCGACATGTCCGGTGGCCTAAGTGGTTAGAGCGTCCACCTCGGATGCACGAGTTTGCTGGTGCGAACACCAGCCGAGTCATACCAAAGACTTATAAAAATGGTACTAGCAGCTGCCTTGCTTGGTGCATATCATTAAGAGGTTAGTGTTAGGTCTGGTTGGCCTGGTGTCAGGTTAATTTGACTAGGTGGGACATGATGCTACATGTCTGCAGCATGATGCCCCACTGCTAGGCATCATTATGAACTGCCACATTGCAGACACCATCCTAATGTGACTAAAATTGTTAAAGCTTCATTTTTTAAAAATTATATCACACTCACATACTTTTATTCAGCTTTCCTTGAAGATTTCATTAAATTTTGAAAGCAGAGAAAATGAGCTATCTGCATCTGCATTGCTCTGAAGGAGTGTCAGACATGCAGGTTTGAAAAATATTACAAATGGCAAATTGTGCTCAACAATAAAATTATATACACTTAGCCATTAGCCATTGTGACATGGTTTGTTGCAAATTGGTTAAGCATGTTAGTTACTTTGGTATTCTGCACTTGTGCATTGAATGGTTTGCTGAGTGATATTGCTATGTTGACAAATGCTGTACACACTAGAATGACAATGCTCAAAGAATAAAGTGCTCCATGTTGCTAGTGCACTTCACAAAGTCAAAGTCCATTAATCATGAGTTATGAAATTTAATGATGCCTGGCTTTGCTTATTTGGGAGATGGATTTCAGGATTTTGTCTTCAAAAGATGAATCACTTGTACCCTATTCCAATCTCCAAATGAATGTCTTGCATTTTAGTTATGGAATACAATCGGATTTTTGTAAATTGTCAATAATCATAAATAAAGATTTTTTAAATCTTTTCTACTCTTAAGCATCCAGCACAACAAAGAAATTACCAGAAAGGAAAAACTTGTTTCCTTCCCCCATTTGAGGCAAATTTGAAAGGACTGTCCGGTGGAAATTTTGAACTTCCCTGAGGATAGTTTTACATGGCACTTCTTTCATAGTAGTGCAATCCCTAGCTTTCCCATCAGAAGCATGGTCAGAGATTTAATGTACTGTCAAAGCTAGTTTGTTTGCACCTAATGCATCTGAATTATTCATTGATTCAAACCACATTTCTCCAAACATGCATTCCAAGATGGAGATTTATTATACATCAAAGTCATTTATCTGACCTCACTTTAAATGGTCTTTTGTGTTCCTCAAGAAGTTTTGATGAGGTTCTGTTCTTATTTAATCTTTTTCTGCAGGCAAGCGTTGAAAAGGAGAAGGACCAAGAACGAACTGATGTTGCCACCAGTTCTGGTGCCAGCATAGCAGTAGTAGGGGGTCGTAATGAGGACCTCCATGTCAACACGTCACACTTACAACAGGTATCAGATACACTGCTCCATATTTCTCCTTCTGGATTAATCCTTCAAGTTTGTTATGCCATCATGACACTTGCATGTTAGCAGTCAATTGTATGGACCTATTGAGAGTTTCACATGTACATTAATCTTGGCAAGTTATCATAAAGAGATGTACTTGTAATATTTTCTTCATAACATGTCACTTTACTGACACTGTCGTGTTATAATGGGATTTTAACCATACTTGGCAGGTGGATATATCTCATACATACCAACCATTACACTTCTGGCATAATCATTAAGTTTTTTTTCTCCCCACAATTATGCCTTGCACATGCCTTGATGTGGGTAACGCTTTTTCGGTACATTAAAAAATAAAATAACAAAGCGATATAAAGTTGTTTTAATCATTTTTATTATCATCTTTTTAAGTTCACTCCTATATTCTTAAAAAGATGACTATTGCATAAGAATAACACAAGGGTACTTATTTGCTATTTATAGCAACTATATATGACCCATTTCCAAGAAAATAGACTGATTTCTTCAAATATGAACTTTTCTACACAGATCCATTATATTGATATGCTCGTTAGGTATCGGAGCAGTCTTTTCAAACTTTAAAAATGTCAGATCGGAAGAACGACAAATCAACACTGCTTAACAAACTTTAAAAGAAGAAATTTGAAAGAATGTAATACAGCACTCTGAGCATGCCAAGCACATTATAGAATTCATGACTTCAGGTTCATGATCATTAAGCGAAAGTTACACATCTAGACTAGTCACAGTGAGTGCTGAAATATAAATAATTAGTCAGTATATTTTGTGTTTGTATTCTTCTTCTAGTCCATATTTATTTTGCCCTTTATAACAAGAATTTTAACCAGCTGAGCTGGGTTAGTAGCAAAAGTAAATTGATCATTTTTGTACAGTATGCTTTAATTCTGACATGTAATATATAGATTATGCTTTTTTTGCTAGTTATATTAGCAATAATTATGCTTAAACAGTGAAATAATTTTAATGAGGTATTAAGAAAATTGTACAGACAGCATTGTAATAATGTCAGACAGTGACTTGTAAGCAATTAAAGCAGCAGCATGTTACTGTATACCTGCAAATCAATAAGTGAAAAAAAGTTTTATTAAGATATTGGCATTGATGAAAAGGGTGAGGGGGATGATAACTGGAGATAAAGAATGTCCAACTTCAGCTTATGTGGTGTATATTTATAATGATAAAATATGTGCTGAAAGTATAACAGCCTGAAGATACAACTAGTGATCAAGCAGGTACATAATTACAGCTGATGGATCAGCTTATTAGTGTTCTGCAATCTGTTCTGGTTTATTGGTATGCTGATAGCCCCAGTTACCAAGTTTAATGTCTCGTGGGAATAAATGATGCTTGAAAGACCATCCTTTGAATTGTTTAATATTCATTGTTGATGTCTTTTTCAGCTGATGGATATGGGCTTTTCACGAGAGAGATGCTTAGAATCTTTGATGCGTACAAATTCCGTTGTTCAAGCCACAGACTATCTCCTGACACATGCATCTCCCCATCCACCGGTAATGTCTTTTCCTGTCTCTCACATATGCAGATATACCAGTAACAGTTGCCTCACTCTCGTCTCACTTGCTCATAATATATGGCATAAATATGAAGTCGGATTTTATCTTGGGTATTTGAGAGTCAGCTTAATTTTTTTTAAGTTGGAAATATTTATGACCATTTGACAGTTTAAAACATTGTAGCAGAGGTAAATGATTGAATCTTAAATAGTTCTTTGTTTTAATACACTTCAGCCTAGTACTATCTTTCATAAATCTGTGTTTTTGTATACCTTTTTAAGAATTTTTACATCTTTATCTTTTATTTCATCAGCTAAAAAGTTCTGTACCAATTTGTTCATGGGATATTGATCTGTTGACCAGTATTGTTGCGGTTACTAAAATTCTATAAGACTTTAAACAGTTTCTTTTTAAAAATCTGTGATTAGGATTTGAGCCAATATGAAAGAAAGCATCTTGGTGTGCAGGTCTTTTAGATTTGTTTAAAGATGTTGATCCATGATAAGATCTGGCTTCTGTGTAAACGTTGAAAACTCTTAGAACAATTCTTAGGAACTGCTTCAGATATTTACCATGCTGGACCAAAAATAGAGTGAAGATATAGATGGCTTTCAGTTTCATGAAATCATGCCAATCTACCATCAAAAATGCACGCATGATTAAACTCAGAAAATCTTTAAACTGCCTTATCTCAAAATTCGGCTTAACAGAAGTTGATGGAAAGCATGCTGGCAAAGGTTTCAATCTGCCATGAAATGTTGCTGCTGTTATTTTAGATAGAAATACCTGCTGAAGCAATGATCAACAGAATTTGACCAGATTTAACAAAGTTTTTACAAAATGTTGGTGGGCCACCCTCAAATGTGGCCAGCTTTGCTAAAATAGAAAACTAATTTAAATGTCTTGAAAAATGCTTGCAATTTGTATGTGCCTGCCATAAGGTGGAGCTTTTTATGTTTACATGTTTTCTGTCATTCAGTTCGGTTTCTGTGCAATATCTTTAATTGTCTGTCATCTACATTTATTAAACTCTGCATATGGCTTGCAGTTGGGGAAAGGAAGAATCCTATCAATTTTGGACTCAAAAGTTCTAAGGTCAAGGTCACTGACACTAACATGCTATTTAACACTTGTGGGTATACTTTTGTTAAGGCCCATATATTAATTATGCATTTTACCACACTTATATATTTTTACTAACACATGAATTCCAACCATAGTTACAGTACATTTTTTATTAACCTTTCTCATGTGTTTTTGTTATTGTATTTTTATTATTTTTCGTGAGAGTTTTAGCAATAATCGAAAACATTATTGGCTATATCATTCCAAGCAGTTCATGCCAAGTGCCTTTTCCAAGGAAACACATGGGCATCTGACCCTGGCTGGCTTGGGTGGGTATTGAGCCCATGACACTTAGATTACAAATCCAATGCTCTGTCAACTGAGCTACCATAATAGCATGTGTAATGTCTGAGAGGTAAATCACGACCATGATCACCATTTTTGTATCCTAGGGTCTTGGACTGGACCTAGACATGACAGAGGAAGACCAGATGATGAGGGCAATTGCCATGTCTCTTGGAGAAAATGCTGTTATGTCCACCGACCAGGTTACTATCTTTTTCTCTCATTCCCATAAACTCTGTTTGACACTGTCCATATGACAAAGCCAGGTGGGGTATTTTACAATTGGCTTGTTTCCTCTGTTGCAGATGCTTGTGTAGTAGAATTTATTTGGTAAAATCAACATGTTATGCCTAAATATTTTGAAGATATAAAACAGTAAACATCATAAAAACAGCACAATTGGCACAAATAGCTTTATAAGATAATACATTTACAATAATATCTGGCAACGATTGATATAAATGAGATATATATATAGAGAGAGCGAGAGAGAGAGATATAAGTAAAACAAGACTGGTTCGTCAAACCTACTATTACCCATTAAAGCCATCATCAGGCTCTTTTTGCAGTATAAAATCAGCATATAAGAAAATAAAGAAAATAAAAAGAACAGGTTGCAGTGACAATTTAATTTCAAGAGTATCAACTATACAAACAAGTTAAATAATTCAGTGACAACTAAAAAAAAAAAATGCTATTCAACCAGATGGAAAGAGCTTCAAGATTGAAGATGACATGGATCAGTTGGGTAAAAATTGGAGTGACTATTACCTGTTTTGCTGGGAAGGAAGAAAAAAGAAACATTTATTAGTAATTATTTTAAGAAAGCAGTTACCTGCGGTAAATGAGAGAAATATTCTTCATTGATTTCAACATCAGAGCTCTAGATAAGTAGCATATTTGCATTTTTTTCACATCAACAATTCAGCTAAAAATACATAAACAAATTTTCTAAATGCATTCAGATTAGAGACCTGCCAACTCCTATGATTTTGCCATAAGTCTTACGACAATTACCCTTAAAATGTGGACTTAACGGCATACTAGCAAAAAGTACAGAAAAATGATTGTTACTGAATTATCTGGATAATTGATTCAGATGTGTTTTATTTGGATCCTGGTTTCATCATAGAATTATTAAAAACTTTTCAGGGAAGCAGACTAACTTTATAGCAGCACTCCAGATGCTTTAAACTGCACCTATTTGTTCATGTGAAGCATCTGCATGATCAGACTGTTGATCATAGAATTTTTTTACATGGCATCCAGAAGGCTATGTTTAAGACAAAAGGAAAATAAGGTTCTAGAGAAATGTTCATAATCAACACAGAAGAATAAAAAGGAGTATTCAGATTCGTGTGAATAAAAGATGGATAGGACACAGTTACGTTTATTGGATGTCACATGCCAATCTGAGTATGTCTCGTGGTGGGAGATTTGATTGCCGTCATCATGTGAAATGGAAAAGAATGTCCAAGAATTGTCAAGTTGAGAGATAGCAACAAGCCATTGAGCTGCATAGGGTTTGGAACTAGGGTTTGTGCAACTGTACTAGTGATAAATAAAGTCTACGCGTACTTTACAAACCTTTCAATTGAACATAATGTTTATTGTCAATGCGTCGCATTTAATTATGTTTTCCAGCTTTACAATAGCAGTTATTGATATTTTGTTACACGGACTGAAAACGGACTCGTCAGGGTTGGCAGGTCTGAGATTATACCAAACAGTTTGATTTTAAGCATTTAGTCAGCATGTTTTTTTTTGCAGTAAGTATAGTGAGTATTGTATCATGGCATATTCAGTTAATGTAAAATATGCTTTCAGTTCACGTTGCAAACACTTGTCTAAATAGAGTCTTGTAATCCAATGATCCCTGAATTAGTCTGGTCACTAAACCATTTGATTAATTCAGAAAGCTACAATTAATATCTTGATGATTCAGATGCCATCTCCTAATGCAAGTTCTGGGATTTTGATATTCTAAAATAACATTGAATCAGTGGAGAGCACAGATTTTGTTTGTTCAACTTTTGTGTAAAAATTTAAATTGTCAGAGAAACTTTAACTTGTTATTAATATTTTTCACAATACTGTTTACTGTTGACTTTGCAGGAGAATGTTGATCCTAAAAAAGACATATAGTTTACTGATTTTTGATGAGATGACCGTTATATTCAGTGCTGAAATTTCTTAAGTGTGCACTTTGAATCCAAAAGAATACACTGTTTTGGCAAGCTGAATTGGTGGTTTATTAACAATGTACCACAGATTACATGAAACTTACCAATTTTGGGGTTACAAAGTGAAAGACCAGGGTCACTCGGACTAAAAGAAGCCACTTGGATTCTACCCAGTATATCCAGTTCTCCATTATTATTGGTTACTAAAATTGTGACTGCTTTGCATCAGGGTCCTAATGCCTTCAGGGGTCAAGGATGCTGACTTAAAGCAGAAAACTGGCTCCAGCACTATAACATTAGTTCTATATCAACTGAATGGTTTGCACTTGATGAGGAAGTTCATTGATTGGCCAAGGTCAGTGTTACTGTACCTGAAAGAAGGAAACTGGTTTTTCTGGCACAAAACTTATACTTTCACTACAAACAGGATAATGAAACAAACTGTACCTGAAAGAAAACAAAACTGGTTTCAGCACAAAGATTCTAGTTAAATAGAGGACTATTAAACATGGGTAGATAATGTGTCATTCGTATTTTACAATTTCAGGAACATAAAATTCATTTAATGTAGGATGCATAACATAAAATTAGGGAAATCTAGTTACTGAGTTTAGAGTATTTTGTTAATTATAAACGTGCATAACTTAATTTCCAGGCTGACAATACAAAATCTGTTGACAAGAAGGAAGAGGCAGAAGAAATGGAAAAGCCAGAAGAACCACTTGATAAAGCTTGCCTAGACAATTTTACAGAGAAATTATTTCCAGGTATGCTTAGATAGCTTTGCAAAGTTATAATTTGCATTGTTTCAAATGTGCAGAATAGTATTCAAAATAAATTTGATTACATAGAATATTGCTTCAATTTACAATCATGCTTTACTTGTTCCTATTCTTCTAAGACTGGAGAAAAATGTAACTACTCAGTTCTCAGTGTAATTGCCTTGAATATTTATGGTAAATAAATCTAGGTGGACAATGAATGTAAAGAAGTTAATTTCAAGTGTTCTTTAATAGAAAATATATATATGTTTTCCAGGCTGTTTAACTTTACTAGACACTCTCCAAGAGACGGTGTACAGAGCATGTGATTTGATAACAGTGGTGACACAGAGGAATGGAACAGAATGGCAAAAGCGAGTGCTGTCAGATCTAGTTGCTGAGGTATGTGCCTATGGATTCATAGCATAATAGAGAATTTTAAGTTTTAGGAAAATCTGTTATCTTTGATAGCAAATTCGTTGTTGTGCCAAACCACAAATGTAGTAGTGTCCTATATTGCTACCTTTATCTGTCTATCCATTGTTAATCTTACACATTGTTACCTTGTATATATCGACCTGCTTATATATCGTTCTGTCCATCTAGTGTTACCCTTGTCTGCTCACACTGCAGACATCATAGCGATATGAGTGAAACATTGTTAAAGTTATGTTAAAAATCCAAAACACACACACACATTCGTACGGAAATGAGATGGCAGTGATTGGTAATGGATAATGCTTTAGACTATTCTGTCAAATGGGACCCCTGAGTTCGATTACAAGTAACGTCCATGTCTATTAATGAGGTGATCCTGCAGATTATTACCTTTACTTACCATCACAATTAAAAATTCTCTTGTATTTTTAATTGAACAGATGAAATAAGAATCTGAATCTTGGAGTTTATCATTATACATTTTTGCTAACATACTTTTCAATCTCTTTTCCTTGTTAAAACTCTGTAACCCTGTTGTATGTAGTACATGTGAGACATGAGTGTTATTTAATTGGCATTTTATGCAACAATGTTGGCTTATAATAGTTGCATTTTGTATCTCAAGACTTTCTAACCTCTGGGAATAACTTTTCATCATTGTAGAATAAGACTAAATATGATTATTTTTTTCTTGGTTTATTTGCAAGCAGCATGCAGTTTTAGTTTGATACCCCAGTTATTGCAATTTATCATCTTGTACCCGAATTATTGCAATAAAGTTGTGCTGAACCAGTCTACTGCACAGCGTTTGAAATGCATAAAAAACATGTTTTATCTACATAAGCTGCAATTATGTATTTAGCATGTCTTCAGCTCTTAATGACAACATTGCTGATCCAGTCGCATGGGTGCTCATAAAAATTTGTCAGTATGATTTTATATAGGATTGTCACAGTCCCTCAGTCTGTCTAAGATAAAATACCAGTTTTCTTTTCTATCAGCTACTACTGTATAGTGTTTTCAGTAGTCATAACAAGTTTCCATTTTGCCCAGGTGCAATCGTTGGCTCAGACAATTCTGTCCTTGGCACCATCAAGTGATACAGAGGCTACAGCAGCTCAGACTCAGGCTGACAAGATAGCCAACATGCCCGAGTCTGCCAGATTTGCCACAAGGATCCACTTGTTTAGTCTGTTGTTTGAGGTAAGTACGATGCTATCATGCCCCTACAATAATCATCAGCGAGATGGCAATCATCCTTGGTCCCACCTCAGTGGTCCCTGAAACGTCGGAGGAGAGGTCAAATATTTAAAAAAGTTCAAATTGAAATGACATTTTTTCAAATATTTACTAATCAAAGATTATATATTTAATCGTAGCAAGAAGATACGTCGTATATATGAATGATTTTGCATTGTGTCACACATGAGATTTAGCATGAGGGAAATAGGAACATGCAATAATTAAATGGGGTTTTATGATGGTGAGTTGTTGGAGTCACTATAGTTTGGTTTGCAATGATTATCTGCAGACACATGAATGAAAGTTAAAGAAAAATGTTTGATTTTTGGGTTCAAGAGGCCAGTCTTCCTGTTGCTTTGGATGGGAAAGTGTTTAATCTTCAGGGAAATTAGTACAATTGTTGCCTATACTCGGCCATGGCCATCTTATGTTTGTTATAGGTGAGGTCCTCTGTTTCTTGCAGAAGAGTTTATTTACTTTGAACGAGTTTTATAGCCATATAATGAATTTAATATCGGGTTTCATCATCCTCTTAGTTTTCTTGAAATACATGTAAGTTTATATGCAGCAGGTTTCTAAATGAAATTGCACAAAAATCAGTCCCACTCTTTGTATAAGGTACAATTTTAGGATAGTTTTCAATCTTATTTTTATAGTTGTTGATAATTTGTAATGATGGAGTATGAAAATGTTTTCCATATATTTGTGAAAAGGAAACAAGTCCAATTAAAATAAGAACTAGATGGCATCTGACTAAACCGAGGAAGATGTTGATTTACAGGAGTTAAGCACATGCCTGAATATTTCTGCTGCTGATGTTCTCAGAGAGAGAGATATGTATGAATGAGTACATATGCACAGTTGTAGTTTTCTTGATTTGATGGGGGTATATTTACATTATCAGATTGGTTAAATAAAACTTTAAAAATAGATCAATTAAGTACATGCATCTTGGTAGAAAATTACTGATGATGATGATGTGGGGTTTAACGCCATTTTTCAGCACACGATAGGCTATACATGGCGGCCAGTATTAGTGGTGGAGGAAGAACCTGGGAAAACCCCGGAAAGAACCACCAACCCACGAGAAGCTACTGGCAAGCTTTCTCACATACCCACATTGGCTGAATGCAAGACTCAAACCCAGGCAGACAGAGGTGAGATGGCAGTGATCGTAACAGAGAGCGCTTTATACCACTTGGCCACAGCAAATTACTACTGCTAATAATACTACATGTGAAATAATAACAATGATAATATTATAATAATAATGCTATTGCTGTTCAGTTCATTATACATACATTTGCCACAACCATGTTTGACTTCAGAGGTTGCATGTATGCAAATTCCACTTTTGCCTTTTCCTGTGGGTGGCTGCTGTTGACAGGTTTGATTATATTTGGTGGAGGAAGAACCAATGACCCAAGGGAAACTTATAGGCATTCTCACATACCCATATTGGTAAATGGCTTGAAATTACCATAAAATCCCTGGATGTTTGGTTGCCATTATCCTCATAGATTAAGCATTGTTCCTTGGAAGTTCATGTTTGGCTTGAAGTTACCATCATGGATGTTGAGTTGCTATTATTTTCATTGGAACCTGAGACATTAGGCTTCAATTAACCTATGGAGGTTCAGTGCTTTTTACTTCATGGTTAAATTATTGTTGCTTGGAACTTCATATCTTTGGCTTGAAGTTGCCATGAAATACATGGAGGTTGCTGTTGTCTTCATGGATGGATCATGATCCATTGTAAATTACAGAGATGGAGAGAGTTTACTTAGGAGATCACTGTAGAATTGTATCAAGTTTAGGAGTAGATACAATAAGTAGAGAAGTGAAAGTCAACCTAAGCAGTGAATTTTGCATTAGACAGTTCCAAGCATTAATGCTTGTCTAGTTTTCCTACTCAACAGAAGTGTTTTGCCAAAGGGAGAAAAATACTTGGTGACGAAAAGAATGAATTAGAGTTTAAATACATCAGGTGTCTGAATTGAATTAAAGAACAATTCAGTCCTACTCTGTGTATGAGGCACAATATTTGGATAGTTTTCAGTCTTGTTTTTGTAGCTTTAGGTAAAATATTGTATCAGAATGTGAAAATAACGTGCTTTCCATCTATTCGTGATTAGGAAAATGATGAATTAAAATCAGGACAAGATGGTATCTGACTTCACTGAGCAAGATGATGATCTACGTCTGACAAGCATATACCTGAACATTTCTGTTGATGATGTTCTCTGATACTTTGCTCAAAATGTTTGATGCTGGTATTGAAATTAAAGTGGGTCATATCATGTTTTTAAACTTTTGGTATGGTGAAAGATTAATGGCAGTTCTATACAGGGTTATATTTAGGAAAATCCTGGCTGAATACATAGCTGCCAACCCTCACGATTTTGGCGTGAATTTCACAACTTTTTCAACGATTCACTGATTCACCACATGCAAAAAAATCACAAATTCCCCAATTCTCAATTATTTTAAATCTTTAATAAAATATCTGATTTCTCGTTAAGCCCTAGTCGTGATATCAGCAGTTGCCGAAATGGTCCAGTACTACTGGTTGCGATATTAGTGGAACTATAGCTGATTGGTACAGTTGGCCCTGTATCATGCCTTTTAGTGTATTTTAATCTATACATATAAGAGTTGTTTTACAAATTTTTTGAGAGAAACTGGGGCCTAACCAGAATTTTGCTCTGCACATGCGCCACAAACACTGATTTGAATTACCATTATGATTCGGTACTGCATCTTGAAAATGTCTTTACCAACAAGGAAAAAGAAATGTATTGCACAAAAAGTGAAGTTTAGTTTGGAATATACCAAAAATTATCCTTGCATTCAGCCATCAAACACCGAGATACATCATGCTTTTTACACTCAGTGGGCCACAAATTTTAGCAGTGGGCATGCTGGTCGAGGATGTGAGGAAGCACATTGGAAACAAAGGACAGTTAAGAATTCGCAGCAGATTTCAGCTATCAACAGAAAACCTACAAGCTACCAACGCTGAAGCATAGTTTTTGAGTTTTCTTGTTGAACAGTCATCCTTTATCAGCTAGAGACCATGCTAAACATTTGTTCCTAAAAATATTCCCGACTCTAAGATCGCTTCATGAATTCATGTCAAAATTTACTAATTTTTATCCCTATTTTCACTAATTGCGAGCCTGGAGGGTTGGCAGCTATGTGAATGTTATTTTTTTACAAAATGTTTTAAAATGCAGACTGCATGTTAGAGCTTTCAATAGATATGACCTTTGTAATCATGCAGCCTTGGAAATCAATGTAGACTCCATCCAGATTTGCGTAAATGAGTTCGCTAAGTACTGATGGCAAAGAACATAATTCCTCTCAGTGTATGAAGCAGAATTTTGAGGCTGTTCTAAGGTTTGTTTGTATTGACAATATTTATTTGAAAAGCAGACCTACCAACCCTTAAGATTTTGCTGCAAGTCAAGGGAAAATGACCCTTAAAATAAGGACATGTGGAATAAAAGCACAAATTGGAGAAATATGATTGTGCTAAAATCTGGATACTGGCTTGTTTGTGTTTATTTTAGATCCAGGTTTCATATTAGATTTTTTGGATTTGATCAGGGAAACAGACTTAACTTTACCAGAGTACCTTAGCTGCTTGAGATAGTGCGTATTTTATGATACAAAATGTCTGCTTGATATTTTTTTAAAGGAAAAGGCATCCAACAAGCAACATCAAGAAAAAAAAGAAAAAAAATCTCTTAAGAAGTGTTAATGGTGCAGACAAACAAAAAATATTAAGATTATTGGGGGAAAAAAGGTTAGGAAGGGAAACAGTTACGATTAGTGGAGATCATTTGTTGATATGAAATGTCACATGGCAGGAAAAGATGATTGCTGTTGCTATGGCCCACATGAAATGTGATTTGTTTTATAAGGATTATGTCAAGTTGAGAGATGTCAAGAAGGCATTGAGCTCGGTTAGACTTGGAACTGCAGTTCGTGAAACTGTACTTTAGGTAATTAAGGTTCAAGTAAACTTGACAAACTATGGAGCTGAACACGATATTTACCATCACTGCATCAATCTTGAATTACACATCTGCACTTCTCAGTGCATGTTTTCCAGCTTGAGAATTGCAGGACATGATATTTTGTTACACCTTAATAAAAACTAGTCCAACTGAAGGGGGAAAAAATGACGGCCTTATTGAGAAAGTTTTGGTAGGATTGTAAGGTCTGCATAAGTTTTAATTTTCATGGTTTGTCCATAATTTGTTAATATGCCTCTGAGAGATGGGGGGTGTCTGTTGTCTTTATATATGGCTCATTGTTTGGTCTAAAGAAACCATATTTGGTTTGGTTTTGTGTGGTTTAATGCCCTTTTTCAGCACATGATACCTCCACATGGCAGCAAGCATATTCGGTTGAGGAAGAACCACCAACCCTTTGGAAGCTAATGGAAGGTTTTCTTGCATACCCATATTGGTTGAGCTGAGACTTGAACTGATGTAGGCAGAAGTGATATGTGTTAATGATCTGTAAAGGCAACTACTCTGCCACTGGTGGTCCCACTTAATCAACAAAGAAATCATGGGAGGTAACTCATTGTTAATTAGAACTTGATATCTTTGGCTTGAAGTTTATGTGAAATCCCTGGATGTATGGATGCGATTTTCTTCATAGATGGATCTTTGTTCATTAGAACTTTGTCTTTGGTTTGAAGTTAGGGTGGATGTGGAGTCTGTTATCTTCATTGATGGAACATTGTTTGTTGGAACTAGATATCTTTAACTTCAAATGACCTTGAAATCTATTGATGTCGGGTCGCTTTTATCATCATAGATGGAGAATTCCTCCTCAGATCTTGATATCTTGGGCTTGAAATAGGGATCAAGGAAGTGGGTTGCTATTATCTTGGTAGAATGATCGTTGTTCAGTGTAACTTGATATGTTTGGCTCGAAGTTACCTTGAAAGCCATGGATGTGGGTGTTAATGGTGTCTTCATAGATGGATCATTGTTCATGGGTCTTAATATCTTTAGCCTGTAATGTCCTTGAAAAGTAGTGGCCTGTAATGTCCTTGAAAAGTAGTTGCCCATAAATGCAAGCTGTTTCAGGTCTACTACATTTAAACATAATTGAGATTCTGGGTAAGCCATTTGTTTTTAAGTTGTCACTCATTAAGTGCAAATTTGACTTTAAAAAAAAAAAGCTTTAATCAACTTCTCAACAACCACTTTACAGAATCTAAATTTTAAAGAAAGCATCATGGGAATGAAGTTGTTTAAAATTTGTTACAGTGGTTCTGATCTACCAGCAGGTCAAACCAGAAAAACCTGTGAAGGATTTCTAAAAAAAATGGCTCAGAATTTCACCAATTACGAAAGAAGGCTACCTGACATAAATGGCTTAGAAATTTTACTAATAATGTCGCTACCAAGATACAGTTATTAAATTTGTAGCATATTAAACGAGGAATTGAGTGGTTATTATTCAGAGGTCAAGGTTACAGAGCTTGTAAAGTCATGTTACTGTGGTTATGAGGCAACCAGTTTGAGCTATATCTGAAATGCAGGAATTTCATTGTATGATGATTTACCAAGCACATGTCTGACAATAATGTGTTGAGAATGTATCCTGACAGAAGTGAAATTCCTGTAGTATTTTTATCACAGAGAGAGAACAAAATCTTCAAATAAGTTTAATGAGAGAGAGAGCAGAAACTTCAGATTCTTATTTCTGCTTTTTAAGAATGTGCCAGTGATATTGTAGTTCTTTGCATCTGTGTCCATTATGATATTTCATCTTAAACTGTGTTGTGGAATTTTGCAAATTATTGTAGTTATCTAACCCTAATGATAACCATTCACAAGATAAGGGTCATCTTTGGCTCTTAACACTGGTCCCAGAGATTATGTCAGAGGTCAAATATAAAAAGATGCAATCAGTTACAATGACATTTTCTAATCAAAGATTATATCTTCAATCATAACAAAGAGATGCATGATATATGTAAAGGATTTTGTATTTTGTCCCTTAAGTCACCTTCATTGGTGTGGGATTGAGCATGAGGGAAATAGGAACATGCCATGAATTAAATGGGGATTTGTGATGTGAGTTGCCATAGTTTGATCTTCACTGTTTATCTGCATTCATGGAAAAATATTTGCTTTTGGGATTCAAGAGTCCTGTCTTTCTGTTGCTTCTTTTATGGTAAAGTGTATGATCTTAATGGAAATTATTACAACTCTCACCTGTATTTAAATCCATGGCCTTTTTTTCAAATAATTGTTTTTAGTTATCTTGCAGTTGAGCATCATCAATGCTTGCAGCAGAGTTTAATGATTTTGAACATCTAGTGATAGAATATTCATTGAATTGAACATAAATTCTCTCAAAGTTTCTGCCTACACACAATACAACCACCAAGATGAAGACCATGATGTCGTATAGAAACTAAAGTAAAATATTAATGAATATAAGTAAATTACAGTGAGGGATAAGAAATAAATCACTGTAGAATTGTATCATATTCAGGAGTACAGTAAGCAGAGAAGAAGTGAAATGCACCGTAACAGGTTTTACAGTAATGTTCAACAACTCAAAGCATTTATGCTTTTCCTTTCTTACTCATCAACAGTGTATGGGCAAAGAGAGATAAAGTCTTGGTGAGGAAAAGAATGAATTAGAGATTCAAGTTTAAATACATCAGATTTCTAAATGAAATTACAGAACAATTCAGTCCCACTCTGTGTATGAGGCACCATTTTCATATAGTTTCCAGTCTTTTGTAACTGTTCATAAAAATGTTATCAAAGTGTGAAAATATGATTTCCATCTATTTGTGAATAGGAAAATGATCAATTAAAATGGGAAGAAGATGGTATCTAACTACACTAAGCAAGATGATGATCTACATCTGACAAGCATATACCTGAACATTTCTGTTGATGATGTTCTCTGATACGTTGCTCAGAAAGTTTGATGCTGGTATTCAAATTAAAGTGGGTCATGTCATCTTTATCATCTTTTGATGTGATGGAAGATTAATGGCAGTTCTTTACAGGATTAGATTTTGAAAAATCATGTCTGAATATATTATTCAAAAATTAATGTCTGAATGAAATTTCGCAACTGTTGTACCACTCCAGTGGCCAAGTGGTTAGAGCATCCACCTTGAATGTGGGAGGTCATGGGTTAGAAGCCCCGGCTGAGTCATAACAAAGACTTCAAACAATCAAAAAATGGTACTAACAGCTGCCTTGTTAGGTGCTCAGCCTTGAGAGGTTAGTTTTAGGACTGGTCAGCGGGGTGTCAGGATACTGTGTTTGGGCGGGACATCATGTAACATGTCTGCGGCATGATGCCTCAGTACTAGACATCACTAGAAATTACCACACTGCAGACATTGTAATGATATGACAAAAACCTCCAGGGGTTAATGTGTTAACAGCAGTGTATTAGGCATAGGGATAAGTGACTTGGTGTGTAAATGAATAAATTGCATGCAGGTTTAAATCTATCAGGTCTTCAAGCAAATTGTATAACAAATCAGTCCAGTCTGTGTACATGACACAATGTTTGGGTAGTTTTCAGTGTAGCTATTGTAGCTGTTGATAAAATATTGTATCAATGTGGGAAGATATGTTTTCCATCTATTTGTGAATAGGAAAATGATCAATTAAAATAGGACAAGATGGTATCTGACTACAATGAGCAAGATGATGATCTACATCTGACAAGCATATACCTGAACATTTCTGTTGATGATGTTCTCTGATACGTTGCTCAGGAAGTTTGATGCTGGTATTCAAATTAAAGTTTGTCATGTCCTCATCAGCTTTTATTATGATTAATTGTAATTTGATAAATGGTTGCATTTCGGAAAATCCAGGCTGAATATATTATTTTAAAAAATGAACATTTTAAAATGCAGACTGCATGTAAATTAGAGTTTTGAATAGATATAAGCTTTGTCATTGTCCATTGTGTGCAGACTTGGAAATCATTATTGACACCATTATGTGGAGGAAACCTGGATTAGAAAATGGACTGCTATTCATTTTAAGCCAAATTTTGTAGTCCAAATTGTTGAATCTCGAGCTGAAATGAGAAATTTATGTCCCTTGTATTATATATTAAAAACTATATGAGACTCTCTATCAATACAGGTTTGGGGACTGGTTTAACAAATTACAAGAAGACAAGTTGATTTTACAGAAAATTCAGTCATTGTTTATACAGCAGTATATAATTTTGAAGGTCTTTTGTCAAAATTTAAATAAACCCTTTGGAAAATGTTTGTCAAATGATGGATTTTTAACCAGATCGTCTTAAGGCAATTAGGTTGTTTGAAAAATCTTGTTTGGGATTTTATTGGCACAGATAAATTCAGGGTTAAACTCCATTACAAGACAAGCTTCTAATTATTTGCGTTTATTGTTTTTTTATACTGTTTATTCCTATTGGAAATGTTTACTTTCTATAAGAAGCATATATATATATATATATATATATATATATATATTGCCATAGAATTCTTTCGAAATAAAGGTTTGAAAGGAAACAAAACTCATTTTTGTTATGTTGTTCCCACTTAGCAACATAATGCAAGTCAGCAAAATGAAGTTAGAATTTTTATTCTGTTCATTGAAATGACTTTACATGCCAATTTATTGGAATATAAACTAGTACATGATGCATTTTGTGGTTTTGTACATGATCCTCTTTTCTGATTTAGATGTTTTGGAGAATATTGAAAGAGAAACATATTTAGATATAGAAAATGCATGTTTTATAATCTAAAAGGTTCTTTAATTCCATTCAGTAATGGTCATATGTGAACCTTGAAAAAATTAATTTCATCCTGAAAAAATCCTGGAAATTTGATTTTACAAAAAGCATGGGAACCATGTATATATTCTTGTAGCTTGGCCATGACTATGGACAATGTGTATGGGATATTTTCAAGGTCTGTCTTGATAAAATGGCCTTTTGATTTTCTACTCTAAATTTTATTAAATTTGTAATGTATTTATGAGTCAACCAGTTTTATTTAAAGTGCAGGAATTTCTTTGAATGATGATTTACCAAGCACATGTCTGATAATAATGTGTTGAGAATCTATACTGACAGAAGTGAAATTCCTGTTGTATTTTTATCAGAGAGAACAAGATCTTCGAATATGTTTAAAAAGAATGAGAGAGAATGCAAAAGCTTCAAATAATGTGATGTGCTAAAGGCTTTTTGTTGTTTCCACTTTTTAAGAATGTGCCAGTGATATTGTGATTCTTTGCAGCTGTTGATTATGATATTTACTTATTAACTGTTACGTGGAGTTTTACAAACTGTCATAGTAATCTTGCCCCAGTGATAACCATCTATG
Organism: Sinohyriopsis cumingii; assembly: GCA_028554795.2. NCBI lineage: Eukaryota > Metazoa > Mollusca > Bivalvia > Unionida > Unionidae > Sinohyriopsis > Sinohyriopsis cumingii. The sequence continues at coordinate 1,020,497 of JAPYKE020000047.1, forward strand.
AGTTGGCAGTCATCCTCAGTCGCACCTATGGTCTCTGATATGATGTCAGCGGTCAGATATAAAAACATGCAATCAATTAAACTGACATTTTGAAATATTTTCTAATCAAAGATCATCTTCAATCATAGCAAGAAGATGCATGATATATGTGGAAGATTTGGCATTATGTCCACAAGTCACCTTCATTGGTGTGGGATTGAGCATGAGGGAAATAGGATCAAACAATGAATTAAATGGGGATTTGTGATGGCAAGTCATTGGAGTTGCCATGGTTTGATGTACAGTGATTATCTGCATCAATGGAAATGAAAAATTAAAGAAAAATATTTGCTCTCTTGGAGTCAAGAGGCCAGTCTTCAGTTGCTTGTTATGGTAAGTGTATGATCGTTATGGAAATTATTACAACTGTTGCTTTTAATGGTGAGTGTATGATCGTCATGGAAATTATTACAACTGTTGCCTATACTCAGATCATGGCCATCTTGTGTTTATTTTATAGTTGAGGTCATCTCTCTTTCCAGCAGAATTTATTTATTTTGAACATGTTTTATAGCCATATATATTTAATGAATTTAACATACGTTCTCTGAAGTTTCGTTGTCTTGTGCTTCACGCAATTGAAACAAGATGAGGACCCAGATGTCACAGTGAAACTTATCGAAATGAATGCAGGTAAATTGCAGAGGGAGAGAGTTTGCCAAGGAGATCACAAGAGAGATGTATCATGTCAGAAGTACATGCAATAAGTAGGTTAGTGAAATTCACCCTAAGCAATTCATATTGCAATTGAGTTGGACAGCTCCAAGCATTAATGCTTTTCTTGTTTTCTATTATTAACAGCAGAGTATCAGGCATAGTTAGAAAGTGACTTGGTGTCGAAATGAATAAATTACATGCAGGTTTAAATATACCAGGTCTGTAAGCAAATTGTTGTATAACAATTCAGTCCAGTCGGTGTACATGATACAATGTTTGGGTAGTTTTCAGTCTAGCTTTTGTAGCTGTTGATAAAATATTGTATCAAAGTGGGAAGATACGTTTTCCATCTATTTGTGAATAGGAAAATAATCAGTTAAAATGGGAATAAGATGGTATCTGACTTCACTGAGCAAGATGATGATCTACGTCTGACAAGCATATACCTGAACATTTCTGTTGATGATGTTCTCTGATACTTTGCTCAGAAAGTTTGATGCTGGTATTCAAATTAAAGTGGGTCATGTCATCTTTATCAGCTTTTGATATGATGGAATATTAATGGCATTTCTTTACAGGGCTAGATTTTGAAAAATCATGTCTGAATATATTATTCAAAAATTAATGTCTGAATGAAATTTCACAACTGTTGTACCACTCAGGTGGCCAAGTGGTTGAATGTGGGAGGTCACCGGTTAGAACCTCAGCTGAATCATAAGAAAGGCTTATAAAAATGGTACTAACTGCTGCCTCATTAGGTGCTCAGCATTAAGATGTTACTTTTAGGACTGGTCAGCCTGGTGTCAGGATAGTGTGTCTGGGTGGGGCATCATGCTACATATCTGTTGCATGATGCGTCACTGCTAGACTTCACTAGAAATTACCACACTGCAGACATCGTAGCGATATGACTAAATTTTTTTCTAAAGGGACGTTAAAAATCCAAATCACACACACACATGTACAAACTGTTGTAGTTATCTTTGCCCCAGTGATGACCATTCACCCCATTGATGACCATTTACAAGTTTCTTGGTCATCCATGGCTCCCACCACTGTGGTCGAGGTGAAATATATTTTTTAAAAGCAATTAAAATGACATTTTGTAAAATATTTTCTTGTAGCACTTTATATCTTAAATCATATGCATGATGCATGTTAAGGATTTTGCTTATGTCCCACAATTCTTCATCTGGTGCTTGGGATTAAGTATGAGGGGAATTTGAAACATGCAATGAATTACTTGGGGATTTGTGATGGTGAGTCATTAGAGAAGCCATGGTTCGATTTGCAGTGATTATCTGAATCCACTGAATTAAAAAATTAAAGAAAAATATTTGCTTTTTACGTTCTAGAGGCCAATATTTCTGTTGCTTTTAATGACAAAGTGTATGATCTTTATGGAACAACTCTCATCTGTCACCTCTCACCTGTACTTAACTGTATGTTTTTTTTGTTGTTGTTTTTTGTTTTGTTTTTGTTTTTAATGCTGCAGTCGACGTCATTTATAATTGCAAAAGAGTTTAATTGTTTTGAACATCTAGTGATATAGAAATGAATAAAAGTAAATTACATAGAGGGGGAGAGTTTGCAGAGATTATCATTGTAGAGTCATATCATTGTTGGGATACATACAATAAGTAGAGAAGTTAAATTCAGCCTAAACAGTTAATTTTGTAATTGAGTTGGACAGCTCCAAGCATTGTCGTCCAAATTGTTGAATCTGAGCTAAAATGAGAAATTGTCGTTCCTTGTATTATCTATTAAAAACTATATGAGCCTCAGTATCAATACAGGTTTGGGGACTGGTTTAATGAATTACAAGAAGACAAGTTGATGTTACAGAAAATTCAGTCCTTGTTTATACAGCAGGATATAATTTTTAAGGTCTTGTCAAAATTTAAATAAACCCTTTGGAAAATGTTTGTTAAATGATGGATTTTTAACCAGATCGTCTTAAGGCAATTAGGTTGTTTGAAAAATCTTGTTTGGGATTTTATTGGCACAGATAAATTCAGGGTTAAACTCTTCGTTACAAGACAAGGTTCTAATTATTTGTGTTTATTGTTTTTTTTATACTGTAATAGGCAATGTTTACTTCTATAAGGAGCATATATATTGCCATATAATTATTTACAATTAAAAGTTTGAAAGGAAACAAATCTAATTTGTGTTCCTTATGTTGTCCCAACTTAGCAACATAATGATGTGTCAGCAAAACGAGGTTAGAATTTTTATTCTGTACATTGAAATGACAATTTATTGGAATATAAACTTGTACCTGATGCATTTTGTGGTTTTGTACATGATCATCTTTTCTGATTTAGATGTTTTGGAGAGTCTTGAAAGAGAAGCACCTTTAGATTTAGAAAATGCCTGTTTTATAATCTAAAAGGTTCTTTAATTCCATTCAGTAATGGTCATATGTGAACCTTGAATAAATTAATTTCATCCTGGAAAAACCCTGTAAATTTATATTTAGAAAAGTGTGGGAACCATGAAGATATTCTTGTAGTTGGGCCATGACTTTGGACAATGTGTATGGGACATTTTCAAGGTCTGTCTTGATAAAATGGCCTTTTGGTGTTCTGCTCTAAATTTTATTAAATTTGTAAGGTATTTATGAGTCAACCAGTTTTAATTGAAGTGCAGGAATTTTATTGAATGATGATTTACCAAGCACATGTCTGATAATAATGTGTTGAGAATCTATACTGACAGAATTGAAATTCCTGTTGTATTTTTATCAGAGAGAACAAAATCTTTGAATATGTTTAACAAGAAAGAGAGAGTGCAAAAGCTTCAAATAATGTGATGTGCTAAAGGCTTTTTGTTGTTTCCACTTTTTAAGAATGTGCCAGTGATATTGTGATTCTTTGCAAGCTGTCGATTATGATATTTCCTTATTAACTGTTATGTGGAATTTTACAAACTGTCGTATTAGTCTTGCCCCAGTGATAACCATCTATGAGTTGGCAGTCATCCTCAGTTGCACCTATGGTCTCTGAGATGATGTCAGCGGTCAGATATAAAAACATGCAATAAATTAAAATGACATTTTGAAATATTTTCTAATCAAAGATTGTCTTCAATCATAGCAGGAAGATGCATGATATATGTGGAAGATTTGGCATTATGCCCACAAGTCACCTTCATTGGTGTGGGATTGAGCATGAGGGAAATAGGATCAAGCAATGAATTAAATGGGGATTTGTGATGGCAAGACATTGGAGTTGCCATGGTTTGATGTACAGTGATTATCTGCATCCATGGAAATGAAAAATTAAAGAAAAATAATTCCTCTCTTGGAGACAAGAGGCCAGGCTTCAGTTGCTTTTTATGGTGAGTGTATGATTGTCACGGAAATTATTACAACTGTTGCTTTTAATGGTGAGTGTATGATCGTCATGGAAATTATTACAACTGTTGCCTGTTCTCAGATCATGGCCATCTTGTGTTTGTTGTAGTTGAGCTCCTCTATCTTTCCAGCAGAGTTTATTTACTTTGAACATGTTTTATAGCCATATACATTTAATGAATTTAACATACATTCCCTAAAATTTCATTGTCTTGTGCTTCACACAATCCAAACAAGATGAGGACCCAGATGTCACATAGAAACTTGTCAAAATGAATGCAGGTAAATTGCAGAGGGAGAGAGTTTGCTGAGGAGATCACTAGAGAGATGTATGATGTCAGAAGTACATGCAATAAGTAGGTTAGTGAAATTCACCCTAAGCAGTTCATATTGCAATTGAGTTGGACAGCTCCAAGCATTAATACTTTTCCTGTTTTCTGTTATTAACAGCAGTGTATCAGGCATAGTTAGAAAGTGACTTGGTGTCGAAATGAATAAATTACATGCAGGTTTAAATATACCAGGTCTGTAAGCAAATTGTTGTATAACAAATCAGCCCAGTCGGTGTACATGATACAGTGTTTGGGTAGTTTTCAGTCTAGCTTTTGTAGCTGTTGATAAAATATTGTATCAAAGTGGGAAGATAAATTTTCCATCTATTTGTGAATAGGAAAATGATCAATTAAAATGGGAATAAGATGGTATCTGACTACACTGAGCAAAATGATGATCTACATCTGACAAGCATATACCTGAACATTTCTGTTGATGATGTTCTCTGATACGTTGCTCAGAAAGTTTGATGCTGGTATTCAAATTAAAGTGGGTCATGTCATCTTTATCATCTTTTGATGTGATGGAAGATTAATGGCAGTTCTTTACAGGATTAGATTTTGAAAAATCATGTCTGAATATATTATTCAAAAATTAATGTCTGAATGAAATTTCACAACTGTTGTACCACTCAGATGGCCAGGTGGTTAGAGCATCCACATTGAATGTAGGAGGGCATGGGTTAGTACCCCAACTGAGTCATAACAAAGACTTATAAAAATGGTACTAACTGCTGCCTCATTTGGTGCTCAGCATTAACACATTAACACCTGGAGCTTTTTGTCATTTTTACCTGAAAATCGAGTAGGAAACACATTTTGAAAGCTATGTCTGAATAGACTCGAAAACAGCAAATCCCCAGTCATTTTTCAATAACATACTGCCTAGTGGTGTTAGAAACATCGTTTTTCATTGGCTATTTGGCTTGCACATTAGCAGAAGGGTCATTTTATTTTATTTTTATTTTTTGCTAAATGGAGCCATTATTCTTGTATGGAGACCACTCTTTATTCCAAAAGCCCGTCTTATCCTACTTTTTGCAAATTCTCTACTGTCTGTTTGCAGTTCATACCGGTTTGCCTTAGATCTGAGACCAAAAAGTCTAAAATCCGGACAATAAATCGGATTCCGACCACAGACAAATTTTGGGTGAAAAAAAGTCGGGTCCAAAAAATGAGGTTTTTCTATCTGTATTTTGTAGTGCAACTAGATATTCCAGATTATTTGGTATCATTGTAGAACTATATCTGTCTACCTTTCTATAATACCACCCACTTTAGTGTATCATGCATGACCATGATGCTACAGAGCTCGGCAGTAGGCTACTACCTCCTGCCCTGTACAGTCGTCGCTATGGGTTAATATTTTAAGAGGTTAGTGTTAGGACTGGTCAGCCTGAGGTCAGGATACTGTGCCTGGGTGGGACATCATGCAACATGTCTGCAGTATGATGCCTCACTGCTAGACTTCACTAGAAATTACCACACTGCAGACATAGCGATATGACTGAATTTTTTTTTTAAAGCTACATTAAAAATCCAAATCACACACACACATGTACAAACTGTTGTAGTTATCTTTGCCCCAGCTATGACCATTCACAAGTTTCTTGGTCATCCATGGTTCCCACCACTGTGGCCGAGGTGAAATTTTTTTTTTAATGCAATTAAAATGACATTTTGTAAAATATTTTCTTGTAGAACGTTATATCTTAAATCATATTTAGATGACGCATGTGACGGATTTTGCTTTATGTCCCTCAATTCTCCATCTGGTGCTTGGGATTAAGTATGAGGGGAATTTGGAACATGCAATGAATTACTTGGGGATTTGTGGTGGTGAGTCATTAGAGTAGCCATGGTTCGATTTGCAGTGATTATTTGCATCCACCGAATTAAAAAATTAAAGAAAAATATTTGCTCTTTAGGTTCTAGAGGCCAATACTTCTGTTGCTTTTAATGGCAAAGTGTATGTTCTTAATGGAAGAACTCTCACGTGTACTTAAATCCAATATCTTTTTTTATTGTTGTTGGGTTTTTTTGGGGGTCATCCATAGCTCCCACCGTTGTGGCCAAGGTCAAATGTATTTTTAGCGCCTTTTTTTAATTGTTTTTTCTTTGTTGTTGTTGTTTTTAATGTTGCAGTTGATGCCATTTATAATTGCAAAAGAGTTTAATTACTTTGAACATCAAGTGATATAGAAATGAATAAAAAGTAAATTACATAGAGGGGGAGAGTTTGCAGAGATTATCATTGTAGAGTCATATCATCGTTGGGATACATACAATAAGTAGAGAAGTTAAATTCAGCCTAAACAGTTAATTTTGTAATTGAGTTGGAGAGCTACAAGCATTAATGCCTTTCCTATCCTATTCAACAGCAGTGTATCGGGCAAAGACTGAAAAATACTTGGTGAGGAAAAGAAGGAATTGCATACATGCAGGTTTAAAACATTAGGTTTCTAAATGAAACTGCACAAGAAGTCAGTCCCACTGTACAAGGCACAATTTTTGGATAATTCTCTGGCTTATTTTTGTAGCTGTTGAATTTCTTTTTAATTTTTACAAGCAAAAAGTTCAATTAAAATGGGATCAAGATGGTATGTGACTACACTGAGCAAGATGATGATCTACATCTGACAAGCATATACCTGAACATTTCTGTTGATGATGTTCTCTGATACGTTGCTCAGAAAGTTTGATGCTGGTATTCAAATTAAAGTGGGTCATGTCATCTTTATCATCTTTTGATGTGATGGAAGATTAATGGCAGTTCTTTACAGGGTTAGATTTTGAAAAATCATCTGAATATATTATTCAAAAATTAATGTCTGAATGAAATTTCACAACTGTTGTACCACTCAGGTGGCCAAGTGGTTGAATGTGGGAGGTCATGGGTTAGAACCCCGACTTAGTCATAACAAAGACTTATAAAAATGGTACTAACTGCTGCCTCATTAGGTGCTCATCATTAAGAGGTTAGTGTTAGGACTGGTCAGCCTGAGTTCATTATACTGTGCCTGGGTGGGACATGCAACATGTCTGCGGCATGATGCCTCACTGCTAGACATCACTAGAAATTACCACACTGCAGACATCAAAGCTATGTTCAAAACCCAAATCACACACACACATGTACAAACTGTTGTAGTTGTCTTTGCCCCAGTGATGACCATTCACAGGTGTCTTGGTCATCCATGGCTCCCACCACTGTGGCCAAGGTAAAACATTTTTTTTAATGCAATTAAAATGACATTTTCTAAAATATTTTCTAGTCAAACAATATATCTTAAATCATATTTAGAAGATGCATGATGTATGTGAAGGATTTTGCTTATGTCCCACAATTCTCCATCTGGTGCATTGGATTAAGTATGACTGGAATTTGGAATATGCAATGAATTACTTGGGGATTTGTGATGGTGAGTCATTAGACTAGCCATAGTTCGATTTGCAGTGATTATTTGCATCTACGGAATTGAAAAATTAAAGAAAAATATTTGCTTTTTAGGTTCTAGAGGCCATTACTTCTGTTGCTTTTAATGGCAAAGTGTATGTTCTTAATGGAAGAACTCTCACCTGTACTTAGATCCATGGTCTTTTTTTATTGTTGTTTTTGTGTTTTTGGTCATCCATGGCTCCCACAGTCAAATATATATTTTTAGTGCCTTTTTTATTGTTTTTGTTTTGTTTTTAATGTTGCGGTCGATGTCATTTGTAATTGCAAAAGAGTTTAATTACTTTGAACATCTAGTGATATAGAAATGAATAAAAGTAAATTACACAGAGGGGGAGAGCTTGCAGAGATGGTCATTGTAGAGTCATATCATCTTTTGGAATACATGCAATAAGTAGAGAAGTTAAATTCAGCCTAAACAGTTAATTTTGTAATTGAGTTGGAGAGCTACAAGCATTAATGCCTTTCCTATCCTATTCAACAGCAGTGTATCGGGCAAAGACTGAAAACTACTTGGTGAGGAAAAGAAGGAATTGCATACATGCAGGTTTAAAAAACATTAGGTTTCTAAATGAAACTGCACAAGAAGTCAGTCCCACTGTACAAGGCACAATTTTTGGATAATTTCTCTGGCTTATTTTTGTAGCTGTTGATTTTCTATTTAATTTTTTACAATAAAAAAGTTCAGTTAAAATGGGGACAAGATGATATCTGACTACACTGAGCAAGATGATGATCTACATCTGACAAGCATATATCTGAACATTGCTGTTGATGATGTTCTCTGATATGTTCTCAGAAAGTTTGATGCTGGTATTCAAATTAAAGTTTATCATGTCTTTATCAGCTTTTATTACAATGGAAGATACATGGTAGTTCTATACAGGGTTAGAAACCTCTTGGTTGAATATATTGTTAAAAAAATACACTTTTTAAAATGCAGACTGCTTGTAAATTAAACATTTTAATAGCTACAATTTATTTTGATAATCTTTTTCAACAAATTGGCAAATCATGTCTACTCTATCCACATTTACATAAATAAGTTGGCTAAATACAGTTGACAAAGAACTTGATTCCTCTCTATGCATGAAGCAGAATTTTGAGGCTGTTCTGAAGCTTGTCGATATTGATAAAATGATGCACACTTACAGAGCTTTCCTTATCAGCTGGGAGCCAGGTGATTTTCCCAGGTACTATTACTTTGCACCTGGCTACTTGAAGGAAAAAAATGCAATTTTTTGACAGGTCAAATTGAGAACATATAAGTATGTCTACACTGGTCTTCATCTTCCACATGGCACTGGTTTTGTCTTCAAGGCACACCAGGCGATCATGCAAGCATTCGGTTGACTATGTCCACTACCAAAGACATGGAGGCCCCCCAAATGCCCCCCCCCCCCCACTGCTATGACAACTCACCCTTCAACTTCAGATTTGATGGAAGGCCCAGCACTTATTTCATTGGTATGAATTTATGTGGTTTTGTCCCTAATTTGTGAATATGCCCCTGTTGAGAATTTTGGTTGCTGTTTTCATAATTGTTTGGCCTGAAGAAAGCATATTTTGATTTTTGTGGGATTTCATGTCATTTTTCTGTACATGATCTACATGGAAGTATGTACATCTGGTAGAGGAAGAACCACCAACCCATGGGAAACTAATGGCGAGCTCTTGCTTGCCACACATTGGTCAAGCCAAGACTTGAACTAACAGTCAGATGTGAGATGTGTGAGATATCTATCTAGGCAAGTGCCTTAGACTACTCGGCTACCATTGGCCCATGTGAAACGTAATAGATGTCCAAGGAGGTGGATCATTGTTCATTATGTCTTCATATCTTTGGCATGAAGGTATAATGAAATCCCTGGATGTGGGGTTGGTGTTATCTTCATAGTTAGACCATTGTTCATTGGATCTTCATGTCTTTGGTTGCCATTAATACAAGTACTTGGGTATGGTGGTAATTGGAACATAATGACAAATTACATGAGGATGTGATGGTTAGCCATTGGAATTACCTTATTTAGATTTGCAAAAGTTGATCTACATCCACAGAAATTTGAAATTAAAGAAAATATTACATTTCTCAGGTTCAAGAGGGCAAATCTGTTGGTTGGATTCATGTGCCTAGTGTATGATTGTGATGGAAATATTACAATGGTCAAATGTACAAGTATCCATTATTTAAGCTGTTGTAATAATTGACCAGTAGAGCTGTGGGATGGTCTGTTCTCCATTGTCTGTCATCCATTGACCCACCCAAGTTCTTGATATTCCTCCAAAGCTGCATGGAGGATTGCCATGAATATATATATATATATATATATATATATATATATATATATATATATATATATATATATATATATATATATATATACATATATATATATACATATATATATATATATATACATATATATATGCACACACACACACACACACATTATGCTTTTTTCTGCCTAATTATGTCTTGTGATTGCCTGTATATGTATATGCTTTCTGGTTCATTATAAAATGAAATACAAATAAAGAGAAAGTTGTGTTTGTTATTTTTATTATAATCTCTTTAATCCCACTCATCATACAAATTTCATAATATTGTAAAATGGAAGACTTGTGTAAAAATAGCATAAGAGTAAATTTGCCCATCCTGGACCTGCTTGTGATTGTTTTCTAGTTGTAGCAACTGTATAACACATTTGCAAGAAAAAGTATGGGTTTCTTTAATTTGAAACTTTGATAAGAGATTCTTTATATTCATTACAGTCAAACCCACTTATCTCGACCTCGGTTATCTCGACAACCCGCTTATGTCGAGCGTTTTGGTCCGGTCCCGAAAAAATTCTTCTTTGTTATGCTATTTTTTACCCGCTTGTCTCGACCTCTGTTAAGTCGATAACCCGGTTATGTCGGGCATAAGTTTCGGTCCGAAGTAACATGTGGACCCGCTTAATTCGACGAAATGCAACTTTTTAACGTCAATCTCACAGAAATTGTACAAGAAATAGTCAGCAAAAGCGATCGATTTGTAGAAAATATGAAGTAATATCAGTCTGCTTTTGTTTACTCAGGTGCTGATCTGTAACGAACGATTCAAAAGCACTTACGTTTTCATACATATGCTCGGCACCGTCGACACTTGCCACAAACAATTTCATTTTTTTAATGCATTCAGCCATTTCACTGTAGCTTGGGATAGTGATAGGCTGATCATCATCATCATCATCATCATCTTGCTTGCATGATTGTATCTGCTTCGTTGTCACCGATTGGATTATTTCCTCATCAGTAAGTTCACCATAGGCATTGGCATCATCATCCACGTGAACATAATTAGAAAATTCATCCCGAGCAATGCCTATGGAGTCCGCAATCTCATCAGCCATCGCTTCAAGACCTATTTCTGATTGAGGCTCTTTAATTTCTTGTGCAATTAAACACTGCTGGTGAAATTCTTCATCAGAAATTTCCGGAAAAATACAATGGAACCAGCAGTTTTGAATGGTTTTCGGCGATACACTGTTCCAAGCTGCACGGGCATACATGATGGCGTCTAGCAGAGTTGGTTTATAGGATCGCTTTTCCTCATTTGCACTCACAGTCAATGTACATGTACATGTACATGTATTTTCAAAAACATTTATTGATCTTTATCTGCGAGATACTGTCATATATTAACCTGGATATAATACAATCTTGGTTATTTTGCACCTAACACCGCGTTATGCTTGAATGGCGGGTGCCTGAAAGCAATCGGTGGATGTTTCTCTCTCACTCTCTCGTTTGTGATTTTCTTTGATCCATTTTTCAATCTGATAACATATTCAAACCTCTGAGTACAACCATACATGATTTGTTTTTCAATATTCACATCAATTATAAAAATGCGTCGTGTGTTATCTGACATAAGTGATGCACACTACAGTAATGGATGCATACGCTACATGTGATATATGGAGTTCATAGATATATTTTTTCTTTAATAAATTACTTATGATGATAAAAAAGGAATAAATGATAACAACACCAGGTTAGTTCATTTCATTTTATTATCAATTAAGCGTTTTGTTTATTTTATTGTAACATGCAGTGGGAGGGGATTCCAGTAAACACCAGCAAGAGACAGGAGTAATGCTCAAGGACATTTTTAAAATTACCGGTTTTTATGAACCCGGATATCTCGGGACCCGGTTATGTCGATGATTTTTTTACACCCCCAACGTAATCGAGATAACCGGGTTTGACTGTATATAGTTATTTAGTGGACCAGTCTGCCCTTGCCAGATGTTAAGTGAAACAGGTGTTCACGGTGCAAGTTGTGGATGTTATATGCTTGAAAAGTGTTGAGCTTATGGATCTCTTTAACCTTAAAACATGTCAGATCAGATAAAGGACAAATCAACACTGCTTAAAAAATTGTTAAAGTAACATGAGTGATACAGCACATGGATTGAGCACATCAGGTTCATTGCAGAATTTGTGCACTTAGAATCATTCAGTGAATGTTAGACATGTGGACTAGTTAAAGTAATTGCTGAATATAAATAATTTGTCAGTATGTTTTGTAATGTGTTCTGTTTTTAATCTATATGGATTTTGTCAAATTTTCCCAAGAATTTTGACCAGCTACAGATCCAGGTTAGCAAAAATAAATGTACATGTTTCATGCAATGTACTGTAATGATGGTACTTAATATATAAATTACACTTTTTATGCTCAGATTATGCTTTTTTACCACTTATATTGGCAAAAATTACACATACCTTTCTTGGGGTTAACATTTATGCACATTCTAGTTTGTCCCATGTGAAAATTTTGCCACTTAGACATCAAATGTTCCTGCCTTAGCAGTCATCTTGTACATTGTGAATGGATGGTCCAAACATTTTTTTTTATATACTGAAAGACAATTGATGATGTCAGGTTGGTACTAAATGAAAATGGCACCAGTCTGATCTCCAATATGGCCACCACAACAGCCATCTTAAGAATTTATGTGACAGCTATTCCTTTTGAATGGAAAATCAGGTTGACATTGGAATTTTACCAGAGGATTTCTGATGTCTAGTTGGTCCTAAATAAAAATGGTGTCCATTTGAAGTCCAATTTTGCAGCCACAGTTGCCATCTTGGAAATCATGTTATGGCTATCCCTGAATGGATGGTCAAATCAACATGTCCTTGTCACTAAAGGATTTCTTATGATGTCTTTTGGGTTGTGAAGAATATTTCTTTTGACTAATTTGCTGCATTTAGGCAGTTTGTCTGAGAATTACCTAGAGGCACCATGGCTCCTAGATGAGTCATATTTGTTTGATGCAAAAAAATGAGAAGCAAAATGCACCTTTAATAGAAAAAAAAAGTTACTGTGATTATGTGTAAATCCATTCCACACTTATTATAATATGTTTTCTCCCAAAATCAGTATTGTAAAGGGCACACATTTTTTGGAAAAGTAGTGATTGAGATATTTTTACAGTCAAATTGGGTAAAATGGGGTTGATTATTAGGTTGAATTCCATCCCTAAAATATGCCTAGAAAAATCCCCCCAAAAAGCCTTGAAAATTGGTGCTAATTTTTTTAATACAATCATAAAAATGTGGGAACTTTCAATATTCTTTTTAGAATGTTCTTTATTGTATCTGATTTAGTTAGGTTTTCAGCATATTGTACATTTTCAGGAAGCAATGATGCCTTGTGCTGAGGCACTGGAGAACACCAAAATGAATGACCTACTGGTCCAAGTGCTTGTGGCTGGGAAGAATTATCTTACAGCTGTCAAACAGTCCTCCACTCCCAAGTAAGTTTCTTTTACACACTCACACTCTCTCTCTCTTTCTCTCTCTCTAAAAATCTGGAAAAATAAACAACATGGCTGACAGCAAATGTACCTGCAGATCATTGGTTTCTTGGACATTCTTCATACAAAATATTCCCAAATATAAACTTTTTGGTTAACTATCTGTTGCATTATAGGTTATGACTTTTGACCTTATCAAGAGGCCTTCATCAGAGGAATGACTTCTGGACTGGAGTCACATGATCAATTGTTGACCATGTGACAACACCCTTCTTTACAATGGCAGAAGTTCTAATCCATAATCGTGGCTTGTACATTTAGTTGACAATTTGACTCCAGTCCAGAAGTTATTCCTGTGACGAAAGCTTTGTGATAAGGTCAAAAGCAAAGGAGTAATTACCCATTATGCTACAGAAATGTATATATTCTTAGTTTCATTGACTGCAAATAGCTGTAGCAGGGAACAATATTCATTCTAGTATCAACTTTATGGTTGGTTGATTCCGATGAACCAATAACAATATTCATTCTAGTATCAACTTTATGGTTGGTTGATTCTGATGAACCAATAATCAGTCTTGATATTTCATCTGATTCCCAACTAGTACAAGTACATGCTTTCTTTTCTGTATGTTTCTCTGCTTACCCATGCTAGTCTGAAAAAGTCCATAGTGGAGGTGGGATTAGTTTGAAAAGTTTGACATAGCTGATGCAATATCCGTCTCAACAAAAATGTATCAGTTCACAGCCTTCATGTGCAGATCTCAAAACACTGCTTAAAATGCTATTGTCCTGAAGGGTCTAAAGCAAATCTTGTCTTTGGTCCTTCATGAGAGCTGTATACCCACCCCATCAATAAAGGTGAAAAATAGAAAATAAAGGACCAACATATATTATTTACTCATTGTTGTTAATCATTAGCAAACATTAACTAAACACTTATTGATCATTCTGTTTTTGGCAACATTTACCACATTTCAATGATTTTATATATTTAGCCAGTCATATAGTAAAGTTCAAGTACACAATAAAAAACGTTTAACATAAACTGATGATCTTTTAATATTCACTTAAGATCTGCAAATTTAGGATGTTTGCACTGTCCAACACCTGGGACAAAAACAAAAAACAAAAAAATTTAAAACATTAAAACAACAACAAAAAATGGGGAAAAATTATTTATTTGATTTACATGGACTTTTGTCATGATGGCTTAGTTGTTAGCATGCTGGACCAAACTGAAAGTGGGCTATTTGGATGGTGTTTCCTTGGACAACATACATTACTCCAATTTCCTTGGCTCAAAATGATCTACCTGTGTCGCTTTGGTGTCAAATGCCAAACCAAATCATTGTTGCATGCATGCTTTGTTAATTTAGTGTTTAAACAGGATTAACCATCAGCCTAAATCCTGTATCAAATGCATCATTGCAGAGCCTATAGTAATTTCAAAAACTATATTTTAGATAAAATGTGCATCTGCTTTTACAACTCCAATGATTCACAATGTCTCATATCTGTTACAGGTGGTTAGCTCCCCTTCTTATCCTCCTGGATCTGTACGAGAAGGTATCTGTGATATCTAAAAGAAAAGCTGAAGCTGAAAAAATGCTTGTAAGTTGCTTCTACTGTTTCTATTCTAGTTTATGACCACCAGAGCTATAAAAAAAAATTGCACAAGGAGGGACATTTTCTTAATTATAAATCTGCCTCTCTTATTGTCCATTCATTTCATCCATCCATCTGTCCCACAATCTTGTTAGCACAACATGGTCTGCACTTTGGATGCCACTTGGAGCTGTGCATATCAACAGATCAATATGCTTCCATAATTTGTGTTAGAATTATTGCCCTTTTTCATGACACTCGTTAGAATGACAATGTATGTATTATTGAATCATTTTGCTCCAGTTCTGTTTGTTGCATTTATTGCCATTGTTAACATAGTTTATACAAATCTTGTTAGTGATACAAGTCCTGTAGTTTTTGACGAATTACCATGAAACGTAACTATTATGGACATCATCTGACAATGCACATATTGCAAAATCACTTCTCCAGCAAATTTTCATTTTGATTTCTAACTTAATGCAGTATATCACAGCGTACTTTGTGCAACTAGACATTTTTTTATGGATTACCATAGAACTTGGCAGGTATTGTGGTCATCACCTGAATATGCACCTGTTGACAAATCACTTTACTCCTTCATTTTTTGTTAGTTACTGCCTTTTTGTATTGTAGCTTAATTATACAACATAATCTTGTTGGTTTAATAGGTTCCACTGTTTTTCATAGATGGCCAGGAAAAGAGTAATTACTGTGGTCATCAACAAATCACGTTGCTCCTGCAATTTTTAGCTGTATTTGTCATAGACCAGAAGAGGTTATGGGATAATTTGTCTGTCATGCATCCATCAACCTTTTTTTCGTTAATATTTGTACAATTCTTAGCACAAGTTGAAAAATTACACACATTCGTTCCAAGGTCTAGTGTGACATGACTGAAAATTATGCTGTCTGAACAGTCATTATTGCGATACAGTAGCCATCTTGAAAATTTTACTGCTACTCTTCCTAAACAGAAAGTTGTATCATGGGGTCTGCAAGAGAAGACTTCTTCTCATGTCAAGATGGTCCTGAATGTAGCTGATGCAGATCTGACAACCAGTATGGCCATTATAGCAGCCATGTTTAAAATCACGTTATTACTATCTGTCATTAATGTTGTTGTAGGGTTTAACGCTATTTTTTGGCACCCGATAGGCTATACATGGCGGCCAGTATAATTGGTGGAGGAAGAACCTGGGAAAACCCCGGAAAGAACCACTGACCCACGAGAAGCTACTGGCAAGCTTTCTCACATACCCATTTGGGCAAATCCGACACTACAACCCATGCAAAGGTAAGATGGCAGTGATCCATAACAGTGTGCTTTAGACCACTCAGCTACTCTCCCCCCCCACCATGAATGGAAGGTCATATCAACATGTCATTTTAACCGGAACACTTTTTATTATATGGTTAGTATTTAATGAAAATGATGACAATCTTGCATCCAGAAACTTGTTAAACATTATGGTCATTGTCTGAGATAATGCACGTTGACCAATTTTTGTGTACATACTATTGTTTTTCAGAAGAGTTGTGCCTTTTTTGACTAAAGAATAATATCCATCATGGGATAGTGCTAGCTCAGGATGTCAGATCATCACTATTTTCATTGAAGACTAAACTGACATCTTAAGGCTTCTGGTGGAAACTCCTCATCAGTACTGTTGTGACAAGATTTTTATAACTGCTGACATGGCAACGATATAAGATGTCAGACGGGCACCATTTTATTCAGGACCTACTAGACATCACAAGAAGTATTTTAGTGAAAGCCCATATGACATGACCAGCAATATGATGGCTTTCTTGAAAATCTTGCTACTCTTAAATGGATGGTCATATCTCAACATAAAGTTTTCACCAAACCATTTCTTATGATGCTTAGTTATTCTTAAGTGAAAATGGTGGTGATCTGATGTCCAATATGCCCACAGCAGCCATCTTAAAAATCTAATTACTACACCTCCTAGACGGAAAGGCATATCTTGAAAATATATTTCCACCAATAGATTTCTTATGGTACCTTCTTGTTGGTCCTAAATAACAAGGTTGCCAATTGTATATCCAATATGACTACCCCAACAACTGTCTTAAAAATATTGTTTTCACTACTCCTCCATAATGGATGATCATTATGACATAGGGTTTCACCAGAACACTTGTAATTGTCCTAAATGAAAATGGTGCCAAGCTTTCAACCAATGTAAGCACCACAGCAGTTACTTTGAAAATCTTATTATCATTGAAGCATATCATAGATGGTTTTGACACTCAAAAGATAAAAGGAAGAAATAGTCTTATCTTGAATTCCTAGAAATTGTTTTTGCCTAGTAGATTGTCAGTCTCTCGTATATTTTGTATTGTCTCTTAATGCAAGTATTTTTAAATGTTGTCCTTACAGGCAAATTGTCAT
Organism: Sinohyriopsis cumingii; assembly: GCA_028554795.2. Lineage (NCBI taxonomy): Eukaryota > Metazoa > Mollusca > Bivalvia > Unionida > Unionidae > Sinohyriopsis > Sinohyriopsis cumingii. The sequence goes on from JAPYKE020000047.1 coordinate 1,038,174, forward strand.
ACATGGAAGTGGTTTGATGATAGTAGTGGAAGATGGTGTAAATACAGTGTGGCTAACAACAAGACTATTGATGATGCATATCAGAATGGGGATACAAGTGTCAGGTAAGGGAGAAAAAGAAAGGTTTTCGTACTTAATGCTTATAAATATTGCTGCCAATAATGCCTCTAATAGAAGAAAGACCTGATTAGAGCACATGTCAGTTGATGTGGCAGCACTGATTTCTAGCAGTATTATGTTAAATTGGATATTTTTGCAGGATCTGTTTTAGAACTGAAAATAGGAAGAGATCTACATACACCCACCCCATTTCAGAAATATTGGAGGTGGTTAGTTTTCTTTTGTCCATCAATCCATTACCACAAGTTTATTATCTACTTGGAGGATTGCTATGAAATGTAGAGGTATATTCGTCCCATGGTCTAGTTTGCACTAAATGAGAATGGAACAGCTTGGAAATTCAATATGATCACTAGTATGGTCATCTCGTAAATCTTCTCGCTACACTTCCTGAATGGATTGTCATATCAACAACAGGAGTTTTCACTAAATGAATAATTATGTATTATTGGTCCTAAATAAAAATGGTTCCGATCTGAGGACCAGTATGGTCACTGCTGAGGCCATCTTGAAAATCGTGTTGTTTTTACTTCTGACTGGAAAGTCATATTGATATGTAATTTTCACCAGAAGACCTCGTGTGATGTCTAGTTGGTCTTAAATGAAAATGGTGCCCATATGGTGTCTAATTAGTGGCCAGCTTGATGTTCCTTTTATCACTTCACCTGAACCATTGCTTATATCAGCATGGGGTTTCACTAAAAGATTTCTTGTAATGTTTTGCAGATTGTAATTTAAAATGTTGCTTACCTGATGTTGAATATGTGGTCATCTTAAAAATATTTTTTGTGTGCTGCTACTCGTAAATTGAAATGTATGCGCACGACTCAAGTTTATGACATCTCATTGACCACAAAGTTCTTCATGACCACCAGTCTAGTTTTAGACACCATTTCTGTGAAACTGCTAGGTTGACACGTGGCTGGGGGTTTTAGATAAAGGAAAGCTAGTTCGTAGTATTTTTGTTGATTTTCAAAAAGCGTTGGCTCTTGTTGATCATTAATAAATATAAAAATTAAAAATCGGCAAATCTCAGATGGCTTGCTTGATACAGATTTCAGAAAGTGACTTTTTTGTGGACAGATATCTGAAAATGTAAGAGTTTTTGTGTCCCAAGGATCTTACTCTGACCCCTTTCATTTGTTACTTTCATAAACAATGTTCCTCTACAGACTGGACATACAGTATCATCAATTGATCTATATGTTGGTATATCATACCACTTTCTTGGATGAACACACCTGCAAAACTGAATGAGAAAATCTTCAAATAACATTAAACAAGTTTCATATGTGTGTCAGGAGAGTCATTTGATTGTAAATAAAACGGTTTCATTAATCACTACACAGCAAAAAGGAGCAAAATTAAAGACAGACTTCTTAAGCCATTTTCTTTAATAATGAAAAACTGAACGCGGTTTTACATGGACAAAATGTTTGGTATTATTGGTGACAGTAATTTCCTTTTTTGTTCTGATCAATAAGTCTCATTGCAAAGAAAACAAATTCCTATCTGCTGTTAAGAAAAAATACTTTATTCCAAAACAGTACCATGTGGCTTTTCATAAATGGAATTTAGATACTTGGAATTCTTCAGTATGATATTAATGCATCATGGTGAAAGTGTCCTCCACATAATAAGGATGGGTTGCATTGGAAAGAACATTGTGTTCAAAATATTCCATATACAAATTTGCCACAAGAATAGACACTGTCAAGCCCATTCTTGCCCCAAACTTCTGTTGATAATATTCTCCCTGATAGACAAAATAAGTCGTATTCAAGACCAATCTGTTAACTGTTCTAGGACCAAAGTAGTGTATTTATTTCACTCTGTGTCCTTTGAGAGTCTATTTTGAATGACTAACAAGGCCTTGCCAACATGTATGCAGGTAAAAAGGGCACTCGCATCATAAGATGCAAATTTTTTCCCTGGAGTAACTTCCAACGCGCTGCTAGGTATTTTGACACAGGTTAGTTAATACAACCAGCACCTGATTCAATAGGACATGACAGCTTTTTTTGTCTTATGTACCTTGGGGAGTCCATAAAACTTGAGTACCTCCTCACTGGTAAAACAAATATGATTGTACAAAACTTTATCGATCTTGTCATCATTTTTCCCATGTTTGTAAAGTGTCAATAAACTTACTTTTATATTTACTAGTGGGATCTTTTTTAATTTCACCTATTTCTTCCCATCCATCAAAAGTGACCTGATGTCACAGTCCCTCCTATTCATAACCATGGTTGTTATAACTTTGTTCTCCTCTGGAAGTATCTGAATTAAATCAACTTTTCTGAGACTCGCAAGGGCTTCCCTTTCTGGGTAACTAATATTCATTTTTCTTGGTTTTTCTCAAGTTAAGGCTTTAAATACTTCACTTTTATGATAGCCTGCCAATTCCATGGATATCAAAATTTCCTTAACCAAACATATTCAGACCCTTCTTTAACACGCTGATTTCTGTTTTCGATAAAACTTTGTTCAAAACATTGATAAACAATCAGTTATGATCCATTTTACTATCAGTGTTAGTCTTATTCAGACTGGATTATTCAAGTTTCTTCTTTCCTTGTGTGTTTGATGTTGATAGTAAGAAAAAATATTTCACCTGTAAAATGATATTAGATGGGCAAACTAGAAAAATTGTAAAGACTTAACCTTAGGAAAGTCTAAATAATGTATAAAGTTTCTGTTAAGTCCATCCCATATACTTGAGAAATAATTTTATATGTGGAAATACCAACAGCACTCCAATCAGTGACAACCAAAACATTTTAATTACAAAAGCACAAAAAGAATGATATAAAAATAGTTTCCAATATTCTGTGGCCATTATATGGAATAATATCCTAAATGAAATGAAAGAATCTTCTAGCATATCAGTTTTATGCCAAAAGTGTATTAAAAGGATAAGATCTAAAATCTCCATCTCCTCCATCTGCTTTCTGTACAGTGTGCAAGGGCAGGGGAAACTGTCCCGATTTCAGATTTGGAGGTCACACAACATTTTAGAGGGACGAATGAAAATAATAGTACATAATGCAGTAATAGACAATCATGAGATGATCTGGTTTGCTTTGAATGTTTTGCCCCCTTAAATTCATGGTCTCCATTGTACTGTAATATTTTACTTGAACACTTACATTTGCACAATAACAGTTTTAATGTATGCTCAAGTAACTCGTAGAAGCATTACATAATTGAATATCTGGTTAACCTCAAACAAGCTGTTCTGTGGAATTTTCCATTCTGGATCTTACATTTACAAGCTTTTACTATTATAAATGCCTATGGTTTCTGAATTAATTTTTATTTCAAACTAACAAATCAATAATTAAATCAGAAATTGTTTATTTGCATAAATTTAGTCTCATTTTTATTATCAAAATTGAATTTTCCTCGCTGTAGGGGTGACATGTGCCTTGAAAATATGTTACACTAATGGCGGTCAAAACGTTACCATACAATTTAGCTGTTTGCCACAAATTTTGGCTGTTTTCATTATCAGATACATTGCTTCAGAATAGATATTTATTGTCATTTGACAGTTGTATCACCATTTATGACTTTGCACCAACAGACATTGGAAGACACCCACTAATGAGAAATTATAGGTCTAATTTTTTTAATTATTTTTCTGATGAAAAAGCATGCCAAAGGATGCACACAGGGTCAAGATTTGGGGGAACATACAACATATAAATAAGGGAAACCCAAGAGCCTGTGTTCTGTGTGCAACACTTGGTATTTGTTGTGCACGAGTTTAACTTTGACTAGTAATTTCACCTCTCAGTGTGCTTACATTTTACATGTATAGTCAACTTACTAAACCCCGAACCAAACAGCTTGGTAGTTTCCTACAGCATACTTGAAGAAGGATCATCTTGATCTTAGTAAGCTACATAAGTACCTGTATCCCTGAGGTTCACGGACTGAACTTGACTTGCTGATTTTTACGGAGGGAACTCGTATCATTTTACTGCAGGTCTTACTGAAATTACCTTTCAATTAAAGACTTTAGCGAGCATAATGAAAATACAGTTTTTGCAGTCAGATCCTGATGTTGACTTCTCCATTTTTGATCTGGCTCCAGGTTTCATATTAGATTTGGTGGAAGTCATCAGTGACAGATGCATGTAGTCGTGAATATCAGCCCATAGTAAAGGTTTTATTTATATAATGAAACCTGGAGGAAAAAAAAGCACCAAAATAAGAAATTTATTTGATGTCAGTTTTTACAGTTTTATTACATTCGTCATTATGTGGACACTATTTACTAACCTTGACGGTAATGTTTACTATCTGCTGATCAGGATCCATACATACCTCATGTAGAGGCTGGGCATCATAATCACTTGCAGTATAGATGTCTAGTCTGAGTCATAGAATAAGAATTGGGATCTGCATCCATAGCTATGTCATTAAGGACAGTATCAGAACTAGACCCAGCCCCAAAGTTCAGCTGCCTATGAAATATGATCTGCAGAAAAATGAGTAACAGCAGTCCGTAGTGTGTATTTGCATAAGAATTCATTGAACAGTGAACAGCAATGTAATGATTTTATCCTGTTTCTGTATTACATGTGAATTCTGTAACCCAACTATTTTCATTTGATAGTGACAACATGGCATTTAAGAATTTTTCAGATTTTCATCCTCATATAGTTACTTAAACTGAAGTCATTTCCACAGAACCTTTGTATCAGTTGTTAACTATACTGAATTTACTCTTTAGCATATCAGATTGTCACAAATTTCAGATTGTCTTGTGAAAGTTTGCAAAAGGACTGTCAAACTTTGGCAGAAAAGAAGTCTTTTGAATTTGTTACATCGGCAGAAATATAGCTATCAAGAGTTCACTTGGAAAGGAATGAGACAAATGAGAAAGGTGGTTAATTGTGTATTGACTATCAAATGGCTTACAGTTGATTTGATCCACTAAAATTACTACAGTAATTCATTGCCAGTTGAGAGATTATTTCATTGCCAACTATAAAACAATGCATTTTAATACAGATTTTGATTTCAGGTTTCAGGCGGGTAGAAGACGATACACAGTACACTTTAACTCGATGGTTCAGGTAAGCTGTTTGGATGTTTGCTTTTCAAAGGATCAAAATTTGACTACTCATATGAATGTTCCTTATTGTGCCAGAATTATGTATTCACCTCCTTGTGCATTATGCAGGCCACGTTGTCAGTTTAAACGGAGGACAAGGGTGGAAGGAGATCGAAGCAGGAATGAAAACTTGCTACTAATAGGCTTTATAAAGAAGTTTTAGCTTTTGACAAACCTTCATTGAATCTTTATTTTGTGATAAAGTAGTATAACTTTCCCATGAAACGCTCATACTGACCCTCTTTTTCTTTCCACACAAATGTTAATCCTGTCAGTTTAAAAATATTGCTGTGTTGCCTTTGCAGCGCTGTGCGATATCAGTTATGGTGGGATAAATGCATGCATGCAGTAAACAATATAGACAGCTGTGTAACTTGGGTATGGATGAATTCTTTATAACAGAGTTTGCTCTTTATCAGCCATAGGTATGCATAGTAAATTTCAACATGTTGCCATGTTTTATGTGCCAGTCATTGTTTATGCACAACAGTGTAATGTCATTAGTTAAAGTTTAGTTTCATACTAAAATTGCAATAGATGGCTGATGGTGTAGTTATCTTGATTGACTGCTTCATCCTAAAGTTAGTATTTTAGCTACTGGTGTATACATTTTGGAATATTTCCTGCTTCTTTGTCCTTGTTATTGACATGATTGATTATATCATTTTTCTTGCCTGTTTGTCCTTCTTTCAGTTTATTGTTTCTTTACTTACAGAATCTAGGGTTTTTTTTGTTGTTGTTGAAAGACATTGAATAGAACCTTGGAACTACTCATTATCATGCATTATTAATGGAACAAGTGCAAGCAGTGCTCCGGGGCCCAGAGTGGCCGAGTGGTCTAGTGTGTTCACCATTACAGATCACTGCCATCTCACCTCTGTCTGCGTGAGTTCGAGTCTCAGGCTCGGTTAACGTTGATACATGAGAAAGCCTGCCCGTAGCTTCTCGTGGGTCGGTGGTTCTTCACAGGGTTTTCCAGGGTTCTTCCTCCACCAATTATACTGGCCACCATGTATAGCCTATCTTGTGCTGACAAATGGCATTAAACCCTACAACAACTACTGCAGGAAGTGCTCCAAGTGGGAAAAACAATTCAAGATGGCAGATAGGATGTTTGATAGTGTGTTTGCATCTCAGAAAACATAATGGTAATCCCCTTTAACAAATCATATTCAAATGATAAAGGCTATTCCATTTAATTTATGGAGATGTTGTCAGTGCTATTTTAGGTTTCCTGTACAAGGCTTTTATACTACTGACAGTGACTGCATATATAAAAGCTCATTTGTATATAACCCACTGCTTCATGGCCATTTTTTCCTAGGTCCTAGGCAACAGCTAGTATTCAGTTTCTTATCACTTCTTGTGAAGGGGGCTAACTTTGCATACTGTATTATTTGCACATTCTTGAGACTTGTCTTGTGACCACATACATTTTCTTTGCACCGTGTATGCTTACTGTTATGGCTGGAATCACGACACTAAGTGAGTGGATACATCTTGATGAGTACTATGCCATCATCACAAAAGTAGATCAATGTGACCCATATTTTATGCTTCTCTTAGCATCACACCCATACAGCAGAAGATCACTGTGCCTTCATTTCACATCTTTACCACCTGAGGTTTTTTTTTTTTTTTGTATTTTGCTTGTGACCATGGGTGATGGTTGTTCTATGTACCAGGTTTAAATCCCAGTATTTGCTGGACATGGCTTGTAATTCAGAGGTTTTGCTCTTTGCAGTAAAGATGTATGTTGTGGGATATTTAATAAATATCATTATATGACACTGTCTTTGATTTGCTTTCCTATGAAACTATCAAATAAGCAGTATAACAAAGTGAAAGCAAGGTCACTGTGTCTAGTGCACTGATTCTTTATTTGTCAGACCATCAACAAATGTGTTTAATACTAAACTTATTTCAAAGATGACTAGTTTACACATTTGTTCTTACATAATCAGTAGAGTTGTCACTGACTAAGCTGCTTACATCTTGACTACCTGAAGGCTGTACTGCTCACAATATTCTTATTAAATGGGGACAGACAAGGGCCACTTAATCCTTTAATGATCAGTGGTTTGTTAATGGGTCATGTCTATACATCAGTCAGTATTGAATCAAGTTATTGATTTTTTGTCTTATGCCTTTTCACAGGAAACAATAATTTGAAGATGAAGATCACATTTGTGAACATTGTTTTTTGCGTGATTATTCAGGGTTCGTATGGTCATTAAAGGTCATTGAAAGTTAAGTGTTCGGTAAATAGTGAACTATGGCTGTTTCCTCCTCTCCCTCATTTTTGTTCTACTCCCACCTTATTTTTGTAACCAGTGAGACCACACACACACACACCCCTTAGATAAAATACAGGCAGCAGTTCTGTAGTGAAAGCACTGGAGTTGCAGCTGGAGATGAAAGTATAGAAGCCAAAGGGCAATGGTTAACATCTGGGTCCAGTTACAGTAGCATTTTAAATATCATTTGCCTTTCATATTACATTTATTTATGTAGTGTTTATGTATTTGTTTCTTGTATTTAAATTAGTAACTGCAGCGGAACACTTTATCATGAGTAATCATTGATAAGTGAAAACTGGTCACTGAAAAGTCACTGAATTTCAGGTCTCCTGATCTGTATGAACAATGTAATTAATGTTTACATTGGTTGCTGGAGGTAGTTGATAGAGCCATGTAGGAGCAATCTTTGTAGTTGTTCATTGCATTCATATAATAAAAGTAGGTCAAGATATTACACCTTGCAGAAGTGCATTCCCCCGTCTTAGGTAGATTTGAATGGAATAGCCCCGAGACATTTTTTGGATTTTGTTTGCAAATTGTAATTTTACAGAGTATTATCAGGATATAAGACCACTCTGTTTTTTTATTTTTTATAAAAATTTAATAGGTGGCTCTATGGTTTAATTATAATAAAGTTTATGTTTATTGCCCTTGATACAAGGTGCATATTGATATGAACTCCGCAGAAAAGATTTTGTGTTTTAATAAGTAATATAGATTGATGTTAGATATTACTTAGCTAGATTTTTTTGTAGGTGAATGAAGAGACGGGTAATCGTAGACCAATAATGTTGACACTGCCTGGTGCAGATGAGAGCAAGCAGAATAAAGATGATCCAAAAGAAGAAAACAACACTTTTGACTCTCAGCCACCAGGTCAGTTTCTTTTATTTGTAAACCAAGTTTTATTTATATTGAATTGTACAAATTTGAAATTATCCAGTGGTATTTCAGTGTTTGAGATGTCATAATGTGGTGTTGTCTTTGAGGTGGAGGAAGTTCAAGCAAAATGCAAGCAATTGATTTGTTAAAATTATTTCTTCTGATATTACCAAAAATGCACTTCAAAAGATGTTATTAAGATCATTTATTGAAGAAAGATCTTTTCAACCCTGCCTGCATTGCTGACAAGATTTTTGTCACTGCTGGGATGGTCAGTTGTATGTTTTGTCATCTGTCCATCCATTAGCACAAGCTTTTAATCACTACTTGTCCTAAACTACTTGGATAAAAGTTTGCACACACATTCATTCCATGGTATCATTTGTCCTAAATGAAAATGTTGATCAGACATCCAGGACAGCTGCCAAAGTGGCCAGTTTGAAGATTTCGTTATTTCTGCTCATCCAGAATTGATGGTCATGTCAACATGGAGGATTTTTATGATGTTTGATTCATTCTAAATGATGTCCATTATGGTCACCACAGTGGCCAGCTTTAAAATCTTGTTATGCATACTGCTAAATATAAAGCCATACACCAAATGAAAATGGTGCTAATCTGATGTCCAATTTGGCAGCCACAGTGGCAAACTTGAAAATCTTGTTATGGCTACAACTCTTTAATGAAAAGTAATATTGCCATGAGACTCATCAAAAAATATCTTACGATGTCTGATTGGTCCTAGATGCTACTTATCTGATGTCTGACATGTCTACCACAAGCCATCTTGAAAAATAATGTTACTACTTCTGAATCGTCATACTAACATGGGGGTTTTACTAAATGGATTTTTGTGATGTCAGGTTGGTCCTAAATGAATCCATAATTGCAATCTTAATTTTCTTCCTGATCGCTGGTCATAAGGAAAACATTCTTTCACCATAAGACTTCCTATAATGTCAAGTTGGTACTAATGGAAATGGTGCTAGTCCAATACCAAATATGACCTCTATGTCACCCATCTTGAAATTCTTGCAGAATAAGTTATGTCAACATGGGCTTTCCGCCAGAAGACTGTTGGTTAAAAATGAAAATGGTGTCCATTTTACATTCAATATGTCCACGACAGCAGCAAATTTGAAAACCTTGCTATGGCTGAAGAATATAATGGATGGTTTTAATACACCTGGAGTTAAAAAGAATTGGTCTTACCTTGAACTCCTGACACTTAGAGCAACAGCCCCTTCACTGTTGTTTCAGTAGCTATCAAATACAGTAATGAATAGTGACGTAGTTATTTTATCCATGTACATGATACCAGTAATTATGTTTGTGGTTGTCATAGAACTCAATCCTTGTACAGCAGTTTACAGTTTGGTAACATGCAGTATTTATAGGAGGTAAATGACACAAGTTTTGTAAGAAAGGTTAATAATATTTAAAAAAAAACAGATGAAGGTGGGTGTGTCTAGAGGACAAAGATTGTAATAGAAGATGATGGGCAAAGTTATTGATGGACGAATACCTTAAAAATTAGTACCTCAAAAATGCTAGATTCCAGGAGAAAAAATTTGAAAACAGCTTCAAAGCAAAAGACAGCAAATCCATTATTTGCTGAAGGGGGTCAAAAAATTTAGATTTCTTGCAGAGACAAGTTTATTAACAATGGGCAGTTATAATAGTAACTAGAAATGATAAATATTGAAGGAAAATTGGAGATAAAAACTGAAAATGGTAGATTTGATATTTGTCAAACTGCTAGTCAAAATAAAATCTATGATTTAAATAAACTTGTCTACCACAGAAGAACTAGTATCAACATTTACAGTTCTACTGTCTTTGTATTTCAAACTCAGTTTAATTCAGTCTGGTACACATCATGGAATGAACCTGAAATTTTGGCATATCATTATTTCATAAGACATAATTTTGAATACATTTTGAGCATGAAAATGTCAAATATTTTGCTGACTGGAAAGGGTTTATATTTCAGAAAACAAGATGGAAACTGATGCATATCCAATATATATCATCAGAAAGCCAAGGGACATACAAATTGTAGAGGGACTGAATTCAAGCCAAGTAACAGACATCATCAGGTACCCTTCTCCCCATCACACAAAGTAGATATTGGACTATATTGAAACCTGTCACACAGAGATGCTAACATGACTCACGATTGGAACTAGCACAAAATCTGTATGAATTCACACACTTGGAAAGGGGTAATGCAGAAGTATTCCTGCAAGTTAGTTTCAGGTTGTGTATATGAAAATGTATTCTGCGTGGTATAAAATTTTGTTCAGCCACTGGTCTTCAAAGTGCTCATCATGGCATAAGACAGTTTGGTAAAAATATTGTAGCACTTGTCACAACATGTAATTTTCTGTAACTATTTACACATCTTTTTTTTTCTTCAGTTTGACATGAACTGTTAAACTAAATTTTATTGGCACATTGGGCCCAGTAACACACATTCTTTTGTTTGAACTTTGCATCAAAAAGGTTTTATAAATGCACCTATAATACAGGGCTATCTAGAAGTCCCTAAATGGCTTATTGCCAGCATGGTTCATCTTTAAATACTGGCTGATCATTGTGCTGAAGGCAGTTTGTATTTAAAGTTGGGATCAATATCAGATTATTGGAGATGAAAAAAGTTTTTAATGGAGATAACATCGAGTGATTTTGAACCCCAAAATGATGTTAAATATGACTGATTTACATTCTGTATGGATACAGACGGCATACTGGTCAACCCCATATTTCAGGAGTATTTTAAAATTAAATGTAGAAAAGGCAGACTAAGAAGCCAGTTAAAATGCAGACAGTTCAGAAGTAGAGTGTAACTTTGGTTTCTTTTCTCATCATAATTAGCCGGGGCCATGTGTGGCCAAGTGGTCTAAAGCACTGTCCGTTACGGATCACTGACATCTCACCTCTGTCTGCGTGGGTTCGAGTCTCGGATTCAGCCAATGTGGGTATGTGAGAAAGCTTGCCAGTAGCTTCTCGAGGGTCGGTGGTTCTTTCTGGGGATTTTCCCTTGGGGAAAATTAAAAGTGATCAATAGGCAACGTTCGCGTGATGGAACAACTATGTCATAGAGGTAGAGGCGATGACGGGTGTCATTGGAGCCAAAGTGCAATAAAAAATGGTGAAAACGGCAATTTCACACTACTGGAGGAAAAAATCCGGAGAAATAAAATGTTTGGAAAATGGAGTGGGAAAAGAGCAATGCATTTTCCCGGCCATTATCAGTTACAGAGTTGTTACACACAGCTAAGTACCTCTGTCTGCGTGGGTTCGAGTCTAGGATTCAGCCAATGTGGGTATGTGAGAAAGCCAGTAGCTTCTCGCGGGTTGGTGGTTCTTCACGGGTTTTTTTCGGGTTCTTCCTCCACCATTAATACTGGCCGCCATGTATAGCCTATCGTGTGCTGAAAAATGGTGTTAAACCCTACAACAACAACAATCATAATTAGCCCTGCTACACATTTGTATAGCCCTAGCCTAAAGGTTACAATAAATAAGAATCTCAAAATGAAATTAAGAATTAAAGATATGTACTGGATCAGAATACCTGTTTGAACCAGCAGACTGACATTTTAGTGGACTTAAAATCCTAATTCAGCATTATGAAACAGTAGATCTCGTAGAGTAGCACAGCTTATGGGAGTGTTAAATTTTAGTTTGGAGCCGGAGTAACCAAAAGATGGTACCCGAAAGCTGTGGAAAATTGTTTATAACAACCATAAAGAAAAATTTTCAATTTGTTACAGCTGGCTAAGCTAGCTATGTATATACCCCTTCAGACAGCAGATTGTGAAAGGGGGTTGCCGGTACCGAACAATATTTATATACAGATGAGGAATATATTAAGCTCAGAAATAATCAACAGATTAATGCTAGAGGCAACGTCTTTTTTAAGATTTTCTTTTTAGTAGGAGCAAGAAGAACGAGAGATGGATATCGAAGTGTAGGTAAATATTGAACAGTGGATGTTAACTACTCCCCCCACATTTTTCTTCTACTCCCCCCTTATTTTTGTGCCAAGGGTGGAATCCTCCCCCCCCATGATAAAATCCTGAGAGCATCTCTACTTGTTTTATTTATCTTAGATTCACTTTCTACACTGAAAGCCATTACAAAACATTGAATTTGGAAATCTGCTGATGAATTAGAGCCTTATTTTAAATATACCTGTTCCGTCTACTTGGCAAAGTATATAAAATGAGCACTCCACAGAAATCCTTTGGAACATTAAAACTATTAGTAAAGAGTTCCAGGTTGTACCTCTTCTATATTGCAAAGTTAGAGTTATTGCCCACGCTCAAAGTGTGGTTAAATTCAGGCAGAAATATGCTACTTGGGATATGCACCCAACCTGTTAAGTCATATACAAAGGAATTGCAGGTTTATACATGGTGGGGATATCATTCATCAGATGAGTTCCCCAAACATATACTTTTTCTTGCCTTTAGTTCCACCTCATCTTCTGAAGAAAGCCCCTCCACATTCCCATGAATGGTATAGGGCACTTTCACAGCTTGTAAAGTCACAAGCTCCCATAAGGGAGGGATCGATTGATCTTTTGTGTGCTATAGAAATCACCTGCCTGAGCAAGGGAAGGCTCACTGTCACTTCCTGGAGAAATGCAGTTACCAGCTCCAAATGAGAGAGGAATTGAGTGACCATGATGAAAATCCTGTTATCACTAATCTTGATTGAATTGCCATATCAGTAGGTTTTCACTAGTTGGATATAAATATTGGTGCAGATCCAACTTCTAATATGACCACCACATTGGCTACATAACTATATGGCAGGTCATATCAATAATGTGGTTGCACCAAAAGACTTATAATGTCTAGTTGATTTAGAATAAAAATGTTGGCAGTCTTATGTCCAATATGATGACCATGGCAGACATATTGAAAATCCTTTTATTGTTATTTCTCCAAAGCAGTCGTATCAACATGGGTTTTCTATCAGAATCTTCCCTTTATATGAGCAGCCTATACATGAGTGCTGGTGTTGGGTGTTTTGAGCACTCCCATGGCTCTGTCAACCACATTAGACATAATTGTGCTTAATTGCCAGAGACGACACATCATTTATAGCATACCTCAGACACAGGGTTCATGTGCCTTTTCTCTTTGTTTGGAAGTCTGGAACCTCCTTTGTTGGACAGTCTCCTCTGAGATCCCACTCCAAGTCGACCACATTATGGGCTAGAGACAGGGCCACATGGTCATCATTGAATGGTCTCAACACTAGTTGATTGCTGGGTCACTTTTTAAACTGGTAAAATCCAATAGTAGTCTTGTTGGCTATTAGGCTGAACAGCAGGTGTACTTTTAATATCACTCCAGTTCCTGATCATAGAGCATGAGAAGTGGATGCCTTCAGTTTAAAGTGAGATGGTCTTTATGCCACTCATTCCTACCTTTTAGAATGTTGTGGCCCATCAGTAGTTGCCTTAACCTCTTGGTAGGTGACCCCAAGGAATTGTCACTGAGGAGGTGTCTGTTGCAGCAGCAGCAGAGTTTCCCTTATTCATAGCAATTCAAAGATTTCACCCTGTCATCCCTGGCTCAAATTAAGCAATACATGCACAAGATTTTTTCTTAGGAAGGTTACCAACAGAATTGCCCAGTGGAGAATTTCCTGTGATTGGTGCAATAGGAAACAAGTTGATCATATCTGTGCACCTTTGACTTTGATTTTCTTTTGTGTCTTTTCAAAGATAAAGAATGTCTTGTATTCACCAGTAAATACTCTTGTTATTGGCTCCAACATTGGATAGGACCCTCATCATTGAAAGTAGATAAGATAATTCGAGACCAGACTCTTGCACTTAAATGCCTAGGTTGAAGCTTTGAGTGGAGCTTTCTAGAACATTGCTCAGAAGAGTCTTCCTTCTATCCCTAAAATCTTAAAGAATGAGTGAAAATCATGCCTTACAGGTGGAACAGGAACATATGTATTTCAGCAGCAACGATGAATCATTTTGTCTTCTTTACCAGCCTGTGCTTCTGGCCAAGCTGATCCTTTTGAAATTTACCATATTGGTCATATCTATGTTGGTGATCAAGTTAGACTTCTTGACCCAGTTAGGGCTTGACATTTTTATTTGGATAAATTGAAAGGGAGATGAAATGGAGCCATATCTCTTTTTTTCCACAAAGATGCCGCTGATATATCAGCAGCCACCATCTTAAGACAGATTGCTCCAACTATCTGAAGAGCTTTTCACTCTCTTCCTGAGAGAGATCTTTCATGAGTATAAAAGCCCATGAAGATAGGGCTGTTGCTGTGTCTTAGGCATTTTGACTGCTCCGGTGGCCTAGTGGTTATAGCGTCTGCCTCGGATGCGGGAGGTTGTGGGTTCGATCCCCAGCTGAGCCACCTGTGATTCTCCAAATGTAGATATCTTGATCTTTCAGCATGTACAGTTCGTTACTTTTGGCTGCAGCAGTAATGATAAAAATTGCATGCATCAGTTCCAACAATTTGCAATTTCCTGTATTTAATTGCAGAAGTAAACTGATGCAGACAGAGAACGCTGGCTATTCCCCAAGCCAAGAAATATTATGGTTTGGTTTATTCCACAGCAAACATGACTTCATTATTTCATTTTCAGCAATCGGTTATATTAGAAATTCACTCAAGATCTGCATTGAATAAAATGGTGAATCAGCTAAAGATCAAGAAAGCATTATCAGCTCGGTGACTTCATCATAATGCTGGCTTGTTATGGTCCTTGTTAGTTTTTGAATAATATTTCATTTGTTCATATCACTCCGGTGGCCTAGTGATTAGGTCATGGGTTTGATCCCTGGCCGAGTTGTACCAAAGTCTTATAAAAATGGTATTAACAGTTGCCTCCCTTGGCACTCAGCATTAAGAGGTTAGTGTTAGGACTGGTCAGCCTGGTGTCAAGATAATGTGACTGGGTTGGGCATAATGCTAGATGCAATAGCCCAAGCCCTAAGGTTACAGTAAATGTAATAAATAAGAATCTCGAAATGAAATTAAGAAGTAAAGATGTATTTGATCAGAATACCTCCGTTTGAACCAGCAGACTGACATTTTAATGGACTTTTTAAATCCTAATTCAGCATTATGGAACAGTTGATCAGGCAGAGTAGCACAGCTTATGTGAGTGATAAATTTTAGTTTGTAGCTAGAGTAACCAAAAGATGGTACATGAGAGATGTGGAAAATTGTTTATTAAAGAAAAATATTCAAATTTGTTAAAGCTGGCTAAGCTAGCTATGTATGTCAGACAGCAGACTGTGAAAGGGGGCTTGTCAGTACCAAACAATATTTATGCACAGATAAGGAATAGATTAAGCTCATAAATAATCAACAGATTAATGCTAGAGGCAACATCTTTTTAAGATTTTGTTTTTAGTAGGAGACTTAGAATGGAGCAGGAAGAAAAAGAGATGGATATGGAACTGTAGGTAAATATTGAACTGTGGATGTTAACTCCTCACACACATTTTTGTTCTACTTCCCACCCCCCTTATTTTTGTGCCAAAAGTGGAATCCCCTTATGATAAAATCCTGGGAGCATCTCTGCTTGTTTTATTTATCTTCTTGGATTCTGAGTCACCCGTGATTCTCCAAAGGTAGATATCTTGATCTTTCGACATGTGCAGTTCCTTACTTTTGGCTGCGGCATTAATGATGCAAATTTGCATGCATCAGTTCCAACAATTTGCAATTTCCTGTATTTAATTGCAGAAGTAAACTGATGCAGACAGAGAACGCTGGCTATTCCCCAAGCCAAGAAATATTATGGTTTGGTTTATTCCACAGCAAACATGACTTCATTATTTCATTTTCAGCAATCAGTTATATTAGAAATTTGCTCAAGATCTGCATTGAATAAAATGGTGAATCAGCTAAAGATCAAGAAAGCATTATCAGCTCGGTGACTTCATCATAATGCTGGCTTGTTATGGTCCTTGTTAGTTTCAGAATAATATTTCATATCACTCCGGTGGCCTAGTGGTCAGGTCAAGGGTTCGATCCCTGGCCAAGTCGTACCAAAGTATTATAAAAATGGTACTAACAGCTGCCTCACTTGGCACTCAGCATTAAGAGGTTAGTGTTAGGACTGGTCAGCCTGGTGTCAAGATAATGTGATTGGGTGGGACATCATGCTGCATGTCTGTGGCATGATGCCTTATTGCTAGACATCACTATAAACTGCCACACTGCAGACATTGTAGTGATATGACTGAAAAATTGTTAAAGCTACGTTAAAAATCCAAATCACATCACATCACACATCTTAGACCATTGTTAGTCATTCTTTTCTTTTGTTAGAATTTAAAGATCCAATGAATATAGATTCATCTGGTCCACAACTTTAAGTACAGATGACACAAAATCACTAAAATTGCTACCACAGCAATGAATTTACAGTAAGATATTCAATATTTCAGGTCTGTTGTGTCTCTGATCAGTATTCCTGTGGAATCGGAGACACTGCATGCAGCTTTGAGACTGGTGCTGCGTCTAACTAGGGAGCACAAGTATGCACTGTTGTTTGCAGAATTAGGAGGACCTAAACTGCTGCTTGGCCTGACACAGGCCTCGGCATTCCAGGGTTTTCTGTCGCTTGCCACACTGCTGTTCCGACATGTACTGGAGGAGCCAAACTCGCTAAGGTCTTGTATGGAAGAAGTAAGTGTCTTGTCAAAGAGACAATTTTGAATTTTATACATTGGCTGAAACTTTGACAGTGTTTTAAGAGATATGCTTAGAATTTAATCTAAATTTCTTTATAGTCTTAAGGACTAATAGATTGAGAAATTTACTAGTTCTGCTTGATCTTCACTAGTCCTTCCCAAAATGACATTGTCTGAAATAGTGATTTACTAACCATCACACTATTGAAGGTACAAAAACTACTGGCTCGACACAAAATTTACTAGCCTTGAGCTAGCAGAATACTGCTAATTTTGGGCCATGAAGACAAAACTTTTTTAAGAATCATTCTGTATACTTATTGATCACTCTGTTCCCACAATTTTTGTAAGATGGTGTGTGTGGCAAGTGTCTAAACACAAGTAGTGTCACAAAAAGTGGAAACTGTTATGATCATCATCTGAAGAAGTAAATGTCAACAAATCACAGTACTCCTGCAATTCTCTACAGTGATCCATATGTGTAAAACAGCTCTATATTTCTCAAAGTTTTCATTTTGCTGGGATGCTTTGCTATCTTTGATCACATTTATGATTGAGTATTTAATTTAAGGTAGTCTAGTTATATTAACTACACAATATATATAACAATGTTTGATTGATCAATTGAAATGAATTCATCTGACATACAACTGAGGCCACTAGGTCTTCCGCAAGTTTTGCATGCCATTTAGCATTTCTTTTATTCCTCATCCTTTATTTCATACAAAAGACGCAATTAATGTAATAATGCAGAGGAGGTCGGCTTTTAATTCAGTGCAACAATACAACAAATACTTTCGCAAGACATAAAAACCCGGTTGGCACTTAAATAGGTTCTGAGAGAAATGCTAGCGGACAGAGCTGTTACAGTAGATTAATACATTTTATGCTTGAAAACAAGGGGGCTCATTACATTTATAATCATTACACTTAAACCTAACTAAATGATAGACATAAAATAACAAATTTCACATAATTTTTTTATTATTGAATTGGTTTTAAGTACCTGCCTCCAGTAGGTGCAAGTGACATTTTCATTGATTAAAATTTCATTGAATATCATTATTTTGTTTATACTAAAAAAAAAAGTAGTCTCTGAAAGAAAATGTAAATAAAAATTATGACTTCTTAGTTGGCAATTTCATTAAAATTTACAGGTCCTATCTACAGTTTTTGATGATAAAACTAGTAGTATATCAGAGTTTCAGTTACCAGTCTTGATTGTAATTTTCTTCAAATTCAACAAATAGTGTCAGTTTTTTGTGTGGTAAGTTGTAGTTTTTAAAAAAATGGGATCCACCCCTGACTCCACATTATAAGCTGGTTCGCAAGTTATAAGGGCACAAGTTATCAAGGGAGTGGTGTATGTTACAGTCATCATTTGAAGATAATATGCATACAAATCACTTTCCACTTAGAACTTTTAATTAGTCATAATTATGTGAAATCAGTTTACCTTTCAGTTTATTTATGGATTGATGTGAAACTTATTACTTGTTATGGTCATCATCTAAAGATGCACATATTGACAAATCTTTCCTCCTTTCTGAGTCTCCAAATTAAAGTGAAATAGGGGAAAAGTGGCTGGAAAGAATATATTTGTTCTGACAAGGAAAAGTGTATTAGTTTAACAGATATTGACCAAAGTCAGGGGAAAAGAGAATTTTCAGCCCCTACCTGACAGCAGAACAAAAATAATTCAGTTATTATTGAAGTGATTATATGTTAAATTTATAGAGTTCTTACTGAATGGTTGCAGAACTCTTAAGTCAGTTTAAATTGAATTGTTGTTTGGATTGTGTGAGTGCTTGCCCTTAACATATTTGGATAGTCGATACATGCACTTGGGTAATCAGATAGGCTGGTATTCCCATTGTTCGTTCCATATCACTATCTTATGCAGAAGATAAGAAGACCTGTCTAGCATCACACTTTGCCAACATGGCTCTTATGAGTGATCTTAATAAATGTAAGAGGAAAATATTTTTCCTGGTTTCCCTTTTGATAATGCAGAGTCAAAAAAAATTTATTGTGATAAATCTTTGCTTACTAATTCATAGTTTGCAGAGAACACCGTGTTTAGTATTCTCATCAATAATAACATTGGACACCCCCGTTTTACTCCGACCTTGCTAAATATGTAGAAATCTACTGACTGTTGAGCTAATTTTAGTATCCCATGCTGTTTGTGTGCTTGACAATGTCTGCATTTAAAATGCAATCCATTAATGGATTACATTGAAAGTTGCTGTTAGGGTATCAACAGGGCTCGGAAATCCTCGTTCTGACTGCATAAATTTGGCTGTGCAGAGCAAGACTTTACTTTTTACTGGTCATTGAGCAGTGTAGATGCAGATTCACACCATCAAAATATCACTTTAATTCCAGTGCTTAACACTGCTTATCGTCAAGCATATATGGATTATCAATTATTTCTGCCTGTTTGCATTTTGGTCCAGAATATATTGCAAAAGAAGTAAACTTTGCTCTTCACTGGTACCTATTGCAAAATTTGATTGTAAAATGGGTGCAGATCATGAAAATAGTATATTCATAGTGAAGATGGCAGATTTAAAACCCTTCTTATATTCAGTTTGTGTTGGGGCTAGTGGTGTTTTTTTATATATAGCAGGAATGGAAGTAGAGTGTTGATAAATATGATTTGTTTAGTAAAGTGACAAGAAGAACCTTTTCCCTTAGACCTGCCTAAGTGGATTTAATATAAATTGCACTGACAAAATTTAATCATTTTTAAAGGCTTCTGGTAAAAAAATTAAACAAAATACTAACATTTGCAGTTAAGCAGAGGAAATTGAACATTTTTATTCTTTAAATTAAAATGAGCATATGCAAATTTATATGAATTTTAATAGTTATAGTAACTTCTAGTGATGCATCGTGTGGTTTTTTTTAGAACATGATCATATGGCTGATTCAGATGTTATAGGTGTCTCAAAATAAAAACACCATTTTATTTTAAAAATGCACTTTTTCCTTGTCATTGTTTGTTAATTCTGTTCAGTAGGGTAAACTTGAAAAAACAAATGTCATCCAGGAAACAGAGACCTGAAAATGTTTGTGTCTGAAGAGTGGGGCCCCTGTCCCTTCATTTTTTTGTGTCAGAGTTATTACCCATTTTTAATTACATTTGGATGTAATGTATGACAAAATTTTGTGCAGTTTTTAGTGGATAGTTGGGAATTTTAATACATATTACCGACACCATTAGAAGATATGCATGTTAACCAATCATTGTATTGGCAATATTTTCAGACAAGGGATGGGATGCTAGGAAAGCAGTAAATTGACACAAGTAACTAGCTCGTTGTTCCTATCGTTTATTGTTTTGTAGTCATGTTCTGGGTAAACAGAAACATGTAATCGAATGTCATTAATCTTCATTTAGACTGATTCAGAGGACAGGCATGAAGACAAATTGCATTAAATCCAACATTGTCAATATGCCTTTGCCAGTCACAGAGATTTTGGTGTCATCGTGCACATTTTTTGACAATATTAAGATTCTTTATTGTTTTTGTTTTTTTGTATTTAAAATAAATTGTAATACTATTTACAGATTTTGCATATTACTTTGGTGAAAAACCTACACTTGATATTAAAATGTTAGAACTGAAGTCCCACAGTAGTTTCTTCACACTGTTTCTGATAAAAGTACATTGCATGATTTGATTCAGGTTGTGAAAAGTGCCTGTTCAGGGTCAGGATCCAGCATGAGTGGCGTCTCACAGGGAAGTCTTGGGGCCAAGGAAGTACATTATATCTTTAGGGTGCTTGGTCCGGCGGCTTGTAGAAATGCGTCAATATTTACTGATGTAGCCAAAGAGTCACTGAGGATAGCATTACCGCCACCACCTAAGAGAGGTATGTCATATTCACTGAGCATTTGTTGTTAACAGGTCAACAGCAAACTTTGTTACCATCTGTTGTTGATAAACTGACCTGTTCATTCTGTAAATTGTACCAGTATTTGTATGGTCTTTAGCACTGGAATGGGTGTAAACTCTTTAAGTTCTTTGATCACATCATTATATCTTGTCCAAGCTTCTCGTGGATCGGTGGTTCTTCCCAGGGTTTTCCCCGTTTCTTCCTCCACCATTAATACTGGCTGCCATATATAGCCTATCATGTGCTGGAAAATGGCGTTAAACCCTACTACAAAAACAACAACAACATCTTGTTCATAAGACTTTACTGGGGAAAGGTAATTGGAAAATCTTAAAGGCATATCAAAGAAAGGAGAAACTAGCTCTTTTTGATGATTGAACCCATCATGGTGCCTGGCACAGTAATAAGGGACATATACTGTTAAATGTAAAGCACCAGACTTTTTAGTCCTGCCTTGCATCTGGAAATTGTTTAATCTAAGAATGGTCAAGTTTGACCCACAGTAACAGCTTTCTTTTCTTTTAGGAGGAAGCTCTTGGACTGTAAATAAAACTCTTTTTTTCTGTACAGAAAACAAAATGTTACAAACTGGTTGTTTCAGCCAGTACCTTTATATACCAGAGATGTTGCAGATCTTGATGTGTTTTTATGTTGTCCATTTGTTCTTTGTTTCATTTCTAATCAACTTGAGTTCTTGACCATTAACCGCTACAAATCTTTGTGGATTGCATGCACTTGAATTACAGAAGAATCCTATTTTGGGGGGTGGGGTGAAAAAAGCAAAGGTCTAAATCACTGAAAGAAGAAAAACAGCTTTCATACACATTAGTTCCATATCGTGGATCTGGTCCAGACTCTAAATGGCTTGTATTTATGGCAAGGAAGAAACCTATGGATATTGTATTCAAAAGTTCATCTATCAAGATCATTGTGACTACAAGAAGCAAAATAGTTTTTGTATAACATTATACTTCTCCTTCACAGACCAGGACTAAATTGACTGAAAAATGAAAAAAAAATGGCTTCTGCACAAAAAGCCATGTATCTTCACTAGTGTATGTGGATGGCTTCCCTTTTGGAAAAGATAGAATCCTATTGATTTTGGGACAACAAAAGTTAAGGTCTGTTACTGAGAGAACCACAATTTTTAGAGAGGTTGGACTTGTGCTATGGTTATGATTAGTCTAATAAGAAGTAATGGTTTCTGCACGGTAGCTCATGACTCCATACCATAACCAAGCCTTGAGGTCACTGAAACCTGTTGTTTAGTAATATCCAAGTTAGTCATGCCCTCCTAGTGCCAACATGGACAACTATTAAACATCGGATAAGTGTATGATGTGCCATTGTGTTACTTTTGTTTATATTTGGTGACTTGGTCCAAACACACATAACAATATGTTTTGTTTTATTCACTGGATACCTGTTCAGAGATGCTATTTTTCCAGCATCGGTAGCACTGGCCTAGTTCTTTTAAAAAAATAGATTCAGTGAGGGCCATTTTTTGTCCCATGTATGAGGTCTTTTTATTTTATTTCTGACATATTTTGGGTTCACATGCTGCTTTTGTCATTAAATAGCATATTAAAAAGAAATCTGTCTATAGACTGGAAGAGCTTTTGGGATGGTCTTTTCATCTAGTGTGCATCCATCCAGTAGCATAAGTTTATTGTTGCTACTTATAAACTACTTGGCATTACTTAAAACTTGACTGGAGCATTCATCCAAAGGTCTAAAATGAAAACAGTCCTGATCCAGCATACAATATGGCTACCAAACCAACCATCTTGAAAATCTTCTTATTACTATTTCCCAACGGGTGGTCATATCAACGTGGGGTTTTGACTAAAATACTTCTCAAGTCTAATTGGTCATATCTGAAATTGGTGCTGATCAAACATCTAATATGTTCACTACTTCAGCCATCTTGAAAATTTTGTTACAGCTACTCTGCCTGAATGGAAATTCATGTGGCTGTCTTGGAAATCTTGTTATGGCTACTCCTCACTGGATGGTCATATCAGTATGGGATTGTCACTAAAAGGCTTTAAGATGTCTACCAGATTCTGAACAAAAATGGTGCCATTATGATGTCCAATATGGCTATCACATGAGTCACCTTGAAAATCTTATTGGTTTTCCTCCTAAATGGAAAGTCATATCAACATGGGATTTTCACCAGAAGTTGTTAATTTTGTCTACTAGGTCAAAATCAATGAAAAATAAAAGGGGCCATCCAGACATTCAGTATGGTCATCACAGCAGCCATCTTGTTTTTGCTACTTTTAAACAATAACTGGTATTAACATGGGGGTTTTCAGAAGACTTCTTGTTGTGGCTAGTTGGTATTTAATAAATATTATGCAGATCTGATACCCAGCTCAGCAATCATTTTGAAAATATTGTCTCAAATTTTCCTTGATGGTAAGTTGTATCTGCATTGGGTTTCACCAAAATGACTTCTTATGCAGGCTAGTTGGTACTTAATGACAGTTGTGCTGATCAGGTATGGCCAACATTGCAGCCATCTTGAAAATCTTGCTTATACTTCTAAATGAAAAGATGTATTGACATGAGGTGTTTCCTTTAACTCTTTCACTTCGACTGACGTGTATATCCGCTGTATAAATGTGCCTAGCCTCACCAGTGACTGATAAATCCGCTTGTAAACAGAGCACTATTACTTCCGGTGACTGATATATCCGCTTGCCTTTTATGCTTCCTATACCCTAGTGACGGATAGATCCGCTCTGTATGTTCATGTTACAATTGGTCTTATTGGTCAATATATGGAAGTAAAAGGATATTCAACCAATCAAAATAGAGTTAACAAATGATTGTTCTGACTAAATCCGGGTTTCTTTTTCAAATTTGTACCGCGTGTTTGTTAATACATGCATTTGTAGTTGACAGTGAAAACAATGGCGTTAGCTTATGATAGTGATTCAGATTCCGAATTTTCTGGTTTTTCTGAGGACGAATTTGACCACATTGAATTAAGAAGCATTGGTAGTGACTTTGATCTATCTTCTTTGTCAAGTCTGTCAGAAATTGAGACAGAATCCGATGATGAAGACGACGAAGTGTGGACAAGAGATCTACGTGCTCCGAGAGTCACAGAGTTTACAGAAAGTGTCGGTTCAACTTTCGTTTTGGATGAGGGGAAAAAAGAAATTGATTTTTTCTATAAATTTTTTTCCCTCGCAATGATCGAAAGCATTGTTGCACAAACGAATGGATATGCGGCAAGATGTATCGAAGAAAAGCCTGATTCACTCTGGCAACCCACGACAATGGACGAAATGCTGGCCTTTCTAGGAATACATTTGATTATGTCAATCCTGGCACTTCCAGAATACAGTCTAGCTTGGCGATCAACATGGCCCTTCCAGATAATAAGTATTCCCACAATTATGACCAGAGTACGTTTTGAAAAGTTGTCAAAGTATTTCCATGTAAATGACACCAGGCAGAATCCTCCAAGACGCCAGCCCGGGCATGACAAATTGTGTCATGTAAGACCAGTTTTAGACGAAATTTCCAAAACGTGTCTCGAAAATTACAATGGTCATAAAGAGCAGAGTGTGGATGAAGGGATGATAGCATATAAAGGTAGATTATCCTTCAAGCAATATTTGCCTGCGAAGCCAACAAAGTTTGGAATAAAAGTTTGGGAGCGGGCAGACCCACACAATGGTTATGTGCACGAGTTTCAAGTGTACACTGGAAGAGAAGAAAGCCAGGCTGGACGCACAAAAGAAGAGGGCCTTGGTGCACGTGTGATAACTGATCTTACATCAAAAATACATGGGAAATCACATGTAGTTTACATGGACAATTTTTTCTCCAGTCCAGCACTCTTTGAAGCACTCAGGAAAGAAAAAATTTATTGTCTCGGTACAGTGCGAGCAAATAGAAAGGGAATGCCAGAGGAAATAAAATCTGCCAAATTAAAGAACAGAGGCGACAGTGTCCTGATGACAAAAGGAAGCCTGTGTGCTATAGCTTGGAAGGACAAAAAAATTGTCCATTATCTTTCAACAAGTTGCAATCCAAGCGAGAGCAAGATGGTGCGTAGGAGACAAAAAAATGGAACCTACCAGGAAGTGCCAGCTCCGATTGTCTCTGAACTTTATAATAAATACATGTTTGGGGTTGACCTGGCAGACCAGAAAAGAATGCAGTACTCTACCTGTCGCAAAGCTACCAAATGGTGGAAATATCTGTTTTGGTTCTGCTTTGATGTTGCATTAGTTAATGCATTAATAACTATGCAGGAGTCGCCCAACCACAAACTTGTCACCAAAAAAAATAAAGAAATCAGACGGAGACAACTTGATTTTAGAATTGCACTTGCACAGCAGATGATATGGACATTCCGAGGATCGAGAAAGAGAAAGGTTGTATCTGCAATTGATAACTGTGGAAATGCACATTGGCCCATACAAGCAGAGAAACCAGGGCGATGCAAAATGTGTACCAGAGAAAAAAGGCGGCATGAGGTGTCCATCATGTGCAAACAGTGTGATATCCGTCTATGTATAAAACATAACTGTTTCTCTAGATACCACGAGGAACTACTTAAGAAATAGTAGAACACAGTGACTAGGCATTTTTAGTAATTACATGTATATATTTGATAAATAACTTTGTATAAAAGACTCACAGATAAATTTTAGTGTTTTTACAAACAGTGTTTTGTGTTATATTCCTGGATTTTATATCATTCATGTGGATGTCAGCAGGATAAAATAATCAAACAGATATAAGGTAGTTATAGCTTTTATATATGCATGGTTTTAGTCTATAAATCAGAAAATAACTAACACAATTAGCCCATATCCCCACATCATCAGCTAAAAAGTTGAGATTTGGCTGCAGCAGCATTAGGCTCTGGTAGTCAGCCCACAAATCAGCTGCAGTAGTGACCCCAGCAGCTAGGCATAGCAGTGAGCCACTACAGTATCACTAGAAGTTAAAGAGTTAAAGCTAATTATGATATTTGGTTGGTCCTGAAAGAAAAAATGGTGTCAGTCTGACCTCATACCCCAAGCCACCATGAAACATATTGAAAATCTTGTTAATAATTCTCCTGAATGGATGGTGACATCAACATAGTGTTTCCACCAAAAGTCTTCTAATGGTATCGAATTTGTCCTGGATAAAAACGCCTATCCAACATGACTGCAACAGGCTAATTTGAAAATGTCATCGCTCAAGAATAGCAGATACATTTTCAGTACTTTGAAGGTAGAAGGAAAATATAGTCTTATGATGAATTCCTGGAAGTTCTTTTTGGACAGTAAAACATGTCCCTTTGAGGCACTCTTGTTTAACCTTATATTGTATTTCTTACTGATCGACTGATCCGTTACTTATAAACTATTTTAGGAAGAGAGATGGATATTGAAGTGTTACGTAAATATTGAATTATGGCCATTTCCTCCTTCCACCTTCTTTTTGTTGTTTTTTTTTTTTTTTGTTTTATTCCCACACACATTTTTTGTGACAAGGAGAAATCTCCTCCTTCTTCTCTCCCTCCCTCCTCTCCCCTGGCCATCTGCATAAAATTCTGGGAACATCTGAGATCTGGGTCTATGCATTTTGTTGTGAATAATCAGTAGAACAAAGATAGATTTGTTGATAACTTAGGCATACATGCTAACCATTACAACTTTGGCGTAATCATTGTGCATTTTTCCCACCAAAATATGTTTTACGCTCACATGTGTATGGATTACACATTAGTACATTAAGTAATGAAATTAAAATAAAGCAATACAAATTTGTTTTGTCATTTTTATTATCATCTCTTTAAATCCACTTGTGTACATTTGAGAATATTTTCAAAAAGATGACTGCTGCATAAGATAAGCATAAGGGTACTTCTTTGCTATTTATAGCAACTGTATATGACCGATTTCCTAGAGAACAGATGGGTTTCTTCAAAATGAGCTTTATTTCGGTCATTATACTGGTTAGGTGATGGACCAGTCTATACTTTTAAACAAAATTGTGCCAGATGTTAAGTGAGACACTTCATGGTGTGAGTTGTGAATTGTAATGTGATGGAGAATTTTAGAGCAGATGGATCTTTTCAAACTTGAAAACATGTCAGATCGGAAAAAAGGACAAACAATGACCACTTTACAAACTAGATAAAGTGATTTCTGAATATAAATAAGTTTTCACTAACTTTGTGCTTGTATTCTGGTTCTAATCCATGCGGACTTAGCCCTCTCTTTCCAAGAATTTTGACTGCAGAACCAGGTTAGTAGCAAAATAAATGGATCTTTTTCATACATGCTGTAATTCTGGCATATTATATATATATGTGTGTGTGTGTGTGTGTATATGTGTATATATATATATATATATATATATATATATATATATATATATATATATATATATATATATTATTATTATTACACTTTTCATGCCCAAATTACACTTTTTTGCCACTGGTAATAACAATAAATGCTTGTATACCTGGTGGTTGGGTGGCATGTGTGATTATGCAACAGTAAATTAGGGTCTGTTGTTTGCATGTGTGTATTTGGTACATCTCTAAGTACGCCTCAAGCTTATCCTTGGTTTTTAGAAGTTAAATAAACCAATGAAAGGGATTCTTCACACATTTGAGAATTAAACACTTAAATCTTGTATCTTATTCTATTTGGAAACTAACCAGATATCTAATAGCTAAAGCCACATTTCTGTGATTCAGGTTTTGTGAAGAAAAAAATACATTTTTGAACAATACCTGTTAGTCACTTTTAAACCCCTGCTGCCCACCCCACCCCTGATAAAGCCACACTTACAAAGGAACAAATAGAGAAAAGAACAAGTAGGAATAAGATTGTTTCAAACTATATTAATATGGGTTTCTTAAATTGCAATAATTCTAGGAATAAGTTAAAGATGGATCTTGCAACGGCAGTTCAGTTTTTGTTTTACATAGTTTTCCAGCTCTAAGATGGATCAAACACAACAGCCTAAAAATGCTAGTGTGACATAGTAAAATGTTACAATATTGTACTTTTTAAACATTAGCGCAACCTTTCTGCACAATATTTTCAACATAAGTTTGTTCATAATGTGCAGTCTCTTAACTTTTTCATGGATTAGGCTTGAGCTCCAGTCTAATTTCATATTTGCAGACTAATTTCATATTTGAAGTTGCAGAACTAAGCATATGATCTGCAATTTCCAATACACCAACCCATATTTTGAGTCTTTCTCTCTTTTATTTGAAACAGAAATCTTTAAGCAATATAATTCTGAATCACTTTGATTTGTATATGAAGTCACACATCACGACAATCTGGAAATTTATCTGAATTTAATATTTTGTATCCACATGTAAACAAAGATCCTTATCCTTCTTTTTTGTTAATTTTGATGGAACCTTTGTTAATGCTCTTAGCATTGTTTAAAGCAAAGCATGTTATTTGCTCTTTGCCTTCTAGATGAGGATGAGGCCAGATTAACGGGACCTAGTGCTCCGCAGATACTGAAGTGTATTGCCACGCAGTCTATGACAATTCACACCCTGGACTACCCACTGAGAGGAGTGGTGGAGGATCTTCTTAAAGCTCTGGTCATCAAATATAACTGGAAAGAGGAAGGTGAGTAGAAAGCAATCACTCAACTGATTTGAATACGAAACATCTTTTAAATATTTGTTGAGCTTTCTGCACAAAGTTTTCTCATGCCATCCTTGAAAAATTAATAATATTGAAATGTCCCATAACATTTCACGTTCATGATGTTTTGCAAGTAAACAAATGGGGAGGTTTGTTTGTTAATAGAAAAAGAAAAAAATTGTTGTTTTGTTTGGGGGTGAGGTTTAAGATCTCTTTTTTTTATGGTCAGTTGTCAGAAAGTGTATTATAATCATGCTAGAAACCGTTTCTTTCTTCTGATTGCTATTATATGAAAGTATTGGTTGATACTGTTTTAACAAGTTTGTAAGCTGGATCCATTGTGTGCTGGGTGTAATACAAGTTAACTTTGCTTTAACCGAATGAATAACCGAGCACACTGTGCGCTAGGTGTAAATATAGATTAAATAGGTTTCAACTAGACTGACAACTGAAAACATCACTTGCTGGATATATTTAAAACGTCCATCTAGCATTGGACAAATTCGGCATACGTTGTTTGAGATGAATTTAACACGGACCCTACAGATTCTCCATATTTTATATGGATAAAAAACCCAAAATGCCAACTACGTATAATTTGACAAGACTGTGGACACTGCCGAATAGGCAGATAATTACAAATTGTGTCTTATTCCACTTCTAAACTTTATTTTCTTTTTAACAAAATTATTTGATCAGTGTCAAAGAAGTGCTTATTCAGTGGTTCCAGTGCAACTTGTAAAATATCTGCAAGCATTGAAGGGAAGAGATAGTCAGTTTTTTTTCTTCTTCAGTAGCATACCAGCATGGTGTGAAAAGAAAATTAGAAGTTGAAAAGTAAAGTGCTAGCCATATGTTTCTAAACATTGGTACAGATATTTGGCCATTTATGAAACTTTTAAAATTAAGGAGTTCATTATGCTCACTGTAATGTGTGAGAATCAGATTTTTGTACATGGTGGTTGAAGTGATGTAAAAAGAAATGTTAAGTGCAAATCCCACATTTACAATGTTATATGATTGACTAGCTTATTATTACAAAATATAGATTTACTTCAAAGTCCATTGTTATAAGTCACAGGCCATAATCCTTCAATGCTCCTTTCTTACCCATGGCCACATTTCCTTGTTTCTCATTAATATGCATAAACCAGCTTAACCAATCACTGTTTGTGCAAGTAAAACAAATTTCACCAATTGTGACCAAATATGACCATTCAGGCTGTTTGAATGAGCCAGTCGTTTTCTCTTCCAAGCCAAGTCACTTACTGATTGATAAAACGGGCACTTTAATTGATATGTAGGAGATTGCCTCATTGTTTTGTATGACCTACTTTTATTTATGTTTACTTGTATTAAATGAAAAAAGTGCAGTACAGGCAGCCATAGGATAAATGGTTAGATTCAAGTCTTGTCTGAACATTTTAAGACCAATTAACCGTGTTTAATCAGCAAGAGATGTTCTTTGACAGGCAGTGGTAGTGGCTCAGAATTACGAGCACAAACGTTGGCAGAGGCTATAGCTGAAGTGGTAAGTGGGCTGAGTGAACGCCATCAAGAAATGATGCGCCAAAACAGCACTGCAGAGCTTCCCCCAACAGATGAGGAAAATGTGGTAAGGATTAACTACACTTCATTTGTAGCTGGCCATGCGGCTAAATGAAGCTTATGGTATGGTTGTTCGTCCATTGTACACTGCCCATTCACAATTGCTTGACATAATTTAATCAAATTTGACAAAAAGTATCCTGGTGTGAAGCTCTTTAGAAAACTTTCAAATGTTGTGCTGTGCCATCAGATATCGTCACCATTTGACTGACCAAGAAACACCCCCAACGACTAAATGATCTATAAAAAGAAATGCTCTACATACACTTGACTACATTTGGAGAAGGAAAAAAATCTTGACAGGACGTTTTTACATATGTTCATATATAGCCAAACTGCCCTCCATTATTGCCACCATTACAAATAGAAAAACTGTTTAACAGCTCCTTCCTGACAGCTAAATGGAATTTGATAAGATCTGATGGCAAACATCCTGTGATAGAATGTCTTTTTACAATTTATTGAAATGATGTGTCTGTGAGCATATATTGCGACCATTACTAAAAATGAAAAGTAGTGACCTTATTACAAACCATTCAATAAAATTTGACTGAATTTGCACAAGTGCTTGTTTCTGTTGGTATAAAGGGCAAAACTAATGATAGCACCTGCCTCTTCTTCAATTAACAAAACCAAATATTAAGAAAACATCAGTAAAGTACCTAAATTATGCGGGGAAAAAGTTCTGAATGTCTTTTTAACAGTGGTGCAAGTTACAAGTCACTCAGACCTGCCAACTCTTAAGATTTAGCCATAAGTCTTACAAAAATTACCCTTAAAATATGAGCATAAAAGCAAAAACTACAGAAAAAAATGACCATTGCCAAAAAATCTGGAAAATTTGTTCATCCGTGTTTGATTTGGATCCAGGTTTCATGTTAGAAGTAGTGAAATTGGTCAGGGAACCAGACTAACTTACAGCAGCACATCAGATGCTTTAAACTGCACCTATTTGTTCATGCGAAGTTTGTGCATGATCAAACTTTTTGATCATAGAATTTTATTAAAAATGGCGTCCAGCAAGCGATGCATGTTTAAGACAAAAGAGCAAATAAGCCGCTTGAAAAGTGTTAA
Organism: Sinohyriopsis cumingii; assembly: GCA_028554795.2. Taxonomy (NCBI): domain Eukaryota; kingdom Metazoa; phylum Mollusca; class Bivalvia; order Unionida; family Unionidae; genus Sinohyriopsis; species Sinohyriopsis cumingii. Next base: position 1,069,543 of record JAPYKE020000047.1, read on the forward strand.
TAATCAACACAGGAAAATAAAAAGGAATATTCAGATTCTTGTGAATAAAAGCTGGAAGGGACAACTATGTTTATTGGACATCACGTGCCAATTCAAGTATGACGCGTGGTGGGAAATATGATTGCCATCGTCATGTGAAATGGAAAAAGAATTTCCAGGAAGTTGAGAGACTGCAACAAAACCATTGAGCTGCACAGGGTTTGGAACTAAAATCTGTGCACTGTACTTGTGGTAAATAAAGTCTATGTGTACTTGAGTTAAACATAATGTTTATTGTCACTGCACATTCTGAATACCGAACTTTTAATTACATTTTCCAGCTTTACAGTAGCAGTTTGATATTTTGTTACCTAACCGAGACAGACTAGTCAGGGTTGGCAGTTCTGCTCACTAAATGCACAGAAAGTGCAAGATAATTAGCATGGAGGCATTAACTACACATAGTACAAGATAATCAGCATGGAGGCATTAAATACACAGATAGTACACAATAATTAGACCCCTCCAGTGGCCTAGTGGTTAGAGCGTCCGCCTCAGATGCGGGGGGTCGTGGGTTCGATCCCTGGCCAAGTCATACCAAAGATTTACAAAAATGGTACTAACAGCTGCCTCGCTTGGCACTCAGCATTAAGAGGTTAGTGTTAGGACTGGTTGGCCTGGTGTCAGGATAATGTGACTGGGTGGGACATCATGCTACATGTCTGCGGCATGATGCCCCGGTGCTAGACATCACTATAAACTGCCACATTGCAGTCATCGTAGCGATATTACTGAAAAATTGTTAAAGCTAAGTTAAAATCCAAACCACACACACACACACAAACCCATGCACATAGAGAATAATTGAGCTATGTATTAGTTGTTTACAGTCAGTTCAGAAATGAACTCAATTTTGGACAAGGTCAAGTCCAACATACAATGTTACATTATAATAGCATGTAATAAAAAAATTTTAAAAATTTAAACTAAGAAAGCAATATAAATATACTTAACAATATAGATCAGATATGTTGCAACAAATCTATTGGATATAGAGCAAGTATACAAGTCTATTGGATATAGAGCAGATATGTTGTAACAGACCTATTGGACATAGAGCAGACATGTTGCAACAAAGCTTTTGGATATAGAACAGGTGTGTAGTAACAAGTCTGTTGGATATATTGTGTTTATAGAGCAGATATGTAGTAACAAATCTATTGATATAGAGCAAACATATAGTAACAAATTCACTGTCAAGAGAGCAAGTATGTAGTGACAGGTCTGTTCGATATACAGGAAATATGTAGTAACAATATTCTTTAATTTTGCTGACTTGGGGGATAATACCATATATTTGTACTGTTAATATTTTTACATTAAGATCACAATTCATTATGCCTTAAATTTTAGGGTTTGCAGCAAACAAATGTTTTAGTGCCAAGCAGATGCCTGACTCTTTGTTACTACTTTACAAATTGTATTTCAGAATCATGCGTTATCAGCCGCAGAAGCTGGCTCATCCAAAGATGAAAAGCACAAAGACAAAGATTCAAAGAATGCTGAGGAGAGCAGAAAACACCGACCACTGCTGCCCAAATCTGCCTTACTGCGTCTGCTGTCAGAGATCATTAAATCTTACAGCAGTTGTACACAGTTAATCACCCAGTATGTGTATCCACCAGGGCTTAGTGAACTAGTTCTAGAGGTAAATAATGCATCTTCTACTTCTACGTTTGGGAGCAGTTGAGACCTTGTCATCATGCTTGCACAAGAAGCTTCTACGTTAGTTTGGACAAAAACTTGTACATTGATTTGAGACTGGTGATAAACAAGGTTGCTATACTGCAGGGTAACAAGTGTCCTGTATATTACTTTGTTGTCCAATTTTTTTCTTCTCCAGTCATACCTATAATTCTCTAATTTTTGAAGATTTGGCTAAGGGCTGTTACAGTAAAACACACTCCTCTCTCTCTCTCCCCCCCCACGAGGCACTTTCAGTTTTTAATATTGGGTTGGGGACAGAAGCGATTTAAATGACAGCTGGCAGGAGTTAATCTGCTGAATTCTTATAGGTCATATAATCTACTGCATGTTTGTATTTGTATTCCTTCATTATAATCTTTTGTCCTTTTTGTTTGTCTGTCAGCCATGTATGTCTCTGACACTGTGAAATCACAAATTTTCTTGATGGCTTATTTGTAGATATTGATCAGTCCATGAATTCAGATTTTATAATCGGGATTTCTATTCTAATACAGAAATAAAAAATTTGTATCCTTACTAAACTCGGTATTTACTAAAGTGATCACTATGTTTTGCTATTTTTCTTTGTTCTCAGGCGTGCTGCTTTTTTTTGGAGAAAATAAATCACATTCCAGTCGATTTCATGCAGGTATATCTCATTGAATGCCAGCTAGAAAGCGGCTACCCTATGCCGACACCAAATGGTGTCAGCCAATTCCAACTTTTTGATAGGCAATGGACTCTGACCCTACACCCCAACATAAATATCCAAATATCAAAAATTGGGTGGTAAGGGTCAGAGGAAATTTGAACTAAACAGCATCCTGTCCATCCAACATGTACATCGGACTCGCACTCAGCATCAATTTTGGGCTCAAAATCACACACTGGTATTTCCAGTGACATGTTCCCAATGTCCAACAGACTGATATACATCAGGTTTATTGTCATCATAGCAATCACCAGCCAGTATTTACCGACTGAAAACATCATCAGAAGACAAACCCTGTTGTGATTCAGCCATTTTGGTTTCCTGTGTGGCTTTTATATGAAACACGCTTTTGTAAAACTTCCATGATGAAAGCAAGGTTAAAACTACCATAAACTCCTTGTTCCAGGGCTCAATGAACCAATCAGATTTAGTTTAACAGCCATTCTTGTCGAACTGAAACATCCATTTTAACATTTGCCTTCCTGAATCTGGGTGTTGCATCAGGCGCTGTGAGACTGCTACTGGCAGCACAAATTACATAGTGAAATGCACAAGTTGAATAAAAATTGCATACTGTGCAAAGCTCATGTTTTATATTTGCAACGTTGATGTAATTTGCAGAATGCTTATCACTGCTTTAAAAGTACGTGAATTAGTATAAATTACATGCACTCGCATGTACTGGCATCATTTTCTGACTGAATATTTTAATCACGTTAGACTGCATGCCGGGGGTTAGATGCAATTTTAAATATGTATTTTTTTTTTCTGACAATCCCACCAATGATTTCTCATTTTGTTAACACAACCCACAACAGAAGTGATTTTCCTAACAAACCTTCCACTCTCAGAATCAAAATAGTTTGAATCACAACCTCCTACAGAAATTTTTTTGAAGTGCTGTCCGGGGGGGGGGGGGTATATGTTTTACTGGAACAGCAAAAAATACAAAATGGATGAGAAAAGTGCAAGGGATGTATATTACATTTTTTGGTGTTTATTATCAAGGCCAATGATTTTCTTATCTTTAATTTATGTGCACTTTTCCTTGTGTATTAAATTTGTGTGCTTATAACACGTATAAAAACGTGGCCTTAACCATAACCATTTACTGATTAAAATACTTTAGAGCATTAGGAATATTATAACTTCTACATGTTTCTTCAAACCTTTGCTTCAAACAATGAGATTTCTAACTATTTGAATCATGTTTTTAAACCATTCAGTTTCAGTGTCATTGATATTACAGAGACTTTCAAAGAAATGTTCAAATGTCTGATATCAGAAAGAGTAGAATAAAACTTGTATCCCCTTTTAGATGTCTCAGGGCCAACTTTATTTGCTGCTTTAGTATCGTAAAAAATTTAACCATCTAATGCATTTCTCAGATAACCATTGCTTTTCAAAGAACTGAAATAGTGACTAACAGAGTTTGAAAAATGCAACCACTAGATTGATCCTAGATTTACTCGGTAAGGAAAAAAGCATCAGAGTAAATAGAGTACCAGTAAAGCATTTAGACTTGAAGATGTGGAACAGTGTCGATATGGGCTGCCAACTGTGTGAGATATTCTTGAAAATATTCCATTTAGTGATGTCAGAATACTTAAAGATTGTTATGGCAGTAAGACATCTACAATCCTCCCAAGCCATGCCACTGCCATTGGACTGTTTGCATTTAATGCAGATTTTAAGCCATGCCATTTTGTTCTATTGATGAATTTAAATGATGGATGTAATCATGCATTCACTGTGATCATAGTAATCTATATGTCACATTATGATCTTAATCACCTGGTCAGGTTGGCTGCTTGCTGTCATAAAGAGTTCCATTTATGAGCAAGTGTTTTGTATGTTGATTTGATGGATTAAAGGATAAAGTTTATGAATGGTGGAGAATGATACATTTACCCTGTCATGGTTTTCATTTATTGATCCTATTCATACATTTTCCAGTATTTTCAAACAAAATTCCAATACTTCTGTCATTGAAAGACACTTTATGTCCTGCCCTCTTTTACAAAGCACAGTGGTACTGTATTAACCAAAGTTTATTCAATATGCCTGATTTCTGGCAGAAACCTATGTGGAATTTACAGAAAGTTTTTATGGGACATGTGTAAAATGCAGCTTAATATGTACATTCTTCACTTAATCCATTTTGGGTACTTTGGTTCACCACATTCAATGCTCACGCTACCTGTTGCCATAATATTCATTAATATGTATTCATTTTCCAGGAGTGTTCAGTGTTGGCATTTGTGTTAGACCAGCTGTTACCACAGTGTCAGAATGCTGGAGACAAAGATTGTCCAGCCCTTTCCAGGGTCTTCATTGCAAGCATCGCCTCGTGTAATCATAGCCCAGATGCACAATTGACACTTGTTTGTGAAGTAAAAGCTGCTCTGCAGAGGGCATTAGCCCTGCCTGAAAGCTCAGATAAGCATGCAAGGATTCAAGCATTGACTAGTTTGGTCAGTACTATGATAGAGGCATGTCCAACCCCAGGACAGATACCAAATCAGGTTTTCAAGGGGCAACAGAATCTTTTGGGACGGCCAAGTCCTATGAATAACATTGTGAAAAACTTGTTAAAGAAGGGATTGGTTGCAGACTTAGCTCGTATTGCACACAGCTTGGACCTCTCGAGTCCATATATGGCAAATACAATCAATGCAGCACTTAAACCACTTGAGACCTTGTCTCGCAATGTAAACCAGCCACTTCAGAGTGTCCCAGCTAAACCCAAACCAAAGAGCGAGGAACCAGGAGCAGGACCAACAGAGGAAAACAACACAACCACGCCTAGTAATGAACAAGGTTAGGAAACTCAGTCTTTTTGTTCCATGATGAAAGTTGTTTTGTTGTCTTTTGTCTTGCAAATATTATGGTACACGTGATTTTAAGGAAATATATATTTTTGTTTCAAAATGTATTGTGAAAGAGAGACAATTTACTCAATCAAAATCTGCACCATTTTTGAATTACATGGGATTCAGTTTACATTCTTGAGACTTCTAAAAAGGTCAGCAGAACTGTGAAGGAGCCCTATGTTAATCACCTCTGGCCATCCGTCTCTCCATCAATTCACAATTCTTCTTAATAGTAACACACTGCAGCCCTTCAGTTTTGGGTGTCATTTTTGGTAGGGGAATTAGTGATTACATGTAGATGTGCTTTTTAAAGGTTTTATCTCTTCATGACCAATTTTGACAAGTTCCCCTTTTTCCATCAATATTAAATCTCCACTAAAACAAATAATGGTATTGAACTGGGCTAGTTAGACACAACGAGTCTTGTTTTTAGGTAAAGCACTATACTTAATTGCCTTGGCACTAAGTAGCATATTTGTATAGCTGTGCCATAAAGCACCAAACCAAACCAAGATATTTATAACCACATTTTGAATGTTGCAGTAAAGGACTGATTCTATGAAAAAGGTTTCAGTCCCATCAGTAAAACCTGCAATCTAAGCAACAATACATTTTTTCCCCCTTGCAATAATTTAGAACATAGTGTATTCTTGTGTCACCAATATATGTCATTACATTGTTAATGCTCATTCATTTAGAAATATTTAATATTATAATGAACAAATAAGAAATAAGGCAGTTGATTACCATGATAATTGTTATTACAACTATAACAATTCTCAGTGTTTGTCATTTTTAATTTTGTGTGCAGCTAGAAGGAATCTAAGATATTACACTTTCTTTTCAATGTTAGATTAATTCCATTTTAAATCTTTACATTTTCCAAGACACTATAGAAAGAAGCAAGTCACCATATTCAGTGCACTTACTTAGTCTTCATTTTCATCTACCTATTATATACATTCACTTAAACATTTTTCTCCACCAGAGATTGAGAATTAAAATCCATCAGTTCTGACCTTCTTCCTTTACCTCAACATTTTCGTTAAAGTTGTTTTAAATATCTGTGATCCTTTGTCATGATGCAGTTATGTTGAACTTTGCAAGTTCATTGTTCTTTGGTTTGCTGTTGCATTGTTTCCTCCAGTTGTGATACCATTGTCCATAAAGTTACTAATCTTCCATAGTTTTCTCATTTTTCAATGTATTGAAACGTCCTGTTCCATGAATCGGTCTTTTTGGTGTTCTGTTTTCTTTATCGAGGATGCATCTATTCTGTTGGCTAGCCTAAACAAATTCATCCTCATCTACAGCATTGCACATGACAACAAAGAAATTATGTTAAGTTACCATTGGAATAGTACATGTAAGATGGCACTTGAAAAACAAAGATACCTGTACACTAAAAAAAAACTGATTTTTTGACAATAAGTATAGGAGTTTGTATTTCTCTGTCATAAAAATGATCCTAAAATCTTTGCACTATTTTTCTAAATATGGTATGCAATAACCTGCAGATGATCCAAACAGTGTCAACAAATTATGATAAATAAAAGCTTGCTGAGTAGTGTTTATCAAGAGATGTGAAAGCACGTGCACATTGAAAGGATTATTAGGCACTGGCAATAGATTAACAGGTGTCTTTTATCTCCATGTCTGCTAAAATCTGTTAGCCTATATGGCTTCACCTAAACCCATTAAAATCATGTGCACTTCGTATGATAGCTCACACACATAATCAATACTTACTCTCTGTAGAACTGAAAAGATGTAAAAGAATTTTGCAGATCCTTGCATACGATTGATGCAGCTCTTGGAAATTTTATGTCACCAAAAGTAAAAGTATATGTATCCACAGGCGGATTTTTTTCCTGGAAAACCCTGCTGGTTATGGACCAAAAGAGCTTATGGGATGGTTTTTTCTTTTGTTGTCCATCACTTATTAGCTCAAGTTTGTTATCACTACTCCTTAACTACTTGAAAGTTTAAACACACGTTCATCTCATGATTTAGTTGGTCTTAAAATGGGGCCAGTCTGATGTCCGCTATTTCCACCATGGCAGGCATCTTGAAAATCTTACTATAACTACTCCTTCTGAAGAGAAAGTTGTATCGACATGGGTTTCCAAAAGACTGTTATGCTTAGTTGGCCCTGTATGAAAATAGTGCTCATCTGATATTCAACATGACCACCACAGTGGCCATCTTGAAATTCTTATTAAGGCTTCTCCGACATGTTTGGTCATGCTTTCACTGTAAGACTATGATGTCCAGTTGGTCATAAATGAAAATTGTGTCACAGCAGCCATCTTGAAATTCTTGTTAGTGCTACTCCTTGAATGGAAAGTCATATACAGAGATGCTGACAGGATGTATGAATTGTGCAAAATTTATGCACAAATTCATGCACTTTGAGAGCAAGGATGCACAAGAACTCATGCAAATTAAAGTCCTGCATATAAAAACGTACTAAGCATTATATTCAATTTTCATTTAATTGTTATCTTTTAAAATGCTTTCATGACATAGTCACTCTGGCAGTATAAGTATCATAGTGCTTGTAAGTGAGATCTCTTTTGTGGTAGGCAACTGTTTACATACCTGGGTTCTTCTACTTGATATGAATGGTTGTTAAACTAAATTTGATTGGCATGTTGAGCCCAGGAACAAACATTCTGTCCTAGTTGGAACTTGCATCAAGGAAGTTTTATAAATATGTGATTAAAATGCATTCTACCTAGGAATACCAAAATGGCTGATTCAGAGCATGGTACATCAAAAGATGATGATTTCATTCAGCAGATAATGGCTGATAATTGTGGTGATCATGATTTATAAAGTTAGAAACTTCTTGGCATTATTGGAGCTGGAAAGTTTTAATGAAGATACCATTTTGGTATTTTTACACCCAATAATGATGTTGAATGAGTCCATGGTACAATCTGGATGGACAAAAACAGAAGGCATTTATGTACACATACACACACCCCTTGCAGCAGTATTTAAACATTAAATGTACAAAAGGCAGAATACCATGCATAATTAAAATACAGACATTTTAAAAGTAGAGTGCAGTTTCATTTCTTTCTGAAACTATCAAAATATCTTTACCTCGGAAAAAGGCATTGATGGTCTTGAAAACCTAATATAGCATTATGGAGCAGATAAAAAATCTGGCATAATAGTCAGCAGCGCACTGATTTAAGAAAGTGAAACTTTGGTAGAGCTTACGTTTATATATATCACTCGTTTTATGGTCTTAAACAGTAGATAGAACCTGTAAATTATAATCATTTTGAAATTTCAACTTTTAGTAAGTTTTATCATTGGTTACATTTTCTTTCCTAATGACATTCTTAGTACACAGTAATAAAAGATATTCAAGGAAATTTTGATCAGTGGAAATGAGACTTGCATCTAGTGTAGGCAGTACATTAATATTTAAATGCCAATTAAATAATTTTTAATAAGTGAAATTTATGTTCCTCTTAAGTGCAGTCATCATAAATGCAGAGTGTATTTAAACGTAAAATGTGTTAATCTATCGTAACCTGAGAACCTAATTAAGTGCAGAACTTGTTTTGATAACTGACTTGCAGAAGTATATGTTGTATTTTTGCACTGAATTAAAAGCTGGCCTCCTTTGTTATATCACGTTATTTATGTCTTTTGAATGAAATAAAGGATGTGGAATAAAAGAAAAGTAAAAAGCCATGTAAATCCTACATACTTAAAATCCAGTGGCTACAGTTGTATGTCGGATGAACTCAACTTCATTTGCTCAGTCAAATACTGTTATAAATGATTTTGTGTATGTAACATAATTTACCTTAAATTAACCAACTCATTCATAACTGTCATCAAAAATAGCAAGGCAGCCAAGCAAAACAAATACTTCGTAAAATAAAAAGCTTGGTTTCACAAATATGGACCATTATGGGCAAGCGAGTTTCAGAGTTTTCCTGAACTGGCACTTTGAGATATCCTCAAGGTCATAAGAAGTTTCACTATTACTTCCAATGAAATCATGACATCAGTATTATACTAAACAAACAATCCAAAAATTTAGTTTTGATTGTCTTAACTAGTTTTTGAAAAGAAGGAATCTTGTTTGGTGGTGTATGAACAGTTAGTCTTGTTCCCTGTTACTTTGACTCCGGACTTGTTAATGTACTGATAAATACTACACCAGGAAGCAGACTAATCAACAAAATGATATAATACATGTTTTCATGTATACATGGTGGTTGTTGTAACCTGTTGGAATGATCCTTCATATGTTTCACATTTAGAAAATAAATATTATTTATACAGAATAATGAACAGCTTCATTAGAAAACTGCGTTATTGACAATTATTATCGATGTGATTGTAAAACAAAGATTCAGTCATTAGACAGCCCAGTTCCCAACACACACACACATCTGCCCCGCAGTTTTCTTGGTCTAAGTGGATTTTTATCTTAAGTTTTTGGAGGTCCCTCAGTAACTCACATCCTTGCTTATAGTGTGATGTTTGTTCATGGACCCCGTTGTATGCAAGTTATTGAGGGAGAGGTGTATTTTTCTGGTAGCATTCTGCATATAAACATGATTGTTTTCAAAGAAGGAAAGTGGGCATAGGGGCTTTCACCAGAATATAATTGTCCCTACATAGCTGTGTGCTATGTCAGACATGTTCTTTTCCACGAATGTTTTGTGTATCACTTCATATGCATCAGAGTATGCATAATTCTTAATTTCACATGGTGTATCTTCCACACATTGTATTTTGAGACGTACATCTTGTCCTTGTTCAACTGTCATTTAACAGTGACTGTGCTATTTAATGTACAATTGGCCATTGGCACAGGAGTAGAGACAGTTGTTGCAAGGAATGCTGGTGGAGGAGACCTGCAGATTGAGGACATCACAGAGCAGTCAGATCAACATGAGGACCTGGAAGAAACAGAACCTCTAGAGGCAGTGGAACCTGCCAGGGTCAGTCAGGTAGGACACGTAGTATCATCCTATTATTAGCCAGCCTTGACATCATTTTATATAGATTCTCTGGCAGTGTTGTGATCATTTTGCCCCCATTTTCATAGGAAAAAGAAAAATGCATGTAGGTATAGTCCGCACTGGGCATACATATGCTTATCAACACTAAAATAGTATCCATTGTTTTGTTTTAAAAATTGTGTCATTTATTGTAAACATTAATGTACAGATGAATTTGATGAAGAACATTTTTGGGGGGTATGGACGTTGATTGAATTGGAATAAGAATCCTATAGTTTGGAATTTGAATGAATATTGTAAGAAAATTTACTTTAAACCATGATCTTTACAAGGTTATGGATGAGTTTGATGATCAGCAGATTTGGGCTGTAATTTATCACATTAAAGGATGATTGATTGGAGAAAGACATCCTTGCATATAGTATTCACATTTGTTGCTTGTTTCTGCAAGGTTGATAAATTTACATTTCATCTTTCTACAAAAGGAAGCTGAGCTTGAAGATGTTCTTGATGAATTGCTGCATCGAGATGGGGGTGCCAGCCAGGAGGATGAAGTAATTGGCGAAATCATAATGGATACAGGTATTGTACTATGTTTGTCTGGACTGGACTTTTACCTCTTTGAAGTACAACTCTCAAGCAATATTATCCATAAAGATTGACTGCAGCATAAGCTATCACGCAAAATGGAAAAGATACTCTAATTTTTTTACCAGTTGTAGGGGAGAAATGGAGCTAGCAGATTTTATTGATATATGAAAATTATTATCTTGTGGTCCTACACAAATATTGTCTAATGAATTTTAATATTAATGAGTATTAGATATCAACTCAAGCAGTTTGAGGACATATGATAATAATAAGTTGACATGTAATACTACTATTCTTGCATGAATCAATTTGATGCTGTCACTCCTTCAGGATCAGAGCACATGTATTCATTTGAAACACAAGTTAACTATAGCTTCATAGCATTGCAATAAACCATCTGTACCAAACCTATCAATATATTTGCACTGATTAATTCCTCATTATAGCCATTATGATTATCAGCTTGCACTTCTTTCTTGATATAACATTTTACAGTGACTGTGCATAACTTCTATTTTGTACTAAGAAACAGTCACACAGTCCCAGAATACTATATCTAGATTAAAGGGGAGACAAAATCTACCCCAATAAAAGGGACTAGACAAAAATATGTGAGTTTTGTTAAAACTTTATATTTTGAATAGATCACTGAACATTTGAAGAACGGTCCACATTTTATCATCTTTGTTTGCCAAGAGTCATCGATCTAGTAAGTTTCCCATCAACTCCTGACCTATATACTAGCCTACAAAGTGTCTACTGCTCTGCCATCAGTAGACAATGTCACATTGCATGCAAGTTTCTCCAATCTAAATCTTAACAACTTTTTTCTTCTTTTTTTTATTCATGGTTTGTTGGACATCCAGCATGTCACATAATGAACTCTTTCATTGATCAACTGATTTCATGTATAGGCAGTATCTTTTTCGGTCCCAAGAGCGCACTTGTTCAAAAGACAGTTTCAGCTAGCTACAAAATAAAGTTGATCATTTGCCCATTGTTAGTGAAGATGGCACTGTATTAGTCAAAGGAAAAATGATATAGTTGTCTGCAATGTGTGCATTTGGCAAGAAATTGAGTTGTCCCTGCATCAGGATGTTACCATGATGTTGGCAGTTCCTGTAATGGTATTGGCCAAAGATGATGAAGATGTTAATTCGATTGTGTCAAAGGACCATGAAGTGCTCAACAGTTGTCTTTAAAAAAAAGCCAATATAGTCTGCAGAGGAAGTAGCCCTATTACAACTTCTTTTTAATGTTTGTGGTTTCAGTTGTTGCAAGCAAAACTAAGCAGTCTTGTTTCCATATAAGCCTGCTGATTTGTTAATATATTTATCATTTATGATTTATGGAATGGCCGTTGTATTTTGTAGTGTACTGTTGTTAGGAAGCTGGAATCCATATATATCGTTGCATTATAACCGGGTTTTTGAGTTGCTAGGGCTTAATAATGAGGGGGTTGTGTAAAATACTTTACTCCAGTCTGAATTGTTAGAAATCATAGTTCTCTGTAGAGCCAAAAATATGCCAAAATTTGCAGAAATATTTATAAGGCATCCACAAAAGTGTCTATAACAGACTATTTGATGCAGATATCATTAACTTTCGATGAACTGATCCTGAAGTATTGAGTTGAATTCTTTGTTATGTGAATTCAAGACCTTGTCTTCATGCATAACAATTTGATTTCTTACACTTGATAGTAGCTCATAAGGTGCAAGTTTATTCCAGCTTGCATGGTGTCATATGATTGCAAATTCATAATATTCACTTGCTGGTACAACAGTACATTGCAAATTAATTGTTCAGTGAATTATAAAATATATCTGAAATAAGATCAACTGGAGTGATAGAATTAAGATCCTTGTTTGATGCAGAAGAGGCAGCTACAATACTTGATTGATTCTTTTTCTAGTTTATTCTGCTATGTTAGGTTTCTAGTTTCGTGTTGAACATTTGATCTGTTCTCCAGGTGGCCAAGTGGTATAAAGCATTCACCTTTACCAATCATTTTACTTATAAATAATACATTTCTATACAAGGGACATTGAGAGATAGCCTTGACCTTAGCATCTATAGGTTTAACTTCTCCATGTCCCATGATGTGTCTCAGAAATGTATCACTAGCACAGCAGAACTCACTTTTAGATAAATTAATTGTTAGTCTGCATGGGTTCAATCTCCAGCTCAGCCAATGTGGGTATGTGAGAAAGCTTGCCAGTAGCTTTCATGTAGGTCAGTGGTTCTTCCCATGGCTTCCAGTTCTTCCTCCAGCAGTTAATACTTGTTATAATATATAGCCTATCATATGCTGAAAAATGGCATTAAGCCCAAAACAACATCAATAACATCAGAGTAACTCAAGCAGATTTAGTGCTCAGGCAGTTTTAGCATAATTGCATGCCCATGCTACTGTAGCTGACTCGGGCTAATCTGATAGTTCTGCAGCTCCATGCTCATAGGGGTCATGCTTTCACACCATTGAATATATACCATACAGCATACTGTTTGGCCATCTTTGTCTGAGCCTGTATAATGATGTTCTGCATAGTGTCTGTGCAAGACAAAATACTATGGTTTCACCTTTTGTTTCACCTAACTAATTTCCTGTGGCAAATTTCCAATAAAGATGAACCAACGGTCACCTGCTTTCCTAACCAACTAGTAGTTTCTTCCTGCCTGAAATAGTCACTGGAGTGAATGTACAGGGACTGCTCAGTCTATCTGGACTAAACTTGCTTTATGAGGAATGCATAATGCAAACATTTCTTTTCTCGTTTGTACTTGCCATACTCCAGTATTTGAAGGAAAATAACATGAAGCTATGTATTATGCCTTCATTTCCTTATTAAAACATTAATTACAAAGTTAATACACAAGTACAATGAAGTGAAAAAAATGTCATCATCTAGAATCTTGCTCTACTGCAGTTGGGTACAGAACTGCAATTTGGATTCCCATTTTGTTTACTACCACTAACCCCAGTATACATGTATGCATTCATCAGGTTTTAAGTGATTCACACGTTAACACAGCCTTCAGCTGTGGACCCCAACTAGCGTGTTGTAATGAGGGAAAGATACATCTTTTTGCATATCAAAAAAATGAATCTTCTTCATCTTAGTTTAAAGTTTAAAATATTCTATGGTACATATATTCTGTTTAATTTCCTGTTTGACTGGTCCATATCACATACAGGGTTGCATTTCTCATGCATAGTAGCGCTTTTCCCACAAAATTTGAAAATATGCCACAGAAGTTTAGTTTTCATGAGTAAAAGTAAGTGTTGTTGACTAATTTAAGTGAATCCAGTGCACATATTTGTTGAACTGGTCATACACCAGTCAAGCTCATGGGTTCATTCTCCATCCATTGGAACAAGTTTTTTGTCGCTACTCCTAAGCCACTTGAAGGATTGCTATGCATCTTTACAAACACACACATTAATCCTAAAGATTATTTCATCATTCGGTAAGGCAGCTGGAGACCATCTTGTTTTGTTTGCTACTTCTTGAGGAAGGATGGTCATATTGACATTGGTTTTTCACTAAAAGACTTCTTGTGATGTATGGTTGATTCTAGATGAAAATGCTGTGAACATCCAATATGGCTACCATGTCAGCCATCTTGAAAATCTTATTGCTACATCTGATGAACAGAAAATTATATTGATATGTTTTCACCAGAAGACTTATTACAATCTCTAGTTGGTTCTGAATTCAAATGATGCCATATGAGATCCAAATATAGCCACAATGATTGCCATATTGAAAATCTCATTATTGCTACTCCTTGATGGATGATATTGAAATAGGGTTATCAGCAAAAGACTTTTGATGTAAATGAAAATGATGCTATTTGGAAACCAATGTGGCAACGATCTTGAAAATGTTTTTATTGATGCTATTCCTTTATTAAAAGCCCTGTCCAAATGATAATGATGCTGATCAGACATTTTGAAAATCTTGTCAACTCTACTCATGAAGGCATGATTGTATCAGCATTATGTTTTCACTATGACTTCTTGTGATATTTTGATGGTCCCTAGGGAAATTTTTGCTTATCTTGCATCCAATATATGGACATCCTGAAAATCTTGTTATTGCTGGGGTTTTCCAAAGAGACGGGCATATCTTCATGAGGTTTTCACCAGAAGACGTCTTATTATGTCAGGTTTGTCTGAAATGAACATGGTGCCTATCTTGCATCCAGTGTGTGGTGATCACAGTGGCTAGCGTGAAAATCATGTCAATTAGATTTATCAGAAAATGATTTCAGCACTTAAATTCTTTTTGGACAGGAAGGCAATGGTCCCCTTGATTGACTCTTGTTCTTGTTATGCATAGAAGTCCATGCTGGTGATGGTGAGTTCTTACTGGGTGTGTGACTGATGCATTCCTTTTAAACCAGACCTGGCAAATGACAGAATGGAGAAACAGCCCAAGACTTCATATACATTTTATTTTTTTGGCGATAATTACAAAGAAAGGATTTGAAGTATTGCGGATGAAAAACCAGAAAGTCTGGAAAGTGAAGATGTTTACACTTCTGTTAATGCAGATAATGCCAGTAACAGTGATGAGTGATCAAAATGATGCAACCAGGACCTGGAAAAGAAACCCACAGACAGGCCTGTCCTTTGCTCCAAAAAGTGAGAAATATGTTTTGTTTGAAAGCAAGAAAATCAACTCCCTCAAGGAAATATAAATTTTTGAATATGAACATTGAATTGATATGTGGAATTATCCTCCCATGAATGGCTGTTAATGTGAAGCCGTGTCTGTTACATATAGATGGCAGCTGTATATGTTTTCATGATACAGTCTTCATTCCCAGTACATTTTCATAATGAACACTGAACTCCTACAACGAAAGTTGACCCCTCTTTTTCGTGAGATATGTGGATGCATGAACCAGATTTTTAAAAGCCTAGAAACAACCCTGAGATATGGACCAGTCCATATCAGAATATTTGACTTCAGGTCATGCAGATTGTGTTGCTGCACATAAAGGGAGAATGAAAGGAAAGATCATTCAGTGCAATGAAAGCTATAGTTACTTTTGAAGATCATAGTATCATTGGATATTGACTGTGTCCAGTTAGTGAGTCTAAGATTGGATTCGAGGAATATCAACCAGATGGTCCAGACCATGTCTTGAGGGCAGTCATGAGCCAATGATATTGTCCTCTTCATAATTAACTATTGCTTAATTATATAATGTTAATGTGTTTATATCACAGAGCCCAGTCAGGTGACTGATGAATCGCAGGATGTTATTATTGACGTGGAGGTTGAGGAGGAGAGTATGGACCACCATGACTCCCAGATGATAAGTCAGGTCTCAGAAGGGGACGAGGAAGAGACAGAGGAGGAAGATGATGTTAATCAGACAACACACAGTCAGTTTCTCTCTTTACTGTATTTGCTGATTTACCTTTCCCCACCTTAGTGCAAACAGCATTGACCCAGATCCCCTTTAGCATAATGTGCCATTATATAAGGCCTATACTGCTTGTCCTTCTTGCCGTTTCAAGAGAACAGTATAGATGCTGATCATGACTTGTTAGATCTGGGTCAGTTGTGTGTATCTGGATGCAGTTTTTATGGGTGTTCTATACATGTATGCACAGGCAATGTCGAAATATTTCAGGTATTAAATAAGTTAGATACTTCAATTTTTCATTAACCAATTCAATTTAGATGTTTTAAATTCATTAGCAGAGGGCTCAAATCAAATTAATTTTGTTGCTTTTTATAATCGGTCTTCATAAGATGATCTTGGTTTGCAAAGAAAAACTATTAAGTACACTATGTGCATTGCCTTGGGAAAGAAAAATAGGCTAAATGTGCCACTTCATTAGCAGTCTACACTGAATGATTTTGTTCTCTACACAAGTAACTATTGCTTATTGACTTAATGACCAGTGGCGCCAACCTCCTTTTCCAGCTGAAGTCTTTTTTAAGGAGTGTGGTTTATATAGGAAAAATTTAACCTATTTTTTAGGGTTTTACTATATTTTTCCTTGATCCTTATTTTATGTGCATTTTCCTAATAGTTTTTACTACATACCCTTTTTTTGTATCGTGGTGCATATTTACTTTTACCCGAAGGGGTTTTTCTTCTAGAGAAAGGTACATAGACACACACACACACATACATAGCAATTTCTTTTGTACTATTCTTGCTGCTGGGTGGGGTTATGGTGTCAAGAATTGTAAAATAAACACAATATTTTTGGTGTTAGTTTTTTTTTCTTCACTTGCACAGCTCTTTTCTTTATGTCACTGAGTACTTGGGGTCCATTAAATGACAACTGCATTATGTACTGAAGTGCAGTAGAGCAAGAATGATAGAAAATTTGATAAATGAGAGTATAATTATCCCTGCAGGTAGTTTGATAGGTAAACAAAACCAAAGTGGGGGACAGCCATAAGATGGTAATATTAGTTCAGATAAAATATATTGTTTTATCGCTTTGGTATTTGTATGTTAATTAATCAAATGCTTATATTTTAAAAAGAAATAAGAAAGATATAATCCTCAGCTTGATGATGTTTTCTTTCAAATCATATCATTGCACATGCATGAGTAACATTAGAACAAGGATGTTGCACTCTTTTCATAAAAATAATTGTCAATCATCACAGCTGCATTGTCATCAAGTTTAAATTGATGAAACATGATTACTTTTTAAATCATTTACCACTTCTAACACCTATTGCAATTATATAAATAGCATCTAAATGTTTGTCTATAAAAATGTGCAGTGAATACATTAGTCATTTTCTTAATTGTCTTCAGCTCAAAGCACACGTAAGTATACATATTAGTGACTAAATGATGTTACACTGTGCAGCACACTTTAAACAATTCTAAAGCACAAAATAACAAATAGCAAACTTGTATGCATGTATATTATGTTTGAAATCCAGTGATGTTAAAACCTACCCCAGTTGTTCACAAAAAATACTAATAAAATTAAAACCCTTCACTTGGCACATGTGTATTCCCGTCTTGAGTATTTCCGGACATGTATTCCAGTACACTATGCACAGCATCCCATCATGCCAACTTCAAGTATTCTGTTTTTTATGTTGTTTGAACCTAAATGTTATTGTTTTGTTGTTTTCTTTCTTTCTCTGTTTGTTGCAGTGCCATAATGTTGAAATGCTCAATGTCCTGGCTTTCTAATCACATGTATTTTGAATGGACCTTGTTAGTACAGTAGCTGTATTACGCGGATCAGCTTCTATCTGTGACCAGAACTTTATCTCCCGTGATTGGATAATGCACTCTGTACTGTAATGGAGCACTTAAGTCACTAGTTTTACTCTGAGTCAACTTAAATTTGGCTTATGTCTTTCAAATCACTTCATTGTATGTCCTGTAATTTTCATATGTAAAAACATTGTCTCCAAAATTCAGAAAAATAGTGTACAAATAATCATTAATTTGGGGAAGAGAGTGTTAATGAAAAAATATAGGACCTGACTTTGAGAAGGATTTTAAAATATTTACATGATTGTCACTATTGAATTCGGGTACATCAGATTTAATTGTGCTAAAGCAGCATGCGCAAGTAATGTATGTTATTTAAATTTCATTACATATATATATGCATTAGAATAGACAAGTTAGAAATTAAATAACCATGACAAAGACAGGTATTCATCAGATTTTTTTTCTTGCATCTCATGAGTAGGTAAGATATGCCCAGACATGAGAGAGAGGTTTCATAGTTATTGTATTGTTTAGTTACCTGACAATTGTGATTCTACTCGTGTAATAGGACAATACTGTATTCTGCTATTATTTAATGCCAACTAGTAAACATCACCTTCTAGTTTTAGTTAAGATATCCATAGTTCCAACAAGCAATTGCTTTGCATTGTTATTTACATGCCATTTAAATATGCAACAGCTGTGGTCATCAAATCACCTGTTAGTGGGCAACATTCAGCAGACTAGATCAAATTAGTGAGGCTACCAATAGGGAGATAAGGCTACCTACCCATAGGGTATTGTAAATATGGAAGCATATAATGAACTGCCAGTTGCTTACTCATGTAAGTTTTTTAACCTGTGACACCGTTTGTACATTTGACAGAACCATCAGCAATTTCAAATTACATCTAGCATCAACACAGATCATAACTAAATGCTGCCTAAATACAGAAAGGGCACTAACTGATCAGAATAATATTATTTGTTGGGAATGGAAAGATCATTGTATCTGCAAAGAAAATTAAACAGCATGCTAAATGGTCATTCTTCGGAATTAACTTAATTGAGTCTATATGGATATAAATACTGTGAATATTTAAACTTTGAAACTGAAGGAGTATAGTATGTATTTTAATAGTTTACATTTACCATTGAAGTTGTTCCTGTTTTTTCTCTGACAAAAGCTTCAGGTAAGCAGGAGTAGTAAGGTACAAAATAGCATACAGAAGGACTGAAACCTCTCATATCAGGACATATTTTATTTTGATCATGAGGTTCAGGAAGAAAAAAATGCAATGAAATACATGTGGCTCCTCTCTCTCTCTCCAAAACAAAACTGGGGAAAGCATTTTAGCATCAATGATGCAATTTTTCCTATTGCTGATCATCTAAAATAGCATAACAGTGATACCATTACTATTCTTGAATGGGCCCAGAGTGGCCGAGTGGTCTAAAGTGCTGTCCGTTATGGATCACTGCCATCTCACCTCTGTCTGCGTGGGTTCGAGACCAAGGCTCGGCTAGCGTGGGTACGTGGGAAAGCCTGCCAGTAGCTTCTCGTGGGTCGGTGGTTCTTCCCTGGGTTTTTCAGGGTTCTTCCTCCACCATTAATACTGGCCGCCATGTATAGCCTATCGTGTGCTGAAAAATGGCGTTAAACACTACAACAACAACTATTCTTGAAACCAGAGGTTACTATAGTGTCATTCCACTCAGCATTGCAAATTTTACCCTGTCTGTAACTCAGTAAATTTTCAGGTCTTTATCATTAAATGTAGCTAAAATAACATAATTCTTTTACAATATTTCATGTGAATGAATTTGGTACAGTTAGATATATTTAATGATGCTGTCCTGAAAATTTACTTCGTTAAAGATAGGATAAAATTTGTGATACTGTGTAAAAATAAATTGAATAGGCAGGGGTATCGATCTGGTCTCATTGTATACTCTGTATCCACTTGTATATGGACAAAGGCTGGAAAATGTTTAAAAAAATTGCCATCTCAGCTTTTACTCTGCATCATCTTATGGCTGACAAATACAGTACTTGCATGTGAAGGACTCTTTACAGACATTGAGTCACTGATTGGATGGAGTTGCTGTAGTACTAAAGGCAGATATGTCAGTCCCATGTACTGTTACTAAATGTGATAGTTGACACAGACCAATTACATTGGTGGCCCATTAGAAACATGGATAATATTAGATCTGTTATATAGCCTGATAAGAATGCATTATCTGACTTTGACTGTTGTAGCATCTAATTAGATTCAAAGGCAGATTGTAAAAGCATGTTCTGGTGATGTCCAATCTAGGTATATTGGTCTTGGTTTAAAGATCTTAGCTGATGGATGATAAAAATTCAAAATAAAAAAAAATAGTTTTAAAAATTATAAATTTCTAAAACAAATTTTCATAGGTCCATATTTTTACACCTTTTGGTGTGCTCCCTCCAGGGATGGTGGGGTTGGAGCCTATAATGTCATGTTGTTAATCTGTTTTCACAGTTTCATTTGAGCATGATAACTAGAGTTCTCCACCATCCACCAAGCTTTATGAATATCTGGCATTTGGTCTAAGGAAGAATATACACATTTCTGGGTCAAAAAATCAATGCTCTTCATCGTCACTTGACTTAAATAAAACAATAACAGTAGTTCTACATCACATTCCTGGACCAGATTTTTGTGGATGGCATGCATTTTGGTTAAGGAAGAGGTTTACAAGTTTAGGTTCCAAAGGAGTTAAGTCTGGATCATTGTGACTGGAAGAAAAATAGATTTTCCAGAATAACTTGTATTTTGAAGTTCCTTGACCAAATTATTGTGGATGTCTTAAACTTATGGTAATAAAGAAACCTTTAGAACTCAAAGTTGACTGTCACATTAATGCAAAGCCTGACAAGAAAATAATGACTTAAGCACAGTTGAGTTCAGAACCACATACTTTGACCAAACTTTAAAGTCATTGAGGTCTGTTGGTTAGTCCTCTCCATAATCAACCATGTGCTACTAGTGCCTTCGTAGGACTATAAAATTGGACTGGGTATATAGGACTGTTAAACTTGGGCTGAGTTTATAGCATGCTGTTCATGACTATTCAGCATGACTGGGTTTATTTTGTTGTTCATGGTAGGAGTGCCAACACTGGGATTATTATACAAAGGCTGGGTGTGTAGTTTGCTGTTTATGGTGCTATTGCCTGCATACAACTATCAAACATGGGTTTAGTATATAGTGTGTGCTGTTCATAGTACTAGTGCCTACATGAAACTATTACATGGGCTGGGTGTATATTGTGCTGTTAATGGTGTTACAACTCTATGGTCTTAGACTAAGTAAGTAAAAAGCAAGAAGTTTTGTAAACTTCAACAAATAATTTATTTCCTTTCCCTAGAATACAAAGTGAACATTTTAGCAGAACTTAATTATTGTGAATTAAATCCCAAATAGTCTTAAAGGTTCAATCATATGTCCAAATGTATGAAGTTCCAACTGAAGTCCAGTGATATTCCAGTTAAATTCCAATACTGAATATGTTGATGTACCTGTAGTCTCTAATGTGCCACTGGCATGGATTGTAAAAATGATGTTCTAAGTCGCTTGATGTATCACAATAATATAATCCAAAAATGTCTTTGTCTGAATTCACTATAATTCCAAATGTTTCTGTCCAGATATATTGTTGATGAGTACCTTGTATTTCCAGTGTAAATTAATTTGAATAAATACTCCACCCAAATGATAAAACAGAACACAACAGTAAGACTCATTCTGCTTCAGGATGTTAAGGCAAGAATGAGTAATTTTTAGATAAACAAGATTATATACCCCTCTGCTTGACCTTGGTTGGAGTTGCCATTTTTCTGAAAATACTGTCACTTGATGGAATTTATCATTCTAGAAGATTCTAAGATTAGAATCAAATTATCTTTTAAACTCAAATTCAGGTAAAGAAATTTACAGTGATAATGATCTAAATATTTAATCTACACTTAGACAAATATTAGGTGTATAATTGGTGTTTACAAAATAAATATCACTGACAATGTACACTGTGAACTTGATTTTAGACAAGATCAGGTACAAAATATATAGATAACAAAGTCATTAAGAAAAGCCAACAGTAATGCAAATTAAATATACATAACAATGGTACTATTTGTTTTCTGCCTCATAATAGTTGGAATAATACGTGATCCCATACTTCCCTTTGCGCCAGCATTTTACACCACTCCCTTGATAACTCACGCCCTGATGGCTCGCGAACCTGCTTATAATGCAGGGTCAGGCATGGATCCCATTTTTTAAACCAGAAAATACCTCAAAAATTGATTTCTATTTGTTGAACTTTAAGCAAATCGCAATCAAAATTGATAACAAAAAGTTTGATCTATCGCTTGTTTTGACATCGAAAACATTAGATAGGACCTGGAAGTTTTAATCAACACTATGAAATATCAAATTTAAAAATAGGTCATAAAATTTTTTACAGTTTCTTTCCAAACGACATTCCTAGTACACCGCAATTAATGATACATAAGGAAATTTCAATCAATGAAAATGTGGAGTCATTACTTTAATAAATAAATACAAATTAAATAACTTTTTTATCAATTGAAATTTGTGTTCTAGTTCTATCTTTTAGTTCCTTTTAAGTGTGATCATCATAAATGCCATGTGTCATCTTGTAATAAATGTAAATTGCGTCAATCTACCGTAACAGCTATGTCTGCGAGCTTTCTATGAGAACCTAATTAAGTTACGATCATGTTTTGATAACTGACTTCCAGAAGTATTTGTTGTATTGTTGCACAATTAAAATCTGGCCTACTTTGTATTATCGCGTTAATTATGTCTTTTGAATCAAATAAAGGAGGTGGAATAAAAGAAAAGTTAAAAGGCACAAAATTTCTACAAACTTAAAATCTTGCCCTGGTCGTTAGCCGGGTGAATTCGCTTCATTTGATCAATCAAACATAAATGTTGTGTATGTAACACAGACTACCTTAAATTAACCGACTCTTTCATAACTGTGATTAAAGATAACAAGGCAGCCAAGCAAAATGGATACTTACTAAAATAAAGAGCTTGATTTCACAGATACGGACCATTGTGGGCAAGCGAGTTTCAGAGAATTCTTGAACTGGCACTTGGAGATATCCTCACGGATGATAAGAAGTTTCATTATTACTTCCAGTGAAATCATTACATCAATATTGTACTAACTGAACAATACAAAAATTGAGTTTTGACGTAGACAATTGTCTCATGAAATAAATGTCACTTGTTTTTGGAAAAAAAAAGGAATCTTGTTTGGTGGTGCATCAACAGTTAGTCTAGTTCCCTGCTCTGTAGACTCCGGATTTCGCAGGATAATATTAAAAACCACTACGGGAACCAGACACATCAAGAAAACAAAAGGCACTAACGTAATACACAGATTTGTTTGCATACACATGATGGTTGTTGAAACCAGTTGGAACGATCATTCATATGTTGGACATTTGGAAAATAACTCTTATTTAAACAGAATAATGAACAACTTCATTAGAAAAAGCACGTTATTAAAAATTATTATCGACGTGAATGTAAAATGAGGATTCAGTCAGTAAATGGCCCACTTCCCTAGTCCTTCCCCCCCCCCCCCAATTTCTCGATGTAAAAGCGTTTTATTTTTTAAAAATTGGACGTCCCTCGTGCCTCACTTATTGTGCGGTCTATGTTTGTGGCCCCATTGTGCACGAGTTATCGAGGGAGAGTTGTATTAGTTTGTGGGACCATGGAATCAAGTAGTAAGACTATATTATTACTATTACTATTATTATTATTATTATTATTATTATTATTATTATTATTGTTGTTGTTGTTGTTGTTGTTGTTGTTATTATTACTATTCAGTAGAGGCTTATTGGACTCCATGCATATTTGAATAAAACAAAATAGCCGTAACCATCGCCTTGTGCCACTCCTGCTCTTGGGTTATTTCCTTCAGTGTGGTCATTGAGTCAAAAAGCGTGACACTTTCTTTGGACTATAGTGTCTTCTCATTATGATTTGAAATTGCCAGCTCCAAATTAAAAATACAAAGGTGAAATCATGCAAATGTAAAATTTAAAAATTGTGTTTTAAATGCTGATTGCAATGTTCAGATTTATAAAAGTAGAATTTTTTTAGATTGCTGCTGAGAGCTAATTAGATGGCTGGTTATAGTTTTCTGCATCCTGTTTGAAATATCTAACAATATCATATACCTTCTGTCACATTCCTGCCTTTTGTTAATGCACCTGTCTCTGGCAATAATTATGCACTAATATTTCAACAGTTCATTGCAATGGTATATCATGTGTTTCCTGTTGTTTTTTTTTTTCTTTTCTAAATCAATTCTGAATATGCTTTGTTTTTCTGTAAGTATTTGTTTACAATATACAGTCAGGAATGGTGCTTCTGCTGTTTGAGTAGCTTGTTGATCTTGGAACTGATTTTTCAATAAATAATAAATAATGCATATCTCTACAACTCTGACTCATGACTGCTTGATTCAGTGCTATATGTTTTTGACCTATGCTGTAGACCACAGGGCTGTAGACATTAGGTATTCTTGCTGTGGTTCAAGCACTGCACACTGCATTTTGCCTTTTTTTTGTGCTCAATATACTGACGTCCATAAACAGAAAGATGGGTGTTCAGTGGTAATTGCATTGTAAAATTAAGGGGCAACAACTCCAAATATAACCGTGTCAAATTTTCAGCAGGTGTGCATGGAGATGAAGATGATACAGCCGAGAGTGGATCAGAAGCCGATGATGAGGACAATGATGATGGTGAAAATGATGAAGATGATCAAGATGAGGAGGATGAAGATGAGGATGGTGATGAGGTAAAAATAACCTTTCATAATTGCTGACTCTGAGCCAACTTAAATATTAGATGCTGTTCATTACATAGTCATTAAAAACCATAAAGCAAAATAGTCCACTAATTACATGTATCATACGAACATTGATTTGATGTATGACCTGGGTGGCCAAGTGGTCTAAGGCACTTGCCTTTACATATCACTGGCATCTCACCTGTTTGCATGGATTCAGATCTTGGCTATGCAATTGTGGGTACGTGAGAAAGCTTGCTAGTATGGTTGGTGGTTATTCCCAGGTTCTTCACCAGATATACTTGCCATCATGTATAGAATATCCTGTGTTGAAAAATGGCTCCATGTCCACAAACAGTTTAACCCATTTTAAACTACATTTGCTTTTTACCTTTCTTAAGGCCATGTTTATGATTCAGTTTTTATCTAATGTTTGATATTTTGGACAAGTTTAAAATACAAGTGTATAGATGCCAACCATTCCAGTTTTTGCAGAATCATTCCTGTTTTTAACCTGTTTAAGACATTGCAATGACTTGTCAGGTTCCATTTTCAAGGTCAGGTTTAATGATACACTTATTTTACAGATTTTTTAAATTGTCTTTTATTATCAAGAGGTTTGTTTAGTTTGCTTCTGAGCAAGATCTGTGTATATTTATAAGTTAATGTTGTAAATAACTTGTTAAGCTTGTTATCACTCATTGAATTGTTTCAGTCTAGACTGACCATGGCTTGAAAAAAAATATCTTCTGACTTGTTTATAAAATGGTCACTTGTCTGAAAACCTATGTGGACATGCAGTCTATGACTAATGCATATATGTACACATGTATTGGATGTTTTCTTATTGCTTTTGTTTTCCATCTCTCCAGTACCATTTTATAAAAACATTAATGGTTGTTTGTTTTTTCTACTAGGGTTCTGATATGGAGGCGGATGAAGATGATTATATAGACATTGATGAAACATCTATGGGTCAAAATTACAATGACACCTTTGTCATCCATGCAGACAGTATGTTTCCTCCAGGTATGTTTCATGCATTTGTCTGAAAGTGAACCAAAAACATTGTTCTTTTTTTTTTTTTACCAGCAAAGTGTAGGTAAGACATAGCATTCTCTTTTCTTAGTGCTATATTTTTTTTCTGGGGTGCAGAGTGAGACTTGTCTTTTTTTTTCTTCTCCATGTAGCTATGTCTTTGACATTGTACCAACCTAAAAACCTTGTTAATGTTATCCTTCCTGAATGGATTGTCATATCAACATTAGTTTTCATTTGAAGACTTAATCTGATGTCTAGTTGGTCCTAAATAAAAATGGTGCCAGTCTTAAGTGTAACCACCAAAGCAGCCATCTTAAAAATCTTGATATTGCTACTCCTGAATGGAAGGTCATGTTGACATAGGGTTTCAGATTTCTTGTGATGTATTGTTCATAGTAAATTAAAAGAGTTCTGATTTGACAGCCAACATGTCCACTATGGCTGCCATCTTGAAAATATTGTTATTGCTCCTCTGAAATGGAATATATGTCACAATGAACATATTCAAAATCTTGTCACTAACACTTCTAAATGATTGGTCATATCAACATCCATTTTTCACAAAAAGCTTTTCTATTGGTGTCTAGTTTGGCCTAAATGAAAATGGTGCTTATATCCAGGATGGCTGCCACAGAGGCTAATTTGAACATATTGTGACTCAAGAATATGAGATGTTTTCAGCACTTGGCAGTTAAAACAAAGAAATATTATCTTGAATGTCTAGTCAATTTGCATCTATATGTGTGTGTGTATATATATATATTATGATGGTAATAATTAAATATAAAATTTATATATACAAGCTAACCATATTTGGCTGAATAAAAAGTATTTAACTAGAAGACCATCACTCGTTTTCCCAAAAGGAGCCCCTTCGCTAAAACATGTAAACTTGTGTGTCAGATACCTAAAGATAAGCTATACACTATTTATATAGTGATTGTGTAGGAAAATTCTACTTTGAGAAAAAAATTAAATGTTGAGAGATCAAAATTCAACATATTTGCTGGACATAAACCTCTCATGGCTAACTTCACATGTCAGACATAAATTGACATTAATCGGGATTTTCTCAATTGCTTAAATATTGTAGAGCCAACAAGCACAAAACAAATGAGATATGAAAGCATTATTACTGGAGTTGTCAAAATCCTTAAACAAAACAATTTTCCAAGGATCTATACTGGTGTACTTAAGTTCAGACTTATAATAAAAACCAAGCCCCTCACACCACAGCATGTGCTATTTAACAATGTGGCAGTGTGTCATCACAGACCAGAACTTTAGAACAAAATATATATGAAGCCTAGGCCTTATTTGAAAGAAAAATTATGCTTGCAACAATAATTAACTTTTAATTTCATTATCAGACACATGATTGAGGACCCGATTAAATAATACTTTACTATTGGACAATACCAGAAATGTTGTATGTTACGTATTTTCCATGTAACAAGTCGTTTTATCCAAAAATACATTTTTAAATTAGTATTGTGACATAAATATTGGTGGATGAATACTGTTTTGTAGTTCTTCAAATAACAGGGTTAGAAGTGTGGACCTTTAACATCTCAAAAACATTTTGGCCTTAGAAACGTAAAAAACAAAGCCTTAAACTGAAGGAAACCTAAAATATTTAACCAAAAAAAAACCCTAACAGTTTGAAAAAATGATGAACGTCTCTACCCTGACCCGACAAAAAAATGCTTTTTTGTCGGTTTTTTGTTAGGTTATCCTATTGGTCAAGAAAGCATGCAAATTTCATAGCACTTTCAGGTATTATTTTTAAAATTTTAATTTTCACTATTTTCGTTTTATTTAGAAAGAAACTTGTAGCATAATTTTTAATAAATGTTATGCTCACCAGGGAGATATCTTGTAACTGCTCTGTCTTGAATTGCAAACAAAATTTAATACCTTGAAAAAAAAAACCCTCAAATTTTAAAATTTAATTTCACATCTAACACTGAAATATTTTCATTGAAAGCTAGATAAGTACATTAGGATACTAAAACTGAATCAACAGCTAATGAACCGAAAATGAAACATTTTCTGATATATTAAATAATTGTATACATCTGTGCTTTCATATTTGCAGAAGTTTTTTTTATACTTGTGAGTGTTTTTATATTTCACAAGCTTCTGTCCACTATGTTAGATTTTTGCAAAAACATCCGAGAGGGTCAGAACTGAATGATGAATTAGAGAGGGAGAGAGATTTCTACAAAGGGTCATTTGACTGTTGAGTGCTAGAAGAACAGACGTGTATGTGGCATAGTAGATGCCTGCATTTATTTTGTACCTGACATTCATTGAAATTTAGTACATAGCATATTTCAGGGTTTGGTATGGAGTACAAAGTTCTTTTTCCATCAGTACATTCAAACATGTACATGTACATCTATTTAGGAAGAAATTCCCCAAAATGCCATGTTTTTGTGTGTATAATGCACAATAATGAATAATATGGATCCCGATTGGCAACCCAGAATGAGGTCATGAAGAATCCTACGTTATAACATGTATGTGTGTACGATGTTTCAAAATTGTGATGATTTGAAAGGGAACAGTTGTCTTTTTGTGCAGTTAATTAACTGATCATTATTTGTTAACATCATTTGGTTGGTTTACAGTAAAACAATGACTGATTGATTCTGTGTTTTTTTTTTTTATACAAGACCACCCATTTTTGCAAATGTAGAAAAAAAATTAAAGCTGTCGATAGTGAAAGTGCTTAGAGATTTTATGGTTGGCCATTTAATGGGTTGTTTGAAGGTTTGCCCTTTCAATGAATTAAGTAAATTTTCTTCGCATCAAAACCTGAAAATTTACTCTGACATGATCTGTCATTGTTTTGATGTATAATAAATATATTTAGCCTTCATCTTTGTCCTCTCTCATGATTGAGCATAATATGCTATGTGAATGTATCACATTCAGTAATTATGCATATTTACACTCTCATGGCATATCTGGAACATATCTCATTCTTTTACCCAATCAATGCACATTGGAATTATGTCTGGCACATCCAAGCTTTAGCTGGTGCTGATAACCTTTGAGAACTCTGTCAAGTCAGTTATACATTGATTTCTGTATTTTCACAAAGAAGCATCAAATACTTTGATTTTAGATGTGGGAAAACTCCAAATAATTAAGTTTTATTTCTCAAGAAAAGTAATAAATTGCAAATTTACCAACCCAAAGCATTGTATTACATTAGCCGATTACCTTGAAAACAGCATGCTAAGTCAATGAAGGACTGATCACTGTATAGTCTGATTGAAATATCAGACAATGTGATTTTGGATGAAAATAAAACAAAGAACTTTATTTTTGAAAGAAAAATAAATATTTTGCTGATTTCATACAACAACTTGTTACTTTGTTTCTTGATACATATTAATTATTACTATAATATTCAATCAAGCTGTGATATCCCCATAATGATTCTAAGATGAGAACATTATCCCTTTTTGAATTTTACAAATTCTTTTTAATGTTGGTAATACAATGGTTGTTATTGTTCTGTAGCTTACCCTTTTCTGGGATGGAAAACCTTTGTCTATGCTAGATACACCATTCTCCCATTCTAGAATATATATGTCATATACCCAGTCTGACTCCTTGCCTTAGGCCCATGCACAGTAGTGGTCTTTTCTGAACATGTTGAGCCAAGATGGAAATTTCTCATGTTGAGCCAAGATGGAAATTTCTCGCACAAGGAAAAAGTACATATCAGCAATGGTTGTTACTGTTCAGGACCTTGAGTATTAATAACTTATATTTAGGAAATATTACCCTCAGTCATTTAGCTTTCAGATAAATTCTTTTGGGGATTATTTTAAGTAGTGTTTATTTAAACGCACAAGCCACCTGCACTTCCTGCAAATAGATTTGAGTAATGCAGCTGGCTGTCTTAGTCGTATCACATTCTTATCGGGGTGTTTACTTTCTGTGTAGTGATACATTGTCACTGCCACATTTTTTTTCTTCTTTCTTTTATTTAGTCAGATAATTCTTGAAACCGTTTCATTTGAGAACAATATTTCAATCTCTGTTGCTCCGTAGGGATTGTGTGCTTGAGATGTTTATTTGTTCAGTAAGTAGTAACGATAATAGAATAGGTGCAAACATTTTTACTCTCCATTTATTGTATCAAAAAATGTTTTTTCTCTTGGGTGACTTTCTTTCAGAACAATGTTAGTCTTTTGAGAAGTTTGGATATAAGAAAACCCAGTGTGATACACACCCAGCCTGTTATGTACAGAATGGGTACATGCAGATGGATGTCTGGCTGAAAGAACTGAGGAAGGAAGGTTATTCTTCCTCCCCATCTATACCTTCTCATCTAAATCCATGGATATCAGTGTGAGGCCTATATATTTAGATAGTAGGCTTTTTGTTGCTGGCATTAAGAATAAACCCTCTCCCCTTTCTACTCCAGTAAAGAGGGAGGAGCAGCACTTTTTAAAGGGTTGGGATAAAGTTTGCTCCACAAACACCCTAACTGCAACCACCCCACCCAGCAGTGAGGAGCAACATCTTCTCAGCTTGCAAGGACACCTATTTGGAAAAGAGTAGTGGTACTCATTCAAAAGATCAGGTTCACCTCTGCTTCATGAAAGGGAGGAGCAGCACCTTCCCAAGCATATAGAAGTGCTTTTGCAACAAGATGGTGGAGCTCCCCCACCACCACCACCCTTTCAGGGAAGGCCAGTATGCTCTTACATCAATGGGTAATATGCATAATCCAGGCAAGACTATGCAGCATTCTAGTTCATTTACTTCTGGGGAGATTCCTCCTCCAGATCACAGTCGCAGTATATGTTTTTGGAATCTTGGTGATCAGCTACCTGGTTCTAACTAAAGAGCACTGGGCACTGGTCATTAATTGTAGCTGTTTAATCACAGGGCAAAAGATGTACCAACCATTGTTCATCAAACGAGGGCCACTGGTCAATGCAAGCTGATTCATGACATGAAGTTTGGAACTTGTTGTCTTGCCCTCTTTCTCTACACTACTGATTAATCTTGCCTGAGGGAGAGAGCATATATACAATCTATTGGAAATAGGTGTCAGATCGACACACACACCTTTTTTGCGGTTTCCTTTTACTCCTTATGGGAGTTTCTCTTTTCGGGGAAGTGATTCTCATTGCCACCTTAAAGCACTGTGAGTAGACAATTCTTGGCTTCCTAGCCAGGTTTGCACTACATGCATCTCAGAAGCCTGCATAGGCAGGGCTGATACAAAAGGTGAGGATCAGACCCCACCACCTGCTCCCAAAATAATTAGACGGGAAGAGAAACATTCTTGACCCCTAAGCAAGGTGACGATAGTCCACAGTCCTATCATTTCCCATGAAGAGTCACAGGAAGTTAACAACTATTAATTAGTCTTCCCCACAGGCATAAAGTTCCAGTACAGCAAGTCCTGCCTCCTCTTAGTCTGCATACATGTCAACCATTATGCTTTTGGCATAAACATTATGCTTTTTTGCACTAAATTACATATTGCACTCACCTGTATATGGATTATGTTTTTATGGGTACAAAAAGATAAATGAAAATAAAGCAATAAAAAAAATGTTTTTGTCATTTTATTATCATGTCTGTAATACTTGTAAATTTGAGAATATTCTTAAAAAGTTAACTGCTGCCTAGGAATACTGTAAGAGTATCTTCCTTATTTGCTATTTATAGCAACTGTATATGACCCATTTCCAAGAAAATGGATGGGTTTCTTCAAATTTGAACTTTGCCTTAAAAATTCATTTTATTGATAAGCTAATTAGTTATCAGACCAGTCTTTACACTTAAAGAAAATGGCACCACATGTTAAGCCAACGCTTTATGGAGCGAGTTGAGGATGTTATGTGATGGATCTTTTCAGAACCTGTCAGATTAGAAAAAAGTACAAATCAACATCACTTTACAAACTGGAGAAGAAGAATATGAGAGTAATGTTCATTGTAAAATTCCAGCTCACGATAATTGCATAAAAGTTACACATGTAGGTTAGTTTAAGTGACTGCTAAATATAAATCATTTTTCAGTATGTTTTGTGTTTGTATTTTGGTTCTAATCCATATGGATTTTGCCCTTTGTGACAGGAATTTTGGCCCGCTGCAGAATCAGGTTAGTAGCAAATATTGACGTCTTTTCATACATGCTGTAATTCTGGCATGTAATATATAGCTTACTTTTTCTTACACTCAAATTATGCCTTGTTGCCACTTATAATAGCAATAATTACACTCATATCCCTGGGGGGAGTGTGGGTTGGCATGGATTAAAGGCTGGGATGATGTCTTGTTCATTTCTGTTAAGTCGAATCAGTTCACCAAGGACCTTGACTTGCCTTCCCCCTTAAGATCCCCTGCCCCCTCCCCACAATGACCACCAGTTTTCCAAGTGGTGGAAGAGGTCTGATTTCTTTGATAAGACATTGAATGAAGTTTACCACCTCCTTCCACCTGATTTATACCCAAAACTCTCTGGTTCATGGGATACAAAGGTCCTTTCCAGTTAGGAAAGGCTCACAAGAGCTGCTTCAGGTCCAGATCTCCTTTTGTTCCTTTGTTCAGCTATGACCAGGGATTTGTCACAAAGGTTTGCCGAAAGTCGGGAATTGGCCAGGCAGCATAAAGGATGGATATTTTCCCATTCTTCACTGAGGCCTCTAGTCTTGGCCTGGCCCAGCCAACCTGCTTCTGGGATGCCAAAGCATCACAAGTGGGGATTTAGACTGGGTTATGGGCCAGCCTCACTGTTGTGACATTAGAGGCATTGGAGCCTAAGGTAAGATTGATTGTTACCATAGCCTCACATGCTGATATTCTTGACTGTTCCCTTCAATTTCTTATCTTCTTTCACTTTACAACACTTGTTAGAAGCAGTTGCCGAGATATCCAGACATGCTTTGTCCATGGCTTTTTGGTATATTTACTCCACCTCCTCAGTAATGTTGTGCTGGACACTTCAGAGGTCTTTATAAATGTTAGCAGGCACCTGTATAAGGCTGCTCCTATGGACACCTTATTTTATTGTCTTACCCTCTCTTAAGCCACTGATCCATCAAAACCAACCAAGAAATGATCCTGTATGGAGCAGCCCTTTGTGTTGAAAGTTTCAGAGGAAATAACAATAGCAATAGTCAGTAAAGAACCCATTTTCAGAAGGTCAGACCTTCCATTTCTCAACTCATCCTGATAACTCCTCAGTTGCCTCTGGTTTTAGTTCAGCAACCTCCTCAACCTGTTGATAGATCAACCCACATTGTTCATTAGGAGAACCTACATTTGCAGCACAGGGTTCTCTTCACAACAGCGTTCACCTACATGCTTGGCATATCTTGGGCAGTCTATCTGCCGTTTCTTAGCATGGTTGCCGAATGCATGTTAAGGCCAGGAGACATTCTGCCTCTCAGGTCTGTGATGCGATAATCTTCTGTCATTGGTGCACTAGGAAGCCTGTTAATCCAAGTCTCAGTCTTGTATACTCGAGGACAAACATGGATTACTTTTCCCAGTTAGTTCATTTAGGTTCTATTGGTGTCTTCAAAAGGGAGAAGGAAATGTAGGAAAAGTATTTTCTTTCTGTAAAAGGCTCTTGGAAACCAGTAACATGACTACAGTTTTGTGTTTGGGAGAATGTTACTATTCAGATTTGGACCTCTAGGAGTTATTGTCAAGTCTGGAGTTTTTATATTTTATTCTGGGAAAGGTCAGGAATATTTTTTTTTAAATTTGTGGCAGGTACCCTGAACTGGGGCTTCAGGTTAAGTATGTGATCTCATTTTCGGCAATCTGCATTAATAATATATACTGGTAGTTGAGAAGAAAACTTAAAATTTTTTCAAGTTTAGACCCGGAAAAGATACAGAACACTACTGTGCAGGGCCTATGATGTGGAGTCAGACTGGGTTTATCATGTACACATTTTAGAACTTCTTGAATATGGTATATTTCACATGGATTAAGGTTTTCCATATCCTAAAAGGGTAAGCTATACAATGGTAACAGAAGTATTACATAATAAAATTAGTTCTCTCGACCCTCCCCACCACACCCACCACTCACAGATCTACATTAAACCGTGAATAAAGAAAGTAATAAATGATGATAAAATTTATTAGATCCAACAGTTGCTGAATATTTAATATTTATAACTGGTAATTATATTTGTTATATTGCATTTCAGTGTTTTGCATGTATGTAAACATGACTGAATACAGTTGTTACACAGCAGTGTGAAATGAGATATTTGAGTTTATTAACATAAGGAATCAAAGAAAAAGACTACATATGTCTGTAATCATTATTTCCTAAATAAGGCAGTTAAACTATGTAGTTACAATGCAGCAGCTTTAACATTTTTAAATTAAGTTAACTTATTGTTTGTAGTCAGCTATAGTACTAGAGTTCTCTGATCAGATGAACCTGAAAATAATTTTTTTGTCTTTGTTCTGCTGTGGAACATGCACCACTTCCTTAAAGATGGAAATTTTGTAAAAACAATGCTGGTTATACATACCAAAATACAGTAATGATATTAAACTACACTGTAATTCATTTCTCAGTTTCAAAACATACAAATTATGTAAACAGTTTGTATGTGTGTGAGAATGTGTTATAGGTAAACACAATTCTGCAGATGAAAACTCAGCAACTGTTATGGTGTACATTTCTACAGAGACTAATAAAATTTCACATTCTTTGGTAAGGACAAAATGTTCATGCAAGGTTTAAAATAGATTGAATACAGTCCTACTTTTCATGGAAGCAATATGAATGGGAGTCAATCAGTCATGAATATGACTATCATTTTGGCTGATATTAAAATTAGCCATTATCTTTAACAAAATAAGCAGTATTCAATCATTTTAGGCCTCTCATCGACAACAGATTTAGTTTGTCAGGACTGGGTTTACTTTAAGGTCATGCAAAAATGAATATAAATAATTAACAAGTAAACTTTCACAAACTTGATCAGCAAGAATACAGTTGCAGA
The DNA here is from genome assembly GCA_028554795.2 of Sinohyriopsis cumingii. Lineage (NCBI taxonomy): Eukaryota > Metazoa > Mollusca > Bivalvia > Unionida > Unionidae > Sinohyriopsis > Sinohyriopsis cumingii. The sequence continues at coordinate 1,104,600 of JAPYKE020000047.1, forward strand.
AGTGTTTGATGATTCTCTCACTATCAAAGTCTTTGTTACATTTCATTATAAAATTTACGATGCAATGTATTTTCCTCTCAACTAGGGTCCACCCAACACATCATTTTCAATGCTCTGGACAATGGTCAAGTGAGGACGTATCAAATGCCCATCTCATTTAATGATAATGACAATGGAAATGATGCAGCAGGTAAGTTTGTCAGTCAAGCTAGGGCATGAAAAGTTTTGAGGTTAATAAATTTCAAACTTCGACACAATAAAATGCTATTATCTTAGTTGTCCATCAAAGAGCTTCAACCTTGGTCACTGAATAGAATGATTTTTTCTCACCACATTGACTGGCATCTGCTAACGAATACAATAGAGAAAGTTGTCAAGGTATTGTACAATTGAATGCACTGTATATTTAAATTTCTTCATAAAAATGTTGGAAAGGGGAATCCAAACCATAGTAGTAATACAACACTTGCTACTGTTGCATTGCTGTCCTTTTCTAGGGTGCAAAGGCCCAGTCAGAGCTAAATATTCATCCTTCCAGTCTGTAACTGGAGGATTAGAATTGAAAAGAATACGAGCCCAGTCTGATTCCTTAGACTATCATGCCAGTACTAGTATCAGGACACAAAAAATTTAGTTTTCACTGCATCTCTACTTTTTTTTTTTGGTGAAACATGCACTATTTTTTCTTTGAGTCTTTTGTCTCCGAAGTCTTCACATGCTTTTGTGTTCCTCTGTCTTGATAATGTATGGGTTGTTTTTGTCCCTTTCTCAGTAAAACAGTACTTCTGATAATTTTTTCTTGTCCCCTGCTCATAGTACAGGGTGTGAGGGCATCGCCTACCCCTTGTGGGGGGGGGTCACAGTTAAATGGTGTTTATCAATTTTTCTCTTCAACACATTTTTATGTAGCATGGTAAGTGGCAGCAAAGAAAGTCCATTAGGACAGTCATCTCACCTACATATTATGTACTAATGTGGAACTTAGCAGAAAGTCGCTGTACTTACTTCTGGAGGAAGAAAGAGCTGTCTTCATGCCTGGATGACCCCCTTTATTCCCAGGAGTGGTCTGGATTCCTGCCCTAGTGGGGCAGGAACCAGAAGGAATTCATGGTTTTGAGATTTGCATTAAGCCTCAGATCCCGCCCTGATGCTCATTCTGAAGTGCCTGTTAGGAATGGGTCCCCCTGGCCCCTTCCAAGTGAGGAAAAATGACAGTGCCCAAGAGTGAGTCACCTTTCCAACAGGGATCTAAAACTGCTTTCTCAAGGGAGGTAAAATGCAGATGGGGAAAAGCAGTACTCATTCCTATAGATATGATGAGAACTTGAGTATGCCAGTGTTTCATATCGGATCTTCATCACTGGACTGATGATTGACCAGTGACTGGGCACCTGCCAGTGGTATGTTCCCTGGGAATATTATCGTGGATTTGTGTGAACCTCTTGGATTAGAGGGGTTTTGTCCTGAGGTGAGGGAGTCACATGTCACTCAATGAAATCTCCATTTATGGTAACGGAGAGGTCTAAATATTGTCACCTCATTAAATCACGCAGACAAAAACTACTCTTACCTAAGCTTTGGTTCATCATCAGGATAAGAAAGTTGAAGATGTGTGCTGCAGTGAAAAATATGCCATTCTCATTGAAAATCCTCCCTCTTTTGGTTAAGCCTAAGCTAACTGCTCAGTTCCATCACATGTATGAAATCAGCAGTTTAAACATTTTTTCAAGATTACTAGATCACATGCAAGCATAAAAGGCTAATGTACTAAAGTCTGATTTCCAAGTTACTGCCTCCAAAGAGCCCCTAACTGAGTGGATCATAAAGAAGAGAGAGATTGATATTCAAGTCTTGGATACATTCTTTGAACTACAGTGTTTTCTTCCGTAACTACCTCCCACCCCTTAATGGAGGATATAACTTGCTCCCTTTCATGGGGAGTCTGGTTTTTGCTTGTCCATCTAGGGAAGGAGATTGGATAAAGACACTTTCTTATTTTCCCATTTAATATCTGCAGGATTTGGGAACCACCACTACCCAATATTTTTTTACCCTCATGGCATCATTGTTGTCTCTTCTTTGGAATCCAAGTATGCAATATGCAACTTTCTGAGGTTTATTCTCCAGTTAGGCCACTTAAGCCTCTCCACTCCACCCCACATCCCAGTGAAATCCTTGAAGCTAAAGGCTCTGACAGTGGTGACAGTGACTAGTGCCAATCTCCTTTAAGGCTGCCTCCAAGGATTTGATGGACAGCAGCAAGAACCTTTTTAGGGCTGAACTGATTGATGCAGATACACCCTTTGAAGGTCTTGCCTACTCCAAAGCATTACAAGATTTGAGGGACTAACAACAGCTGTCCCCGGCCATGTTTTCAAGAAGCCCACTCATCATATCAACAGATGTACCCTCCAAAAGAATTTAAACAGACTACTTCACCAGCAGTATAAGCAGCCTCTGTTCAAACCTCCCTTTTGCCCATCCATTGTAGACGAGGCAGGAAGTTTTCAGACTCTGCTTCCCAAAGGAAGGAGATAGTCAGCCATTGGGAGTTGTATTTTGTTGCACATCGCCTTCCTCTGCCCAGCATCCCAGCATGTGTCCGACTAACCATCTTTAAAGAGGATTAGTTGGGCCTCACTGATCAATTTGTGGTGACTATCCACTTTAAAGTATGATTACTGGTGAACCTCCTTCCATGTCAGATACACTCTTTTCCTTTCATCAGTCTAAACAGGTTTGTACAAGGGAATAGGTGCACATCCATCTACAGTGTTTTAGCCTGGATTGGTCCATATTGGGTTTGTGTAGGTTCACACATGCCAACCCCCAAGAGAGGTAAAAGCATACTTATTTCTAATTTTAAAAAAAGCATTATCTGGACATAAAAAGAGCAATCTATATATTACATGCCATAATTTTTAAAAAAATATTCTGGAAACAAACATTTATTTTTGTTACTTACCTACATCGGCAGTTAAAATGTTTGTCATAAATCAGCTAAATCCATGTGGATTAGTAGTTAGCAAATGAATAATGACACACAAGAAATTGATAAATTATTTATGCAAAGCACTCACTTTAGCTAGTCTTTGTGTATAAAGTAACTTTTGCGAATAGTTGTAAAGTCCACAAATGATGACTCTTGTATTATCCTTGACCTGCCATGGTTCATCCATTAACAATAGTCCGGTGCATCATGTTTTCAGGTTTTAAAAAATCCACCTCCTAGAACATTTTTCCATCATATTACATCCATGTGCCACATAAAGACCGTTTATTTTCATTTATGGCACCATTTATTTTCAGTAGTTTTGGTACTCTAAACATGTAGTATCAAAATAGAATAAATCTATGACAAGTGGTTTCACATTCAAGAAACGTGTCTGTTTTCTTCGAGCGGTTTCATGTAAAATTCATGCAAAAATTACCATATTTATATACGTGGTGAATTTTTATTAGATTTTTTTTTCTTCAATGTTGTTAAATAAAAGTTTTTCCCTTATATTTAAATATTTCAGTAAAATATTTCATTCTGTATAGTTGTCCATTTCATTCATTTTTTCCTAACATGCTATAAGAAGTGCATGTTATGGTAACCAAGTTTTTGTGTTGCCTTTACTATGACAAAAATATCTGTCTTAAGTTTTCCACTAAGAAAAAAGGTCCAGTAAATGAACATGTGAACAGCGGCCCTGACTTGAACAGCTAACACTCGCTCCAGAGCCACAAAGTTTAGGCAAAAATGGCATTTCTTAAACTGGACATTTCTGGGGGTTTTTTCCCTTTGAATTGAAGTACATATTTAAATTGTTGCTGAATATTTCTTGATCAGAACTTATTGCCACTGTCTACAAAAGGTATTGAACCAGTTAATGCCCAAGTACCTGGCTAGCCATTGGCATCTTTATTCCTCGTAGATCCAATTTTTGTAGCAGCACAGGGGGTCTCTTTTGCACAGCAATTCTAAAAGCAATTCTGGGCTTCCAATGATTTATTGGAGGAGGGAATATTTAGCTTGGACTGCTGACTTGATGTTCCAGAAAAAGGAATGCAGTGCGGTAGTAGTAGGTAAGTATTATATAAAGTAGTTTTACTCCCTAAATACTTTTATTCTTCAAGTATTCACTTGTTATCGAAGTAGATATTCTTTGCTCCTTCTTATTGCATCTCCTAAAACATTTTGTTTGATACTCACAGTTCCAAGTATGCCTCCAGCCCCAAGCAATGTACCAGCATCACACCCACTACTTCTTAGACAGAGTGATGCACACAGCATAATGGGAATCTCCCGTGTTCAACGTGGTCGTCAGAGAGGTACCTGCCGCTACAACCCTACAACACAAACTCTTCATGTAAACTTCCCACGGCAGCCAAATCCACCCGTGATTCTCCAAAGGTAGATATCTTGATCTTTCAGCATGTACAGTTCCTTGCTTTTGGCTGCAGCAGTAATGATAAAAAAAAATTGCATGCATCAGTTCCAACAATCTGCAATTTCCTGTATTTAATTGCAGAAGTGTACTGATGCAGACAGAGAATGCTGGCTATTCCCCAAGCCAAGAAATATTATGGTTTGGTTTATTCCACAGCAAACATGACTTCATTATTTCATTTTCAGCAATCAGTTATATTAGAAATTTGCTCAAGATCTGCATTGAATAAAATGGTGAATCAGCTAAAGATCAAGAAAGCATTCTCAGCTCGGAATCATCTGTGACTTCATCATAATGCTGGCATGTTATGGTCCTTGTTTTAGAATAATATTTCATTTGTTCATATCACTCCGGTGGCCTAGTGGTTAGGTCATAGGATCGATCCCTGGCCGAGTCGTACCAGAGTCTTATAAAAATGGTACTAGCAGCTGCCTTGCTTGGCGTTCAGCATTAAGAGGTTAGTGTTAGGACTGGTCAGTCTGGTGTCAAGATAATGTGACTGGGTGGGACATAATGCTACATGTCTACATCACTATAAACTGCCACACTGCAGACATGGTAGTGATATTACTGAAATTTTTTTAAATCTGCGCTAAAAATCCAAATCACACACATCTGATTTGTCATTCTTTATGTTCAGTAGACCTATATTATCAATCCTTAAAGTAATGTCTTTGATAAAACTGTTCAAATACTATTTTCAGACAATTTCGCTCATGAATAAAATGATTAGATATTTTTACACCATTGTTACATTTAGGCTCTTACAAAATGCAACAAGAGTGAAGACAACAAGCTTTGTAAAATTTAACAAATATATTTCCCTAGAAAAACTAGGTAAAAATGAGAAAAAGAACTTATGGGTTTACTAATCAAATCCAAAAATAATCCAAGAATTAAAAAATAGAAGTCCTAGTAATAAAAAGACCTAATGAAACAAGTTAGAATCCTGATGAAATTCAAAATGGAAGGCGACGACGTATACTGCAGTCAATGTCATACTGATGTGTCAACAGTTCTTTGTTGAATCAAAGAAAAGAAAATTCCACTCTTTGAATTCGTTGTAAATTTTGATAACTGTCCTTGTCCAACAATTAATTTTGAGCACAGGTATTTCCAGTGAAATATAATCTCTTGGAATCCAATTAATTTGAAGAAAAATTTAAAAATTCAACTCAAACTGGTCACATCATAAAACATTTTGACTTCTCAAGTGTTATGGCAAGAATGACTGTTATTTCTCAATACATCAGTATTAAGTCTTTGGAAGACGCAAAACAGATGCCCGTATGAGGGTCACATTATTGTGTTTCTAGAACAACATAAAAGCTTTTTACATGCCAAACATCATGTATTCTCAGTATGGCCTCATTTTCACTTTACGAATCTACACTAAAAAAGAATAAAAATATTTAAAAAAGTTAACTTCACTCTCACTGATTCTGAATCAAGGTCAGTAACTAGGTCAGAAGTAGATAGAAAGTTTCTGTTATTAGTGTTTACAAAAACAGTCAGGTCAAACTGAACTGAATTTCTGGAAAATGTCAAATCCAGTAAATAAAATTACTTTACAATAGCATGTAATGGAATTTTTAAAAAATTTAACTAACAAGCAAACAAATTAAAACAAATATACATAACACAATTTAAAGGATGATTTCCTTTCTGCCTGTACTGATTGATCTATCACATCAGTGATGTAAAGGTATAATTGAATGATGTTTCTTAAGGGCATTTGTTTGGAAAATAATTATAATTAGGAGCAAAGAAGCGGAAAATCCCAACTGGATGATATAATTTGTAGGCAGAAACTAGCTATGTTTACTAAACTTTGGTTGAATTTTCAAAGCCCTTGCTTAGCACAACTGGTGATAGATTGGCAGATTAGTTTTACACCACCATTTGTTGTGTGCATGCATCTGTAAATGTTATAATTTAGTTACTGTTGCACTTGTCATAAGTCCTGTTATCTTCCCCAGATTGCTTGGACCCACTACAGCAGCTGATGTGTTACAGTTGACCAATAGTCTGACAACCCAAGCAGGACCAAATCAAACCCGTGTCGTATTATCCAACAATGATCTGCGAATCATTAACAGGCCTGAGGAGGACATACTAGAAGAACTCTTTCAGGTTTTTTCTTTGTTCTTCTCATGACGACTCTACATTTAGCTAGAAACTTAGTTTATCTATGAGGGAAAAAATCTATTTGAATAGAAATAAACCTTATACAAATTATGGGCTCAAATTAGTAATATAATCTTATGGTAGCAGAGACTTTGAATTTAGATGAGAAAATGCATTTCAGTGTTGAGAATAGGCTTGCCTTTGTATAGAATTTCTGTAATGCTTGAAAATGTTGTTTCAGATTTTATTACTATGGATGTTTTGTTTTTAATCTGACAGAGAAACAGGAGTAATTGCACACTAAGTAATTTTTCTTCCTCTATGTACCTTATCCTTGAAATCCGCTTTATTTCTGTTCCTTGTTTTTTTAGGATACATACCCAGAAGGCAGTGGGAGCACAGCATCAGGAGTTTTGTCCAGTATCCCAACCACTCTGACACGATGGACTGAGGAGGCCAAAGTCTTGGATGGGGACAGTGTCCACAATTGTATTGCAGGTCAGTAGTCACACCTCAGTGGAGTATTAGATTTTATCATTTAACAGTTCAGACTTGATCGGTAGTCCAGTGTGGGAATTAAGTTTGCTGCACTTTGAAATTCAAATAGTTACTTTCTAAACCTCAATTCTCCATTCCCAGAGAAACACATGACTGACACTGTTTCAAAACACCGGTAAATGTATATTCTTGTTCAGTTTGAATGTCTAGGCTGGCACATGCAACGAACTTCATTTGATTTGCAAATAAATATATAGGGGCATGATATAGGGGTATTATCTAACTTTTCAAATACATTTGGTTGATTAACAAGTGCAGCAGGCAGGTTAATAAATTAGGCTTTTAATGAAGATAAAAACTAATTCAACTGATATTGCAGAGGGTTTAGCTGGTATTCCTTGCAAAACAGCTTTGATAATTTGACAATATTTATAACACGTTTAATTAATAAAATAATTAATAATCATATAAGTTATGCTCATTGTCATTACTCTACATTGACCCTCACCACTTGAAAAAAATCGTCACCTTTATTTTGTTTAGAAAAATTCTTGTCTCCTTTTATCATTATTGTTCAGTCAAGATAACAATGTAATACACACAGCAAAGTGCTGACAAGTTTATAATAACTTAGGTAGTTGATATATTTTTCCTCAAGTTAAACCAGATATATTTTTCCTCAAGTTAAACCAATTTTTAGTGTGTTACTGCAAAATATCATGTATCGCTACTCAAGAGGCCCTTATTAGGGTTGGCAGGTCTGTGACATGGGTAGTGGTGAGCTAGTTCTTTTATATGCCTGCAATAAGGTGGAGCATCTTAAGGTATGCTGTCCGTCCATCCATCTCATTTAGCATTTTCATTTCTGCATGTTAGCTGGAGTTATCCAGCAACTACAGACTTTGTGGATGGCTTGCACTTGAGCTAAAAAAGAACCCTATTGGTTTTTAAGTTGAAGGTCATTGTCACTGAATAAAGCATAAAAATTGTTTCTGGGTAATAACTTGGGTTCTTCACCATTTACCAAATGTGTATGGATGGCCTGCACATTAGGTAAAGAAGAACCCAAATGTTTTTAAAGTCAGAAAGTTACAAGGTAACATTCTCTGTGACTGAAATAATAACTTTATTGCACAGTAACATTTCTTCTACTTGATATAGCTGGACCAGATTTTTGTGGATTGCTTGTACTTAATGATAAGGAAGAAGCCAGTGGACTTTTGGGTCAAAACATCAAATATCAAGGTCACTGACTGAAAGAAAAGTGGCTTCTTTACAAAGATTCAATTGTATACATAGAGGTCTATCAATCATGTTGAATGTGCTGTTCATGGTATTCTTGTATATGTCTCAATTTTGCCCATGTATGCAGAGGTGCCACATTGACTCTGTGATCAGCATGCTAGTCTCGTTGGAAAGGGTATGGTATCGAATCATACCACCCAAGGTTCACAAAATCTGGAAAAATTATTGAATTTTGGTAGTTATTTTGAAAAGTGCTTGAAAATAAATTCAGCTAGATTAGTGAGTCAGAGTGCTCTCATAGCACATGTGTAAAGCAGAAAAAAAGTAAAATATTGACAGCAGGAATGCATATAGAATACATTTTGCTTATAGATGAAAACTCCAGATAGACACTTGCAACTAAGAGTGTCAACTTCTAATATGATGGAGATGAGGTGACTGCACTGCCACCACAATGCCCCAAAGCTTTTTGAATTACCTCTTCATTTTGGCCTTGTTTAACAAAGAATATTTTAGAGTTATTGTTAAGAATGAAATACCAGATTCTGATAATTTGTCGAATGAACAAACCATAATTAATATTTTTGCCTGGTTTATATAAAATTAACATAGTGATTGAATTGTGTCCTTAAAATTTGTTTGAATTTCCTGAAAAAATGTCTATAACCATATTATTGGATTGGCCTGTGTTACATTAAGGTGTCCTTGGGTAAGATAGTTTACGCCATTTGCCTCGGCACTAAACGATATTTTTTCTTCTGCTGTGCCAAACCTAAACCTGTGTGTAGTGGTAAACATAAACATGGAGCAAGTTCCATTTTTTTTTTTTTTTTTTGGCCGATTGGTCTAAAGCACTCTTTGTTATGGATCAATGCTATTTCACCTCTGTCTGCGTGGGTCCGAGTCTAGGATTTGGCCAATGTGGGTATGTGAGAAAGCATGCCAGTAGCTTCTCATGGGTCGGTAGTTCTTCCCCGGGTTTTCCCATGTTCTGCCTCCACCAATAATACTGGCCGCCTTGCTTAGCCTATTGTGTGCTGAAAAATGGTGTTAAACCCCACAACAACAACACCAACAGCAAAAAAAATTTTGTAAGTCTCTGAAAACATGAAGAACAAATCTTGGGGGCAGAGGAAATTATATTAGATTGTTACACCAGATAAGAAAATCTGATGAGCTTCTTAATATTTAATGACAAAATCTTTCCAGCCTGCAACTATGGTGAAAAATGTATTGTTTGTTTCTTCTTTCAGCCCTTAAAACTGAGATCCTTGAAGTATTGGAAAATCACCGGGATGATGAACTGGCTGAAAGACGGGAGAAACGAAGAAAGACTGCAGAAGAGGAAGCAGCTAAGAAGAAGGAAGAAGAGGATAAAGCCAGATCTAGTGGTGCTAACACATCTGTGCCACAAAATATGGAGGTAAATGGAGGATTTCACACGAGCGTTAATTATAGATAAAATACATAAAGGATGTTGCATGTTACAATAAACTGTGAAGAGATGACAATGGCTGGCATATTTTATTATTTAGCAAATCAAATAAATTGTATGCCTTTGTCATGATGACAGCAAATTTAATCACATAATAGTGGAAACTGATGCTGCTTAACGTTGGCAGTTGTGGCTATCACAGGTCAACTTTCTGATGGTGACAACAGCTGCAGTTGTATTTTCATAAATCTAATGGTGCTTTCTTTGTGAAAGTTTGTTGTTGTACTGTTGTATTCAGCAAAACATTTTTGTACAATATTTCTTTGCCTGGAGTTTGTATCTGGAGTGCTTGGGGCCCCGAGTGGCCAAGTGGTCTAAAGCGCTCTCCATTATGGATCACTGCCATCTCACCTCTGTCTGCGTGGGTTCAAGTCTCAGATTCAGCCAATGTGGGTATGTGAGAAAGCTTGCCAGTAGCTTCTCGTGGGTCAGTGGTTCTTTCCGGGGGTTTACCCCAGGTTCTTCCTCCACCATTAATACTGGCCGCCATGTATAGCCTATCGTGTGCTGAGAAATGGCATTAAACCCTACAACAGCAACAACATCTGGAGTGCTTAATTATAAATCTTTGCTGCAGAAGATTTTTATCACAAATGTGATGTTATGAAGCCAATGTTTTAATAGCACTACCAAAACATATCAATTAATTAACCAACCTTCACCATATCTCTTTATTAGCGCAAGCCAGATTATTTTAAAGAAAAAATCCTGAAGAATGTGCCACTCCTCTTTAATGTGGATATTAGGAAACAATTAGGGAGAACAATATCCTTGAAAAACCAATTACCTCAGTAAAAAAAACTATCCCCATCTACCCAGTAAATATGCAGGGCTCTCATTTATTGTTCGTGTAGCTGCAGAATAGGAGTTGTGCAAAATATGTTGAGTTGTCAAGCTGTTACATCTTTTAGCAAGTGGAAAAGTTTCCAATGATGTACAGTAACATTTTGAATATAACTTTTTAAAGTACACTGATTCAGTTAAATACAATATCCTAATTGTAAACATAAAATGAAGCTTGATTCAGCATCAATTCCTATACTGTGAAATATGATACAATTTGTGTATGCCCACCATTTGTGGGAACATGTTATGTTGTGATGCCATTTGGTCTACCTATCTAACTGTTGGCAGTCTGATGAATAAGAACTTGAGTTCCCAGGTGGTGATGGCCTTACATTGGGGTAAGGAAGAATACTGTTGAATGAAACAGAGAACAATTATTTCTCTGTTAAAATATATTACCCAGATCACATTTAGCTTAGCTGCCTCCAAATCCCACCCTCACTGAAAGACCAAAAAAAATTTGCTGCATCCATATGCATCATAGATGTACAAGGAAGTAACTATTACAGATTTCTTCCACGTACCCCTGCTAGGTGAGCACCCATTTTCCAGATATTTACTAGTTTAACTTTCCCTGAAGTCTGTCAGAAATGCCCAGGAATCCACCTTATTTCTAATAGTATTCAGGCCATCCATCAGAATGTTTGATTGGTTCGAATGGTGAATCTGCTGTATGTATGCAGCATTTGACATTTTGTTTTCAGTAAATTGATTTACATTTTTGCTTTGAATTATTGTCCATATGGTATTTTTTGATAAGACTTGCACGTATCTTTCATCATTGTGTTTTGAAATTGTGCTGCAAACACTGCAGATCATTTACCCATTTCTTTTAAAGAGGTTCTCACTGAGTTTTGTTTAATTGTATAATAATGATAATAATGTGGATTTAGCACAGCACCTAATCTTTATAAATTCTAAATGCTTTACATTATTAGATAACAGATAAAATCATATCTAACAATGATTACAAAAACAAACACTGAAATTACAAAACAAAAACATGCTGGCATAAATTAAGGAAGTAAACATTATTAAGTCGTTTGTTCTATGTTAAGTATATCTATAATTTCTGTAAACTTTATTCATGACTAAATTATAGTTGATTATCTTTAGTTGAAATTTCATACATGCATAGGTTCTATTTTAAGATATTTAGAGCATAAAATTGCATAGAATCTATAAATAGATGCTTACATGCATGTTTACAGTTACTAATAATAAAATTATTAGTAACTGTGTTGACAAATTACAGGCTATTTCTCATTGGATGGGTTAGATCATGCAAGTTGTTCTACATTGTTGGAGATTTGCAATTCATCTGGTAATAAGTGGGACAAAATGAACATTTTAACTTTTGTAAATAAGTGTGTGGACAATTTTCTCATTCCTATTTCTCATGTTCATGTAATAATAAGACAGCCAATGTATTGTATGTTCTATTGAAATGTTATTTGAGAGGATTTTTTTTAAAAAATTATTCATTGGAAATCGAAAGTTCTCATTGGACAAAATATTATTTTGGAAATCTTGTAAATTATTCCAAGAGATTCTGAACAATGCTGTATTGAGATGTCAGGACTATTGGCAGACCAGGATATTTGTGGATCTGAAATTTATACAGAACTTTTTATTCTTTCAGACTTTTTAGGATTATTTTAGATTCAATTATTATTACATTATTCATTTTATAACATTGATAATTTAATTATTTAAGTTTACAAAACTTGTTGGGTTTGCTTCTTTCTTTTACTTATTTTATGACCATAGATTCTTATCATCTTGTAGTCAAAATAGGTGAGATCTTAGGGTACTCCTGAATGAGATCACTGTCCTTGTTTCTAAGATTTATGCTTAATTTGTTCCAAGTAGCTGGTCCCTGTTACACAAAAGAACGTCCATATGACTTCATTTTAACAGTAGGAAGAAAAAGAGAATGACCACTCCCTCCAGTGGCCTAGTGGTTAAAGCTATGTTAAAAATCAAAATCACACACACACAAAAAGAATGCAAGTGCCTTCAGAGGAGCATTAAGTTTCTAGATAGGCTGTATACATGGGTGAGGTCAGACAGGTGTATTGGACTTGGAGCAGGTCAACAAAATACAGCATACTGAAGTTTTATTTGTTTCAGGTATCTCAGAATTCAGCAATGGCAGCAGCAGATGTTCATCATGGAGTCACCACTGATCCTCAGGTTTTGAGCAGTATTCCCCTCCCCACTACAACAGTGTCTACCCTCGCACAGGACCCGTCTGCATATCCAGCAAGGCAGATAAGTACGTACAACCATACGTATAGCATCATTGCTTGCTTTTATTCACTAGAATCTGCACATGTAACTGCAAGTTTTGTCTTCCCTCCAGAATATAATATACCCACCTCATTCATATTATCCCATATCTTCTGAAATTATCGCATATCAATATTTGGTTATTCTTACTAGTTTTAATTGAATATTTTTTGTGTGGTTACTGTGAACCACAAAATAAGAAACAAGCAACGATTATTTTGCGAACACAGTAGGTTTCATTGGCTAATCCACAAATTTAAGGATGGGGAAAAATGTTTCTTATGTCAAAACCATTAAAAATTATTCCCAATTTAGAGTAGTTTTGCACAAGCAGTCACCAAAACTAGAATCCTTATTATTTGGTTGGCAAAACAGTGGGGGTATATATGTGTTCACTTCCCAGTGTCACTATTAATTAACATGATTTCTTAACAAATATTGAGCCTTTTGAACATGAATAGACCTAATTCAAAATGGCAGAAAAATTAACATAAATATTCTTCATATTTACATCCCTTTATTTTAATGAACATATTTTTGTTATTTTTCAGCATCTGAAGCAGCCTCTGCAGCAGAAGCCATTGCCTCCCAGATTGTGGAAACTGTTATTTCCAATCCGCTATCATCATCTTATTATTCTTCCACTCCAAACTATTCTTCAGAAGGAATGTATCGCTCCATGCCCCATCCTATGTCTTCCATAATGTCTGGGCTGTTTGAACCTGATATTGTCACCCCACCATTCGAATTCCAGCATTTCCCTGATCTAGCAACACCCCTCACACTGCCAGTTGTTCCTCCTCCTACCAGGCCTGTACCACGGTCTGATTTTCTGTCTCGCATTAGGATACCCCTCTCGGCCCCTGTAGCCCATCCCTTAGTTTCCATGACGAGCGCACCGCAACAGTTAAATCCAACAGGCACCCCTTCTGTCAGCTCTGCCTCTGCTCTGCTGGGAGATTTGTCATTTGCCAACATCACAGTGCCTCCCACCAGCTTAGTCACACCAGGTCTTGCTATGTCAATGTCTGCCTCCAGTTCCATCACACCCAGTGCACAGGGTCTTCCCATCAGAACCCCCAGTGCTCCAATGCTTGACAGGTACAGAATGCCTCATGTCAGGTAGGTACAATTTTTGTATTGTTCTTTATTGCATAGAGAATGCTATAAATATAATTTTCATAAATTTATATAGTTATTTCATGGGGTGGCAATTGGACCCTGTCCTAATATATTTCCAGTAATGCAGAATCGCTATATCAGCAGTTTATTCCATAAATTTTTGTTATCAATTTATATTTTTCCTCAAACATGGGGCCAGATGTTACAGAAAAATCCCAGGTGCCACTAACCCTACCATCAGGTATTTTGGCTAAGAGAGTAGGAGGCATAGGTTGGTTTGATTGTGTATATCCAAAAATGCAGAACATTCTCATTCTTTTAAAGGTTTATTCCTATTTTTAACAGTAGATTTTGCTGTTATGATCAGATTCCACTTTAAAAGGTCAGATATACTTTCATATTGGTAAGCTGCAACTTGATCAGTTTATATCTAGGTCACAGAAATACTTGCAATGTTTGATTGTAATCCTTCTGTGAAAGTGTACCTAATAATGATATATGCATACTATCCAACATAGAATGAGGAAAAACTGAGGTGATGCATGATGACAAGTTCTGCATCTATATTGCATAAAGAGGCAACTTTTTTTGCATTTACCTCATGACCAAGCATTTTTTTCTTCCCATTATATATACTGTTACACTCTGATTCATTAAACTTTGTGTCTAAACTTTCCAGGGTGGTGTGTTTTGACGAGTGCTTACAATCTTGTCTCATAAATAGTTTATGATTATGTCATGCTTCATTAAATTAGTTACATTTTACATTTTTTTACTGTTCATGTTTGAATCTTTAAACTAGATAATTGCATGCATCTCTTCTTAGTACCAGGCCCCACCCCACAAGTCCATGATGTTTGAGGGGAGGAAGGGGACACCACTTCATTATATACCTGGAACATGTAGCATATATAAACAGGAAATAATGCTGGTTGGAGCTTGTGTAATACTATCCTTCAGGGTGGCTAATTCTCATAGAGGCAATTTAAGGGCTAGGTTGTCAGATATAAACAACCACTATTTCACATGTTACTTATTTGGTTGACAATAGTTAGGGTGATGTGTTAAGTCATTTGAAGACCAGTTGGGGGGGGGGGGCCATTAGACTAAGTTTGCAAAGTGGAACAACCCAGTTTATTTTAAGTTGTAGGTAAATGAAAGAAATGCATATCAAATAACAGGACATATTACATGTCATTGTCTTAGCCATCTTTGTTAAAGATTATTGGCAAGTTGTGCAAAGCATCATTTCTTTATAAAGTCCAGTTTTGTTCCATATTTAAAAAAGCAACATGACAAAATGCATTTCAGGAAACTGCAATCTGAGAAGCAGGTAAAGCCCAACAAAACTAAATTTCAGAACTCCTGGTTGATAGTGTTTGACTTTTTGAAGGGGAGCAGGCATTCTTAGAATATGCTGCAAAACCTAGAACAATTTGATAAACTGAATGGAACATTCAGATTAGTTTTAGTTACTATCAATCAGTATCTTAAACTTGTGAGAGAAAAAATTCATTGACCCATGCATTTCAGATGCATTTTCACCCATACTGGACAGAGGCACTAATTTCTTCTGTACTGTACACCCCCCACCCCCGAAATGGTCAGTCCCAAATGTATTTTCATTGGGCAAACTGGATAAGATACAGTGCTGATAATGCTGACATGGTAGGATTCACACAGAATTGAAGTTTAAAGAAACAGTACAATCCAGTCTATAATGAATGCAAGATGAACAGAAAGTACACTTGCATTACCTTCAAACTATCTGCCCACTGAACTCCCTATGAACTAGGTTCTTCTTTTGCCATCCAATGGATTTTAAAGGCAGAAACTTGTTATTATATTAGTGTTTCCATGTGTGTGCTGATTATATTTGACAGTGCTAAGTTGAGCAACAATTTTTACTTAAAGTGTGTTGAATGCTATGAAAAACATCTTTGCC
This sequence comes from Sinohyriopsis cumingii, assembly GCA_028554795.2. Lineage (NCBI taxonomy): Eukaryota > Metazoa > Mollusca > Bivalvia > Unionida > Unionidae > Sinohyriopsis > Sinohyriopsis cumingii. The sequence goes on from JAPYKE020000047.1 coordinate 1,120,606, forward strand.
AGCCAGGTTCCAATATGATAACACTATCTACACCCTGGCATAGCGAGCAGATATTTCTATGCTTCTGGTCTGTGAATTTCATTTAATGTCGCAGCAAGCCACCACATCCAATCAAATTAAGTTCAAATTTGTTCCTACATGATCGAGACAAGGGGAGAACACAACTTAAATGGACTGATAAATAAGCAATTTTCCACTGCCGGTCCATGTTTGTACAAATACTGTTGACTCAAATAACACCTATAATGGCTTTCCTCTAGTCATACTTTCAAGTAAACTTACAAGTAGGGATGTCAACGGGTAAACGGGTACCCAACCGTAGTGAAAAACCCAGGCAATGAAAATTAATGACGAGTACCTGTTCACAAAAAATAATTTGTCGACAACACTATCAAAATATCATCAGCATATGCTGGTCTGAGTTGCAGCTCCAGTCTATATTTAGGAGTAGGACCATCCATTATGCATCAGTGGCCCACTACTAAAAGTTCATCTGAAAGTGCTTTTTCAAGGGCAGGACATGTTGTAAACAGGAAACATGCATCACTGTCGCCAGATATGGTTGATATGTTGTTGGGTTTTTTTAAGCAAAAACTGGAAAATTTTGGGGGGACATTGATCATGTACTTGTACACTAGGACAGACAGGTATTATTTAGCTTTGAAAAATTCTTTCTTAGTTCATTCAGTTTTTAGTTTTTAGTTCATAAAAACATTCAAAAAACATTATTTTATTCTAGTTTGAAATTGTAATGTTGTAATGTTTTGCTACTTAATGTGTATACCTCCTTTAGTATTCAAGTTCTAAACTGGAAGTTGACTTTCACTGCCATTCGCCGTGAGTAATAAATAGAAAAACAGGCTGTTGTTGGAAGTTTATTAATAAGCGAGACGACATTGTAATATTAATTCATTATTATTGACAAATCAAACAGAATATTATAGCACAATTTATAATAGACAATTTGAAGTACAACAGGAAAACAAATTATCTTCGTTGACAGACTATCAGCTGTCTCCCATTGGGTGTGGGTAAAGTGTGAATGTGAAAATGCAAAAAAGAGAATGCCAAATAGTGGATACAGTGTGGTAAACAATGTGCAAAATGATGTAAATAGACTGTTTCATCACCCTACAATAATCAAGGTTTGTGAAAATTTGACAGTGGGGTAACTAGGGTTGTACATGTCTCTCATGTTTTAACGGTTACCCGTTAAACGATGCAACAGGTACCCGGGTGAAGTTTTACGTGGTTTTTGACAACCCTACTTACAAGGTATCCTTTTTAAGTTGGTTGCCTCCACCATTTCCATGTACAGTTAGTAGGCATTACAATACTAAGGAAGGCAACTAATGAAATCAATAGATGTGTTATTCTTTTATTCAGATTTGAATTGCATTGATTTTCTTTTGGCTTATATGACAGGACATCTTATTGACTGATCTTTGACTGAACTTTTGGGGGCGGGTCACACACATTGACCTTAAAACCCCTCCCTTCTCTTGGGACTTCAAATAACACTTTTTGATTCACCCAAAAAAAATTAACATTGGTCTGGGAATATGACTGTGTGCATATTGACTAGTACTACTCCCACATTTAAATAGTATGACATTATAGTTATTTTACATTTTACTTGGTTTAAGTTTTGTATAATTTCTCCACCAATGCTCAGGAGACGTCCGTGCAATTAATGAAATGTTTGTTTGTTAATGCCACACCCTTGCAACGAAATAAGCTCATTATGACATGCATAGGTGAACCATGTGAAAATTGATTACACTTCGATTTTTATTTAGGGACGTTCAGCCTCCCATGGCCTCTGAAGACATGTTTTCTTCTCATTGGGTCCCACCACCCACAAATGTGAGCAGTCTGGCCTCTTTACTTTTGAATGAAGATGATATGGATCAATTCACTGCTTTTGGTACAATGGGTCTGCAGCAAACCCCAGCCACCACAGGTGTACTGACCACACCCACATCTAGTTCAGAGCTATCAAATACTTTGGCCCACCAGTCAAGCAATGAGGGGACAGGGGCACTAACTCCGGAAGATGTCTCCAATATCACCAGCTCAGATGCTGCCACTGTACATTCGTCAGGCTCAGGTGAGTCTTCATATACACACACCACCATACCACACAGACTTGTGAAAGCATGAGAAATCGCCAGATGGAAAAAAAATATAAAGATATTCACATGTCAGGTTCATGTGCTGAAAAATGGCGTTAAACCCCACAACAACATTGTACTGCCCAGTGACCTTGGAACTTCGTTGCTTGCTGATCCAACTAAGTTCTAAATGTTTGTATATTTAATACCATTTTTATTGCCAGCTAAAGAAGACATGCTTATGCAGGGATCGTCCTGGGCTTTGCCAATGTCGCAAATTGCGATTTTATTTCCTTATTGGCGACAAAAATATCCTATCTGGCGATTTTTTTGGCAACAGACTTTTTGGTTATTTAATTTGTACATACAATCATGGATTTGGACTGGATACATTAAAAGGGAGAAAGAAAGGAAGCCAAAAACTTGATTAAGCAATGCATTGGAATCAATCTGTTACACAAATTATCCTTTGTTCGTATTGACAACCCCATCTTTACAGTGCATTGTTACATCATAATCTGCTTATGCTGACATCTGGGCTGAGTACTGTATGCTGTGATACAGTCAATCATACTACCGAACTATACCTACAACTGACCGACTCTTGAAGACGCGAATAGAACAGATACAATTAATTGAATGGCTAATCATTCTGGGGGTTTTTTTGGTTTTTTTTACATATACCAATACATTAGTTTTGCTGAACCTTCATAGAAAACTAATAACCTTTGAAGTACCGACTACTGTGTATAAATACAAAGCAGATGGAAAAAATTTCAATCACAATTATATATGTCGCCAGTGCAGCATTCTACTCATTGATCTTTTCCTTTTGCTATCAATCCGTGTTACGGCTGCTGAGACTTAAACTCCGCAACAAGAAATAGCAACAGAAAAAGAAAACAGTTTTGCATAATTAATAATAATTATGTATTTCTCAAAATACAGGAGTGAAAGAATCCCTAAATTGGGTGTAAATTTATGCTTATATATACGGTCCAATATTGCCAGGTGTTGACTCATGTAAGTTTCATTCGTGAGAATGGAGATCCTATTTTGCTTGTTGAGAATATTTATACAGCATTCAGTGATCATTCTTGGGATTTAGGAAGCAATTCACTACAAGCTTTGTGAAGCTAGCCATAAAGGGGGGGGTCTGCTGATAGACTACTGGTGTCACCTGTCAGCACTGTGGACTGAGAACGTGGATCCTCATCTCTCGAGAATTTCATGAGAATCAGCATGTACAGATGTGAAAAATTAGACTTTGAAACTGCATTCAACAAGTGGGCAGCCCTAATCTCGCGACGGATCTTCATGTAACACTTTGTAACATTTTGTTAATGCTTGTTGTAATTAAAGTATTAACTAACCCATCTTTCGTAATTTTCATTGCCTGTTACATTAATAGACTAAATTAACACTTAAAAAAATGTACACTACTTGTTCTGGCGACACTTTTTGAAAATTGGCGACAAAAGATTGAGGTTGGCGATTTTTTTGGCGACAGCTTTTTAAAAGCCAGGACCATCCCTGCTTATGCCCTGTCTGTTACATGCTCACTGTTGGAGAGACCGCAGCTTTGACCTGTATTATACAGTGTATGTTTTCTATCACTAGCGTAATATTGTATCAAAATAGTTAAACAGGGAAAACTGCAAAGCAGCTGTTGTGGAACAGTCCATTTCCCAGCAGAAGTAATGCTTTTTTGTCATCATGGCTTATTGGCTCTGAGACTTTTAGTTTCCTACCAAAACCTTAAGTTGCATTTTTTGTCTTTAAATTTAGTGTTTTGCCTGACGTGTAAAATGGACCATCTCTGATTAAATATGTGATAGCTCTTGGCCTCAGTATGCTTTTCTGTCCTATTTTTATAGACCATGGAAAGCACTGGTCACAGTCTGACCATTATATTTGCAAAAAGTTGCAAATATGTTTCCTAAATAACTGTTTAAATGATCAGAATGGTATTTTCAGTTTCTGCGTCGCTCATTGTTTTATTGGTGACATTGCAGAGATCATGTTTATTAGTTTGCTTGTTTGAAAGTTTCATTTATGACTAAGTGAACACATCTGCATTGTTGACGTTATCATCTCTACTTTCAAATGGATGAAACAGTTCATCCAGAAATAAATTTAATAAACCTAAGGCTAAAATATATACTAAATTGGTGTACATTGTTTACAAAGTACTTCCTTATACACTATACTATTTATAGGGACATGTGTCCTACAGTATGGAGCCATTACTGCTGTAGTCCTTAACTGATTTTATATATCTGTCATTATCACACATAGAAAAGGTCACCATGACTTAGTGAACTATAATTATACTGGTTTAGGTTAAGTTATTAATTTTTGGCAATTTCTCTGGATTCTATCCAGTATGAAATCATGAAGCGGAGGGTTTGCATTCAATATGAGTACTACTCAGTCATTTCAGTAGCAGGTCACTATTGACTGTACTTGATGCTTGGGTTTAATTGTGTTTGATGTTCACATTTCTGGATTCTTAAACAGTTGTTTGCAGGTATTGTTTTTCCACGTGTCCTCAAATCTGTATGCATATCTTTTGATACAGAACAAATAAAAAGTATGCCTTCTGTTCTTTAGTGCAAGCCCATCCATGTCTATGCTGGTGCTAGCAATAGACAGTCGCAAAAGTTGATACATTTTTGCTGGCTTTTATTTTTCAATCATTAATTTATTGATTAAATGACAAATTGTTTATATGTATAAATTTAGACACTTTTGTCATTAAACCTCAGTTATTTCTTTGACAGAAATGTGCCTTCAACATTAAATATGTTACACTAGCAACCATCAAAGACTTCACATTGCAAGTTATCAGACAAGTGCAAACCTTGAATGATTTCATTGCCAGATATGTTCTGTAAAATGAATATTTACTGCATCTTACAGTTTTTATGAACTTGTTACTTGAATACTTTATAAAACCGTGTTCATGACGAAAAAAGATAGGACAGTGCTGATGATGAAGTTAAGGTGGCAAAATTGTCAAAGCAAGCAAGATTATCTTGGGGGAAGGTAGCACTATTGTTGGTAGTTCTGCTGTAGTATTTTTCCCTGGTCCCTCTAAAATATTATGTATTCGTCATATTTGGAGAGAAGTGCACAGTGTTCTCTGCCCTTGGGATCCTAGGTGCAACACTGATATACATCTCTCTCTACCACTATTGCAGCAAAAGAGCTCATTATGACCAATAAATTATGTAATCTTTTACTGGCTTCTGCTCATGACCATAAATGTTGTTGGCATATTATATACATGCTATCCTACTTGAACCATGAAACATTGGGTGGGTGCTCTTTGATAAATTCTGTATCTTTTTGGCTAAAATGTCTAACCTATATTTCATACACGGTGACTTCAGATTTTGTGTCTAAAGTTCATTTATTGGGCATTGTTTGTATAATGGTTGGTTTCAACACTCTGCAGTTAAAAGAATGGTCATATCTTAGATTCCTGGAAAGTCTTCTAAGCCAGTAGAGCATTAATCCTTTGAAGGGACTAACTTGCCTGCCCAGAGGACCACTTGAACTTTTGACATGGACTTGCGACTGTTGTCCATCTGTCAACAGTTGCTAAAATCAGTGGATTAGGTTGAACAAATTTGGCACAGAGCATCCTGGCATAGAGTTTTAAAGTGAAAATGATGCTGATGTGCTATTAAATATGGCTACTATTATTAAAAACCAGAACAAATGATGTTGATCCGCCTTCAGATGTGGCCACCATTGCTAAACGTAAGAAAGCTGCTCTTAGCAAAATCTTTCCTCAAAACGGCAGACTAGACTTTGATCAGACTTAACAGGAAGCATCCCAAAATGAAGACCTCAGGTTTATCCATCAGATATGGATGCTGCTATGAAAAAGTAGAAAACATTTAAACAAATTCTCAACATTTACTCAACAAATTTGACTGATAAATTGTGCATTAAAGCATAGGAAGTAACATACAATAAGGAATCGCAGGTATGGGGCATGCAGTTACCTTTAGCAGAAAAATTTTGAAAGAGATTTTTAAAATAAATTTGAGTCAGCAGGTTTCATAAATTTCAGTATAACAAGTTAGATAAATTCGTGGAATAAAACACTTCAGGGTTAATTTTAATCATTTAAAGCTGAAAAATAATTTTTTTTAATAAAAATATAAGTGACACTCCAAGATTGGCCCAGAAAAAAAAACCAATGAGATATCTACAGTCTAGTTATTTAAATTTTGCTGCATTGTGTTCTTGGTAAAACACCTTTTTCTTGTTGACCAACAGACACCAGCCAAACCTAACCAATAACATAAACATTTATTGTCATTTCCAAATGTATGAAATATTTGTCAATCTTATGTTCTTTGATTCCTATGTAGTATTTGATTGCATTTCATGTAATAAATGCCATAATCACAAATTGTTAATAATTCATCTTTAGTATTTTTAGCTATTAGTATAAAAGAAACAATAACCAATATGCTTTTTTTTTTTTTTTAAAGTTTCAAATTTAATTAACCTCATTAATCCAGATATCCAAACCCTCCGATTTTCTGTGAACACTGACCTTAAAAAGTTTCCATCCATAAAAATAGTTTTATAAAAAAGATCAACCAAAAACAAGGGAATTATATATTTTCTGAATGTTTTATTGATCCTAACATGGTCTTTTCTCATAGGAATAAGATTAGTTCATGTGTCCATGGTTCACTTAGTAAATGGAGGAGCCGAAACGAATTAAGAAAAAGACTTCTTATGTACACCTTTTTATTTTTGAATGAAATTAAATACACACATATTTTATTAACTAATAGACATTTGGCATTTGTGCAATCCAAACTTTGCTTTCTACTCCATTTTCAATACATGAATGAATTTGTCTCATAAGCTTCACATCAGTCTCAATTGCCATTATATGCCTGGGACTTTAAAGACCATTTTTGTCCCAGGTTGCTGAGGAATCACAATCCTACAGAAACCTTATTCATACACAGTTAACAACAACATTATGGATCAAACATTTCATTACTTCTGATTGATTTTGATACCTTTTTATTCTCACACCTATAAAACAGAGAAGGTATAGGAGCTGTTTTTCTGATGGGGACATTGTTGCTCACACAATTCTTGTATTTACTTTTGGCTCTGCTTTTGAAAATTGCCTGTACATAGGTAATCATTTTGGGTGAATTTTTTTAATGCATTACACAAGTAATTTTAAATCTATTCAGAGAACTGATACTTACACCCCTGAAGGAAGCTCCAGTAAAGCACACGTCTTGTGACTCTAGATTTTCAGATTATTCCAAGCCTGATCAGAATCTTTATTAATATTTGGCCACAGCTTGCTGAACAGTAGGCTGTATATGTAAATTTCTAACAATCTTTCATAAAGATTTCATTGCATTTAACAATTTGTCATTTACTTTACAGATAGCCCACAAGAGTTTAGCATGGGTGGCAGCAGTGTGGCAGACAGAAATCTGGCCAACCTTGCTTCAGTAGCTGCAGGAATCAGTGTGCCAGCAGTCACTTCTGACGGGTACCTAGACTTACTTATTTGCAGGATGGATAGCTGAAGAAACTAATTTTATAAATTTAGATGCAAGGGTTAAATATGTGCAGCTTGTAGTGCACCAGGCCACAAGTCCCAGTGAGCCTTTGCTATGGTTTTTCAATCATTAATTCACAGTTGCTTTGAGTTCTTCTCATAAACTGCTCGACTGACTTAGACCAAACTGACTGGAAAGAATCCTTGCATGAAGGTCTTTCAGATTTGTTTGAATGCAGCTACACAACCATCAAATATAGCCACCATTACTAAATATAGAAAAATGTTTAAACAGCTTCTCAAAAACCATTTGACAGAATTTGACAAAAATTGACAGAAAATATCCAGGCATAAATGGCTTTCAGTTTTGTTTCTAGGGTGCAGTTACAAAACAAAAACAACCTAAAACAACACCACTCAGCAGAATGTGGCCAAATTTTGCACAGTACTGGCATGGATGGCTTTCAGATTAATACAAATGACGCTGATAAACCATAAGATATAGCTACAATTTCCAGGTCATCTCAGAAACTGTTGATCAGAAATAGACCAAATTTAACAAAGCAATCAGGTAATAATGACTTTCAGATCTATATAAAGCCAATTTGCTGTGAAATATGATTGCTGTTACTTTTAAGGGAAACAACTTCTTTCAAAGATGACAGAATCTGACCAGATTTTAAAGGAGACATTTGGTATTAATGGCTTTAAGTTTTATAAATCTGCTATTAAATATGGAAGTTGTTACTAAATATGGAAAACTACTTCTGAAATGCCACATAACAGACATCAAATGTAACAGATTGATCAAGCTTAAACACCTTTTTTTTCCCACTATTAAATATAGCTGCCATGAAAAGTAACATCAATAGAACTTTATCTCTGTCGAACAGTATTTGAGCAGCTTTAGCACAAGACATCATGACATAGGGGCTTTTCATTATTAGCAGTCTTTCCAGGCTTTGGTTTTTCCTACTTTTTCAACCTTTAGGTCCCACTCTCTATTTCAGACACACACGCACAAAAGTTTGGGAAGGAGGGTATGAGTAAACAAAAATGTGATATTTTCTTTTTAAAATATATCCATTTTCCCCTACTTTTTCTGAGTTTTTTAAGTAGCCATACTTTTATCCATGCTTTCATTTAAGGCTGTAAAGTCTGTTGGACAGATGATGCTTATGTTCCACAGGATACTGATGAATATGCAACAATATGAGAAATCTTAAAACAGTTTTTAAATAATGTGCAATCAAAAGCATTGGAAGAAATTTCACCTGAAAGCAAACTCTTTTTGTAATGGCAAGTAACTGTATACATATTCAGAGTGGGACTTGTGAACTGGGGACAAGTTCATAGGGTCTTGTAAAGTTCCAGGGGACAATGCATATTGAATAAATTGCTCATTATTTTTAATGCCAAAAAAGAGATCCTATTCAAATGGGGTAGGAAAGAAAATAAGTTAGACTAACATTAATAGACAATTAAGCAACTTTGTGCTGCAAGATTTTTTCCCCATCTGGAGTGACAGTACTTATTTGCATTCACAAGCTGGCATTTATCAACTGCCCTGATGGGTGATAGATAATCTGGCCCACTTGGACTTAGTTTTTATTTTTCAGAGAAGTTCATTATAGAATTTATTTTGTTAATTACCTTTCTGGTATTTGCAAAGCTACAGCTGTTTCATTGTACTTTGGAACTGTTTCAATTTCAGTTTTCAAACATTTTCCATGTTTGTATCTAATTTTGATTACCTTCATTCAGCAGGACAACAGCAAGCACATCCACATCAGACTCGTCCAGTGAGTCCAATACAGCCAGCAGTTCATCCACTTCAGCCTCTGCTCAGAGTTCCAGCTCATCTGAGGTTGTTTCATCAGGTACTACTTTTTTGTATTTTTTTTTTCTTTATCTTTGCCATATTCTTTGGTAGGTGCATCCCATTGTTGATCCATCTGTACTTGTACCTGTACATCCATCTTGACATATTGACTCCTACTTTTATTCTGTTTGGCAGCTTTGATAGACTACATAGATATGAACCAGATTTAATAGTTTGCTTTAAAAGTTGACACGGGTCAAGGTTGATTTTAACATTTCCATATCAAAACTTCATTGAGTTGTGATGTCTGTTTGACCTATAATTTGCCCTGGCTTCATCAATCTAGTTTGTTTATTTTTTTATGCCTTACCACATCGTTGTTACTATTAGCTTTCCATCTGTATACCTGTCCACATCGCACTTTAAGCTTTGCTTATTAGGTTCAGGCCTTGTATGTTGTCTCAATCCATTGCTCAAGTTTGTTATCACTGCTACTCCAAAATTACTTGGAGGATTGCCACGAAACTTTAAATACACATTCATCCCAAGGCCAAGTTGGTACTGAATGAACATGATGCCACCTGGATACCTAATGTGGCCACCACAGTGATCATCATAAATGACCTATGGAAAAATGATTTTTGCTGGAAAAAATCCTGATCACTGGTTCATCCGTGTTTGATTTGGCTCCAGGTTTCATATTAGAATTAGTGAAATTAGTCAGAGAACCAGACTAACTTTACAGCAGCACCCCAATGCTTTAAACTGCACCTATTTTTTCATGCAAAGTGTCTGCATGATGAAACTGTTGATTGTAGAATTTTTTTTAAAAATGACATCCAGAAAGTAGTGCATGTTTAAGACAAAAGAGAAAATAAGCTTCTAAAAAAAAGTGTTAATAATCAACACAGAAGAATAAAAAGGAGTATTCAGATTCTTGTGAATAAAAGCTGGAAAAGACACAATTACTTTTATTGGGCATCGTGTGCCAATTTGAGTATGTCTCGTGGCACGAGATATGATGGCCATCGTCATGTGAAATGGAAAAAGAATTTCCAAGAATTACGTCAAGCTGAGAGATAGCAACAAGCCATTGAGTTGCATAGGGTTTTGAACTAAAGTTTATGCAACTGTACTAGTGGTAAATAAAGTCGACGCATACTTTACAACCTTTTCAGTTGAACATAATGTTTATTGTAGCTGTGTTGAACTTTTAATTACGTTTTCCAGCTTTACAGTAGCAGTTATTGATATTTTGTTACACCTTACTGAAAACGGATCAATATTAGGGGGAAAAAATCAACTGCCTTACAGAGACGGACTCGTCAGGGTTGGCAGGTCTGGCCTAGTGGTTAGAGTATCCGCCTTGGATACAGGAGGTCATGAGTTCAAACCCCAGCAAAGTCATACCAAAGACTTACAGAAATGTTACTAATATCTGCCTCACTAAACATTCAGTGTTAAGTGGTTAGTGTTAGGACTGGTTGGCCTGGTATCAAGATATGTGTCTTGGTGGGTCAAGATACTACATGTCCATGGCATGATGCCCCAGTGCTTGACATCACTGTCAACTGCCATACTGCAGACGTTGTACCAATATGACTGAAAACTTGTTAAAGCTACATTAAAAATCCAAATCACATACACACATCTCTTGAAACTACTTAGAGGACTATTAAACTTGAAATGCGCGCACATTTTTACTCAAAAGGTGGATCCTGAATGAAACTGGCATATCTTGGACATTTTGTTATAGATGCACCATCGGAACAGCTGGTAGGGGTCTTTACTTGTCATATACATGGCCACTGTGGTTAACAGCTTGAAAATCATCAATCCTCTTGAATAAATGGTTTTTTCATGAAAATATTCCTCACAATATTTAGTTGGTCCTGAAGGAAAATGATGCAAATGTAACCTCACAAAGTTTTAAAAAAATCTCACAACAGCTACTTCTAAATAGATGGCCATACCAGCATAGGTTTATTGAACCAAAAAAGATGGTTCCAAATGAAACTCGTGTTCATCTAACTGCCAAAATAGCATCAAAGTGACCATCTTAAAACTTGTCCACAACTATTCCTTTTGTATAAATGGTGGCATTGACATGGTTTTTCACTAAAATACTTTATACTGGAATTGGCAAAAAAAATGTTGCAGATCTGATCATCAACATACCCAGATTTTCATAAAGTATTTTGGAAAACGAGACTTCTACTTTTGGCATGTGAAGTAGTTTTTTTCTACTTTTGGCATATGAAGTAGTTTTTTTCTACTTTCGGCATATGGAGTAGTTTTTTTTTCTCCATCATATGCAGTTATCAAACTTTCTAAAAAGTTTGCACTTGAGATATGAAAGAGTACAGTATATTTTGGTGTCAAAAGGTCTAAGGCTAGCTAGCTGTCTTGACTGAATGAAAAGAATTGTTCACACAACAAAATTATTTCTACATCACATGTACAAAATTTTGTGGATGACTTGAGCTAGGAGTAAGAACATAGCTGTCAAGTGTCCCATTTTTTCCATATTTGTCCTGTATTTTGGACTTGAATACAGGTGTACGTATTTTTGTGTGCAAAAAATACGTTTTTTAATTTTTAAAAAATAATAAAAAAATTTCCTATGCAATTTTCATTTTAGAACGGGCACTTGGTTCATTTTTGATAAAAATGTATCGCATATATATATAGGAATACAGTTCTACAATATGATTGGTTCATTCGAAATCAAGTCTACCATGCCTGTCTTTATCCACCATATAGGATTTTGCAAACAGTTACTGCTGTCACTGGGGCCCCTGAGTGGCTGAGTGATCTAAAGCGTTCTTTGTTACGGGTCACTGCCATCTCACCTCTGTCTGCATGGGTTCGAGTCTAGGATTTGGCCAATGTGGGTATGTGAGAAAGCTTGCCAGTAGCTTCTCGTGGGTCAGTGGTTCTTCCCGGGGTTTACCGGGTTCTTCCTCCACCATTAATACTGGCCGCCATACATAGCCTATCATGTGCTGAAAGATGGCGTTAAACCCCAAAACAACAACAGCAACCACTGTCACTGTATCTCATCTTGATAATACTCAACTACTAATCATGTTGAATAGGAAAGCAGAATATTCAGAATTTTCTCCAAGAAGGACAATTGTGCCATTTTGTTTAGGTTTGTGAAACCATCTAGTAAAGGAGAAAACTTTACATTTTGCAAATTCTGTAATGTGATTTTGCTATTAGGCATGGAGGCGCCCATGAAATACAACACCATGAAAAAGCTAATAAACATCAGCTTGCTGTTTCAATATACACAACTTACGAAGTATATAAATACCAAAGAGAACCTTGACGTAATTCAACCGAAATTTGGTTCAGTAAATTTCTTTTATAATTGAACCTTCCTCTTTCAGTTACTAGTGTCGCTGGTGAATTATTTCGCACACGTTTTCCTGACAGTAAAGCTGCAAAGGATTACTCCTATGCTAAAACGAAAACAGTTCAGTAAGAAAATCACAGAATTGAGATCATCAATAAATTTTTGGTACATTGGAATCGATAATGATTGAAAAAGAAAACAAGGTGTGAAAAAGGCTCCTATAAACAGCCTGTGTCTGAGTGTGTTGCTCTCTTGCACCTTCTTAAAGGGAACCCAGATGGAACATTGTGCCCATCCAGAAGGTACAAGTGTACAACACATGCAGCTTTGACCTTAACAAATTATGTGGGGCACTGTCCAACTTTACTGATGGTTGTATATGTTGTAAATAATTACATATGCACTAAAATTTTAAAGATCAGTACAGTAAAACCTGTTATGAGAGACCACCCCTTCTACCAACAAAAAGCGGTCTCAAGACAGGTGGTCTCTCATAGCAGGTTTGTACAAAAAGACCAGTCTCCAACATCCAGTTTTAGAACAATTATAAGAAAAATAACCAGTCTCTGTACATAGATTATATTCTTTATTAATAGCCCTTGCTAAAATATTGTATGCATTCATCCAAAACCAAAATTATATAGCAATAAAGATATACTTCTGTCATTAAACATGAAATCACATTTACATTTGAAGATCACATATTTTAGCATCTGAAATCATTTCTAAATTACTTTTCCTTTATAACAACCTAAATTTGTTTAAACCACTTTTTTGAGAGTGGTCTGCTATTTTTCACTTCTTTCAGTTACAATAATTATTTTCTCCAGCCTTAAAATTTGTCTCTTTTAGTTGGAGGTTCATCCATTGCTATTAAGGTTTTAGGTGTTCAAGTTATTAGTGCTTGGTTGTAATATCAAACGTAAAGACGGTTTTGACTGGACTGTAGGAAAATATGAAAAATCTGTACATGTGCATTGCATATCTAACAATTAGTGAAATAAAAAGAAACAATTATCTCATCCAAAAACAGAACCATTTACTCGAGAGAAAAAGTCAACGGCTTCATTCAAAGATGACATACAGGGATTAACTCTTAAGCAACTTGTGTAAGCCAGTTGCACCAACTTGAATAGACAACAGCTTTGTGATTTGGATGTAATCACTTAATATTGGGAGAAAAACAACAAACATCACAAGTCTTGAACACTATCAATAGAATCCCGCAAACAGTTTTCTCTTGCTGGTTTAATAGACAATGACCTTATTCACCCCTTGCAATATGGATTAACTCTAAAGACAAACAATATATGCAACCACTATGTCAACTTAGGCACTACAACAGCAATTTGTGTTGTGTACATTAGCCTTGTTTATGGACTGTAGCATCTATCACACTTTCAACAATGTTTTTTTATCATAATACTCATTACTAATCACATTGTTAATGAGACCCCTATTATTTTGTAATGAAATTGCAAAGAATTTGTACATTTCTCACTTCAGTATTTATCAAACAAGACCATATCTACATTGGGATATATTTTCTATTTTCACTTTAATTAGCACCATCATCGACACCTTTGCTAGCGGGAGTGGACCCATCTTTCCTCGCTGCTCTCCCAGATGGAATTCGACAAGAGGTTATTGCTGAGCAGCTGAGGCTTCAGCGGCTACAACAGCAACATGCTCAACGACAACAGCCTGACAGCAATGCCGCCAGTGTCCTGGAAGTCAGCCAGGAATTCCTGGCAGCACTCCCAGCCTCCATACAAGAGGAAGTAAGTTGTCACTTTACAAGCAGCACACAAGAAATTCAAATAAATTTATTCAAAATTTTGGATTCATTGCTTGGACTCAGATTAGTATTTTTTAAGTTTTGAAAGTCTAGATAGTTTTTGTAAATGATACTCTGCAGAACATTTATTGGTGGTCTTGTGCAAATAAAAGTTACATGTTCCTGGCTTCCCCAGCAATGTGAACTTGTACTTTGAGATTATGGGAGATGAGGAAGGTAGATAGACTTTCCTATTATTATACTAATAAGTACTGCAAAGTCAATGTACTGTACACCTGGAAAAATAATTTGGCATAAACTAGATGTTTTAAGCTTTCATGTACCACACAAATTCAGTTATTGTAGAGACTGTCCCTTTAAAAAAAGAATAGACTATAACAGTTTCATGTGTATAATCAAAAAGAGGTTCAAAAAAAATTTCTGGCACCTGAAATTTCAGTAATAAACATTTTAAGATAATTACCAATACTTATTTTCCATTTTCAATAGGTTTTGGCTCAGCAAAGATTGGAGCAGGAAAGATTGAATGCCCAAAATCAGGCACAGTCTAACCCTGAAACACCAGTAGACCCCACAACATTCTTTGCCTCTCTTCCTCCTTCACTGCGGCAATCAGTCCTTGCAGATATGGATGATAGCATGATGGCAGTTTTGCCACCTGATCTTGCAACAGAAGCCCAGTCATTGCGGAGAGAGTATGAAGATCGACATCGTCGGCTTATGCAGGAACGGCTATTTACACAGGGTAGTTCTGGTTCCCTGTCTGCGATTCTAAGGCATGCAGGTTTGTAGGTACAGGCCCCAGTTTCACCAAACATCTGAAAATGACCTCCCTCTGCCTGAGATTTTACAAAACATTTGGTGGGTTGTTTCTTTAATTGTTGGACAATATTGACATTTTCCACCAAGCATGAATCAGATTGGATGAATTAAACGAAGGCTCTGGTATCCTGAATATGGATAGTATTTTGAATTGATAAAGAAACCTTTGAAAATTTCTTCGCATCAAATTCTAGTCACTCCTTGGAGAATAAAAGATATCATTTTTCTCCTTTTTTTACCTTTTTTCTTCCATTAAAAGAAATGATTATGTCAATATAGTTAAGATATTTTGTTTAAAATCTCAATGTGTGGTGAAACACAGAAAATCGGAATGAAACTGGGGTCAGGCTAGCCAAAAAGCTTTCAGGCTTCTGTTGGCCAGCACTTTAAAGTTCATGGTTTTAGCACCGAAGACTTGCATAAGAAAATGATCTGCATTTTCATAGTTATTTGGTTGAAGATTTGAGTATAGTGTTAAATATTCATAGCTATAGTCTACCCACCCCCACCTCACCTCACCTCACCCTACTGGCAGTTTGTAACCCCCTTACCGATTTTAGAAACAATAAGCATCAAGGATGTTTAAAAATGTACAGAATTTGCTAATTTGTTTAGTGTCTAACTTGAATGTAACTTTCGGTCCATAACATTGTCATCTTCACATTTCAGACCTAATGGAACTTCAGCAAAACATAGTATCCATATTTGTATGGCCAAGGATGTGTTGTTCACACATGAGGAGTGATTTAGTTCATAGTGTTCTGCAAGCTCCAGATAATTTTATTAATTTCTTTAACATTTAAATACAAGGAAATATTTTTCCTCCCTTTTTAAATTTTTGGAGAAATATTGCATCCATCCCTTCACCGAAAATGGACTCTTCCAGTTACCAGAAAATGGTAGTGAGCAGGCTCCTTGTTTGCTTTAAAAACTTCCATTAGGTTTGAACCATGAAAATGATGGTAATATTAGAAACCATGTGGTTACAATCAAGTTAGAAAATATAAATCAGTGAATGAAATGAGCAAGTTTTGTGCATTTTTTATATATCTTCAATGCTTTTCATTTTTAAAATCAGTAGTAAGGTACAAACTGGGGAGCAGGGTGGAAACTATAGATCATTAATCTTACCTTCCGTATATACTCGAATATAAGCCGACCCCACCCACCCCAAACTGAATAGGTATAAACGCTAAAAAGTGTACATAAGCCAACCCATAACTCCTTTACATCACATGGTAAGTTTTAAATGCATTTATTTAGGCAAACTTGTCTTCCCAAAAATTATTAAAAATAAATGGTATAAATATGTTTGAAAAGTAATTTATTTAATTTTCTGTTTTCTTATTGTTTCTGCCTAATTTAGATTTGTGTTTAACTTCATCGAACAATGAAAAGATTTGAGCATCCGCGAGTTGCTATAACACTACCTCTCCCTTTTGACTCGGTTATTGTCACAGGTCCCTTAAGATCGGTCAGTATTTAGTGAAAACAAGGTTTTAAAAATGCCATAAAAAACCTCCTGATTTTCGGTCCCAATCTTCCTATTTTTTTATTCAGACTCTGTACTTGGATTTTGGAAAGTTTACAGGTATGCCTTACAGCCCATTTTACAAAATTAAGGTAATCATGCTAATATTATGGCATGAAAGGCAATTACATCCATGTACTGGCATAGTTGCTTGTCAAAATTCCCTCTTAACACAAGCCAATTTCAGGGTTTTAATGATTAACTGGCCTGTACTGCTGTCGGAAAACAAAAGACAAATCAGGCCAACTATCAACAAAGGAGACACAGAAATGTTCAAGTTTTCCATTGTGTGGAAAGTTATGTTGTTTAGCCAAAACACAAAACTAAAGTAGATTGATGATGATCTTAGTTGAGTATAATGAGAATTTTAGCCTTTATTATTACCACTCTTCCTGAACATGCAACTTATGCCTATTATGTGCCTTTAAACGTGTGTACATTTTCATAAACATTACCTCAGTGTGTAGGATCACTTATATCATTGAAAATGAGTAACTTGTGAGCATATGATTCGATGTAAATGAAACAGTTATTATGGACTAGCTGAAATATCTGGAAGAATGCGGTTTCGTCAAAACAATGAATAAAGCAAAATCTGCATCTAATATGTTTTGGAATAAATAAGGATTTAAGTGATGCTATGCATGCTTTGTACTGTGTAAGTACTGTACATTATAGTTCATCCTGGTCTCCCAGGTAAACTCAACCAGCTTGCAAATTATAAAGTCTGTATTTACCTTTAATTTTGTGTTGGAGAAATCAGAAAATATGCACATGCAAAATAATAACAAATCAGAGTGCTTTATAACAGTTTAATAAATGTTGGGACACAGAAAATGATTTTTTTTTTACATGCACATCTTAGGACATGGTAAAAATTGTTTTTCTTGTGTCCCAAGATTTACAGCCATTACTGTAGTCAACAAAAAGACTTAAAAACTGTCAAGTTTAGACATTGACCCACGGGTAAGCCGAACCAGCCACCCTTCTTCCAGGACTTTATTTTTTCCTAAAATATTCTTCTTATATGCGAGTATATACGGTACCATAGATACTTGAACTCCATTGTGTGATTAAGTTAAACTTTCACTAAGATGCTTTAAAGGTATATACATACCATATATACTTGCTTGTAAGTCCAGTTGGAAACATAAAACATGACATGCCATCACATAATGCACTGGCTGATCAGGGTCTATGCTGTTTATTCTATTAATTACACCAATCAAACTGAATAACCCCAGATCTGTAGGTGCATTATATATGGTGGCAGATCTGGGTCTGTGTAGTTTTGACTTGCACGCAAGTACATTACATTCCCTTGCTATCTCTAAATGAATGGCTGGTTCTAAAGTATATAATAGATATTTATGATTCTGTTGTGATAATATACAGTGTGGTTTTTTGTCAATTACTCCATGGCATAAGCTCGATGAAATGATCACTTTCGCATCGCAGTCCATCCTTGTGTCTATTCACACCAAGATTACTAGCAATTTCGTCTCTTTAATTATCATTGGGTCCTAAAGAATAATTCTGTACATTACTTGACCTTTTCTCAGAATATATAACTGAATAGAACATGCTTGTAATAGAATGCAACTCTTGTTCCATTTCTTAGAAATATCTAGTGAGCTACATAAGTCCATCTTGCAATAAAGAAATGCTTTGAAATGTCTGAAGTTAATGTGATCTTTTTCTATTATTTGTTTTATAATTAAAATTGAAGATTCCATTGCATTCTTGTACCCAAAATTGAGTTGCCTTTTATAATCTTCATAGAATTATGATTTTCTTTCAACTTCATTTCTCAGTTGAACATATCAACAGGCAGGATTATATTTGTATTACAGGCACCCTACGCTACACTTTACGAGGAGCACCACGTGGTGGTGGCCAGTGGAGCTTTGGCTCTGGTCGACTTGGGGGACAAGGACCAAGTGCTGTAAGTAGTGTTCGTGTCAAGGGTCGGCATTTACTTGACCATGAGGGTCTCACATGCCTCTTAATTCTCCTGTTTGTAGATGAGCCCAAAATCAATACTGGGCGCCTTCACAGGGTATTAAGAAACTTGTGCTACCATGGACCCACCCGAGCATGGGTGGTGAAGTCTATGCTTTCAATCTTGCAAAGGACAGGAGAATCTAAGGATATCGATGAAAAAGATAGAAGCAAATCTCCTGACAAAGGAAAAGGTAAAAGGTCTGCTCAGCCCATGCAGACTGATTCTTCTGTGACTACCAAATCTGATATGAAAAATCAGGGCTCTTGGTTGTCCATTAGCCTAGAAGCTGCTTTAGGTTGTCGAGCTAATGTCTTCCAGGTTCAGAGGTCCTCAGGAAGGAAACACACCGCCAGCACAAACAATGCTGTGATAACAATTCATCCCCAGGCCTCTCCTGTGGTATGTAGACATGTTTTAGATGCATTGATTTCCCTGGCTAAAATGTTCCCCTATCAATTTCTGCCTGCTAGTGCCTCAAAGGCCAAGGAAGTGCAAAAATGTGATTCAGAGAAGGAAAAACAACAGACTCCCGGGACAAGTGGAAGTCCCAAAGTTAGTGCAAAGTCTGACAAACTGGATGTTAAAATGGATGCAAAGGATACAGATTTCTGGGAGCTGTTATTAAAGCTTGATTCAGCTTCCAGTAGTAAAAAGGGGAAATCACTTCAGAGGACTCATAGTTCTACAAGTTCTGACAATGAAGCTTTATCCAAAGACTTTGATTCTGCACCAATAGGTCACTTAATGCTAATGCTGTCCCATCCTGTGATCAAACGTAGCCAGCTTTTGACCGACAGATTATTGCGCCTCCTTGGATTGATATCCACAGGGCTATCAGATTCACAGAGATACTTACAGCCAACAACTACTGCGGTAGGACGCATTCTGAGAACTGTGTACACGTATGCAACTGCACCTAGTACTCAAAGAGCAACAACTACCACTACTACAACCATGTCGACTCCAGCATCTTCACTTCTTCCTGCAAGCATGGCATTAGCAGGTAGATCATCAGTGGGTACACTGGCCAGTTTATCAGCCCCTTCTGCAGCTGTAGCATCATCAGAGTCTGCACAGGAGAGTAAAGAAAAATCTAAGGAAGAGAAAAAGAATGAAGGTGAGTAATCTCATTAGTATATAGGCAGTTTCAATAGAACATTGTTGTCGCATCAGCTGTTTAAGATATTTTGCTGGTATCATCGTACTTCCTGTCCCTATATATTGATGTGCAAACTAATAAGTCATTAAATCACAGCTTCAGATGCTGTCACTGTGCCCTTCCATCAGTGACAGGTGAAAGCATTTTTAAAGATTATCAAATAGCAACATGTTAAAGCCCATATTTTTTTTAGACATATTGTATATTTTTTATTTTTTACAGAGATCAGTTTGCTATGGTTGGCAGTAAAACTACATTATTGTTAATACTTAATTTTGTGAACATGCCCCTGATATAAATGATATTAATGGGGAGGGCTGTTAAGTATTTAACATTTAGCAAAATCTATGAAAACTGAAACCCTATATCAGTGGAATGAAGTCATTGCTGCTTATCACAAACTTTCCAGTATTTAATAAAGATGGCATAAACATTCTCATTGAAGGCAGTGATTCAGAGCACATATCACCTTTTGTTTAACCAAACTTTAAACTAATTGGGTTGTTTCCTTTGTGGACTTAACCAACACAAATTAGCTTAATGGACTTTCCCCACAGCAATTCGCAAGGATTTAGCACATCGTCACCCAAGCTATTCTCAGCTAATTAAGTAATCTGTGAAATGGTAGTTGCTTATCTCTGAGCATCTTTGAATGTAAAACAAACTGTATGATTTTGGGGACATTACATAAGCTACACAAATAAGGGAATCTAGAACTCTCTTGCAATAAATAATCATCCATTAGAAAATGTCAAACATGAAGACTTGTTGGTGTGACCGTAAATAATAATTTATTATGGAATGACCATATTGATAAGCTTTGTAAAACACTGTCATCCAAAATTGCCCTACTCAGCAGAATCAAGAAATATTTACCTATGGAAACTCGAAATCTATACTACAGGTCATATATTCTTCCAGCATTGGAGTATTGTTCAGATGTATGGGGAAACTGCTAAATCTGAGCTTGACAGGATTTATAAACTTAAGAAACGAGCAGCACGTGTAATTTTAGATGCATCTATTGATCATCCCTCAATAGCATTATTTACAGAACTCAAATGGTTCACAATATATGACAGGATAGATTTTCACAAGGCAGTTCTTTTATATAAATGTCTGCATGGAACTGCACCAGAATATCTTCAGGACTTATTCAGGTCTTTTTCAACACAATACCAGTTGAGATCAATATCACGTTTAAACCTTCTACCACCAAAACCAAGAACAGAACAATTTAAAAAGAGCTTCCAATACTCTGGTACAATTATGTGGAGCAAGCTTTCACTACATGTAAAATCTGCTGAAAATATTAGAGTATTTAAGAAGAGATATCATGAGCATGTATGTGCTTCTGATAGATAAAGGAATCTAGTATTTTAATACTAAACATGTTAAAATAAGCAGTAATTATTGCTATCTTCATATAATGTGCATTGTTATACTCTCTTTAGAAGACCTCCTTGACTAATGAATAACCCTCTATAAATAAAGCATTATTATTATTAATACAAGAAACCCTTCTTTTGGGGGTGGGGAGTCAAAAAGTCAAGGTCACCGACTAAAAGAAGAAAAATGGTATCAACAAAAAACTTGTAGAAGACTTGAATATGGGACACATTTTTTTCATAATACTTATGTCAGCTGTAGTCAGTTTTTTCAGGACTGGAAACATTGTTTTTTTATCTTCAGAAAAGAAAGAAGAAAAGGATGAAGCAGCTGTTTTAGAAAAACAATTGCACCTTGCTGTTCAGGTAATTTTACTTAATGTTATTGTACGTGGATCGGTTTTTATCTTGTTTACAAAGACGTGCATCAATCAGCTTCAATTTTCTAACACTGCTGCATGTACAGTCATGAAACTTGTGTAATATACTGCTCAGCACAACGAAAGAATGGGTCAGTGATCTACTTTATACTTTGCTATGAATATGGAATATGCCATGGCACATGGCATCCTGCAGAATTCATGTTGTTATCTGCATGCACAAAGGTCCTTGTTGTGGCTTTATTTCTCATAAAACAAATTCATGATGGTTGCCTGTTGGAGCAGTTTTAATCTGTACTGGTCATAGACCAGAAGTGTGTATGGAATAGCCAATTGTCCATAATCTGGTGTCCAATATCTGTCCATCCATTAACACAAGTTTCTTAACAATATTCCTGCAATATTACTAAGATGTGATGTGATTTTTGATTTTTAACGTAGCTTTAACAATTTTTCAGTCATATTGCTACGATGTCTGCAATGTGGCAGTTTATAGTGATGTCTAGCACTGGGGCATCATACCACAGACATGTAGCACGATGTCCCACCCAGTCACATTATCCTGACACCAGGCCGACCAGTCCTAACACTAACCTCTTAATGCTGAACGCCAAGCGAGGCAGCTGTTAGTACCATTTTTTAAGTCTCTGGTATGACTCGGCCGGGGATCGAACCCACGACCTCCCGCATCCGAGGCGGACGCTCTACCCACTAGGCCACTGGAGTATTGCTGTGAAACTTTGCACATACAATCATAGCATGGTCTGGTTGGTTTTAAAATAAAAATGGGGCTGTTGAGACATCCAATATGGCTTTCATGGCAGCCACATTGAAAATCTTATCTTGTTATTTCAACTTCTGAATGGAGTAATTTGAACATGATGTTTTCACCTAAAAGACTTTTTATGATGACTAGTTGGTCCTGAATGAAAATGGTGCCAATTTGACATTCAGTATGACCATCACAGCATCCAGCTTTGAGCATCTTGTTATTGCTAAAACATCCAAAGAGAAAGTCAGCATGGGGTTTTCACTGGAAGATTTCTTGGGTTTCGAGTTCGTCTTAAATAAAACTTGTGTAGATCTGTTATCCAGCTTAGCATCCTTATTGAAAAATTACTCCAGTCGAAAGTCCGCAACAAGTTTTCACCAGAAGACTTCTTAAAATGTCTAGTTGGTACAAAATGAAAGTGATGCTGATCTGATGCCAGTATGGCCACCATTGTGTCCATCTTGAAAATCTTGCAACTGCTGTTCCCAAACTGATAGTCAGATTGACATTGTTCTTACCAAAAGACTTCTGATATTGAGTGCTCCTTAATGGAAATGTTGCTGTGGTCTTATCTTGAATTTCTGGTAGTTAGTACCTTCAGTCTCTTGTTAAAATTTTGGGTTAAGAAATGACAAATCTTTAGATTTTTCTTCCATGCTACAACATTAACCTCTTACAGGAAAGAAAATTTTATTTTCTTGAAACATCATTTTGAATGAAAACAAAACTGTTCACTAAATGGATGTTTTACCTATTTACAAACCAAAAAATGATGGTAAGTGAACTTAATGTTGCAACGGTTTGTTGGGCAGGTACTTCTGACTTAGAGGGAATCTGTAATTTAAAAATTTAAAAATATTATTAGCAAAGTGTATGAAGCAAAGTAGAGGTATTATACTGCTGTTGACATTGGCATACACACATAAAAGTGTGTTTGTGAGAGAGAGAGAGATACAGGCTCACTGCATCACAACCAGTCTTTCCATGTCCTATGTAACAGTTTGAACTTGGTTTCCTGGCACATACTTCTACTGACATGGGGAAACTTTGTAGCTGTACTTTATTTGTAAAAAATTTGCAGTCTGTGTAGTTATTCTAGGCAATCAAAACATTTGATGAGGGGATGCATCTTGACAATCTATCTATAAATACGCTGACACAGTCACACTTGACTATTAAGCAACGGGTGGTACGTGGCCAAAGATAAAGTAAAGATGGACGTGATAGGACAGTCAGAAGAGTAATGATAGGAAAGGCAGAAATAAGTAAAAGTGTGTCAGTGTACATTTTCGTCCCTTCATACTCAGACCAATCCGGCTACCGTAGCGGCAATGAGATATGATGGAACCTCAACCGGCATAGCCCTGAGAATCACTAGGTCTTACTTGTAGCTGACTAGTTCATTAGAATGTGATTTTGGAAAGCTCCTGCTTGTGAGATACCAAGTCGGGAGCTTCTGCAATTATTAACGGTAATTTGTTCCAAGTCCCTATTGTACATGGGAAGAAGCTGAACTTGAAACAATTTGTCGATGCTGACTTTAATTGGAACTTTTTTCCTGTGGTTTGCCCTAGTTTGGCTATATGCCAGAGTCAGGTATTTGTCTGCTGGTATGTCCACTAGGTTGTTTGCAATCTTGTACATCATGGTTAGCTGGGCCTTGGTTCGCCTGGATTCGAGTGATTCCCACTGACAATTACTTAAATGTAACAAGATAGATTATTTTGACTTATATTTCATGCTTTCATTTTTTTTTGTGTGAGAGTTGAATGGCATTTTTCAGCACATGATAAACTTTGCATAATGGTCAATATGTCTGATGGATAAGAATCCTGGGAAGAACCACTGAACCCAAGCTCACACAGGTGAGGAGCGTCTTAGACCACTTGGCCACCCAGGACTCCTGTATTAAATTGTGTGCATCTATTCTAGTGGTGGATTATGATAATTGATTTTGAAGCAGATTTTAAGAACACTTTTGAAAAAAAATAAAGGGAATTAAATCTCATTATTTTAGCTGTATTTGTCCCAGATCAGAGGAGCTTATGGGATGATCTGTTGTCCATTGTCCATTAGCACAAGTATTGTTGTAGCTACTACTCCAAAAATACTTGGAGGATTGCCATGAAACTTTACACACACATTCATCCCATGGTCTACTTGGTCCTCAAGAAAATTAGTGGATCTTGAACATCCAGTATGGCAGCCACAATGGCCATCTTGGAGATTCTGTTATGGCTATTTTTCTTGAATGGATGATCATATCAAAATGAGCTTTTCACTAAAAGATTTCTTATGGCATCTATCTGATTCTAAATCAGAATGCCACAGTGGCCATCTTGAAAGCCTGTTCACTAATCCAGGACAGAAAGTCATGTTGACATAGGTTTGTCACCAGAAGACTCGTTTCTAGTTGGTTATTAATGAAAATGATGCCAATCTGATGTCCCATATGTTAAAAATGTTATTGCTACTCCTCCTAAATGGATGTTCAGATTGACATAGGGTGTTCACTTAAATTCTTATGATATCTTAGTTGGTTGTAAATGACAAGGGTGCTGATGGCTGTTTAACAAGTAGTTGTGTGAAAAAGTGTTTTCAAGGTGCTCACTCTGGCCAGAGTGAGCACCTTGAAAACTTTCTTACTACTACTTCTTAAATGGCTGGTCATATCAGCATTGTGCTATAACCAAAAGACTTCTTATCATGTCTCATTGATACGAGAAATGGCGCCAGTCTGATATGAATTTTAGCCACAGTAGCATCCCTCTTGAATTTTTTTTTTATCATTGTTTGTCCGAAATAGAAAGTCATATCAACAATTGATTTATACCAAAAGATTTCTTACAATGTCTTTTTGGTCCTGAATGAATATGGTACCAAACTGACATCAATTATGTCTACAACAGCAGCTAATTTGGTATCGAAGAATGTCATTGATGGTTTCAACACCCCACAGAAGAAATGGTCTTGAATTTCCTGAAAAAAATTTCAGCCAGTAGAACATCTGTCTGTTCGAGGGACTCTTGTTACCATCTCTCCTCATACTTGTTCTTTGCTGTGTTAGAGAAGAATGATTTATTTATTTTGTGTTTCAAGTTTTTATGCCCAGTGACATGTCTTTATTTTGTTGTCAAGATCACCTTAGTCTCAGTTTATTTTCTATGTTGTAATTAATATTTACACTGGCTGCTATATATGGTTCTTGTTACCCAAGAACAAAACTCAAGTGCAGTGAGAAAAAGGTAATAGAAAACTGTACATGTCAAATAGGATCCGTGTCGATACCCTCATTACAAGTAGGACATTGATATACTGAGGGATTTTTAGTGAGGGATCACTGAACTTAGTAGGTCCCATCAAGAAAACTAATAATATGTGTGTGCATTTTGATCTTTAACACAGGTACTCACATCAAAATCATGCTCTGAAGAAGGCTTAGAGGATGCCACTAATTTGTTGCTGCAGCTGTCCAGAGCTAACAATTCCACAAGAATTGCAGTGTTAAAGCTGCTCCTGGATGGCGGTTGGGAGCTTGGGATGATTGTGTGTGACCACATCAGGTGAGAAGTTAATGCACATTTATACAAAGGCAAGGCCATTTTTAATAATGAAAGTCCATGCCCTTTTTCATTGTACAGACTTCCCCTTTTTGACTCCAACAGGTATTTTAATGAAACTTAAGAAAGGTCCACACCTTAATCTTACATGGATGATCCAGCATTCAATACAAATGTTCAGTCTGTAATTCGTATTGCACACCTAAAATTTCCATATCACACACCCAGCCTGGAAAAGATTGTACAAGTTAAAATAGAAAATAATAGCTTTGAAAATAACAGAAAATGATTTATTTTATGTTTTAAAATTGTTCAAAAATGCCAACACCATCTATAATTTTAAGAATTGCAGTTGTATTTGATGAAAATGGCTGCTTTTGGCTAGAGGATAACATTAGTAGTGAAGGGTAGTTTAGGTGCATTTCATGATATCTCGGCTGACAAATTAGAGTTGTTGAGATGGGCAACAATATCTTGGACAGAATGTTTGACAGTTTCCTGATGAAGTTGGTATGCAAAGGGACATTAAAGAGAAAGATTTGCTGCTGAAAACTTCAATTAAAAAAATCCAGACAAAATAAGAAAGATGCTGGAGTCGTGTCAAGATTCAAGGCATGGTTAGAAATGCTGTACTTTTGGACAAAACTTTACCCCATGTTTAATTCTCACAAGACATTCCAAAATGTAAATCATATGAAATGCCAAACATAGCTAAAAGCCATTTAAGTTTCAGAGTTTCAAAAAAAATGGTCTGCTGGATTATATTTAGGAGCAAGTTTAAATGGAGGGGCTTCCAAATTGTCTACTGAAATTGCAGAGAAATCAAATTTGTCGTAAATCTGAGGATAAAACTGTAAAAACAAATGTGCAAAATAGATGTATTACACAGCAGCAGCCTTTTTTATTGTGACCCAAATTAGACATGTTGCATCTATTATGTACAGTGGTAGCATGATCACTGGGGGACAATGAAAGAAATGTATGTTTACATTTTATATTCTTGTGAGTAAATAGATCAATACTGAGATATTGTTTATAATTTCCTCGTTAAAGTATACCCAAATGAATATTACACATTTAGTCCGCATGTTAAAAAGAGACCAAATCATTGGTTTCTTAATTCTATGCTTAAATTATGACTCGATCTTTTGTTCATCCAGGAGCCTTCTGCAGGAGCTGAAAGCGCTAAAATGTAAAGAAAGTGAGAATGATGATTCAGAGGAGGCAAAAGAAATGGACATCTCACCAAGTTTGCCAAGTGGTAAAGGAGTCATGGAAGACAGGTGGGTCCAGCATGCATTGTTTTGTTTCACCTATGATTAATCAGGAATAGGTGGCTGGTTAGTGGTACAAATTGATCGAGTCACTCATAATCTGCCTTTGACATACATTCTAAACTTGTATTAAGTTGTTCTGTAAACCTATAATTTTGTCAGAATGTACAGATTTTACATTACTGGTTTATGTATTTTATTAAAGTAACAGTCCAGATAATATTTGTCCTGATAGCCAGATCTTTCTCTGTAAGCTACTTGCTTAAGGATTGCAAGTTATGTTTACATGTCTTTGAGCAAACTTTCATTGTGATAATTTGTTAGCAAATACATACCTTGTATAGTCACTTAAAATTCAAGCCAACTGCACATCCAGAACTGCCATCTTGCATTGGTATATCTGGGTCTGTTTCATTAGAACAGTTTTGACCATGATTTGCTGGTGCATTATGTGATGGAAGAACGAGGGTAGGATTTGTAGTTGGACTCGACTTGTGAGCATAGTGATAAAGGTTTGTTTTATTTATACATTTATATTTTGACAGAAAAGTCTAATCTTTGCTGTGGAAATTGGTCACAAATATATTCTATATTATATACATGTATTAAGGTCAGTTTTAGTCTAATTTCTTTATAAGAACAAATGTAGTAGCATGTAAATCCACTCTTAAATATTTATTTTCAGGTTTACACCTGGGACCAAGATAGTTGTATCAGCTCCAAAGAAAATCAAAGGTGGTCGAGAGCTACAACTTCCCTCCATGAACTTGTTCACCAGCAAGGCATCAAGTCAGCATTTCTTCCTTCGAATTCTAAAAGTTATCATTCAGCTTCGTGAAGCAGCCAGGTCAGCAGGCAAGAAAAACAACAGAAAGAAGGGTATGTACTAGGTTCAGATATTGACTGATATTTAGACATAAGGTCATAGGAGAAGTGTTCAACAATACAATTTTAATGTCGTGATATTTACTTGCCCAACCTACAAGCACTCAGGTTTAGCAAAATGATTTAATTAACGTATTGTACTGTATTAGGTTATGGAAGTGTCATATGATGACCCAAGACTTGGATAAGATATGTAATAGTAGCAAATTCACACGATTTCTTGGTCACTCATCCGAGAAATTTGGGTCACTCATTCTGTTGGTGGCATCATCAACATTATGATTTTGGTTCAAATTTTGAGCAAGGAAATTAATAAACATTTTGTGGTCAAAAGGTCAGGTTCACTGAAAGAAAGAAAACTTATTTTCCTTAATAACTTTAGTTCTAGAAAAGGTATCTTAATGAAACTTTACACTCGAGTTACGGAGGCCTATTGGTTTTGAGGGTCAAAGGTCAGGGTCATTGTTGCTCAAGAAAAATGGGTTTTGCAAAATAGCTTTTAGTCTACACTCAATTCCTTGACCAAATTTTGTGGATGGATGGCTTTAATGGTTATAAAGAAATTGATTCTGGCATTTAAAAGCGTTCTTTTAATGAAACCTGTTAAATATTCAATATGGTGACATAAGCTCCATTTGCTTTTTTCTGTCTGTGATGCCACTAAAACACAAGTTTCCTCCCTTTTACTTTCAACTATTGTAATTTTATCTGTCTAATACATCTAGATATGTACTACAGAAAGTTGAAACACATCTGATCAGATCATCCTCAGAGTACATAGAAATGAGTACTCCACCCATGCTTTGTATCCTCCACTGGGTAACCATTTACTCCAGGATCAAGCACAAAATCTGCTCTGCATTGCATTTCAGCTAGTATTCTCAATATTCCAACTATCAAAACCACATCCTACTTCCAATGTTCTTTGAATACCGACTGCTCTGGTGGCCTTAGAGCGCCTGTCTTAGATGCCAGAGATCATGGGTTCAAACCCCAGCTGATTCATACCAAAGACTTATAAAACTGGTACTAACAGCTGCCTCGCTAGGCACTCAGCATTAAGAGGCTAGTGTTATGACTGGTCAGCCTGGTGTCTGGATAACGTGACTGGGTGGGACATCATGCTACATGTGTGCGGCATGATGCCCCAGTGCTAGACATCTTTATAAACTGCCACAGTGCATACATTGCAGTGATATGACTGAAAAATTGTTAAAGCTGTGTTAAAAATCCAAATCACTCACTCTGCACACCAGGGCCCACTACATGGAACGATTGCAAGAATGGATTTAAGACATAATGTTTGATTGCCCTGAGTTATTTTCGGCATGCCTTTGTAATTTCACTGTGTTTTTGTAATGTTTTCGTTTGGTAAATTAAGTGTAAAGTGCTTTGAGCATATGAAGATTAAGCGTCGTTCTTTTCTTCTGCTTCTGCTTCTTCTTTTATTATTATTCCTTGACGATGAAGAAACAACTTGTATGAATAGAGGAACAGTTAGATGTGACTTATGTTGTTTATACAGGATGCTATAATTATTCTAAATAATCTTTAAAGGTAAATTAATGAGCAATCTGATTAAATCGGTTCTTTCAGCTGCATTCAATCAAACATCAGAGCAGTTGACTCTGTTTAGGCTAGTTATGTATGTCAAGAGTTGTTGTGGAACGAAGTAGATTGATTACCCTTAGCTAGTGAAGTGTATATGTTTTTATATTTTGTGTTTGCTATTAACACTTTTTGCTTTTGACTCAATTGAAGTATTTATTTTATTTATATTTATCTCTTTCATAAGCCAGATCTGTTGAGGGACAATTCTTGAGTTATTTGTTGGTTTCCAATCTAAAGCCCTTTGTTTTTCCAGTTTGAACGAGTTATTCAGTAAACTGTGAATGCTTGCTTTATGCATTTGATAACTGCCTGTGATCATGCCACACACTTAATGTGTATTCAGTTGTGGACACCCTTTAATAAGATTCTGCAGACAGTATAATCTGTGTGTCTTGGAGGCCCACATTAATTTTGTTCAAGTTTCATCAGTTATCTGGTCATTTCGTAAATCATACTTAATGAATTGATGAACTTCAGTAGTAACACAAAAGAGTAAAAGAAAATAATGTTTACAATGGAGCATTAAAGTTGAAGTTAGAGACTTGGCAAAGAAACAGAACTGCTTTGAAGAACTCTGGTATTTCATAGAATGGCTGACTCAAGATCAGGTCCACTGTTGAGGATAGAGATAAGCATTTGTCTTGTATTTCTCATATAAATGATGGATTTAACACGTCAACCCTTAAGGAATTCAGTGGATTTTATAACAGCAGATTTGAGAAAATGTTGGTTGGCATTTTGATTGTAACTTGCTCCACTCATATTCTATTTACTCTTTTTTTTTTTTTTTTTATCCATCCATCCATTCAGTAAGTTAACTATCTTCTTTTCTTCTACATTTTTTTTTATTTGTTGTACTCGTTTTTTACCCTCATTATCTTTTCAAAAGTTGGCACTTTTTTGAAAATGTTCTCATCAGATTGACTTGAATCCTGGACTCTGCTTTCAGTATCTCAAGAATTGGGACATATTGCAGAGGCCATGGCACTTCAAGAAGCAGAAGCAGAAGCCATTTTACAAATAGTTCACCGCCGTGAGAACCGTGCCCATGCAGGTGCACGAGCAATTTCTCGAGAGGCAGCACCTCAGGCTTCGGGTCAGGCATCAGAGATCACACAAGGCCAGGGATCCAGT
Organism: Sinohyriopsis cumingii; assembly: GCA_028554795.2. Taxonomy (NCBI): domain Eukaryota; kingdom Metazoa; phylum Mollusca; class Bivalvia; order Unionida; family Unionidae; genus Sinohyriopsis; species Sinohyriopsis cumingii. Next base: position 1,151,782 of record JAPYKE020000047.1, read on the forward strand.
CAGAATGAGAGGGCACCAACAGCAGCAGGTCAGAGTAGGGAGTCGCCAATGGAAACTGACAAACCTGGTAAGAGATCAGGGATGTACCTCTCCCTTAGAGTTGCACATTTGTGCAGTTTTCGTTTTCATCTATGTTGCAGCTGCCTTTGCAACATGCTACAGCATCATATTGCAGACCTGCCAGCCCTTATAATTTGACAAGTCCTGCAGAAGGGACCCTTAAAATATGGACTTAATGGAATAGAAGCAAAATCTGGATACTGGCATGTCCTTGTTTGAGTCAAATCCAGGTTTTGTATGAGATTTAGTGGATTTAGTTAGGCACCTGATGAACTTCACAAGAGTACCTCAGATACTTTTAATTGCACATGCTTTTTCGTGCAAAAATGTCTGCATGATCAAGCATTTACTTATTGAATTTTCTGAAAATCACATCCAACAAGCTATACATGTTCAAGACAAAAGGGACAATTAACCATCTGAAAAGGTTTTAATAGTAAAGAAGATATGTTGACTGATTTTGAAGATTTAGCAAATTCCAGGCAGGAAGTTTGCTGTTAGCTTTCAAATACTCCTGAAATTCACTACTGACAGAAAGTTGACAACTCTGGTGGCCTAAGTGGTTAGAGCATTTCTCTCCCTAGGATTCTGATCTCACAGGTTAGAACCCAGGCTGAGTCATACCAAAGACTTATGAAAATGGTACTAACAGCTGCCTAGCTTGGTGCTCAGCATAAGAGGTTAGTGTTAGAACTCATTGGACATAGGATAATGTGACTGGGTAGGACATGATGCTACATGTGTGCAAAACCTTTGAACTCTAATGGTAGTTTAGATGAAATTAGTCAGATTTGTTCCATGTCCTTTGAATTTTCTAAGCTTTTTACAGGATAATTAGAATTCATTCAGCTGATGAATTACCAAATTCAGCACTGCATGGATCATTTTTCCAACAATTTCTTCTTCAAAAAGATAAAAGGGGTTTATATTTTATCTGTTTTCATTTATATTGTCACTTGAAAGGTGTATTGAACCTTATGATGTCCTAAATATTTTCCATTGTATTTTGAAAATTTCAAACCATCACCTGGAGATTGAGATGAACAGAATTAGTCATACAGATTGAGACAATCAGACCTATACATAGAGATTGAGACAGTCCAACATAGACAAGGAGATTGATTGAGATGAACAGACTTAGACATAGAAACTGAGACAATCAGACTTAGACATGGAGACTGAGATGATCAAACTTAAATTTGGAGATTGAGTCGGACAGACCTAAAGTACAAGTCACGTGTTATGTATGCGCATTTACTAATTTTAAATTAAATAGAGATTGTTCTTTTCGAATTTAACTTTTATTTTCTTTAACCAGCATCTATTCAGTCCTGAATATTGAATGCCTTAACTATCACCAAGAAACTTCAGACAAAAAATATCTGTCGCTATGGACTTCTACAGTGGTGGCCATGTACTAAACTTGGGTCAAAATATGAGCACATCGAGTGGAATGGTTACAGTCGAGGGTAGTACAGATTTGTTTATCAGTATACTAGCTTTCATTATGACATCACAGCACGCGACATTCAATCCAGATTGTATTGGATCACACCTTTAGGTTCATTTCATCCATACTTTAACAATGATTTTGCCTTTGCACCCCTTGGGGCATTTAAATAATGATCTTCCAAAGGAATATGGATGTTTAGGAATCCAAATGAAGTGAATACTTGCCACTTACAGGTATGTAGAATCAAATTCTAAAATATGATGCCCATTACTGAAATAATCGGTATTTAATGCCTACATGACCCGTGTGACTTGTATTCTAGACAAGATAAGTCAGGATCACAAACCCACAAGATATTTTGGTTGCATTAGTGTCATATAGGTTCAGGTCAGCCATTGCACTAATGGCTTCTTTTCTTTTTGTCTAACAAAGGTCCATCCACAGAAGGAGAAACAAAAGATGAGAAGGAAGATGATATCATCCCTCTTCCTCGCTTAAGTGAACAACTGCAGCTGGAAGACTTGTGGCATGCACTTGGGGAATGTCTGACAGAACTGGCCAAAACCCCTGACCAACATGCTGTCCTCATACTTCAACCTGCTGTTGAGGCCTTCTTCATTGTACATGCAGGTATGGACTGCCCAACATTTTTATATACCCTTTATAAGGCATGGTATATTATGATACTATTTTGTGTATTTGTCCATTACAAATGCTGAAGTTGTCCACTCTGTGAGTGGCTTACACTTGAGGTAAGAAAGAACTCACTTTCAGGCTCAAGAGCACACAAATGATTTCTGCACAACTCCATTCTCCGCCATTTGCAGTTGCAGGGCTTTGTGGTTGGCTTGCACATGGGGCCGAAAGAGTTAAATGACATGATCACTGTGACTAAAAGAAAATGGTTTCTGCACAACAGAATTAGTTCTACCTCACAGACCTAGACCAAGCTTTGTGGATGATATGCACTTTGGGTGAAAAAAACAAGGTTATTGATTTGGAGACTGAAAGGTCAAGGTCATTGTAACTGAAAAAAGAAGCCTGGTTTCCATATAAATGTTTCAGTTGTCTGCAAAGAGTACTATTAAACATTGGGCAGTATATACTGTGCCATCCCTGATGCCCTTGTTAAATGGACAGTATATACTGTGCCATCCGTGATACCCTTGTTATATGGGCAGTACATACTGTGCCATCTTTGAAACCCTTGTTTAACGAGCAATATATAATGTGCCATCCATGGTACCCTTGTTAAGTAGTGTCTGATAAGTCTGCAGATTGATTTGTTTTACCTGCGTCAGCATAGTGGGGCATATTAGTCATATTAGCCACCACTACTAGCATCAGCAATGTTAAATTTTAGCATTAATGTGTTTGAGTCACATATCCTCATCAAACTCTTTGAAGCAATGCTTTAGATCTAAAGTTTATGCCACAGTATACTAGGAATTCCAGGCTGCCAGTCTCACCTGCTTATGCATCATGGTGAACATTGTTGGGGGGAGTCAGTTTTTGAAAGTCACATCTACATTACTGGCTGCATTCAACTGAATTTTTTGGACAATATTACTTTGTATATTAAATTTTATATGAGTTTTTGTTTTGCTGGTCTCAAATGCTTGAGGAGAAGGCATGGTTTCAACATAGTGAACAGTGTCATAGTTTTTGAAAGTTGTATCTTCTATATCATTTGCTGCATTTATCTTGAATTCTTTCATGATATCACATTAGCTATGTAGTACGAGTTTCTGTCTTGTCTGTTTCACTTGCATAGCATCAGAGTGAAACAAGTTTCGTGTTGAACTTTTTAAAAGTCTGGTTTTTTTAACATAATTTGTTGTATTCAATTGAAAATTTGGGATAATATAAGTGTCTTCTCTGTCTCACCTACTTTATGGAACTTTATGAAAGTCAGACACCTGGGTTATACTGACGAGCAAACTGTTGTAGGTTACACACCAAGTTCTGCAAACACTTGTTCAAATTATCTGCTATCAGCTTATGCATCTTCCACTGTCTGTGAAAGAGGAAACAGTTGTCACTTTTGCAACAGTTGCAGTTGTGCACTTGCTGCAGTGAATAATGACATAGATACTGGATAAATAACAATTTTATTATGATCATCTTGTGGATCGGTGAAAAAATTCTAACTTTAAGACCTGGGGTATATTTTTATATTATCTGTGACAAGTTCAGTGATCTATGTTAACAGATCCAAGGTCAAAGACCTGGTCAAAGAATAATTTTAGGTACTTGAAGGTATCTTGTGAACATATTAAATGAGACATAAGAGATCATTAACAAATTTGGATTGTCATTGTCTGAGAATATCATTGAGGTTTCTGTATTCTGCAGTTAAAAAGCAGATAAGGAAAAATTAATTATGTTCAGTAAGTAGTTTCAGTCCCAAGATGGACTCCTTTTGCATATTGACATTCAGTAGTATAGCATGGAGAGAAAATTTTGTCAATTACTGTAGTCATTTCCAAAATATGCACATTGTAATCTGTTTCCCCCAGCCCACTTACCATGATTAGAATAACGTAGTTAAAAAATAAATGGAATTGAAATGAACAGAAATAGTTTCTATCCTGATGACATTTTAAAACTAATGTTTTTAACGTCTTCAGGAGAGAAGGACAGCAAACAGCAGCAAGAACCTCCTCAGACAAGGAAAGAGGACCAGCTTTCTCATCTTAATTCCATGGACATTGGACCTGCCTCCCCTGCTGGAGCCTCAGCTTCCACCAGCTCCACATCAGACAGTCATCCATCAGTTCTGTCTCGTGAAAATTCTTTACAAATGGTGGCTAACACTGCACATCTGCCACCTGACACACAAAAATTCCTTAAATTTGCAGGTAAGGACATTGATATATGACAAAGTCTGAATTTTTAATTTGTAAATTATTTATTCTCCTAGTTTCTTCAAATGGCCTTTTTCTTTCTTAAATTTTATGGGAAGACATGACGCTTAAAGACTTTTCTTTATTCACAATATTTGGTTGATGAAGCTAAACATGGAGCAGGGGAATATTCATACAGCTGGATACCAAATCAGGTGTTCTATTATTCTGCCTTCCCACCTATGATAAAAAGAACCTTTATTTTTTGGGTCAGCTCGTTCTTCTTCTTAATCCTAACCAGATTGCTAAATACACTATTAATTTTAGGAGTAATACATCGCATGCTTGTTTTTTACGGAATGGCAAGTCTCCAATCAAAGTAATTATTTCCTTCTCCGATTACTGATTGGGAGACTCAGAATTGAAAAGAACATGATCCCAGTCTAATTTCTTCTTAGTCATAGGATCCATACAGAATAACTTCCTCTTTTTCCATGGAGTTTGTGCAAGGACTCCTGTGCCAAGATTGATCCTCTAAATCTGCATTCAGTGTCATTTTTAAATGTCTTTTCAATCAGCCTTGTACCTTTATCGAATGTTGTTCTCCCCAGACGTTACATAATCTGAGTGGGATTTTTGTAAACTATTGTTCCTTTTGTATTCAGGTAAGTATTACATACCATTTTTAGTTTTTGTTCTTATGGTTGCAGTCGTAATTTCTTTTCTTTTTCAAACATTAGTATGTCTAAGGGTATGGATAAGTGGGAGCCTTGTTGGATACTTTCATTTCAGATCAAAAAGAAAGTTTCAAAGATATATTGAAACATTTATCAGTCACTCTTCCACAATTCCAGAGACACATCGTACTGTGCTAAACCAGATTCTTCGGCAGTCCACAACACCACTGGCAGACGGTCCCTTCTCTGTGCTGGTTGACCACACAAGGATTCTAGATTTTGATGTCAAGAGGCGTTACTTCCGTCAGGAGCTGGATCGACTAGATGAGGGTACAAGGCGTGAAGATCTGGCTGTACATGTCCGTAGGGAGCATGTATTTGAGGACTCTTTCAGGGAGCTATTCAGGAGAACAGCCGATGAATGGAAACATAGGTTCTACATTGTGTTTGAAGGTAATGTAATTATACCCATCATAATGATAATGAAAGTATGTAATTAAGAATAATGTAACTTGATGTGCAAGTTTTTGGAAAGGAAGGGTGGTGGTGTTTTTTATAGCCTTCAAAAAAAATTCAAGGTCAGATTGTTAGATCAGGCCCAAATTTTGCCAATGTGTCACAAATTAAGTCTGGACTTGAGCATTTCATTGAATAATTGTAAATATAGATTTAATTTTAGCAAGCAGGATTGCTGGATTTTAGACTCGAGTTTTATTCGACAAATCAAGGCCTGGTTTCTCTAAAACATATTAACTTTATCAACCTTGATACACTGCTGGATTTTTAGTGCCCCATCAGTGAATGCTACAGGGTATTCTGGTTTATCATTGTCCATCTGTGTGTGCAGGCAGCCACTGTGCTATACAGGTGATGCATTAAGGTTTTCTGAACAGATGTCTCCCCCAATCCATTTAAAAAATCCCAGTTCATTTGGTGGTCATTACTTCCAAGGTCAAGGTCACTGTTAAAAATAGTGTTCTGGCTGCATTTCATTTCCAGATAACTTTTCTACTGAACAGATTTCATTTCAGCTTAGTACATGTACCCCTCTTGTCTCATAATAAATGATTTGGGGGTCATTTGATTCAATATCAAAGTCACTGTTGCTAGAAATACAATTAGTTTATCCATTTCATTTCAAGACAGCAGACTTTTTTTTATTTGTTCCTTGTTAACTGTGAACTTGGCCATTGCATTTCATTTCATGACCCTAGTTCAGGGTCACTGGTCCTAAAGATAGAGGGTCCCTGAGTGGTCTGAAGCGCTCTCCATTACATATCACTGCCATCTTCCCTGTCTATGTGAGTTCGAGTCTCGGAATCGACAATGTGGGTATGTGAGAAAGCTTGCCAGTAGCTTCTCATTGGTCGGTAGTTTTTTCGGGGGTTTCCCCAGGTTCATCCTCCACCATTAATACTGGCCACCATGTATAGCCTATCGTGTGCTGCAAAATGGCATTAAACCCCACAATAACAACAACTAAAGATAGATCTGGCCTTCATTCTGGACCAGGACTCTTCATCAACATGTATGAAACTTGGTACATGTATGATTCTTTTATCTTTATGCTAGGCCATGAATTCACCAGTGTGAAATAATATATTTTCACACTACCTGTCAGTAAATACTGCTAACATTATGACCAAAAATTTGAACTTATTTTTAGATGCTTGTATAGTCAAGCAGTAAATATGGCTGCTTTCCATTGAAGATGAACAGTTCAGATCCAACAAGATACAGGTTCTTTATGTTCCTTCTCAGTGTGCTATTTTACTTTGAATTGGGAGGGAGAATTGTTTACGGTTTAAATTTCTGTGAATATTCACAAAATATAGCAGAACATAAACAGTAAGCTGCTGATATCATGGTTGATCCAGTAAGAATCTACTGCTTTTGTTGTTGAACATACTGCTTGCCAATATGTTTGAGCATAAAATAAAAAGAAAATTAGCTTGCTATGAGAGAATAACATGTATATCTCATGGGTTAATAACTCTGTATTTTCACTAGTCTCAAACAAATATCCTCTTCATTTGAAAAGTGCCCTATTGATGTGCAGGTTGGTAGCCTGTTGTTCAGAGTCCTCCTTTCAGAAAACAGATTTTGCCCTCATGGGTTAAAAACGCTGTATTTTCTCTCGTCTCAAGCAGATATCCTCTTCATTTAAAAAAGAGCCTTTTTGATGACAGAGTTGGTTGCTTGTTGTTCAGAGTCCTCCATACTAAAAAAAGATTTTTTTGTTGCCCTAACTAACTTTAAGTTGGCAGGGTATCATCTGCCATTTGCAGTACTCCTGTTGTATTAAGTGTCTAAATATCCGTTTAGCCCAGATATATTTAAAATGAAAATCAAAACCATGCATTAAAATAAAAGATTTTCCATTAAGAAAGCTGAATGATGAAAGGCTCCAATGTTTTAATGTCAAGTAGGTTACTTATCCTATTATATTAATTTATCTTCTCTCACCAGGTGAGGAGGGTCAAGATGCAGGAGGTCTGCTGAGAGAATGGTACATCATAATCTCCAGAGAAATTTTCAATCCCATGTATGCCTTGTTCAGAACATCTCCAGGAGACCGTGTCACCTACACCATCAACCCATCCTCCCACTGTAACAGTAACCACCTCAGCTACTTCAAGTTTGTTGGACGCATCATTGCAAAGGCCATATATGACAACAAGCTCTTGGAATGTTACTTCACTCGCTCCTTCTACAAGCATATCATTGGGCAGTCTGTCAAGTAGGTGTTTAAAGTTCATGTGCAAGTTTATAGGTTTATTGTTATCCCATATTTCAAGAAAAAGAGAAGACTGTATCTTTGCCTTCATGTATCTTATTGTTACGACTCTATGGTCTTAAAATAAGTAACAAAAAAGGGCAAAACCAACAAGTTTTTTTTTTATAATTGTAAAGATAATTTATTTCCCTAAGATACAAAGTGAAGAAGTAAAATTAACTTACAGTATGGTGAATGAAATTTTAAAAACTCCCAAATGTTCTATCGATTCCAAAAGTATTGAGTAATCCAAATGAGTTCCAAAGGTATTCCAAATGATAATGTACTGATGTACTAACAGTACAGAAGAATAACTATTTTGTAATCTCAGACTGTCTTTAAACAAATTCACTGAATTTCCATAATAAATATTAACCCAAAGGTTCTTAAATAATTCACAGTATTTGCATGACAGCTATTTAAATACCCCATGTCTTTGAATGAATTCACAGTAATCCCTTGACACATTATTGCACTTAATCTGAATATTTCATGCACTCTGATTCTGACAAATAATTATATTAAAAGTATCAGTTCTCTCAATATAACTCTTCCAAGACTGCTAATATTAGTAGGAATGCTTAATTCTTTGCAATAATTCTCATGTATTGCACATTGAACAAGTTTCCAAAATGCAAGTTACACATGTAAACTAGTTCAAGTGAGTGCTGAATATAAATAATTTATCAGTTTATTTTGTGTTTGTATTCTGATTCTAATCTACATGGATTTTGCCCTTTGTGATAAAAATTGTGACCAGTTGCAGAACCAGGTTGGTAGCGAAAATGATTATCTTTTTAATATAGGGTGCTGTAGTTATGGCATATTTATATATAAATTAAATTTTGTAATGCCTACATTCCACTTTTTTGCCACTTATGTTAACAATAATTATGCTTACACCTCTCAGGGGGTTGGCATGTACGATTATGGCTGACACTGATGCCATCTTGAGAATCTTGTTATCAATTACTCCATAATAAGGGATTGTCTTATTAGCATGGGGTTTTCACTGAAAGACTTTTTATGAGATATTGTTGGTTATAACTGAAAATAGTGCCTATCTGATGTCTAATAGTGTGTATAATCACCATCTGAAAAATCTTAGTACTTTTAAATGTCTGGTGACATCAACATAGTGCTTTTATCAAAAGACAGCTTGTGAAGATGAGTTAGTTCAAAATGGAAATGGTGGGCATCTAATATCGAATATAACCACCATGACAATCATTTTACTGTTAATCCTCCAAAATGAAAAGTCTTGTCAACATAGGGTTTTTTGACAGAAAACTTCTTTCACTGTCTTGTTGGTCTAAATTGAATTGTTGATGAACTGACATACAGTATTAACTTCATGGTGGTCATTTTTAAAGTCTTTTTATTGCTACTCCTAAATGGAAAGTCATTTTGATGTAAGGTTTTCATCAGACGTGTTCTTAAAGTGTCTAGTTGGTCTAAATGAAAATGGATGGCTGTATCAACAGCCATCATGAAAATCTTCCTGTTATTACTTCCCCGGAATGGATGGTTTTACTGACACCTGAGATTGGATGGTGTTACTGGCATGAGGATTTAGCCAAAAAATAAAGGATTTCAATTTAGTCTTAAAAGAAAATGATGCCAATCTGACACCCTACATGTCCACCACAGCAGTTGATTTGAACATCTTATTATTGCTGAAGAATATCAGTGATGGTTTCAATACTTTAAAAAAAAGAAAAGAAATCTTGTCTTGAATTCCTGGAAATTCTTTTTCCCAGTAGAGCTTCAGTGTCATCAAGGAACTCAAGCATATGGAACTTATTATGGTAGGATGCTGTCCACCCATCTTTTCTAATATCAGTTACCGATTCTATTTCCATCCAATGAATTGAGTTATCAACAAACTACAGTTACCGAAATTTGCGGATGGCTTACAGTTTGGGTATATATATTTTGTGTTTTAAGGTCTATGAATTGGAAAGAGAAAAAAAAGGAAATGGTATCTGCACAAAAATTTCTTTATTCTACTTAAAGGACTATTAATCAGGAAGCTGTTATATGATGTGCCACTAAGAGGTACTTATCTTTACATTTAGCTTGTTACCTTGCGAGTTTTGTTGAAATTGTGTTCATTTGTTGTTCATTCAAGTTCATATATGGGTGCTGTTTGTTCCAATATAGAAACTTGAAAATTGGATTCATCTCTGTTAATATTGCACTTTTTCCACTATAAAAAGTTCACTGTGACCTACATTGTTTACTAAAATGGGTTAAATATTAATGTTTATAATCACATTCATTCATACAAAATGATACTTATAATAAATTGCATTGCTAAGCGATAAGATATGTGCGCATGCAGGTACACGAGCTCAGCGCGAGACACAGCACATGGTGCCAACAGTGGCATAAAAATGAGCACAATGGCGCATATTGAACGTTATTTCTTCATTGTAAATGGTGTTAACATGAAAGTGTTTAACTAGGTGGCTTAAATGGAAGTCAAGACAATACTGGATACATAGTAGTGATTTTCAGCTTTATGACAGATCACAGCAAAAAAGGTAAAGGGAACTCGATGATAGATGACTAATGTTTATAGTGGCAACTGGTGACAGCTTAAGGCTTCGTCGAGATGAGCTGTGTGTTTTTCTTAGTACACTCAGGTCAGTGGATTGCTGTGGAGTGCATACTATACTCATCGTCAGAAGATATGCATGTCAACAGATTATCGTATTACAGGCTGTGAACATCGATTCATTTCAATCATTCAGTTAGGATGGGAGGCTGAGATGCACTTCTGTGATCAAATTGCTCACCATTTCACTAGCTTTTAGATGCCTACCATTATGATGTCTGTTCATCCGTTTGTCTTTTTGTTGCAAAGTTTTCTTCCACACTAATAAAAGTCACCCACAATCTGCAGCAGTTGCCAAATTTTATGGATGGTTTGCACATGGAGCAAGAAAAAACCCTATTAATTTCAGGGTCAGTCTAAAAATCAAGGTTGCTGAATGAAAGAAGGGTATGGTTTCCACACAGTACCTTGAGTTCTGCATTATCTACAATTGACCATTCTACTTGGCAAGTTTATGTGGTATTGTAGAAACATTACCTATGTAGAGTATCTCAAAAACTTGACATCTCAATTTTACCTATTGTCATATTTGTTAGATAATATAATAAGAAGAAGAAGAAGAAGAAGAATATAATTTGGAAGGGGTGGTGGTGGTAAGGCCATGGGTTTCTTTTCATTTCATAATTAGATCTTAATGACTTTCAGGAGGGAAGCCTACTTGGGTAATCTTTTTTAAGCTAATGATACAAAATGAAATTTTGCAGTAATGGTCAGCTGTTACGTTATGTAAGCCATGAGAAATATCAAGGCCTGCTTGGTGTTCCTGTTTACTGTATTACAACAGTGGTTATCTCTCTTGTAGGTATACAGACATGGAAAGTGAGGACTATTCTTTCTACCAGGGTCTGGTCTTCCTGATGGAACATCATGTTGAAGAGTTGGGATATGACTTGACATTTAGCACTGAGGTAAGTGTCACTGAAGATCAAACTTTGACTAACATTGGTCATAGTCAGTTCTAATAAAATTCAACATGATGTGCTCTTAATTGGACCAGGGATTAAACCTATCTTGCCGAAATTGAATGTTAGTGTGTTAACAACTGCTCATTCAGTCGCTATCCTTTAAAAAACAAACTTAGTTATCAATGAAGACTTTGTAAAACCTATCATGAGACTGCCTCTTCTGCCAACAAAAAAAATGATTTCTTAAGTCAGGTGGTCTCTCATAACAGATTTGTACACACACAAAAAACAGTTCCCAAAGTTGAATTTCAGCACTATCTAAAGAAAAATCACAATTACTGTACATATATTTTATTCTTTACTAATAGTTCTTGCAAAAATATTGTGTAATGTTCACCTGAAAACAAAAATGTATTGCAATAAAGATATAACCCTGACATTAAACATGAATCACATTTATATTTGAAGATCATGTGTACATGTATTAACATCGGAAATAGTTTTTAATATACTCATATTGTTTTACCTTCATTTAAACAACTATTTTCCAAGTGGTCTCCTCATTTTCTCTTTCAGTTACAACAATAAAATAATTTCCCATGTAAAACTTTGTCTCATTTTAGTTGGAGATTCTGCCATTGTTATTAAGGTGTTAACATTATCGGTGCTCAGATGTAATATTGACCGTAACAATGGCTTTGACCAAATTGGGGGAAATATTAAAAATCTATATATGACATTGTATGTATCCCAATGAATTAAAAAAAAAAAACATGATCTCGCCAAGAAACAGTCATTCAGAGACAAAAGTCAAGGGCTTAATACACGGACAATATCAACTCTATAAACAAAGGGTGTAATTGGTCGCACCAGCTTAGATAGATGATGGCTTGGTGTGTGAGATATAATCAGTGTACAGTCAACAACAAAATATAAAACATGAGCATTTAACAATATAAATCAAATCTTGGAAACAATTCTCGCTTCCTGGTTTAATAGAAAAAGATCTCATCCCATACAATATGGGTTAACTTCAAAGACAATGTATACGACCTTGACTTTGGCAATACAGTGGCAATTTGCAGCATGTACATTAGCCTGGGACCACTCTGGTAGCCTAGTGATTAGAGCGTCCACCTTGGATGAGGGAGGTCGTGGGTTCGAACCCTGGCCAAGTCATACCAAAGACTTACAAAAATAGTACTAACAGCTGCCTCGCAAGGCACTCAGCATTAAGAGGTTAGTGTTAGGACTGATCAGCGTGGTGCCAGGATAAAGTGACAGGGTTGAAGATCATGCTACATGTCTGCGGCATGATGCCCCAGTGCTAGACATCACTATAAACTGCCACACTGCAGACATCGTAGCAATATGACAGAAATTTTTTTAAAGCTACGTTAAAAATCCTAATCACACACACACACATTACCCTGGTTTACAGTTGATAACAAATATCGCTATATATTTGACTTGCCAAATTTACAAACCAGTATCATACATGCCAGCCATTACGCTTTTGGCATAATCATTATGCTTTTTATTTCCACTTAATTATGCCTTGCACGCAAATGTATTTGGATTACGCGTTTTTGGTATATCACCCTCCTAAAAAAATTAATAATTTGTTTTCTCATTTTTATTGGCATCCCATTAATCTTTCAGACCATATTCTAGAAAAGACGGCTTCTACATAACTACAACATAAGAGTACGCTTGTCCATAGATTTGCATGCACTTTCCTAGGAGTACTATGTTCTATTTATAGCAGTGCCCTATTTCCAAGAAACATGCTGGTTTCTACTTTCTGACTTCTGACCTCAGTTTCTATTTATAGCAGCTGTATGGCTTACAAAAGAACAGACTGGTTTTCTAATTTTTAATCTTTGCTTGCAGATTCTTTGTTCTAATTCATGTCTGGTACAAAACCAGTCTATAGGTATTTGGCGCTAAAAGTCATTAGATTTATTCTAGTCAATCTGTGTGTTAGAGCAAAAATGTTTTTCAAATAATTTCAAAGATGAATACAGTAGTCCCCCTCTTATAAGGCCACCCGTAATGCAGCAGGGAAGTGGCCTTATAATGCGGGTGGCCTTTCTAGAGGGGGATGACAAATGCAAATAGTAAATACATATGAAGAAAGTCACAAGTACATTTAATTTTAAATATTTAATATTTTCATTAAAAAATCACATGCATGATGTGAAATAAATGTAAAACAAACTGTGTCATCATTTTCAAAAGAATGCTATGAATAACCATTGATATAGTTTTAAAACTGTCTTTATAATTATGTTACAGTATACATCATCTGTCACTTTGTTGGTAACAGTCTAAAAAACAAACCAGTCTCATCACATTAAAAATATCCTTGCTGTCATATCCCCTGCATATATCATTTAGTCTTTGGTTCCAATCTTCGACAACTTCATTATTAACATCAGCTGATTCTCCACTAAGGACAGAACACTTAATATTTTATCGCACTTGAAATCTGTGCAACCATCCGTTACTTGCGGTAAAGTCATCATATCCCAATTCAACTGACAAAATTGTTGCTTTTTCTTGTCATTCAAATCAGGATACAAACGTCTTCTGGCTCAAACAATCTTCCTTTCTCCGTCCATTTCATCTTCCCACTTCTGCAGAATTGTTTCATTATCGTTCACGATATTGTTTATCTGAGTCTTCCCGACATTAGTATTCTGCAAGGATGACACCCACCCCCACCCACCCCGTCAGTTGAATTACTTTCACTTTCTCTTCTAAACTGATAATTTTTCTTTTCCTTGATGACATGTTGATCTTTTTGCAGTAAGTTATTCATGTTGCCAACTACAATACTGATAAAACAATTTTGTATACATCTAAACAAATTGCTGTGTGTTTTTAAAGGAAGAGATCTTGTCACGTGATTCGTTAGTCGCAGTCTGGTATCCTATTGTTTTTATACGTTTCTTTACACTAAGTGAGAGAAGCCAAAACAGCTTCGATATGTACCATTAACATAAAGCAAATTTGACCTCGCGGCCATTAGGATTTGTAATTTTGACAATTATTATCAGTAGTAATAGCCACTAATTATCAAAGTGAACGAGTTCAACATCTTACTAAGGGAGGCCATAAAGGCTATCAAACCATTTTCCTGCTGACTTGGGTATTGTCCATCGATACTGCCACTTCTCAGCAGTTACTACTGTTCAATAATTGTAATCTTAAAAATTATCAGTGACTAAACTGGACATCTTATGATAACACAGCAGTAAGGCTAATTCGATTACATGTACGTACCCTTTTGTATGGATTAAAATTTGAGTCTTTCTCGGCATTTATGGAATAAATTTGGCTACTCGTGAGGCGTAAATGATATAATATTAACCTTAGTGGTAAATGTACTTTACTCAACACTTCTTTCAGTAACGAAAACCTGACATCGGGGAAACAGAAATCGGATTACTTAACACACGTTATGAATAAAATACTGGTTCTGGATCCATATTCAAATAAAATGCGGCTGCTTGTGAGGGGTAAATTTTATATCATTGCACTAATATGCTGGTCACGTTAGCTGGGTGGCCTTTTGCGAGGGGTACTTTTGAACACAAACTCGTCGGTGCCAACGGATTCTGGCCGTAAGGCGCGGTTGGCCGCTGGTCAGGGGTGCTGTTCAAGAGGGGGACTACTGTACAGGAATTACACAATACAGCGTTCCATTCTAGAGCAGCTTCACACCCATTGCAGGCTGTGTGAAAATGATTTAACTATTGGTCATGGTGGTAAAACAAAGAAACCTTGAATTAGCTTCTTTTACTAACTCCAATACTTAGGTAACTTCTTTTTTATAGCAGAACTTAATTGTGGACAGAACTAAAATAGAACATGGACTACCCCTAGCAGTAGAAGACTACATTGGTCCTTTGTTCAAACGGATGTTTCCTGATTCCAGAATTGCAGAAATGTGCATGTGCAAAAACAAAATTAATATTGTTAGGCATTTAGCAGAAGATAATTCACTTAAAATTGCAGAAGCCATGAAAATGGGGCCGTTTAATATTGCAACAGACAGGATCAGTGATTATGGTGTAAAAAAGTTGTAGCCATTCTGTGTAAGAGATTTTGACAACGAAAAGGGCAAAGTCAGAGTGCTCTTCTTTCATTACCAAATTAACAGTAGAGTCCACTGGAGAAAACATGTTTTAATTGCTTAATAATGCTTTGAATAAACATAAGTCGGCAGAACTGTATGGGGTTTTCAGCTGATACTGCATCAAAGATATAACAGAGTTGCATTCTTCATTTTGAAAAATGTCTCCATCAGTGTACATATCAGGTTGTCCCTGTTATATGATGCACCCTTCTGCAGGAAAGGCTGCTGATATATTAGGAGAACTCCTGAAGTATCGGGTTGGCATTCTACCTGACAGTGTTCTTCATGCGGACAGAGTTGATATGCAGTGGCACCTTACATCCCAGCTAAAAGACCCAATAACTGGAAGAAATAGACATATTTCCTCTTCTTTGTCAGGTTATGAAAGGAATATTGGTTCTTTACCATTCTAAAGCTGACTGTAAGAGATTGTGTTTTGAAATGCAGTGTAATAGACTGTTGTTTTTTAAAGCTCAGAGTGCGTTAAATGAAAATTTGAAGCAGTAATTAATATTATCAGACCAGAGGGGTAAATAATTCATTTTGTACAGATACTCATTGAATTTGTTTGTTATATGTGGATTACTGTTTTTTCTGCTCGCATTAATCTTTTTGTCCACTTGGATTACACTTTTTACTCATCCAGGGGTTGGCACAAAACTGTTTTGTTGCAAGAAAAATGAAAACTTATAAAATTTTCTTTAAATTTAGTTAGAATTATTGGAAATAAAGATGTGAATGTGAGATATGGCTGGACCATCAAGTAGAAGAAAATACTGCAAGACAATACCACAAGGTAAGATGTTTCCATTGAATGCATATCATTCAAGGCCTTTTTAGAACAACATTAGGGAAGCAGATGCATGCATCATATTACTTTTTACTTTTTTTTTTCATACTCCTATGTTTTTGCTTGAAATCAACATACTTGCTCAATTTTAAAATGTTCTCTTGCCAGATTCAAGAATTTGGTGTAACAGAAGTAAGAGACTTGAAACCAAATGGCCGAAATATTCCAGTGACAGAGGAAAACAAGAAAGAATATGTCAAGCTAGTGTGCCAAATGAAAATGACAGGAGCAATAAGGAAACAGCTAAATGCTTTCCTGGAGGGATTCTATGATATAATTCCAAAACGGCTGACTTCAATCTTCAACGAGCAGGAGTTGGAGTTGCTGATCTCAGGCTTGCCAACAATAGATATTGACGATTTGAAGGCCAACAGTGAATACCACAAATATCAGCCCAACTCGTTACAGGTATTGATGGTCTGCCTCTTAATGTACCTTGGAATTGGGGTGGAAGGTGGGAAGAGATGTTGATTGCTGTCCATACACAACTATTGCTTTAAAATTGATGTTCTAGTACATGTGAACATACAGAGGTGGAAGACATTTCTTCCAGTATCAGAAATATTAAGAAACTCTTGTCTTCCATTTTCTGGGATGGGTGGGTTAATATGAAATGTTCAGGTCTAGCAGTATACATTATTCATGTGCCAGTATGCAGTTTATTAATACAATCATATCAACATTATTTATGTGCCAGTGTGCAGTTTATTAATACATTCATATCAGTTTGAACATGCTGCATGTGCAGTTCAGTGTGTCTGGCCTTTCTGACAAATGGTGGTTATTTCATTGGCAAGATTCCTCGATGAACAAATCTAGAAGACAGAAATCATACATTTGTGACAAGTAGGTACATAATTGGAGAAGAAGCTTGGCAATTCACCAAATGATATATTGGTGCAATTTATCAACACTAAAAGTTGTTGAAGTGTCTCGTTCCAGCTTTATGCAACACAGTTTTTGAAACAGGACTATAATTAGAGCAGTTGATTTCTATCAATCTTCCAGAAACGGTCTCTACTTTTGTTTTATCATTATTATTGTTTCAAATCGGGGTGTCTTCAATCTGTTTTGTCTGCATGCAGTGCAAGATAAACAAAATTGCCTGTTTAAAAAAAATATCCATGTTTTGAGATAGTTTTGATAATGTATTTTGTTTTGTATGTCAGTTTGCTCATTTAAAATCATCAGTTCTATGCTCAAAAGTTGTCACCCATCATAAAATATTTTTCATAATATCAGAATTAAATAGCATATCTGTTTATTGATACATGCCGAATCAGATATAAGAGTTGGCATAGGGAAGAGAAAGATAGTTCACTTCAAACTTATTAATCCTGCATGCCACATTTACGCATCATACGGTTGTACCCTATTTCTGACCTGTAACATCAACATCATTTATAGACATAAAAGTGAGTGGTATTACATACAAGGAGAAAGATGTAGATGCCAAATAATTTACACTGTTTTAGTGGCATTAAAAAATAAGACAGACAAATATCCCCTTTTTTTTTTAACCTCAAAAGTGCCAGTTTTGGAACTGGAGTTTGTGTCCAAATTGTAGACTTTTTGACCTTAGATCTAACTCACAGATGAACCTTTCTAAAGGGTTGGATAATTGTCAGATTTGAAGTAAAATGTGTGCTTTCAATAGAGTACTTCTTATAATATCTAGCTGGTGAGTAAAACAAATAATAGTATCCATCTGATATCCAATATGGTCCTTATGGCAGCCAGAAAATCTTCTTATTGCTTCAAAACAGAAAATTGTATCAACATTGGGGTTTCTATCAGAAGACTTCTTATGAAATCATGAAATCTGGTCGGTTCAGAAGGTCCACCTGAATTGGCTACCTCAGTGTGTCCTTGGCAAGCACATAGCTCCCATTTCTTCAGCATGATAAAGCCAAAATTATGTTCAAAGTGCCTTTAAAAGCCACACATATTTTTGTTTTATATTTACTACAACGATGGTGCCAATCTGACATCCAGTATGTAAACCACAGCAGCTAATTTGAAAATCTTGTTATTGCTAAAGAATAACGGAATTAGTGTCAGTGCTCAGCAGTTAAAAGGAAGAAATGGTCTTATCTTGAATTCCTAGAAATTCTTTTTAGCCAATAGTGTCAGTCCCTTCAAGACATTATTTTTTTTGTTTATATACAGAAGCTGAAGGGTTCAGTTATCTGCCATGACAATTCTTGCAAGTAGCTTGCAGTTTGGACCAGGAAGAAATTATTATTATTTTTTTTGCTTTAAAGGTCAAAGGTCACAGACTTAAAGGAAGGTAAACAGTTTCTGATCAATAACATTGTATACAACTTACCTTGACCAAACATGTTAAATCACTTGCCTTTATATTAAAATGGACACTCATTTGATTTTATGGGTAAAACGTCAAGGCCAATGCGACGCCTACAAGTAGAATGGTTTCAAAATAATATCACTCTTTATAACCTACTTTGACCTGACTTTCTGAATGACTTGAGTTGAGACAAGAAAGACACCTGTTCATTATGGGGTCAAAAATCGGGGTAATATAGACTGGAAGAAAAATTAAAAATACGTTAGATCACAAAACTCTACTGAAAGGGAAAATGAAAAACATCCCACTCGTAACACCCATCAGTCTATTACATGTATTGACATAACTTGAAAAATATCAGCTGAAGTAATTGACCAGTGAAACATCTTGTTTTATTTTGTATAGATTGGCATTGTTTTCCAGGATATTGCTTCATTTATTATCTGATTTAACAAGTAGTATAATAATACTATTTACAGTCATCTCATTGGGGTTGGATCCTGTTAGCATGATTAAGCAAAGACTACTAGAAATGAAATTTCATTGGCTTGTTTGTATACATATGTAAATGACCTGATTAGATTTTCAGACGATTATACAAATTTTCAGTTTTGTTGAATATTTTTAACTTTTCACACTTTTTCCAGAAACCTTGTTAGCAAAAACCACTTAATGGAGACATTTTTTTGTAGGCATGCTTGTATGGATATACAGAAGGCCTTTTCAAATTGTTATGCCATCATAAAAAATATTCATATTTCATAAAAAAATTTAACTGTTTAGACATGTTTATTTGCATTGGGACATTAGGAGCATGCATTGTTAATAAACACGAATCTAGTTTATATCCATTTTTATATGCATCTTTATCAGCTGAATTAAAAGCAGGTTCATCAGAAAGGGGGTTTCTTTTTCTGTGTTGCAGGTTCAATGGTTCTGGAGAGCTCTGCGTTCATTTGACCAAGCAGACAGGGCCCGTTTCCTGCAGTTCGTCACTGGGACATCCAAAGTCCCCCTTCAGGGCTTTTCTCACTTAGAGGGAATGAATGGTGTCCAGAAGTTCCAGATTCATAGAGATGATCGTTCCACTGACAGACTTCCTGCAGCCCACACATGGTAAGTACACAACATTCAGAAGTGTCCACTTTATCTTGAAGCTTGATGCAGTGTATGACACAGCCTTGTAGGGGGAGGGGGGCCCCAAGTGGCTAAGTGGTCTAAAGCACTCTCCGTTACGGATCGCTGCCATCTCACCTGTCTGCATGGGTTCGAGTCTTGGATTCAGCCAATGTTGGTACATGAGAAAGCTTGCCAGTAGCTTCTCGTGGGCCAGTGGTTCTTTCTGGGGTTTTCCCGGGTTCTTCCTCCACCATTAATACTGGCCGCCATGTATAGCCTATCATGTGCTGACAAATGGCGTTAAACCCCACAACAACAACACAACCTTGTTAGCACAGCTAGTCCTGCATTTATTATGGACTGGCATGAAGCTTGATAAATAATATGGTCAACACCTGAAGACATGCAAATGAGCAAATCAGTTTGCAATTTATTTGAAAGTATTGCCCATTTGGTCTTCTAACTTAATGCACCCATGACACCATTTGGTTAGCACAGATAGTCCTGCAGTTTTTTATGGATTGGCATCAGACTTTATAAATAAGATGTTCATCACCTGAAGATGCACATGGATTACCCTAAAACTTTTGTCAATATTATGGTGATACCTGAAGATGTGCTTATAAACAAGTCACTTTGCTCCAAATTTATTTCAGTTATCGTCCCTTTTATCTTGCAGCTTATGGCACAGTCTTGTTCAAGCAATTAGCCCTTCAGTTTGTCTTGCACTTTTTTATCCATCACCATCACACTAAAACTTGTGATTTAATATATCTAAAGATCCAGATACTGACAGATCAGTTTGCTTCTATGATCTCTAAGTTCATCATGAGACAGAGAATTTTATGTCCATCTATCTGTTACCGATTTGGTGTCTGAACCATAACTTGAGTTGTTAGTTGATTTCATACTTCAAAAAGGTCAAATGTCTGTGTGGCTCTGAAGGAAGGAAAAATGGTTTCTGCACACTAGCTTAAATTTTTATGTCGTCCTCATTTTCCAAACTTTGTGGAGGCTTGCACTTATGGTGGGGAAGAACTTTAATTTTGCAGTTGCAAAGTTAAATATCAAGTCCACTCTGACTAAAAGAAACAAACATTACTTCTACATCACATACTACAACCAAACTTTATGATTAGCTTGGAGTTAAAAGAAACCTATTGGTTTTGTGGTCAAAATGTTATGGTCATGATGAACAAAGAAGAAAAATGGTTTCTGTGCAGAAATTGTAATTGTCTAGATAGAGGACTGGTATATCCTAGCTGGGCCATTCATGGTATTCATGTTAGTGGATTGCTGTGAACTTTGTGAATGGCTTTCATATTAGCAACGGTAAAATACTATTGAGTGCAGGGACAAAAGGTCAAGGTCATTGAATGAAAGAAGAAAAGTTGTTTCTGCACATTAATTGGAGTTCTCCTGCTTCTACAGTTTCCAAACTTTGTGGATAGGGTGCACTTTGTCTAAATAAGAGGTCTTTAAATTTAGCAGTCACTTTGACTGAAAGAATAAAAATGGTTTCTGCACAATTACCTTAGTCATATTTCAAAAAATACAATGTAAAACAAAAACCACAATTTTTAGTAATTGTCCAACAAACGAAGGAAAAAAAAACACCAAACTATATGCCTGTAGCAGTCCTGATTGAAGTTGCTGTAAAACTATCCTTTGGCAGTTAACATAGTGGTAATTAAAAGGCAGAGAGGTCAGGTTAAGCCACCATTTTTTTCCCCTTCTTTTTATGAACACTGCCTTGCTTGATGCTCAGCATTAAGAGGTAAAGGTTAGGACTGGTTGGCCAGGATAACGTGACTGGGTGAGACATCATGCTACATGTTTGTGGCATGATGCTTCAGTGCTAGACATAACTATAAACTGCCACACTGCAAACATCGTAGCAGTATGACTTTATTTTTTTTAAAGCTATGTTAAAAATTCAAATCACACACACCATTTCACATATAACTTAATGGACTTAAAATAGCTAGTGTGACATCTTAAGTATTGTGAAGACTGTTATGGGTGAAGGCGATTCAGGAAACAATCAAATGTTGGCAAAGCCTGGCGAAAATGAATTTCACAACTGCTGGTTAATAGCTGTTCTTTGTGAAGTACATGGGTGGGGTCATTAAATTCATTACACACTTCAGACAACGATGTCTGTCAAATTAGGAGGCACCGCCTGAATGTAACGTTCAACATGCTGAATTGAACATACAGATCTGTTGTCGTTATTATTATTCATTATATTTTTAAAATTGAGCTATGCTTTTCAGGATGATTATAGTCATTAGATTGCTTGGTTTTTCTTGATAAGGCGTTAACACCCTTACTTGACAGTGGCATTTATTAGCAATGTTTTACCTGTAAAGCTCCCCCCAAACTTAAAAATAGTGCCCCTTCCCCAATGAAATGGTCAGTCCCAGATGTGATTATATTCATTTTGCTATAAAGACAAGCATATCTCAGATCAGACTGCCTCAGATACAGTTTTGACAATGATAATGTTATGGCTGCCGTCAATTCTCATGAAGGTTTGCTCAGAGAAGTTTGAACACCAGGACCTTCCAATCTAGACTGAGTGTAGTGTTGAACACTCGTGACACTTGGCATTACCTTTAAACCCACTATTAAACTATTATGAATACAAAGGCTGCATGTAATTAAGCCTATACTTTTGCCATCCAATTGGTTTTAGAGAGAGAAAGCAACTTTGTGTATGTTTTAATTCAATGTTAGCATGATTGTGATTATATGCTTGTTTGCACATATGTTTATTGTGATGGTATTTAACAACACTAAGTCTGCAATCAAATTTTTTTTCCAAGTTTATTAAATGGCTTGAACAAGACAGACCCATTACTTTCTAATTTAAATTTCAAATCATTTTCTATCGGCTTAATTAAAAGTTTGCTTAGTCTCAATTGGGTGATATTGCAATTTTTTGGTCTACTACACTTGGGACCTCAAGAAGCACTTATTTAGTTTTAATACCCTCCCAACACTGTGAAGGAATATGGCAGGTACAAGTCAAATCCGACTTAAAAAAAAACAAAAAAAAAACATTGGCTTTAGTATAGATCTTGCCAATATTTTGTTAATAAATTGGGCTTAATACTCTCAAGGTAACAAAGTGGAAAAAACCTGTTTCTTTAATATGCACCTACTGGATGATGATAGTCAAGAGTGAAACCTTTAATTTTAGGGTCAGAAGGTTATGGTCACTGTGAATGAAAGAAGAAAAGTTTTGTGGAGGTCTGGCTCTTAAAATGTCAGAGGCCTGTTGTTTTGTTTTTTTACTGAAAGGTCAAGGTCATTATACCTCAAAGACGATGGATTTTGCACATTTTTGTCTTGGGTAAGTTCCTTGGTGTAACTTTGTGAATGGCTTCACGTAGAGTAATAACGGACTCCATATAATCTCTGACCTAATGGTCAAAGCTCATGATTGATTGATTGATTATATTTTTACGGCGCATCAGCACAAAGCTCATGATCATGTCAAGACTAATAGAAATGTGTTGTTTCTGCACATTAAGTTTAGGATATTTATTGACTACATAGAGGACTATTAAACACTGGGCAGGTGTATAATGTGCCAGTCACAGTGCTCTTGTTTATAAGTTGACAATTTACTTTATTAGTAATTTTATTTCTGACATTTGTATTTTACAGCTTCAACCAGCTGGATTTACCTGCTTATGAGACATATGACAAGTTGCGACACATGCTTCTCCTTGCAGTCAATGAATGTTCTGAGGGTTTTGGTTTGGCCTGATCAGTCAGCACAGCATTAGAGCTGAGGAATTGTCAAGTGAACTTGAGAATACCAGTTGGGATAAATGCCTAAAATTATGGAAAGGTTTTCAATCCTAAGTAAAGTATCGATAGTCTTTGCACATAATAAGGCATAAAGGTTATAGATCAACAGATGGAGATACCTTGTGACTTTTGCAAACTGAAATTTCAGAGTGAAAAAGGAATTGGAAAGGTTTGAATGATCCTCTTGTTTCTTTTGTTTAGATCATTTTTAGATACACTACATATGTGATGTTGCTTTTGTAATGTGGGTTAAACTTAAATATATGTAACATCAGCCTCTGATTTCATTATTGTTCAAGAACTACCATTAAAAAAAAAATTCATTAGTATCCATGCACATTATCTCATCGTGACTTCATCATCATACTGAAAGCAGACTAATGGACTCCACATCGGTCAAGCAAGGAGTTTGACAAGAGGTGGCAGCTCTATTCATATCGTGTATTTTTGATCAGGCTATAAAATTCCCTCCTTTTGTCAGTATTATTTGGAAATTGTGACATTATCCACTGAAAGCAATGTAAAGAAGAATGTCCAGGAGTGGCAATCATAGAGAATTACGAGGTCAAGAGAACACATAAACAAAAAATAGAACAACATTTTATAGACATTAAGTTAGCAGACATGGGATTTTTAAGGTTTAAGGTTAATTTTTTTTATTTCATATTTTGTAAGATCAAGAATTCAGTTCCCACCCATCATATTCAATCGTGTCTTGGGGAATACTAAGGAGCTGTGTTTATAAGCCAAATTCCCATAATTTTCCTACTCTTCCAGCTTAATCCGTTTCATTTTCCAACTCTTTAGAAGCAAATTCCTAAGTTAACCCTTCTCTTCCAGCCCAATTCCCAGTTTTCCTACACTTCCAACCAGATTCCCTAGTTATCCTTACTCTTTTGCCAAATGCCCTTAATTTTCCTATCTTCAACTAAATCTTATTAAATTTTCCCGCTTTTCAAGTATAATGTCTTTTGTTTTTGTACTAGTCATTTAAATCCCTTTAGCTTTTCTGTACTTCAGCTAAATCCCTTTAGTTTTACTACACTGGAGGCAGAGTTTCTTTCAGTATTGACTTGTCCCACATGCCAGATGGGTATAGCAATTAGACTGAGTGACATCTCCCTTTCTTATTCCTCTACCACCATCATCACAAATGTTAAAAAAATGCAGACTCTTTGTGCAGTAAGACAGTTGTCCAGAACATCTACACCTGTTCTATTCTAGAAGGAAACAGAACTTCCCCAACAAACATTAAATCCAACATACTACAAATTTTCAATATGTTTCGTTAACATTTGTACTGCTTGGAACATATCTGATGCACTCCACAGCATGTAGATGAAAAATGATTTCAAGTCTCAAGTAAAGAACAGTTTAGACACACCTCTGTTGAAAGACACTTGGGTCTAACTTACCACTCTGCTAAATGTATACAATACCATTGACACGTAAATCATTTACCAGAAATAGGGTCTTTCACTGCAAACGTCACGCATTTCAGCCACACACTTCATCTGGTATCACGGGCTAATTGGTAATTTTGCAGGCATTTCCCTTGCTCGGGAAATACATGCTTGAACACTTTCATAATGGCACAAGCTTGTGTATTAGATGAGCACAAACTTGCGTGTTGTGTTATTCTAACTATACTTTCATTTTTCATGTTTTTGAAAGAGAAATTTGTTTTTCGTTATATATAATTAGCATGTACTATGTTGGTAACATATTCTACATTTATAATTGTCAGCCTTATTGTATGCAAAACAGTTGTATATTTAATTTCATATGATATAACCTGCATGCATGTTGATGCAGTTTTTAGCTCTATTTGCAACAGTTACGTTTAACAGTAAAATAAAACAGTTGCATAACATATTTGATTCTGTATCTACACAATGAACTCAGAATCCATGTCATGGAAAAGTCATCTTGTCTTGTACACCCAGGCTTGGGGTCCAGGGTCCTACTGTGACATATACTGATTCATCTGGGGGAAAACTGTAACCTTTATGCAGTTAAGTTATTTGAGTAACAGTGAAAATAAACATTTTGCCCAGATCGTAAATTAATGTAAAGAAAAATGAATATATTCACAGTAAACCCCAGATCAGGATACAGAGGATGACCCACCCACCCCCACTACACTCAATTTGTATGTGAAAAATTCAGTGCCTATGGTAGTTGTGTATATATCTCCATGTCCATGAAAGTCTGTAACCAGATTATGTGAAATGATCATTTTATGAAAGAAAACTATATAATAGAGTGTTGAACATTGCAATGTAAAGTAGAATATACAGGAGACAGCTGCTACATTTAAGCAAAACAAATGTTTTCAAATATCCAGACATTTTTCTATTGAGTTAAACAGAACTTCAGCGCTTAAGGAGGAAATTTGGACACGTCATCTTGAATGATCTGTTTTTAGAATTCATTTGATTTACAGTGTCTTGGAGTTCATGCTTGCAGTGTGTGCATACACATCCCTTCCCACTTGTAAGCATTTTTAGTATACTTGGATTTTTTTTCTTATATCATTTTTATTATGAGAAATGTAAGGTGGTTCGAGGTTGATCAGCTTTCTCAGTTTTCTTTTTTTTTTTAAATAAAAAGTGAGCTGTTTGAACTGAAAAAGGGGGATATGGCTGAACCTTCCAAACTCCAATTTGATATGTATGGTGTGAAATAAATGATAGTGTAGAGTAGGATTTTGTTACACAAAACAAATTCAGGCTGTTACAGATTGTTTGTTATGAACAAGTGCTTGTTTAAATGAGATATGCCATCAAAATGCAAGGCAAGTCTAATGGGTTCAAATGAAGGTGCTCATTTAGGAAAGCTATTTGTAATGAGAGGTTTATTAAAATAAGAAACAGTTTTATAGTTAATTTGCCTTCTCATTAGTGCATTTTATTAACAAAATCTACATTTTAACAAATCTCTCTGAATGTTGAGAGTATTTAACCAAAAAAGTAATATGTAGAGAGGCAAAAGAGACAAATACGCATGTACCTGTTGACAAAATGGCCTTATTGTATTGTCATGGAGAAATACAGAATAAGTACCACAAGGCAGAAAATATCATGTCATGACATCCTTCCATCTCTTTCCTTGATCTTTTCTGCACAATGACTTGAGTTTTACGCCATCTAGCATTACCAAACTTTGTAAATAACTTGTTTTGAGGTAAGGAAGTATGTCAGTTTGTGATGACAAACCATTGCAGTTTTACTAGTGTTTCCTTTTCAATGTTCATATTTCAGTAAGTTTGTATGCCTTTTCTTTGTTCGACACCGTTCATACCTGCTCTTCATTTCTAGTCTTTATTCATAAGAATAATATTGCTGATGGAATACCAAAAGTTTTTATGTATAATACTATTTACTAAAAGTCATTTGATCCTTTGTTTAAATAAGGGATGTATAGTTTATAGTTGTATAAGGTGTATTACTAATTACAGTACTTGATAATGCTCTTTATGTAAACGTGGACCACCTTGTAGGTAAGACTGCCTTATACTGAGATAAAGAAAACCTTATATTACTGTTACATTGTGTGATGGGATCCATGATTATACCTGCCTTACAATTAAGTACCCTATATTGAGGGAGCGATGTATATTGTATTGCACACCGTGTACTGTCATACAGTTTTTATGCCATTTAAAAATTTTGATAGTAGTTTGAATCTCCTTCATGTATATAGAGATTGTCAGTGTAATCAGTATTACAAGGGAAGACCACGACACTGTTGATCAACAGACTTAGTCAACGGAATGGAAGTTTTTGAAGAAATCTTTGGATATGTTGTACCATGGTAAGTGTGCACAGAATTTTCAGGTTTGACACAGTTTGTATTAATAGCACAAGATGTCATTTAAGCCAGGTTTTCAATGATCCCAAGGTAAATGGACATCAAAATAGTGTCCTTTGATATAGTGTTATTTAGTATTTAAAAAAAAAAAAACATTACAAGTTTTAAGACGGAAATACTTTTGAATCAGTTATTCTCACCAATTCTGTAAAAGTATTTAAGGTTTAAAGCTGAACTTTGTTGTTAAGACTAGCCAGGTTAATGAAGCCATACTTGCTTGAATACTTTGTTGTACATGCATAATGCTAAAATTATCAACTAAATAGGATGCAGAAAGAAATGTTGCTGTAAAATATGAATAGAATACACTTGCTTCTTGAGATAATTTTAGGAAACTCTGGACTGAATCTATAAATTGTGGATTATCAGGATCGATATGGCCCCCACACACACACACACACTCAAAAAAAACAATTTTTAAAAAAAATATATATTTTGATAAACATTCATATCCACATGACGGATTTAACGGGACAGAATTATTGTCTCCCAATCAGTTGGGCTGGATAATTGATATTTCCAGTAGTTAATTTTAGCTGTTTGCTACAGTTCAGTCATATTTTGCCTCATTTTCTTTCAAGCACAAAACATACAATGCATACAAGATGTATAAATGCTTTAGCATGTTTAGTCATGACATTGATTTGTGACCTTTGCTTAAAACTATTGATGCTAGTAAATGAATTCTTCATGATAAACTTCTTGGAGGGCAATATGTACATGTGAAGATAATTTTTGTAAAGTTCACTTTTTTGTAAATTATTATTTAACATAATTTTGTTCCATAGTTGTCAGTGTTGTGTTTGTTGGTTAATTTGTATTTGAACTGTGTTGATTGAGGAATATGGATTGGAGGTTGAATTATATACTGAAGTTTCAAAATATAGGTTAGAGAAGCAATAAATTAAAAGACGGTTGGATTTGAGATGCTATATTTGCAGTATACGGTTTTCGCCAAGTATGGTGATCTCTTAACATGACGGTCATATTACGTTAAATTTGATTAATTCTGTTTCATGCTGCACATATACCAAAATGTTTCCTGCAGAATTGTGAGCTTTACACTCAAGCATACTAAAGTGAAAACAATTTCTGAAATGTTAATTGTCAATGTATATATTTAGTCATAGTTGAATAATGTTGATTGTGACCATAAATGTCTGGAAAATGTAAAGAATTTGTAACTGACTGAAATAAAGCTTACTTCCCACATACAGAATTGTCAGCCATTCCGTAGTGTATTCCTTATTAGAGTCTGTACAGTGCTTTGTATACCACATTCTCTATAGATCTCACGAATCCATCTTGCCCATCAATTTTGGATTGATTCTCATGAATTTGGGTAAGTATTGTGACCATTACCTTAAGAGGCACATGTTGAAATTCTTGTAAGGGGGCGTCCATTTAGTACGTACGCATGGAGGGGGAGGGGGTTAACCCAAATGCATACGCTTGCATATGGGGGGCTGGTCTACTGATAATGTACGTACGCAAAGGAAACGGGGGGGGGGGGGGGGCTCGATAATAATGTGTCTAATACGTAACCTGTTCGACTGGGTTCAGTCGGCGTTTGAATTTTAGCGGATACTAGACAAACTTTTTAAAGTTACACAGCTTATTTCTTTGATGCAGCCAGACATTCAACAACGGTGGACTATCTGTTTTGTTTAACATGTTAATATTATTAATCCTTGATCATTTCTGCGTGGATTAAATATAGGCTGTTGTATGTGGGGGGCGGGTGAAACAACCACGCGTGTGTACAGGGAGGGGGGAGGGGTCAAGTTTGCCAGATTTTTGCGTACGTAATGAATGGATGGACCCTAATTCTACTTCAAGGATGGATGGTTGTATTGGCATAGGATTTTCACCAAAAGGCCTCTTATGATGTCTAGTTTGTCCTAAGTAAGCATGGTTTTCATTCATTGTAGCCACCAAAGCAGTCGTTGTGAACTTTTTATTACTCGAGAATATCAGATGGTTTCAGCACTCTGTAGTTAAAAAGAAGAAACGTTTTTATTTTAGATTCCTGGAAATTCATTGTGACTATCAGAACATCAGTCCCTTTGAGAGAATCTTGTGAAGTTTACTGGCCGTAGACAGAAGTGATTATGGAATAGCCTGTTGTCTGCCACCCATACATCTAGTGTCACAAGTTTGTTATCACTACTGCGCCTAAACTGCGCCTTTCTCCAGATAATTCATGCCGTGATAACTCCCAAACCTGCAAATAACGCGGGATCTGGTATTGATCACATTTTTTTCCATTTGAAAGTACCAAAAGGATTTACTACAATTTATTGAACGCGATGAAAATCGCATTCAAATTTGGTAAATTAAACCTTGATAAATGGCTCGTTTTATCATAGAAATGACGATTAATGCCTGGAAATGTATAACCAAGCTCATGAAATTCCAATTTTTAATTTAAAAGAATCACATATTTTGTCAGATTTTCTTGGAGGAAAAACAGCTGTTTTCTCAAATATACTGTAGGTAACAATATGCGACAAAAATACCAATCACTTACGGTGTCGGTAATGCCTAGTGGTGGCAGTACTATTAGAAATAAATGCCAGTTAAAAATGCCCTCGTGTTCAAGTGTAAAAAGCTTCAATCAACCGTCACATTGCATTCGAGTGATTCCATGAGATCGTAATTAAGTACTGACTGCCTTAATCTCCGACTTGCCTAACTTTTGGTTGCCTTAGCACATTTAATTAAAACTTTAAAACGCTATTTAGACTTTTGTATCAAATGAACTAAAGGGGTTGTTAAAAGAAGCGCATATCCTATGGTAAGATTTTATGAGCAACCGTCACCGCCAAATTACATCAACCAATGAAATGAGCATTCACATTCTGAATGACATGGTATTAAAATGAAATTATTTGAAATGTTTTAACCATAAATGAAATTATGAATTCATATCCCAGATGAAATGTATGCAAAGCAAATGCTTTTACAGTCTGAATTGAGAACAGCACTACAATTTTAAGGTTAAACTGCAAATCATTTAGCGAAAACCGAACATGCACAAGATGATGCTGTTAGCCATGACGCACTGTCATCGCGTCCAAACTTGTTATCTACAGGCGCGTTTACATCATTCGCCAGAGATTTTTGCAGACGACACTGAGATGAGCAGTATCCATTACGAGTAATTATCGATACGAACAGAAACCTGTAATGTGTTTATTTTGTATGATATAAATAACAACTTTACTTTCCAACCAGCATAAAGTAACTAATTCCGCGTCATTGAATATGTGTGCATCTTTTTCAACAGGTCATGTTGTTAAAGAGATTAAATTTGAATCTTATTTGATCGATGGTAATTCCCAAGTTAAATGACTTTAGTAGGATACACACTAGACCAACTTGTTTCACACCATGTTTTGAGGGCGTATATCTGATATTGCTGGCCACAAAAATTCATCCAAGATATAGCTGTTAAAATCCTTTTTCCGCCACAGAAACCCATTTCGCAGCGACAGATTGTATGTTAAAACTGCGATTCTTCGAGCATTTGACACGTCCCACCGACCTTTCAATGGATGAGGGTGTTTGGAAAGAAAGAAAGGAATAAGTGAACAACAAAAATTTGCAACCTTAGTTTTTTTATGATAATAAAAAGGCACGACCGACATGAATAAACCAAATTTCAGCAAATATATGAAAATAAAACGAAATGGTGACTTAGATTGTATCAGGGTTTATTTAACAAGAGTAAAAACAAAGTAACGCTAAGTGAAAACACTTAACCCTACATATTTTACAGAACCCCGTTTTAATGTTTTAGTATATACGTGTTATTTAGCACTAATAGTACAATGTACAGGATAAGGATAAACTCTAAATTAATCTAACAGAAGCATTAACATAATCAGACCAGTATATACTGCCGAAGAGAATGCTACTGCACGAGTCTTGTTTTCATGATTTATTTGTCAGTGTTAGCAATATTATTATTTCAGTAAAATAAATTTTTCAAATTTGTGAAGACCTCCTTTGCAAATATTATACTATTAAATCGAAAATGCAAGATAAGCATTCGTACAATATTTCCTTTCATTATATATAGCAAAGCAATTATCTCGTATAAAATCGGGGTTTAGTTTCCTTCAATGCAGATCTGAACTATTCAGCGAATCAGGGGAATACTTAGAAATACCATATTTTAAACAAATGTAAATGTCACTTAATATTTCACATGGGCTGAACCAGCTATTAGCCGAATCGGCCTGTTACCTGGCGAGATCTCCGCTGTGTTTATAAACTGGTATTACGATACCTTAAAACCATACTTCCGGAATAAGACTTGTTTCTTGTATTAAATTTTTAAAAAAAACAGACATTAAATTTTATGGTTTTGGTGGGTGGAGGAGTTTTAAAAAAAAAAGTATACTGTCATTCGAGAGCATTTTGTGTTTTAAAGTTTTATTAATACATTTAATCATATTTGCTCAATAAGCGATGCATTCGATATGTTATTATCTTCGTCCAGGTCCGGGTCCAGATTGTCGAGATCATTGGACATGTCTTCATCAATGTTCTCATTATAATCTTTAAAATAGTCATACAGCAAACATAGAGTAATGCTTGAATTATCGCGTTTATATTCAGTACTATAAATAATTTTCAAGCAGTCTCCTAGGTATTTAAATTGCATTCGTCTGAACTTGACGCCTATACTGTAGTTTTACTTATTTACATGGAGTTTCATGATTCGCTTATAATATTTACTTGCATTTTGGACATCACGCGTGTTCTCTTGCAAGGAATTATCATAACTATTTATTGTTAAATGGGTTTTACGCGCGTTGTGACACTATCTCCTAAGCCAAAATTTTTTAAAAATTATTATTAGATTGTTTTTATTTCAGTGCCACCTTTTCAGCTTATTAAGTTGTTACCTGATGATTAAAGAAATAATTTCGATATTATTGATAGTATTAAAGAAATAGTTTCGATATTATTGATAGCATCTTTATCTCGGTTTTATCTGCTTGAGAACTCTATGCATCTATAGAAAGGGTTTACATTGTCATCCCACCTTCCATTCATTAATGGCATTACATTTGTATGCGAGTCCTTCTGATTTTATATGGTACCAGAACATTTTACTGTGGTCTTACGAAGTGATTGACCCGCTGAACAGTGAGTCAAGTTGGTCTGCACTAAATTTGTGAACGTACTTGACAACTTCGACTAATGCTAAGAAACAGTCAATGACTGAATGAATTGCGGAATGAATGCGCTCCTAAAACTTTATTCTCTCCGCATATTCCACTGAAGAGATCTAGACGGTTAGTTTTACATATTTAAAGTAAATTATTACCTACATTATAAAATATTTTGTCTTTCAAGCTTTTTTTTTGTGTGTACCAGACAGTATTTTTCTAGAGCGATGGGATATTACAAGAGGCATACTGTGACATCATACGGCAAAGGACGGGAACGAAATCATCGATTACTAAAAAATCTTTTGTGTACGTGTGTTTTTGTATTAAAGTCTTCCATTAAGAACACGTACCCATATGAAGTGCAGCTATTTGTTTCTGATTGGAACATATTTGATTTGTCTGTTGCATTAAGTCGTCATCCAATTAGAGGAACAAACCGCACTTGGTTCTAAATGAAGCTGGGTCAATCTGATGTCCGATGTGCCCATCACAGTAGCCATCTTGAAACTCGTATTGTTACAGGAAAGTCATATTACCATAGGGTTTTCACTAAATGACTTCGTCAAGCAGATTCTAAATGTAAATAGTACAGATCTAATGACCAATATGGCCGCTCTGGTATCCATGTTGAAATTTGAATAGTTACTTCTCAGTGGAAGGTTATATCAACATGGGGTTCTCACTAAATGACGTCTTGTGGTGAAAATGGTTCTGCTATGATATCCAATAAGTCCAACACATTGGCCAGATTTAAAATATTTATTTTGCGAAACATCATGAATGGATGGTTATGTCAGCATGAGCATGAAGATTTCACTGAAAGATTTCTATGATGCCTAGTTTGTCCTAAACGAAAATGGTACAAATCTGGCATCCAGTATGGATATCATCTTGTAAATCTTGTTATTACTGCTCCTGAATGGAACGTCATATCGACAAGGTTTTTCCACCTGAAGTCCTCTTATGATGACAAGTTAGTCCGAAATACAAAATGGTTACGACTTGACAGCCAATACGACTTCAACAGCAGCCATCTTGAAAATGTTATTGTTAGTAATCAATGGAAAGTTATTGTTTTACGTGAAAGGTTCACCAAACAAAAATTATTATCTAGTTGGTTCCAAATTAAAAACTTTCTGATCTGACCCCCAATATGGCAGGCTGGGTGGTCTTTTTACAAATTGTTATCGGTTTTCATATTTACGAATGGTAATATCGATATGTTGTTTTTGCCAACAGATATCTCATGATATTAAGTTGGTCTTGAATGAAACTGGTGCTTGTCAAACATCCAGTATGGCCACTAATACTTCTGGTTGGTCAAAAATGAAGATGATGCCTATCTGCCAATATGGCTGACACGGAGGCCATTCTGAAAATCTTGTCATCACTACATCTAAACCGATGGTGATATCAATATAGTATATACCCTTTAAGAATTCTTCCGATATTTAGTTTGTCTTAAATGGAAATAATAAAAATTGTTTATCCAATCTGACGGCCATCTTGAAAGTTTTGTTTTCACTATTCCTCCGAAAAAATAAAAATAGAAGTGTGACACCCCAGGTAGATAAAAAAAATATGGATGGGAGTAGAATGGCAGACAGCTAAGTGTGAAACAGTTTTTGTAATATATTTGCTGTATCTTGTTCTTTGAAAAGACACTTTACCCGACAAAACTAATGAAAGTCACAGACAAAACACCCTTCGGAGCTTAACCCAATCAAAGCAGAAATGTACATCTATGTAATACTTCTTTAGGCACAATACATTAGTCGAGCTAGACCAGGTGTTGCTTGTGTATTTGTAATGCACAACAATTATCATACTCTCAACAAAACTCAAATAATACCACTAAATATGTAACAATGGTACTGACATTTTTTAATGTCCGAAATGTATGTTTTTATGTTTATACGTGTATATGCATTATTTTATGGCATTTACTATATTAAATGCCATCAATGGCACATTATTGTATATCTTATTTTGTGTGTGAAGAAAACAAATAATAACTACGTATATTTTTACTCCTGAAACACTTTCAAATATAATTACCGTAATTAATTAGAATAAAGACCCACCTATTTCCACAATGCCGACCCTACAAAATTTCTGTCAATAAAGTGTGTGTGTGTGTGTGTGAAAGAGAGAGAGGTTTACATTTTTAACGTAACTTTTACAATTTTTCAGTGATATCGCTACGATTTCTTCAGCATGTCAGTTTACAGTGATATCTAGCACTGGGGCATCATGCCAGGGATACGTATCATGATGTCCCACCCAGTCACATTATCCTGACGACCAGTCCTAACACCAACCGCTTAATGCTAAGCAACAAGCGAGACAGTGTTCATACAAAGAAGAAAAAAAATCAACAAAACAAATTCCTCATTTTCTGAATGTTTTAACTACATTTCGTTCATCACTCTCGTTGAGACGCTTATACGTTTCTCCCAGTATTCTTTTTAGCGCTCCTGGACATAGACTAGAAATCGTGAATCAATAATGGTTACCTTTGTATAGAGTTCGGTAATCGTGGTTTCGTTCGAATTGACAGCAAATTATATCATATGCATATTATTTAATTAATTATATAAAGAGTCCGTATCTAATAACCATATAACATCATGTTGTTGAAAAATACTGACAAAGTCTTTTTGCAAAGAAGTCCTGTACTGGGTTCTCATTGATGAAAAATGGGTTGAAAAGAATCTTGTTTTGATCGACCAACCGGTCGTTTATGTGCGAGTGCATTGCACCTGTAAACACGCATATTATTTATGTTGGGCCTGGTAGACAGTGTGACAACTAGGGACTATAATCTTTTATTTTCACCCAACAATTGTACATATAGTCGTTTGTAGGGCCTCAGAGAGCGATATAGTGCCCTGGGGTAAGAAACACCTGGGTCTATCTGGGTTCTTGTTCAAACAAAATGTCTCTTTGATAAAATTAAAAAGTGTTGTTCGGCCAAGGCCCGGCCCCCCCCCCTCCCCCCCCCCCCCCCGGTCAGCCCTGGTTGTTCTTTTCCTAGCGGGTTCCATAATCTTGCGGAATTGACTATGGTATTAGCACACCTTCCTGTTTGTTTGTACCCTCTAAAGATTTTATGACTGAAAAGTATTAAGGATCTAAACGAATACACAAAACGTTGTCGTTTTATTTTACTGATTTATAATTTCTAAATGACTGTCACCAAAGGGTCCCTAACACTGGACTTGCTGGATTTCAAAGCAAACGTCAACAAGCAGAAAGACTGATCACTGTTCTTTTCTCGTTTCTAGAATGGCACATCTTGTAAAAACTTTCTCTTCGACGTCCAATATTTGCACGTCTAGTTTCAATATTTCTAAAACAAATTGAAAAAATGAGTAACTCTTGTTCATGTGTATTAAAAGAGATGTAACTCCAAAATTTACGGATTTATTAAGATTACCAAAGAGGTGAAATACATCTCATCTGTTGCTTGAAAACATTGACTGGCCCATGCAAATATGGCGACCGTTAGCAAAAAAAAAAAAAAACAACTCCTGTTTGATTCAAAACGTCATCAAGTTTTAGAGTGTTTGGGACCCCCATGGCGACAATCAGGTCAGAACTTACAAATCAGTGATTGAAATTACTAAATTTTGTGCATTTTTATCTCCTTTGTGCCTTTAGTTTTAGAATTGGTGGTGGGTGGGGGTTCAAAGAAAATGTGAGGGTTTGCGAAATCTTTAGTACCTTCTAATTAGACAATTGCATCATTTGCCGGTCGTTTATAACTATAGTTTTATGAAACAGAAGTATTTGATTACAACTAATAATAAATTCCTTTAACAATGTTTCACTTTGTTGAAAAAAAATGGATAATTATTAATGAACAGAAAGTATCAAAGATCTACTTTCCCTTTGACACCTATCCAAGTACAAGTCTTCTACGTGATACGTCTCATTCCGAAAGCCGAAATCACGTCCCGCTTGGCTGAATAAGGTTATCACCCTGACGAAGTTTGCACTCGACAAGCATACTCACCTGAGTGACATTGTTTACGTATTGCACACCACACAAAAAAGGTAGAGAAAAAGAGTCGTTCTGTTGAAACCATGACGTATTTCCTGACTGATGCAATCGTACGTGACTCAGTCGTTATACATATTTTATTTATTTACTTATAAATGATAACCCAAAATTTGCAAATGAATTATGTAAGCAATCCTTAACACATTAAGATAAACCCTGTAATGAATAGGTACTTAATTCTTATATTTCATTTTTTAAAAAAAAGGGAACTAAAGGAGTGAAAGTATAAAAGCGATGTTTCCAGAAAACATCACAGCTGCCTCTAGAAAGTACACAATCAATTCATTTGAGAGCATGCATCGAAGATGAGGAAGTAACAATGTCAACTATACACCAAAATGTAGAAGGCAAATTTTGCAAAGGATTTTTTATATTAAAAAAAGACACACCCCACCACCCTGACACAAAAACCTATCTACAGAGCAACGTGTGTCATTTGACAAACACAATAGCAATGTGTATGAGAACAGAGGTCAGAAAGAGTAGAAAGTCGCCCATCCTGATTAGCTTACTAATTGCAAACAGCTAAAGATTGTAAATTAACAAAATTGGTGGATTCACTATACATAAAATTAGAGTATTCAGAGAACGTGGTTTTTTTTCTTATTTCTTTCTTTGTTTTTTTTTTTTAAAATAAATTTGTTTTGTTTTGTTTTCTACTCTAGTAACATGAAATATAGGATTCGGTCCCACTGGCACACTTTGCGGCCTTCCCACTAGTCCACGTCTCTAACCACCATGACAGTTTGGCCCCTATGTGAGCGTTGTCTTTTGTTTACTTTTAATTTTGACTTTACACACACAAGCACCCGTTTGGTTCAGTCATGGTAAGTAGAGTCTCTTCCGGATAAAAATGCCCGCAAAGAGGGCCAGTGGGGACAAACACCGGCCTTTGATACTACTCTGCAGTGATTGTAGAAATGACAAAACATCCAACAGAGGGATGTACTTAAACATGAACGTCTGTGGTAGCGATCAATATACGCACTGCATGAAGATTTTTATTTGTTTTTCATTTGACTCTGTAAATCCACTCTGCTTCTTATTTGTACTAGTAACTTTCTGTGGCTTTATATTTCAGCCAGCACAATCTCAAATTCAGCCACACTTTTTTTTATTTGATCTTCTGATGCAACCGAGTACAACTTACTGGTCGTATTGAGACGCCACCGAATTTGCATGTGCTGTAAAATTTATGTAGCCTATATACTAAAAAGAACAAGCGCGTCAAGTTTTGCCCTCCCCCACCCCACCCCCTTAAAAAATTGAAATGACGTCCCTGCTATTACTATCTCTCTAATCTATTATTCAGCCTGAGCCAGCGCGTTGATATTTGCATGAATCAAGTATTGCACCACCCCCCGAAGAAAAGTTGAAATGACGTCCCTGTTGAGGCTGCTCTGTGCAGTCGCAAGTAATTAGGAATAGAAGTTTATTCGTGAAATAGATTCACATTGAAATTAATTTTCTAGCACCACCAGAGACACCGGTTACTATCAATATAGCCCCGACAACAAATTCCGATTGGTGCACCTACATTGGGTGATACGGTAGTGATTCCAGCCATACCCAAAACAACATTTGTGGACGCCATAAGACCTCAAATAGCATCCACGACCAAACACTCATGTTTGTATTTTACTATCAGCGCGGTTCTTTTGGTAATTTTATCGCACAGCTATTCTTCTGTTTCAATTTTTTTTTCCCCTCAAACAATAAGAATATGGGTTCATCATAGTTCTACTAATAATACTATTACGAGTCCATGCTTTTAAAATAAGTAGCAGAAAAGAGTGAAAAGTAACAAGCCTTGTAAAATTCAGCAAACTACATATTCCCCTAGAATACAAAAGTGACAGTGAAAAAAGGAACTTACGGTATTGCAAATTAAACACCAAAATAATCATAGAATTACAGACAAGACCTAATAATAACAGTTTTGAATAAACTTAAGTGGAAATCCAAATTAAATCTAGCAATGAAGTGTTGATGTGTCTGTGGTGACTTGTATCGTGGCGTTGTACCAACAGTCTTTCTAATAAAAACTATTACATAATGGAAAAATTAAATCTGGAAGGTTATAAATGTTTACAAGATAAAATGTTAGTTATAATTAGAACGTCTGTTACTAAAACTTATAGAACATGGAATATGTCAGGTACGCCAGGTATATTTGTAAGGGAAACCCAATAACTTAGACCAAAAAAAAACATGTTTACTTTTATTAATACTGATCCTAAAATTAACACATAGAAACCTTCTGCCTAAGAAATACTTGGATTTTAGATTGTATGTTCTGGTACCTTTAACATGTAACTGTCGTCTTTGTCCAATAACTGTTACCCGAACTAGTGCGTTCTTGTTGAGTAACAGTCGGGATCTTTTTGGTCGCAACTGAGACAGTCGTGGTGTAAAATTTTCGTTGATAAACGTGTCCGGGGTGGAAACAGCAGTGGATACCACTTCACCATTGTAAAAACAATTTCGGGTGTTTTCCACCTGGTGCTACCGTCAATGCTTAGATGTTTTCACGTGTTAATGTTATGACACCAATCCGATTTCGAGACGGAAGAGAGTGTGAATACTATAGTCCAGATATTGACTGTAAGAAAGATGACCATGTAACGGGATGGTATGAGATAGCATAGAAGGTCAGAAAAACATATGAAAAGTACAATACTCTAAAAAAAGGTGTAGCTACATTTCACACTATATAAGTAACACTAAATGCCTGAATTATCAAGAACACTGAAGAATAATCTCTCCTTAAATAACTGAATAAAGTTCTATCCAAAGTTGCATGTAATGAAACGCATGTCACGATTAATTCAATTTCGCACTTTTCCATCCTATTCAACAAATTCTGATGACATTACTTCACCACATTTCACACTGTATGTACACATAAATCACTCCAGTGTATGTGGCAGCCTCGTGAAATTGGTTTATGAAAACTTGAGAGTTCCAAATTATCCTATAATTCCTAGCAAAGAATGTAATAACTTAGAATGAAATGGTTAATCACTTTGGAACGCAGTTGTGTGTTTGTCGTCTGCAATGTTAATCGAAGTCTTCGACTTAACGGTATATGTGTTGGTCATCCATTGAGATTTATTAGCGTATTTCCGTACTAGAGAACCTCCAAAGACGTACATTTACATTCTTTACTGGTCTTTTCGAAAATTTCCTTAACAGAAGTACAGTTCTTTCGATGTTCCATTTGACTGTAAATAGTTAGAACTGGACGTGACATCTTGGAATCCTCCGGTGTTTACAAAGTAGTCGTATTCCTTCGCAGAAAACCTTGGACGATTATGGTCTTTGATGTGCGGCAAGATTGATTTGTGTGGTTAATTAGTGTTTGTTCTTATCTAATGTGACAACTTCAGAATATCTAGAGCAGTAGTAAACTACAATAACGTAACTACGGTCAGCCCCCAAGTAATCAGTGACAACAAATTCCCATAGAATCGTACACCTTGTCGCTACTAGTGTCTTTTTGGCTGATTCGCGTTCCGATTTGTTGACAAATACCATATTTTGCCATATTACATTAATTTCTAAGGCGTTCATTCCCGACAAATGCATTACATCTCCTCATCTTCTTTTATTTTGTATAAAATTTATTTTTATTTTTGTTTCTTCTCATTGTTATTTTCCAGTATGGTTAACGTGTTGTCTTTTCAGCATTTCCGTGAGTACTCTGGTATGACAGTCATTTCTATTCTGAGAATTAGTCCATCTACCTCTGAGAATTCATCTTTACAGTTTCAGCAGCATTTACCACGTGATCCCCCATAATGGATCACTTCTTTCAAAATTTCCCTCTTATAAGCTTTAGCTCTTCGATTATTTGTTGCAAGTGTGAATCTGCAACCGGAATAACTGACAATGCAGCGAGACAGCTCATTGTCCATGATTAAAACTGTATTTGCTTGCTCATACGCTTTAGATAAAGTATCTCCCACAATTAACTATTTTTCTGGACGCTGTACCAAGTCAAAACTGCTTTTACTGTCTTAGCAACATTTTTATAAGTCTTGGAGGTGCAGACGATAGGGGTTCCAAGTCGGTTGACTGAGGGTTTGTGCACTGTTTAATTTTTTAAGTTCATATAGTACAGCTATCAGTTCTTTCATCCATTGTGTGTATCTTGTTCCTATATTCTTCAGTGATCTTGGTGCGAAAGCTAAAGATGATTTGCGTGATTTCGTTAGTACATCGGGTCTTGATTTCGAAACATAACAACTCACAATTACCGGTTTCATGACGTCAAAAACATTCAAAACATGTTTTGGTCAGGTTTCATGACGTCAAAAACATTCAAAACAGATGCTTTTGTCAGGTTTCATGGCGTCAAAAACATTCAAAACATGCTTTTGTCAGGTTTCATGACGTCAAAAACATTCAAAACAGAAGTTTTTGTCAGGTTTTGTTTCAGCTCATTTAATGCTTTTTCTCGTGCGATTTTACAGTAAACTCATTTTCGCTTTTCATGTGTTATGACTGGTTCAGTCACATGTGACATCTTTAGGATAACTTTACGAAAGTAATGGATGGTGCACAGGAAGGATCTGGTATCTAGGTTAATGCCATTGCTGTTTCTTTATCAGGCCGTACACAATTTGATGTAAATTTATTTCCCACATTATTACTTCTTCAAGTCCATGTAAACAGTTCTCACTGTTGTCATGCTGACCTTTTTATGGTATGGTTTAAACTCCAGCCTTTGGTAACGTTCTTCTTCAGAACTACGCCAAAACAAGACTTGTCAAATAAATTGCACTATCCCATTTAGGAGCTGACTCTCTTCACTAAGGCGAACATGCTAGTAGACATAATTTACATCAAGCCTGGAAAATTTCGTAGGACCCAGTATTTCGTGCTGCTCAATTTTCTGTCGTAGAAGTTGATAATGCCAATACTTCATGGCTTCATTCGCGCTCTTGGATCGAAATATATGCGCAATGTTATACAATTGGGGTTTTCAACAACTACCAGTCAACACGTTTTTCCCCATGAGCATAGGTGAGAATGTTTACCTAAATAGCCTTTTTGCGATTGTCGTAAACCCCAATTCGCTCATCCAAGTTTTCATTGCAATTTCATCACATATTAAAAAGTCCTTAATCAGTCAACAATACTTTATCTCCATGAAAAAACGTTGATCATAAGATATAACTATGAAAATTAGATAGCAGAGCATTTTCCGCTAATGAGAGGTGAACTTATCATGAGGCTGAGTCCTTTTCAATTCAAGAAGTAAAGTACATGTATTTCAATATTGAGACTGTGTTCAATTAAAGAAGTAAGGTACTTGTATTTCAATTGTGACGTTGAGTTCAATTCAAGAGGTGAGGTACGTGCATTTCAATTGCGAGGTTGAATTCAATTCAAGAAGTTAAGTGTTTGTATTTCAATCCGGGCGTTGAGTCCAATCCAAAATGTAAGGTACTTGTATTTAAATCGTGAAGTTCAGTTCAATTCAAGAGGTAAGGTACTTGCATTTCAGTTGTGACGTTGAGTTCAATTCAAGAAGTTATTATAAGTACTTGTATTTCAGTCGTGAGGCTGAGTGTATTTCAGGAAGTAGAATACATGTATTTCAATCAAGAGGTAAGGTACTTGCATTTCAAACAAAAACTGACCTGTAGAAATAGTAAGTTACACTAATGAACATGGACAGTATGCTTGTTAGACCTTGTATCCTACAATGTGGTCTCTTTCATCTCATCTTCAGCATCATCTAATAGTGACGTAGATCTCTTGTTAGAAATATTGATCACAAGATCGATTCGATTCGGTTCGGCTGGTGTAATTGCGTCTGTGTTCCTGGTCAAAGCACTATGCGGGATATTTTTTTCATTATCTGTAGAAGACG
The DNA here is from genome assembly GCA_028554795.2 of Sinohyriopsis cumingii. Lineage (NCBI taxonomy): Eukaryota > Metazoa > Mollusca > Bivalvia > Unionida > Unionidae > Sinohyriopsis > Sinohyriopsis cumingii. Next base: position 1,194,368 of record JAPYKE020000047.1, read on the forward strand.
TAATTTTGGTCCCATTCGTAAGTTCACCGACATTTTTGTGAATATTCACATTATCTCCCACTACAATGTCGTCAATTGGCCAGTGCTGTTTGTATTTATATAAAAGTTCGCTGAAGCAGATTTTAAAGTTCTTGTTTGACGTGTCAAGAGCGGGTGAAACATGGGTGCGGAACACGATGTTCATGAAAATCCATGGCAAGAATCCTCCTGCCAATGCGGCTAGAAGTTGATTGGTTGCTGATAAATGATACGTCTCGCTGAACGCCAGAACAATGACCAACACAAACAAGAGGAACACAACTATCATGCTAAACTCACCGCATGCGCGTAAGTAATTAAGTAATAGTTCTCCGGGGCAGGAGTAATGCGGCATTTTGCAGGCATCGAAGAAAAACTTTCTGGGAACAAAGGGCATGTCATTTTTGCCAAGGAAAAGAACTAACCTGGATACTCTCCATCTCAGCTGACCTGGCTCTTTTTCGAACAGGGACACCGGATCTTCCAATGCTTTTGTGTCATCTGTTTTTACTCTAAAAGCTAGATTGCGTTGTTGATCTCCAGGTAAATATGTAGCTTCTTCAAGATTTTCTTTGGAAAGTTCAAGCAAGAATGTAGTCAAAGCTTTGTTAAAACTCAGATATCGGTCCACTACGTGACTGAAACAGCTATTTGCATACCCAACCAAAATAAATATGAACGACAGATATGTCAGAGCTGTATCAGCATTGAGGATGATCCCCACTGACGTGTATACCGCCATTTCCACAAAAAATGAGACGATTTCGACCAGTAAGAAAATAATGGAATACAATGAGACTAAACATACGATGATAACAAGAAGCTGTAAGCATCGACCTTGCGTCGCCATCGACTCTTGTTTGTTTCTCTCCAACGTCACTGCCGTTGCGCGATCCCGCATGCACGTTTTATCTCTAGGTCTAATATTCTTCAAACATTTACACATTTTTCTGCAGAAAGGATTGTTCCTCAGCTTTGTGCTCCGAGGCAACAGGTACGCGATAAACTGAGCAAACATGCGTAATGTCAAATTGATGGTAGGGAATAGATAAAATGAAAGAATCAACAGCACGTAGGGCAAAGCAAAAATCCACATTATTATTCCCAAGAATATTCCCACAACTCCTAAAGAAGTGCATGGCTTGAGCAGCGTGGATATTGACCAACAAAATACGTCTGTAATGTTTCTTTCACGCATATCCCTGAAACACTTTCGAACAACAAGCAAGAAGTTTTGTTTTATACTCTTCTTCGCAATTCCGTACAAAATATATTCAACTGATAACATGACGTATATTACAGCAAATAAAATGTGTGATGGAGTCAAATACAACGTAACGCTGCCTTGAAATGGAAATGATAGTCCTCTCCGCGAAGCAGCATCTTTTTGAGCGTTCATTTCCTCGTGCTCATACTGGTAATACAAATAAACCCTTACAATCCAGGGCGTGGGGAGAATCAGCATCACGATACACATCATTAACTTGTTCAGAAACTTGTGCCAGGGTATCCGCCTTGACCTTTGATACAGCGGACATACGTCCGCATAACAGCATTTTTCCACAGCTGGACGCTCTCGAATTTTGCATCTTACGAACGAATCATAAAAAGACTTAAGCAGACCAACAGGTACATTCTCTTCAGAAACCATGCGTTGTTCTTTGATTTTCATTTTAATTTCAGGAATGCTCAAGTTATGCGCAATATTGGGTTTCAAAGCTTGCAAAGTTTGTTTAAATCGTATCATATATTTAAATCTGGACATGTCAGTGGTTACCCTAGCGTTGGGATATAACTCTGGCGTTTTAGTAACAAGTACATTTAGGCTGAGAGGTTTGCTTCCCAGACGATGAGTGTACGTACTAGCCACGTGTTTTACCCTGTACCAACTACCGGGAATAAATCTCGGGCTGGCAAGAATTACATAGAGCTTTAATAGAAAAATTATGGTGAATAATATATTCAACCATATGTCTTCGGTCAGATCATCGCACTGAATGGTCCCGTCCGAGTTTCTATGGCAACATTTGTACATAAACTCGGCGACTCCGTTGTCGTCTATTATGTGGATATTACATATATTGTCGCCGGCTTCATTTTTCTTCAAATTGTTTAAAAGTAACTCTCTAACAGCAATCTCGAACAATGACGCGTCCATTTTTTCAATGCAATTAGCAGAGGATTGGGTTAATGATATGTCCATTTTATGGGTATTCAATGACAACGTTGAAAGAGACAAAATTTCATAGTTATGTCTTAGTAATAGCAATCCCTTACCTAGACGACCTCGTACTCGCACCCAGTGAGTAGGTTTATATATATTTCCTTGTTCCAAGCCCCGAGTGTTTCCACTCCATCCAGGAAAATTTATCTTAAAAACCAACACCTTTGTATTTCCTTCCATCTGCGAATCAATTTTGGCCGGTAGATCGTCGCTTTCTGTCATGAAAGTACAATTAATGCTTGACACGACGCTGGATTTTGAAGTCAAAGTAACGTTTTCTTTCGATTCAGTAGGTACATCATTATTCACCACGGTTAGGTTAGATACGGGTAGCCCAAAAATATTCATAATAAAGTAATTCCCCAGCATAAAACACAACAAAAACTGCATGTTTACACTTAAAATCACAGACCACTTCCTGTGTTCTGTCATTTTGCGGAAACTAAGCCCGGTTTTTGTAATAAATTCCTACTTAGCGCTCAGGTACAGACAGATTAGTTAATACAGGGCCCTTGTTATGGTAATTTTGACCGATATAATTGTAGTATAAATACTGTCAGCGAAGCGTGCAGTTTTCTATACGGGGGGAGGTGCATTCAGTGTTGAAAGACTATAGTACATAAGGAAAAATCAATGTCTTGTTACCGAATCACGTCGAGGAAGTATTAAGGAGTGCTAGATTACACCCTAGAGAAGCCAGGTCGTAGTTTGATGAGTGGCAGCGAACTGTACCAGTGTTTGTGATATAGTTGTTGTTGTTGGTTTAAAGCCATTAAAAGCCGGTATAATTCTTAGAGAAAGAACCAAAGAAAACCCAGGCAAGAACAACCGACTCACGGTACGATATTGGCAAGCTTTTTCACATACCCACGTTGGCCGAGTGCAAGACTCGAATCACGCGAATAGCGTTGAGATGTCAGTGATCGGTAAAGGCGAAATCTTTAGACTATTCGGCCACCGGGGACATGAGAACATAGTAATCGCTTTAAAAGTACCGTTTTTACAGAGATACGTGAGTTGATTGCAGCAGTATCTTTCTAAATCTAAGTGATGTGAAATTTATCATACATGCTCCTCACATAGTCACTAAATAAAATTTTAAATTTAAAAAAAAGGTAAATTCCGTTCATAAATATAGGGTCCATATTTACAAAGGATAATTTTGCACAGTTGTTTCAAGTTTTAAAGAATTACGCTTAACAGACTTATGCTTTAAATGTTCATTTTATTCTACTGTATATTGTTATGTTCGGTTTAATAACAGAAACACAGCTCAATATAACTAATTTAATCTAGACTGAAAAGACACAAACACACACAGACACACACACACACACACACACACACACACACACATCCAATTCCCAACGTTAGACGTTACGCGCGAGTGAAATACCAGAGTAGTGAAGGGGGGTAGTTTACGGACAATGGGAATTAGCATTAAAAACACCCTTGGGTCAGATTACGGACAATGGAAATTTAACATGGCGAAAAATCGTGGGTTAGATTACGGACAAGGGGAATTAACATGGCAAAAAATCGTGGGTCACTTTACGGACAAGGGGAATTTAACATGGCTATAAATCGTGGGTCACTCTACGGACAAGGGGAATTTAACATGGGATTTTTTTTTTTAAATTTTTTTAAAAAAAGGGGTAGGCAATTCAAAGACTATCTCTTTTCGAGAAATATGGCTGGCCCTGAAAAGGGCCTTTGGTTTATGTTAATATGCCCTTAACATAAAGGGCATTTGCGACATCTTCTTTTCCTCAAACTTCGTCTTACAGCAGGGCCATACATCAGAGTCCTCTTGAGGCAACCTTGTCTCTCTATATAGACTCTTCTTATCCACAGGCTGCTGTTGGTCCTGTGGACAACGGTCCACTTGGATCGGACATACATGAGCATGTCCGTCCTGAACATCATTGTTGACACAAGGGTTGAAGATTCAACGTCTGTCCACATGTTGAGGCTCCGAGAATAGGTGAATCAATGCAGTGAACGGCGCTTATTTATAGGGACAGGAAGGATTGAAACGGATTGAGTTCATTCACCAATCCGAACACGCGTTACAGAATTCAGTCAGCCCGCATCCAATCCGAAGAGAGCAGTCTGTGACGTCACGTAGTCTATATAGATTCGCTAGCGCTTGTGTGCAGTCAATCTATGCGACAGTGATTCAACATGACGGAAACTCAGAAAACGATCCATTGGGGTGCACAAGCAGGGGAGACTGCCCAAGGGAACTCGGACTTACTTTCAGAAGAGGTGAATTGGGATTTTGTGGATTTTCTCTCCTCGCAAGAATTTGTTCCGGAACCTTCGTTACCTTCTTCATTACCGCAAGTGGAAAATTTTAGACAGAGACAAAAAGAAGAATTGGAGAAATTTATACAACGACAAAAGGAAGCGGAACAGGCTTTTCTCCTACAGCAACAGCAACAAGAAGAAGAGGTAAGAAAAAAACAACAGCAGCAACAGCAAGAAGAAGTAGCAGCAAAGAAACAAGAGGGTGAAAATCAAACGGTCACGGTACTGTTGGACATTTTAGCGGAGTTAAGAAGTCTGAAACAAATGTATCAGACTTCTTTATCACGACCGAAGAGAATACGACCTTCCCGAGCTAAACACGTTAACCCTGTGACTAAGCCTACCGTACCACCCTTAGTGATTTCAACCCAATCATTATCAACATTACGCAGTCCAGAAGTAGGCCTTGGCCGTGGCAAAGGCATAAGGCAGTTAAAGTTGATTGCTTAAACTCACCCTTTCACCATGAAGAAAAAAGGCCCTTTTCAGGGCCACCCACATTTCTCGAAAAGAAATACAATTTCAATTTGCCAATAACTCAAAAAAGAAATAAACCCCACCCATTTTACCCTTATAGTACGTGTCTGTGTATGAGTGCGTGAGTGTACGTTCTTATTTTAAAATCACAACTCAAAGACACTTACCTTATATCATTCATTTATTCTTTTCTCCATTTTTTACAATCCAATTCACAATTCACAACACTTTAATAAAAAGTTCATTGACTTCTTCTTTCTCCTTGTTTACTCTCTCTGTTTTTTAAATTTCTTCACCGTCTTTTCCTCATTTTCTTCCCTTCTTCTTTTCTTCTTCTCCTGTTTCTTTGCCTCTTGTAAATAGAATTGTCTTTTTTCTTCCTCTTCTTCCTCTAAAGAATCCCTCTCTTCTTCTGAAGAATCCTTCTTTTCTTCTGACTCCTCTTGTTTCTTTTTTGGGCAATCTGGAGACCAATGTCCTTTTTCTTTACAATAATAACAGGTATCTTGACTTTTGTCTTTTTTAGTCCCTGTTTTTGTTCTTTTTTCACGGTCTGGACACTCTGAAGACCAATGCCCTTTCTTCTGACAGATATAGCAAGTATCTTGACTTTTATCTCTAAAGGAAGGAGAGTAGTCCGTAGGCTGGTCTGAAGAGAATTTTCTAATGACCCCTCGCAAAGCTCTGACGAAACGTTCCATCTGGTTAGTCTCTTCCATCGTTGTGCTCGGCTTGAGAGTGAAATGAATAGTGAAAGGACAAGACACACACCCTTTTATATACGCTGGTCTGCTATGACTATAAAGTAGCTTATGGTGTTTGAACTTGAGTCATTTGACTTTTTGCTTTCAAGATGAAACGATCCCATTCATTCGAGAAGAAAGAAGAAGAAAGAAGTAAGAGGCAGAAACGTGATCTATCGCCTCGTACCAGGGCTGAAATCTTGGCACAAATTCATGCCAGTGATTTTGAAGAGGACATGAGTGAACCAGAATCCAAACCCTCTAAACCAAGTCCACCACCCTTTGTCAACCCTGAAAAGTACTATTCCATTCGAGAGACGGAAAAGCGCTCCTCTAGAAAATTTAGAACCACGGCTTACAAATACACGGTGAAGTTTAAAGATTTCAAGGCTGAAGTACCGTTAGAGAAAGCAGAAGTGTTCATCACCGAGGTGTGGGATTCTTTGCTCACCTCACTCAAGCGACAATGTCAACCCAAAGAAGACGATCGCTTGAGACTTTCCATACAACACGACGGTTTGAAATCCCCTGTTTGGATCGAGTTTAGCACCCCTGCAGAATTGACTGCTTCCAAAGTCATGGACAAGATTCAACACGTACAACAATCTAATGATCAGTTTGACATCACCGATGGTAAAGCCACACTGGACATGACCCACGTCTCTCCTCCTCAAGGGACAGGACACAAAAAGATGTTATTGGTGGACGACCTTCGCAACACCAAAAAGAGTCTCGTCCGAATTGACAACCCTCATGACCAGATGTGCTTAGCCCGTGCCATCGTGGTGGGACGAACCTATGCCAACAAGAACGACACGGTAGAATGGAAAAGAACCTGGGACACTATTCAACGTTCCGACCGAGCCAAACAACGAAATGAAGCAGAACTCCTGTTACAACAAGCCGGACTGTCCAAAGACACACCCTGTGGCATTCCTGAGATGCAAAAATTGCAAGATGTCCTAGCTCCACGATACACCTTGAAAGTGCACCCTCAAGAAGTGCGCGGACCTCTATTGTTTCGAGGGCAAGACTTTAAGGATGGAAAATACATTCATGTCTATTATCACGATGACCATTTCGATACGATTACCACTATCACTGGATTCCTGGGATACAGTTATTACTGTGAGAAATGTGACCATGGTTATAACAATCGAGAGCAACACAAGCATTGCGGATCGAAATGCACAGGATGTTTGGCCTCTTCACCCTGTCTGAGCGAAGAACCAGTGCCTTGTTCAACTTGTCTGCGCACGTTTGTCAGCCCTACCTGTTACCAACAACATTTGAAGACGCAAGGTTCACAGAAGAAATGCGCTTGTCAACTGCTGAGATTGTGCTCTACGTGTGAACAAGTCATACGTACCAATAATACCAAGGCACACGTATGTTCAGGAAAGAAAAAATGTCACATTTGTCACCACATCGTGGACTTGGAACACCAATGTTACGTGCAAAAATACCAACCCCCACCAGAGAAAGAGGACGGTCACAAGAAGAAAGGCAATTTCATCTTTTTCGATTTCGAATGCATGCAAGAGACCGGCATTCACATTCCTAATTTCTGCGTGGCTCATCGAGCGTGCGAGAAGTGCATTCAAGAACCTATCTTCAGTCATTGCCCTCACTGCAGCAAGATTCCCGGAGGGCGTGAAAAAATCTTTCGGGGGCCAAACACGTTAGCCGATTTTGCCCAATGGGTCTTAGACCCCGTCGACAAGACGTGGAGCCAAGAGGACATCGAACGTTACGGAGATTGTCATCGTCATGCCACGGTGATGGCTCACAATTTCTCCGGATACGATGGACAGTTTCTTTTGAGGTACTATACGGAACAAGGCACCGAGCGTCCTAAAGTGACTTTGAACGGAGCCAAAATCATTTTCATGCAAGTGGGACAAGTACAGTTTAAAGATTCGATGAGTTACTTGGCCATGCCTTTGAGTCGAATGCCTAAAACGTTTGGAATGACAGAAATGGCTAAAGGGTACTTTCCACACTTTTTCAATACGGAAGCCAATCAACACGCCGTTCTACCCCATTTACCTGAGGCTCACTATTACGACCCCGACAACATGCGTACCGAACAACGAGAAGCTTTCTACGCTTGGTACCAGGCTCACGCCTCGGACCCTTTCGACTTTCAGGAAGAAATGCTAAAGTATTGTCGTTCCGACGTGGACATTTTACGGCGTTGCTGTGGAAAATTTCGAGAACTGTTCATGGAACACGGAGGGGTCGATCCTTTGAAAGAAGCTTGCACCATTGCCAAAGCGTGTTCCTTAGTGTATCGACAACGATTCATGCCTGAAAACACCGTGGCTGTCATCAGCCCTCAAACGACCCACTTTGTCAAACGTCAATACTCGGTCAAAGCCTTACGCTGGTTACATTACTTGTGCGACAAGGAAGACAAGTGGATTCAGCATGCCCGCAACGGAGGGGGCGAAAAGACCATCGGAACGTATTCGGTCGATGGCTGGGACTTAGAAAACCCCAAGATCGTGTACGAGTTTAACGGTTGCTTATTTCACGGATGTCCCGTCTGTTACCCTGACCGTGGCACCAAGAATCAGTTTTTGCAACGAACCATGGAAGACTTGTACCAGGACACTTGTCAGCGACGCCTAAAGTTAGAACAGCAAGGATACCAAGTGGTGGAAATGTGGGAACACGAGTACGATCACCGTATGAAAACCGATCCCGAGTTTAAACGCCTCGTGGAAAGTTACCAGTTCATGGACCCGTTGAACCCGAGGGATAGTTTGTACGGAGGAAGGACCAATGCCACCTGTTTGCTGTACCAAGCCGACGAAGAGAAAGGAGAAGAAATCAAATACTTGGACGTGTGTTCGCTGTATCCCTACGTGTGCAAATATTGTCGCTTTCCCGTAGGGCACCCACAATTGCTGACGGAACACATCGACCTGAAAAACATTCGACAATACGAAGGCTTGATCAAGTGTAAAGTTTTGCCTCCCACGAACCTATACCATCCCGTCTTACCTCACCATTGTCAAGGCAAACTGATGTTTCCCTTGTGCCGTACTTCTGCCGAAACGTGCAACCAAGACCAAGTTTGTCAGCACAGCCAGGAAGAACGGGCCTTGACGGGAACCTGGGTCAGCGTGGAATTGTTCAAAGCTCTGGACATGGGATACCAACTGTTAGAAGTGTACGAAATTTGCCACTTTCCCAAGACACAACAATACCACAAGGGTGATCCCAGTCAGAAAGGCATTTTCGCTGACTACGTGGATGCCTTTTTGAAACTGAAACAAGAAGCCAGCGGCTATCCTTCCTGGTGTCACACTCCCGAAGACCAAATACAATTCAAAGAGAAATACTACGAACAAGAAGGCATCACTTTAGACCACATCGAGAAAAACGAAGGCAGGCGATCGTTTGCCAAAGTGATGTTAAATTGCTTGTGGGGTAAAATGACACAACGACCGTGTTTACCCAAGACGGAATATTTGACAGAACCTTCCCGCTACTTCCAGATGATTCACGACAAAACCAAATACATGAAACACGTGGACGTCGTTCGAGAGAATTTAATCTTGGTCAATTACGAAGAAGATCTGGACTTTGTACAAGACGACCCTTTTGGAAATGTCATCATTGCGGCTTACGTGACAGCCCATGCTCGCTTAAAATTGTACGAAGCTTTAGAACTGTTAGGGGAACGCGTCCTGTACTTTGACACGGACAGTTGCATCTACATCCATCACCCGATTCAACATCACCCTAACATCGAAGGAGACCGTTTAGGAGCCTGGACAGACGAACATCCCGACGACAAGATTCTAAGTTTCGTCAGTGGCGGTCCCAAAAATTACGGCTACGAATACCGGGACAAACAAGGAGAAGTGCACACGACGTGCAAAGTGAAAGGACTGACTCTGAATTATCGTACCAGTCGAGTGGTCAACTTTGGGGTATTGAAAGAAGCCTTGCAATCGGGAGAGGATGGAAACTTTAAAGTGACCACCTATCAACCGAACAAGATTGTACGTTTACCCACTCACCACATCGTCAGTCGGCCCTTGGAAAAAGTCTATCAAATCGTGTACCAGAAGCGAGTGCGACTTCCCAATCATTTCACCTTACGGTATGGACACGTTGGTATAAAACATTGGTTGTAAGAGGATAGTTACCCCACCAGAAAGATGACTTCGCCACAGCAAGAATCGAGTGAGAAACCCGATGAGAACTCCAAGTTCAAACCCTACCATTTTCCAGTCTTCTTACCTGACTATTGTGATTGTGCCCGTCGATTGGACACGTTTCAGAAATGGCCTACGGATAGGGAAGGATTACCTTCTTCGCATGTTTTAGCTAGAACAGGATTTGTCTACTTGGGACCTGAGTCAGGATTGGGATACGAGGTACAGTGTTTCGCTTGCGGACTGAAGTTACGAATGGATCTATGTATCTATAAAGATTCAGCTATTCTGGAACATACTCGATGGTCTCCGCACTGCCCTTACCTTTCTATGGCCTTTCCACCCATCACACTACGGTACAATGTTGACGGTACCTTAGAGACGGTACCTTCCAGAACAGGACATAAAAAACGTAAAAAAGGAAAGATGTACAAGCTGGAGACTGCATTGCGACTAGTATAAAAAGGGGCTATGGTCAAGATCTATAGTTCATTGGGACTACCAAGACCGAGCGAACAAGATGAATACTTTGAAAGAGACATCGTTCCAGTTTGGGGATTGTAAAAAAGTTGTATCTTCCTCTAGTGTGACTAATACTGGATGGATAAGACCCATGCATTGCGACGGAAAATGTCCGGAAGGAAACTGCGATTGTCCATGTGGTTACCATTGTAATTGCGTAACGGAGTTTGCAGACGAGTGCGATTGTGAGCCTTGCGATGGATACGATGCTGTACCTTGTGACCTGAGCGATGCCGTAAAGCATCATGGGAACTTTGTTCTCACTGCCCCTATCATGAAAAGTGATGCTGTGCGTGTCAAACCTGAGGGATGCGAAAGCGATGCCGCTCGTCCTCTTAGACATTTTACCGGGTTTAAAGGGGAATGTCGACCTTCACGTTTACCTCCCTACGGTTGTCATCCAGCCCTGAGCAAACTCCTGTTCATGTCACCCAACCCTCATCGAAACGAACCTGTGAAAGACGAATATTCGTTTCCTGTGCGTTTGTCGGAATACTGCGACTTTGAAAATCGTCTTCAATCGTTCAAAGGAAAATGGCCAAAGTATCTGGGAGGACCGACCCCCGAAGAATTAGCCAGAGCCGGATTTTTCTACTTGGGCGAAGGAGATAAAGTCAAGTGCTTCAGTTGCGGTGTGTCACTTCACCACTGGGAACCGCAAGATTCGGCCTACGTTGAACATGCTCGATGGTCACCGAATTGTCATTACTTACCCTTAGTGGGACCGAGACATTGAAGTAACTTCTTACCATAATAATTTGTTCATGGATACTTTACAAGAGAACATTTGTGCTTTGCCTGTGGAGTTGAGAGAACGCATTTATCGAGAGCTGGTCAAAATACAAGTGAAACGTAAAGAACAATTGCATCCGTTACGTCACCGGTGTTTGAACCACTGGTACCTGAAAGCTATACAAGGATTGATTCAATTGAAAGTGTTCCATCGGACAGACATTGATCAACGATCCTCTAGTTTTAAAAAGGATTGGTTTGGTATTGACGATTCTATCTACTACATTGTAAACGTACTGCATCGAATTCCAGAGGAAGAGTTAACGAATTACCAACATCTTGAACACAATGTCAACTTAGTGAAAGAGGAAACTTCTGAACGAATTGTAATGTGTAGATTAGTGACTCAACGATTTAAATTCGACACTGAAGTGAAACCATGTTTGTGCAAAGAGTACATTTCTTGTGTCAGACCAAAGAGGATTTAGTATGACCTATTCATGGATACTTTACAAGAGAACATTCGTGCTTTGCCTGTGGAGTTGAGAGAACGCATTTACCGAGAGCTGGTCAAAATACAAGTGAAACGTAAAGAACAATTGCATCCGTTACGTCACCAGATCTTTAACCACTGGTACCTGAAGGGTATAAGAGAACTGATTCGTCAGAAATTGTTTCAGTGGTCAGACCTTGTTCAATACTTCCAGGCCCCCGATGATTCACGTGTTGATCATTTTGGTTACTTCGAGATTCACCTAGAGCAACCCATTGAGGAAGACGAGGTAAAGGATTACCAACATATTTTACGTGGAATCTACTTAGCGGAAGAGGAAACTTCTAATCGAACTCTGACGTTTCGGTTACAGTATGCAAGATTTACATTCCCCACTGGAAAACGAACATCACTGGCTAGAAAGTACGTGTATTCTTTTCGAAACAAAGAGACTATAAAAACAGGCAGCTATGCCACGACTTATGTCGTATGTAATCCAACAGATTCCGTGGAAGGAACTCAATGACCATATTCGAACCGTGGATCATTACCATCGATTATTACAAGAACTTTATCCATTCAATTTGGGACGACAAGTGGTGTGTGTCTTAGTGACTTGTTTTCTGGGATTTCGTTTACCAGCCGATTCTTTGTGGACTCTTTACGATCAGTACTTACCACCTCCATGGCCTTAAATGGTCACGAAAAACTCCTTTTGCTCAAAGCCTTGCGGTTTCATCTGGATACTTCTCGACCTCAACAGGAAAAAAAGATTCGTCAACTTTTAGCTACCCAAGACGTGTATGACGATGTGTGTGTAGCTTGTGACTTACACCCTCATTGGACAGATGTTCGTGACTGGAAAAAGGGGGGTTTTGAGGCTTGGACCCAAGAAGTGGCCCAGTATGCACAAGAGTTGTTCAAGGAAAAAAGTTACTTTTCAACCTGTGTTAGTGACGGTGCCAGAAGAACCCGTCACCGAGAACAACCACTCGCTTCAGGACAGGACTGTCATGGACATTCCTGAAAGGTCATTCCGGGAGGACACTTGTGTGACAATACCTCATGTAGAGACTGTAAGAACATTACACACTGTCCCTAGGACATCTTGGTTACCCAAAACATGTTGTACAGACACTTGTTTATATTCCACTTTGATCGCTTTGCTGTGTTTTATATTCCTGTACATCACTATTTGGGTTGTATGTATTTTTGTCTTTCGTGTTCATATTTGAAACATTCAATAAACGTGTTCTGAAAAAAGTATATAAACTCTTGTCTTGTTTGTTTTTCGTGTCACAAGTGACATTTCTCACACCATGGCTACCTCTGCTGTCTCTGCTCCCTCTTCCTCTACTGTCAAAGTCATCGACGAACACTTAGATCGTGCCAGTTGGGAGGCTTTGTATCTTCGCCATCCCTTTAACATGCTCATTGCTGGACCTAGCGGTTCTGGCAAAACCGAATTCGTCAAACGTTTGATCGAACATAAACATCATTTGATCGATCGGCCCCCTCAACGGATCGTGTGGTGTTACAAAGAGTGGCAATCGGCGTACAGCCTCTTGCGAGAAAGTCAAGGCGATTCCATCGTGTTTGTGGAAGGCATTCCTAAAGAAGACGACGGCATCGTCTCTGACTCCCGTCAAACCCATTTGGTCATTTTCGACGACATGTTAGGAGAAGACGAAGAAGAAATTAAATTGTGGTTCACGCGCAAAGGGCATCACCGTAATGCCAGTGTCATTTACATCACCCAAAATTTGTTTCAACAAAGTAAAGCCCATCGTACCATCAGTCTCAATGCACATTACGTGGTCTTGTTTAAAAGCCCTCGAGATAAATCGCAAGTGCAAGTCTTAGCCAAACAGTTAGGAACGCCTTGGCTGACTCAGGCGTACGACGATGCCACTCAAACGCCACACGCCTATTTACTCGTGGATTTGAAACCTACGACTCCCGAGGATTTGCGATTTCGTACCCACTTGTTTCACCACTGGTGCCAAGACGGAGGGCCTGTCCTGTACACGTCTCCGTCCTCGACTTCATTTCACACCCCATGAAAAAAATCTATAAAAACCTCAGACCCTTTTTCGTCTGTCTCACACAGTGTGAACATGACGTCCCTTCAGTCGCATCTTCCCGTCAAATTGATTCGTGCCTTGTATGGCATCAGTCGAGAAAAAGATCCACAAACACGAGCTCGTGTCTTAGAAGCTAGTCTCAAAGAAGTCTTACGATGGTTCACGGTGACGGCACGTCAAATACTCCAAGGAATCATTCAGATTCCTCATCAAACCCAACGCTTTTTCGATCGAAACAAAGTCGCTTTGGTCCAACTGGCCGATCCCCGCATCGACACTCAAACCAAAAAACAAATCATTTTGAAACCTGGAGGGAGCGGTACTCTAGGAGGGGTCATCATTCGCTCACTCTTAAGATGGGATCCTAATGCCCCCAAAGTTATCCCTAAGACAAAAGTTCAACGAAGCCCCAAGAAGAAAAAGACCAGGTCCCCAAAGAGAAGAACTTCTCCAGTGGCGGGACCCTCCTCTTACCAGACACCACCCCGAAAAAAGAAAAGAAGCCCCCAGAAAAAGAAACAGAGAAAAAGTCCTCAGAAAAAGAAAAGTCCACAGAAGAAAACTAGTCGCAAGAGAGGCACTGCGGCCAGGACGCAGCCTTACACTCGCAAACCACGACCTGCCACAGCGGTGACTGTGTCTCCGACAGCCTCACGTTTATCCACTTCTCCGTTGATGTCACCAGGAACTGAAGAGTACTTGGAGACGTTAATCACACCAAGAACTTCTCCGTTGATGACCCCCAAAAGAACTTCCCCAGTGGCAGGACCTTCCAATTTAGCGGCAGTGGCTGCTGCTCACAAAGTACCTTCTCCCAAAATCAAAGTCCATGAAAGATCGGGCATGTTACAAAGTTTACTGGATTTGTCCAAGCAAGAACTGGCTCGATTTAGTCCGTTACGTACCCCTGCACGACGTGTCATGCCTGTCATGAAGTTGATACGCCGTAAAGACAATCAGTGGCGACGTGTTCCAGTATAAAAAAGGCCTGTGACCGAGTAGGATATCAGTGTTTTTAGGTGCTCCTGAAGACTCAAAGATGTCACCCTCCAGAAAACCCCAAGGAAAGAAAAGGAAAGAACTGCCACCACGTTTAGCCAAACATGGGGACATGTTATCTGTCCTGTCCAAAGCTTCTCCACCCCTACGAAAAAAACTCATTCAAACGGCCTCCAAAGAGGTCATCGATACCGTGTGCGAATGTTGTTTGAACGTTTTGAAAGGCACGATCCCTTTGTCCAAACACCAGAAACAATGCTTAGGCAAACATCGTCACGTTCTTCGGAAAATGGTTCAAAAGAAAATTCCCATTCGTCAAAAAAAGAAGATGTTGGTCCAACGTGGAGGCATTTTACCTCTCTTGTTAGGCCCCATACTGAAAGGAGTCTTGGGAACCATGTTGGGAGGACTGGTGGGAGCAAGATAAAAAGGCCTTTGAAGTCCCAAGATCTCAGAATCGACCCCTGACAACCCCATGGAAGGACGAAAACTAGCTTTAGTGCCTTACAAACGATGGATGGAATACCATCGGTGGCAAGAACAACGCACCCCGCATTTACCTCCCAATCCCAATTTGAGCGAGATGTCCCAGTTACAACACGAATTGCAATCCTTGATGGATCGCCAAGATTTGTCCGAAACAGAAAAATCGCTAAAGTACGGTCAACTCTTGCAAAGATTGCAACTCTTTCACCAGAAAGCTTTAGACGAAACAGCTTTACCCACTCTAAAAGATTTTAAGACCTTGATGAAAAGTCCAGCACCATCATCATCATCATTACCACCACCACTACCATCCCCAAGGGTCACCAGAGATGCTACCCCACAAAGACCTGAGGAAGAAGAGATGCGCGAAGTGTTTCAAACACCGTCAGCAGCTCCCATTTCGAGTAAGATTGCAGCATCCTTGTTGACCCCGTCCCCCACGCCCCAACGAGAAGAAATGAAAGCTTGGGTTAAAAAGATGATGTCCACGCCTCCTTCGACAGAAGTGAAAAAGAAAGAAGGGAAACCAGAAGCGAAAAAAGAAAAGAAAACCAAAGCCATTCCATTGCCACCTCCACCACCACCACTACCTTCGACTTCTACTCCCGTAGCCCATCGGACACGTAAATCCGTTTCTAAACCACCCTTTCGACCCACCCAAAGTAGCATCACCGAAGAGTGGGTGACTTATTAACACACAAAAATGGAAAAAGTCTTAGCCAGCATTTACTACGATCCCTCGCATCCTGCAGGTTACGCAGGAGTTCAAAAATTGTATCGTGCTGCCAAAACTCGACTGAAAAGTCTCCGTTTACCTCAAGTGCAACAATGGTTACAAGAACAAGCTACCTACACTTTACACAAACCCATTCGACGCAAGTTTGCCAGAAGTCGCACCCGAGTGGAAGGCATCGATCATCAATGGCAAGCCGATTTAGCTGATGTCTCTCATTTGGCCAGCTACAATCGCGTCTACAAATATTTGTTTTGTGTCATCGACGTCTTTTCCAAATTTGCCTGGGTCGTGCCCTTGACTTCCAAATCGAGCAGCGAGTTAGTGCGAGCCCTGCAACGGGTGTTGAAACAAAGCGGTCGTCACCCTCTTCGATGGCAAACGGACAAAGGCACCGAATTTCTGAACCAAGCTTTCCAAAAAGAATTAAAGAAACGTGACATTCATTTTTTTACCACCGAGAATCCCGAAACCAAAGCCAGCATCGTGGAACGTTTTCAACGCACTTTGAAAGAACGCATGTGGAAATATTTTACGCATCACCACACTCTGAAGTACATCGACATCTTACCGCACCTGGTGCAAGCGTACAACCAATCTTACCATCGAAGCATCGGACGTGCCCTGCAAGACGTGACTCCCGACAACGAAGTGCTGGTGTTTGAGCGCCTGTTCGGTACGTCCCCGACGAGGGCTGTCCCCAAGAAAAGTGGAGAGTTGGCCGTAGGAGATTGGGTGCGCATTGGCAAAACCAAACGCACTTTCGACAAAGGTTACTTACCTAACTGGACGACCGAATTGTTTCGCGTCACTGGACGAGTGCATGGTCGTCATCCTGCCGTCTATAAATTGGAAGATATGAACGGAGAAGTGCTCAAAGGAACGTTTTATTTGCCCGAGTTACAACGTGTCACCAAAAAAGAAGACGACGTGTACGACATCGAAAGCATTCTCGAACGCAGAACCCGTAAAGTGGGCAAACGACGTGTCAAAGAAGTCAAAGTACGTTGGAAAGGATATCCACCCAGTTTCGATTCTTGGATCGACGCTTCGCAAGTCATCGACTATAAAAAGAAGAAGTGACCATCATGCCCTTTCACACAGCAGACGCAGCTACGTCAACCACTCCTTCTTCCCCTAGTTCTTCTGTGCAAGATTTACAAAAACAACCGTTGTGGGTGTGGTGTGGAGAACGTGTGTCTAAAACGCAAATCGTCTTTTTCTGCCAAATCTTCGTGGTGTATTGTGTCATCGGGGCAGCCATTGCCAATTTGAGTTTGCAACAAGGAGACAAACAATTGTGGACCATTTTATTGAGCAGCTGCATCGGTTACCTGCTTCCTAATCCTTCCCTGAAATTCTCCTCGAACGGGAACCACGGGAACCTCGTGTCCAGTGCCAGTGTCAGTCACCACTCCAATAACAACCAGAACCCCATTTTGGGCGGAGACACGCCTCTGACGTCCACTAACCCCTCGGACAGCCACAGAACTCTGGAATTATGAGTCACCAAAACCAATTTTACTTAACCTTACCCAGTGACAGTTCCATGGAGGTGTTTCCCCACAACACGTTGTGCTGTTACACGGCCAAATTACCTCAGGCCATCCCCTTAGATCACGAAGCCCATTGGGAAGTGGCTTTAGTGGAAATCATTCACCCAACCCAAGTCCTCAATGTCCTTCCCAATCAAAATTTTTTTCATGTGGAAGTTCATGACGAGTCATTGCAACAGGAGTTGAATAAGAAAGTCATATATGACAATAAAACCTATAATGAGAAAACTCAAAAGTGGACCTACCACTTTTTCATTCCCCCAGGTTATTATTTCAGTGGTCAACATTTGGTCAACATCATAGCTGCCAAGTTTAATGGCGTGTTTGGGAAAGCTTTGGAGCATGTCAACAAAAGTGTCACCATGGAGTACCACAAAGTAGCTCGTCGCTTCTCGATGAAATTTGAGCGGAGTAAAATCATGTCCATTTTATTTTGTCCTGAATTGTTTGACATGTTGGGCGGAGACATGAACCTGAGAATGAGCATACTCAAGAACAACGAATTACCCATCGTTTACGACAACGAGTCTTTTAGCAAGTTATTTCGTACCCCAGTAGAACTGAACCAAGGACTGAATTTGATGTTCGTGTACTCCGTTGTGGTGGAGTATAACGTGGTGGGACACACCTCCGTACCGTTACTGCGTGTCATTCCTTTCAAAGTGGATTCTGCCGCGAACGCTGACGAGGAAGGTGGAAACACTTATCACGTCCACCGCGAATTTGTCCATCCTCACTATTTGCCAGTCAGCAAGTCGTATTTGGACACGGTCAACATTACTATAAAAGGAGATCTGGGACAAAATATTCCATTTACCAAAGGAAAAGTCACGGTGAAACTCCATTTTCGAAAACGGTTCTCTCACGATTCGTAAGTAAGTCATGTATCCAGTGTACCAAGGGGTTGCACGACAGCGAGGACACGGTTTAGGAGACATGTTAAAATCGGCCTTTCGTTCGGTGGCCCCGGTGTTGAAACCGATGGTGACACGCGGATTGCACGCCTTGAAAGATGCGGCACTGACGCAAGGCAAAGAATTTCTCCAAAATGTCATCATCGACAAACAAAACCCTAAAGAAGCCTTCATGAGGGCAGGCAAAAATGTCCTGCTGCAAACGGGTAAAGACATTTTAGGCCGACGAGACACACCTATAAATGCCCTGCACGCTACCGAGTCAGGCATTCAGCAAGGACAAGGCAGAAAGAGACGACGAAGAAAATACCCTTTCACCAGACTTCAAGCTAGAAAAGCCAAGAAAAGAAGAACCGTTCGAGACTTAGACGTTTTCGATTATTGAGACACAGAAAAAAATGATGCACCGAGAGTCATGTGCTTGTTCCAAGACGGAACTGGATATGTTTGCCATGCCCCCCACCATGATGACGATGCAAGAATCCCAGTGGGTGGAATTTCATCCCGTCTCCTCTTTGACGGATTCCGCTCCCATCGAGTTCGAAATCAAAGGACAACCCGAAGATTACATCGATCTGAATAGCAGTTACCTGTATTTGAAAGTCAAAGTGATCAAAACTGACAACACCAATCCTGGAGCCAATGATAGCGTAGCGCCCGTCAACAATTTCATGCATTCCTTGTTCAGCGAAGTGGACTTGTACTTGAATAACAAACTGGTCAGCAGCAGCATGGATACTTACCCATATCGTGCCTACTTGGAAAATCTCTTGACGTACGGAAAAGAAGCCAAGAATACTCATCTGGATGCTTGCGTGGTATGGAAACCTGACACGGCAGGTGCAGGCACGTTTAGCGACACAGCCCTGACAGAAGATGACAATCCTCACAATGTGGGGTTTAACACACGTAGAACTAAAATTCTGCAAGGACGTAGTTTAGAACTGATGGATCGTTTGCATTTGGACATGTGGTTACAAGAAAAGTATTTACTGAACGGAGTTGATATTCGCCTGAGACTGAATCGTAGCACTGCCGCTTTCCATTTGATGGCCCATGCCAACGAATACAAAACTGTTATCCAAGAAGCCAGACTTTACGTACGCCATGTGGAAGTGTTACCTAAAGTGGGAAACGACATCAGTCAGACGTTGAGCAGAACGACCGCCAAGTATCCCATACGACGTGTGGAAGTGAAAACGTTCACCATTCCTGTTGGACAGCGATCCATGATCGAAGATCATCTGTTCCAAGGACAGTTACCCAAGCGTTTGATCGTTGGTATCGTCAGGAATTCAGCTTTCAATGGACTTCACAACGAAAATCCTTTTGAGTTTCGACACTCTAGCGTGTCCAAAATCGAAGTCAGTCGCGACGGCAAGACCTTGTGTACACGACCCTTTGAGCCTAACTTTGCCCAGAACAATTACTTGAGATCGTACTTGTCCCTGTACGAAGCCACCGGACAGTTAGGAACCAATACCAGTCACGGTATTACGTACGAGGATTATGCAGGAGGCTACGCTTTGTGGGCTTTCGATTTCACTCCAGACCAAGGCAGCGACGAGGGACATTTCCACCCTATAAAATCTGGCCAGATTCGTGTGGAAATTCAGTTTGCAAATCGAGACCCTGCTGATCCAACGTTGAACGTCATCCTGTATGCAGAATTTGACAATACGATAGAAATCAACAGTTTGAGAGAAGTCATTCTAGATTACTAGAAGCCATGGAAGACTGTTATCCCTCTTTACCTAGTGAAGAAACTTTGGACATGGAATGTGAGGAGACCGTGGAAGGAGAATCCCAAGACAAAGACGAAGAAATTGTCATGATGAAGTCGAGATGGCCAGAACAAGAAGCCCATTTAGTCTCCTGTTTTGCCAAACACTTGGTCGACAAAATGACGGAATTGATCAAGAAAAATTGTTATGGATGTCAAAACGATCATCCCAGTCAAATTCAACACGATAAATGCCTGATGTTGAGTCAAGAAGAAAAATTGGACGAGTATCTGGACGAAGCTTGGAGTCTCATCTCAAACAAAGACGTGTTGCACCAGTGGTATAAAGACTTGCGTGAACATTCTTGTCCACCATTAACCACTCAAGAGATCCATCGTATCGAAGCTCTCCTGAATCAGAGTGAGGAAACAGAACAAATAACCGTTTATTCGTCAGACATTTTCAAGCAAAAAGTCAGGATCGAATTGACGACTTATTATTACCTGTGAAGAAGAAAAAAAAACATGGATACCTGGGAACTTCATTACCTTTTGAACCACAGTTCGTATACGGCTTCTTGGAATCCTGTCGTCTGTGCTAAAGATGAACTCCCTCATCGCAAACCTAAAGACCATCAAGCTTACGTGATCAACACGGACGACAGTCATCTCCCAGGAACCCACTGGGTAGCCGTCTACTTTCCTCAAGAAGGATGTGTGGAATATTTCGATTCGTATGGATTGCCCCCTTTGGAAGACGATATCATCGACTTTATGAAAAGAAATGCTCAAACCACCCGATTCAATAATGTGAAATTACAAGGCACAGATTCCTTGGTGTGCGGACAGTACTGTGTGTATTTTCTGCATCATCGCAGCCTGGGCTATTCCTTAGAACATTTAGTGACTCATTTCGATCCTCGTTCTTCTGCTAGAAACGATGTGAAAGTAGATCGATGGTTTTGTGACCATTATGCTTATCTTTTGTCTCAAGCTAGGAAACGTAGTGTCCATCAATGGCCTAATGATTTCCAACAGTGGAAATCACGATTTCATTCACAACGTTGTCAGCCTTGTTTAAAGTAGATTGTCTATTGAGAAGAAAATGTTAGTGATTTAAAAAAAATTGTTTGATGTTATAGTGTTGGATTATTGTTAAAAAATGTTAGAGTTATTGTTTAGTGTTAAGTGATTTTTGAATAAAAAATGTTGTGTTTTGAAAAAATGCCTTTGTGGTTTGTTTAGCTATAAGAATGTTGGATTGATGCTCTTTCATTTCTTGCTATCCCTCTCATGAACGTTGCGGCTCGAAAACCGTGTGGGGGATGTTTTCCTTCACGTCCGCGCTTTAACTTTAAGAACCGGTTTGTTCCCAGTCTAACCATCCATTGTCGACTCATCCTCCTACGAAGATGTGCTCCAAACTAGCTAAGCTCAACGAAGCCTACGTGAATTTGCATAGGGTCAGACACAGTCTGATACCGAAGCCAGAAGAAATAGAGAATGTGAGAATGTTAAAAATCACTGAAGACCTAATAGAAGAGCTCTTCAGAGAAGAAGTGAACAGGGAAAAAGAAGAATGGACAGAGAAGTACAGACTTCAAAAACAGCAGCAACAGCAACAACAACAACAGCAGCAGCAACCTGAACCTGACAGAGGCTTTGTCGATTGCCGTATCGACACCAAAGAGTTCTTCTTCTCTTTCCGAAGAAGCAGACCTATTGCCAGAAAGTCTATCCTCAGAGGACATCGCATTCTTAGAAACTAAAAAAGAATGCCATAGCAAAACAAAAAACAGCCCTTTTCAGGGCTACCCAATACTCTAGAAAAGAAATAACGATCGATTTGCCAATGTGTGTATGTAGAGTAGTGTGAAAATAAACACTAACTCTCTCTTAAAAAATGTGAGGGTATGTGTTTGTGTGTTTGTGTGTTAGTAAGAGCTAAAAGTAAGTTGGTGTGGATAGTAGATTAAAATGATATCTTATCTTAGTGTTTGAGGTGTATATTTGGGATTAGATTGGATTGCTTTGAGTATGTGGATAGTCTATTGAAGTGATTTATAAAAAAATTTAAAATAGTGATGGGTAGCATAAAAAGTGAGTGAGTGTTTCTTTTAGGTCCGCGCGTTGTTGTTGTTTTTTGGTCATGATCTAGGTAAGATCAATTTTATGTTATTAGGGGATGTTTTCCTTCACGTCCGCGCTTTCAGTATAAATTGAAAGTCGTTCGGCAGTCCAGCTACCCTTGTTGATTGATCAACACCAAAAAAATGAACACGAGACTTGAGAAACTGTTGGAGCTTCATGTGCATCTGGAATATGCCAGGCGCATATTAAATGAACTGGCCGCGGAAGCCATTGTCGAGGAGGGAAGGATAAGAGAGGAGGAAAGAAGAAACAAAGAAGAGGAGGAGAGAAGATATAAAGAAGAAGAAGAAAGAAGATATAAAGAGGAAAGAAGAAACAAAGAAGAGGAGGAGGAAAAGGAGAGAAGAAATTTCAAAATCCCAGAGAGCGAAAATTGGGATTCTGAAGCAACATATCCTGCCTCTGCTCTCTCCCCCCAAAAGGTAAAAAGTAACTGGGGGATAAGATGCGTATGTGGCGCCAGGCCTGGAAGGTGCCACCATTAACCAGGTGCCCATGAAGTTCCAAACAAAACAGCCCTTTTCAGGGCTACCCAATACTCTAGAAAAGAAATAACGATCAATTTGCCAATGTGTGTAGGTAGAGTAGTGTGTATATAAACACTAACTCTTTTTTATAAAAATGTGAGGGTATGAGTTTGTGTGTTAGTGTTTGTAAGTGATAAAGTAGGTTGGTGTGAATAGTAGATTATGGGTTTCTTAGCGTATCTGAAGAGTATAGTTAGGGTTTGATTATATGAAATGAGAAAAGTGGGGATGTTTTCCTTCACGTCCGCACGTTGTTTGGTTATGATCTAGGTAAGATCAATTTTATGTTTTTAGGGGGATGTTTTCCATCACGTCCGCGCTTTTTGTATAAGAACCCACAGTATTAGTGGTTCAAACCATTCTGCAAAGAATAAAAAAAGAAGATGGCTTCAAACCACCGTAACAAAATGGAAAAATTGCAAAACGTCATGGACAATTTAGGAATGTTTGAGCAAATGTTGGTTAACTTAAACGAGGATCACTACTCATATAGTCCCCATAGAGTGAAGATGGAGATAAACAATTTACGAAAAATGAAGGTAATCATCAGTGATCTGTTGAAAGAAATAAAGGAGGAAAAGGAGGATGAAGAGGAAAGGATAAGGATGAGAGAATGGAATGAAAAAATTGAAAAAGAAGAAGAAAATGAAAAGAGGAAGAAAGAAGAGGAGGAAGAGAAGAAGAAAGAAGAGGACGAGAAGAAAAAAAAGAAAGAGAAGAAGAGTGTAGGAGATAAAATAAGAACTTGGTGGAGGAAAAGAAGAAATTAGAAGAAGAAGAAAACCCAAAGGCCCTTTTCAGGGCCCCCATATTTCTCGAAAAGAGATAGTCTTTCCATTGCCTACCCTTTTTTTAAAAAATTTTTAAAAAAAAATCCCATGTTAAATTCCCCTTGTCCGTAGAGTGACCCACGATTTATAGCCATGTTAAATTCCCCTTGTCCGTAAAGTGACCCACGATTTTTTGCCATGTTAATTCCCCTTGTCCGTAATCTAACCCACGATTTTTCGCCATGTTAAATTTCCATTGTCCGTAATCTGACCCAAGGGTGTTTTTAATGCTAATTCCCATTGTCCGTAAACTACCCCCCTTCACTACTTACCAGATATATAGTAGGACAGGGCGCTAGGTTTTCTCTGCTAATCCCCACCGAGATCCCCTCCCCCACAATATAGTTGGTATCATGGTATCACACAAAGAATATTGTTTAACTGATTTATTGCATGACGGTGTAATTCTTTCCCATTTTGATATGATAAACTCTTTTTCACCTTGGTCACACAATTATTTCTTATGCGCCTCTTTCCCCAGCATTCCAGGTTTTCGGTTGGGTGTTTTTTGTCATTGTTATTGTTGTTATTGTTATTGTTAATGTTTTTGTTGTAGATGATGCATCATCTGTTGTCAATAATTGTACACTGCTCACATGGTCATGCGCCTGTCTGTTTGAAATCTGTAATTTGTGCATATATTTATATGATATAGATGTTGGACAGTGCTGTAATGCTCTTAGAGTAAGACTAATATTACGTCATCTATGCCACACGTTTGGGACCATTTTAAAGGCAGGGCTGGGTATGAAGATACTGCTTTGCACATTATAACATGGTAAGTTTGACAGCTGCATAATGCTTGCCACAGCTTGAAAATTTAACATGTAAATTTGACTGCTTATTGATAACTTTAAAAAATACAAAGTTTTCTTTACAACCCATCCTAAATTTACTTATATTAGTTTATCGGTTGAAAGATGATTTTACTGTGTTATACTCAGTTTTGTAAAAATTATACATGCAAAAAGAAGATGAAAATATGTGAAACGAACATTTTTTCTCGCGTTGATTCATTTTTAAAAAATACTTTTTGCAATTTAATGTTTTAGTTCATTGTTCATTTAAAGGCTGGCACAATAAATACAATTAATTATCAGTATTTATCATTTCATTTTATTCGCCGATTTGATTTCTCTCTTTCTCGCAGAGAAAGATGGAGAAAGTCTGGCGTTGTTTATCAATATTCCCATCCGTAGCGTACCAATTAAATTTAAAGCACGGCATACATCTGATTAGCAAGAATTTAGAACTCGGTAAAAACCGGACTAGAAAGTCGCCGTCATACAATAAAACTAGCTAATCACGATGAGCTATATTATAGTTACTGCTTGTGCAGGAATTATAACCTCAAGCCGATCTGGCGTGACCTTCAACTGCCAATCAATGTGTGTCTTGTATAGTATTCGCACACCCTTCCTTTTTTTTGTTTTTGTTTTTTCTTGGGGTGGATGGGAGTTGTATCCCTCTACTGATTTTAAAAACGAAAAGCATCAGTAATATAAAAAGTTACAATACTTAGTCATTTTATTCATTGATTTCTAATTTCTAACCTGACTGTAGCCAAATGATTTCTAACATTGTCGACGTGTTAGCGTTTAAAAGCAAACAGATACTCCCGATTTAAACAAGCAAATAGTTCACTGTCCTTTTTTGCCCTCTAGAATAGTCCATTTCAATTATTTAAAACAAAATGTCGTCTGCATCCAATATTTGAAATGTCTATCTTTATATGATTGAGGCCTTACGCTTTTAAATCGTTGGGGTTGTATACAAACAGACGGAAGAGAGTGTGAATTCTATAGTCCAGAAACTGACTGTTTAAAAAAGATGACCATGTAACGGGATGGTATGAGAATAGCATAGAAGGTCAGAAAAACATATGAAAAGTACAACACTCTCTAAAATAGTGCAGCTACATTTCACATTATATAAGTAACACTAAATGTCTGAATTATCAAGAACACTGAAGAATATCTCTACTCAGATAACTGAAAAAAGTTCTATCCAAAGTTGCATGTAATGAAACGCAAGGCACGATTAATTCAATTTCGCAATTTTCCATCCTACTCAACAAATCCTGATGACATTACTTCACCACATTTCACATTGTATGTACACATAAAGCTCTCCAGTTTATGTGGCGGTCTCGGTGTAATTGATTTTCGAAAACTTCAGAGTTCCAAATTATCCTATAATTCCTAACAAAGAATGTAATGACTTAGAATGAAATGGTTGATCACTTTGGAACGCAGTTGTGTGTTTTGTCGTCTGCAATTTTAATCGAAGTCTTCGACTTAACGGTATATGTGTTGGTGGTCCATTTAGATCTATTAGCGTATTTCCGTACTAGAGAACCTCCAAAGACGTACATTTACATTCTTTACTGGTCTTTTCGAAAATTTCCTTAACAGAAGTACAGTTCTTTCGATGTTCCATTTGACTGTAAATAGTTAGAACTGGACGTGACATGGTGGAGTCCTCCGGTGTTTGCAAACTAGTCGTATTCCTTCGCAGAAAACCTTGGACGATTATGGTCTTTGATGTGCGGCAAAATTGATTTGTGTGGTTAATTAGTGTTTGTTCTTGTCTAATGTGACAACTTCAAATATCTAGAGCAGTAGTAAACTACAATAACGTAACTACGGTCAGCCCCCAAGTAATCAGTGACAACAAATTCCCATAGAATCGTACACCTTGTCGCTACTAGTGTCTTTTTTGCTGATTCTCCTTCCGATTTGTTGACAAATACCATATTTTGCCATATTACATTAATTTCGTAGGCGTTCATTCCCGACAAATGCATTACATCTCCTCATCTTCTTTTATTTTGTTTAAAATTTATTATTTTTTATTTCTTCTCATTGTTGTTTTCCCGTATGGTTAATGTGTTGTCTTTTAAGCATTTCCGTGAGTACTCCGGTATGACAGTCATTTCTATTCTGAGAATTAGTCCATCTACCTCTGAGAATTCATCTTTACAGTTTCAGCAGCATTTATGATGTGATCCCCATAATGGACCACTTCTTTAAAAATTTCCCTCTTATAAGCTTTAGCTCTTCAATTATTTGTTGCAAGTGTGCATCTGTAACCGGAATAACTGACAATGCAGCGAGACAGCTCATTATGCATGTTTTAAACTGTATTTGCTTGCTTATACGCTTTAGATAAAGTATCTCCCACAATTAACTATTTTTCTGGACGCTATACCAAGTCAAAACTGCTTTTACTGTCTTAGCAACATTTTTATAAGTCTTGGAGGTGCAGAAGATAGGTGTTCCTTGTCGGTTGACTGAGGGTTTGTTGTTGTTGTTGTTGTGGGGTTTAACGCCATTTTTCAGCACACGATTGGCTATGCATGGCGGCCAGTATTAATGGTGGAGGAAGAACCCGGGAAAACCCCGAGAAGAACCACCGACCCACGAGAAGCTACTGGCAAGCTTTCTCACATACCCACATTGGCCGAATCCTGGACTCGAACCCACGCAGACAGAGGTGAGATGGCAGTGATCCGTAACGGAGAGCGCTTTAGACCACTCGGCCACTCGGGGCCCCGACTGAGGGTTTGTGCACTGTGTTTAATTGTTTAAGTTCATATAGTACAGCTGTAAGTTCTTTCATCCATTGTGTGTATCTTGTTCCTATATTCTTCAGTGATCTTGATGCGAAAGCTAAAGATGATTTGCGTGATTTCGTTAGTACATTGGGTCTTGATTTCGAAGCATAACAACTCACAATTACCGGTTTCATGACGTCAAAAACATTCAAAACAGATGCTTTTGTCAGGTTTCATGGCGTCAAAAACATTCAAAACAGATGTTTTTTTTTCAGGTTTCATGACGTCAAAAACATTCAAAACAGATGTTTTTGTCAGGTTTTGTTTCAGCTCATTTAATGCTTTTTCTCGTGCGATTTTACAGTAAACTCATTTTCGCTTTTCATGTGTTATGACTGGTTCAGTCACATGTGACATCTTTAGGATAACTTTACGAAAGTAATGGATGGTGCACAGGAAGGATCTGGTATCTAGGTTAATGCCATTGCTGTTTCTTTATCAGGCCGTACACAATTTGATGTAAATTTATTTTCCACATAACTACTTCTTCAAGTCCATATAAACAGTTCTCACTGTTGTGTCATGCTGACCTTTTATGGTTTGGTTTCACTGCCAACTCCAGCCTATGGTAACGTTCTTCTTCAGAACTACGCCAAACAAGACTTGTCAAGAAGAAATTACTATCCATTTAGGAGCTGACTCTCTTCACTAAGGCGAACATGCTAGTAGATATAATTTACATCAAGCCTGGAAAATTTCGTAGGACCCAGTATTTCGTGAAGCTTAATTTTCTGTCGTAGAAGCTGATAATGCCAATACTTCATGGCTTCATTCGCGCTCTTGGATCGAAATATATGCGCAATGTTATAGAATTGGGGTTTTCAAGAACTACCAGTCAACATGTCTTTCCCCATGAGCATAGGTGAGAATGTTTACCTAAATAGCCTTTTTGCGGTTGTCGTAAACCGCAACTCGCTCATCCAAGTTTTCATTGCAGTTTCATCACATATTAAAAAGTCCTTTTTCAGTCAACAGTACTTTATCTCAAAGTAAAAAAATTTGATCATAAGATATAACTATGAAAATTAGATAGCAGAGCATTTTCCGCTAATGAGAGGTGAACTTATCATGAGGCTGAATCCTTTTCAATTCAAGAAGTAAAGTACATGTATTTCAATATTGAGACTGTGTTCAATTAAAGAAGTAAGGTACTTGTATTTCAATCGTGACGTTGAGTTCAATTCAAGAGGTGAGGTACGTGCATTTCAATTGCGAGGTTGAATTCAATTCAAGAAGTAAAGAATTTGTATTTCAATCCGGGCGTTGAGTTCAATTCAAGAGGAAAAGCACTTGTATTTCAATCGGGGGTTATGTTCAATTCAAGAGGTAAGGTACTTTTATTTCAATCGTGAGGATGAGTCCAATTCAAAAGGATAAGGTACTTGTATTCCAATTGTGAAGTTCAGTTCAGTTCAAGAGGTGAGGTACTTTTATTTCAATTGTGACGTTGAGTTCAATTCAAGAAGTTATTATAAGTACTTGTATTTCAATCGTGAGGCTGAGTGTATTTCAGGAAGTAGAATACATGTATTTCAATCAAGAGGTAAGGTACTTGCATTTCAAACAAAAACTGACCTATAGAAATCGTACGTTACACTAATGAACATGGACAGTATGCTTGTTAGACCTTGTATCCTACAATGTGGTCTCTTTCATCTCAACTTCAGCATCATCTAATGGTGATGTAGATCTGTTGTTAGAAATTCTGATCACAACATCAATTCGATTCGGTTCGGTTGGTGTAATTGCGTCTGTGTTCTTGGTCAAAGCACTATACGGGATATTTTTTTCATTATCTGTAGAAGACGTAATTTTGGTCCCATTCGTAAGTTCACCGACATTTTTGTGAATATTCACATTATCTCCCACTACAATGTCGTCAATTGGCCAGATCTGTTTGTACTTATCTAAAAGTTCGCTGAAGCAGATTTTAAAGTTCTTGTTCGATGTGTCAAGAGCGGGTGAAACATGGGTGCGGAACACGATGTTCATGAAAATCCATGGCAAGAATCCTCCTGCCAATGTGGCTAGAAGTTGATTGGTTGCTGATAAATGATACGTCTCGCTGAACGCCAGAACAATGACCAACACAAACAAGAGGAACACAACTATCATGCTAAACTCACCGCATGCGCGTAAGTAATTATGTAATAGTTCCCCGGGGCAGGAGTAATGCGGCATTTTGCAGGCATCGAAGAAAAACTTTCTGGGAACAAAGGGCATGTCATTTTTGCCAAGGAAAAGAACTAACCTGGATACTCTCCATCTCAGCTGACCTGGCTTTCTTTCGATCAGGGACACCGGATCTTCCAATGCTTTTGTGTCATCTGTTTTTACTCTAAAAGCTAGATTGCGTTGTTGATCTGCAGGTATATATGTAGCTTCTTCAAGATTTTCTTTGGAAAGTTCAAGCAAGAATGTAGTCAAAGCTTTGTTAAAACTCAGATATCGGTCCACTACGTGACTGAAACAGCTATTTGCATACCCAACCAAAATAAATATGAACGACAGATATGTCAGAGCTGTATCAGCATTGAGGATGATCCCCACTGACGTGTATACCGCCATTTCCACAAAAAATGAGACGATTTCGACCAGTAAGAAAATAATGAAATACAATGAGACCAAACATACGATGATAACAAGTAGCTGTAAGCATCGACCTTGCGTCGTCATCTTCTCTTGTTTATTTCTCTCCAACGTCACTGCCGTTGCGCTATCCCGCATGTACGTTTTATCTCTAGGTCTAATATTCTTCAGACATTTACACATTTTTCTGCAAAAAGGATGGTTCTTCAGCTTTGTGCTCCGAGGCAACAGGTACCCGATAAAATGAGCAAACATTCGTAATGTCAAATTGATGGTAGGGAATAGATAAAATGAAAGAATCAACAGCACGTAGGGCAAAGCAAAAATCCACATTATTATTCCCAAGAATATTCCCACAACTCCTAAAGAAGTGCATGGCTTGAGCAGCGTGGATATTGACCAACAAAATACGTCTGTAATGTTTCTTTCACGCATATCCCTGAAACACTTTCGAACAACAAGCAAGAAGTTTTGTTTTATACTCTTCTTCACAATTCCGTACAAAACATATTCAACTGATAACATGACGTATATTACAACAAATAAAATGTGTGATGGAGTCAAATACAGCGTAACGCTGCCTTGAAATGGAAATGATAGTCCTCTCCGCGAAGCAGCATCTTTTTGAGCGTTCATTTCCTCGTGCTCATACTGGTAATATAAATAAACCCTTACAATCCAGGGCGTGGGGAGAATCAGCATCACGATACACATCATTAACTTGTTCAGAAACTTGTGCCAGGGTATCCGCCTTGACCTTTGACACAGCGGACGTACGTCCGCATAACAGCATTTTTCCACAGCTGGACGCTCTCGAATTTTGCATCTTACGAACGAATCATAAAAGACTTAAGCAGACCAACATGTGCATTCTCTTCAGAAACCATGCGTTGTTCTTTGATTTCATTTTAATTTCAGGAATGCTCAAGTTATGCGCAATATTGGGTTTCAAAGCTTGCAAAGTTTGTTTAAATCGTATATATTTAAATCTGGACATGTCAGTGGTTACCCTAGCGTTGGGATATAACTCTGGCGTTTTAGTAACAAGTACATTTAGGCTGAGAGGTTTGCTTCCCAGACGATGAGTGTACGTACTAGCCACGTGTTTTACCCTGTACCAACTACCGGGAATAAATCTCGGGCTGGCAAGAATTACATAGAGCTTTAATAGAAAAATTATGGTGAATAATATATTCAACCATATGTCTTCGGTCAGATCATCGCACTGAATGGTACCGTCCGAGTTTCTATGGCAACATTTGTACATAAACTCGGCGACTCCGTTGTCGTCTATTATGTGGATGTTACAGATATTATCGCCGGCTTCATTTTTCTTCAAATTGTTTAAAAGTAACTCTCTAACAGCAATCTCGAACAATGACGCGTCCATTTTTTCAATGCAATTAGCAGAGGATTGGGTTAAGGATATGTCCATTTTATGGGTATTCAATGACAACGTTGAAAGAGACAAAATTTCATAGTTATGTCTTAGTAATAGCAATCCCTTACCTAGACGACCTCGTACTCGCACCCAGTGAGTAGGTTTATATATATTTCCTTGTTCCAAGTCCCGAGTGTTTCCACTCCATCCAGGAAAATTTATCTTAAAAACCAACACCTTTGTATTTCCTTCCATCTGCGAATCAATTTTGGCCGGTAGATCGTCGCTTTCTGTCATGAAAGTACAATTAATGCTTGACACGACGCTGGATTTTGAAGTCAAAGTAACGTTTTCTTTCGATTCAGTAGGTACATCATTATTCACCACGGTTAGGTTAGATACGGGTAGCCCAAAAATATTCATAATAAAGTAATTCCCCAGCATAAAACACAACAAAAACTGCATGTTTACACTTAAAATCACAGACCACTTCCTGTGTTCTGTCATTTTGCGGAAACTAAGTCTGGTTTTTGTAATAAATTCCTACTTAGCGCTCAGGTACAGACAGATTAGTTAATACAGGGCCCTTGTTATGGTAATTTTGACAGGTATAATTGTAGTATAAATACTGTCAGCGAAGTTTGCAGTGTCTATACGGGGAGAGGTGCAATGTATTGTTACCGAATCATGTCGAGGAAGTATTAAATTTACTTTAAAGAAATTTTTGATCGGAATCCTTTTCTAAGAAAACAAACAACATATCAGGGGATAAACATATACACATAACACACCTTTACTCTTTGGTTAGGTGGGGGGGGGAAGCATCTGTCTGATGCCCCCCCCCCCCCCAAAAAAGAGGAATTATTAAGAAGGTTAGATTACACCCTAGAGAAGCCTGGTCGTAGTGTGATGAGTGGCAGTGAACTGTACCAGTGTTTGTGATATAGTTGTTGTTGTTGGTATAACGCCATTAAAAGCCGGTATAATTCGTAGAGAAAGAACCCAAGAAAACCCAGGCAAGAACCACCGACCCACGGTACGATATTGGCAAGTTTTCTCACATACACACATTGGCCGTGTGCAAGACTCGAACTCACGCGAATAGCGTTGAGATGTCAGTGATCGGTAAAGGCAAACCCTTTAGACCATTCGGCCACCGGGGCCATGTGAGCATAGCAACCGCTTTAAAAGTACCGTTTTTACAGAGATACGTCAGTTGACTGAAGCAGTCTCTTTCTAAATCTAAGTGATGGGGAGTTTATAATATATTCTCCTCACGCTTGTATAGAACATTATTTTTCAAAATTGAAAGTAAATGAGGAAAATACGCATTGTTTACATTGTCTAAACATTGTCAGATTCATTGACCTCTCGTAAAACTGTAAGATATCGTAATGTTAATTTGCAAGAACACAAAATCGAACCAAAAGCGCATGTCAATTCTTCACAGAATATATTTTGTTTCGGAATATCATAACTGTAAACAAGAGTACCTCTTCATTAAATCACTGATCGTGAAAAATGCGTCGTTAAGAATGTAATTAGAAAATGCGGGATTCTCACTGGTAAAAAAGAATATATAAAACTTACAACGACAAGTGCAAACTAGTTTTTATGTAACCTAAGTGCTTCTCAAAGGTAATTACAAAATATGGACAAAAAATAATATACATAAAAGAAAGCGTTGAACTTACGAAAATGTATATGACTGTGTCTAATGAAAATATTGTTTGAAAATGTGAGCACTCGCGCCTAATTGGTTTGAATGCGGATGATAAAAATGGCACCATAGTTAGTATTAGCCTACAAATGCTTGAGCAATAGTATTAGTAAAAGACGTATTTACATGTTAGAGACAGCTCTGGTGGCCTAGTGGTTAGAGCATCAGCATCGGAAGTAGTGAATGGGGATACCGTAGCGTCAAGGGGACTTTAATGTTAAAATAGGAGGGTTATACCCTGGCATCTATGTAAATTTAACATGGGGAGCACAGAGTTTGTACGCTGGCGTCAAGGGGAATTTAACATGGGAATAGATCGTGGGACTGTCTGGCGTCAAGGGGAATTTAACATGGGAATAGATCGTGGGACTGTCTAGCGTCAAAGGGAATTTAACATGGGAATAGATCATGGGACTGTATAGCGTCAAGGGAAATTGAACAGGGTGGGACTGTATAGCGTCAAGGGAAATTGAACATTTTTTTAAATAAAAAAATAAATAAAATAAAAAAGGTAGGCAATGAAAAGTAATCTCTTTTCGAGATATAGGAGGGGCCCTGAAAAGGGCCTTTGGGTTTATGTTAACATAACCTACTGTTAACATAGAGGGCATCTTTGAGATGTTCTTCTTTTCCTTAAACTACGTCTGACTTCAGGACCGTACACTAACACCCTCTTTAGGCATCCTTCTCATCAACAGGCTTGTTTCTGTCCTATGGACAATAGTCCACTTGGATCGGACATACATCGGTATGTCCGTCCGGAACATCATCGATGAGATTAAAGTAGACGATTCAACTGTGGTCCACATGTTGGGGTGCCGAGAACAGGTGAAGGAATGCAGTAAACGGCGGTTCTTTATAGGAAGAGGAAGGATTGAAACGGATTGAGTTCATTGACCAATCCAAACACGCGTTACAAAATTCAGTCACCCTTTGTCCAATCCGAAGAAAGCAGTTCGTGACGTCGCATGTCCTATATAGAGGCACTAGCGTTTGCGCGCAGTCAATCCATGCGACACAGTGAGCATAAACATGGCGCAAACTCAGAAGACCGTGAATTGGGGTGCACCAGTCGTGGAGACTACCCAAGGGAACCCGGACTTACTTCCAGAAGAGGTAAATTGGGATTTTGTGGATTTTCTTTCGCAAGAATTTGTTCCGGAACCTTCGCCACCTTCTCCTTCATTACCGCACGTAGAGAATTTTAAACAGAGACAGAAAGAAGAATTGGAGAAATTTATACAACTGCAAAAGGAAGCGGAACAAGCTTTTCTCCTACAGCAACAGCAACAAGAAGAAGAGGTAAGAAAGAAACAACAAGAAGAAGCAGTAAAGAAACAAGAGGGTGAAAGTCAAACGGTCACGATACTGTTGGACATTTTAGCGGAGTTAAGAAGTCTGAAACAAATGTATCAGACTTCTTTATTACGACCGAAAAGAAAAAGACCTTCAAGAGCTAAACAACCCAACCCTGTGACAACACCTACCTTACCACCCTTAATTATTTCTACCAAATCATCATCATCGACAGTACGCAGTCCAGAAGTAGGAATTGGCCGTGGCAAAGGCTTAAGGCAGTTAAAGTTGATTGCTTCCTAAGTTTTGTTGTTTAAAACCCACCAAGACCCAAAGGCCCTTTTCAGGGCCACCCATGTCTCTCGAAAAGAAATAATATTTCAATTTCCCAACATCAGTTAAAACTCAAAACCCTTTTTTCCTTAGTGTACGTGTGAATGATTGAGTGCATGTGAGTGTAGATTCTTATTCTAAAAATAAAAACCAAGAGACACTTACGTTTTATAGACTGTTTATTCTGGTACAAATTTTACAATCCAAATCACAACACCACATAACATTTTAAATAGTCCATAATCTTCTTTTTCTTTTTCTTTCTTCACTCTCTCTTTTTTAAATGTCTTCATTTTCACAGCTTTTTCCTCCTCTTCATTCTCACTTTCTTCCCTTCTTTTGTCCTCCTGTTTCTGTTTCTTCACCTGTCTGCTTTCTTCCTCTTCTTTCTCTCCATCACTCCCCTATTCTTCTTGCTCCTGTTGTTTCTTATGGCAATCTGGAGACCAGTGTCCTTTTTCTTGACAATGATAACAGGTATCTTGACTTTTGTCTCTTTTAGCCCCTGTTTTGCTTTTCTGACGGTCTGGACACTGTGAAGACCAATGCTCTTTCTTCTGACAGATATAGCAAGTATCTTGACTTTTATCTCGATAGGAGGGTAAGTAGTCCCTCGGCTGGTCTGAAGAAAATTTTCGGATGACCCCTCGCAAAGCTCTGATGAAAAGGTCGATTTGTGTAGTATCGTCCATTGTTGTGCTCGGTTTGAGAGTGAAATGAATAGTGGAAGGACAAGACACACACCCTTTATATACGCTGGTCTGTCATGGCTATAAAGTAACCCATGGTGTTTAAACTTTAGTCATTTGAATTTTTGCAGTCAAGATGAAACGATCCAATTCATTCGAGAAGAAAGAAGAAGAAGAAATTAAGAGGCAGAAACGTGATCTATCGGCTCGTACCAGGGCTGAAGTCTTGGCACAAATTCATGCCAGTGATTTTGAAGAGGACATGAGTGAACCAGAATCCAAACCCAGAGAGTTTTCCTGTAAACAAAGCTCACCATCCTTAGTCAACCCTGAAAAGTACTATTCCATTCGAGAGACGGAAAAGCGTCCCTCTAGAAAATTTAGAACCACTGCTTACAAATACACGGTGAAGTTTAAAGATTTCAAGTCCGAAGTACCGTTAGAGAAAGCAGAAGGGTTCATCACCGAGATGTGGGATTCTTTGCTCACCACACTCAAACACCAATGTCAACCCAAAGAAGACGATCGCTTGAGACTTTCCATACAACATGACGGCTTGAAATCCCCTGTTTGGATCGAGTTTAGCAGCCCTGCAGAATTGACCGCTTCCAAAGTCATGGACAAGATTCAACACGTACACAATCGAATGACCAGTTTGACATCACCGATGGAGAAGCCACACTGGACATGACCCACGTCTCTCCTCCTCAAAGGACTGGACGCAGAAAAGTCTTATTGGTGAAAGGTCATCGCAGCATTAAGCGTAGCCTCGTCCAAATTCACAATTCTCAAGACCATATGTGATAGCCCGTGCCATCGTGGTGGGACGAACCTATGCCAACAAGAACGACACGGCAGAATGGAAAAGAACCTGGAAAACTATTCAACACTCCGACCGAGCCAAACAACGAAATGAAGCAGAACTCCTGTTACAACAAGCCGTACTGCCCAAAGACACTCTGTTGCATTCCTGAAATGCAAAAATTGCAAGATGTCATAGCTCCACGCAAGACCTTGAAAGTGCACCCTCAAGAAATGCGTGGGCCTCTGTTGTTTCAAGGCCAATACTTTAAGGACGGAAAATACATTCATGTCTATTATCACGAAGAACATTTCGATACCATTACCAGTATCACCGCATTTCTGGGATATGGTTATTACTGTGAGAAATGTGACTATGGTTATACCAATCGAGAGCAACACAAGCATTGTGGACCGAAATGTTCAGGTTGTTTGGCTTCTCAACTCTGTCTGAACGAAGGACAATAACGAGTTCATTTCCCTACTTGTCAGCTCACGTTTGTCAGTCCAGCCTGTTACCAACAACATTTGAAGACACAAGGTTCACAGAAGAAATGCGCTTGTCAACTCTTGAGATTGTACCTTACGTGTGGACAAGGCATATGTACCAATAGTGCCACGGCACACGTATGTCGAGGAAACAAAAAATGTCACATTTGTCACCGAATTGTGGACTTGGAACTTCAATGCTACATGCAAAAATACCAGCCCCAACAAGAGAAAGAGGATGATCACAAGAAGAAAGGCAATTTAATCTTTTTCGATTTCGAATGCATGCAGGAGACCGGCATTCACATTCCTAATTTCTGCGTGGCTCATCGAGAGTGCGAGAAGTGCATTCAAGAACCTATCTTCAGTCATTGCCCTCAGTGCAGTAAGATTCCTGGAGGGCGTGAAAAAATCTTTCGAGGACCGAACACGTTGGCCGATTTTGCCCGATGGGTCTTAGACCCCATCGACAAGACGTGGAGCCAAGAGGACATCAACGTTACGGAGATTGTCATCGTCATGCCACAGTCATGGCCCACAATTTCACAGGATACGATGGACAGTTTCTTCTCAGATACTATACGGAACATGGTACCGAGCGTCCTAAAGTCACTTTGAACGGGGCCAAAATTATTTTCATGCAAGTGGGACAAGTACAGTTTAAAGATTCGATGAGTTACTTGGCCATGCCTTTGAGCCGAATGCCTAAAACGTTTGGAATGACAGAAATGGCTAAAGGGTACTTTCCACACTTTTTCAATACGGAAGCCAATCAACATGCCGTTCTGCCCCATTTACCTGAGGCTAAAGACTACGACCCCAACAACATGCGTACCGAACAACGAGAAGCTTTCTACGCTTGGTACCAGGCCTATGCCTCGGACCCTTTCGACTTTCAGGAAGAAATGCTAAAGTATTGTCGTTCCGACGTGGACATTTTACGGCGTTGCTGTGGATAATTTCGAGAACTGTTCATGGAACACGGAGTGGTCGATCCTTTGAAAGAAGCTTGCACCATTGCCAAAGCATGTTCCTTAGTGTACCGACAACAATTCATGCCTGAAAACACAGTGGCTGTCATCAGTCCTCAATCAACCAACTATGTCAAACGTCAATACTCGGTCAAAGCCCTACGCTGGTTACATTACTTGTGCGACAAGGAAGACAAATGGATTCAGCATGCCCGCAACGGAGTGGACGAAAAGACCATCAAAACGCATTAGGTCGATGGCTGGGACTTAGAAAATCCCGAGATCGTGCACGAATTTAACGGTTGCTTATTTCACGGATGTCCCGTCTGTTACCCTGACCGTGGCACTAAAAATTAGTTTTTACATCGAACCATGGAAGACTTGTACCAGGCCACTTGTCAGCGACGCCTAAAGTTAGAACAGCAAGGATACCAAGTGGTGGAAATGTGGGAACACGAATACGATCACCGTTTGAAAATCGATCCCGAGTTCAAACGCATCGTGGAAAGTTACCAGTTCATGGACCCCCTGAACCCGAGGGATAGTTTGTACGGAGGAAGAACCAATGCCACCTGTTTGCTGTACCAAGCCGACGAAGAGAAAGGAGAAGAAATCAAATACTTGGACGTGTGTTCGCTGTATCCCTACGTGTGCAAATATTGTCGCTTTCCTGCAGGGCACCCGCAATTGTTAACGGAACACATCGAGCTGAAAAACATTCGACAATACGAAGGCTTGATCAAGTGCAAAGTTTTGCCTCCCACCGACTTGTATCATCCCGTGTTACCTCACCATTATCAAGACAAACTGATGTTTCCATTGTGCCGTACTTGTGCCGAAACGTGCAAGCAAGATCAACCTTGCCAGCACACCCAGGAAGAACGCGCCTTGACGGGGACGTGGGTTAGCGTAGAATTGTTCAAAGCTCTGGACATGGGATACCAACTGTTAGAAGTGTACGAAATTTGTCACTTTCCCAAGACACAACAATACCACAAGGGTGACCTCACTCAGAAAGGCATTTTCGCCGACTACCTGGATGCTTTTTTGAAACTGAAACAAGAAGCCAGTGGCTATCCTTCCTGGTGTCACACTCCCGAAGACGAAAAGACATTCAAAGAGAAATACTGGGCACAAGAAGGCATCACTTTAGATCACATCGATAAAAACGAAGGCAGGCGATCGTTTGCCAAAGTGATGTTAAATTGCTGTGGTGTAAAATGGCACAACGACCGTGTTTACCCAAGACGGAGTATTTGACAGAACCTTCTCGTTACTTTCAGATGAAACACAAGGACGTCGTTCGCGAGGATTTGATCTTAGTGAATTACGAAGAAGATCTGGACTTTGTAGAAGCCGACCCATTCGGAATCATTGCGGCTTACGTGACAGCTCATGCTCACTCGAAATTGTACGAAGCTTTAGAACTGTTAAGGGAATGCGTCCTGTACTTTGACACGGACAGTTGCATTTACATTGATCACCCGAGTCAACAGCACCCTGACATCAAAGGAGACCGTTTAGAAAATTTTAAGTTTCGCAAGTGGCGGTCCTAAAAATTACGGCTACGAATACCGGAACAAACAAGGAGAAGTGCACACGAAGTGTAAAGTGAAAAGATTGACTCTGAATTATCGTACCAGTCGAGTGGTGAACTTTGGCGTATTGAAAGAAGCTTTGCAGTCTGGAAAAGATGAACACTTTAAAGTGACCACCTATCAGCCCAACAAGATTGTACGTTTACCCACTCACCACATCGTCAGTCGACCCTTGGAAAAAGTCTATCAAATCGTGTACAGAAGCGAGTGGGACTTCCCAATCACTTCACGTTGCCGTATGGACATGTTGGTATAAAACATTGGTTGTAAGAGGATAGCCACTCACCAGAAGGATGACTTCGCCACAGCAAGAATCGAGTGAGAAACCCAATGAGAACTCCAAGTTCAAACCCCACCATTTCCCGGTCTTCTTGCCTGACTACTGTGATTGTGCCCGTCGATTGGACACGTTTCAAAAATGGCCTACTGATAGGGAAGGATTACCTACTTCGAATGTTTTAGCTAGAACAGGATTTGTCTACTTGGGACCTGAGACTGGATTGGGATACGAAGTACAGCGTTTCAGTTGTGGCCTGAAGTTACGAATGGATCTATGTATCTATAAAGATTCAGCTATTCTGGAACATACTCGATGGTCTCCGCACTGTCCTTACCTTTCTATGGCCTTTCCACCCATTACACTACGGTACAATTATGACGGCACCTTAGAGACGATACCTTCCAAAACAATACATAAAAAAGGAACGATATACAAGCTTGAGACTTCATTGCGACTAGTATAAAAAGGAACCATAAGCAAGATTGATAGTTCATTGTGACTACCAAGACCAAACGAGCAAGATGAATCCTTTGAAAGAGACGACATTTCAGTTTGGGAATTGTACAAAAGTTTTACCTTCCCCTAGTGTGACTAATATTGGATGGATAAGACCCATTCATTGCGACGGAAAATGTCCGGAAGGAAACTGCAAATGTCCATGCGGTTACCATTGTAATTGCGTAACTGAGTTTGTAGACGAGTGCGATTGTGAGCCTTGCGATGGGAGCGATGCTGTACGTTGTGACCTTAGCGATGCCTTAAAGCATCATGGGAACTTTGTTCTCACTACCCCTATCATGGAAAGTGATGCTGTGCGAGTCAAACCTGACGGATGCAAAATCGATGTCCCTGGTCATCGTGGACACTTTATTGGGTTTCATGGTCAATGTGGATGTCAACCTTCACGTCTACCACCCTACGGATGTCATCCAGCCCTGAGCAAACTCCTGTCCATGTCACCCTTCTCTCATCGAAACGAACCTGTGAAAGACGAATATTCGTTCCCTGTGCGTTTGTCTGAATACTGCAACTTTGAAAATCGTTTTCAATCGTTCAAAGGAAAATGGCCTAAGTATCTGGGAGGACCAACCCCCGAAGAATTAGCCAGAGCCAGATTTTTCTACTTGGGTGAAGGGGATAAAGTCAAGTGCTTCAGTTGCGGTGTATCACTTCACCACTGGGAACCACAAGATTCGGCTTACCTGGAACATGCTCGATGGTCTCCCAGTTGTCACTATTTACCTTTAGTAGGACAATATCAGTAATCCCTAAATGGATACATTACAAGAGAACATTCGTGCTTTGCCTGTGGAGTTGAGAGAACGCATTTACCGAGAACTGGTCAAAATAGAAGTGAAACGTAAAGAACAATTGCACCCGTTACGTCACCGATGTTTGAATCATTGGTACCTGAATGCTTTGAAAGGACTGATTCGTCAGAAAGTGTTTCATTGGTCAGACCTTCATCAACTACCCCATGGTTTTAAAAAGGATTGGCTTGTTATTGATGATTCTATTTATTACAATGTAAACATACTGCACCGAATTCCTGAAGAAGAGTTAAAGAGTTATTAACATCTTTTAAGCAACGTCAACTTAGTGAAAGAGGAAACTGATGAACGAACTGTGACCTGTAGGTTAGTAATTGAACCTTTTAGATTCGCTACTGGAGTAAAACCATGTCTGTGTAGACAGTACGTTTCTTGTGTCAGACAAAAGAGGATTTAGTATGACCTATTCATGGATACTTTACAAGAGAAAAATTCGTGCTTTGCCTGTGGAGTTGAGAGAACGCATTTACCGAGAACTGGTCAAAAGAAAAGTGAAACATAAAGAACAATTGCATCCGTTACGTCACCGGTGTTTGAACCACTGGTACCTGAATGCTATAAGAGAACTGATTAGTCAGAAACTGTTTCAGTGGTCAGACCTTGTCCAACACTTTGAGTTAGTGAATGATCGAAATGTGCATTATTTTGGTTACTTCGAGATTCACCTAGTGCAACGCATTGAGGAAGACGAGTTAAAGGATTACAAAGGTCTATTACGTGGAATCTGCTTAGCGGAAGAGGAAACTTCTAAACGAAGTTTGAACTGCAGGTTACAGTTTGGAGCATTTAAATTTCCAACTGGAGAACGAAGATCTCTGGCTAGAAAGTACGTGTATTGCTTCCGAAACAAAGAGACTATAAAAACAGGCTGTCATGCCACGACTTTTATCACATGATATTGAATAGATTCCGTGGAAGGAACTCAATGACCATATTCAAACCGTGGATCATTACGATTAATTATTACAAGAACTGTTTCCGTTCAATTTGGGTCAACAAGTGGTGTGTGTCTTAGTGACTTATTTTCTGGGATTTCGTTTACCAGCCGATTCCTTGTGGACTCTTTACGAACAGTACTTACCACCCAAATGGCCTAAAATGTTCACGAAAGACTCATTTTGCTCAAAGCCTTGCGTTTTCATCTGAATACTTCTCGACCTCTACGGCAAAAATAAGATTCGTCAACTTTTAACTACCGAAGACGTTTATGACGATGTGTATGTAGCTTGTGACTTACAGCCCCATTTGACAGATGTACGTGCCTGGAAAAAAGGGGGTTATGAGGCTTGGACCCAAGAAGTGGCCCAGTATGCTCGAGAGTTGTGATCCTTCCTTTCAACGTCCAAAGAAAAAGTCACTTTTCAACTTGTGTTAGTGACAGTACCAGAATAAGAAAAAGTCACTCATGACAGGACTGTCGTGGACATTCCTGAAAGACCCTTTCGGGAGGACACTTGTGTGACCTTACCCCCTATAGAACTGGTCAGAACATTACCCAAAACATGTTGTACAGAAACTTGTTTCTATTCCACGTTAATGGTTTTCATGTGCCTTTTATCGTTGTACTTAAGCCTTTGGCTTTTATGTACTTTTGTCTTTCGTGTTCATGTTTAAAACATCAATAAACGTGTCCTGAAAAAAGTATATAAACTCTTGTCTTGTCTGTTTTCTTGTCACAAGTGAAATTCCTAACACTATGGCTACCTCTGCTGTCTCTGCTCCCTCTTCCTCCACTTTCAAAGTCATCGACGAACACTTAGATCGTGCCAGTTGGGAGGCTTTGTATCTTCGCCATCCCTTTAACATGCTCATTGCTGGACCTAGCGGTTCAGGCAAAACCGAATTCGTCAAACGTTTGATCGAACATAAACATCATTTGATCGATCATCCACCTAAACGCATCGTGTGGTGTTACAAAGACTGGCAATC
The DNA here is from genome assembly GCA_028554795.2 of Sinohyriopsis cumingii. Lineage (NCBI taxonomy): Eukaryota > Metazoa > Mollusca > Bivalvia > Unionida > Unionidae > Sinohyriopsis > Sinohyriopsis cumingii. Next base: position 1,237,085 of record JAPYKE020000047.1, read on the forward strand.
GGCGTACAGCCTCTTGCGAGAAAGTCAAGGCGATTCCATCGTGTTTGTGGAAGGCATTCCTAAAGAAGACGATGGAATCGTCTCTGACTCCCGTCAAACCCATTTGGTCATTTTCGACGACATGTTAGGAGAAGACGAAGAAGAAATTAAACTTTGGTTTACGCGCAAAGGGCATCATCGTAATGCCAGTGTCGTTTACATCACTCAAAATTTGTTTCAACAAAGTAAAACCCATCGCACCATTAGTCTCAATGCGCATTACGTGGTCTTGTTTAAAAGCCCTCGAGATAAATCGCAAGTGCAAGTCTTAGCCAAACAGTTAGGAACGCCTTGGCTGACTCAGGCGTACGACGATGCCACTCAAACTCCACACGCTTATTAACTCGTCGATTTGAAACCTACTACCCCCGATGATTTGCGATTTCGTACCCAATTGTTTCACCACTGGTGCCAAGACGGAGGGCCTGTCCTGTACACGTCTCCGTTCTCGACTTGACCTCTACAAAATAAAATCTATAAAAACCTCAGACACTTTTCGTCTGTCTCACACAGTTTGAACATGACGTCCCTTCAGTCGCATCTTCCCGTTAAATCGATTCGTGCATTGTATGGCATCAGTCGCAAAATAAATCCACAAATACGGGCTCGTGTCTTAGAAGTCGGTCTCAAAGAAGTCTTACGATGGTTCACGGTGACAGTACGTCAATTACTGCAAGGGATCATTCAGATTCCTCATCAAGCCAAACGCTTTTTGATCGAAACAAAGTCGCTTTGACCCAACTGGCTGATCCCCGCATCGACACTCAAACCAAAAAGCAAATCATTTTGAAACCTGGAGGGAGCGGTACTTTAGGAGGGGTCATCATTCGCTCTCTCTTAAGATGGGATCCTAATGATCCCAAAGTTCTCCCCAAGAAAAAAGTCAAACGAAGCTCCAAGAAGAAGAAAAAGAGCCACGGTGGCAAGACAAGGTCCCCAAGGAGACCGTGTCTCCAAGAACTTCTCCAGTGGCGGGACCCTCCTTTTTCCAGTCACCACCCTGGAAAAAGAAAAACCTCCAGAAAAAGAAAAGCCCACAGAAAACTAGTCGAAAGAGAGGCACTTGGACCAGGACGCAACCTTACACTCGCAAATCACGACCTACAACGGCGGTGACCGCGTCTCCGGTAGCCTCAGGTTTATCCACTTCTCCGTTGATGACACCAAGAACTGCAAAGTACTTGGAGACGTTGATCACACCAAGAACTTCTCCATTGATGACCCCAAGAACTTCCCCAGTGGCAGGACCCTCCAATTTAGTGGCAGTGGCCGCTGCTCACAAAATACTTGCTCCCAAAATCAAAGTTCAAGAAAGATCGGGCATGTTACAGAGTTTACTGGATTTGTCCAAGCAAGAACTGGCCCGATTTAGTCCGTTGCGCACCCCTGAACGACGTGTCATGCCTGTCCTCAAGTTAATACGACGTAAAGACAATCAGTGGCGACGCGTTCCAGTACAAAAAATGACTGTGACAAAGTAGGGGTATCAGTGTTTTGGTGCTCCTGAAGACTCAAAGATGTCACCATCCAGAAAACCTCTCTCTTCTTCTAAACCCCTAGGAAAGAAAAGGAAAGGACTGCCACCTCGTTTAGTCAAACATTGGGACATGTTATCTGTCCTGTCCAAAGCTTCTCCATCCATGCGAAAAAAACTCATTGAAACAGCCTCCAAAGAGGTCATCGATACCGTGTGCGAATGTTGTTTGAACGTTTTGAAAGGCACGATCCCTTTGTCCAAACACCAGAAACATAGCTTAGGCAAATATTGTCACGTTCTTCGTCAAATGGTTCAAAAGAAAATCCCCCTTCGCCAAAAGAAGATGTTGGTCCAACGTGGAGGAATTTTGCCACTCTTGTTAGGCTCATAGCTGAAAGGAGTCTTGGGAATCATGTTGGGAGGACTCGTGGGAGCAAGTTAAAAAAGACCTCTGAAGTTCCAAAACCCTTGACATCCCATGGAAGGACGAAAACTAGCTTTAGTGCCTTACAAACAATGGATGGAATACCATCGTTGGCAAGAATAACGGACCCCGCATTTACCTCCCAAACCCAATTTGACTGAGATGTCCCAGTTACAACACGAATTGCAGTCCTTGATGGATCGCCAAGATTTGTCCGAAACAGAAAATTCGCAAAAGTACGGTCAACTCTTGCAACGACTGCAACTCTTTCACCAAAAAGCTTTAGACGAAACAGCTCTTCCCATTCTGAAAGATTTTAAGACCTTGATGAATAGTCCAGCACCATCATCACTACCACCACTACAACAGCCAGTGACCAAGACAGAAAAAAGAGAAAAAGAAGAGAAAGGGTTTCAAACTCCTCCAGAAAAAGTAGGCAAGTTAACAGCACCACCTACCTCCAGAATTGGATGGATTAAAAAGATGATGACCACCCCTTCTTCATCAAAAGAGAAAAAGAAGATGAAGACAGAAGTGAAACAAGAACCGATATCCCCTCTTCAGACATTCTCCTCTGCCACACCTATTGCCGGTCGCACACGCAAAGCATTACAATCCAAGAAAATACCCCAAGAGAAAAAGAGAAGTATCCTCCAAAAGTGGGTGCCTTAATAACAAACAAACAAAAATGGAAAAGGTGTTAGCCAGCATTTACTACGATCCCTCCCATCCTGCAGGTTACGCGGGAGTTCAAAAATTGTATCGTGCTGCATAAACTCGACTGAAAAGTCTCCGTTTACCTCAGGTGCAACGATGATTACAAGAACAAGCTACTTACACTTTACACAAACCCATTCGACGTAAGTTTTTGCAGAAGTCGCACCCGAGTGGAAGGCATCAATCATCAATGGCAAGCCGATTTAGCCGATGTCTCCCATTTGGCCAGCTACATTCGTGGCTACAAATATTTGTTTTGTGTCATCGACGTCTTTTCCAAATTTGTCTTGGTCGTGCCCTTGACTTCCAAATCGAGCCACGCGTTAGTGCGAACTCTGCAACGGGTGTTGAAACAAAAGTGGTCGTCACCCTCTTCGATGGCAAACGGACAAAGGCACCGACTTTCTGAACCAAGCTTTCCAAAATGAATTAAAGAAACGTGACATTTATATTTTTACCATCGATAATCCTGAAACCAAAATCAGCATCATGGAACGTTTTCAACGCACTTTGAAAGAACGCATGTGGAAATATTTTACGCATCACCACACTCTGAAGTACATCGACATCTTACCGCACCTGGTGCAAGCGTACAACCAATCTTACCATCGAAGCAGTGGACGTGCCCCGCAAGAGGTGATTCCCGAGAACGAAGTGCTAGTGTCTGATCGCCTATTTGGTACGTCCCTGACGAGGGCTGTCCCCAAGAAAAGTGGAGTGTTGGCTGTAGGAGATTGGGTACGCATTGGCAAAACCAAACGCACTTTCGACAAAGGGTACTTACCTAACTGGACGACCGAATTGTTTCGTGTCACTGGACGAGTGCATGGCCGTCATCCTACCGTCTATAAACTGGAAGACATGAACGGATAAGTGCTCAAAGGAACGTTTTATTTGCCAAAGTTATAACGTGTCACCAAAAAAGAAGACAACGTGTACGACATCGAAAGCATTCTCGAACGCAGAACCCGTAAAGTGGGCAAACGACGTGTGAAAGAAGTTCAAGTACGTTGGAAAGGATATCTACCCAGTTATGATTCTTGTATCGACGCTTCGCAAGTCATCGACTATAAAAAGAATTGACCATTATGCCCTTTCACACAGACGCAGCTACTACTGCTACCACTCATTCACCCAGTTCTTCTCTGCAAGATTTACAGAAACAAGCCTTGTGGGTGTGGTGTGGAGAACGTGTGCCTAAAATGCAAATCGTCTTTTTCTGTCAATCTTCGTGGTGTATTGTGTCATCGGTGCAGCCATTGCCAATTTGAGTTTGCAACAAGGAGACAAACAATTGTGGACCATTTTATTGAGCAGTTGGATCGGTTACCTGCTTCCCAATCCCTCCGTGAAATTCACTTCGAACGGGAACAACGGGAACATTGTGTCCAGTGTCAGTGTCAGTCACCACTCCAACAACAACAACCCTATTTTGGGCGGAGACACGCCTCTGACTTCCAGTAACCCCTCGGACAGCCACAGAACTCTGGAAGTATGAGTCACACTAACCAATTTTACTTAACCTTACCCAGTGACAGTTCCTTGGAGGTGTTTCCAAAGAACACGTTGTGCTGTTACACGGCCAAATTACCGCAGGCCATCCAATTATATCACGAAGCCCATTGGGAAGTGGCTTTAGTGGAAATCATTCACCCGACTCAAGTCCTCAATGTCCTTCCCAATCAAAATTATTTTACGGTGGGAGTTCATGACGAACCATTGCAACAGTACTTGGATACCAACGTCAAATATGATAAGAAAACCCCTAGCACAAAAACTCAAAAGTGGACCACCTATCACTTGTTCATTCCTCCAGGCTATTATTTTAGTGGTCAACATTTGGTCAGCACCATTGCTTCCAGGTTTAATGTCGTGTCTCTTAAAGCATTGGAGAGTGTCAGAAAAAGTGTCACCCTGGAGTATCATAAAGTAGCTTGTCGCTTCATGATGAAATTTCCTGAGGCGGTGGGGGTAAAGTGTTGTCCATTTTATTTTGTCCTGAATTGTTTGACATGTTAGGCGGGGACATGGAGCTGAGGAAGATAGTAGAACAAAAACTCAAATTACCAGTCATTTCCGACAACGATTATTTTGCCAAGTTTTTTCGTTTCCCGGTAGAATTGAACCAAGGACTAAATTTGATCTTTGTGTACTCCGATGTGGTGGAGTACAATGTGGTGGGACACACCTCCGTACCGTTACTGCGTGTCATTCCTTTCAAAGTGGATTCTGCCACGGTCGCTGACGATGAAGGTGGAAACACTTATCACGTTCACTGCGAATGTGTACATCCTCATTATTTGCCTGTCAGCAAGTCGTATTTGGACATGGTCAACATTGCTATAAAAGGAGATCTGGGACAAAATATTCCATTCACCAAAGGGAAAGTCATGGTGAAACTCCATTTTCGAAAACGGTTCTCTAACGACTCGTAAGTCATGTATCCTGTGTACCGAGTCGTTGCTCGTCAGCGAGGACACGGTTTACGAGATATGTTAAAATCAGCCTTTCGTTCGGTGGCCACCTTGTTGAAACCGATGATGACACGCGGATTGCACGCCTTGAAATATGCGGCATTGACACACGGTAAAGAATTTCTCCAAAATGTCATCATCGACAAACAAAACCCTAAAGAAGCCTTCTTGAGGGCAGGCAAAAGTGTCTTGCTGCAAACGGGTAAAGACCTTTTGTGTCGACGAGAAACACCTATAAAAATCCCTGCACGTTACCGAGTCAGGCATTCCTAATTCCCTGGCGCCACAGCAAGGACAAGGCAGAAAGAGACAACGAAGAAGACACCCTTTCACCAGACTTCACGCTTCTAAAGCTAGAAAGACAAAGAAAGAAAAACCGTTGGAGACCTAGACGTTTTCGATTATTAAAGTATTGAGACACAGAATAAAATGATGCACCGACAGTCTTGCGCTTGTTCCGAGTCGGAACTGGATCTGTTTGCCATGCCACCCACCATGATGACCATGCAAGAATCCCAATGGGTAGAATTTCATCCCGTCTCCTCTTTGACGGATTCCGCTCCCATCGAGTTTGAAATCAAAGGACAGCCCGAAGATTACATCGATCTGAAAAGCAGTTACTGGTACTTGAAAGTCAAAGTTCTATATAAAACTGGAGGTCCTATAGACACTGAAGCAGTAGCTCCCGTCAACAATTTCATGCATTCCTTATTTAGCGGAGTGGACTTGTACTTGAATAACAAACTAGTCAGTAGCAGCATGGATACTTACCCTTATCGTGCCTACCTGGAAAATCTCTTGACGTACGGAATAGACGCCAAGAACACTCATCTCAATGTCACCCACCATGATGACCATGCAAGAATCCCAATGGGTAGAATTTCATCCCGTCTCCTCTTTGACGGATTCATCGGTATGGGAAGCTGACGATGCAGGCCAGTTTGACATACCCGAAATTGATACAGCCAAACCACACAATGAGGGATTTGTAGAACGAAGAGACAAAATCAAAAATGGACAGAGTTTAAAACTGATGGATCGCTTGCATTTGGACATGTGGTTACAAGAGAAGTATTTGCTGAACGGAGTGAATGTTCGCTTGAGACTGAATCGTAGCAGTACCGCTTTCCATTTAGTGGCTCATAGTCCCGATTACAAAACCATCATGCAATAAGCCAGACTCTACGTACGACGCGTGGAAGTGTTACCTAAAGTGGGAAACGACATTAGTCTCACGTTAAGTAGAACGACCGCCAAGTATCCGATACGACGCGTGGAAGTGAAAACCTTCACCATTCCTACTGGACAGCGATCCATGATCGAAGATCATCTGTTCCAAGGGCAGTTACCCAAACGTTTAATCCTTGGTATGGTCGAGAATGCAGCCTTCAACGAGCTGTTAATCAAAATCCTTTTTAGTTTAAATATTTCAAAGTGTCCAAGATTGAAGTCAGTCGCGACGGCAAGACCATGTGTACCCGACCTTTCGAACCTGACTTTGACAAGAAGAATTACTGGAGGTCGTACTTGTCCCTGTACGAAGCCACGGGACATTTAGGAACTAACACCAGTCACGGCATTACGTACGAGGATTATGCAGGAGGCTATACGTTGTGGGCTTTTGATTTCACTCCAGACCAAGGTAGCGACTAGGGACATTTCCACCCTATAAAATCAGGCCAGATTCGAGTGGAACTTCAGTTTGCAGATTCTCTAACAGAGACTGTGAGCGTCATCCTGTATGCATAATTTGAAAATACGATAGAACTCAACAGTTTGAGAGACGTCATTCTAGACTATTAGAAACCATGGAAGACTGTTGTCCCTCTTTACCTAGTGGAGAAACTTTGGACATGGAATGTGAGGAGACCGTGGAAGAAGAATCACAAGACAAAGACGAAAAAGTTATCATGATGAAGTCCCGAAGGCCAGAACAAGAAACCCATTTAGTCTCCTGTTTTGCTACATTCCCGGCAGATAAAATGAAAGAATTGATCAAAGAAGAGTGCTATGGATGTCACAACGATCATCCCAGTCAAATTCAACACAACAAATGTCTGATGTTGAGTCCAGAAGAAAAATTGGACGAATATCTGGACAAAGCTTGGGGTGTCATCGAGATAGAATTTGTGTTGAATGAGTGGTATAAAGGCTTGGATAAACATTCTTCTTCTCCATTAACGTCTCTGGAGCGCCGTCGCATCGAATCTCTCTTTGACCAGAATAAGAAGTCGGAGCTAAACGCCCTTTACTTGTCAGACATTTTCAAGCAAAAAGTCAGGATCGAATTGATCACTTATCATTACCTGTGAAGAAAAGAAAAAAACCATACAAAAATGGATACCTGGGAACTTTATTATCTTTTGAACCACAGTTCGTATACTGCTTCTTGGAATCCTGTCGTATGTGCTAAAGATGAACTCCCTCATCGCAAACCTAAAGACCATCAAGCTTATGTGATCAACACGGACGACAGTATCTCCCAGGAACCCACTGGATAGCCGTCTACTTTCCTCAAGAAGGATGTGTGGAATATTTTGATTCGTATGGATTGCCTCCTTTGGAAGACGATATCATTGACTTTATGAGAAGAAATGCTCAGACCACACGATTCAATAATGTGAAATTACAAGGCACAGATTCCTTGGTGTGTGGACAATATTGTGTGTGTTTTCTGCATCATCGCAGTATCGGCTATTCTTTAGAACCTTTAGTAACTCATTTTGATCCTCGTTCTTCTTCTAGAAACGATGTGAAAGTAGATAGATGGTTCTATGACCATGATATTTATCTTTTGTCTCAAGCTAGGAAATGTAGTGTCCATCTATGGCCTACTGACTTCCAACAGTGGAAATCACAATTTCATTCACAACGTTGTCAGCCCTGTCCAAAATAAAGTGTTATTTGAGGAAAAAAAAATGTTTATTATTTGAAAAAAATGTTAAATGTTATATTGGATAGTTATTGTTAAAAATGTTGTAGTTGTTTGTTAGTGTTAAGTGATTTTGAATAAAAAATGTCTTTGTGTTTTGTTTTGCTATAGGTATCCTGATTCATGCTCTTTGACTTCTCTCTATCCCTCCCATAACACTCATTAAACGTTCCGACTCGAAAACCGTGTAGGGATGTTTTCCTTCACGTCCGCGCTTTGAATATAACACCTGGGAAGTCTCCAGTCTAACCATAATAAGTAACATGAGTTGTGTGGTACTATTCCCTCTCATGTAACAGCCATTCAGTCAGATTGTTTTGGACTTATTAATCCTACAATCTGAAGGCTAAATTAAATAGTACCCTGTGGGTACATTAAAGCCTGGGGGAGGTGTCTCCAATTCATTCCCCCAGGAGTAATTAAAAAGATGCATGTAGCATCAGTGACCAGTGGTACATGTCCCTAGTGGACGAACACCACTTTAATCCCATTCAAGTTCAAGTACAAGTCTAACCATCCATTATCGACTCATCCTCCTACGAAGATGTACTCTAGACTAGCTAAGCTAACCTAAGCCTACGTAAATTTGCATAGGGTCAGACACGGTCTGATACCGAAGCCAGAAGAGATAGAGAATGTGAGAATGTTAAAAGTCACTGAAGACCTGATAGAAGAGCTCTTCAGAGAAGAAATTAACAGGGAGAAAGAAGAATGGACGGAGAAGTACAGACTTCAGAAACAGCAAAGAGAGCAGCAACAACAATATCAGCAGCAGCAGCAACCTGAACCTGACAGAGGCTTTGTCGACTGTCGTATCGATACCAAAGAGTTCGTCTTCTGTTTCCGAAGAAGTAGACCTTATCCTGGGAGAAAGCCTATCGTCAGAGGAGGCCGCAATCTTAGAACCTAAAAGATTGCCATAACTTCAAGTTCACACATAAAAAACAGCCCTTTGCAGGGCTACCCCAACCTCTAGAAAAGAAATAACAATCGATTGCCTATAATAAGTTAAAAATAGAAGTGCGTGTATAAGCACATGAATTATTTATCTTGCTTGGAAAGTGCGTGTGTGTGTGTGTAAGTATTTTCTTTTAAGTGGCTTGTCAAATTGTTTTAGAATAGTGATGGGTAGTGAAAAAGTGAGTGTTTCTTTTAGGTCCGCGCGTTGTTTGGTCATGATCTAGGTAGTATAAGTTTTGTCTTAGGGATGTTTACTTTCACGTCCGTGTGTTTTGGGTGATGATCTAGGTAATATAAGTTTTGGGTCTTGGGGGACGTTTTCCTTCACGTCCGCGCTTTTCGTATAAATTGAAAATAGCTCGGCAGTCTGGCCACCCTTGTTGATTGATCAACACTACAAAATGAGCAGAAGGCTAGCGAAACTTCTTGAACTTCATGTTCATCTGGAATATGCCAGGCTCATACTGAATGAGCTGACCGCAGAGGCTATAGTGGAAGAAGGAAGGATGAAAGATGAGGAGAGAAGAAAAAAAGAAGAGGAGGAAAAGGAGAGAGGAATGGCTGTACCACAACCACAACAAGGAAATTTCAGAATCCCAGAGACAGAAGATTGGGATTCTGAAGCCACTCATCCCGCTTCTGCACTCCCAGCGAAAAAAGTGAAAGGAGACTGGAGTAGAAGATGTGTGTGTGATGCCAGGTTGGGGAGGTGCAACCACTAACAGGTGTCTGTGGAGTTGAAGAAAAAAAACAACCCTTTTCAGGACTACCCCAACCTCTAAAAAAGAAATAGTAATCGATTTGCCAATGTGTGTATGTAGAGTAGTGTGAATATAAACACTCACTATTTTTTCCTGGTGTGATTGTATGTGTTTATGTGTGTTTGTAAGCACTAAAAGAACCTTTGTGTGTATGGTAGATTGTTGGGTTTTGTAAGTGCTCAAGTACGTTTGTGTGGATAGTAGATTACGGATATGTTTTTGCTGCTTGGCGTGTGTGGATAGTATAGTTTGGGTTTGATTTGGCTGCTTTGCGTATGTGGATAGTAGATTTGGGTTTGGTTTGGCTGCTTTGCGTGTGTGTGGATAGTAGATTATGGTTATGTTTATGCTGCTTGGCGTGTGTGGATAGTTTAGCTTGGGTTTGATTTGGCTGCTTTGCGTGTGTGCGGATAGTAGATTATGGTCATGTTATTTGTCTAGTCATTACTGTGTGAATAGTAGATAGTATGAGAAGAGAAAAGTAGGGGATGTTTTCCTTCACGTCCGCGCTTTTCCCATAAGAAATCACAGGTGATAATATCACAAAATGGCGTGATTAATATTAGCACCATATTATTCCATCGTTGTGATTATAACACGTATTCCATTGACATAGATCGCATAAAAACGCAGTTTTGGAAAGATAAAGGGTTTATTAGATGTGACAGATTTGTTAATATAATGCATTAGAAAAGAAGGAGTTACATAACTTTATGGGAACTGGTATTGATTACGAGACCAGAAGTGAGAACGCACTATGTCCAAAAACAACGCAATTAAAAAGCAATTAAGGTCACAGAGAAAACGTGATAAAATGTTAACAATGTCCTGTCTTTGTATTAAAAGTCATCATGAGATGAAAAGAGACAATATTTGAGAATATAAACTTTATTCCAACTACAGGTTCTAAAGTGTGAAAACCCAATGCTACATTAAAGATTACAATTTTTATACGCGAGACAATGAAAACCGAATAGTTATCATGCGATCCTAAGGACATCGAAACTGCTCTCATACTTCATTCAAAAAAGTTATACCAGCGAATCGCACTATCCAATATGTTTATCACATACTTAATATTCTTTACATATAGTGTGTGCAGATCAATATTTTTAATATATCAGCATGATATCATGTCACTTTATATGAATCTGACTGGTCCAAATAAACCCATGAATTTTTTGCGAAATATTCTCTTTACTGATTGTCTGTGACTTTGGGAATTTCCCATACTCGCCTTCTGGAACATTTTTCTTACTGTTACTATAAACAATTTTTAACATGCTGGAGGCCATCTTAAAAGTAAATTACCAAAGGGTCATTGGAAAAACGGTTACGTCGATCGGATTATGGAAAATGTACCCTACATGGACTCGTTACAGAGAACATTAAGAGAATCGGTCAGTGGCTGAAGCGGTGGGATTTCCAAATCTGTACAAGACACGCCACTCGTATGACAAACGTGGTTTAAAGCTTAACTTATAGGAGTAAAAAGTCTCACCTCTGTTTCGAGAAGAAGTCAAATAATTCCGGTCTCACAATTACACATAGCTATTCAACCTCGTATTCATCAAAATTAAAACATGCCAATGTTTGGTCATAGGTACATTGAGTATGGAATTACTATACTCAGCAAAGTCATTATTATAGATTTCATACAATTTCTTCATTCAGCAATCATCCTCCCCACATAATATTCATGAAGTGAAATGTATTTTTTCTGCCGTATACAATACTGCATCCACAGCAGTGTAACTGACACAGTTTAGGTGGAAACCTTATAAATATTCTCATCCAAATTCATGTATATGGCGCGTTTAACCTAATTTTGAACTATGTCAATTCACACAGGCATTTCCGTCTGAGATCCATTGTTGAAAAATGATGTTGGCTGTGTCAGTTGTTCTATTTATTTGATGAACGATTGCTCTTAGAACTATAATTTGTGAAAGAAATCTGCTTTTGAATGTTATTAGTTATATAAATATGGCGTGTTAAATTCAACTATCGTCTGAGCCATAATAAACGAAATTCTTTCTTCTTTCTCTCTAAACTATCTTCATTAAACAAAAACTATGTGACAAAGAGAATCTCAATTCGCTAATGATTTTGTATTAAATTTATGAAACTCGTTGAATATCTTCGAGTTTTTCTTCGCCAAGACTCGATAAACAAAACAAAGTTATCTAAATAAGTTGACTAATTTCAGATTTCCGGGTCCTTTTTAAATGGGGCTGCATAGAGGCATTCGGATCCAGCCCTATCTCCTTTAAAGTGTTAGAGCTGTGGTCAGTGTGTTTGGTTTTTTGATCTCCCTTGAAGAGCGACTTCGCCTATGTGTGCTTGACTGTTTGTATAGAGCTAAATGACCTTCTGCCCACAACTATTGCGGTTTACATTTTGACCATTCCCATTGTTGAATTGGTGCCTACTTCCCTTGCGCTGAGATGTAGATATATTTATTTTGATGTACTCTCTTGAACCACTCCTCAAGTTTCTATATTCTGTCCAGGAAGTATTGTAGAGTTTCTTCAACTAGAATACCTTCTCACTAGATTCTTCATCTTCTGACTTCTCCTTTTTTACTCCTTTGAATATTTTTAAAAATTGTTTTTGGCACGACAGTTCTTGCCTGGTACCCGGTATGCATTTCTGACTTCGTCATACTCATCTTCTTATGTTAATTCATCCAATCATCTTGATAGGACTCCTCTTTGTGCATGCGGACCTTCCTGTCATTTTCATAAACGCTTTTATTTGCAAAGATTGATTAGTACTGAGGCGTGTCCTCGTTTACTTAATTTGCACTACTTAGTACATTGCTCCATCAATGTCATTTGGTTCCTTGACATATTCTATTGGGATCTGTCATTATACAACCCATCAAAAAATCTTTCTGAGCAAATCTTCTCTGTCCTTATTGCTTGGCGCTCAGCATTGAGAGGTTAGTGTTAGGACTGGTCGGTCTGGTGTCAGGATGATGTGACTGGGTGGGATATCATGCAACATATCTGCGGCATTATGCCCCAGTACTAGACATCACTATAAACTGCCACACTGCAGACATCGTAGTGATATGACTGGAAAATTGTTAAAGTTACGTTAAGAATATAAAACACACACATACACACACACACACACACACACACACACACACTTAATGCTCTCTTATCTTTGCCGTGGTGTACCTCATCAAAAACCCTCTTTTAACTTCTACTCTTTTATAAGCTCTTCTTGTGTTGTTTTTATGTCTTGTCTACTGACTTACCTAGTACACGCCTTAGTCATTTTTAGAATACGACAGCTGTTGTTCAGTTCATTCACCAGTGTACTGTAATTTCCCATGGTTTAGTTTAGAGGCTGACCGAATACAAAGACCCTGGCCTGTCCCCGCAGGCGTGGAAATAACTCGTCTAGTTTCTACTCATCAATCCAGTGTTGCCTGTCAGCTATTGCTGTACATCTATTAATATACACATTCATATGCGTCTCTCGTGGTAAATGCTGTCAGTCGCACCGTATGACTCCGCACACTTCTATGACTTACAGCTTATCTCTTATTCGACTAAATCTCAAAGAGCCCAAATTATGCTGTTCAACTTCACCATCACTCGCTTCTAATTAACTCGTACTACGATCAACATCATTACCTTCACTAACCGTGACATTCGAGCCCTTGTCGAACGTACTGGTATGGCGTTTCTTTCTCGTGTCTCCAGAACCTAATGTCCGGCATCCACAGCCAGAGTATTCAGACACGATATCAACTGGGCCCTCTCCGCCAACCCTTGTAATACTACCTCTGTATATCGCATTGTCCCAGACATCTCTCTCATAAACAGTTGCCCTGCTGCAACACTTTTAGTCAGATCAGATGATTTTTCTTTGGCCCTTTCAGCGCTTTCTTTAATAAAATTGCCAGGTTCGAGAATCCCTCTCTCTCTCTCTCGCTCTTGTGGCTGTCAATAACTGAATAGATGTATCTAGTCTCAGTAACGTCCCAACCAAGTTACCGATGGTTCCACTGAAAACTACTATCTATTTCAACTGTTCTTCTTCCCGGACCGGTACGTCCTGCTTCTAAATTACATAGCTCACACCTTGACTTCATTCCTCAGTTTATTCACGACAGATAAAACAGTTGACAATACGTTGTTCTGTGCTCATAATAACTCGCTGGCAGCTCTCTTCCAATAAGATATATCCTTTGTAACCAGTTCTTGATGTATTTGGGGCTCTTTTTAGACATGGCTTCGAATCTGTGGTATTACCCCTCATTTAAATTGGTATGTATATAATAATATTTATGTATTGATACAATATTTTATTGAATTGATTTAAAGTTGAAGTTAAAGGACTGTCAAATCGGTTAAAATAGCTATCATTTTGATAGTCTAACATTAGTAATTTATGAGTTCTCCGAAATTGTTTTACTGACGCATTGAACTAAGACAGTTGTGATATTTAACCGTGCGAATTTAGTTTTCAAACAGTTGACGATAATTCTCCATATGACTTGGATGATATTGTATCTTAAGAAAACTGTATCAAGTACGTCTGTGAAGTGTTGGATTAATGTGGCACTCCACAGCTTTGTATATTGCATAGGGTTTAGTTTTTATAGAAAATGAATTTCCCATGTTTTAATCACTGGTTATGCTGGCTATTTAAAAGACCTTTTTTATCTTAAGTATTGTTAAAATGACTTGTAATACCCTTTATTCTGATACATGAGTTTTTTTTAAATGTAATTTGGGTTATAGAGTATACAGCTTGGTCCTACTTCAGATGTGCACTTATCAATAAACTGCTAGCTCAGCTTGGTTGTTTTCACTTCCGAGACTTGTAAAAAAAGAGTCGACAACTTTTTTATTTACTTTTTACATCGTCTGTGTTTCATTCTTTGTTCTTTTACAAGCTGGTATTGTCTATTCTGGCAATTCGTTTCCCCTATTTAATAATTGCAAAAGATAGTGTACTTTTGAATAATTCAGCTAATATTTAGAGCACAAGCCAGCATTCACTGCAGTTAGCTGTGTGATTAGATCACATACAATTTCCACATGTACTATATCCGCAGTACGTAAAGTAACATAGAGTTACGCCAATATTCTCTCCATTGTGCATTCTGCAAATTCAAACAACGTCACCTTACAACTGCTATTCTCTCAGAAGTACACAACATATGTAGGTCGTCCCCATAGCACTTACTGGCTCGATACTGAATTAAACTAAGCGTGACAGTTCAGTACAGGTAACGCTCACAATGACTTGAACAATTCAGCTTTTTATGAAGATTCTGGAATTATGTGTATGAAGTCTTGGATCACACTGGAGTATGATTTACAATTTCAATCCTGGCAAGCACTGCATTTGTAATTTTAAAAAGACTTAATTATTTATAATTTAACAGTAAAATGTCTTGATATGGGTTCAATATAAAATAGATTAAATTCAACATAGCAGAGCATCAATTGGTTTCGATACAATGTGTATCACGATAGTATCGCATGCATACAAACTGACAAATATATAGGCTAACCTATTTTTTGTGAAACAAACATTTTATCAAATTTCAACGTTGGTATGAAAACGACTATATCGGTAAACCGGATATCATTGTTGAATGACAATTATTTTCCTCATACAATGTTTCAGTTTTCTTTTTCCTCTTTTAGCAGCGAAATCCCAAACTAAAACAACACTCTTAATGAAGACCGGCCTAATACATCTTTACTAGCCAATCCTCATACAATATTTCAGTTTTCTTCTTACCTTTTTAGCAGCTAAATCCCAAAGTAAAACAGAACTCTTAAAGAAGACTGGCTTAATACATCTTCGCTAGCCAAGGTTCCGATATGTTAACTCTATTTACAACTTGGCGGATCGAGCATATATTTCTGTGCTTCGAGTCTGTATATTCATTCGATGCGGCCGTCGCATCCAACCAAAATTAAGCTGTTCAAATTTGAACACTGTTCCTACATGATCAAGACAAGGGGAGTACATAACCTGAATGAACTGGTATAAAAATTTTTTTTAAAAAATTCCACTGCCAGTCCGTGTTTGTACAAATGTTTTTCACTCAAACATAACTGAAATGGCTTCTCTCTGGTACGTAGTCATACTTTCGATGTTAAACTTACAAAATATCCTTTTGAAGTCAATTGCCTCCACCATTTTCAGCCGATGTGCAATGCACCACATTTACACGCTGTTAGTTAGGTGGCATTACATACTAATGTATGCAACTCATGAAATCCAAAATATGTCGCTAGGACAAAGTACTAAAACAGCTGCTCGATCCGCCAAGGTGTAGATAGGGTTAACATATCGGAATATGGGCTAATGATGATGGGTCGAATACCGCCGATGTTTTGAAGACAGGCTAAGACTGGTCACGTTGATCATGTAAAACCTGGCAACTGTGCTATAATAATGAGTGTTATTG
Source organism: Sinohyriopsis cumingii (assembly GCA_028554795.2). Lineage (NCBI taxonomy): Eukaryota > Metazoa > Mollusca > Bivalvia > Unionida > Unionidae > Sinohyriopsis > Sinohyriopsis cumingii. The sequence continues at coordinate 1,253,320 of JAPYKE020000047.1, forward strand.
TACATATTACTGCAAACAGACAGCAATAACTTAAATCACAAAATCAGAATTGTATTTCCATTTAAAACTATAACTTAGATAATAAGTCAGAATTGCATTTTTCCACTTAAATCTATAACTTAAGTAACAAGTCAGAACTGTATTTCCTCTTAAACCTATAAATTACATCACAAGTCAGACTGTATAATGATAAAATCAGCGGAAAGTTTATAACGGACCATATGCAGCTTTTACATGATCGCTTGACCACGTGACCAATCTTTGCCTGTGCTCAAAATATCGGTGGTACAAGTCGAGTTTTTCAAGAGTGCTTTTTCAGTTTTGAAATTTAACTGTTAGAAAAAAATAAAACAACGCTGAAATTTAAAGAAAATCTGAGAAAATTGATCATCCAGCAATAACTTTCAGTCATCATCATCATCATCATCATCTTTATTTCCTTCCATGGAAGATTAGATGATATAAGAATAAATCATCTGAATACAATCAATAAATATTAAAACAAAAAACAAAAAAAAAAACATTATATATTAGAATACAAATTCTTACACAATATCAATCAACAAAGTGTTCGTCAACTCATAAGTTGCAAGTTTCAGTACCTTATTTACAGAAGATAGCTGCACACTGCATGACAAAGTATGCTGCATACAGGACGAATAGCTTGGAGTTTTCTTTGTCGATTACTCCTGATGGTAACCTTTTACCTAAAAGATATTGTAGCTGCAGCTCATCTTCTGCATTAAATAACGTAATGTGCAGGCTCAGGGGAAATTTATCAGTAAGGAAATCCCAGAAAGAATTTCGAAAGTTCGACATATAAGGACAACTAACACAATCATGAAGTATCAAGTCTGTATAAACATTCCCACATCTAATACACATATCAAGCTGTGTTTGTGGAACAGCAGCCCACAGTTTAGCTACATATGTAAATACCTTAGTGTGTTGTCTGGTTTTAGCCGACTGCCACACTGAGGCAGGTCGTAAGTATTCGTGTATCGAAGAGAATCTATCAAAATCTGCTTGATTAGACATACGAACTCTCCAGAGGCTATTTTCAAGACCAACAATTTTTGACCTTACAATTTCTTTCCAATTTTGTTTATCTGGAATTTCAGAATGATGTAAATAATCAGCTAGATACCCGAGCAAGTCAAACTTCTTTGAGGTATAATATAAATTTGAAATTAACCCGCAGCTTGACATGCATCCGCTCAAAATGAAGTGAAATAACGCAACGTTAAACACACGTTTAGTATGTACATTGTTAGGCATCAAACACAATCTGTGTAAAAACATCAATTTTCTTCTATCAATTTCGGACTGCGCTGATGTCCATCCTAGCATTCCCAGGGCAATGTCTGATCTTGTATGTATTGGAAAACCTTGTAAATGTTTGGCAAAATACCTCAGAGTTTTATCCAATAAAGCGAGGTCACTTTTTGAAATGTTACACCATTATTCACTTCCATAAAACATTGAAGGGAAAATTACCTTTTTAATTACATTTGCAGCAACCAAAGGATTTAAACCATTCGGTTTAATGCCAATACCAAACAGACCGTGAAAAGATTTTTTTCCTTTCTTGCATGCATCGAGTATTGCGTCATGGGACGTCAGCTTTGAGTTAATCCGGTGACCCAGGTGTGTTGCCGAATCGGTAACCGGCAAACATGACGGGCCAAGATACCATTTCATATTGATATAATTCTTGTATTGGGGTCCGAAAATGATAATGTATGACTTTGTCACACTAAGCTCGAATCGCCACTTATTACTGTAGTCGTATGCTATATCTAACAGCTTTTGTAGATTGCTAGGATATATAGCCAAAAGTGAAATATCATCAGCTAGGGTTGGATTTTCCACAGCTAAGGATCCAATCTTTGCTCCAAATTCACTATTTTCTAACTGTAGCAGCAAGTCATTTATAAATATTGTGTACATCAAGGTTGACAAAACACCCCTTTGTCTCACTCCTTAGCCAATTGAGAACCAATCTGAAAATTGCCCATTTACAAGAACTTTACTCTGTAAATTTGTATACATGTTAAAAAATATCAAAAGGGATTTACCCGTAATTCCCAACGTGAATAATTTAAAAAGCAGTCCTTCGTGCTACACGGTATCAAATGCCTTTTTTGTATCAAGAAAAGCAGCAAAAACCCGTGAACCCATGTTTACATTATATTGTACTGATTGCAACAGCACAAAACTCGCTGTTGTGCAGCCTAAACCTTTTTGGTAACCATGTTGTTGTGAACTGGGTATACTAGAATTAATATCTTTGAGCCAAGTTACCAAAAGTTCATGAATAATTTTCTCAAAGGTTTTGTAGATAACAGGCAGTAAAGTAACAGGCCTGTAACTTCCGAGGGAGTTCTTTGATTTTCTGTTACCTTTGTACAGTGGTATTACTAACCCTTTTTTGCAATCTACAGGTATGTAAGATTGATCAATCATCAGAGTAAATAAAATTGTCATACACTCGATTAGATAGTCGCTGCCATAGATGAAATGTTCATTGCAAATTTGATCATGGCCCGATGCTTTTGATTTCTTTAGACCTTTAATGATTTCTCTTACTTCGTTTAAACTGATACTGGTCTGTAAGGCCTCGATATGGCTTACTTCGTCCTGTAGACCACGATTTAATTCTCTCTCTATAAATTCATAAAAGTTTCCGTCAAAACTATGGTTTAAATTCGGCGTGTGAATGTCCTCATAGCATCTGGCAAAGCCATTTGCGATGGAATCATCATCACGGACACAAACTCCATCAGTTGATAGTTCCTGACAAAAATTTATATTGTTCCCTCTCTTAATGTTGATCATTTTCCAAAAGTGTCTTACATCGCATTCATGTGCTTTTTCAATTTCTTCATACACCTCCCCCATATATTTTTCCACAGCCAGTTTTTGAACGTTTCTAAAGTCTCTCTTCTTATCTTTATATTCTCTGTAAGAATTAAATTGACTACCCCTCGGTCTTCCTTCATTTATCCAAGTATACGCAGCTTGTCTTTTAATTTTATGTGCTTCTCTGAGTTCATTTGACCAATATGGTTTGGCATGATAATTGAATTTAGACTTTGGAAGCGCGATGTCGCTTGACTGCTGTATTGCATTAACAATGTGCCGGTAAAAGCTATCAACATTGTCCGAAATAGTATCTATATCTAAAGTTTTCAGGCGAAGGTCCAGCTCAGATTGATAATTTTTCAAGATATCAGCGTTTAATTTATTCCAGGCTATGTTGTTTCTCTTCATAGACTGTCTGAAGTCTCTCCCACAGGTCACTGTACGAAGGGAAGTAAGGACAGGGAGGTGGTCAGATATCACGTGCTCTTCATGATCTGAAACAATGTGCACACTTCGTAATCTACCTATGCATTGACCTGACAGTACAAAATGATCAATCATCGTCCTTGAAGGGTGAACGTATAACGGGAACCAGTGCATATTATTAAATGTCCAGCATTCACTAGATTACACTGGTCAACAGTGAAATCATTACTGACTTGAAAAGGCCCTAATCTGTAGTATTTTGGTGTGCCGAACACGAATATAACCGTGAAAAATTTGTATTGGCTCTCGTTTTGAAGATATTCATATACCTCATTTTCTATGTTTCACTGTGTAAATTTCTCCAGTAGGACTGCAGCAACATCCGGAATAATGATGTAACATTGCATAATACCATCATGCTCACATCATCCACAGTTGATTGCATCATTTTCTGATGCAATGCAATACTAATGCCATGCGGCTGCTGAAGTAAGTTGACGTCAGCAGTGTACTATACATGTGTAGGCCTATTATACTAATGCCAGGCGGCTGCTGAAGCTGACGTAAGCAGTGTACTATATAAAGCCCAATCAGATAGGTTCAGCATTTAAAATATTTTAGACGTTGTGCGAGACAGTTCAAGCTACTGTTACATAAAACTTATTATTTTATCCATTTACGTACAATAAAGAACAGTAATGCCTTGAAAGTGTGTTAATACCGCGGACAATTTTTGCTATATTTGTGGGGAAGTGACATTTGCCAACCAGAAGAAAAGTATCAATTCTCAAGTGAAGAAGGCATATCATCTTTACTTCGGATGCAAGGTTGGTGACCAAGACAAGCATTGGGCTCCGCATATATGCTGTGCTACATGTACAACACAGCTTTCACAGTGGTTGAATTGCAAAAGGTCATCAATGCCGTTTGCAGTCCCAATGGTGTGGAGAAAGCCAAGCAACCACCTAAATGACTGTTACTTCTGCTTGGTTCCTCCTCTTTCCGGCGGAATAACGAAGCGAAAGAAGTCGAGAATAGTCTACCCAAACATTCCGTCTGCATTGAGACCAGTTCCACATGGTGAGGGACTTCCTATTCCAGAACCTCCAGCAGAATATTCTCTTGATTCATCTGACGAAGACAAAGGTGAGTCGACCTGTTCTTCTCCTGGTCCATCAGCATGCAGTGATCCAGATTTTCACTGTGGTGCATCATCAACCCCACACAGAATAACACAGGAAGAACTAAATGACCTGATTCGTGATTTGGACTTATCAAAGAACAAGGCAGAATTGCTAGGATCAAGACTCCAACAATGGAATCTTCTAGAAGAAGATGTCACAATTACTGCATATCGAAAGCGCCACCAGCAATTGGAGCCTTTCTTCAGAAAGGAAAGTAATCTGATATTGAGGGCCTCATGAATGCTTTAAAAATCACTCATGACCCACAAGAATGGAGACTATTTGTGGACTCTTCGAAACTGAGTCTCAAGGCTGTGCTTTTGCACAATGGAAACATTCTTCCATCTATTCCAGTAGCGTATGCTGTCCACATGAAAGAGACATACGATAACTTAAGGCAGCTACTGAATTCCATTGAGTATAACAAGTACAGCTGGCACCTCTGTGGTGATTTGAAGGTAGTTGCCCTTTTAATGGGACTGCAGCAAGGATATACAAAATACATGTGTTTCTTATGCGAGTGGGATAGCCGAGCAAGGGAAATGCACTACATGAGGAAGGAATGGACTCACAGGCAGAATGTAACCATTGGAGAGAAGAATATCCAACACCCAGCTCTGGTTGAGGCTCAGAAAATCTTGCTACCACCCCTTCACATCAAACTAGGTTTGATGAAGAACTTCGTGAAAGCCATTGACCGGACTTTGCCAGCATTCCGATACCTGCATGAAAAATTCCCTCGACTCAGCGAAGCAAAGATTAAAGAGGGAGTTTTTGTGGGTCCTCAGATTCGAGAGCTTTTCAAAGATGACCGGTTCAACAACTTGCTGGAAGGTGACGCGAAACAAGCATGGAATGCTTTTCGCCTAGTTTCTACAAACTTCCTCGGAAATGTTAGGGCAGAAAACTATAAGGAACTAGTAGAAGACATGTTGATGAAGTATAAGAAACTTGGCTGCAATATGTCTCTAAAGATTCACTTCCTTCATTCCCATTTGGATTTCTTTCCTAGCAACTGTGGTATTGTTAGTGATGAACACGGCGAACGTTTTCATCAAGATATCCCAACAATGGAACAAAGATACCAGGGAAAATGGTCCACTACAGTGCTGGCTGACTACTGCTGGACACTCCTCAGAGATGCTCCCGAACAGCTGTACAAGAGACAGGCGAAGAAATCTAAGATGTAGTCAATGACTTGATTTTTTATAGGTAGGCTATTACAGTTGACCTTTTACTATTGGAATGCATTTCGTTATGTAAACATTAATTTCTTGCAGATTACAAAAAAACTAGAGCCAATTTTGCAATTTGACTGTCATATTCGTGTTCAGCACATAAAAATTGATAAGAATTGACTAATTTTATTTCAGTAACATGACTTTTGTAAAAATTTGTTGTCCAGTGTTATTATATCGCAAGAACTCATGAATATTCTATCTTTGTAATCTCTGAAAGTGTCTGGTTCAGCTACTGCATTGAAATCACCAGTAAAATACACGTCCCCCAGCTGTGAGTACTGATCATAGAGATTTTGAATCAACTCAGTTTGCACTTTGTAACAATCTATGCCATATAATAGGGTCGGCATATATACACAAAAATATATACATTTTGCATATCGGGAAATCTGAATTCTATGCCAACAACTCTGTCACTATTAACTTCATCTATAAAGTTAGCATATCTCATGAGAGAAGTTTTGCAGAAGATTGCAACTCCTCCTTTACCACATTTTATTAACGTGCTATTAGAGGAAATATCCTCTGCCTTAGCAGTGCATTTATAATCAGAACGAATAGTATCGCAAAATGGAAGTATGTGCTGTAATAGTTTATGTTCAGTTACGCAAGTTACGTCAACATTATATTTATCCAGCATTGCACTAAAGCTAAGAGCAGAGGACATAATTCCTCTAACATTCCAGGTCAGTATATTAAGATTCATATTAACTTGCAATATAGGCATATTAATACTTATGCATTGTGAAAGCAGGACTAAAATGACAAAGATGACAAAACACATTAACTTACGACAGAACATAATGGCAAATTTATGAACAATTGACTGTCACCCTAGTCAAGGAATATCGCATCCTGCACCTTCATTTGCCTCCTGATCGCGATTGCTAAACCTGTCTCGCCAAGATTGATTCCCATACCACCTTCTTACATAAACACCTTTTGGCCATATTACATCATTTTCAACAGTGTTGCAGTCTGAATTATATACAGTCAGCTTGGCCGATAGACAATTACGTCTACTGTGGATAAACTTTATGGATAACGGATCTATATCGTATTCTTTCAAGAATTTACCGAGGCCTTCAGCGGCCGTCGCATCCAATCAAAATTAAGCTGTTCAAATTTGAACACTGTTCCTACATGATCAAGACAAGGGGAGTATATAACCTGAATGAACTGGTATAAAAAAAAAATTTTTAAAAATTCCACTGCCAGTCCGTGTTTGTACAAATGTTTTTCACTCAAACATAACTGAAATGGCTTCTCTCTGGTACGTAGTCATACTTTCGATGTTAAACTTACAAAATATCCTTTTGAAGTCAATTGCCTCCACCATTTTCAGCCGATGTGCAATGCATCACATTTACACGCTGTTAGTTAGGTGGCATTACATACTAATGTATGCAACTCATGAAATCCAAAATATGTCGCTAGGACAAAGTAAAACAACAGCTGCTCGATCCGCCAAGGTGTAGATAGGGTTAACATATCGGAATATGGGCTAATGATGATGGGTCGAATACCGCCGATGTTTTGAAGACAGGCTAAGACTGGTCACGTTGATCATGTAAAACCTGGCAACTGTGCTATAATAATGAGTGTTATTGTACATATTACTGCAAACAAACATCAATAACTTAAATCACAAAATCAGAATTGTATTTCCATAAAACTATAACTTAGATAATAAGTCAGAATTGCATTTTTCCACTTAAATCTATAACTTAAGTAACAAGTCAGAACTGTATTTCCTCTTAAACCTATAAATTACATCACAAGTCAGACTGTATAATGATAAAATCAGCGGAAAGTTTATAACGGACCATATGCAGCTTTTACATGATCGTTTGACCACGTGACCAATCTTTGCCTGTGCTCAAAATATCGGTGGTACAAGTCGAGTTTTTCAAGAGTGCTTTTTCAGTTTTGAAATTTAACTGTTAAAAAAAATAAAAACAACGCTGAAATTTAAAGAAGATCTGAGAAAATTGATCATCCAGCAATAACTTTCACTCATGCCAACATTGAAATTAGTTCAGATGTTAAGCGCACAATTCCCTCGAAGCCAAACATGTTCTTTAGAACCTGCAAATTATTTCGACGACATTTAAAATATTCAGTCAGCAAAATTTGAAGGCATTCTACACACGGCATCATACTAACCCATATTTCTTCATCAACATCTCTAGGATTTTGACATGTCTGAACCAGGCGAGCGATTTCGGGCCCACTTGAGTCTATTGCTTTCTTTTGAGCATTGTAAGGTCTCTCTTTTTCTATTTACTTATATACGTAATAAACCAAGTTGTTTTGCTCCATATTTTTTACGCAGCAAATGTCATTTGGATGTGCATCCCACACATTTACTGAGTTTTGAAATCGATAAATGGCATACTATTAAGCAATTATTTGTATTCTTTATATACTTATTTTCACAAATAACCAACAAGAACAGTTGGATAAATTGTGATAGCACATGAAATGGACCAAATTAAAATTGTTCTCATTTATGCAAATTCAGGGGAGACATAATGTCAAAGCATACTTATTAATTTCTTGATATTTGTTGCTTTTTCTTTAACTGTCTTTTTTTCGATGGAGTGACAGATACAATTATACCCTATTTTCTGTTGTATAGTGTCAGTGTGTGACGGCCCCTACACATTGTTTGTATTTATGTATGTTGTATAGTGTCAGTGTGTGACGGCCCCTACACATTGTTTGTATTTATGTATGTTGTATAGTGTCAGTGTGTGACGGCCCCTACACATTGTTTGTATTTATGTATGTTGTATAGTGTCAGTGTGTGACGGCCCCTACACATTGTTTGTAATTATGTATGTTGTATAGTGTCAGTGTGTGACGGCCCCACACATTGTTTGTATTTATGTATGTTGTATAGTGTCAGTGTGTGACGGACCCTACACATAGTTTGTAATTATGTATGTTGTTTAATCTAAAGAAAAGCCTCTGTAACTAAGTTCACCCCTATGTGGTTACGTGAGAAAACTTGCCAGTAATTCTGGTGTTTTCCCGGGTTCTTACTCCATTAATTATACTGGCCGCCATGTACGACATTTCTTAGAAGAATGGTGTTAACCCCCCCCCCAAAAAAAAAAATAAAAAATAAAAAAAAATAAAATAAATTAAAAAAAAAACAAGAACTAAATTAGCCATTGTGGATGATTAATTGAGTTTGATTAATTCTTTTTACACTTACAATAAAGTTATTTCGTTGTTTGTTACCCCATTCTATAATTTAAAGGTTTCTCTTCTTCTTTCTTGGTATATCAACGTTTGTAAAGGTCTTGCTTTGCAAGATGTAAACCAGAGTTCGATATGTGGCTCCACTACATACTCCGTGACAAAGACCACTTCACGCCTCCACCTTAGCCACCAAATATGCTGTATGTAGATTATAGGGACTTGTCCAAATGATGTAGAATAAGTAAACTTAATCTCTTTAAACGATTTCGGACGATTTACAAATATATTTTAATGTACACAGAGATGAATATTGTACAGCACATCATCACCATCACCACTACTTACAATAATAATAATAATAATAATAATAATAATATCATTGAAGAAGAAGAAGAATCCGACTTTATGAAATAAAAAGAACATAAGGAACGAACCGACATATGCTAAATTAATAATACTGCCTACACTATAATCATCTAGTTACACTCATGCTATCTATTTATCTGCAGTTTTGTCCTTCTGTCACTCCTGTATTATATCTTCCAATCTACTCGTTTAAATCTTACCTGTATATAAAGACCATCTGCGTACAAAACTCACTTTCAGCTGATCTTGTGAATCACCTTTGCTAGTGTATTGACAATTGTATACAGACTGTACCACGATTTGTTAAGGCATTTCATGAAAGCTAGACTAGCTCCTTAAAGAAATGGAATGCTGTGAAAGATATTTTAAACTGATGCATGTATAAGTAAATGCTACCTTGAGCACTGGTGCAACTTATTTCTTTTAAACATGACACGTTTTCTATATGTCCTGTAATTAGCCGAGAAAGCCTGTTTTCCATTTATATATGTTTGAGGAGTAACTCGGATTTTTACTTTTTATTTCGTTCAGCTTATTTTTGTTTGACAGCTTTCAAGGGATACATACTCCATTAAAAATATAGTCAAATTCATGTGGCAATATCAACAAAAATATACAAGTATCCTAATAGCAGCAAGGCACTAGACTAAATTAATAATTATTCAGTAAATATGTTACAAGTCAACCTTTTTGAAAAAAATTATTTTCGAATGTTTGCTAGTAAATTTAAGAAAAAAAATATTTTTAAGTTTTGGAGAAATCACAGTCAGGAAATATCACTAGATTAACAATAATTTCTGTTCTTTCACGAAGCAGTTTTCAAATAAAATATGGTAACTATTTGGTTTGCGCTCCTTTATAATAAGTTTTCATAGCTTTCCCTCAGGAAACATCTTATATACTACTCAGCTTTACTGCTCTTTTCGGAAAGAGTGCTGAAAGCAAAGCACTTCCCTTGCGGAACTACATGTATTTATGAGTGTTGTTCATTACTGACCCTTTTAACAACTACATATATTTTATGTATGCTGTACATTAATGTTCTCTTGACAACAACATATATTTTATGTATGCTGTACATTAATGTTCCCTTGACAACAACATATATTTTATGTATGCTGTACATTAATGTTCTATTGACAACTACATATATTTTATGTATGCTGTACATTAATGTTCCCTTGACAACTATATATATTTTATGCATGTTGTACATTAATGTTCCCTTTGACAACTACATATATTTTATGCATGCTGTACATTACTGTTTCCTTGACAACTACATATATTTTATGTATGCTGTACATTAATGTTCTATTGACAACTACATATATTTTATGTATGCTGTGCATTACTGTTCCCTTGACAACTACATATATTTTATGCATGCTGTACATTACTATTCCCTTTGACAACTACATATATTTTGTGCATGCTGTACATTACTGTTTCCTTGATGACTACATATATTTTATGTATGCTGTACATTACTGTTCCCTTTGACAACTACATATATTTTATGCATGCTGTACATTACCGTTCCCTTTGACAACTACATATATTTTATGCATGCTGTACATTACTGTTTTCTCGACAACTACATATATTTTATGTATGCTGTACATTAATGTTCTATTGACAACTACATATATTTTATGTATGCTGTACATTACTGTTCCCTTGACAACTACATATATTTTATGCATGCTGTACATTACTATTCCCTTTGACAACTACATACATTTTGTGCATGCTGTACATTACTGTTTCCTTGATGACTACATATATTTTATGTATGCTGTACATTAATGTTCCCTTGACAACTACATATATTTTATGCATGCTGTACATTACCGTTCCCTTTGACAACTACATATATTTTATGCATGCTGTACATTACTGTTTCCTTGACAACTACATATATTTTATGTATGCTGTACATTAATGTTCTATTGACAACTACATATATTTTATGTATGCTGTACATTACTGTTCCCTTGACAACTACATATATTTTATGCATGCTGTACATTACTATTCCCTTTGACAACTACATATATTTTGTGCATGCTGTACATTACTGTTTCCTTGATGACTACATATATTTTATGTATGCTGTACATTACTGTTCCCTTTGACAACTACATATATTTTATGCATGCTGTACATTACCGTTCCCTTTGACAACTACATATATTTTATGCATGCTGTACATTACTGTTTTCTTGACAACTACATATATTTTATGTATGCTGTACATTAATGTTCTATTGACAACTACATATATTTTATGTATGCTGTACATTACTGTTCCCTTGAAAACTACATATATTTTATGCATGCTGTACATTACTATTCCCTTTGACAACTACATATATTTTGTGCATGCTGTACATTACTGTTTCCTTGATGACTACATATATTTTATGTATGCTGTACATTAATGTTCCCTTGACAACTACATATATTTTATGCATGCTGTACATTACCGTTCCCTTTGACAACTACATATATTTTATGCATGCTGTACATTACTGTTTCCTTGACAACTACATATATTTTATGTATGCTGTACATTAATGTTCTATTGACAACTACATATATTTTATGTATGCTGTACATTACTGTTCCCTTGACAACTACATATATTTTATGCATGCTGTACATTACTATTCCCTTTGACAACTACATATATTTTGTGCATGCTGTACATTACTGTTTCCTTGACAACTACATATATTTTATGTATGCTGTACATTAATGTTCCCTTGACAACTACATATATTTTATGCATGCTGTACATTACCGTTCCCTTTGACAACTACATATATTTTGTGCATGCTGTACATTACTGTTTCCTTGACAACTACATATATTTTATGTATGCTGTACATTAATGTTCCCTTGACAACTACATATATTTTATGCATGCTGTACATTACCGTTCCCTTTGACAACTACATATATTTTATGCATGCTGTACATTACTGTTTCCTTGACAACTACATATATTTTATGTATGCTGTACATTACTGTTCCCTTGACAACTACATATATTGTATGCGTGCTGTAGATTACTGTTCCCTTGACAACTACATATATTGTATGCATGCTGTGCATTACTGTTCCCTTTGACATCTACATATATTTTATGCATGTTGTTATATTTGACACAGATCATTTGAATAAATGTGCACTCAGTTCCACTGAGGAAGAATTTAACTTATTCATTAAAGTTCTATCAGAAAATAAAGCTGGTTTTTACTCCATTTATTTAAATGTCTGTTTCATACTAATCTTTTCGCTGAGTTTCCGCAAGGAGCAATTTTGATATAATGTTCTCAATTACTGATACATCAGGAAATAATTTTGTTTTCGCTTTATCTCTACAGTGTTTGAAACATGGGAACATTGTAGTATTCTACGTATATCCACCCATAAGCATACTTTTAAAATATAGTCGAGACAGGAAGACGCGTCATATCTATAACGGATATATCAGCTTTACTGATCGTTGAATAGAAGAGCTTACAGGATGACTTGTTGTCCGTCTTCAGTGTGTTTCGACGTCTGTCCGTCCGTTTGCTTTTGTTTGCTATCGCTCTTCCGCATCAAGTACTTAGAAGAGTGCGTTGAAGCGTTATATACACCTTAATCCCATTGTCTAGTTCGTCCCAAATGAAAATTGTGCCGCTTAGACATCCAATATGATCACCAGAACAGCCATCATTAAATTTTGTTATCATTAGTCCGTTTGCTTAAACGATCATATCAACATGGAGTTTTCACAAAAAACTACTTCTTATATTACATGGCCACCGTCGCTACTCGTCCAAGATAGCTAATCATATCGGCATTGGACTTGTACCAAAATATGTTTAATAATGTCTAGGTGGTACTAAATGAAAAGTTTGCCGACATTCAGTATGGCCACAATGGCAGCCATCTTGAAAATCTTGCTTTGGCTACTCCCCTAGATGGGAAATCATATCGAGAAAAGGTTTTCAGTAAAAGGCTAATGATTACATCCTGCTGAAACTTGAACGAAAATTGCCCCAGTACTACTCCTCCTAAATGGAAAGTCATATCGACATATCGTTTTAATTAGAAGACTGGTTATGATATAAAGTTGGACCTGTGTAAAATTGGTGCCGATCTGAGTTCTAATACAGCAACGGTAGTAGTCATCTTGGAATTTTTGCTATCGATACTCTTACTCTTCAAAACTGATGGTCACATCGACATGGGATTTTCTCCAAAAGACTTTCCAAAATATACAGTTGATCGTCGATAACAACGGTGCCCCTCAGATATACAACATTTTTGTAACAGTGACTAATTTTATCGCTCAAGAATATCAACATTCAGAGGTTAAAAAGAAGGTGCGGGTCCATCTTGAATTCATAAAAATTCGTTTCCGACATTACAGAGACAGTCCTTTATTATAGTGTTTCTACTTCTTGTATTATGACCCCCGCATCACTACCAGGATGGAGGGGCTGGTGGAGAATAGTGTTTGACATGTGCAGTGGAAAGCATGGGGTTTGCCATTGCATTTGTTTTATTTTGATATATTTGTTTTATTTTATAGCTGCAAGTTCTACATTAGTTCTCACAAAGTTTCATCGGAAAACAAGTTCTCTTCTCCGTTACGGTTCAGAAAATGAATTTGACGATTGCCTGATTTTAATTAATTTACCGTTTCCCTCAAGAAATAGTGCAAGAAACTTTTCTACATTGATGCTTTCTTTCGAAAATAGATGACTTTTCTTGTATTTTCTTTTCTTTCTTTTCTTGCTGAATATCGCTGCTTAGATGACTGCTTGATTACCGCTTTGTATTAATGTTCCACACGTGCTTCCTTAGAGAATAATTTGATATGCCGGTTTTCGTTGCTTTTGAATCCTAAAGACAGAAGGACTTTGGCCAAGTCGAGTGTCATGATGGTTAAATCAGCTGCTTTCTACGAAATTGTTTTTACCGAGTTCCTCAGGAAACAATATCGTACCGTTCTTCATTATTGTTCCCTGAGAAAATATTGTAAGATTTTGCAGAACTTAGTCTGATGACTGCACGCCTATTATTCTTTTTACATGGGCTTTTCAAAGTTTCCTCAAAAAAGAGTTTACTCTCCTCGTTTACTGTTCTAACAGGATATACATAAAGTTTTAACTATTTGCGATTAGTTGAATGCATGGTGACTGATTTACAAGATGTCGTTACGTCATGGAACGATGTGATAAACATTCATTACTATTCCCACAGGAAATGTCGAAGGTTTTTCCAGAATTGGGTTAGATGACCGCATGAATACAGACTTATCTGCATCTTTTGCTCACCCATGATGAACCCTGTTAATTTTAGGATCAGTGCTCCAATGTCAAGGCCACAGTTGATACAAAAAAAATCATGATTACATTTCCATATGATTATTTAAGTTTTAGTAAACAAATCTCAACTCCCCTTGGAATATTCATAAGCTTTAACGCAAGAAAACCCCAACTGATTATGGAATCATTGACTCCAATGTTAAGGACATTGTTTCTATCTGCAATTCATTTTGAATAATAACATGCGTTAAAGATTGCGTGTGTGTGTGTGTGATATAAGGATTTTTAACGTAGCTTTAAAAACTTTTCAGTCATATCGCTACGATGTCTGCAGTGTGGCAGTTTATAGTGATGTTTAGCATTGGGGCATCATGCCGCAGACATGTAGCATGATGTCCCACCCAGTCACATTATCCTGACACCAGGCCGACCAATCCTAACACTAACCTCTTAATGATGAGCGCCTAGCGAGGCAGCTGTTAGTAAAAATTTTGTAAGTCTAGTCTTTACTTTGATTCGGCCATGGTTTGAACCCACGACCTCTCGCTTCCGATGCATACGCTCTAACCACTAGGCCACCGGTGCGGTGCACCGCGTTAAAGATACCATAATTTAACACAATTTAGTAATGCTATCCTGCTTATCGCCAGCAAGAACACAACTGATTGGAGATTAGTATCTCCAAGGTCAAGGTTAATAGCATTAATGATATTTTCCCATCGAATCACAATAATTTATGCATTACACAAAGCATTTGTATTAAATTTTGTGCACATTATCTCCTCCACCTAGGTAAGAGCCATGTTCATTCTGAGATGTTTATCTACAATGTAGTTGATAATAACGAAATATTTTAATTTTATTCTGGATCAAACTTAAGCTCTGTTGAATTGGTTTTACAAGACGTCGCACAATCACACTATCTGAATATGAACCTTTCGATTTGAAAAATAGTAACTTGATCTTCGCGGTCAACTTATAATTTTTAAGTTCCTGCTTTCACTTTCAAATGTAAAAAATAACGTGTTATTTCTTTTACACATTTCGTTTACTGTCTGGTACTGAACGTGATTTATCCTAAAGTTTAATATGATTCTCTTATTTTCTTGTTAGCCATGGAAGTGTTACTTGCGACCTCGTACTCAATATGTATTACCCGATAAGTATAGGTGTGAAAGTTTACTTGCTGGATCGGTCAACTGGTCAGTCAGGATCCAACTGTCTGATGTATGACTGCTATACAATATAAGGAACTTCATTTCTCCGAACTGTTTCGACCAATTTTCATTAATAAAAAAAATTTTATCACTCCCTCGGGCAGGGCCTTACAGCAAAGCCGTCGTTTCGGCTGCCGCGCTCAAATTGGCCCCCAAAATTAGACATAATACGATGACTCTACTGGCTAGGTCCGCTGCCAGCGTGGCGCCTTGGACAACGCAAGCTATATGGTCAGGACTGCACATATTTAAGTTTTTTTGTAAATCACCATGACATTTTCTGTAAGAAGAGAAATGACTATCAAACAATCAAAAGATATAGCTTTATTATTGTTGAAAGGTTGATTCTCAGTATTTCCGCAAGTGCCAAACAATGACGATGAAGCGGTTAGTTCAGCATGTACTGTATATCAAAGAATGACTGACCAATAGCCATATAGAAAATTCCGATTAAGCCTTGTATCCTACAATACATTCAGTAATTTTGTCACACAGTGGTCCTAGACTCTTCTATTTCCTTATGGTATAATACTGATGTAGATACAGTATCGGATGGGGCTGCATGATGAAGTCCAAGAAATTCTCGGAAATCCATGTCAGGGATGTTAATAACAAGATCGATTCGATTCAGTTCTGCTAGCATAATAGCACCTGTATTTTCCGCCAAAGACAACTGAGAGTTAGTCTCACTGCGGACACTATGCCTGTCATTTTCATCAATACCCGAAGAAGACGGTATATTAGTGGTCATTCCGGTCACACTTATAACATCACCACCATATTTCTGAATTTCGTTGAACTCTTCCACAACAATGTCATCGATTGGCCAGTCCTGTTTGTACTTATCCAAAAGTTCTCCGATGCAAATTTTAAAGTTCGGGTTCGACTTGTCAAGCGATGGTGGAACGTGGGTTTGGAACACGACGTTCATGAAAATCCACGGCAGAAATCCTCCTGCCAATGTGGCTAGCAGTTGGTTGGTGGCTGATAATTGATACGTTTCTCCAAAGGCCAGCACAATGACCAACACAAACAGTAGGAACGCAACTATTGTGCTAAACTCACCAAAAGCGCGCAAGTAATTAAATAACAGCTCTCCGGGACAAGAGTAATACGGCATTTTGCAGGCATCAAAAAAGAACTTTCTGGGAATAAATGGCATGTCATTTGCGCTAAGGAAAAGAACTAACCTGGATGTCCTCCATCTCAGATAACCAGATTCTGTTTTGACCAAGGACACTGGATCTTCCAGTGCTTTTAAGTCATCTGTCTTTACTCTAAAGGCTAGACTGCGTTGTTGATCTCCAGGAAAATGCATACCTTCGTCGACATTTTCTTTGGGAAGCTCCTGCAATACTGTATTGATAGTCTTGTTAACGCTTAGATATCGGTCCACTACGTATTTAAAACAGCTGTTTGCATACATGGCCATTATAAATATTAACGATATATATGTCAAAATTGTGTCTACATTGAGAATAATCCCCATCAATGTGTAAACCGCCATTTCCACGTAAAATGAGACGATTTCGGTTAGGAGAAAGATGACAGAATACACGGAAATCAAGCATACAGTGATAACAAGAAGCTGTAAGCATCGGCTCTTCTTCGTCTTTAGCTCTTGTTCGTATCTTTCCAATGTCTCCGTCCACGCGATATGCTTCATGCCTGTTTTGTCTCGTATAATGTTCAACCATTGGTCAAGCTTAGAGCATATACGATTATTCGTCAGTTTTGTGCCCTGGGGCAGAATGAACACGATAAAATGAGCAAACATGCGTAATGTCAAATTAACGGTGGGGAATAGGTAAAACGAGAGAATCATCAGCAAATAGGGTAAAGCAATAATCCAAAATATCATTCCCAAGCATATCCCCACAATTCCTAAAGATGTGCATGGCTTGAGCAGCATGGACGCCGACCAACCAAATACCTCAGAAATATTTGCTTCACGCATATCCATGAAACATTTTTGAATGACAAGCAAGAATCGTTGTCTTACTTTCTCCTTTACAATTCCATATAAAATATATTCAACTGATAATATGACGTATATTACAATAAATAATATATGTGACGGGGTCAAATACAACGTAACGCTGCCTGGAAATAACAGCGATAGTCCTCTACGCGAAGCAACATCTCTTTGGGCGTTCATTTCCTCGTGCTCATACTGGTAATATAAATAAACCCTTACAATCCAGGGCGTGGCGAGAATCAGCATCACGATACACATCATTAACTTGCTCAGAAACATGTGCCAGGGAATCCGCATTGACCTTTGATGCAGCAGAAACATGTCCCCATAACAGCACTCTGACACAGAGGGACGCTCGCGAATTTTGCACCTTACAAACGAATCGTAAAGAGACTTTAGCAGACCAACAGGCGCATCATCTTCGGGAATCAAGCGTTGTCCTTCGACTCTCATATGAATTTCTGGAATTTTCAGATTATATACAATATCATGTTTTAAAACATGTAACGTTTCTTTGAATCTTGGCATGTATCTAAATCTGGATGCATTGGTGGTTATCCTTGCGTCGGGATATTTCTTTGGTGTTTTCGTCAATAAAACGTTTAGGCTGAGAGGTTTGTTTCCAAGACGATGCATGTACGTACTGGCAACGTTTTTTACTCTATAAAATGTTTCGGGAACCAGTCTCGGACTGGCCAGAATGACATACAGTTTTAACAGAAAAATGATGGTGAACAACATATTTAACCATAAGTCTCTGGTCACATCTTCACATTGAATGGTACCGTCCGAGTTTTTATGACAACATTTGTAAAAAAAATGTGCGACTCCGTTGTTGTCTGCTATGTGGATATTACATATAGCATCACCCACTTCGTTTTTCTTCGAATTGTTTAAAAGGAGCTCTCTAACAGCACTCTCAAAGGTAGACACGTTCATTTTCTCGATGCAGTTTGGAATGGATTGGATTAGGTTTATGTCCATTTTCTGGGTATTCAATGACAACGTTGAAAGCGACAACATTTCATAGTTATGTTTAAGTAAGAGTAATCCCTTACCAAGACGACCTCGTGCTCGAACCCAGTGAGTAGGTTTGTAGATATTTCCTTGCTCGAAGCCCAGAATGTTTCCACTCCCTCCAGGAAAATGTATCTTAAAAACCAGTACCTTTGTATCTTTTGTCATTTGCGAGTCAAGTTTGGTCGGTAGATCGTCGCTTTCCGTCTTAAAAGTACAGTTAATATTCGACAAGACGTGCAGTTCTGAAGTAAAAGTTACCTTTTCATTAAATTCCGTGGACACATCGTAATCCACGACGGTTATGTTAGACACAGGTAGTCCAAAAACATTCAGTATCAAATAATTCCCTAGCGTAAGACACAGCAAAAACTGCATGTTTATCGTTGAAATCACCGCCCACTTACTGCCGTCTGTCATTTTGCGGACATCCGTCCTAGTTCGTAAGCGACTGTAAAAACGTGCTACTATTCACTCAAGCAAATATATGCTAATAAACTGTCAGCGAATCATAAACATGTTTATACAGCCCAAAGGTATGTTCCAATTGATACTGCAGGGATATCATGCGTTTTTGTTCTTATCGGCTCACTTGATGGACATATTAGAGAGAATAAGTGAAATAAGGTAATTACAACTCGTGCGTGTATGAACAATTTCCAACCATTGCGAAGTTGTGATTATTCAAGGACACACTTTTTATTAGTAAAATTTGGCATAAGAAAATTAATACATTACTAAATCGTTTACTCAGGAACCGACGAGAGAGAGAGAGAGAGAGAGAGTATATCATACTGTCGTAAGAAAATTACAGCTTGAGGTTGGGCCAGAATTATTGTAAATTATTTTAAATTGATATTTTCATATTATTATGAGCCCTTAAAAACCGTTAGAATGATTATGACGAATACGTGACTTTTTATTCGCTATTTGTGCATCATGCATAACGTTTCTTCATCTTGTTCAAATGTTCCAATAATTCATGCAGATATTAAAGTCACTTGTGATATTTACATAAACAATAAACATGCTCCCCTCCCCTCCGGAACCCTTACACGGCATTTGTAGGAGTGAATGGCATCATTCGATTTTCACTGTATTTAATACTTGTATAACTATTATTTACATTCTTCCCACCCAACTCCACATTTCTTGATGTACGCTGGACTCCTTAGAGCATTGTTTGGTGAAAACTTCCTCATCCTGATTAAACTGGCAAACGATACGTAGTGTACACAAACTTGTAAATCAATTGTGTCAATTCTCACTTCGTTAGAGTGACTTTTGTATAGTTTTGAACAACAACATGACAAATAAGCGGACTGAACATGTATGCATTTACAACGCTACTTATTGACAGTAATGCATAATCATAGCATAAAGGGGGTGGGTGGGATTAAGAGTAGTGGCATTGTACTAATGTAAACGGATGAGGGAGACTAAGAGCAGTATCAGAGTTACTAATATAATATAAAGGGGGTGGGGGCTAAGAGCAGTATCAGAGTTACTAATAGAAAGGGGGTGGGGGCTAAGAGCAGTATCAGAATTACTAATATAAAGGGGGTGGGGGCTAAGAGCAGTATCAGAGTTACTAATATAAAGGGGGTGGGGGCTAAGAGCAGTATCAGAGTTACTAATAGAAAGGGGGTGAGGGCTAAGAGCAGTATCAGAGTTACTAATATAAAGGTGGTGGGGGCTAAGAGCAGTATCAGAGTTACTAATATAAAGGGGGTGGGGGCTAAGAGCAGTATCAGAGTTACTAATATAAACGGAATGGGAGCTAAGATCAACAGCAGAGTTACTATTATAAAGAGTGCTGGGGGCTTAGAGCAGCAGCAGAGTTACTAATATAAAGGGGGTGGGGGATAAGAGCAGTAGCAGAGTTACTATTAAAGAGGGGTGGGGCTAAGAGCAGTAGCAGGGTTACTAATAAAAAGGGGTGGGGCTAAGAGCAGCAGCAGAGTTACTAATATAAAGGGGGTGGGGGCTAAGAGCAGTAGCAGAGTTACTATTATAAAGGGGTGGGGGCTAAGAGCAGCAGTATAGTTGCAAATATAAAGGGGGTGGTGGCTAAGAGCAGCACCAGAGTTACTAATATAAAGTGGGTGGGGGCTAAGAACAATAGCAGAGCTACTAATATATAGGTGGAGTGGGCTTAGAGCAGCAGCAGAGTTACAAATATAAAGGGGGTGGAATATAAGAGCAGTAGCTGAGTTACTATTATAAAGGGGGTGGGGGGCTAAGAACAGTAGCAGAGTTATTAATTTAATGGGGTGAGGGCTAAGAGCAGTAGCAGAGTTATCAATGTAAAGGGGATGGGGGCTAAGAGCAGTATCAGAGTTACTAATATAAAGGGGGTGGGGGCTAAGAGCTGTAGCAGAGTTACTAATTTTAAAGGGGGTGGGGGCTACGAGCAGTATCAGAGTTACTAATATAAAGGGATGGGGCTTAGAGCAGCAGCAGAGTTACTAATATAAAGGGGGTGGAGGATAAGAGCAGTAGCAGAGTTACTAATATAAAGGGGGTGGGGGCTAAGAGCAGTAGCAGAGTTATTATTATAAAGGGGTGGGGGCTAAGAGCAGTATCATAGTTACTATTATAAGGGGAGGGGGAATGGGCTAAGAGCAGTAGCAGAGTTACTAATTTAAAGAGGGTGGGGCTTAGAGCAACAGCAGAGTTACTAATATAAAGGGGGCGGGGGCTAAGAGTAGTAGCATAGTTATTAATGTAAAGGGGCGGGGGCTAAGAGCAGTAGCAGAGTTACTAATATGAAGGGGTGGGAGCTTAGAGCAGCAGCAGAGTTACTAATGTAAAGGGGGTGGGGGCTAAGAGTAGTAGCAGAGTTATTAATGTAAAAGGGATGGGGGCTAAGAGGAGTAGCAGAGTTACTAATGTAAAGGGTGTGGAGGCAAGAGGAGTAGCAGAGTTACTGATATAAAGGGGATGGGGGCTAAGTGTAGTAGCAGAGTTACTAATGTAAAGGGGGTGAGGGCTAAGAGCAGTAGCAGAGTTATTAATGTAAAGGGGGTGGGGGCTAAGAGTAGAAGCAGAGTTATTAATGTAAAGGGGGTGGGGGCTAAGAGTAGTAGCAGAGTTACTAATATGTAAAGGGGGTGGGGGCTAAGTGTAGAAGCAGAGTTATTAATATGAAGGGGGTGGGGGCTAAGAGTAGTAGCAGATTTACTAATGTAAAGGAGTGGGGGCTAAGTGTAGTAGCAGAGTTGTTAATGTAAAGGGGATAGGGGCTAAGAGCAGTAGCAGAGTTACTATTATAAAGGGGATGGAGGCTAAGTGTAGTAGCAGGGTTATTAATGTAAAGGGGTGGGGGCTAAGAATAGTTGCAGATTTACTAATGTAAAGGGGGTGGGGGCTAAGAGCAGTATCAGAGTTATTAATGTAAAGGGGGTGAGGGCTAAGTGTACTAACAGAGTTATTAATGTAAAGGGGGCGGGGGCTAAGTGTCATCATCATTGGTGACTCAGTCTCGAAAGACCATGCGAATAGCGCCCTTGGGGTGTTGTCTGTCTCTGTTGGCATCGTCTGCTGTGGCTGTGCAGGCCTATACGTGAGTGACAGTCCCTATTGCAGTTGGTGCAGACATACTGGGAAATCTGCATTACTGTGGTTACTGCCGCGTTCTTCTTTCTCTTACGTTTCTCTGCCGCCAACTGTCCTCTCCTCGCATCAGCGACTGATATGCCATTGTTTACCGTTAGTCTCCAGGTGTCTCGGTCCTCGGCCAGCTCTTCTCAGCCGTCGGGTGAAACATTGCATGCCTTCATGTCACTCCTGCATACATCCTTGAAACGGAGTGAGGGGCGTCCGACTCTTCTCATGCCAATGGCCAGTTGTCCATATAGTATGTCCTTTGGCAGCCTTCCATCCTCCATGCGTCGGACGTGTCCTAGCCATCGAAGGCGGCGTTTGCTCAGCAGGGAGTACATGCTGGGGGTACTTGCACGCTGCAGGATCTCGCTGTGTGGAACACGGTCTTGCCAGCTGATTTTCAGGATGCGTTTTAGGCACCGTATATGGAAGGAGCTGAGCCGGTGTTCTTGCCTCATGTAGGTACTCCAGGTCTCACTTCCATATAGAAGGGTGCTAAGAACGCAGGCCTGGTAGACTCGGACCTTGGTGTGCTCTGTCAGCGCCTTGTTTTCCCACACCCTCTTCGTTAATCGAGCCATGATGGTGTTTGCCTTTCCAAGCCGTCTGTCCATCTCCATATAAATCGAGAGAGTGTTGCTGATGGTTGACCCTAGGTAGGTAAAGTCGTTGACTGCTTCCAGGGTGACACCGTTGATTTTGATGGAAGGGGCATTGGTGGTATCTTGCACGCTTACATTTGTTTTTTTCCAAGCTGATGGTGAGACCAAACTGCATGCAGGCATCAGCAAAATGGTCTCCCAGTCTCTGGAGGGCTTCCTCGGTGTGGGTCACAAGAGCTGCGTCATCTGCAAAAAGCATCTCCCTGATGAGCACAGCTCTCACTTTGGTCTTTGAGTGCAGTCATGCCAGGTTGAACAGCCTCCCGTCGGACCTGGTGTGTAGATATATGCCGTCGATGGACGTGTCGAAGGCGTAGAACAGGAGCAGGGAGAAGAAGATCCCAAAAAGTGTTGGTGCCAGCACGCAGCCCTGCTTCACGCCGCTGTTAATTGGGAAGGAGGTTGAGGAGGATCCATTATACAGGATTGTTCTCTTCATATCTGCATGGAAAGAGATTATCATGCTGAGGAGTTTTGGGGGGCAACTGATCTTACTCAGAAGTTCAAAAAGGCCCTTCCTGCTGACCAAGTCAAAGGCCTTGGTGAGGTCGATGAACATCAGGTAGAGTGGTTGACCTTGCTCTCTGCTCTTCTCTTGGAGCTGTCGTAGGGAGAAGATCGTGTCTGTCGTCGACCTGCTTGCTCTGAAGCAGCACTGTGATTCCGGGTACACACGGTCCGCCAGTAACTGCAGCCTGTTGAGTATGATGCGGGCGTACACTTTACCAACGATACTCAAGAGCGAGATCCCTCTGTAATTATTACCGATTACTGCGGTCGCCCTTGTTTTTGTAAATGGTCACAATGGTGGCATCGCGCATGTCTTGGGGGACTACTCCTTCCTCCCAGCAGAGGCAAAGTAGCTCGTGCAGTGGTTTAATCAATGTTGGTTTTCCACGTTTGATGGCTTTGGGCGGGATGCTGTCACTACCTGGTGCTTTGTCGTTTGGAAGGGCGTCGATTGCTTTGCTGAGCTCCTCTAAGGTTGGCACTTTGTCGAGCTCTTCCATGGTGGGCAGATTCTTTATGCTGCTTAGGGCTGCATCGTGACTAATGTTTCTCGGGAGTATAGCTATGAGTAGTTCTCTACCCATCTGGCCATCTGTTGCCCACGGTCTGTGATCTTCTCTCCCGTCAGTGATTTTAGGGGAGAGACCCCTTTCACTGTAGGGCCTAGAGCCTTCTTGATGCCACTGTACATATCTTGGATGTTTCCTGACTCGGCACTGCGGTGGCTCCCTTCACACAGTACTCGTTCGCACACTTTCTAGCAATGCGTTGGGTGTTACTTCGGGCACTTCTGAGAGCAGCAAGCGTCCGTTCATTAGGGCATTTTTGTAAGCTATGAAGGATTTTCCTTTCTCCTCGATTTGTGGTTCCATCCTTGATAGGTGTGCGTTGAACCAGTCGTGGCTGGGTCGTTCCTTCTTGCCAAACGTTGACATAGCTGTACTGTAGATGGCACCCTTCATGGCGTTCCACTTGGCTGTAGCGTCGTGCTCCGGCAGGTCCTGTAGAGCCTCGTCCAGGGCGGACACATACTCTTCCACCTTGGCAGGGACTGACATCTGCGCAGTGTTTAGTGTTTATGCGAGGACGTCCTTTTGGTTTTGAGCGGTATAGCGTGTGTGGCTGTAGTCGCACTCTGCTGTTCACGAGGGCATGGTTGGAGTCGCAGTCTGCACTGTGGTAGGTTCTGGTGGAGAGGACGCTGTTAAGGGCAGAGCGCCTGGTGATGACCAAGTCAAGTTGGTGCCAGTGATGAGATCTGGAGTGTTTCCATGACACTATGTGTTGTGGCTTACACTTGAAGAAGGTGTTTGTGACGCACAGGCCATGGTAGGTGCATAGCTCCAGCAGTCTCTGACCGTTTTCGTTGGTCTTTCCAGTGCCATGATATCCGAGGCAGGTAGGCCATGACTCGTGGTCCGCACCTACTCTGGCATTAAAGTCGCCGAGGAGGAATAGTGGTTCATTTTTGGGGCACCCTTTGATCTGTTCGTCCAGCTGCCCATATAACTGATCCTTCGCGTCTTCTGACGACGTGAGGGTTGGGGCGTAGACACTGATGATGTTGACAGGACCTGAAGCAGTGGTGAGGCGGATGGACAAGAGACGCTCAGCGCCCCCTGTGGGAGGTTCAACCGAGGCCAGGAGGTTGTTTTTGATGGCGAAGCCCACTCCGTGCTGGCGGGGCTCCTCAGGTTCTCTACCCTTCAAGAAGAAGGTGTAGTTTTCCTCTCTGAGGGAGCCACTAGAGGCGAGCCTGGTTTCCTGGAGGGCAGCTATGCTGATATTTAGTCTGGTGAGTTCTCTATCGATGATGGCCGTCTTTCTGGTGTCGTCCACTTCTCTGAGGTCGTCGGAGATTCCTGTACACATGGTGCGCACATTCCAGCTTGCAAATCGAAGAGCTGGAGTCTTCTTTATTAGTTTCTTGTTTCTTTTGTCTGGTGTGGAATTACCGTCTGCTTGTCATGCTGAACAACACACTCTGCTACAGGCAGACGATGGTGGGTCAACACCTTATTGACCGGGGGCAGCCCGGCTTGAGGCGGGCGATAGTTGGCCAGTGGGACACGATGATCCCTCCCACCGTCAAAGCTGACCCGTGGCGCCCCTTCCCTACGCCAATCGGGTGGGACTTCTAACCCGTAAACTGTCAGCTTCCGTGTTGTTTCCTCACTCTGTAGCGAGATCCAGGGCTGCCCAGACGTCAGGGTCCCCCTCTCGTCCTTGCTGGTGGGGTCCAAAGGAATGCTGACTTTTGGCACCAGTTTGGATGCAGGAGCTGCCGGAAGGAGGTCGTAGTCGACCCCCAGCCGCCTTAGGGGCTCCACTCCGGATTTTCTGTCTGGGTTTACTCCCGTAGCCTTTCCTTCTCCCGAAGATATCCACAAGGCAGTGGAGCCATAACCCAATGGATGGGACTTGGTGGGTTTTGAATCAGAGTTTCCTTCTCCTAGATGAACTGCCTGACAAGGCTAACGAGCTTCATCTGCCCGGGTTTGGAGTCAGAGTTTCCCTTCTCTTAGACTGGTTGCCTGCCAAGGCTAACGAGCCCAGTCTGCCCACCCAGTTATACCGCCGGGCACTCGTTGGCGCCACACAGCAGGCTCTGTTTAAAACAGGGGGCCCCGCGTGAAGGTGCTGCTGTGGACACAATAGTGTAGGAGAGGCCATATGCGAGGAACCTCCTGCCCCGCAGAGCGAGACAGTGGTCCTTCGGCGATCACTACACCTGGGAAGGAGAGGCTATGAGAGACGCTTCACTTTCCTTTGGCAAGCGGGACGTCAGGCCCAGGCCTCGCACCCCCCAGGGGGCGGGGGATAAGTGTAGTAGCAGAGTTATTAATGTAAAGGGGGTGGGGGCTAAGAGCAATAGCAGAGTTACTAATGTAAAGGGGATGGGAGCTAAGAGCAGTAGCAGAGTTATTAATGTAAAGGGGATGGGGGCTAAGTGTAGTAGCAGAGTTATCAATGTAAAGAGGGCGGGGGCTACGTGTAGTAGCAGAGTTATTGATGTAAAGGGGGTGGGGGCTACGAGCAATAGCAGAGTTACTAATGTAAAGGGGATGGGGACTACGAGCAGTAGCAGAGTTACTATTATAAAGGGGATGGGGCTAAGTGTAGTAACAGAGTTATTGAATGTAAAGCGGGTGGGGCTAAGTGTAGTAGCAGAGTTATTATTGTAAAGGGGGTGGGGGCTAAGAGCAATAGCAGAGTTACTAATGTAAAGGGGATGGGGCTAAGAGCAGTATCAGAGTTACTAATATAAAGGGAATGGGGGCTAAGAACAGTAGCAGAGTTACTAATATAAAGGGGTGGGGGCTTAGAGCAGCAGCAGAATTACTAATAAAAAGTGGGCGGGGGATAAGAGCAGTAGCAGAGTTACTATTATAAAGGGGTGGGGGCTAAATGTAGTAGCAGAGTTAATAATGTAAAGGGGGTGAGGACTAAGAGCAGTAGCAGGGTTATTAATGTAAAGGAGGTGGGGGGTTAAGAGTAGTATCAGAATTATTATTATAAAGGGGGTGGGGCTAAGATTATTAGCAGAGTTACTAATGTTGGGGGTGGGGGATAAGAGCAGTAGCAGAGTTACTATTATAAAGGGGATGGGGCTAAGCATAGTAGCAGAGTTATTAATGTAAAGGGGGTGGGGGCTAAGTGTAGTAGCAGAGTTACTATTATAAAGGGGATTGGGCTAAGTGTAGTATCAGAGTTACTATTATAAAGGGGATGGGGCTAAGGGTAGTAGCAGAGTTACTAATGTAAATTGGGTGAGGCTAAGAGGAGTAGCAGAGTTACTAATGTAAAGGGGGTGGGGGCTAAGTGTAGTAGCAGAGTTATTAATGTAAAGGGGTGGGGGCTATGAGTACTAGCAGATTTACTAATGTAAAGGGGGTGGGGGCTAAGTGTAGTAGCAGAGTTATTAATGTAAAGGGGGATGGGGCTAAGATTAGTAGCAGATTTACTAATGTAAAGGGGGTGGGGGCTAAGTGTAGTAGCATAGTTATTAATGTAGAGGGGATGGGGCTAAGATTAGTAGCAGATTTACTAATGTAAAAGGGGTGGGGGCTAAGTGTAGTAGCAGAGTTATTAATGTAAACGGGGTGGGGGCTAAGAACAGTAGCAGAGTTACTAATGTAAAGGGGGTGGGGGCTAAGTGTAGTTGCAGAGTTCCTAATGTAAAGGGGGCAGGGGCTAAGATCAGTAGCAGAGTTATTAATGTAAAGGAGGTTGAGGGCTAAGAATAGTAACAAGTAGATTGAGGGGTGAGATAAGCTTAATAAAAATAGCTTCAATTTTTAAGTATATTGCGCATGTATTTACATACATACATACATACATACATACATACATACATACATACATGCATGCATGCATGCACATACATACATACATACATACTAGCAGGCCATATTCTGGTTTAATAATTGTTTTTAACAAATCCTGACCCACCACCATCAGAAATCCAATGTCGATAGCGGGAATTTCAAATATTACAACATTATTTGTGTAATTTTTAGCAGAGATGTTTCACTTTATTAACACTAGTTGATACGAATTATTGTAACTTCTTTCAGTCTTTCTTTTTTATACATCCAATGCTTACAGGGTATGCAGCTTGATTTGACCATGTCCGTATACCCGTCAATTTATCCGACTAAGGCTAGCTTGAATGCCATGAATACGTACACTCCATTTGCTGTTGAGAAATAAAAATTCAATGGTGGATCCAGAAATATCGTGGGGTGGGAGGGGGTTGGGTGTAAATAAGTAAGCGAGAAGTCTGTAGAACGGAACCCCCTGTACCTTTGTATGTTCCTGCATTTAAAGCGTTATGCACAATTTTAGCCATCTAACTGTAAAGAAAACTTACTACAGAAAGTTTATCAGTTCTTTCGCGTTGTTTTTGGGCATGGTGGGAGGGGCGCCTGCTCCATGATCGTATGTATAAATTTATGAAAATCGTTCGATTTTCACAGCATTTAATGTTTTCTAATTTTTCTTTATGTTCTCCATATCACATTCCACTTTCTTTGTGGGTGGCATTTTATTTTTGTGTGTAAAGTCAGGCTTTGAAAACGTAATTAGTATGATTAAGCTTGGTCTTGTTTATCCACACTTTGTTGGGTCCCTGGTTGGCGCTCGCCTTTACAGATCACTGACATATCACCGCTGTCCACGTGAGTTTGTGTCTCAGGCTAGGCCAGTGTGGGTATGGGAGAAAGCTTGCCATTAGCTTCCTGTGAGCCGATGGTACTTCCCGAAGTCTTCTTCTTCCAGATTCTTCCCTGGGTTTTCCCGGGTTCTTCCTCCAAAAGATATATTTGCCGCCATCTAAGCCTATCATGTACTGAAAAATGGCGTTAAACCCACAACAACAGTATACGCTTGCTTATCACATGCTTCAATTCTCGCATTTCAATGTCATACTTGGAGAATTTCAATTTCTTATGTTGAATCATATTGTTGGTATTGAAAGCTAAATTTCAAATGCCGAGTTTTTAAATTGTATCTCTTGAATTACACAGCTGTAGTTGAAAGTTTCATTTCAAAGATTCAGTTTTTACATTTCATTTATTGACTTAGTGTTGGTTGAAATTTTAGTGCTGTATATATGGAATACCAACTTCAAATTTTTTCTCAAACCAGAGGAGTAGCAATACATTTTGCTCCCTCCCCGTAAAATCTAAAAAAATTCCTGGAAGCTCGGTCCCCCATCCCTATCACCTGTATTTGCTGTTATTGTTGTGTGTTTAACACCATTTTTCAAAACACGATAGGCTATACATGACGGACAGTATTACTGGTGGAGAAAGAAATCGGGAAAACTCGGCAAGAGCCACCGACCCACGCGAACAGAGATGAGATGGCAATGATCGGTAAAAGTGACTGTTAAAGTTCACTCAACCACCCATGGCCCCACACATGTGCTTGCCGGGTTCCTTAGATGGATGCCATGCCATAGAATCAATTTGTTTGTATTGAAAGTTTCATTTCATACGTGTCGAATCATACGTTGGTGTTCAAAGTTCCATATCATTAGTCGTGTATAAGTTCCATATAATTAGTCGTGTTTAAGTAACATCATTAGTCGTGTTTAATTTCCATATAATTGATCGTGTTTAAGTTCCATATAATTAGTCGTGTTTAAGTAACATCATTAGTCGTGTTTAAGCTCCATATAATTAGTCGTGTTTAAGTAACATGATTAGTCGTGTTTAATTTCCATATAATTAGTCGTGTTTAAGTTCCATATAATTAGTCGTGTTTATGTAACATCATTAGTCGTGTTTAAGCTCCATATAATTAGTCGTGTTTAAGCTCCATATAATTAGTCGTATTTAAATAACATCATTAGTCGTGTTTAAGCTCCATATAATTAGTCGTGTTTAAGTAACATCATTAGTCGTGTTTAATTTCCATACTATTAGTCGTGTTTAAGTTCCATATAATTAGTCGTGTTTATGTAACATCATTAGTCGTGTTTAAGCTCCATATAATTAGTCGTGTTTAAGTAACATCATTAGTCGTGTTTAAGCTCCATATAATTAGTCGTATTTAAGTTCCATATAATTAGTCGTGTTTAAGTAACATCATTAGTCGTGTTTAAGCTCCATATAATTAGTCATGTTTAAGTAACATCATTAGTTATATTTAAGTTCCATATCATTAGTCGTGTTTAAGTTCCATATAATTAGTCGTGTTTAAGTAACATCATTAGTCGTGTTTTAGATTTTGCCTGTAGTAGTGGTAGTTGAATTTTCAATGTCGAGACTTCAAAGTTCCAAAGTTGAATCAAATTGTGTTTATATTGTCTGTCATCCATGCATTTGACTGCATGTGTTGTTAAGGGACTCTTATTCTTCTTTGACCATAAATGTGCAATTGTTGCATGTGTTCTAGAAATTACGACGTAATTAGAACACAAGTAAATAGTACAAGATTAAAACACACTTAATTACTGCCATTTTCCTAAAATGTTTAAGCAAAGAAAATGTATTTGATTCGTTTCGATACGGTTTATGTGTTCAACCTGCCATAGTTTTTAAGTTTCCTTCCTCATGTCCTTATACAGTTAACAAATGTCACCAAAAAGCAAGAACCAATATAAATGACTGAATAGTTTCATTTTTTTACTACATTAATATGAATAGCTTCGTTGAATGAGTATTTATTGTACCAAAAATGTTGTGTATTTATTGTACCAAAAATGTTGTGTATTTATTGTACCAAAAGTGTTGTAAATAGGGATCAATAACACTCGCTGTGTATTTATTGTACCAAAAGTGTTGTAAATAGGGATCAATAAGTCTGGTTGAGTATTTATTGTACCAAAAGTGTTGTAAATAGGGACCAATAAGTCTGGCTGAATATTTATTGTACCAAAAGAGTTGTAAATAGGGATCAGTAAGTCTGACTGAGTATTTATTGTAGCATAAATGTTGTAAATAAGGATGTGTATTATTAGAATGCTTCTGGTAAGCATATAAACCTTGTGCAGCACACTTCTAGCAAGAAAAAATGTGTGCCTCGAAAGTATTTCTCCCAGGATGTAATAAAAGGCATGGAAGTTATTCTCCAAAACAGGGCACTTGAAATGCCACCATCAAAAGCACACCTTATTTTATAATGAATTTTCTTGGTTGTTGTTATTATTATTGCCATATTAGTAGTAGTAGTAGTGTACAAGGCTGACATCTGGAAGAGAAGTTGTTGTTGTAGTAATGGGGTTTAACACCATTTTTCATTACACGATATACATGGCGGCTAGTATAAATGGTGCAGGAGAAACCTGGGAAAACCTCGGGAAGAACCACCGACCCACGAGAAGCTACTGGCAAGCTTTCTCACGTACCCACGTTAGCCGAGTCCTAGATTCGAACTCACGCAGACAGAGGTGAGATGGCAGTGATCCCGAACGGTGAGCTCTTTAGACCACTCGGCCACTCGGGGCCCATGGAAGAGAAGTAGATGACTTGTAGAATTAAAAATATGGTGTTTCGTATGGACTCAGGACCGCTACGGTGGTCTATTGGTTAGAGATCCGCCTCAGATGCGGGAGGTCGGGGTTCGATCCCTGGCCAAGTCATACCAAAGACAACAAAAATGGTAATTACAGCTGCCTCGCTTGGCGCTCAGTATTAAGAGGTTAGTGTTAGGCCGGTCGGCCTGGTGTCAGGATAATGTGACTGGGTGGGACATCATGCTACATGTCTGAGGCATGATGCCCCAGTGCTGGACATAACTATAAACTGCCACACTGCAGACATCGTAGCGATATGTTATGTTAAAAATCCTGATCACACACACACACACACACACACACACACTAACAGCTGCCTCGCTTGGCGATCAGCATTAAGAGGTTAGTGTTAGGAGTGGTCGTCCTGTTGTCAGGATAATGTGACTGAGTGGGACATAATGCGTGTCAGAATGTTCTCCCATTAAGTGCACGCAACACCGAGGGCAGTCAATTCGAATGAACAAAGACCTCATGTACATGTACGTATGCATAACTGCGTAGTGTTAACCAGCAGTAATCTGATACGCAAAAACTTTGAGCGCATGTATAAAATACTCAGTACCCGAAGCGCTGAAAATACATGTAAAACTATAATGTAAAAAAAATAGAAAAAGATGGGAAAAATAATAATAACGAACAAATCAATCAAGGAGTTTAGGAACTAAAAGCAAATGAAAACAATTTAACCAAAACCTTAATGCAAAGTTGGTATGTGACCTTGTCTCCAAGGTCATTGGAGTGAACAACTATGTCGCAGAATGAATGGTCTTAGCTTTATAATGATGAATGTCAAGGACTACGAGAATGTAACAAATACCTTAGTTGTTGATAACGCAGATGTCACCGCCGACAAGTGACTGCTGTGTTTCGCTTCCCACCAAATGGGTTCGAAAATAAAAACTGAGCGAAGCACTGTAGGATAAAATAAGATCACAGTGACCAAATTTAGTTTATATTTGTGGTACTCGCCCATATACATCTAAATACAAAATCTCATTACTCTGTGACTAATAGTACCCGAGGAGGAATACCAAACTTAACTAAGTTAATCCATTTTCTCGATTTCAAGCATCCTCTCATTATAAGGATTTCATCTGACCTTCAAATAAATGTAAACATAATAAATGTGATGTGAAATCTTGATTTTGCAATTCCTTTGTGTCAATCATGTCGCCCGTAGCCTAATAAAACTTCCACAGAATACAAAAGGTGCAAGAGTAAGTACAGCAATTAACTTAAAACAATGTTTCGCATTCGTATATGTTCTTTTTTTATACTTTCAACACCAACAATTTGGTGAAACATGCGAAACTGGAATTCATAAGATACAACATTATAATTTCCACCACCACTATGCGATTTAAAATTACAGCTAAATAGTCGATAGAAGAAATAGAAATTTCCACCACTACTGTGTATTTCATAAAGCAAAATTTGAAAAACTCGACAACACAAACTCTAAAAACTTTCTTTTATTCAAATTATAAACCTTTGAGGGATAATAATAATAATAATAATAATAATAATAATAATAATAATATTCAGCTGCAGTGTGTTTATTATATGTGGTCTATCTTTTCCCATTCATTATGTGAACGCACATCACAGGAAGGAATTTCTACAGTCATGCCAATTAAATGGAAAATGTACAATTTTGAAAATTTGGAAAACAGTTGGATCATAATATTAATAGGGTATATAAGCTAGAGGTAGTATTTATAGTTGTTATAAAAATATGCTAAGTATTGAAAAAGTCTTGTTGATAAAAAAGTGTGTGTGGTTTTTAGTTATATCATTATATTCAAATGTAAATGTATGTACATTTGTTTCTTTTTCTCATTTCATTTCATAAAAACCTGTTTCATTAAAGGTATACTTTGCCAACAATAGATTTTTCTCAAAGCTTTGGCATTTTTTAAAATCATTTAATAATTATCACTGAAAGTGAAAATGTTTAAATTAAAGTGGATTAACCACAACCTCGTCTCTAGCTATCTCATTACTTAGTAATAAATGAATACCCTCACTGGGCAAAGAAGTTACCGCTCCTACAGTTACAGGTCCTGAGATTAAATCTGATGACAATGGAGAGGAACATTAAGAAAACCACACTCAACTCCCTGAAAAAGAACACTTTCACTAGAATAATTCTCTGAAAAAGGCAAAATAATTTATAACAAAAGACTATGAGAAGCTCGTCTGTCTTAATATTTTAGTGTTTTAATTGGAAATGCTTGGCAAAATCACTATCAACAGATACAGAACCTTTTGGTTCATAATTCTCCAAAATAAAATCAGACTGGGGTTTGTTTAACCCAACAAATATATTGCTTTCATTACAAGACCATAACAGTGACTTTTTAGAAATAGGAGCATTATGAATGGCTCTGTCTTGATTATGTTGCTTATTTTTTAAGATGTAGTAACCAGAAATAACGTGTCCTTTAGTCTTACATAAAGCTCACATAGGTAAAGGTAAGGATTTCTGATCAGTCTTTCCGGAAGTTTGATTCCTAAAAGCTGTGCCAGACTGAGATTTGGAAGTAATTTTATGAGACTGATGTATATTTTGTTTTACAAAAACGACTGCTGAAAGGAAGAATCATCGAGAAATGAAACTTTTTGAAACAAGGAATAGTCATCAGCTGCACTGTCAGTTTTGTTTCTAAAGTTTCTACTTTTCTCTCATCAATGTAGATCATGACGTCATTATGGACGCCATTCTTAAACTCTTCAAACCAATATGAGTTGTTTGAGGTTATCATAATCTTTATCATTCATCTTGCTGTGCAACACATATAAAATAGTTGTTATTTTTCACATGCAAACTCGACATGGGGTTGACCAGTTTCTTTGCTACAATTTCAAAGCCTTTCATGATATGTGTCAGGTTCCAACTCATATCCCTTCGAGATACATTCCTACATCCACATCGTAATTAGCACTTTGTTGTACCGACAGTGAACTGTAAAATCTTCACAAACTTTACTAATACATACCCTTTGTAGCAACAAAGTCCAACGACCTCTTGGCCATTTCAAGGTTTCAGCAATTTTCTCAAACAGATGAAATATTGATCCGCTTCCTTTCCTTTACAAGCGGGGGGGGGGGACGAACCTAAAAATTCTGGTAATATCAAACCTGACTTGTGCGTAATGGAGATAATGATGTGCTCCTCTTGTCAGTTCTAATTTCTTTTAACATTCGATTGCATTTCCGTTTTGACTTTTTGTATTTGCATTTCTTTTTCTTCTTTCTCTCTTTTCATTTGCATTTATCTTTGTTATTTATATTTCTGCATGTACATTTGCTTTTCTCTTTTTCCTTTTGGCATTTACATTTGCATTTATCTTTGTTAGTTATCTTCATGTACTTTTGCTTTTCTCTTCTTCGTTTTCGCATTTACATTTGCATTTATCTTTGTTATTTATATTTCTGCATGTACACTTGCTTTTCTCTTTTTCCTTTTAGCATTTACATTTGCATTTATCTTTGTTAGTTATCTTTATGTACATTTGCTTTTCTCTTCTTCCTTTTCGCATTTACAT
The DNA here is from genome assembly GCA_028554795.2 of Sinohyriopsis cumingii. Lineage (NCBI taxonomy): Eukaryota > Metazoa > Mollusca > Bivalvia > Unionida > Unionidae > Sinohyriopsis > Sinohyriopsis cumingii. The sequence continues at coordinate 1,288,503 of JAPYKE020000047.1, forward strand.
TTGCATTTATCTTTGTTATTTATCTTTCTGCATGCCTATTTTCTTTTCTCTTTTTCCTTTTCGTATTTACATTTGCATCAAAATCGTTCTGAAGCTAAACATTTCTTACTTCCAAATCATGCTGGGTTTTTAACTTTAATTCTCTAAATATCATGTCCGAACCAGATAAAGGTTTAAGAATCAAACCGCAATCATTTTTTTAAATCAAGAATACCCTTTGTCACCAAATAATGTGAAAGATCACATTGTCTGGCAAGTTCAAGCAACTCGACCTTTCTGGAAGGATCTCAAACAAATTTGACCATTTTAGATGAAAACGTTAAAGCTTGATATTTCTCAAATATGTGAACTTAGCATACCAGAGGATAAGAAAATTATTATCCAAAGTGAAATTACATTTAAAAATCAACTGTTATTTCTCTGAAATATTTTTTATGAAATTCGTATCACGGACAAGCAACATATTTGGTTTGTTACGACTCTTTGGTCTTAAACTAAATAACAGAAAAGAGTGAAAACCAATACGTTTTCTAAAAGTGAACAAGTTCCCTAACTGCCAAGTTAAAAATTAAAAATAACTTACAGTATGGTGAATGAATTACAAAACAGTTCTAAAAGTTCTATCACAAGTTCAAAAATATAGAGTATTCCAAATGAGTTCCAGTTTCCGTTCAAAATAAAGTCCAGTATATTGTGCTGAAGTGCTCATAGTCTGGAATAATTTGATATGCTAACCGAGGGTCTTTAAATGAATTCGCAGTAATTCCTAAACAGCTATTTAATCCTGAAGTTTATGTGCACCCTCTAATTCAAAGGAATAATTGAAATAAATTCATAAATACAACCTCTCAGCTGAATACATTTTAATAACTCCACTAAGGCTCATATTTAAGATATAAATAATTAAATCTCAGGTAAACATCCCTTATAAAAAAATAAGATGTAGTTTCAGAATCAGCACGAGGGTCGAATAATCATTTTCCTACCTGCCAGCAATGTTAGGTCATTTAGCAGCTAACCATTCACAAATTAGGTCACAGGATTTTTCTAAGGGAAAAAAACAGGACCTAGACTTAATTCCCGTCAAATTAGTCAGCAAGATTTCTTCTACAGCTTCCAATGTTAAAAGGCCACACGATACTTACCTAACAAAATGACCTTAACTAACAGCACAAACCCACAATAATGAACAATTTTAATATTACTTAATACTTTTAATCAAAGGTTATAAAGGTTAACACACATAATATAGATATACATGAAACATATACATAATAATTAAATATGAAAATAAAAATACACATTTTCAATATTGTCAAATTTGCCTCTGAATCAGGTCATACTCGTAGCTGTATAGATTGGAAGTGTGATGATATGCAGTGTCATGTCCTTGACCTAATTCTAGCTTTTTTCCTGTATACCATGTTCTATATAATTTGTCAAGGTCAAGCCAATAACACGTGGTGTGTCATGTTAAATTATGATATGACTATTGATGCATTTTGTTTTACAAACGTCTTAAATTAGGCATATTATTTTATCACATTGTTATTTCATCCTTCTGTTAACATTTGTTTGTCTATGCCATAACTTTGTGACAGCTGGAGAGATTTCATAAAACTTTGCCGACGTCTATATAATAACTAGATGGCATGTCACATACCAGATACAGACTACCTGTCACTAAGTTAAGTTCACAGGAAGGCAAGGGAAATTGTAATTATGTGATTTTGTGCGTTTTCTGGAGGATACCTTTTAAACTACTGAACATACTTTAATGAAACTTTAAATAGTTATATATCTTAAATAGAAATACCATAACCATGACTTCAGTCTCAAGCTTAAGGTCACAGCTTGAACAAATATAAAACAGCAACCTCTCTCAATGTTCAGGATTCAGATTTAAACCAATGAAGGTATTTTCGTACAATCTTAGCCTGGTGTATATTTAGACATGATAGAGTCTCGTATATTCATAGTCATATCCTCTGCCCCAAAGGTTAAGCTGAAAATCAAGGGAAGTCAGTCATGCTTAATTATCTTGGCTTCCAACTCTGAGTTTCCATAACAATCGGATCAAAAATACACTTTAATATCTCAAGAAATAACTTTATTTGGTTGAACATTCGATGAGTATTTTAGGCAAGTTTTATTCCTGACAGCTTCCATATCAACCATTAAAACGTCATGACAACCAGCAAGATAATGCGTGTTTTCACAACTCCCATCAATACACTGGTAACATTTTTATCAACGTCTCGGTGGCAATATTTATTATAGGATTAAATGATCATGGTTGGGTATTTGTCTATGTATACATTTTACATAATATCTCGGGGCCCCCGAGTGGCCGAGTGGTCTAAAGCGCTTACAGTTCCGGATCACTGCCATCTCACCTCTGTCTGCGTGTTTTCCAGTCTCAGACTCAGCCAACGTGGGTACGTGAGAAAGCTTGCCAGTAGCTTCTCGTGGGTCGGTGGTTCTTCCCGGGGTTTTCCATGGTTCTTCCTCCACCAGTTATACTGGCCGCCATGTATAGCCTCTCTTGTGCTGACAAATGTTAAAACCGTACGACAACAACAATAACAACCTAACCACTCACAAGGTAAATAAAGTCCGAAGGACTTTATGTTAGGTTTGTGAGTGACTAGGTAAAATTTACACATCGATAAATACCCAGTCATGATCATTTAATCCTTATAATTCCAATTTACTTCCCTTCTGTCATCAGATTAGCATTTAATTTTACGTAGATCGAAGTTTTCTTTCATTAGTCTATTAACTAAGAATGAGTACATAGCCCCATCTTCGCTAGCCAAGAGTCGTCGACTTTCTACACATTTAGATCTTTCAAAAACAAGACCGTGTCCATATTTAGTGAGATCACTTGCTTGACATATGACCATTACCGTTACTAACAGCTGCTGGAATATGTTGTCGAAGCGAAATACAAATGATTTCTGAAGATTGGCTCCTAAAGCCTGCCATATGCCTTCTTCAGTAAAAGGGGCGAGTGTTGGAGTACAGGAAGTTCTGTGTAATTACATGGTTTTAACTTCTAATGATCCATTTTAATCTGGGATTTGTAAATTTGATCGGAAATCACAGGAGTGGTGGGTAGGGACGTCGTGCTGTTTTTCTTTTACTAGGGTGTAAGGCGTTGATATAGAAAAAATGTCACATCAAATGACCTGGAAACAGGGAACCAAAAGTAGTCCATAATATTTATCGCTGTGAAACAAATTCCAGATCAAACTGTAGAAAACACGATCAATTCATAAAATTGGAATTATTATGCCGCAATTTGCAAACAAATGTGTGTTTCTTGGTCCCCATATCAACCAGTTGAGAAACATTATTTGCCCACCTTCTACAAACCACTTTATTTAAAGTTGTTAAACTTTCAAGAAATGTTCAATGTGTCATATCTAGTTAATGTTGTTTCGTGTAGAAATTAGTTTTTATATTCTTCAAGCTATAATGGCAAATTAAGTCAAACTTTAGAAATAATAAATATGACTATTATATTTACAATGTTAAATATCGTGTTCGTACAGCGTTTAACATCACGATGTTAAAGTGTATCGGAATGAATATCTGAAAAAGTCTGCTGTTGGCATGACACAACTTGCAATAATTTAAAAACAAAACCCCTTATGAAAAAAGAATGACGTAAAGCTTGATGAATTATTATAACATTCACTTTCAAATAAGGCAATATAAACGCTTTCTAAAATAGTAGTTTCAGCATAGATGTATCCCAGATTTTCTTTATTTTTGCATGTTTGTTTCTTACTGTAACGTTCATCTTTTAAATTGACGATTCATAATCAAAGAAGTCGAGAGAAGAAATATGTAGTCCCATCTCATCCTTCAATTAATACATATACTGGCTTTTATCATATCTCTCTCTCTCTCTCTCTCGTTTAAATGTTTGTCTCTTGTTTTTTTTTTTTTTGTTTTGTTATTAACTTTAAGTTTGGAGAATATTTATATTTAGCAAGACATTTATTTGAAAAGTATAAAATCAAGAATAATTATTATAATGTTAACGTGGTTAAAATGTGTCAGTTTCCATATGTTCCCTAAAATATTTTCTGTAAGCAAAACACCGAATATACCGTCTCCACCGTTTCAGCTAGGCAGTATGTCCATGGGCCTAAATATTTCACTCTGGGGTGATCCATCTAAATAAAAGGAAACGAACACAAAACCCACCCAATAAAACCCACAACAGTTCGAAAATGTATTTCCCGCTATAGTGATCCAAGCTAGTCCAGTACACAAAAGCAAACGATATTTTCAAATGAGAGAAAGAGGGAGATTTAATTTAAACTAAGATTTATCACTTGTAACAGGGAGTTCTGGGCATGCGTTCATCGGAATATAAATGGTAATTTTTACAACGTCGTTAGCACGTTATAGCAAACCGATAGGTACTGTGCAAACAGTGACATCTTAAACTCTCAAATCGCAAACCCGTGCCACCCTCCTTCCCCACCCTAACTGCAAGAAGCAGAAATTCAGCTAGGAATTGTGGATGAAATCGGCGCTCCGACCTATCACAGAGACACTTACTTCGGAAAATAATGTGCACATACGTTAACTTTCACTTAGAACAAAATGATGCCAAAATTATATACACAAGGTTTGTACCTTTATTTGATGACGGAAATGAGACCTAAAAATCATGTGTAAGATCTACAAAACTATAATGGTGATGCTCCTCACTTCGTCATATTTTCATCAATAAATCTTTCTCTGTGTATATATATATATATATATATATATATATATATATATATATATATATATATATATATATATATATATATATAAGGAACAACAGGAATGGGGTGAAGTAAAACAACTAATATATAGATAAGAACATTTAGTTCCTGAGGTACCAACACGAACAAATACCAATCTAAATTGAAGTTGAGAATTTAGACTCTACATCCGTAAGCAACATTGTTACAGGACGAATCCTCTCTACCACGAATATTTGTAAAATGAAATTCAATATTTACTGGGGAAAGATTTTATAGAACCAAGTAAGAGCGACTAGAGTTCACCATATATTATTGCGCCTAAACTAAATAATACATTCCACATGTGTACTGACTATTAAAACGTGACTAGTGTCACCACAAAAAAGGATTCGTTTCCAATGCCAAGATAATTCATAAAGGATTCCTTTCCAATGCCGAGATGATTTTTGGTTAGAAACCCAACAGGTGCCAGAAAAAAGTATTCCACTATTGAGAATAGCTGTTTGGCTTTGATACTGAATTTGCAAGATTTTAAAAGTGTGTATTAATTCAGATCTTTCTCCTCTTATTGTAGTCACTGATAGCAATCCCCTTACTTTCATTAACAAAAATAAAAGGCCAAAATCAGAGCGCTATTGAGATGGTGTTTATATGATTGCAGATACAGTCTCGTGTATAAAAGATGTATTGTTTTATTTTGTGTAATTAAACTGAGTGTCATTCATAAGACATCTTCCTATTCAATTTTAATTATTATTATTATTAGTGTCATATGGTTGTTTGACAAATATGTAAAATAAAGCATTATTGTACACGTCGCTCGTTTTCATAGTGAGGGAAGGTGGTATGTATATTGAATTTATCCTGATTGTAAATTTGTAATTTAATAATGTAGACAGCATGATTGTAAAACTGGCTTTTGTCCATGCTTTTAAGTTGTACATGGAATTTATACCTAGCATTTGAACATTATATGCCCAGTCTTGTTTACAATTGGACTGAAATCTTCTTTTGGAATTATTTACATCTAGGTCAAGTGAAAACATGTTTAAATAGGTATTGGATAAACAAATAATTAATTCCTGTTCTATATCAGTCAGTAAGAATCCACGATCAGAGTTTGCATTTTTTAAAAATTTTGGCATCTGATATAATTCTGAGAGGAATTATTGGTTGAAAATTTTCATTGTAATTACTAAAGTGCTGAAAGGTTTTGAAATTAATACTCTAACTTGGTTTTTATGAACTCATCGAAAAACATTCTGGATTGCAATCATTGCGTTATATCAGGACATTTAAAACTATTGGAATTCATTCGAAACTTTATATATTTTGAACGTGTGAAGGGATATTTAGGATAATTTGGGACTTAGGTCACAATGATGTGTAAATTATGTTTGCTAATTGTATTGTAGAGAAGCAAAAAAAAAAACAAAAACAAAACTTTTTCTACCTCTAAATTGTTGGTTTCACTTTTTCTGTCCCATATTTTAAGGTCTATATTCACAACACTCCAATCAGAGAAATAGTTAAAGGTTTGAATTGTTCCCAAACTATTTTAAAAAATGTATGAAAGATAAAAGACAAAAGTAAAAACAATTTCAAATTATTAAGATTGTCTAGCCATAAGACTAAGTAGGCTAATTGTAGGGATCTGTTTCCTGTGTGCATCGTTTTGGGTCTGTGAATATTACCTAGGGATTTTTTATTACAAATACACAAAGGGTCAGTTTGGATAAAATTTGTTAGGAATGTTTCTCAGAACAAGAATTGCAAAAGTTGTGGTCCAGATGACTCCCATAGCATTAGAACTCAAAAATCATATTTCCTTTTACTTCCACTGAACGGTATAGCCAAGTTTTGTCCATCTTTGAAGGAAGGTTTCTTAGCACATGGTGATTCAACATTTGTGTCCGAGATTATTCCAGAAGCAACCGTGTGGTTTTCACAGCAACCAGTTGGAGAATATATGTTTGACTTCTTTGCGCCGGTTTAAATCACATTTAGTTGGAAACTTGTGTCAAGCGTTCCTCCTCTAACAAGTTAGCAACAAAGATGCTTCCATGGCAACTACATCGAAAACTTATTTCAAACTTCTCCAGAAGAATGGCAGAGCCAGTTTGGACAAAATAACATTGCTTGTTAGGATACCCTCTATGAAAATTGTTCTTTGGTGTCTCCCATTCGAATGTTGCACTTCCATAGTATGTGCTTTGGTCATGTGACTTGACTCAAGCTCCGTAGATTTGAATGTGACTATCATGTGTACAAGAATATATTCATAACAGGAACAAAATATTTCGAATTACCAGTTAAAGCTGATTTCTCGTTGAGTTCATTTAATGCATGATTAGTTTAAACACGTTTTTAAAAAAAATCGTTATCCTGAGTCACATGACCAAAGCAACTGACACTTTCAAGTGAGCAAATGAGCGAAAGTCGTATCTAATTGTTGCTGGTTGGTGTAGCCATACAATTTAAAATGGCGACGGGAGGTAGATTTATGTTATTCCACCTAAATTTACAAATTATCAAAAACAGGATTTGATCCGGAAATATTCTATACATATACCTGAAACTCCCCATCAACCAAATATACCTCAGAAACTGTGAAACGCGCTGGTATGTGTTTAAAATGTACACTAACGTGTTGCTGATAGACTTGTCTCCCTCAATTTCGTGATTTTTTGAAGAAGTGATTTCAGACCTGAATCGTCCATGAGTATCAGTACAGGCTTCGGGGCTAACTTATCGGACTAGTGTGGCAACTGTAAATCAACTCCATGATCAGCCTAATCATCAAGCTACGTGAATTCAAGATATCGATGCTCACGTAATAGATGTCAAAGTCGGGGAAATGTTTAAATTTGGGAAGCCAAAGTCAATCTTGATCAAGGTTCTCGCCCTCTTTGGATTACAGTCATGTGATCTGCCTAATTTTCGAGCTAAAGTCAGAATATATTCTCCATATATGTGTTCTCTAAACTTGATTCAAAACCAAAATAAAAATGAACCAAAATTTCCACGAAACGCTGTCTCGCCTGCTCTGCTGTGGCATATATCAAAATCTTCCTAGATGTCATAGAGCAAGAAAAGTAGGTCACAATAAACTGGAAGCTCCTGATCAGTAGTATACTCCAAGACAAACAGACCAGTCACAATTTTCTTATCTGAACATACAAGTGTCAGAGAAACTGATCTAAATGTAAGACTTTAACGCAATACTTGCGGTATGATAAATAGGTCACTGTGACCTACACATTGCAGTGAGATGTAGATGAAGATTAATACATCAATTAAGTTTTAGGACTATACAAAGAGTCAAAGGAATGGTCTAACGAAACATAAGATAATCAGCATAGCATGAAAAGTATGTCATTGTATCCTACATTTTACTTGAGATGAGCAGTGCAATCCAAGATTAATAGATCCCATCATGCGTTATGATTGTACATACATAACGGACATAAAACTGAGATAAATGCAAGAAATTAACATAGTCACTGGAGCACGAGAGATAGGTCACTGTGACCTACTTTTGCCTAATTGTGAGTATTAAACCCCAAGATGAATATATCAATCAAATTTCATGACTATACATACGAAAGCATTAGAGAAACTGAGCTAAATGCAAACACTTAAACCTGATGCATTATAATGACAACAGGAACGACGACGTTAGGAAGGGAGAAGAGACTGCTATGTCTCACCAATGATTTGCAACAAAAATAAAACCTGTGAACAGACGTCACGTCGGGTATACTATCTTAAATATAATGTCACTGATCTTTTTCGACAAAAAAATAGGGTTAACAGATTTCAATTTTTAAACAAACCACTTTTTGTTATCAACCACCCCACCCCGCCCCCAAAAGGAAAGTCGCTGGGTTGATCAAAGTTTACACTCGTCCGTAAGTACTGGTGGACAGATTGATTTCTGGATGATAATTTATGTTTTGTTGAGCAGATTTCACAAGACTGAGTGCTTACGTTTCACGACCAAATAGTAAATTGTGTTTATGTAATCAGATTTCAAGGCAACTAGGTCCACAAAATTTGCATGGCACAGTGGAAATCCCTTTTTGTGCTGGGGCCAGTTGCTGTAATATCTAAGTCGCTGTTGCTAAAACGTAATTGTGCTTATGTATTTACGAAAGGTATCCCGAGTTTTCACGATCGGACTTCGATACAATTTGGCAGCTGTCACTTCGTGTTTGCATTTATCCCAGGACCAACTCTGTTAATTTTGGAACTAGTAGTTGATAAAAAGAAAGATTTTTTTCCTATACATTACATTTCCAGATAACAACTTCAGTTTTAGTAAGCAGGTTTCAACGGCCTTCGTATGCCTGTCATCCTTAACCCAAGAATAAAATCCCTATTGATTCTGGAATCAGTAGCTCCAATGAACTTTGCTGCTAACTGCAATTCATTTTTGGATAATAACACGAGTTCAAGATAACATAATTCAACACAATTTAGTAATGCTGTCCAGCCTATCTCCAAGAAGAACCCATGATGATTGGTAATCGGTACCTACAAGGTCAAGGTTGATGTTACTAAATAAGAATTTTCCATTGCATCACAATTCCGGGCATTAATGTTTGCACTACACAAGAAATATGTATTCAATTTTGCACTTCTCGTGTCCTCTAACCATGAAAGGCTATGTTTATCCTGGGATGTTTATCTTTAATGTCAATGTCGTTATTACTAAATAAAAATTGGACTTTTTCATTTTACTATGGACCTAAATTAAGTTCTGCTCAATTGATTTCAACAAGAATTTGCATAAATATTATAATTATACTACCTAGATTTAGCCCGTCAATTTGGAAATTAGCAGCTTCGTCTTCACTGTCATTATGTAATTTGTACGTTCTTTTTAAAATTTAAACCGTAAAATTAAAGTATTTCTTTTACTGTCACAAACTTAAGCTGATTTATTATACATTTTAATCTGATACTCTTGTTTCTTGCTTATCATGGAAATGTACCTTGCGACGTCATATCCAAGGTTTATTGTTAGGTGATTATAGGCGTGAAAGTTTGTATCGGTTACCTGGTCTGTCAGAAGTCCACTTGATTAATGATGACCTTGTTATATAACATAAAGAACTTCATTTCTCCTCAGCCTCAACGGTCTCGTTCAATTGTCATTAAACGTTTTCGCATATTCAAAACGTCTTATGCAAATCACCATGAATTTTCTTTAACAAGAAAAAGTCCAAATATGACTATCAGTTCTTTAATAAGTCCAAATATGACTATCAGAAGAAATAGCTTTAATAATTATTCAGAAAAGCATTCTCATTTTTTTAAAAAGCGATGTCAAAGAATCACTATGCTGAGGTTAGTTCAACAAGTACTGTACATCCAACAATGGCTGACCTAAAACAACATAGATATAGACAAGATGCAGATTAAGGGAAGTGTCCTACAACACCGTCAGAAATTCGGTTTCACACATTTGACCTTAATTCCTCCATTTCCTTTTCATCTAATAGTGACGTCGATATAACATCCAGCTGGGTTGCTAGTTGATGCCCGGTACGTTCTTGGAAATCCGCGTCAATCAGAAGATCGATTTGATTCAGTTCTGCTGGCACAATTGCACCTGAATTTCCAGTCAAAGACAACTGAGAGCTAGTCTCACTGCGGACACTATGCCTGTCATTTTCATCAATACCTGAAGAAGACAGTATATTAGGAGTCATTCCGGTCTCACTTATAACCTCGCCACCATATTTCTGAATTTCATTAAACTCTTCCACAACAATATCTTCAATTGGCCAGTCCTGTTTGTACTTATCCAAAAGTTCGCTGAGGCAAATTTTAAAGTTCGGGTTAGATTTGTCAAGCGAGGGTGGAACGTGGGTTCGAAACACGACATTTCTGAAAATCCATGGCAGGAATCCTCCTGCCAATGTGGCTAGCAGTTGGTTGGTGGCTGATAATTGATATGTTTCTCCAAACGCCAGAACAATGACCAACACAAAGAGGAGGAATGCAACTATGGTGCTAAACTCGCCAAAAGCGCGCAAGTAATTAAATAATAGTTCTCCAGGGCAGGAGTAATGTGGCATTTTGCAAACATCGAAGAAAAACTTTCTGGGCATAAATGGCATGTCGTTTGTACTAAGGAAAAGAACTAACCTAGATGTTCTCCATCTTAGATAACCAAACTCTGTTTTGACCAAGGACACTGGATCTTCCAGTGCTTTTAAGTCACCTGTTTTTACTCTAAAGGCTAGATTGCGTTGTTGATCTCCAGGAAAATACATAACTTCGTCAACATTTTCTTTGGGAAGCTCCTGCAATACTTTATTGATAGTTTTGTTAATGCTTAGATATCGGTCCACGACGTAATTAAAGCAGCTGTTAGCATACATGACCATGAGAAATGTTAAAGATAGATATGTCAACGTTGTTTTTGCATTGAGAATAATCCCAATCGATGTGTACACCGCCATTTCCACGTAAAATGAGACGATTTCGGTTAGGAGGAAGATAACGGAATACATTGAGATCAAACTTATAGTGATAACAAGAAGCTGTAAGCATCGGTTCTTCGTCATCTTTAGTTCTTGTTCATTTCTTTCAAAAGTCTCTGCCCACGTGATATGTTTCATGCCTGTATTGTCTCTAATAATGTTCAACCATTGGCCAAGTTTCGAACATAAATGATTGTTTGTCAATTTTGTGCCCCGAGGCAGAACGAACGCGATAAAATGAGCAAACATGCGTAATGTCAAATTGACGGTGGGAAACAGGTAAAACGAGAGAATCATTAGCAAATAGGGTAAAGCAATAATCCAAAATAACATTCCCAAGCATACCCCTGCAACTCCTAAGGATGTGCATGGCTTGAGCAGCATGGACGCCGACCAACCAAATACCTCAGAAATATTTCTTTCACGCATATCCCTGAAACATTTTTGAATGACAAGCATGAATCTTTGTCTTACTTTCTCCTTTACAATTCCATATAAAATAAATTCAACTGATAATATGACGTATATTACAATAAATAATATATGTGACGGGGTCAAATACAACGTGACGCTGCCTGGAAATAGGAGCGATAGTCCTCTACGCGAAGCAACATCTTTTTGAGCGTTCATTTCCTCGTGCTCATACAGGTAATATAAAAAAACCCTTACAATCCAGGGCGTGGCGAGAATCAGCATCACGATACACATCATTAACTTGCTCAGAAACTTGTGCCATGGAATCCGCGTTGACTTTTGATGCAGCAGAAACATATCCGCATAACAGCACTTTGACACAGAGGGACGCTCGCGAATTTTGCACCTTACAAACGAATCGTAAAGAGACTTAAGCAGACCAACAGGCGCATCATCTTCTGGAATTAAGCGTTGTCCTTCGACTCTCATATGAATATCTGTAATTTTCAGGTTATATACAATATTAGATTTCAAATCCTTTAACTTATCTTTGAATCTTGGCATGTATTTAAATCTGGATGCATTGGTGGTTATCCTTGCGTCGGGATATTTCTTTGGTGTTCTCGTCAATAGAACTTTCAGGTTGAGAGGTTTGTTTCCAAGACGATGCATGTACGTACTGGCCACGTATTTTACTCTATAAAATGTTTCGGGAACAAGCCTCGGACTGGCCATAATGACATACAGTTTTACCAGAAAAATGATGGTGAACAACATATTTAGCCATAAGTCTCTGGTAACATCTTCGCATTTAATGGTACCGTCAGAGTTTCTATGGCAACATTTGTACAAAAACTTTGCGACTCCGTCGTCGTCTGCTATGTGGATATTACATATAGCATCACCCACTTCGTTTTTCTTCGAATTGTTTAAAAGGAGCTCTCTAACAGCAATCTCCAAGGTAGACACGTTCATTTTCTCGATGCAGTTTGGAATGGATTGGATAAGGTTTATGTCCATTTTCCGGGTATTCAATGACAACGTTGAAAGCGACAAAATTTCATAGTCATGTTTAAGTAAGAGTAATCCCTTACCAAGACGACCTCGTGTTAGCACCCAGTGAGTAGGTTTGTAGATGTTTCCTTGCTCGAAGCCCAGAATGTTTCCACTCCATCCAGGAAAATGTATCTTGAAAACCAGCACCTTTGTATCTTCTTTCATCTGCGAATCAATTTCGTTCGGTAGATTGCCGTTTTCCGTCATAAAAGTACAATTAACGCTGGACACGACGCTAGATTTTGAAGTCAATGCTACTTTCTCGTTCGATTCAGTGGACACATCATAATTCTCCACGGTTATGTTAGACACAGGTAGTCCGAAGACATTCTGTATCAGATAATTACCCAGTGTACAAAACAGAAAAAAATGCATATTTGTCATTGAAATCACAGACCACTTACTGCCATCTGTCATTTTGCGGCCATCCGTCCTGATTTGTAACTGTGAGGTCAATTACTTCTATTCCGTCTACTAAATCTCTATGCGGAGTACTTATCCCATAAACAGTCAGCGAACCGTACACATGTATACTCACACAGCCCAAAGGTATGTTCCAATTCACAATGCAGGGACAGTAGATGGTTTTTATTTCTTACCAGTTCACTTGTTAGATATATTATGGAGAATACGTGAGATAACGTGAATACAGTTGGTGTGTGTACGAAAAATTTCTTCACATTGTGATAGCGTGAATATTCAAGGACGCTCTTCAGTTTTTAGTACACTTAGGCATTGGAAACGTAACACATGACTAATCGTGTATACATGTACACGCCCACAATAGAAATAGCAGGGGTGCATATTTCTCATTTTATGGGGTTGGGGTAGGTGGGTGTTTTTGTTTACGTAAACAAAGAAGATATCGCACTTTCAATTGAACATAAGATAACGCCATGAGAAAACTAAAATTTGAAGGTGGTCCATACTTATTGTGAATCATATTAAATTAATAGTCTAATATATTTTGAGCCTTTCTAAACGCTCGAATGATAATGATGAATACTCTTCTTTATTTTCTCTTTTTTATTTCCTGTTATTACTATTTTAATTAAAATTGCTATGTATCAAACATCGCTTTTCTTCACTGTCTTCAAATGTTTCAATAATTCGTTCAAATATCAAAGTTTAATGAAACTTTTCTGATAAAAATTAGCTTTTCTTCCTTCCCATTTTATGTTCCCATTAGTTAGAGCGTGGACATATTAATGTGACCATTTCCTTGCAACTTTTAATCCGTCCGATAACTTAATAATATATATCATCTACATAAACATTGGTATGTATATTTCTCCTCCAGAATCCATCTCTGACACTGTTGGGCATGCGGCCCTACCCCTCCCGTCCAGAACCCATCCCTGACATTGGTCGGCATGCGGCCCCTACCACTCCCCTCCAGAATCCATCCCTGGCATTGGTCGGCATGCTCCCCTCCCCCTCCCATCCAGAATCTATCTCTGACATTGGTAGGCATGCGGCCCCTACCACTCCCCTCCAGAATCCATCCCTGACATTGGCAGCCATGCGACCCCTACCTCTTCCCTCCAGAATCCACCCCTGACAATGGCAGGCATGCGAACCCTACCCCTCCCCTCCAGAACCCATCCCTGACATTAGTAGGCATGCGACCCCTACCCCTCCCATCCAGAATCCATCCATGACATTGGTAGGCATGCTCCCTACCCTCTCCAGTACAGAATCCATTCATGACATTGCTAGGCAAGCTTCCTACCACTCCCCTCCAGAATCCATCTCTGACATTGGTAGGCACGCGACCCCTATCCCTCACCTCCAAAATCCATCATCGACATTGATAGGCATATTACCCCTCCCCTCCAGAATCCATCCCTTACACTGGTAGGCATGCTCCTATACCATCTCCTCTCCAGAATCCATCCCTGACATTGGTAGGCATGCTCCATCTACTCCTCCCCTCCATAATCCATCCCTGACATTGGCAGGCATGCTCCCGCTACCCCTCCCCTCCATAATCCATCCCTGACATTGGTAGGCATGCTCCCCTACTCCTCCCATCCAGAATCCATCCCTGACATTGGTAGGCAAGCCTCCCTACCCCTTCCCTCCAGAATTCATCTCTGACATTGGTAGGCATGCAACCCCTACCCTCTCTCTCCCCTCTCCCCTCCAGAATCCATCCCTGACATTAGTAGGCATGTTCTCACACCCCTCCCCTCCAGAATCCACCCCTGACATTGGTAGGCATGCTCCATCTACCCCTCCCTTCCATAATCCATCTCTGACATTGGTAGGCATGCTCCCTCTACCCTCTCCTCCAAAATCCATCCCTGACAATTGGTAGGCCTGCACCCCTACCCTCTCCTCCAGAATCTTGCCATGATATTGGTAGGCATCCTCCCCCTCCAGAATCCATCCCAGACATTTGTAGGCATCCTTCTGTGCAGAGTGTTGTAGAATCATTCGGTTCTCACGGCGTGTAAATATTTGCTAACTATTATTTACATTCTCCCCACTGCACTCCACATTACTTTGTGTCCGCGGGACAGTCAGGAAAAGCTTACCTTGTTAGCGTGATTAAGTTCCATATAGGCAAATGAGATGCATATTTTCTGGCAGGTTTTGTTCTCCACCTTGGTAGCATGATGTATGTATGTATGTATGTATGTATGTATGCATGTACGTACGTACGTACGTACGCAGGCAGGCAAGCATGCATGTATGTATGTATGTATGTATGTATGTATGTATGTATGTATGTATGTATGTATGTATGTATGAAATCCGGAATGTACAACTCTATTATTTGATAATGTATAATCGTAACAATGTGTGAGGGCTAAGTGTAGTAGTCGAGTTACTAATATAACGGGGGTGGGTGGGATAAGAGTTGTAGCAGAGTTGCTAATAAAACAGAGTGTGTGTGCTAAAACCCTCTGTTCTTCGACACCACACCGCATCCTCCACCGCTTCCCCACCTCCACCCCACTTGGCCTGCGAGATACATGTACAACAATTCAACTACGAAATGTGAATGAAACTGACCTATTATCCTACTGAATCCAGGGATAGTACTTTCCGTTCTGTTTGGTGTATATTTATAGTTCTCTAAAATTAGTCATATATACCTTGATTTCTTTCATAGGAATCCGGAATGACTGTGTAGATACATGAGAACTAATTACTAGGTCGTCATGCGAGTGTGTCTGCTACACATGAGTGCATATAACGCCGACTCAGCTGCATCATTTTTTGGTGATGTGTGCTTAGTCGTGATGGAATATGGGCTGGTATGTTCAGGCTAACGATGGGTGCCATTTACCCGCGGACATGGGTTCGAATCTCCGTTGAGTACGAATGAAAAATTCTCTAACCTGTATGATAGTATTATGTGTACTAAATATTAATTCTGCCAACTATTATCAAGCATTCTCCTATAGAATCCAGGGATAGCACTTTCCGTTCCGTCTCATGTATATTTATAATTCTCTCTCTCTCTCTCTCTCTCAGGTGGATCACTTATATATCTCTATATCTCATCTCTCTCCTGGTGAATTCGACGTTTGGTGGTAGCTTCCCGTGGGTCGATGGTTGTCTCCGGGTTTTTCCTCATGTATCGCTTGTCATGTTCTTGAAAATGGCGTTAAACCACACAATAAGAAAAGAATGTTTAAAAAAAAAATGTTCTCATACGGCCATGGACAGGTGAGGTAAAACTGTCAATAGTGTAAGGGAGATAATCTAATAATGACAGACCGAATGCCTGGACACTAGCTGCTGACATTTTATTTGCTGATTAAGTAATTTGCATACATTTTGCATTAAAAAAGCAGCACGCAAAAAAACAACAAAATACCACACACAAAAAAGCAAAACAAGAAAAAAAGAACCAAAAAGCACCCATCCGCAACAAATATCATTAAACGTGACAAGTAAGGCCTTTAACAATGGTAAGAGCACGTGAGATACAAAATATGAATCAGTCCAAGAGAAATATCACAAAATCCGAATACCAACATCACAAGAATACATGTTTTACTTTAGAACAGTAACAATAGATAGTATCCAAAAGCTCCAAGCTTTAAAAAACAAGTGAAAGAAAAAGGAAAATAAATTGTTTAGTTATAGTTAAAAAGGTATTGTTTTACTTTCGAAACGATAGAAGCACCTCAGCCCAAGTCCACAAGTTGCGGTATTCCGTAAGCTAAGTAGTTAGCATTCAGCGCAGAAGGCTGACAGAGGATTGTGTAAGGGTTACGGTAGGTATTATTTCCTTTTGTGTACGCATGCGGAAAAGAGTCCAGCAAAGGAAAAAAATCTTCTGCCTTACGAATAAAAACAACACACAACCCCGAAAACACATATCCACCAATAAAACACAAGTCTAATAAAGGACGACACTGTATGTATAGTGGACACAACATAGAACATAAAATGTAGGGACTTACCTCAAAACACACACACACACACACACACACACAAATATATATATATATATATATATATATATATATATATATATATATATATATATATATATATATATATATATATATATATATATATAGCTTGAACTATAAATTTGAAGAATGTTATCTCAAAAAGCTTTAATACTGCTCACGTTATAGAACAGCAACATAAATGCAAGTTAATAATAATAATAATAATAATAATAGTTGCATTAGTAGCATAAAGATTACTTATTACATTTCAAAACCGCTTACTTCAGCACTTAAGATAAATGCTGCTCGAACCGATTTAAAATGATTCATCACAATTTTCTACTTTTTTCATTTATTCTAACAGGAAGAAAACCTACACAAATTTGCTGAAGTATGAATCATATCACATATTCACCAACCTTGCACTTAATAATTAGATTGCATATCATACCTCGTATCCACCAACATTAGACTTACTAAGATTGAATATCATACCTCGTATCCACCAACATTAGACTTAATAATAAGATTGCATATCATACCTCATATCCACCAACATTAGACTTAATAAGATTGAATATCATACCTCGTATCCACCAACCTTACACTTAATAATTAGATTACATACCATATCAAGTATCCACCAGCCATACACTTAATAATCTCCAGTATCCACCAACCTTACACTTGATAATTAGATTACATACCATATCAAGTATCAACCAATCTTACACTTAATAAATAGATTACATACTATACCACTTATCCACCGACCCCAGAATTAATAATGTTACATACCATATCAAGTATCCACCAACCTTACACTTAATAATTAGATTGCAGACAATATCAATTATTCACCTATATTAGACTTAATAATTAGATTACATGCCATACCACTTATCCACCAATCTTATATTTGATTATTGGATTATATACCATATCAATTATACACCAACCTTAGACTTAATAATTAGATTACATACTATATCACGTATCCACCAACCTTACGTATAATAATTGGATTACATATCATATCAAGTATCCACCAACCTTAGACTTAATAAGATTGAATATCATACTATATCACATATCCACCAATCTTATACATAATAATTGAATTACATGCCATGTCACCAACCTTAAACTTAATAATTAGATTGCCTATCGTATCAAGTATCCACTAACCTTAGACTTAATTATTGGATTACATACAATATCAAGTGTCTACTAACTTTAGACTTAATAATTAAATTGCATACCATTTGTTTGCAATAGATAAGCAATGATAAACTGCAGTTTTTCAGTGGTGTACCTGGCATATATAAATGGCCAAGTGTCGCGATTGTATAATTGTATTATTTTTCATAACAAGCATTTGTCCAAAATGTCCTATCTTATTTCAGGTTGCCACTCACCAACTGGATACTTGTAACTCTTTTTAAATAAGATGCCATTTAGTTTTCGTCTTTGTGGTATTTATTTCTCTATTATATTCTATGTTTTTTTATTCTCAACTTTAAATTTACATTTTATTATCATCGATCAATTTTATACAAAATTTGTTTATTCATCATTTGCACTAAAAACTAGTTTGATAAAATTCAGTTATATATTATCATTTAAAGATGGAATGTGAATTAGTTTGTTTTCATTGTTTATATTTTACTATTAGTTTTTTCTAAATCATTGTATACTAATTTCATTTTGAAACAAAATTACAATATAAATTTGATTGATTGATAACCGTATTAAAAGATAATGTTTTCTATAACTTTTGTTTTTCGGAAGAATAATTGGAAGATGATCAGAATAAATCAGATGAAACAAATGTCTGAATTAAAAGTGAAATAACTAACTTTACAAAAGATTAAGGATCTATTAGGACAGAACTTTTAAGCAAAAATATTACGATTGAAATTTATTCTAAATTGTATTAAAAGTAATTTTTCATTAATTTACATTGAAAATAATTTTCCACTAAAATATATGGAGATAAAATTTATATATCTGTGTAATATAACTGTATGCTGTTTTATAAAGATCGCACTTTTCAAACAGGTGCAGAAATCCATACAATAATACAATACATTTCGCTCGTAAGTAAATATCAACAATTGTCAACACAAAATATACAATACATTTAGCTCGTAACTAAAAATCAACAATTGTCAACACAAAATACATTTCGCTCGTATCTAAGTGTCATCAATTTAGATTTGGAGGGAAGCTGCAGAACATACAAATTATTATTATATCAATATTGGATGCGTTGCGCAGATGGTTCACACGATCGTCAAGGAAAAGTTCAAAGGGTCATGTTCTCACTAACACTGAGCAAGGAAAAAACTGTATAAATAGCGAATCATGCTTACGAAGAATTAATTCGTTGATCCAATCAGAACAGCTCTGTATTTTCCATACAGCAATTCCGTACCTGATTCCCCAAGATGTAGTCGTATCTCCACGATTATTGGTGACACCCTTATTATGATACAAACCATGTCATAACAGCTGATGGAGAATATAGGATTAGTGGAGAATATCACGAATAAGGGTGTCACTCTGCATACTTATGATCTACGGAACAGACTCGCACCGAAACTCTTGCAACCATCAGACTTCACGCCACTCATCTGTGATATATCAACTCCGGAACGACTGGACGACTCTTCTGTGATTTTCGTACTTTTTGCCCACAAGAAGGGTCTGTTCTGAAGCATCATCACCAGGTACATCACAATTACTTAGACGATTTCCAGCATAAAATGTATACATCGCCGGTGATAATTCTTCTTGCAGTAACACCTGAAATTCCTGACATATCGAATGCATACTATACCTAGTCCAGCCCCGAATTCGAGCTACCTACAACCCAGGCTGAAATACATAAATCCATGCCATAAACAGCGATTTCCATGGGTCCAACAGCGACATCTACGCCAGGCCCCAAGTCAACGACAGCCGCATTGACAGTTTTCTCTCCAGTGAGAGTGACTTTAACTATTACAAATTGTACTCTTTCCATACTACAGAAAATACGTGTATTATTTACTATTCATTGACATATAATTAGTTTCTTAGGAAGAATATTTCTGGACTGTGGTAATTCTCACATAGGTTTGTTTTTGTATTACCATATTTTGTTTCTTGAAATGCAAAATTACAAGGTTATTGCATTAAGTTCAAAATATTTCCAAAAGCGTATCTAATATATGGTGCATTTAATTTCTTATTTAGTAACAATAACTTTTTCTATACCTACTTCAGTAACATTTATCGCGTTTGCTAAGGTTTCTGCTACAGAGTGTACATGAACCTACTGTTTTAACATGCATTACATAGCCTAAGCTTTTACATCAAACCTGTTCGTACTGAAATTTGAAACCAGTGTATACATGTTTCGCTGCATAAACACATGACAAGGTCTTACCGTATTTGCCTATCTTAGGGAGAAGCGTAATTTCCGCCTAGCCGTCTCAAACATATTGATGCAGATGTTTATTTTGTCAGCCCAATCGGGTTCGATAATGTTATTGAGGTTTCTCTCTCATGTTTTCATACGAATCGTATGAATGTGTACCTTATGGTATTGTGTCTTGGCGATAACGTCATAGAAACGGCTCGAATGCCTTCAAACTAGTCGGATGAGGTGCTTCCTTCCCTGGCTTGGCAACATCGAATGATGTTGTCGTGTTGTTCATTATATATGTATATATGTATGCTAAAATGCTAAATTAGTCAAAGTGTCGAAGCGATGGCTCGAAACCGAGTTTTCCGCGTTGCATAGCTCTCATAAGACATGAGCAGCTATTGGCCTACATACGGCCAACTTCTAAGTCAAAATTGTTTGAAACGATAACGGCGATACATTCTCTTTCATACGTCACAGGTAACGTCGGTAATACACGTCCATTTCAAAATTGCACTGGACCTCAACAAACCAGTGTTACGACTATAATTATATTTTCATCTTACTCTTCGGTTGGTTTAAATGCGATTTATATTTCATACACGCGCAGGTCCAGATTTGATTGCAAGTGCCGCTGAGGATCGATTAAAAAATCTGGACTCTCAGGCAGCTCAGTCGCTTCGAGATTGAATACGACGATTAACAATACGCGCACCATCAACAAAAGTTCCAGTTACATTACCATCAACAAAATCAATGCCGCCTGCAGTTAGTACAGTCATTAACGTGACCGCTCAGTAGCAATTGCCAGATTCGACAATTGAAAATCTGACAATGGAGAGTGGATTTGGACGTCAAGCTTTCACGCAATCTGTAAGTTGAAACGACAAACGTTTGCAACTCTCAGTTCATATAGGTATTTGATCCAACATTTGATATGGGAGCTCCTGTGTTAGTGGATCAAAGGAAGATATATTTCTAGTATTACTCATATCCAGCCAGAGATCCCAATCAGTTAAAATAAAAATGCAAGTGCAACACATATCTAGGTGCTTACTTCTATGTGTGGCCTTTTTTTCAAATTGAGGAAAAACAGGTACAGACTAACGGTACCAATTATCCCGCCAATACCACAGAGGGATTTGATAATAATAGCATCATTGCGTTGCTTAACATTAGGGAGAGGAATTTGAATCAATTTTGGAAAACGTTGACGTGGCCACAACAATTATTGGACTTGCCTGATACAGCGATCATTACACGAGAACAGCAGGTCCAACACTGATGTTTATCAAAGATATATCTGATAACGCGGATTTTCAACCGGATACAATTAGGCGACCTAAACTACACACCAACGATGCTAATCATACAAATGTACAAGCTGTAGTTGTGTGCCCCAAAGGCACTTTCAGTCTTGGATTTGCGCAGCGCCAATGACAATTTCGTGGAGCCTCGTTACGATTTTCGTGCGCAATTCCTCTTAGTCATATATTCGGTTTTGCAGAGATGTTCGCATGTTCGATTTTGAAGCCAAACACACAGTCACATTAACCCGCAAAAAAATGCCAATAATGCAATTTGGCATGGTGCAGCTGCTGATGGTAGAGTTGTATTTGTAACATTAATATTTATGCCTGTGTTATGCCCATCACTTTCTACAGAATCACTTTTATCATTTATGCAGTCGGGAACCACATCAACGTTGTTGATTCTCGTACATACCACAGGCGTTCACCCACTTACTGCTATCGCTGGGCATTTTACTTGGCAGATAAATACCCAACATGGTCTTACTGCGCCAAAACATGTGTTTGTGGCGTTTCAACTTACAGATCGAGACAATGTCCAAACTCATAGATTTGACGACTTAGAAGTGACGATGTTTTGTTGCAGTTAAACGGTCATCAAGAACCTTCTGAAGAAATTCGGCCTAACTTTATAACCAATCACAATTCTAGTGCATGTCATAATATCTGGTCTCATACGGTCCGGCATCTAAACATTGACACTAGTTTGCAGATTTCTCAAGATCACTTCCTGACCCAATACCCAAGTTATTTCTTTTCACTGGAACACCAGGAGTAGCTCAGGCAATTCATTGTCGACATGCATTTTCATACACCTGTAGGTGACGCTGGTGGTGGCTATCGACGTTATGTTGTAATAATTTCTGACAAGACTGTTGTTGAAGTGTGCTGATGGCCGAATGAGAATGTTCGATGCTCCTGTGGAAAATTCATAATTAAACCTCTTTCATATTTAAATAATAACGTTATACCACGAAGTGAGACTCGGCCTTAAAAAATCAATTTGCGAAAATAAAACACACAATCAAAAACAATTGTGGGGTAACATTGAAAGTTTCTCCGGCAATATTAACCGGTAATGTCCCTGTGTGGTTGACTTAAAGAGCAAAATGAGGTCAAACACAAAAACACCTCAGTGACATTAAAAGTATTCACGTCAGTGGTGACACAAGTGCAAAAGACCCGTATAATATTTTTTTTTTCTTCAGTGATTCCAGCATTGTTGGCAGCAGCCTTCTAGCGGTAGCAAAAGCTGTAGCGTTATGAGCTGTCATGACTGCTTTAGGAATGGCATTGAAAAATGTGGTCGGTGGACGCATAACATCTCGCTGACGTATAAAAAAGAAACAGGCCTTCGTTTACCAGGCACAGATTATCGAATACACTCGGACAGAGGTCTTTGATTACCGGGTCGCAGAAAATCACGCTGTTGACCCGTCTGTTGACCAGTCTTGATGTACTCACGATAGCAAAATCGATAAAACATTTTCGTGGTGTTTTTCTATGCGAGATGAACTTGCAGCGATGGTACTGCACACGCAAAACTGGCATCGTAAATCTGGATTCATAAACAAGCCCTGGTACTCACTGGGCACTCACTGTGTCGCATACATGATAATACCTCAATGTATTTTGCATTTTGACTTGCATTGATTTGTTTATTTTAACCGAATATAAAGATGTGTGGGGTACACTGACAATAATTCAGTGCATCGTACATTAATAGCACGTCTTTTAGAAGAAAATACTAAAGAAAGTTTCATATATACGGTATTAGTGCCATTAGTTACCAGAGATGAAGTTCAGTTCGAAGGACTCATTATTTATCCGTAATAGGGGATATGACTTTGTGTTTGTGTTTAAGATTAGATTTATCATTGTTTATACATAATGGAATCTCATCGCGGTGACGGGTTGTGGAAATTACAGACGGGGTTTTAGACGAACTGGCAGCGGATGCTAACATCGGTAACAATTTCGTTCAACTTGTCAATGAATATCTGCTTCAAAGTGGTGCTACCAAACCTTCATATGAACTGTCATATAAATTTGTTAAGGGCCAAGTAGAATGTGCCATTTGGAAACATCCTGATGTATCACTACCTACTCGAGGCCAGCTTGGAATCATCACCCAAACTTTAAACGCCCAAAAGTTGACAACAGCAGCAAATGTAAAACCTCTCCGTGATTGTTTCTACAATGGCGAAGTCGTATCCACCAATGTATACACTCCGGTTATGTTCAGCAATTAATATTTTACACCAACATTGACTCAGTTGAGACAAAAACGATCTCAACTCTTATCCAACAAGATCCGCTTGTTTGGGTAACATATATTGGGCAAAGACGATCGTTAGATGCAAAAGGTGCATTTAAATGAGAGGGTGCCAGACCACTAGAACGCACAATCGCCGCAGATGCAAGTTTTACCGAGGCAGATGTATTTTATAACTGCAAGACAATTGTGCCAGTATAAAAGATTAATTAGCTTGAAGTGCGTATGTGTATTGCCCATGCGCATGATGATGAGACCGGTCGTGGTCTACCTCTCGTGCAATTATAATACGCGACTGTATTATTAGTAGATGAACTATGACGGACCCTCAATCTTCCCGAAGTGAAATAATATGCGAAGCGGAAAAACAGCTGCGAAATGAAATCATTAAAAGAACCACAATGATGGTGAAATACAAACACGCGTGTTTGGTCGTATATACCATCTGCGTGTTTGCTGCGGCAGGAACTGTTGTGATTGGTATGACTTTAATCACGTTAACATCAACCATTGTAGGTGCACCAGTCAGTATTATTGTCGGGGCTATGTCGATCGTAACCGATTGTGCTAGTAGATTAATTTCAATGCGACTGAAGTCACGAATAAGTACCTATTCCAAATTCCTTGCGGCCACACAGAGCAGTCTCAATACAATCAGTAAATTGTATCCGGTTGCAATCGAATATTAAAAAAATCAGTGCGGCTGAGTTTGAGATTGTGCTGACGGAAATAGAAAATCACAGACAGTTTCGAGCACGAATAAGAAACAAGGATTTATGGCAGAGAAAGTCAAATAAAAACGATCTTCATGCAGGATACTGATTATCGGTCGAGAAACAAATTGCCTGGCAATGTGTTTATTTATAGATACAATAGGCTTGCCTGAATATGTACATCCCTGTCCGGGATTTTCGTTTTCACAATCACTGCAGACTAAAGTAGTATGAAAGCCTGGTGTTTTTTGTCCCCACTGGCACTATTTGCATTCATTTCCATCTGGACGTGACTCGACCCGTCATGACTGGATCACGTGACGTCAAGTGTGTGCTTTGCACCCCCACCCCCACACCCCGGACAAAATTAAAAGTGATCAACAGGCAACGCATGCGTGGGGGATAACTATTTCATGGTGGTAGAGGCGATGAAGGATGTCAGTGGACACAAAGGGCAATAAAAAAAGGCGGAACCGGCAGTTTCACACTACTGCAGGTGAGAGTCCTGAGAAATGAAATTTTTCGAAACTGGAGAGGGAAAATAGCAACGCATTTTCCCGACCATTAGCAGTTACAGAGTTGCTACACACAGCTAAATGTGGTGCTAGGGATGGAAAACAAAGAAATAGAAACAATCGATGTGATGACTCATGTTACAAATTACATATTACAAAAACACCTTACAAAGGAAGCATTTAATTAATGCTTTAAATATAGATACTTAAACTTTATTTTTCATCAGAACAGCGCTACCAAATTTCGCTGGTTTAAAACCAAAATAGAATGTAACGTCTATTGTTCTACAATAGTAACAGAACAAAGAAGAGAAGAATTTTCGCCGAATGCAAGCAGCCTTTCACAAAGCATCCATAAGTCATTTTTCTTTTTACTAAAAAAACACCACGCAGATAAAGTTATTTCAAGAAATACAATCCTGTAACAACAATCGCTGTAACGTTTTGAAGCTAGAAGTCGTCGATCACTACCGAACGCAATACACATCTGGCAATACACACGCGATTCAAACCAAATCATAACTTACAAAAATTGAAATATACATTTTAAAGAAATCGTCCTTAATTGAAACTAACGACATCTGCAGGCGTTTACGAAAACATACTCCACCCCATACCCCATCCCATAAATCTGATTACTAGTATTGTCTGACAGATTCCAAGATAGACTTCTGTTTTAACTGATTTGTGCCCACGCGATATTAGTGATCGATATTTTGGATCCCTTGCACTCGCTGTGATGCGAAAGAGGATTAGCGGGAAGTTGCGGCGGTGGGATACGCCGATGAATGTAGTAGCAGTTTGTTCATGAAGCACCCGCTGGTAGCAGAAATGAGCTTGCAAAATTCTTGTTCCACGGGTGCTTTGTGTAACGTTCTGAAAGGCCGCGATTCGAGAGTAAGAAATTACAAGCAAACAGTTTTGGTCGTTTCCGAAGAAAAAAAATATCAGCTGTTTTGGTGTTTTGGCACCCCAAGATCTCTGGCGCTCAAGGCAACCGCCCTTACCTCCCTCCCCACCGCCCGCATAGAACGCTAATGCCTATGTGCACATTTTTTATGATTCCTCAAGTTAACATTCCTAAATGAGTCCTTCCTGCTCAAAAGTTTCTCCTTGAACTTGGCAGATTTCATTTGCTATCACAATATTAAGTATCATGACTTTTATTATCATCGAGCTAGACCACATTTCAAACATTTTGTCTTTCGCGCTTGAAAATATTTCTGGATCAGGAAATCGAATTTTACGATTAATTATCAATATTTCGCCTGAAAAAAGACTGGAAATTTTGCGATTATCGGAGATCGGATTTTATATATATATATATATATATATATATATATATATATATATATATATATATATATATATATATATATATAATGATATTCTTATATGAAGTTATTGACTTAATGTCACGGGTACTTGACAAACTGTTTGAATAGAACAGGGAAAAGACAATATAATAGCAGATACACTTTCACGTGTATATTTTTTGTGTGTACTGGTGTGTGTGTGTGTGTGTGTGTGTGTGTCTGTTTGTGCGAAAGAGATGTTAAAAGCCATCTATCTGTATTACTTGGAGGAGAAAAGGGGAGTGTTCAATACATAGAAAAAATCTTTATTTTCAATTTCTCTGATTAACTAATCGTCATTGTAAAATATGGACGTTACAGCAAAAACAGACACATATGAGAAAACGTGGGATACAGCTATGCTGAAACTACTACTAAATTTTGTCCCGAGAGAGGAAGTATTCATTTTAAATAATATTATCGTGGAAAGAAGCATTCAAATTGCCTCATTTGAAAGTAAATTATTCATCAAATTCTACGTCGTTGACGGGATTCAACAGGTCGCATTCGTAGATTAGTCACAATGAACAGTTTGTGCAACTTACCTGACCCGCGGTCATTTGTTTTCAGTCATTTATGACGTGGGATTCTTACCTGAATAGTAACGCCATTAAACAATAAATAATTATTAGCAAGTATACAATAATAAAAAAAATAGTAACAATTTTCGAATTATTATGAAAGAGATTATATGTTGTTCAATGTCGGCAGGGAACATTATATGGTCGATAAACTACATAGTACCAAATTCGATAGGTGGCAACCTGATTATTCTTGGAGATTTCAATTTTCACTTTGACTGTCCCGGAAACTCAAATACATCAAAACTCATAGATTCCATAAATGTTTTCAACCTCAAACAGTCAGTTAACCAACCCACCCATAAATATGGTCACATTTTAGACTGGATTCTTCATAGACCTGATGATAACAGTCTACGGTCCTCCCTGGTATCCTATGACCTTGCATCAGATCACCCCTGCATTATATGCTATCTTGACGTATCAGTCTCTAACCCTCCACCTTTATCAGCTACTAAGAGAAACCTCCGTGTGATAAATAGAACCAAACTAATGCACGACATCCAAGCTAACCTAACAACTTGCTTACTTCCTACCGCAGAACAACTCGATAACTGTCTGCATTCATTACTTAACAAACATGCCCCAGCTACCAAGTGCAGCGTATCTATTCAAAAGTGTTCTCCATGGTATAGCAGTGTTAGGGACCAGCTTCGCACTGCTAAAAGAGACCGCCGTAAAGCTGAAAGGCTCTGGCTTTCCACCAAGCAAATCTATGAAGTCGGTAAGAAGAATGTCACACATATAGTCTATGCAGCGAAATCAGCCAACTACACTACTAAGATCATGGAAAGTTCCAGCTGCGAAGAGCTCTTCGAGATTTCTAACAAGCTAATGGCAAGGAACAAATCAACACCACTTCATACTACCTTTTCTCCAGTAGACCTTCCGGACATGTCTGCAAATTTCTTCCGTGACAAAGTACAAACCGTTAGAGATAAGCTTGACACCACAATTTCAATTGACTCGTCGTCACCATACAGTTGGGATACAGAATTTGAGCGGCAACCATTAGCAGCACTTGAACCTGTCTCTATGGATTTCGTACGTACAATCCTGATGAAGAGTGCACCAAAGTCATGTTAACTTGATCCAATTCCAGCATCACTGCCGCTTGAGTGCTTAGATCCAGTATTGCTTTCACTAACTGATGTCATTAATACCTCTCTCTCATCTGGGGAATTCCCATCATTTTTCAAAACTGCCATTGTAAAGCCTCTGCTGAAGAAACCAACACTAGACCATAACGATTTAAAGAACTACCGCCCAGTTTCTAATCTCCCATTCATTTAAAAAATCTTAGAAAAGGTTGTTCTATCCCAGCTTGTATCTCATCTAAATTCAAACAGTCTTTTTAGGAATGTACAATCTGCATATCGCCCTTGCCACAGTACTGAAACTACTCTTCTAAAAGTAGTTAATGACATTTTCTCTGCACTGGATAGCGGAAAGATGACAGTCCTCACCCTCCTTGATTTGTCTGCAGCATTTGACACAATAGACCATGATATATTACTTCACCGTCTCCAGCATGTATTTGGCATTCATGATACAGCCTTACTGTGGTTCAAATCCTACTTGGTCAACAGGACACAAATTGTATCTGCAAATGGAATACATTCCAGCCCAGTTGATCTATGTTGTGGTCTTCCACAGGGGTCTGTTCTTGGACCTGTTCTCTTCATTCTGTACACTCAGTCGCCCTCAAGTGTCATAGATCATCATCCAGTGTTTCACCAATTGTACGCTGATGACACCCAAATATACAAATCTAGCCACCCAACTGAAGTTGATGCTACCATCCAAGGTGTAGAGAGGTGCTTTCTGATGTGAAATCATGGATGACTTGCATCAAGCTGTAGATGAATGCTGATAAAACTGAAGCCATTCTTATCACAACACAAAGACTTTCTCATTCACATCCTTTACCTCAAACAATAAATATCAGCAATGCCAACATTAAATTCACACAGTCAGTACGAAACGTAGGTGTTACTCTGGACAGTACTCTTACATTGCACCAACATGTCATGAACATATATGCAAGGCTGCATATCTTGAGCTGAGACGCATCAGCTTAATTCGCAAATATCTTTCAGTTGATGCCACTAAAACACTTGTGTGTTCATTAGTACTTTCAAGGCTGGACTATTGTAACTCAATTATGTCTGGTTCATCTCAATATATACTCCAGAAACTTCAAAAAGTTCAAAACACAGCTGCTCGGATCATACTTAAGAGTACCACGATCAGAGCACACCTCCCCGCTGATCTGTACCCTAAACTGGCTATCCATTCGATCCAGAATCAAACACAAAATTTGTTCTCTGTGCCACATTTCACTGTCGGAATCTAGTCCAACATACCTATCTGACCTCACCCATGTGTACCACAGCAAGATACTTACGCTCCTCTTCTGACAATTGTATACTCATTATTCCCACTATGAAAACAAAGTCATATGGACAGCGTTCTTTTGCATATCAGGGCCCAGCAACGTGGAATGAATTGCCCACTGAACTTAGGCACAAAGACACAGTGATCACGTTCAAGAGGGCTCTCAAAACTCACTTATTTCGACTGCAAGAACAAACTTAAAGACCTAATAATGTTTCCTACCTGAAATATTCTCCGCATGTTTTTTATTTTTTAATGTTTTTCTAATTTCATGTTGTTTGTTTTTGTAATAATATTATTATGGCTTTTTTATATCTAATATGTGTTGTCTAATGTTGTAAAGCGCTTAGAGCTTCTAAAGATTAGGCGCTATACAAAGTCCTCATTATTATTATTATTAATGTGTTAGAAAATACTTCCTGAAAGAGTCTCAATAAAATTATCAAAAAGAGTGTCAATAAAATTATGACAGAAAAAATTTAAACATAGTTACAAACAGATATATCAGCAGATGCATACTTTAAATGAGGGTACTTTGTTCAGTTTTGGTGGATATCACGATTATCAGTAATCGTTAAGGTTAAACGAAGTATAGCCCAACATGCACAGGGACGGTGAATATGATATGTATTCATGTAAATATCGATATGATTTTCTACATGGGATTGTACGGTGTTTCGAATGGGCCACGTATAGGAAAATAGTTTGCAATTATGTATGTACATATTAGTGGTGATTTATTGGCATTTTTATGTATTTGTGATAACTACTTATTTGTGGGGTGGGGGTTGTATGTCATTTCCTCACTAAACTGAATAAATTAGTTTTTATCGTTGTACAGTGTATTTATTGGCAGAGACATGGGTCCTTTAGAAACAAGGATAAAGTGAGGCAGTTTAATGTGGCTGGTGGTCTCCATCAGAGTAAATATTATATAAAAATCTTGAATTTCTAACATTTTGCTGTGAACCAATAATTAGGACACCAAGAAAGTGGTTAGATATTTAAACGTAAGATTTATTAATTAATGAAGTTCAGAAAGCTTATTTACCAGATGTGGTACAATAAATAGTTTAACATGTACAGAAAGACATGAGCCGAGAATATTAATATTCAAGATCCCTGATTTTGTGAATCATCATGTTTTAGATAAAAATTGTTTCATTATTATTATTATTACCAAAATGCTGGGAGAATTCTGTTATTGTCTTCATGATAAAATACTTCTTATGGTCATTACAGACCATACTACCTATTTTTAGGAACTACTGCCAAGGTTAATCAGGACTGACTAAAATCTATTTTATTTGCAAAAAGTGTGTGCAGAAAAGGGTTTCATGTTCAATTTCTAAGTTTTATTCAAAATCCACTTCACTTTGCACTAAATAGATTATTCATAAGTGTCAGTGGCATTTCATTTTTTCACCACATACAGACTCCATATTGCTGAATACTGCATCAATGTCTGTGGACAACAAGGTATGACATTTTATAAATATCAGCCATTCTTTCACATATTTACTGCTAAATGGTGCATGCCACTTAACTGAAAGAAATGAGACATCACTATTACTATAATTTTTAACCGTTTATTTTAGAATCAGACTTCCATCCCCCACTCTCCTGTACTGAATTTTGCATTATCAATAGCCCTTAAAGTATTACTGTGTTATGTTTTATTGAAATTTTAAATACCCCAAGGGAAACGTCATTCTTTTACCTGTATTACTCACCACTAAAGACTAAACTCTGGACATAATAGGTCAAGTGCTCAGTCATCCATAAAAAAATAAGAAAAAATGATTTATTGGTTTTTAGCAGAGAGACATAGCCCCTTTCGGTAGCCTCATAATGTGACCTTACTTTTCAAGCTCTTTAATGTATGAAGGTTTCGCTAGAAGCAGTGCTCACGTGCTCGACAGCGAGTATGTGAGCGCTGTTCACACTAAATAATCTGAAACTAAAGTACTTTGGTGGCATTATAATTAACTGGGAATAAATTGAAAAAGAAATAAAACAAATAATTAAATATCACAAGAAAACAAAGAAATTACGTAAACAATGGGTTCAAGGTAAATGTTTTGAAATGAAAACTAAATATGGACCATTAACTGAAAAGGCATTTTCGTAATAATAATAATAATAATAATAATTAAACAATGGGATGGAATAGAAAAGGAAATTACACACGGAATAAAAACTAGGGCAGGAAAATTTGGGTAGGGGACTTTATAAAGGGATGGAAACTAAAAGAGAGGAAAATAAAAAGATAGACTGTATCAAAATAAATGATACTATCTATAAAGATAAACAGGATATATTAGAATGTATAAAAATATATTATGAAAATATATATATATAAAACCCAAACACTTGATAAGGAGACAATAAACAACTATGTGTAAAACTAAATATAAACAAATAGCAATAAATGATAAAGAAAACTGTGATAAATTTATTACTGCCAGGGAGATCCTGAAATAAATTAACAGTTTAGAGAAAGGGTGATCTCCAGGATCTGATGGAATAACATCAGACTTATATATTAAATTTTGGATGGCATTAGTTGATTTATTAGAATTGCTATACAATAATGTACTCTTGAGTGGGGAAATGCCAACAAATTTGATTGATGGGATAAATACTTTAATATATAAAGGGAATGGGGATAGGTAAGAAATTAAAAATTGGAGACCTATAACAATATTAAACACTGATTATAAAAATGTAAGTAAAATCATAACCAATAGAATAAAAACCTGTCTGGATACAATAATAAACATCAATCAAAGATGTGGGGGGGGGATTGGTAGGAAGATATTAAACAATACCTTATCAATAAACGCTATAATAGATTTCTTTAACATTAAAGGCGAGAAAGGGGTCATGTTTCTGTTTGATCAAGAAAAAGCGTTTGATGGGATAGAGCATGAGTTCATTTTTAAAAATGTAGAAATGTGTGGCTTTGGCCCAAATATAATTAACTGGATCAAGGCAATGTATAAAAACACTATTTCTAGAGTAATTGAAAATGGAGCTTTGAGAGGATAAATTAGTATACAAAGATCAGTAAGACAGGACTGCCCCTGTCTATGTTGATGAACGTTATAGTGATATAATCCCTGAATATAAATATTAATAAAAATACTAACATACAGGGAATTAGAATACCAAATTTGAAACAAGAATTTAAAACTATGTTACATGGATATGATTGCACAAACTTTACCAGAGATAGATTATCCTTCAAACATCTACAACATGAATTCACGCAATTTGGAAAAGCCTCTGGCTCTGCAATCAACCATGGCAAAGAAGAAATTATACTAATAGGCAACTGGAGGGGTAAACACCCTGGTTTCCCTCCTAATCTGCTCAATGATCGTGTTAAAGCGCTAGGAATAGTATATGCGAAGAACTCCACACGTGGACTATCGTGAGTTACTAATTAGGATATTAGAGCAAATAGAAATTTGATCGCATACAATGATTAACCTAACAGACCGGATACAGGTTGCTAAAACCTACATGTATAGCCAGCCAATTGAACTCTATAATGAACACAATGCAACTTACAGAAGCCATGGTAATTGTTATAGAAAGGAAAATAGTGAGCTTTGTTTGGAACAACAAAATTAATTACTTAAAGAAAAAATACATATGTAGACCCAAAGAGAAAGGAGGGCTAAGTCTACCAAATCTAAGTATTAAGCACAAAGCTAATATTTTGAATAGGTTTAAACACTTGAATAATACTCCTAAAGTACCTCGGGAAGCAATTTATATATACCTGGATGGATATTTGTGCCGTTTTAATAATACAATATATAAAAATAACATTTTAACTAAACTCCTGGAACCACCAGGATATTATAGGAGAATAAGAGATATAGTCTACACATATAGGGACAATGTAGAAATATGGGATGAAAAAAAAAGAATTTATATAAAATATTGAATGATAATGCCTTTCAAGAAAAACATGTGTATTTCGCTACCCAAATATAAATATGGAAAGCCATTTGGAAAAAAATGGGCAGGGATAAGTTCAGCCTCCATACAAAGTAGACTCTTCTTATAGACCATTCTCAGAATGCATTAATGTACTCATGTGACCCTGTGTCAACTAATCCAAAACGAAGGTAAACTAGGCACCAGCTTCATTTTACCTCGCAACAAGGCATTCATTTCCATCCTTATAAACTGAAACTTAAAGAGAAAATTATTTTAATAAACAAATTAACAGAATATCCCATACATAAAATGACAAAATTTTATCTTGTTTCGACACGATTCTTCCCTATTATATTTACTTTATCTTATGTCTGCATTTACATACTGGGTGTTAAAATTCATCCATCTACCAACACCACAACAATATAATCAATGAAGAAGTTCACATCAGTAAGGGGCCAATTTGTGTATTTGCGGGCAGGGTGCTTTGATTTGTTATATATATATATATATATATATATATATATATATATATATATATATATATATATATATATATATATATATATATGGCTTTCAAACAGCTTTGAACAAATAATCCTGCTGTTTTGTGGGTAAGTATATAACTGCCTGTCTGTTATTGAAAAATAAAAATGTGTTCGTATGATTAAAATCGTATATCCATATTGTCAGTTGACAAATGATATTATATTGAGTTCAGAAACGAAAAAATGTCATATAAAGGGGAAATCCCGGTCCCTCCCACCCCCAGGCACTAAAAGCAGCAAGCACCATAGTAACCAGGTTGTGCACTTCTGATACAAATTAAAATGCAAGCATACTGACATGTACCCAAACGTATTTAAAGCACACCACAAAATCTCTACTTGTTTGGGCGGCGTGGTTGGTTAAAATGGCAGTTTGTGTCACTATGCACATTTTGTAAATGTTTTATTGTGACAGCGTATTTTGACCACAGTATTGATTGATCATAGCTGTACATTTAAACCATACCTAATCATAAACACAATTCACGCTTTAAATAGTTTATTTTCTCCATCGTTAACTTCAATGTTGTGTGCTGTAGAGAAAAGAACATTCAAGAAAGGGCGTAAATCAACTTACGTTTAAGAGAATGGACATATCCCTCACTGTAATACTTGAATTCTTTTGTCATCTGTTTATTTCCTGAACTGCTGGAGACACCCGTGATGAAATTCTCAACGAATGCAAAATAAATATCTGGCAAACAGCTCAGATCGTTAATCGATCTATAGTAGGACGCCATATTTCTTCTCGATCTGCGTAGCTTAGTTTTTGCGATAGATTAATATTCATGAGGATATCATTATGAATCGGGTCAAAATTAATACTTCCAGTTTAGTACCCACGAATGTAGTTCTAGTCTATTTTTAGGACTTTTGTTCCTCTCTCATTTTGGTGGTGATAGAAGAGTTTTATTTATGCTTTTTTGGTAGGGATTTAAAGGTAATTGTTTATTCTTGAAAATATGAGCTCAGGGTGTTGTTGTCCATGCGTGTTTCGGCGACAGTGCACAGTGAGTAATAAGGCCTTGGTGATGATCCGGAGGTGAAATCTGTGTTCTGTTTACATGTTGCTCTTTTGACAGTCCAGAATCTCAAAAAAGAGTAGGTCAACCTTTGACGAGAACTTCACCGTGAAGTCATCTTTGAAGGTATTTTGATTAACATATGATTTGTATTGATTGTCACACAGCGGAAAGGTCAGTACTAAGAAACAAATGTAGAGAACATATAGTAAAATTAATTATGTTCTATGTCCTGTCAGGGCAGCAGTATTGATTCAACTTTAAATTGCTATAGAATTTTTATTATCAATGATAGACACATGAGATTTTCACACCATGTGTATATTGACTGTATCAATTAGAAAATATAATCAAAATTTTAAAAATTTAATTAATTTGTTTGTAAATTAATTTAAAATATTATAAAATTAAAAAATAAATGTTTTCCCTATAAATTCACAGAATAGGTATCTGTTGGAGATGACACTCATTATTATTAGCAGCAATGTATTCCTATTAAACTTTACAATTACATCATTCCAACTGCTGTTTTCAGACAGATCTGGCCTTGCAACAATGTAAATACTAAGTTTTATCAGTATCGTCTTTGTTGTCCAACTCGTGTCGCCATCTGTTGTCATAATGGCATACCAGAGATTAGTGATGTGTGATGTGATTTGGATTTTTAACGTAGCTTTAACAATTTTTCAGTCATATCGCTACGATGTCTGCAATGTGGCAGTTTATAGTGATGTCGAGCACTGGGGCATCATGCCGCAGACATGTAGCATGATGTCCCACCCAGTCACATTATCCTGACACCGGGCCGACCAGTCCTAACACTAACCTCTTAATGCTGAGCGCCAAGCGAGGCAGCTGTTAGTACCATTTTTGTAAGTCTTTGGTATGACTCGGCCGGGGATCAAACCCACGACCTCCCGCATCCGAGGCGGACGCTCTAACCACTAGGCCACCGGAGCGGTACCAGAGGTTAGCACAGCATTATGACAACAGACGGCGCTCTAAATTTCTAAAGTTTTTCCTTTACCAGAAATAATTAATGCTCCCCACGGAGCTTTACGACATTCATTTTGTGTCGATAACTCTTTCAGTCCCTTTTTTAAGGTGTACGTTAGTAACAAAGTTTTAATCGTCTCTAAAACCATGTGCTTACTCGAAGATTTAAGTGATTTATAGCACCTTACGAAAACAAAAACGCATACAGTACAGCAAGGTGGTTCATCTTTTCAACTCCAGTTTTGACGCACTTTAGTATTTACTGACACTGTTTAAGAAATCTACTTCTTAGAGATATCTCTCGTTACTTTATACAAAATAGTTATTTTAGCAAAGTAAAGATCATAAATGACAATTACATATTCCATTGTACTCTTCTTAACGAGCTTTCATCAGACGACCCCTGGTTGTAAGAATGGTGTTATACGTCACCCATTTTGACGCACCTCACAGGCGTCTATCTTTTCCTGTGACACTATTGTACATAAGCTCCTGCAAAAATAATGTATTTCAGAGCAACATCAAGAGCACATAAAAAAGTTATTGGAAGATATTTTGTCGCAAGAGCCGAAGTAATCAAATTGTGGAAAATCGTGTTCGTCTCATGATAAAAATGTTTACTTGCGATTAGAAGTATAATGTTTAGTGTACGATTGTTTTTCAATACTTAATTTGCATTGTTAACGCACAGAACCCCAACCTTTGAATGTATTTCTATAAAACAAATCGGCTTTAAAACTGGTTTGCATCCTTTAAAACTTTTGTCTCTATAGGTGGAAATAATCAAAGACAAAAGATGTTACAGGAGATTTTACTTTTATTTATTGTAACTCTTACCATTATCAAACCAATTAAAACTAATCAATTAGTACAAGAATTTTAAAAATATAAATATAGCACCCTTAATTTCTAATTATTCAGCTGCTCTTTGTTACATTAAAGATGAAAATAAAAATTTACAGAACTTTTTAAACATGACTGTAGTGAAGCATCATTCAGACTTATTAAGTGTGCTGCTTTTTGCAATATAAAAGTAGTTAAGTGAATTATCTATGATCAAAGAGAGAGAGAGAGAGAGAGAGAGAGAATGCACCAAAACTGCATATTTCATTAAGTTATTGCAATTGTATACATGTATCCTGGGTCGATGAGTGTGTTTTGGGACAGTCTAGAGTCTTTCCTTCACCAAGTATCAACAAGAGAATAAACTCTAATGATCTTGCTCGATAAATATATAGGCTAGAATTTTACTCATCACTGTCTCTTTATTTGGTTTTAATCTATTTAATTACCTACATGTATCCTGGTTAGTTGAGGGTGTTTTGAGACAGTCTTTTGTTGTTTTAGGGTAGTCATGGGGTCTTTCGTTTGGTGATAATTACCAAGATGGGGAAAAAAACCTCTCGTGATCTAACCCGATAATTATACAATGCAGGATTTTACTGATCACTGTCTTTTTTAAGGTTTGATTCAATATAATTGTATACCTGTATCCTGGGTAGGTGAGAGTGTTTTCGGACAGTCTTGAGCTAGCCCCATTACTTTCAGGGTGACAGATAGAAACATTAAATTTTTGGATGTCTAATTCATGCATATGTTTTTGGAAATAATCAAACATAAAAATTGCTGGACAGAGTTGAGCTTTGCTGTGAATAAACTACTTATGAATCTCTCTCTCTCTCTCTCTCTCTCTCTCTCTCTCTGCTGAGTGATTAAGTCATTTAAATTATGGAAATTTACCTTATCCATTGTTTCAAGGCACATATATTAGGGATAAAAGACCAAATTTACAATTTCATCTCAGGTTCATAAATACAATAGTTTTGTGAAGGTCAGAGTATCAGAAATAACAAATTAGGAAATAAAATATAATCCTTTTCATGACTTTTTGCTGATAGCAAGTGCAAACAACTTGTTTTTATTGCCCACAAAATAAATTAATAGAAAAGTGAGCATTTTTGTACAGTACATATATTGAATATAGATCCAGTAATGGAATGTTTTTGGAGATTAATTCTTGACACAGACACTATGGAATTTAACCTGACTGTTTTTGAATCATAATTTACAAATGTATGTGGTATGCAAAAGGTAATGTGTCTGGGACAATCCAGAATTTACAGTTTTAATTCCGCAGAATTTGCAATTATGAGTGTATGTACAATCCAAAATCCAAATTGTGTGAAAAGCTTGTCTTTATTCAGGTCTTATTCATGTGAAAGTGAAACACAAAAGGGATTGGCAAATAACTCTATAAGAACAATGTAATAACTTTCGTTTCAGACTAATTCATCAAACAATATTGTTTTTTATGAATGCCGGTTTACCTTAAATATTTTTTTTCTTATATTTCTTATGAAAAGTTAAACATAGGACAGTATATAGTTTTTATTTATTTATTTTGCTTTATCGCATAGTTGTATTGTGCTGATATTTTTGTGTCATGACAATATTAACTTATATTTTAAACAGGATAAAATAATGATAAAATCACAGAAAATGATGATGTTTATGCGGAGGTGGGGGTGCATGCTACAAAAACCTGAGTTGTGAGTAGCCTTAAAAACTTTACAAGTTTTTTAGAAACTTATGTTGGGTGTGTGTGTCTTACTCTTCTAACAAAAAATAATCACATCTGTTGAAGATACATGTAAAACTTTGTATTAATCTTTTCACTACTACATTAATTTCATATCCAACTGTATCAAGCACGCTTGGTACTGTATTGTAGCAGTAATAATAAAAACAAATTGAGCTGGTTACTGGCAGCGGTAGCAACGTTATTTATATTCAATATATATTGTTATGTACATTTGATTGACTTGTATCTAATTTAATATATATTTATTTCAATATTTAATTGTTTGTCAGTTTAAATTTTTTTAATTACAGGATTTTGTAATGTAAATTTATTATCTTGAGATGATACTTTTTTTCTTCAGAAAATAATTTGACCTTGACTGTTAGTTTATAAACACCAGGTGTTGATCTAAATTCTGACCTTGTTTCAAAATATTCAGCAGCCACGTAAACAAATTCTATTTTATTTTAGAATGATTGGTTGTTGTTGAGGTCATGATGGGACTTAGTCTTTAAGATGTAAACAATTTTTTTTTATTTTTTATTTCTTAAAGTAAAACGATTGGTTTTCGTCAGGGTCACACTTGGTAGACGTGATCTTTAACAAGTACGTAGTTTCAATAATCTTCTGGAAGATGATCACGTGACCCCTTGTTTACGTTTTGCAAGACCATATAACCTCAGTTATGGAGAATTCTTCTCAGTAGAAGCTGGGCTGTTAAAATGGAAGTTGTATGTTTTGCTGTTTGCAGTTATTTCAAATTACTTGGTTTGGAGTGATTTCAAATTACTTGGATTCGAAAGGATTAAGTCTGTCATTTTTCTGGAAAATACGTGCGGTCATGTAAAATTGTTGAACAAGGACATTGTTTTTTTTTATAAAAATTTATTCAGCTACCAGAAAACCGGAGTGATAATTCCTCTTTCTACAAGGAACCGTAGAATTCATCACTACATATTACAGCATACGTCATCGTCTTCCATCTTGGATTCTTCGTCGGGATTCGAACTTGAAATCAGAAGAACATTTTGTTATTAGGACTTCAAAAATGTTATTCTTGGATTATTCTTGGATTATTTTGGATTTGATTCTATAAAACCGTAAGTTCATATTTTTTTCATTTTTTTACAGAATTTTCCAGGGAAATAAATTATTGTATTTTTCAAAGCTTGTTGTTTTCAATCTTTATTGTGTTACTGCTTATTCGTGCCTAAACACGTGACATAATACAATATGTATTTTTATAATTGCTACCAAAGAAGTCTGATTTTTTTTAATCAGTGAAGTACCTTACAATCAATCATCTTATTTGTACTATAAATATCGCTTCATATATGAATGAATATGATTTTAAATAATAAAAAATGTAGGTTCCAGTTTGATATCTGTGGAAATAAAGCATCGCATAATTGTCTGGAAATGTTCTTTATGTAATGATATAGAAAATATATTTCATACTCTAAGAATTTATTTTCTTATAAAATGAAATAAGTTCATATTTTGTAGCATATATGCTTTGTATGTGATGTTCTTGTTTCAAGTCATTTGCCTCTTGCTATTGTATTGGATCGGAGATTTAAAATGAAATTGGAGATAGGACATACTTGTCACAGACAACTAGAGACAATACTTGCTGGCTATTGCATAATCATCCATGCCATGCATATAAAAGAATTCTGTATAATTTGACTATTTACCATACTCCTTGTTATATATATATATATATATATATAGATATATATATATATATATATATATATATATATATATATATATATAAACTGTCACTGTAAACTGCAGATTAACAGTAAAATTTAATTACATAGGGTTGGAAGAATAAACAGAATCCGCATCTCTGTAATGTAATCTCTCTCTCTCTCTCACTTTATATATATATATATATATATATATATATATATATATATATATATATATATATATATATATATATATATATAATTGGGACCTTAAACCTTGCTTGTAAGCGGCTACCCTATTCTACCACCGTGCGGCAGCGATAAATTACACCGAAAAAATATTCAAATAAAATGGGGTGGGAAGAGTCAGCGTAAATATAACGTTGTGTAAATGCATTTAGTTGTATACAGTTTGATACATTTAATTTGTTGTGTGCTACTTGCAGGCCACCTCTCTTCCGAATGTTAATACTCTGAGAAATCAGCTGACTGTAATTAGAAAGATTTTAAATAGGACCCGCAAACATGACGTAACGTGGTATAACCTCTTGTTGCTAGGGTCAGTAGTCGTCATGTAAGAAATTGATGTTCACAGCGACATATGTTGTCATAATGAGGCATTATTTTATGTTAACTTCCGTGATGCTAAACTTGCAACAAGCTTGACGCTACATTATAATCATGAATTTAGAATGTGCAATTTGTGTAACTTTTCATACAGTATGGTTATAAACAGAATGTTAAACTTGTAATAACTGTCGTAGCATTTGCCATACGACAAAAACTACAGAATCAATTCAGTAGTTGGCAAATTGCAAGATACAATGACGCAGAAGGAAAGCAGACCGAAACACTTGCATGCAGCCATTTACAGCTTGCAGCAATGAAGAATGGAAAATTCATGACTAGAACTATGAATGTAGCACTTGCAAGCAGCCATTTACAATAATACATCAAGGATGATTAGGAAATACATGTATAGAATTATGGCGGCAATCCCCTTCCATATAGAATATGAACCTGATGATGAGTGTGTGTGTGTGTGAGAATTGAATTTTTAACGTAGCTTTAACAATTGTTCAGTCATATCGCTACGATGT
Organism: Sinohyriopsis cumingii; assembly: GCA_028554795.2. Classification (NCBI taxonomy): domain Eukaryota; kingdom Metazoa; phylum Mollusca; class Bivalvia; order Unionida; family Unionidae; genus Sinohyriopsis; species Sinohyriopsis cumingii. The sequence continues at coordinate 1,330,113 of JAPYKE020000047.1, forward strand.
CTGCAGTGTGGCAGTTTATAGTGATGTTAACACTGGGGCATCATGCCGCAGACATGTAGCAAGCATGATGTCTCATCCAGTCACATTATCCCGACACCAGGCCCACCAGTCCTAACACTAGCCTCTTAATACTGAGCGACAAGCGAGGCAGCTGTTAGTACCATTTTTGTAAGTCTTTGGTATGACTCGGCCAGGGATCGATCCCATGACCTCCCGCATCCGAGGCGGACACTAACCACTAGGCCACCGGAGCGGTCACCTGATGATGAAATCCTTCTGTTAACCTTCCTTAATTAATCAAATCAATTAAAAAAATAATTTGCACTGCGTACATTGGTTCCATTGTGTAAAAGCTTTATCCAATCAAACAAATTCGGCAATGAACAGTATTTAATGTGATAGTTTCCATTTGCATACGACGATTGCATGCTTTCTCAAAAGGGCACGTTAGATTATTATGGTCAGTTTTGAAAATTAATTCTATTTTCTGTTGTGCAGTTAAAACAGATATGTATGTATCTGATGATTAAAAACTTCTTTGATTTTGCAATAAAAAAATTAAAAACAAAAATAATTTCCATTGCTTATTTTATTGCGTTCCATTTTTTTAGTGCGTATTTTAATCATACCTATCTATAATCCACTGATCACATTCCACAATAGCTGGACCGTTTCTCAGTTACTGTACGAAAGGTGAACTGTATACTGCTTTGTTTATGGGCACTTTAAAGGCATTAATGAGTTTCAGTATCCCCCTTATAGTAGGTGTTTATTTTTCTGTAACAAATCAAAAAGAATTTTGAAGAAATGAAGTATTTATTATTTTTGTTCAGGGATTGGTAATTGCTATTTGCATTTTATTATTTTATGGTGGGTCGTACTAAACAATGTCCATGGAGTGGGTTGTTCAGCCAGCTATAAATATCGTATGATGTCATTTACCCACTAGGCATTGCGCCGTGCGCCATATTGTTTTCGGACAAACACAATCGCCCTGAGTAAATCTTCTTGTTGTTTTCATCGTATTCTAAGCGATAACATTTGTTTTTACGTTTAAATAATGGTTGTAAAATACTGTTGTTACGGTATTTGCCGTAGTGACTCCAGATATGTAAATAAAGATTACATAAGAGAGTTACTTTCATTCCATTCTCTAACCTAAAGAAAGATCTTGACAGGTGTCGTCGATGGGTTAGAGCTTGCGGAATGGAAAACTTTGACGTTGAAAAAGTCACAAAGGACACTTTTATTTGTACTCTTTACTTCGTTGGTGGGAATGGACCCAGCGAGCAATATCCCGACCCTATGCCTGCGACTTTAACGCCTTTACAGGCAAGTGTTTATGTATTTATACATGCCGGTAACACATACCAAGGCTACTGCACATACCATTTCATTAGAAACGTGTAATAATTAACCTTGTCATATTGAAACTCTGCATGTGAATATGAATGTGTTATTAAGACGTTTGTCTTGTGATAAAATTATCCTGCAATACGGGTCGGTGTATTCTAGTGTTATACTATTTAAATCATTTGTTTCACTAAGTTTAATTGGAACATATTGACATGTACATAATTACATTCCAAATAGACCCAGTTAATATAATAAAATTGAGATACCCGACTAAATTTTCCATTTGTCCATTCATTTTTCTTATCATCAATTTTTATGACTCCACCTTAATTGCTCAATGGAATTCACAAACCTTTGTAGTTATCATGATGATGTAATGACCTTGTGTAGTTGGAGTATCACATGCATTATTGGATCCCACACTGTGTGTGTGTGTGTACTTGAGAATAAGGTTTAGTATACGAAAACGTACCCTCAGCATGCACCACCCACCCTCTCCCTTTTCTGATCCCATTCCTTCTTTTACTGATTGTGGCCCCGAGTGGCCGAGTGATCTAAAGCAGCAGCAAGGAGGGTGAACCCACCACAAATTTAAGCAAATATCCTACTTGGTTACAGAGTGTAAAAGATACAGGCTTGTAAATATCGGAAAAAAACCTTCCCTGTGGACTAGAAAGAATGAAAGCTTCCACGGAGGTTTGGTTACCCTGTAGGGATTCATTCGAAGGAAAGTTTTTTCGATATTTCTTTGTTCCCTGTAACCGAGTTCATATATCTCCGTGTTTGCAATGATTCGCTCTTGTTGCTGCTGTTAAATTAATTAAAAATTGTTGTATCAAAAAATGGTTCATCCGGAATCTCATACTGCGAGGTTACCTCGAGAGCGATTAGAAGCAATCAAGAAGTTTCTCCCCTTTTAGAGAAAGCTTGCAAGCACAACAAGAAGCACGAGTTGAGTTTGCAGAAGGAACAGAACAATTATTTAAACCTGCCACAACGGTTACTGAAAAAGTTTTAGCTGCTATTAAGGGAAGGAGTGAGGAAGAGGTAAAGGAAAAAAGTGGAAAGAGGGAGGAGGGTCTTCTTCAAGTATTAAAACAGACCGCTGAACAAACAGGAAAAATAGCAGCTAGAACTAAGAAAACGAAAAAGATTTTACGAGAACTCCCTACTGAAATAGCTGCAGCCCAACCTCCACCTGTCGAAAGAGAAATATAACAAGTATTTTATAGTATTGATAAAGTCCGCAAGGAGGTCGGTGATGTAAAAAAACTTGTTACACCAGAACCAAAACCACCTCCAAACCACCAACACAATTTACCGAAGAGGGTTATAATCAACTTATGGATAATCCTAGGAGTATTGCCGCTTACGGATATAAAGATCGTGATAAATTATTGGATCCAAAGACCGCCGATATTTCAGAAGACAAATGTATTCCTTTTACATTTTGAACAACCGAAAACATATCAAGAATCACAGATATATACAAGGATAAATACGAGAAATTTAAGAATGACGTTGAAGTGATCAAAAAATATCCGCTACCAGGAGATATTTCATCATTAAAAAAAACTTAATTCGCTCCACCTCATATTGAGGAGGAAGAATCTCACGATGCATCTGCTTCCGGCATTACTAAAGGTAAAGGTTTTACAGGAGGTGATCTAATTTGTCCTGACAATATTGTCAATGACGTGCAACGGTTAGAAATCCTCATAGGAGGAAAACGAGCTGGAAACAACTCACCAGAAATAATTAATGAAGCAACTGATATTTGTCGCCGATTACTTCAAGGTGGTATCATGGATATTAGCATTTACTGAGAACTTATCGATGAACTCGTTGATGACTAGTTAGATACACGGATAACACTGGTCAACAGTGAAATCATTACTGACTTGAAAAGGCCCTAATCTGTAGTATTTTGGTGTGCCGAACACGAATATAACCGTGAAAAATTTGTATTGGCTCTCGTTTTGAAGATATTCATATACCTCATTTTCTATGTTTCACTGTGTAAATTTCTCCAGTAGGACTGCAGCAACATCCGGAATAATGATGTAACATTGCATAATACCATCATGCTCACATCATCCACAGTTGATTGCATCATTTTCTGATGCAATGCAATACTAATGCCATGCGGCTGCTGAAGTAAGTTGACGTCAGCAGTGTACTATACATGTGTAGGCCTATTATACTAATGCCAGGCGGCTGCTGAAGCTGACGTAAGCAGTGTACTATATAAAGCCCAATCAGATAGGTTCAGCATTTAAAATATTTTAGACGTTGTGCGAGACAGTTCAAGCTACTGTTACATAAAACTTATTATTTTATCCATTTACGTACAATAAAGAACAGTAATGCCTCGAAAGTGTGTTAATACCGCGGACAATTTTTGCTATATTTGTGGGGAAGTGACATTTGCCAACCAGAAGAAAAGTATCAATTCTCAAGTGAAGAAGGCATATCATCTTTACTTCGGATGCAAGGTTGGTGACCAAGACAAGCCTTGGGCTCCGCATATATGCTGTGCTACATGTACAACACAGCTTTCACAGTGGTTGAATTGCAAAAGGTCATCAATGCCGTTTGCAGTCCCAATGGTGTGGAGAGAGCCAAGCAACCACCTAAATGACTGTTACTTCTGCTTGGTTCCTCCTCTTTCCGGCGGAATAACGAAGCGAAAGAAGTCGAGAATAGTCTACCCAAACATTCCGTCTGCATTGAGACCAGTTCCACATGGTGAGGGACTTCCTATTCCAGAACCTCCAGCAGAATATTCTCTTGATTCATCTGACGAAGACAAAGGTGAGTCGACCTGTTCTTCTCCTGGTCCATCAGCATGCAGTGATCCAGATTTTCACTGTGGTGCATCATCAACCCCACACAGAATAACACAGGAAGAACTAAATGACCTGATTCGTGATTTGGACTTATCAAAGAACAAGGCAGAATTGCTAGGATCAAGACTCCAACAATGGAATCTTCTAGAAGAAGATGTCACAATTACTGCATATCGAAAGCGCCACCAGCAATTGGAGCCTTTCTTCAGAAAGGAAAGTAATCTGATATTCTGTTCCGATATTGAGGGCCTCATGAATGCTTTAAAAATCACTCATGACCCACAAGAATGGAGACTATTTGTGGACTCTTCGAAACTGAGTCTCAAGGCTGTGCTTTTGCACAATGGAAACATTCTTCCATCTATTCCAGTAGCGTATGCTGTCCACATGAAAGAGACATACGATAACTTAAGGCAGCTACTGAATTCCATTGAGTATAACAAGTACAGCTGGCACCTCTGTGGTGATTTGAAGGTAGTTGCCCTTTTAATGGGACTGCAGCAAGGATATACAAAATACATGTGTTTCTTATGCGAGTGGGATAGCCGAGCAAGGGAAATGCACTACATGAGGAAGGAATGGACTCACAGGCAGAATGTAGCCATTGGAGAGAAGAATATCCAACACCCAGCTCTGGTTGAGGCTCAGAAAATCTTGCTACCACCCCTTCACATCAAACTAGGTTTGATGAAGAACTTCGTGAAAGCCATTGACCGGACTTTGCCAGCATTCCGATACCTGCATGAAAAATTCCCTCGACTCAGCGAAGCAAAGATTAAAGAGGGAGTTTTTGTGGGTCCTCAGATTCGAGAGCTTTTCAAAGATGACCGGTTCAACAACTTGCTGGAAGGTGACGCGAAACAAGCATGGAATGCTTTTCGCCTAGTTTCTACAAACTTCCTCGGAAATGTTAGGGCAGAAAACTATAAGGAACTAGTAGAAGACATGTTGATGAAGTATAAGAAACTTGGCTGCAATATGTCTCTAAAGATTCACTTCCTTCATTCCCATTTGGATTTCTTTCCTAGCGACTGTGGTATTGTTAGTGATGAACACGGCGAACGTTTTCATCAAGATATCGCAACAATGGAACAAAGATACCAGGGAAAATGGTCCACTACAATGCTGGCTGACTACTGCTGGACACTCCTCAGAGATGCTCCCGAACAGCTGTACAAGAGACAGGCGAAGAAATCTAAGATGTAGTCAATGACTTGATTTTTTATAGGTAGGCTATTACAGTTGACCTTTTACTATTGGAATGCATTTCGTTATGTAAACATTAATTTCTTGCAGATTACAAAAAAACTAGAGCCAATTTTGCAATTTGACTGTCATATTCGTGTTCAGCACATAAAAATTGATAAGAATTGACTAATTTTATTTCAGTAACATGACTTTTGTAAAAATTTGTTGTCCAGTGTAACAAATAAAATGATTATACATCAACGACATCGCAGACCTGCAATGGTTAGAGTAGTAAACTCACCATTACCAGTTTTTACAGGGCAATTTACGGAGATGGATTTGGTTATGTTATTCAAGGTTATTTGCAAGAATAGCTCCAAAAGCGGCGCCGATTGCAAAACAGTTATCAATGAAAGCTATTAATGCTGTTCGCTAAAAAGCTCCTGGTGCAATTGTCAACGCTGCCGGTAAAGCGTTCTCGGCGATGAAAGAAAGACTGGCACGATTAATGCGACGAAAATCTTAGCAGGTGAAATTACCATCCACTGAAGTTATGCCCGCGGATGTCAGTAAAGTAATAAATCAAGCTGCAAATAAAAAATTGGCAGACTTGATAGATCAGGAACAAAGAAATATTTCCGCAAATTAATAGCAGGAAGCGGACTGCGACGTTGATTTAAAATCAAGCGTATATAATAAAATGTTTAAACGTCAGTCAGACCCAGCATTTGACATGAATGAGCCAATCCTCAAAGATGAGTCAGTACGAGATTATCAATTTCACTCGTATGACGCAATAATATATATAATGTAATGGTGGTCTCTCAAGTCGAGGAAGACAAGTTGTGCAATCTCATTCAGCGGTGGACGCGTATGTGGCTCCCGAGTCCAAATTCCGATGTACACAGGCGGTTGCAGGTAGGGCACGGGACACCGGTGGTTGGGGGATGAGGATGAATGATAGGTGCACAACATAACCTGTGCGTGAAGGAGATTAAAGTGAAACAGCCTTTGCACAGAGACAGCGTCAGTCTCTCGGCCGTGGTAGTTAGAACTCAGTGGTACGAAGATTCGTCACGGCTGGGGACTACTTCGGTTGCATTGGATGGCTATGACGTCTTCCGTGCCTTGTCATATCCTGCGCTCTCCACAAAGCGTTTGCAGATTCGCCTTCGTGGCCGTTGGATCACTCAGTTGATCTCTTCCGCCCAGTCTGCCGAAACTGGCTTTGCATGCAAAGATAGGCAAGCTCCTAAGTCACCGAGGGTTTTTTGAGGCCCGTCGGCTACCCTCAACCTGGTTTATCCGGCCTGTCGAAGCCGTTGCCCGTGGTGTGGCCGCTGCGCATGATACAGCTGCTTTGAGCCACAGGTGAGGGATGAGCGCCTGGCGAGGACCAAAGATGGACAAGCTACTCCCGAAGGAGCACGAGGTGCCCACCCACCAGAGGTATTACCCCTCCCAGAGCACCCCTAACACCACATTGACGCAATGCAACCAAATCAACGCGGGCGTATCGGACTTCGAGTTCAAGATACAAGTAATTTTTTCTTGCCAACTGAGGCATTTATTGAAGTAGAAGGTGAACTTGTACAAAACGATAATGTACCATATGCTGCCAGCTCTCAAGTTGGTTTCGTCAACAACGGAATCATGGCATTGTTTGATAGTGCTACATACATGATTGATGGAAAAATATCTTGAATCAATTCAAAATGATGTTAATGTTGCTACAACGATAATTGGCCTGGCAAGATACTCAGATGATTATACAAGATCAGCTGGTCCATCAATGATGTTCGCGAAGGATCTTACTGACAAAGCTGATCTCAATCAGTATACCAAAGTACGGCCGAAAAAACATTCCGCCCCTAACGATGACGCAGATGTAGCGCCGGTAGTCATGGGCTCTAATCCACATTTCAACCTAGGATTTGTAACTCGCCGATTAATGTTGGACAATGATGGAAAATTTCCTCCGCGATTCCGTTATTATATATCTTCGGATTCTGCAGAAATTTTAGAAAGGTTATCTTTGGAGCCAAACACACAGTTGTGCTCGTGAGAAAAGGTGATGACAATGATGCAGTTTGGCGAGATGCTGGTATTGTTGTTGCTGGTAAAGTAAATAAAACAAAACTCTCACTATGGATGCCCGTAATGACTCCATCAATCGCAAAGGAACAGGAACTATTATCATTCATGGATCAAGGTGTTAAATCAATACTATCATGGTTAACAGTGACCACAGATGCTGATCAAGGTACTGTTGCGTGTGTATTTACATGGCATATAGCATCACAACATGGTGTTTCTGCGCCACGACATATTTTTATCGCTTGCAAAATAATAATCGGACAAATGATCAAACTAAATCTCATATGATATTGATCATTTTAAAGTTAAGGGAGTTTCGTTGAGAATAAACAGTCAGCACCAACGATCCGAAGATATATCATTAGATTATACAATCAATCATGTAGCACGCGCATATCATCGTTTGATGACATATATGGGACGTGATCAAAATATAGATATTGGTTTACAAATATCACAGTTGGATTTTACAAATCGGTATCCGATCTATTACTTCTCGCTGCAGCATCTTGATTTATGGAAACAATCTGTCGTTGATATACACTTGAGAGCTGACGCTACTGAACCGCCAGCTGCCCCTGGTTCTTTCAGGGGGATCAAGGTTATACTCAGCGATAAAACAATGTTACTCGGAGGTGGTAGTGGTCGGATAAGAGTCGTTGAGGCGCCAGTAGAAAACATGTAACAATTAGTCAGAACACAATTGTATAGCGATATCGTACAGTCATGTTAATGTCACTCCGACTCAAGGTCAAGCGAAACAATTACAATCAAAAACTGCACAACAAAGCGGAAAAAAATAACGCTGAAACAGAATCAGATTTCTAGCGGTGGTCCAAACAAATTGTCGCTGACCAAGACTCAGGTTAAGCATTTTAATAAGGCACTAGAATCAAAACCCGGAGCTCAATTTGAACTTTCTCCAGCTGCCATTAAAGATATGGCTAAAACAGGAGGTATTTTTCCACTTCTCGCGGCTGTACCAGTGTTGATAGCAGCAGCCGCGCCCGCTGTAGCAAAAGCAACCGCGTTAGGTGCTGTTGGAACCGCCGCTGGAATGGCACTAAAGAAAACGACGGGAAAAGGTTACAAAAAAGGGAAAGGGTGTAAGACTTCCGGGATCTCGTTACGGAAGAGGTCTCAGACTTCCAGGGTCACTTCGTTGAATCCAATGTCAAATTTTGATTTACTAGATGCTGCTAAACAATTAAAGATAAAAACTTTCAGAGGTATTTTTATGCGAGATTAATTACCGAAACAACCGATTAATCCAGAAACCGGTATCATCAATCTCGATGATAATTTAGGACCTGGTACTCACTGGACCGCATACGCAATTGATCCGCGTGGAATCGTTTATTTTGATTTGTACGGGTTAGCTCCACCAGTTGAATTTTTAAATTATGTCTCATTATTTCACAGCACGAAAATTTAGTATTCACCGCTACCAACACGAACAATGACAGATCCACCAACATGCGACCGTGAAGCAATTAATGTACTTGACACTATATCAAAATCTTCCAAAGCATCTCATAAAACCGTACACGATTATACGAGTAGCCAATAATAAACCTAAAGGATAAATGTAACGGTTGATATTTACGGAAGAAGATCTTCTTCTACCAAAGGCCAGAAAAGCAGAACCGATATTGATCTATCGAAGTATGCTACCAAAGATGATCTTTCCAATCTTTTGAGTCTGGCTGTAGTTGACCCCGACGAGGTCGTTATTTTTCAGGATAAGCATGGCAAGCTGAAAACGACTAACATCAAATGCAATGAGATAGTTCGACGAGTAGTCGGTGCGGTCTCCGACAACATTCCAGTGTTCACAGATAGCGGTAAAATCAGAGATTCAAGTATATCGATAGCAAACATCAAAGACGAAATCGCGAGAAATATCGCGGCCGTCAAAGATGAAATCGCAAAAAGTTTTGCTAATCGTTTGAAAACCACCGGCGATACAATGACGGGCGAACTCAGCATGAACGAAAACAAGATAGCTGTGCTAAGAGATCCAACATCGGACGAAGATGCCGCAACAAAAAAATATGTTGACGACGTAGATGGTAAATTATTAACATTGCGACTCGAGTATGAATCTCACTTAAGTGCATTTGCAAATCTTCGCAGAAATTTTCAGAAACTCAATAAAATTGCAGATAATTTCTTTGGTGTTCCACTCACTGTTGTCGTAAAACTCTCTGATATTAAAACAAACATCGACACGACAGTAAGTGAGATTCCTGATATCAAGACGAACATCGACACGATTAAGCGAACACAAGAAGACATCGTAAGTGGAATTCCTGAGATCGTTAATAAAGTAAGTCTGATGAAAATTCCTCCGGGAATAACTCCCGGGCATATCAAAAATATATCATACACAGTGGCGTCCGATTTCCCATCATGGTCGCAGAAAAATAACTCTATCAAATATACCGCAACGGTTACTGGCATGTATAGGTTTTCTGCGTTCAGCGCTGCAAAATTTAGTATACGTGTTAGATCTATTCTCTGACAACACTCCATCGATAGGTTTTCCGGGATTGTGTCTGTTGTGCAAAACAGCGGAACCGAAGAAAAATTTATTCTGGAAGAGCTGATAAGAAATTATACGCGGCATCTTACTGGTGGTGTCTAGAATTTGTAGCTGAAACACCTCCGTTGATTATTGAAATCAATTGGTCACAGTATAATGGATTACAGATACAGCCAGGCGCGTGAATAGCAAGCAGCGTTAAAAGATACCGTTGAACAATACACGATAAAAATAAAAAAATATCAACGAAGATTGGTTGTCATCGATGTGATCGTTTACTCGGTATCTGCCGCCGTTGCGTCCACTGGAGTATTATTGTCCGCGGTAACAATGTCAGCTCCAGTAACCGTAACAATCTGTATTTCAGCCGCAACAACAATTGTAGGTATTCTCAGCATCATCGCAAAAAAATAAACACTTGCATGAGTAAAAAATTAAATGATTACATGATAAAATTTCACACAGCAACAGACGCATACTCCAAATTATCTTCATTGATATCAAAGAGTTTTAGCGATGGAGTGATCTCCGCTTTTGAGTTTTCAGAAATGATCAAAATTTATCAGTCCAACGTCAGTACAAGTATAAATACTCGCAAACACAACTCCGTCAAGGGTATTAAAGATACAAGTATAAATAATGACCGGACTACTTCAACAAATAGACGCAAACACAACTCCGGCAAGAACAACGATGATCTCGATAAACTCGACTAAACCGGAATTTAGTATCAACTTTCCAACTGCGATTTCGGCAAGCGAGATCGCGCTAGCACAATTACGAGTATATCACAGCTGGCCAAACATCAGATCGGATTCATTTAATGGAACACCAGCAAATAATTCGTTCTTGTTCGCGCACAACAAATAAACCGGATGGCACACCTGACTGGGTCGTCCTTGGAATAAAAACCGGAAGCTACGAGATCGAAGAGATCAATGAAGAACTTCAGCGCAGAATAAAAAATATCACGTCGGAAAATAAAAAAAATCGATTGGTGTTCACGATCCAACCCTGTCTTCTACGATTGAAATACACTCACCTGATCATGCAGTCAATATTTATCAATCATCGATCAGAACTGTCCTGGGTTGGCCTGAAAAACCGCCGGAGTATGAAAACCCATTAGAACCCAAATTAGATGAATTTACCACAGATAAAAAAATATTTTTAAATTACCCAGAATATCGAAATTATGCACCATGGTATTATTTAACTGGTGTTACAGGAAGGCGAAGAAATCTTATTACACCTGATGGTAAAGTGGTTCCTCATATAGGATTTATCATCGACCTGAAGACGGAAGACGGATCCTGCTGAAGAATTTCTTCAAGGAGTTGAACCAGCATTGAAAAGGAGATTCACTGATCTAGAAAATTTATTTTTAAGAATTTACAACGATGATGTAAAACAACAAATCATTGGAACAATTCAACATTTAAATCAGGTTTTATCAGATATCGATTATTACAATGAAGTTTTTATCGATAATGTGATAGCTGTAAATGAAATATGGGAAGATGGTAAAATAACATCCATTATTTATGGAGCTAAAAAATGATTTCTCAATCATTTTAAAATAACCGAGGCAGAATTACCGACATTTGTGTATCCGTCGCTTAAAACCGAACAATTAAAGAAAAAACTCAGAGATCTCATCAACGAAAACTTTCTTCGAATACTCGACGCGTGGAGAAAGATAACATCACAACAACACGATAATATCCTCAGATACAACAATGCCCCCGACGGGACAGGTAGACATGTATCACCGGAAATCGTTAATATAACTTCAACGATCGCGGTCAGTCTTGTTTGTGATGTGATTGATGGCAGCTATCAAACAGATCTTGGAAAATAAAGATCAGGCCCAACAGGAATATGTTCTTTATAATTTTACTCCACAGGTTTCTCCAGGAAGTTTAATTATACAAGAGTCGATCAATCCGGTGTATCTACGCTATCATAATCCGTTTTTTTTCAAGAATAAATTTTAGACTCACAGATCACCTTGAGCGCCTAATTGATTTAAGAAATGAAAATTTGCTAATAAATCTCTATGTGAAATCGTCTTGAAGTCTTTCATCGAATTAATCAAAACAATATTATATAATGTTTATCCCGTTTACCATCAGGTGTAAAAAATCCTATACTCGTGCTGAAAAATGCGACGAGTAGTAGTTTTCGGATTCTGTGACATGGAGTGGAATTTCCACAGAGAGAACTTTTGTGTTACTATTAATGAGAAAAATCTCAGATTTCATTTTGACTATGTCAATGAGGAATATGAAAAACTACTGAGTAGACTCTTGGAAAGTCTTCTTGGTTTGTCTTATTCGATAAACTTTATTTTTGGCGAGATAGAAGTATTAAAACAGCTTGTATTCGAGATGGAATATCTTCATCATCTAATGATTCAAATAATAATCGATGACGGCAGTGGCAACAAACAAAAGTTTTTAGAAACAAATTCGATAACTGAAGCTGATCAACCGAATTATATACTCTTCGATTGTAGAATACTAGAGTTAAAAAAATTCATCGATGAATTTCTCCCTAAAATTCATTCCACTTGGAGGGAGCTGTATAATTAATATATAAATGTATCAACAAGTGAAGGTTTTTATTCACGACAAACTCGTACTTGAAAAATCCATGAAAACGGCATTTACGGACCGTTGACTTAGTTATTGATATGTACGGTAACGAAGATTTTTTATTGACACAACAATTGGATAAACTGCGGCGCGAGTGTATTACTATGATCACGTGTGACAGAAATAAAATTATAAATTCTGCACATTCTTGTATTACACGAGAATATATTGCACAGCTCTGAGGTGTAAAAAAGACATCCTCTCAGACTGGAGACCTGCGATATTTTTTGTGAATCACTGGATCGTTTCACTTTCACGATCAGACATAATTTTTCTTAACTGCCTTATTCGAGTACTAATTATTTTCTTTTCCTCGTATTCACGGGATAACTCTGACCTAATTTTTCTACCGCGGTAGACAGAGGAACGAATTCCTTCACTCGATCTTCATTCACTGTAGCTAGCGACTGAAACATCGCCGTCTGAATTTGTTTTATGGACTTATATTGAGATGGTATCATGTATCTGTTATCGTTTTCACTTCTTTCTAAAATTTCAAAATCAGAAATAATTTTTTCAGGATTTAGTTCATCGGATAAATTAATACCGTTTTCTTTTAATTTTTCAATAGCAGAAATTATATCATTAATATTTAATAAGTTCATTATACAATATATATATATATATATATATATATATATATATATATATATATATATATATATATATATATATATATATATATATATATATATATATATATATATATATATATATATATATATATATATGAAATTTTAACAAAAAATAAACACCTGTGTGTCTCCATGGAGTCCTTTCATTGTGACCACATTCTTTGTGTGTATCCTTCGGCACCCCATGATCGTCTCTTTTTGTTCACATTCTTTCTGAATGTTTTTCGTGGGGTACCCTTCATCAGACGTAGAGCTTACATCTATGCTACTGTTTATTTTTGAGGGCGCCATGTCCGGTGAATATTATAACCGAGACTAAACGAAATGTTATAATATTCAGAAGATCGTGTACATCCCCCAAGGCAAATCCCGGGGAGTGAAAAAACTCACTCACCACGTGACTTGCGTGGTGAGGGATGTACACGGTGGCTGGCGCCCCCCAATTATAAAACCATAATATCGGCACTGCCGACAATATGCGAAATTCGATCTGTAATCTTAGACTCTCTTGGATCGAGAATCCAAACTCGTTACTACTGTACCACAGACCTCGTCTACAATATATACGCGAAGAAGTTATTATGTACTCGACTACCTGGAAATTATTGATCACGTGACAAACTGAGTCAGTGATCTACCTATTTGGGAATATATTATTATCCATCTGTAGACAGCACGAACCTTACCAATAAACAAAGCAGACGAACAGACACTCGCGTGGATAGTCGCACATAAAATTTGCCTGTAAAAGGTATACAAATTATAGACCGGGATAATAATTTACCTGTGAAGGTATACAAACAAGTTTTATTATGGACCGGGAGAATAATTTACCAGTGAAGGTATGCGAAACAGAACAATGGGCCGGGAGAAAAATTTTACCTGTAAAATACGTGTCGTCTGCTGACCCGGAAGATTTTCCTATCTGTACGCGGTAAGGTTCGATAAACTCTAACCAGTCTGACAGCGTCAAGAAGGTCGCACGGAGTTATCTCCCGTCGGTTCGCTATAATGACTCTCCCTCTAACAATACTGAAAAATGATCCTCTGTTTATATTTTTTTGAAAGAGAAGATTTTTGTACATTTTCCGCGACTCTTCGTACTGAAGGCTGGCAGATATCAAAATATTTTCCAACTGCACTCATCGATTGAAAAATCATCTCTTCACCAGTAAATGTATTTGTTGATTTAACTGATCTTTTACTAGCTGTCTCATATTTACCAGTCCATCCTCGTGCAGTATTATCACTTTGTGTAATAGCTTGCAAACTGGATAAATTATTATCACTTTTTACTCTGTTGATGTGATCGATAACAAGACCACCTTTGATTTCACCACGAAAAACCTCGTAGACGAACCTGTGACAGAAATACCTTTTTTCCCAGCAGTAAATCTCCGATAACCAGTATTATCAACAGTGCCAACTGGTTTTTTCAACCGACAGTGTCTGATTATGCCATTACGATTTTCTTCGTACTTTTGTATTGTTGGATGTCTCACAAATTCCTCGTGTGTTGGGTTAGCAATATTTTGTTCCATATATGTAATATCATTTATTTAATTCATTATTTGTCTGAACTCTTGATAAATAATCATCAACACTTCTTATAGTTTTTTCGCTGTTATTATTTTTTTAAATCATAATATCCTTTAAGTCCTCTGTATCTCTTACCGCCGCATTTTAAACACAATTGCGTCTTTCCTCTCACTCCGATGCCACATTTAAAGCATGGTATTGGACCAAGACTCCCCCTCCGCACACTTTGCGAGTCCATCCAACAAAATTCATTTCTGCAGGATTTATTACAACGAGTTGATGAGCCCACCATTAGCCAGTTACACGGATTCATCGTATATATAATATTTTTATTTAAATGTTTGTTTTAAATATATGGAAGAATTTGAGATCGTTGAATGTAGATTTGATCTCGATAGAATACCTACTGCTAAACTGCAAAGGCAAGCCCTGGTTGATTCGAAAAATAAGAGTTTAATCAATAAAAATCGTGACGGTAAGAAAGAATTCCTTGACGATGGAGCGTCTCATGTATGGTCAATATTCAAGATTGTAACCGACACAGGAAACGTCGACAAAGTCATGAATGACACGCGGGCGGAAACTATCATTAACTTCCTCGATGATCGAAAATAACTTTTCAAAGTGAAATTTATCATGCTGACAGAAGCAGGTGATTGGGTTATTCGTGACAAATATGATCCTATCCATCATAATAAAAAAACCCGCCACGTTCAGGAAAAATTAAAAACCAGGAATGTTGACCGGGATTGACAAACCGTATTATGAGTGGTCGTATCCTGTAAACGCGGTCATTTATGGAATATATCTGATAAATGAAAAACCGAGTACTGATGATCTGGCGCCGATGAGAGTTTCATCGCTGAACTGTGTAGCCGAACGAGTAATCGAACATTTCAGAATGCGACACGTGGCAATAAATTAACGACGACATGAAATAATAACTAAATGGGCCAATTCAGAGCAAAAATAAAAGATGTCACTGGGTTAGAAAAGAAAATAAAATTCCCAATAACCGTAAAAAACAATAACCGGAGAAGTATAATACGATTCGAAACATTATAAAAAGGGAGGAGCTCAAATAAATATTATTGATCATAACGCTCACGCGTGGACCAGTGCAGTTACAGTGTTTCCATGAGATCGAACTGTGAGATTTTATTCCGGTAACATGTTTGATTTTATTTATCAAACAGGTAAAAACGATCCTGTGTCAGTGTGGTTATTTAAGAGCGATGAAACCGACATATCTGATCAGTTTGTAAAATCTAATGGTATTATTTATCGAACAGAATCTCTCCATGAAACAATGAAAACTCTTGCGCAGAAATTTCGGATAATGTCGATGAACAATTACTGAGTAACTGTTTCACCATTTCGTCAGTTGCGGCTCATTTTGCCAGAGAGAAAAATTCGTGGAAGCCAACTCGGTTTGATTTTCTCGAGGATGTACAATTAAGTTGTGTCAAATACGGACACGGTGGATTGTGGAATACTAAATACGATCACAGAAATGTTATTTCGGTTGATATGGTTGCATGTTATCCGGGGAGTTTTCTTGGATACGGCGAATGTTCTGAATACTTTAAGCGATTTGGACATCCCACAAACGAGAACACGCGAGTGAGTATAAACGGACCACTACCTGATTTTGATTTAACCGGATTCGCTCGTATTGAATCATTCAAGTTTGCCAAAAATCTTCATCCGATTTGTTATGTTTGGTTTGGTAGACATTTTTTTGAGAAACGCTGGGTACCAATACTTTTATTACGATATATGCTTGATTGTATGATGTTGATATCGCTGACGGTCAGTGAAGCGATTATATCATATCGTCCGCAAAAAGAAATCTGGTTACCACAGCAAAAAAATTATTCTGATGACGAAAACCCTGATATAACCGATTACGAGAATAAAACCGCAAAAGATCTTGGTAGAAAATAATCTGTAAATTTACTCAAGGTGGAGTATATGATCACCAACGACGTTGTACAAGATTGATTATGGATGATGCTGCGTTAGATTTTATAATCGATGATGCAACGAAGAAAAATACGTTTATAAGTCGAGAAATAGCTTTCTTGCCAAATGGAACTAAATTAGGTACAATTGTGAGTTATATGGACGGCGAGTCACCGCAGTTTACTCATTTAAGATCTTCAATGTTAGATTACGTTTCGATATATCTGTTATCAATGATAAATAGAGTTTCTGAATTTGCTGTCAGAGTCGCTACGGATTCGTTTTATATAGACAAGAAGACAAAATTGCTAAAACAACTAAATATCTACAATCATGCGCTATGGGGTGAATGGAGAATAAAACGCGACAATATACTCGATTATACTGAATCCGCTGATGTTGCGATTAAAAACATTTATTGTAAAAATAATCGAGTATCAGAAATGTCGTCTGCACCATCGGTACGCGATCCAGTATCCAGAAATAAAACCGTTTATCTAAACGGGCCGGGGGGTTCTGGAAAGACGACTCGTGTTATCGAATTATTTAGGCAGAATTTGGAGGATATAATTGTGCTAACACCAACACATAGACTTGCAAGAGAAATGAAAGAACGAGGAGTGAAATCGTGTACTTATCACAGCTTCTTTCGGTGGAAGGGTGACGCATGGACTCCTGATCGAATGGGAGAGAAATATATTCCAAGGATCATCATTTGTGATGAAATGTGTACAGTGTCGCTAGAAATATTAAAAATATTTCTCGGCTGATTGTTGCTGAAAAATACAGCTGTGATAATGTGTGGTGATCACAGTCAACCGCCACCTTTTGTTGGGTTATCTCTGCATGATTGGCTAAAGAATTTTGTGGATTATTACGAAGAAATAACCGATGATCATCGAGCGCTTGATGCAGAATTAAAAGAATTAAACAAATTAATCAGATTGAAGTCGAATAAAATTCAATGTGAAGCAGTGCGCGAAATAATTTCAGAGACTTCTATGAATGATTTTTGGGATAAATGGAAACCGAGTGATCTGATAGTGGCGAGTAGAAAGATAGTTCGTGATACGCTTCAGCGGATGCTGTTTCAGTTGCAAAAAGAAAAATATCCAGAATTACCAGCACCGTTGTGTTATAAACCAACAGATACGCGACTGCAAAATATTGATGTTGATATATCAGGACAGACAGAAAAACAAAGTCTTGTATTAAATGATATTGTAATGGTTGATATCAATGTTGTCGAAGATGCGTTAAGTATGAATAAATCTCCATGGACGCTAGGATATGCAATGACGATTCGTTAACCTCAAGGACAACTATTTCTGATACAATAGTTTGGATTGCAGACGATCATATCGAATAGTCGAATTTAGTTTATCTCGCAGTATCCAGAGTTAGAAGAATATCTCAGCTGAGAAGAATTCTCACTGCTGACCTTGTCATTGATGACCTTCTCAGCGCAGAAATCACTGGTGATGATAGTGATATGATAAGAAAAAAATTAGCCGGAGCAGCAGAGAGGGTGAACAGACCAATAGTCGAAAATGGTCGAAAAACTAAAAATAACCCTTCCTACGAACAAAGAAAAAAAGCCTCGACACAAATTTAACCAAAAGCGTCGACACAAATTGAAGCAAAAATAAACCTTCCAAAAGATTTCTCAAATTCGTGTTACTTTACCGTCGTTGTCTTTTTTTTGTTGTTCGTAGAATGGTTTATTTTACCACATGAACACTTTATGGAAGTAGCACCCTCTCTGCTGCTATTAATTAAAAAATTCTTATATCAAAATAATGGTACATCCAGAATCTTATACTGCAAGAATAGCACGAGAACGACTAGAAGCAATCAAAAAATTTCTCCCCGTGCGAGATTCATTCAAAAAAAATCTACAAGCGCAGCAGGAAGCACAAGTTGAGTACGAAGAAGACACTGAAAAGTTATTTAAACCCGTCACTGCGGTTACTGGAAAGGTTTTAACCGCAATCAAGGGAAAAACCAAGGAGGAGGTAGATAAGGAAGGTGGAAAGGAAGAGGAAGGTCTTCTTCAAGTAACTGAAAAAATAGGAAAAAGAACTAAACAAACAAAAAAAACTTTTACGAGATCTTCCACCTGGCATAGCCAGGGAAATATCTGCAGCTCAACTTGCACACGAAGAAATACCTGAATATGCTGGTAAAATTCGTACTGAAGTCACCGACGTGAGAAAAAGAGAACTTGCATATGAACCAGTAAAAGAGAATATTAATCTTATTGAAAAGTTTAATGAAGATTTTGTCGAAGATATTATAAATTCTGAGGAAGATGATTTACCGGTAAAAATATTCCTTGGTATGCAAAATAAATCTAAAATATTAAAACCCGGCCATGAAAAAGTGAACGATAATAATTTTAAGAAATGGGTATATCGTATACATTACAACATAAAACGAGTAAAACGTAATGATCTTAAATTTGATATGCTTGATGAAGAAGTAGAAAGACTTAATAAAGAACTTAATCTCGACTGCGGCAACGAAAACAACCTTTTCCATCGCAAGAGTCTTCACATCAGCTTCCTCCACCCTTGCAACAAGTAGAAAGTCAACAAAAAAGTCGTAAAAAAATTTCTGCGCCGGTAATGACATTTACACCAATAGATTCACCATGTGGATTTCAAAGTGATTCATCTGGCACGCCCCAGGTCACCACTGAAGTACTTTCTTCGGTAATGTAACCACCAGTATTTAAAACACCTCAAGATGAACCTAAAACAGGATCTCGTTTATGTCCTGGGAATATCATCAATGATGTATCGCGGTTAGAAGTTCTTATAGGAGTAAAACGAGCTGGTAATAACTCAACATAAATAACCAATGAAGCAGCTGATATCTGCCAACGATTATTCCAAGGTGGTATTATGAATATCGGTATTTACCGAGAACTTATCGATGAACTTGTTGAGGATTAGTCACTGCGATTAGATAAATAATAAATTAAATAAGATGATCGTACATAATAATCATCGTAAATCCATATCGGTTAGAGCAGTAAACTCGCGATTACCAACCTATAGAGTAATTTACGGAGATGGGCTTGGTGATGTTATTCAGGGATTATTTAGACGGTTAGCCCCAAAAGTAGCGCCTGTTGCAAAACAACTATCGATGAAGGCTATTGATGTTGTTCGTGAAAAAGCTCCACGTGCAATTGTCAATGTTGCTGGTAGGGCTTTCTCGGCAATTAAAGAAAGACTAGCACGATTATTGCGACGAAAATCACAGCCACCAGTAAAATTACCAAGTACTGAAGTGATGCCCGCAGATGTCAGTAGAATAATAAATCAGGCTACAAATCAAAAACTAGCGGCGATAGCAGATCATGGACACGGTGAATCGGGAAATAATATTTTAAGCATGATATCAAGAAGCGGAGTTTCCAAACGCGGTAATCCTCGTGTTAGACCAAAATAATTATAATAAATGTTCAAGCGTATATCTGATACAGCATTTGACACGGAAGCACCCGTCCTTAAAGAAGAGTCTGTGCGTGATTATCAGTTTTATTCTTATGACGCACGACTACCGGATGAACGTAAGCGAATTGAACTACAAGTGCATGATACAAGCAGATATTTTCTACCCGCTGAAGCTTTTATTGAGGTAGAGGGTGAAATTATAAAAACAGATAATACTGCATACGGAAATGAAGTACGAGATGGTTTTGTCAACAACGGCATCATGCCACTATTTAGTAGCGCTACTTATCTCATTGATGGAAAAAATATCGAGACAATTTAGAATGATGTCGACGTTGCAACAACAATAATAGGACTAGCAAGATACTCGGATAATTATACAAAATCAGCAGGTCCCACAATGATGTTTGTAAAAGATAATTCTGATCACCCCGACGATAATCAGTATGATATAAGACGACCAAGAAACTTCCCCAATAACGCTGACGCTCATCTGATGTGGCGCCAGTAGTTCATGGTGCTGACGCAAATTTCAACTTGGGATTTGCAACACGCCGATCAATGTTGAATCAAGGAAGGAGAAATTTCTCATGTGCGATTCCACTATCACACATCTTCGGAATTTGCAGAAATGTTAGAAAAGTTATCTTTGGAGCTAGACACACGGTTGCTTTTGTGAGAAAAGGTGATGATGACGACGCTGTCTGGAGACCTCTTGGTGATGCTGGTAAAGTAGCATTAACAAAACTTTCCTTGTGGATGCCGGTATTAACTCCAACGATCGCAGAAGAAGCGCGATTACTTTCTTTCATGGACACAGGTGGTAAATCTTTATTGTCATGGTTGACAACAACCACGGATAGCGCGCAAAGTAATATTAACGGTCAGTTTACATGGCATATAGCATCACAACAAAGTGTTTCTGCTCCACGACATATATTGCTTGCTTTTCAGAGGATTAATCGATTAAACTCACAAACTCACTCCCACATGATATTTGACCAACTATGTATTACCGAGGTTTCCTTGCGGATAAACGGACAACAAGAATCAACAGAAAACATACTACTAAATTATGATCAAAATCATGTAGCGCGTGTATGTCATCGTTTGTTGTCGTTTATGGGACGTGATCAAAACGTAGATACTGGGCTGCAAATATCACAACATGATTTTAAAACTAGGTATCAGATCTATTACTTTTCGCTGGAGCATCTTGATTTATCAAAACAATCTGTTGTTGATATACACTTTAAAGCTAACACAAATACAGGTGGTGGTGTTGATTACAGAGCAATCGCGGTCATACTTAGTGACAAATCGATGTTGCTTGAAGGTAGTAGTGGCCGAATGAGAGTCGTTGATGCACCAGTGGAAAATCTTTAATCGTGTTATTTAGAAAAATATATTTATATAAAAATGTCGTATAGTCATGTTAATGTTGCTCTGATCCCCGGTCAGGTCAAGAAGCTTCAGTCCAAAAACACCAACAAATGCGGAACTAAAATATCACTAAAACGAGATCAGATTGGTGGTGGTCCAAACAAATTATCGCTGACAAATAATCAGATTAAACATCTCAATGAAGCCCTAGAATAAAAAAACCGGAGTTCAATTTCATCTTTCTCCGAGCGCCATCAAGGACATGGTTAAAACAGGTGGTATATTTCCACTTCTTGCGGCTATACCAGCGTTAATAGCTGCTGATGCTCCAGCCGTAGCAAAGGCAGCTGCGTTAGGTGCTGTTGGAACCGCTGCTGTAATGGCATTAAAGAAAGCAACAGGGCAAGGATATAAAAAAAAGGGACGCTGCCTAAGATTGCCAGGATCTCGTTGGGGAAGAGGTTTGAGGCTGCCAGGATCACTTCGTTAGACTCTCCAGCATCAAATTTTGATTTAATAAAACCTGCTAAAAGATTAAAAATAGAAGCCTTTAGAGGTGTTTTTATGCGAGATCAATTGCCAAAACAACCAAACAACGTAGAATCCGGTTTTATCAATCTTGATTCAAGTTCAGGACCAGACACTCATTGGGTATCATACGCGGTTGATCCACGAGGAATCGTTTATTTTGATTCGTATGGGTTAGCTCCACCCGTTGAATTTATCAAGTATGTCGCGCCACTTCACGCAGGAACCGCTGGTTCCAGAATTTGGTATTCAACGCTACCCACACAAACAATGACAGATCCGCCAATATGCGGTCGTGAAGCAATTAATGTACTTAATGCTATATCAAAATCATCCGCGGCGCCACATAAAGTCGTGCTTGATTATACAAGTAATCGCTTCGTTACGTAAAGCGATTTAGATCCAAAGGAAAACTATAATGGTTGATATTTACGGAAGATCTTCCACGATTACTAAGATAAAACCCGGCGACGTTGATCTGTCAAAATATGCGACTGAGGATGACCTCGCTGATATCATGAACCTAGCTGGAGCTGACCCAGATGAGGTTGTTATTTTTCAGGATCGATACGGAAAGCTAAACACGAGCAACATCAGATGGAATGGTATAATTAGACGAGTACTTGGTGCGGTCGCGGACAACATTCCAGTATTTACTGACAGCGGTATAATCAGAGACTCAAGTATATCTTTTGCAACCATCAGAAATGAAATTGCAAGAAGCTTCGCTGGACGCTTGAAAAACACGGGAGACACAATGACGGGCGAACTTAGCATGAATGGGAATAAAATAGTTGTTTTAAGAGATCCAACATCTGAATTATCCACGTTGCGGGCTGAGTACGATCTTCACGTAAACGAGTTTTCAAATCTCCGAAGTTTTAGAAAACTTAACGAAATTGCAAATCCGTTCTTTGGTGATCCGTTGACCGTTGACGCAAAACTCTCTGATATCAAGACAAACTTTGATACGATCAACGTGAAATTTTCTGATACCGAAGAAACATTAGACACGATCAAAAAAACACTGGAAGACGTCGTAGCGGGGATTCCTGAAATCGTTAATAAAATTAGTCTGATTAAAATTTCAGCCGGAGTAACTCCAGGGCATATTACCAACATCGTATACGTAGTATCATCTGGATTCGCAACATGGTCAGAGAAAAATAAAACTATTAAATATACCGTAACAATCACTGGCGTGTACAGGCTATCTGTATTTAGTGCTGCACGATTTGAGATATTTACAAAGTATCTATGGCGACATTCCACCGATAGGTTTTCCGGCGTTGTGTCTGTTGTATTAAATAGCGGAACCGAAGAAGAATTTATGCTGGAAGCAGCTGATAAAACATTAAACGCAACATCTTACTGGTGGTGTTTGGAATTTGTAGCTGAAACACCTCAATTATTTACTGCATAAAATATAATGAGTACCTATGACGGTACACAATACAGGTACAATCAAGCACGTGAATGGCAAACAAACTTAAAAGATCGAGTCGAACAATATACGGTAAAAGTAAAGAAATATCGACGACGATTAGTTATCGTCGACGTGATTGTTTATTCAGTATCCGCTGTTGTTGCTGAAACAGGTGTTATTATTGTCAACAATGACAATGATGGCACCAGTAGCCGTAACAATATGTATTTCAGTAGCAACAACAATTGCAGGTGTTTTCAATATTATTGCAAAAAAAATATGTACTTGCACGAATGAAAAGTTATCCGATTACATAATAAAATTACACACAACGACGGTAGCATACTCAAAGTTATCCTCGTTTTT
This sequence comes from Sinohyriopsis cumingii, assembly GCA_028554795.2. Classification (NCBI taxonomy): domain Eukaryota; kingdom Metazoa; phylum Mollusca; class Bivalvia; order Unionida; family Unionidae; genus Sinohyriopsis; species Sinohyriopsis cumingii. The sequence continues at coordinate 1,354,111 of JAPYKE020000047.1, forward strand.
ATCAGCAAGCCTCAGTGATGGAATTATATCTGATTCTGAGTTTTCAACGATGACTAAAATATATCACGAAGGTATAGGTATTAAAGATACAAGTGCTAATAATGACGTCAATGGAGCTACTCCAGCAGATCGTAACTAACACAACTCCGCCAAAGACAACGATAATCTCTGTAAGTTCAACTAAACCCGAATTTAGTATTAACTTTCCTACTGCAATTCCAGTAAAAGAAATCGCACTGGCACAATTACGGGTATATTACAGCTGGCCAAATATTAGATCAAAATCATTTAATGGTACACCAGCAAATAGTATACTCGTATTTGCTAACAAGAACAAAACAGATGGTACTCCTGATTGGATTGATGTTGGAATACCCACTGGTAGTTATGAAATTGAACAGATCAATGAAGAATTTGCGCGTAGAATAAAATCAATAACAGGAAAAGAATCAAAAATATCGATTAATATTCACGAACCGACGCTGTCCTCGACGATTGAGATATACTCTCCTGATTACGCAGTTGATATTTATCAAAGTTCGATGAGAACCGTGTTAGGTTGGCCTGAAAAACCTCCGGAGTATCATGGACCACCAGAACAAAAATTAATTGAATTTCTCACGGACGAAAAGAAATTTATAACAGATCCAGACCACTGAAATTCACATACTTGGACTGACAAAGATAGTTATATTATTCAAGATGGAAAAAGATATCCTACAACACTGTTTTCCTTGATTGATATTGATAGAAAAACTTTAAATGAAATTGTTTATGAAAGAAGTTTCAGAAGAATAGCTGACATAATTAAAACTGAATACACAACTACATTAACGACACTAGCACAGTTGTTTAAAACTTATATCATGGAGTATCCTAATGACGATCTAAAACATCAGATCATTACAACGATACAGAATTTAAATCAGATTATTTCAGACATTACATACGTTAATCAGACTACTGTTGAGGTAATAAATGCTAGTACTTATAATGTATATTCAGGAAGAAAGATAAAATAATAACCATCAAACAGATATACCTTGATCATTATAAAATAGGTGAAGGAGATTTATTAAAATTTACATTACCAGGATTTGAAACTGGCGAATTAATAAGATCACTCAACGATATTATCAACGAAAACTTTCCTAAAATACTTGATGCTTGGAGGAAAATAACACCACCTCCAACTGTTCTCAGATACAATAACGATCTACACGGAGGCGGTAGACATGTATCACCTGGAATCGTTAATATAACCAGCACGATCGTGGTCAATCTCGTTTGTGACGTAATCGATGGCAGCTATCAAATAAATCTTGGAAAATCAAATCAGGCTCAACAGGGATATATTTTATATACATTTACAGCACAAGTATCCCCTGGAAGTTTAATTGTGCAAGAACCAACTAATCCTGTATATCTACGGTGTCACAATAATGTATTAACACGAATAAATTTTAAGCTCACGGACCACCTTAATCACCGAATTGACCTACGTGGAGAAGAGCTTGTAATAAATCTGTATGTGAAATCTTAAGGATTTCTGTCCTAAGGACTTTTATCGTAGATCTTTGATCTTAAGATTTCCAATCTTAAAGATCCATGAATTAATCAAGTAAATATTATATAATATACCAGCACGTGAAGGTTTTTATACATGACAAAGAAGTACTTGAAAACGCCATCAGAACAGCGTTTTCACAACCTCCAGACACAGAGCAATTTAACGTTGATTTAGTTAGGGCCCAGTTTTACATATAAAACCGCTAATAAGCGTACCACCGAAATATTTGTCAGTCGTGGGGTTCGATCCTGGACCGCGAGCTCACAGTCCAATATGTTACTAACGGAGCTATCGAAACTTCTTACAAACATATGTTTTAGAAATTAATACATAGCTAATAATCATTGAAGAAATCAGTATTAAGTATTTTTGTTCAAAATATAATTTTAAACTCAAGAAATACGTTTTATTCAATATATTGTCACCAAACAAGTCAGATTTATAAAGCTAATATTTATCTGGATAATAAAAAAATAATTCAGGGGAATTCCCTATTTACTATGCCGCTTATGATTCAGAACAATAGCGAAACTCGCAAATTACAAGATTCGCCATCCATGATAGAACAATCTGAGACTTATATCATGGATGGAGAAAGTATCAGAAATATATATTATAGGAAATTACGAGATTTCCCACTCGTAAATACACACATAAATCTATATCCGTGAAAAACACATGGCAAATACAGTCAAAGGGAATATTTAGTTGTGAATATTACTCGATAAGAAAAGAAAAATAAATAACCACACATACGTACACAAACACATATTATATATATTTCTGCACTGAACAAGGAAAATGCAACTGATTTTTAATTCCAAACAGTTATGCACGTATTTCTGTAATCGAGTCAATAAAAAATTATATGCAGGATCCCTGCACTGTGGATCTAAAATTAACCCGCCACGATCGATACAGAGTAGACAGTGAGTAAGTACATGTAGTTACACGCTGGTTTCTGCAAGGTAAGCTGAAATATACATGTCATACTGCGCTCGGTTTTCTGTATTTTAGTTGAAATATACATGCAATTATATGCGCTGTCTTCAGTATTTATATACAAATGTGCGCTGTTCTAAAAAAATGTACTGTTTCACGAATAGAGCAGAAAATACACGGATATACCGTAGCAGATCTAAAATACTGTATTACATATAACCGTATACTTTGTAAGTTAGAAACCATAAATATCTTTCTACGGGTACAGTTAGTATGTAGATGATTAACGAACTAATTATGATCATAAAAAATCATGATCTACCGAGAAAAGCAATATTATCATAAATTACCTCCCTTCGCTCAAGGCGAAAAATAAGTAGTATAAAAATGAGAATTTCTGACAAAAAAGATAAATAATGAAATAAATAGTTAAAAAATATAATACTTGCTAGTGATGATAGCTACTGATATCGGAAGGTGATTTTCTGTTTATATTTTTTGAGAAAGCAGTTTTATATATATTTTCTGCAACGAGTTGTATCGAATACGAGTGAATATCAAAATACTTGCCAGCAGCACACATTGATGGAAAAATTATTTCTTCGCCAGTATCTGTATTTGTAGACTTCACCACCCTTTTCCCACATGTCTTACATTTACCAGTATTACCACGTATATTATTCTCACTCGGTGACATAGCTTGTAAATTGGATAGAGAGTTATTTTGAGGGTTAGCGTCAATATTATCAATAACAGCATCATCTTTGATCATCCCATTATGACACTCATACACAAATCTATGACAGAGATACTGTTTTCTCTCTCCGTATGTGAACATTAGATAACCAGTATTAATGACATTACCAACCGGTCTTTTTAACCTACAGTGTCTAATGACACCATAACGATTTGCCTCGTAGTTTGTTATGATTGGATGTCTCACAAACTCATTTTCCTCCATTATATAATAATTATTTGTTTAAATTATTGTTTGTCTGAAATCTTGCTATATAACCCTCCACGGATTTTATAGCGTTTTCACTGTTATTTATTTTTTTGTCAGAATATATTTTAAGTTCGCGATGTTTTTTACCATCGCAATTTGCACATAATTCTGTTTTTCCTCGTACTCCAACACCACATCGCAGACACGGTATTGGTCCTAGACTCCCTCGCCGTATACTTTGTAAGTGCATCCAACAAAATTCACCTCTACAGGATTTGTTGCAGCGAGTTACTGAGTCGATGATGAGCCATCTGCACTGATTCATCATATATATAATATTTTTTATTTAAATATTTGTTTTAATTATATGAACGAATTCGAGAGATTATCCCAAACTAGGCCTTCTAAATATAAATTTAATCTCGACAGATTATCTCCTGACTTACAGTACGAGATCTGGTTGATCAGAAAAATAAAAGTTTGATCTCTAAAATTCATGACACCAAGAAAGAATTTCACACGGATGGCGCATCTCATGTATGGTCAACGTTCAAGATTATACGCAACGCTGACGAAGTCAGTGTCGACTCTATCAAGGACAAAGTTGTTGATGCTACAATGAATGACAAACGAGCGGCAACTATCATTAACTACATCGCTGAGTACGAGGGCGATCAAAAATATTTCTTCAGAGTAAAATTTGTTGTGTTAACAGAAACAGATAGTTGGATTATCCGTGACAAATATGATCCTGTCCTTGGTAATAATAAAATTGCCATATTAAGTAGAAATTCCAGACCAGGTCTATTGACTGGTATTGATATGATAAACCGTATTATGAGCGAGCGTAACCTGTAACAGCAGCTATTTATGGAATCTATGAGATAAAGAAAAAAACCAGCGTTGATAAACTGGCACCCATGAAATTTTTAAGGCTGAATTGTGTGGCCGAACGAGTAATAGAACACTTTACAAACGCGATGCGTGGAAACGGATTAACTGATTTGAGACGTGAAAAAATAAACTCGTGGGCTGATTTAGTTAAGGATACCGGTGCTACAATAAAAGATGTTGCTCAGTTGGAAAAAAACACTAAAATTCCCAATAACAGTAAAAACTATAACAGGGGAGATTTTATATAATTCGAAACATTATAAAAAAAGGAGGAGCTCCAATAAATATTATTGATCATAATGCGCACGCATGGACTAACGCAGTAACAATATTACCACGTGATCGAACTGTTAGATTTTACCGCGGAGACATGTTTGATTTTATTAACGAAATAAGTAAAGCCGATCCTGTATCGGTATGGTTATTTAAGAGTGATGAGACAGGTGGATTCGATCAGTTTGTTAGACCAAACGGTGAAATATATCGAACAGAATCTCTCCACGACGAGATGAAAAATCTCGCGGAGAAGTTTTCCAAGTACAAGCACGCGGAAAATACTGACGAATTACTAAATAATTGTTTTACCGTTCCATTTGTTGCAGCCCACGCTGCAAGAGAGAAAAATGCGTGGAAACCAACACGATTTGATTTATTCGAGGACGTACGCGCAAGTTGCGTCGAATACGGACACGGTGGATTATGGAATACCAAGTATAATTACAATGATGTTATTTCGGTTGATATGGTTGCATGTTATCCGGGAAGTTTTCTAGGATACGGAGATTGTTCTGGATATTTTGCTAGATTTGGTCACCCTACAAACGAGATGACGCGAGTAGCAATTAATGGACCATTACCTGATTTTGATCTGAAAATCTCCAACAAATTTGTTATGTTTGGTTTGGTAGACATCTCTCTGAAAAACGCTGGGCGCCTATAGTTTTATTACGATATATGCTAGATTGTACGATGTTGGTATCGTTGATTGTCAGTGAGGCGATTATATCGTATCACGCGCAGACCGAAGTTTGGTTACGCATGCCAGATTTTATGAGTCTTGATAAAGTTATTAGCGAGTTTAAGGAAAAATGTCCTAGTGTTTCCGAAGATGATATTATCAAAGAAGCTCCTAAAATTCTCGAGATTAAACTTAAAAATAACGAAAAAACCGCAAAACATCTCGGTAGAAGAATTATAGGTAAATTTACTCAGGGTGGGGCATATGATCATAAAAGACATGACGCACGATTAATTCTAGATGATGCCGAATACGATTTCATAATTATCGATGATTAATAGATTTTCTGAGACCGCAGTCAGAGTCGCAACGGATTCATTTTATATTTCGAGTAAATATTTAGAATCTGTTATGGAATTTATAAGTAGTGATGAACGATGGAGTTCGTGGAGAATAAAAAAGGAAATATTACACAATTATACAGAATCAGCTGATGTTCCGATGAGAGATTTTTATTGTAAAGGTAATACAATATCAGAAATGTCGAAAGCGTCGTCGGTATATGATCCAATAACTTGATACAAGACTGTCTATCTCAATGGACCTGGCGGATGGGGCAAGACGACTCGAGCAATCAATGTTTATAGAAATTCAGATATGATCGTGCTGACACCCACAATAGACTTGCACGAGAAATGAAACAACGGCAAGTACAATCGTGCACGTATCATAGTTTCTTTCCATGGCGCGGGGATACGTGGACTCCTGAACGAATGGGAGAAAAATATTTACCTAAAATAATAATTTGGGACGAGATATGTACGGTGTCTTTGGATATATTAAAAACGTTTCTTGATTGGTTGTTGACGAAAAATACCGCTATAATAATGTGTGGCGATCATGGTCAGCCGCCGCCTTTTGTTGGACCATCTCCACATGGTTGGTTGAAGAATTTCGTTGATTATTACGAAGAAATAAATGACGATCATAGAGCTCTTGATGCAAATTTAAAAGAGTTAAAAAGAATTAATCAGATTACAATCAAACAAAATTCAGTGTGAAATAATATGCGGAGTAATTTCAGAGACGTCAATGAACGATTTTTTAAATTTTTGGAGACCCGACGATTTGATAGTGGCAAGCAGAAAAATAATCAGAGATACTCTACAATGGCAGTTATTTCAGCTACATAAAGAAAAATATTCAGAATTACCTGTACCGTTATGTTATAGGCCATCAGATACACGAAAACAGAATATTGATGTTGATATTCCAGGGCAGACTGAGAAACAAAATCTCGTATTAAATGATATTGTCGCTGTTGATATCAGTGTGGTCGAAGATGCATTATACGCTGACAAATCTCCATGGGTGTTGGGATACGCTATGACTATCCACTCGTCTCAGTGATTAACTATTTCTGATACACGAGTCTGGATTGTAGACGATCGCATTGAATGGTCAAATTTAGTTTATTTAGCGGTATCCAGGGTTAGAAAAATATCTCAGTTACGGAGAATTGTCTTGGACGCTCCATAAATTATTGATGATGTAACCGACGATAGCCAATAAGAAAAAAATAACTGGTTATAAACAATCTGATAAAAAAATAAACGCGATTTTGATCTTGACAATGACTTCGTCATCGCGTTGAAGCAGCAGCAGAATAATCATTGCGCAGGTTGTAATTGTGTGACGTTATGGCGGTATTTGAATAATGATTCAAGACAATTTACCGTAGACAGAAAAAATAATAGTCTTGGTCATACACGAGAAAATGTTATGTTGACCTGTCTCGAGTGTAATCGACGTCGAGGCGCTAGTTAAGTGATCGCGGTGGTAGTTGTGTATCCTCGGGAATCACCTGTAGTTTTTCACGTGTAAATCCACGTTGAGGAGCAGTTGAATCTAATATGTAGATTGCAGGTCTACCTAAGGATCTTGTTATGTTAGATATCTTATGTGTCGTAACACTCCAAATAGGATCAGTTGCTCTCTCTTTACCACCTTCAAGTTCACCTACTCATATAAATATCTAATCATAAGATCGCCCAGTATTTTTTGTTTTTCAATATCCTTTCGTTGTATTGGTATATTTTTTTTCTAATTGCAATAATGGGTTTCATGTTGGTTGTTCGTGTAATTTCATTATTTAACGCAGCTATCACACTTGGTAATCTTGTAACCCATTCGCGAGATCTCTTGTCTTGAATGAATTCCTTCTCGTACTGATATCCAAATAACCGCTCAGCAAGTGTTCGATTAAACCACTCAACAATTGATTGATCACGATGAATTGCAGTATGTCCTCGTCGTATTTTGACATTATGTCGCTTCATCAACGATGATACCGGACCAAGAAATTCTTTGCCAGGATCAACTTGTATAGCAGCTTTGGCCACCGTAGACCACCTCATTGATAAATTCGTTCAAATGCATCAGCTACTTCAGAAGATGTTTTTCTTGATAGCGGTTCTGCCTCTTTATATCTACTTGCAACATCAACAACAGTTAGCGCGTACTTGTAAGTTTTTCTACGTACAGTATCATGTGGTAAAAATAAAATAGCTGCTTGATGAACTTCATTAGGGACACTAACATCAAAATACGCGTACTGGATTCTTTTCTGTGGTGGTAGATAAATTTGCCATATCGCCTGTTTAGATAACCACGTTTCAGCAGTACAATGTTTAACCGCTGCTGCGTCAGCGAGTTTACTAATTGCTGCTTTACCTCTCCAGTATCCTCTTGGACTATGATAAATATACTCCATTTATATATTACCAGCACCCAGCGCTAATTTGCCTTTCATTGTAGATCTTACTAACCAATTATCTAATTGTTCTCTTATATTTTTATTTTTTAAAGAATTTAACGCATGAATTAATTTCACATCTGCGATATGCCTGTCTTGTAGATTATCACTTTTATAAGCTAAATCATGAACGTGACAAGCTCGATCAATATCGTTTATAGGATACTCACCTGGTTTTGGTTGATCTTGATTATCAAGTCTGATATCAAGTCGAGTTCCGGGACCACAATAATTATATCCTGGTAGATGTTTTTCTCCTGGGTATTTAACCCATGGAGCACCTGGAAACTTTGACATCAATTTAGCAATATCACCACCGCGCTTATTAGGTAAAAATGAAAATTTCTTTCTACCGCATACAGAACATTTTCCACCATACGCTATTTTTTTTATTTTTCGTGATAACCGTAGCTAAATCAGTAGTTGAAGTCTTAACTCTACAGCGTAAACAATATAGATTCATGTTATAAAATATATGGATATAATTGATTTCTCAGCAACTCGGCGACTAGAGCCAGTTAAACACCACCCTGCGTTACCAAATTCCATCAGAATGATTATCATAAGACCATCTGGATCGGGTAAGACGCAATTATTACTTAATTTGATAATGAGATGGTTGAAATGGGATAAATTATATTCGGTAGCACCATCCGTTGATGATCAGTCATGTTATAAAGTATTAAAAGACTTTAACGAAAATGCAAGATTAATAAATGAAGAAAAAATGATATTATTGATTTTATAACAGATATTGATGAAGCACCATCCGTAGATGAACTTGATGGGTTTATTAATACTTTAGTTGTGTATGATGATGTGATGCTAGACAAACAATCAAATCCAGCCAGGATATTTTCTCGAGGAAGACATAAAAATACAGATGTGATCTATGTTACTCAGCGATATACACAAATTCCGAAAGTGATCAGAGATAACTGTAATATTTTAGTTGTGTTTAATGGAGTTGATACACATACGCTGCGAAATATTCATCAAACTTGGTGCAGTGGTGACATGGATTATAATAAATTCAGAAATTTCTTTTCACGAGCTCAAGTTGCACACGGATTTATAACAATAAATTTACATGATCCAAGAACAAGATATCGTGTGGGTCTTGATACAATATTTGGATAGCAGCAGAGAGGGTGAGACCTCAATTAAGTGTTCTTGTGGTAAAATAAACCATTCTACGAACAAAAAAAAGACAACGGCGGTAAAGTAACACGAATTTGAGAAATCTTTTGGAAGGTTTATTTTTGCTTCAATTTGTGTCGACGCTTTTGGTTAAATTTGTGTCGACGCTATTTTTTCTTTGTTCGTAGGAAGGGTTATTTTTAGTTTTTCGACCATTTTCGACTATTGGTCTGTTCACCCTCTCTGCTGCTGCCGGTTATAAACAAAGCGACTAAAAAAATAATCGAGAATTTGACCTTGATGCTGAATTTATTATGGTGTTAAGACAACAGCAGAATAATCATTGTACGAGTTGTAATTGTATAATGTTGTGGCAGTATTCGAAAAGTGATCCAAGATAATTCACCGTAGATAGAAAAGATAACCGTCGTGGTCATACACGTGAAAATGTGATGCTGACCTGTCTTGAGTGTAATCAGCGTAGAGACGCTAGTTAAGTAATCTTGGTGGTAATTGTGTATCCTCTGGAATCACTTGTAATTGTTCACGCGTGAATCCGCGCTGAGGAGCAGTTGATTCCAGTCTGTAGATTGCGGGTCTACCAGGAGATCTTGTTATGTCAGATATCTTGTGTGTGGTAATACTCCAAATAGGATCAGTCGCTCTCGCGCTAACACCTTCGAGTTCACCTGGTTCGTATAAATATCTGACAGTAACATCACCCAGTATTTTTCGCTTTTCAAAATCTTTTCGTTGTGCGGGTATATATTTTTTTTTGCGATCGCGTTAATAGGTTTCATGTTGATTGTTCGAGTGATTTCATTATTTAATGCAGTTATCACACTTGGTAATCTTGCAACCCATTCACGAGATCTCGTATCCTGGGTTATTTCTTTCGCGTATTGATATCCGAATAATCGCTCAGCAACAGTTCGATTAAATCGTTCAACGATTGCCTGATCACGATGAATTGCAGTGTGTCCTCGTCGTATTGTGACGTTATTTCGCTTCATCAGCGTCGATACTGCACCTTGAAATTCTTTGCCAGGATCAACTTGTAGCAGCTGTGGCCATCGTAAGGGTCCTCGTTGATAAATTCGCTCAAACGCAGACGCAACTTCTGCAGCTGTCTTTGTCAATAACGGCTCTGCTTCTTAATATCTACTTGCAACATCAACGACAGTTAACGCGTATTTGTATGTTATTTGACGTCTACCAATTTTGATGGTATCATGCGGTAAAAATAAAATATCAGCCTGGTGAACTTCATTAGGAACGCTAACATCAAAATGTGCATACTCAATTTTTTTAGGAGATGGTAGATATCTGCCATATTGCTTGTCGAGATAACCATTTTTTGGCAGTAGAGTGAGTAACCTTTTCTGCCTCCGCGAGTTTACCAATCGCTGAGTTACCTCTCCAGTATCCTCTTGGGGAGTAATAAATTGACTCCATATAATTATTTACCAGCTCCTAATACCAGTTTATTTTTCATCGCAGTTCTCACCAACCAACTCGCTAATTTTTCTTTGAATGATTTATCTTTTATGGAGTTTAGCGCGTGAATTAATTTTATATCTGCGATATGCCTATCTTGTAGGTTTTTACTTTTATAAGCTACATCGTGAACGTGACATGCTCTATCAATATCATTTATAGGATATTCACCTGGTTTTGGATGATCTTGGTTATCAAGTCGAATATTGAGTCTGGTTCCAGGGCCACAGTAATTATATCCTGGAAGGTGTTTTTCTCCTGGATACTTTGCCAATGGAGCTCCTGGTAATTTGCAGATGTGGACTCTCCAAGACAACTGGATACCATCCCACTTATTACGAGCTCTCATGATAGCGACAGTACATTTGACAGTGTCAATGTGAGTGAAATGCCATACACACAAGATTTTCGATGCCAGACAATTATATCCAAGGATAGACATGATGTTAGCTTAAGAATAGAGAACAAGTTGTTACAAAATGAGAACAAGCTGCTGAAATTGGAGCTTCATTTGCTACAACAAAGTGCATCAAATAGCATATTTGCCATACCACTTGGACATATCAGAAGTTGAAGATGATGATTAGTAATGTAAATTTTATACAGGCTTGTCATGGGTCCAGTTCGTGACACTGTGGAGCTGTATAAGCCCTGCTGTCGAACATTTGAAATATTGGTACAGCAAAGACAGCAAATCGAATGTCAATTCTGGTGTAAATTGTCGCTTGTCACCCAAAAATGCCTTACTAATGACATTGAGGAGTCTTAAACTTGGGCTTGTTAATCAGGACATAGCCTATAGATTCGGTGTTAGCAAGGCTACTGTGTCAAATATAACATCATGGGTCCAGTTTTTATACACCATGTGTTTACCGTTGTTGGATTTCATGTTTGCAGAGAGATGCCGTATGAAGGAAAAAATGTCCAGAGCCTTTACAAAATACAAGAATATTGACTGCACAGAATGTTTTGCTAGTGATCAAGCGATTTTCAAAGACAAGGAAACCTCTATTCCAGCTATAAAGCCTATTCAACTTACAAAATACACATAGCTGTTGACCCCAATGGTGTAATAATGTATGTAAGCAACGTTTTTGAAGGGTCCACTTCTGACAAAGAAATTATACTTAAATCTGGATTCTAAAAATATTTTAACCCTGAAGATGTGACGACAGATAGAGGCTTTAATATCAAGAACATTTTTAATGAGATTCAAGTTGAACTTATCATTCCTCCCTTTCTAAGGGACACGAAGGTTTTCAGTGCACAAGAGGAGGCACTAACCAAAGATGTGGCTAAATATCAAATTCATGTGGAACGGGCCATTGAAAGAGTGAAAAGCTTTTATTTATTACACAAGACCATGTAACAGAGTCTGGAACCAATAATAACTCAAGTTCTTTATGTCGTTTGTTGTCTTTATGTCGTTTGTTGTCTTGTAAATTTCCAGGAACCTCTTCTTAAATGATTATCTGCCAATGACCTTCCAATAATTTACATGCAGCCATGAATGAGAAATGAAAAATCATTGTTGAAGTTGATTTTTGTACAATTTAATTTTATTGGCATATAAATCACAATAGAAAATGCACTGTCAGGTTCGAAAATACACTTGTCAGTTATAAAGAGCATACACCATACACCGGCCCATTGAAGATGCAATGCATGTACAGGAGGTATCTCTAAACAAACCCCCAGTCTTTAGAAATTTGTACCATTGTATCATGCATAGTACTCTTTACCTAAGAAGCCATGATTTTTGCTTTTAAATAAAATGTACCTTTCTTCCCGCGGTCTTTCACTGACCGTACATGGCCACTTTTAAAATAGTTTCTTCCTCTATTTAAAGGTTTAGCTGTATGTAAGTCTTGCACATCATCTTCGTTCTCATTCTCTTTAGTATTTTGGGTTTGTCCTGTAAATTGCACTGATTCTATAATTTGATGATGCAAATGTCCTGTATTAAAATGCTTAGGAAGATCAAATGAAGGAAAAATAGTCAATGCTGTGATAGGAATAGAAGCTTTAGGTCAGTCTTGGTGCGGTGCCTCAGTCTCTTGAAGTTTTTTCAGTTTGAGGTCATACCATTTACCACCATCAACAGATATTAAAATGGGCTGACTGTTTCCTGCTTTTATGCATTGTCTGACCCTGCAAAAGATAGATGAATATTAATAATAATAATAAGAGTACAACAAACTAACCATTTAAAACTTGATTTTCACGCCACACCTAGGAAAAACCTTGTGAACCAAACCGACAGAAACAAATAACCCATATTACAGAACAAACTAATTCATCACTGAATTGGCCTTTGATACAAAAATGATACAGGCACATAAGGGCTTGGAGTGATACAGAGACTATTAGGTCACATATATTTGTTCTCACGGCCGATTAAAAGATAATAATATTTTGCGTCTGCGAGCTAATGAATTGGAAGGGGGGAGGCATATCATGCAATGCTGCTCTGATTTTCAATACAAGGAACATTTTTTTCACAAATCAATTCATCTCTTACACTTAGAGCGAAATTGTAGTGATGCTTTGGTGGTCTATTTACTTATTATTTTGTTTATTTGGGGGATGACATTGTATAGGCGCGATGCACGTTCTACTTAACCGTTCTATTGGAAGCATCGAATGCATGCAGTATATATACAGACTGAATTTTACATACCTTTTGATTACAGGCACTTGATTCTGTGGAAATTAATGTATACACTCACCATAAAACACAAGGTACCTAACTCTCGCCATTCAAAATCTGACCCCTCGATGACTCCGATCTAATTTTCCGATACTATATACGCATTCAGTCGCTCATAACGTACACCACTGTAAAGAAGACGATCCTCAACTTTCACTCATTACAATTTAAGCAACCTTACTGATTCTGAAGGGCCAGTTTTGCGAAAAGTTTATCCGTTGCATCGTGTATTCCACACACAGGCACTACTTCAGTGACTCAACTTCCGGTCTACTTCTGAGTAAATGCGATTTGATCGTGATTGCTTCAGTGATTGGTTCTTTCATTGAATGAGTCTTTTCAAACATCGCTTTCAATCGCTACATCTCGGCTTAAACCGGCATAATATGTAATCGGAATATCCACGGTATTTTCTGTTAAGTCCTTTCGCTGTTCCGATCTTTACATGTGCCCAAGTCTATGTGACATATGCCGTGAAAATATTTAACATTTCTTGACGTGTTGAATTTTTTCAAAGCGCTTTCTGAATAGCTATATAGGTAATCTCTGGTTGTGCGTGAAGAAAGATTTTTTTTACTTTATAATTGTAGACTTATTTAATTGATAGTTAAGTAGTTACCCGAATTTCAACTGACATGGATTAACTTGGTTAGTTCTTGTGTAGTTACTTGTCACTAATTTGCATATCCAAACACAAAATTGTATCTCATATAGGATTTACATTGTCAAGAAGAAGAAAAAAAAATGATTAACTCACAGGCACTTGATTCTGTGGAAACTATTAACTTGGTTAATTCTTGTGTAATTATATATCGCTAGTTTACATATTGTAAAGGTAGGGGTGGTGTGATATGGTGGACCGCCCCGCCTAATTTGGTGTTTGTTATCTAGGAGCTGACTGTCCTCGATATCATTGCCCGGTTAGAGTAAATATAAATATAAATGGTGAAACTTATAGGTTGAATGGATAGAGATCTGAGCAGATATATAGAACAAACCAACACCAGCCCCCGTACATGTAAACAGACAATTTAATCAATTACATAAAACAGCCGTGAGAATTTATTACACCAGGAATATTCTCGGCGTTTAGAAATAAAACTTCCACCGAATTAGAAAGAAAACACAATAGATTTGAATGAAATAGCCGATCTGTTTACTGATAGATTTAGTTCATCATATGATCGAGTGAACAAGCGAAGTCAACGTCTTGTACGATTGCATTGCCTGCTCGTCCCTGTTTGCTCTGCTTTTACAGTAGCTGTTCAGACCCTCGGATCTCAGGATGATACTTTCCACCATCCGCCTCAGGATGATACTTTCCACCATCCATCTCAGGATGATACTTTCCACCATCCATCTCAGGATACTCTCAGTATACGTTTACTTCTCTCTATACCCCTCAGTATGCGTCTCAGGGTAACAGGATAATACGCCCCAGGAGCTACTTTCTCTCCTTTAAATAAATATAAATAGAGGCAACCTAAATTTCCTGTTATTCTTTATACAGGTGATTTTGTATTATTCTCTCTCGTTATCAGACTTTACTATCAGTGCTAGACAGATGCGCTATCAATCGACTCCACATGTCCTATAATGACCCTGGTTAGTCAAATGGCTAATTCGTTACGCATTAATACTCCACACGAGCCTGGGATTCTGAGCCAGCCTCAATTTACACAGCGAATAAATGTGATACATTACATCAACTACTACATCATTTCAGTCAATACACACTTACTCTTAACCATAAGTTAAATCTTCTAAATTCGATGGATTCACGCGGATTTTCGTAATCATATTAAGTAATGTAATGCATTAAATTCTTAGAACCTAATTCTTATGTAAACAAGACGATAAATTCAAACAATTCGTCCACTGATCTAAAGAAGATTATTGTACGTCTTCCTGTGCATAAACTCAACACAGTTATACTTATAAAGCAAATTATTATACAAATGTAGGAAAGAAATTCATGCAAATACAAATAAATAAATTCAGCAAAGCATTATATATGGCATCAACAAATTACACTGAATTGTCACACTACCTTTGCTTTCATGTCTCTCTTTCTATTCGTCAAATTGGTTCGTCGGTTTCTTTCGACAACAGTACCCTCTAGACAAGTTTTTTTATGAGAAATTTCTTACAAACCCTCGGAGTCCTACACTTTGGTTTCCTCTCGTAGGAAAAGCTTAGGCTGATTAAAAATTTAGCTGTACGATATTAAAACCTAAAACTTCCAATTTGGGAAACACGCCCCTTCTTTAATATAACCAATCGGAATTAAATATTTCTGCCGCCTTTTTCACACACGCCAAAGTCGGGTCAGCTTGACCTGGCAGTTTGAGTAACAGAGTTTCTGCGATTTCTCATTTGTGACAACTCCACCATGAAAATAAAGTTTACCATGTCCCTAATAGTCCATCTGGCTGCTGTATACACAAATGCTTAATTAAAAATAAAATTCTGCCACTAAAGAACCTTACCGAACACAGTAGTATGGCGATTTGATACGCGCCTGTCTCCATAAATCTAATTAATGTTTCTCTGGTTTCAACTAATGTATTCTTCTTAGATCGTCAGAAATTTGCCACTTCACACATATCCATACACGAAATTTTATTCAAAATGGAAGTTATACAAGTTACAACCTGTAGAGCTAACAGCACTTAAACAACCATGTGAGGTAGTTGATGAATTTGGTTATGCATGCATGTATTAAATCATTTCTCGTACAGTTCAGTATTTTTTGTTGTGCATTAATTGATAATTTATTAAATTTTAGTTTATGCAAAACTTGATGATCTTGAGCATTGAAGGTGCACATTGCCAGTGTTCCAATGGGGTTTGTCTGTTAATGGCTATTGAGGGAGGAAAATTGGTGGTGTAGTAAGATAATGTAATGCCAAATTATAAGTCAGTGGCTAATACTTAGATAGGATTGTTGTATATGTACCCTGAAATTGAGAGGCAGACAGGGAATTATGCAACAGACTGTTATTAGCCTCTTACTTGCTGTCTTCATGGGGCTTGTTGGAGGATTGGGGGGGGGAACATAACTATTCTTGTTGGTTGGCAGTAGAATTCAAAAAGCCAACCAAATTAGATAATCTTATGTAACATTGCATGATCACATGGAGTACCATGTGACAGTCACTTCTCTGGTTTATCAAATGTACAGACAATGAATGTTGAGTTTCACTTCTCTAGATTTTCAAAGGTACAGACAATGAATGTTGAGTTTTACTTCTCTGGCTTTTCAAAGGTACAGAAAATGGATTTTGATTGTTCTCATCAAACTTTTGTTGTGGATCTGTGCTGTAACAATTTACACTTTGTAAATGAAAGCTATTTTATTTTGGTAAACTGCACTTGTTTAAGCACTGTATGTGTGTTTTGAACGTAAAATGAATAAAGCACAACTATTTGCTGTTGAAAAGGCTGTAGAGGGCCACAAGATCATTTTATTAGGCCAAAGTGGGACAGGCAAAAGTTTTGTGGTTAAGGAAATACAAAAGAAATTGGCAGAAGCAGGTAAAAATGTCAGTGTAACAGGCACAGCAGGCATTGAAGCACTGAATGTGAAAGGATGGATGCAAGTACATTCTTGGTCTGGAATTGGTGATGTGTAGATATGACAGTGATGAACTATGTAGAAAACTTCTCACTGATGAACATTTTGATTCATATAAACAAAATATTTTGAAAGCAGACTGTCTGATAATTGATGAAATTTCTATGCATTCACTGAAACTTTTCGAACAAATTGAATATGTATGTAGAATGATTAAACATACAGATTTATATTTTGGAGGTATACAGGTTCTTGTAAGTGGGGACTTTTTTCAGCTTCCACCTGTACCTGAGCCACTGACGTCTGATTCGGGTGAATATTATTTCAAATCCACCATTTTCACAATGATATTTGGGCATAAAATTGTCCTTAATGAGGTCATAAGACAAGATGAATTAGATTTCATAAAGACTATCAATAATGTTTCAAAGGGAGAAATCCCTGATGATACCAAAAACTTGATCTTGAGGCTGCAGAGACCTCTCCCCCCTGGAGATGACCCAATAAGACTTTGTGGACGGAACTTTATTGTGAAATATACAATGCATACAAACTTATGGAAATGGATGGTGTATCAAAGTGTTGTCAGTCAATAGACGAGGGTGACAGTAATCGGTGCAATAAGATGTGTGTTCCAACAGTGTTACACTTGAAAATTGGCTGTCCAGTTACGCTGGTCAAAGACTTATACTCAGCACAAGTAAATGGTTTACAGCGAATGGTTGTGGCAATCAAAGAAGACTCTGTGACAGTTGATTTTGAAAATAATTTAGTTAAGTTGGGAAGAGAAACTTTTACTGTTTACAGTGCCATTGATAAAAAGATTGTAGCCACAAGGCATCAAATTCCACTCATTCTGTCTTTCAGCATTACCATGCACAAGGCACAAGGATTGACTTTAGACAGAGTTGAAGTTGGTGCCTCAAATATTTTTGCACCAGGTCAGTTAGGTGTGGCAATGGGGAGAACAAGAAATAAAAAGGGACCAAGGGTTATCAGTTTCAATACCAACTCTGTGATTCCACATAGCTCCTGCATATATGAATTTTACAATACAAGTTTTGTACAGTTTGATTCAAGTTTAGAATGCTGTAGACATTCTGTTTCTTTATTATAGAACCTCAGTGTTGACGTTGATTATGAAACAGGTTCTGATTCTGATAACTCTGACTTTTCTGATTGAGAAATTTTAGAAGCTGATGAAATGTTGTCCACTGGGGAAGACATGCCTCCTTTTTCTAGTGACCAAGAATGTAGGTTAACCACATTTGACTCTGACATTTTAGAGGATCATGTTAACCATACAAAAATGAAACAACTGATCCCAGATAATGCAATAACACCAGAGCAAATGAAATTAAAAGTAACACTGACAGAAATCTTCAAAAAGCCACTGGTAGAGTTGAATACATTTTTTGGGAGGTTGTACCAAAAGATTCAAAGCATCTTTAATAAATTATGTGGTAATACAGAGGTCAGAAAACCAGATTCAAAGACATGGACTGAATATTATTCTGAAGTTTACCAGTTTTTAGTGTCTCAAGAATGCATCCAAATTATTGAGAATTTGTTGAATTCTGTGTCAAATGATGATACTTTTTTTTGCATTTGGAAAGATTTTTGACAGAATTTGTGAAATTGTTTTGGACAAAAATACTACTGACATTTTCAGTACCACACAAGTTACTTGTATCAGAGCCAGGACCAGGAAAATTAAGGTATATTGTAGGTAGATGTATTGCAAAATGTATATACCATAATATGAAGAGAGGAAAGAACAGCTTTTTTAAGGACAAAATTAACTTGGCCAATGTTTCTTACAAGTAAAAATGTTAGACTACCTTACAACTTCAGCTGCTGATTTTGGAAAATAATAGCAAGTATGAACAGACCTTGCACGAGACACAAAGAAGACAGAATATCACCATGGTCTTACTAACATCAAGGACTCTGTATTTGAATTTTTCTTGCAAGTTGACGATAAAAGGAGGCAGTATCACCATGTAGATGCATTACATTGGCATGGTGCAGGGAGTATGCAGTATTGTAAGACTGTCATCCTTAAGGATGAGACACTGTTTGAAAACTGGAAGTTGCTGTACATAAAAGTTTGATCCTAGTATAAGTGTCACACAAGTGACGACACCATGATTGCTTCATGTATCAGAGATCTATATGAAGATTTGATAGGTCGTTACAGTAGAATAGGTGACAGTCAATTCAGAAAAGACACATTTCCAGTCTTGGAAAATTGAAATCAGACAGTTTGAGAAAGAGGGTGGTCGTGAGATCAAAGCACAAACACAGGAGTGATGCATTAGTCTTGGACATGAAATGTATCTTGGAAGATCAGTCAGAAAATAAACCGTATTCTCACTTAAAACTGAAATTACAGATTTATGATCTGAAGGTTGTAGTTTTTACTAGCTTCTTGAAATTGGATCTGATTTTGCTATGTAAAGACTATGGCATAGAAGCAGGAAATGTACAGAACAGTGGTCTATTTAATAAACTATGTAAAGCAATACCTACTTTGAATGAAATGCCAATGCCATATTTTTCTGTACAGAATAATCTTGTTGCCAGTTCTTCGAAGCTAGCATTAATCAAGACACTTCCAGCTGTAGCAAAAGTCAGCCATATACTAGAAAAAGAACTATTGTGGGAAAAGAAAAGGTAAAGGAAAGAAGAAAATGGTAAAATATGATAAAAGTAACACTTATAATTTAATTTGCTCTCTATATATACGCCATTATGCAGAGGGTGAGTTGTGGATCCAGTGTGAATTGTGTAATGAATGGTTTGATTGGTTTTGTCATGGCATAGATGATAAGACATGGAGTAGCACAGAAAATGAAAAATGGTTCTGTACCAAATGCTCTTAGAAACAGAGTCAATGCTACATCAGACTACACATATATAAATATGGCAGTATTGTCATATTTTGTCATTGTGCTTTTGGACTTCGGTTACATATACTGAACTCACATGCACTTGTCTGTATCTGTAAAATGGGAAAACTAATAACAATTTGATCCTCCACTTTCTGTTGACATGTTAAGTCTGAGTAAGGGATGATGTTATCATTAGTTTTCCCCACTTAACTAAAATGTACTGTCTTTAGTTTGCATCACCCTCAATCATTTTTATTATTTTATTTGTTCAGTATGTGTATCATAAATATTCAAACTAATGTATGTGTTATTCATGGGATTAGTTTTCGATTGCATTTCTTTCACTCTTCAGACATATGCTGTCTTGCAGTCATGTGTTATAGCTGGATCTGTTTTTGCAAAGAACTTGTATATTGAACACTTATGAATATTGTTTATGAAATCAAAAGAATACAAAGTATTTTATTGTTAAAAAGGGTGATGTACAGTTAACAATGATGCCAGTTTGGTTGTAGTCTCCGATACCGGTAGTGAAGGAAGATACCTGAAATCTCAATTACACATTGTTGGCATCAATTCCAATAAAATTACATAGGTTGACCAAAGCTGGAGAACTTAACAACAAGCATTGATTTCCTCTCAGAGTCTTGAGAATGTTGCCAAAATATACAATAATTTAATGGAATGGTATTATTTTGGCTTGAAACATAAGATGCAGCAAGAAAACAGATGGCAACTCATTTTTCTTTTGTACATAATCATTTCATATTTTTATCAAGTGCAATAAAAGTATTTGCTAATAATGCTTTTTGGAAAGTATCCCCAAATTAAATTTGGACTCTTGAAATTCCTCCTATGTTGAATACATTTATTTATTGGACTTAGCGAGAATCTAGAAAAAGAAAAGATTGTCCAGAATCTTAGATGAAACTGTATTGTGTATGTATTCATTCAGTTTTTACCTACTATTGGATGACATACATCCAAATCCAATAGTGGCAAGATATTGGGTACATATGACTTTGGTATGCCATTACAATGATTGATTTTACAAAGATTTTGCCATTCCTATTTCCACAGTTTCTTGGCTGTTGTCATGTTATTCTTTATGTATCATACCTTCTTGATTCAGACCTCATTTCTTTACAATGAGACAAAATGTTGTATGCCTTAAATACTGTTTTGCACTTAAGTTTCTTATATTTCGTACTATTTTAAATCATTGTAGATTAGTCAACTTTTGATTTGAAATCCTGCAGAGTATATAATGGCTATTGTAAGGATTGTCTTATCGCACACCTATAAAACTGATCTGGGATAATACCAGGTTATCTTAGCATGATAGCATAATAATAGAACAAAAGATAAGGCAAATTTAGTTTTCTCATTTCGAACTCACATTTACTGCATTTTGTACTTCTATATTTATGTTTCCAATATATAACACAACATTATCTGCAATTAATATTTTTCCAGATCATAGGCAAATTTGTGTTTAAATTATTACATCATATATATATATATATATATATATATATATATATATATATATATATATATATATATATATATATATATTTCTTGTAGTTTTCAGTTTAAAATTATATATTTTACTCAAACCTATCAATTTAGGATTTTCTTTCTGGAGAACTGTTGATGTAAGGTTCTAATTATTTTACATAATTTCATAAACTCATCCTCTCTCTGTCCCTCTCCTTATGGGATGAAAATATATCATGTAGGCTACCTTTGTCTATATAGTGATTTGGTGAAGTAATTTTTGATTGAAAAAATATAAAGGTTATTATGTCATCAAAATATAATGACACAGTATCCTTAGAAATATGCATACCAATGATCATTTGTCTACTGATGCATATTTGGCCAAATTAAGGACACAATGTATTTATTCAAGAATAATACAAGTCCAAACATGTACACTTGTGCAGTATTGAAATTTGGCTTGAAAATATATTAAAGTCATATTCACATAGCCATATCAAATATTTATTTTATCTCAATCATGATAATTATACTTTGTAAAACAAAAGGGCCCAGTCCAAAAGTAATGAAATGAAGATATAATTGTTTATATATCAGGGCAAGAATTATTTTTAAAATCTGTTAGAAAACTTGAAATTTCGTTCACAAAATGTGAGGACCTTATCCCCACCCCTGTTTTTAAACACAAAATTAATAACATTTGTATACTGGCATTAGATTCGGTGGTGGGGGGAGATAAGGATAAGCCAATTAAGTGGTTGAGTGTGTTATCATTACCATTAGTTCCTCCTGAATCAAGTATCATGGGCATTGGCAGGGATGGGAGGGGGTGTGTGAACCTAAATATAAATGTCTAGCCAGAACATACCACGTAGTAATTGTAATTTCTGCCATTTTCGACAGTATTACAGTGTTCTTTTTTCTTATACTTTATTGGTGCTAAATGGATTGTCACGTCTGTGTCAAGAATAAAAATATTTCGAATTTCCCTCCTGTCGTGAAACATCTCATTTGGAATGTTTCTTATTTTATGTAAATGTATAAGGGTCATGACCGCTACGATACGCGTCAATATAGTAAATGAGCATATTTTATTTTCCAATGAGCGTTAAAGAAAATAATAATTCAATTTTAATTTTAATATGGATGGTTCTTATTTTCGGAATTCATTGTTTGTATACGTAATACCCAATAGTCACATTCACTTCGAAGTAGACCGGAAGTTGAGCCACTGAAGTAGTGCGTGTGTGTCGATAGACGAACAAGTTGTTCTCCACCTTTTTCTTTTGTTTGACTGGCGGCGGACAAGCAACTACGAAAAAGGGTGGAGAACAACTTGTTGATCTAGTGTGTGGAATACACGAAGCAACGGATAAACTTTTCGCAACATTGGCCCTTCATAATCAGTAAGGTTGCTTAAATGGTAATGGATGAAAGGTGGAGATCGTCTTCTTTACAGTGGTGTACGTTATGAGTGACTGAAAGCGTAGATAGTATCGGAAAATTAGATCGGAGTCATCGAGGGGTCAGATTTTGAACGGCAAGAATTAGGTATCTTGTGTTAAGGTGGCGCTCTACAGTTTCGTACTTTGCATAGGATTTTAAAGAAAAAGTATTTCCCCAGGTTTCCTCACTGGTTATACAGTCAATTTAAAAAAGACCTTGTATATCGTAGGTATAATTCAAAGAACCTTTAATTCCCTTTATTGTGGTGTATGATGGATGGGTGTAATGTGGGTTATAGAGTATACAGCTTGGCCTTACTCCAGATGTGCACCTTTCAAAAAATTACTAGCTCTACTTGATCATTTTCACTTCCTGAACTTCAGAGCTAAATTGTATAAAAAAGAGCCAATAACTTTTTTTATATTTTATATATTTGGTAATTCATTCATTGCACTTTCAGAAGCTGCCATTGTCTAGTCTGGCAAAATTCATTTTCCCTATTTTAATAGCTGCTATGTATAGTGTACTTTAGACTCATTCAGGCTGATTTTTTAACACAAGGGAGCAGTCATTTTAGTTAGCAGTGTGCTTAAATTATGTAAAATTTCCAAAAGTACAATATCCAAAGCAATATCATCCACATTACATTAATGTAACATCAACATTCTCTCCATTGTGCATGTTTTAAATGCAAACTACTTCACCTTACACACGTCACTCTCACAAAAGTACATATTAACTGCTGAGCGCCCCCATAAAGAGAATATAGGTATTATTCTTGTATGATTTAATTATGATTTTATGGCTGAAACATTGAAACCGCTAGCATCAAAACAATCCTTTTGAATAATTATCCTGCATTTCCCCCCACAGAACAGTATTTATGAGTGTCAGAGTCTCTAACAAGTCCAGCCCCCCCCCCACCTTATGATAAAAAGTGAGGTATTTTAAGAATGCACATTACATTTTGTAAACATAGCAACCAATGTTATGCTGAATGACAGGAACATGAAACTAGCCAGAATTATTTCTGAGATATCAGCAATGAATTTTACAATTTGAAAAGGGAGGTAAGTCATCAGGTTCATAAAGGTCAAAGGTCAAAGTGAAAAATATTTGCCTATTGTTTAATATTGAAGAAGTGAATTCACTTTCTCATCATTTTTTATTTCATTGCAAATAAATGAAAAGAAATATTTTCACCATATATTTCTTTTACTTACTGCAACAGTTTTAAATTTAGGTTGACTCTATTCCTATATTCTAAGACTTCTAATTTCTCAATAATTAAGGTTACTACTCACACAAACATGCCTCATGGCAAAGTGTGTAAGCAAGAGCAAAATGAGCATAATTAGCTTATTTTCATGCTTAACATCACTATAAATGTACCATTTTATCCAGAACATCATACATAATTATATGAAAATAAAAAAAATAATTGTATACATTTTTATATTTGCTTTAAGGTGGTGCTCTACAGTTTCATATCTTGCATAGTGTTAGGATTTTAAAGAAAAGGAATTTCCCCGGCTTTTCTCACTGGTTATACATGAACTGTCAATTTAAAAAAATACCTTGTATATCTTAGGTATAATTCAAAGAACCTTTAATTCCCCTCTTTTTCTTGTTGTATGATTGATGGATGTAATATGGGTTATAGAGTATACAGCTTGGCCTTACTCCAGATGTGCACCTTTCAAAAAAGTGCTAGCTCCACTTGGTCGTTTTCACTTCCTGAACTTCAGAGCTAAATTGTATAAAAAAGAGCCGATAGCATTTTTTTTTTACATTTTATATATTTGGTAATTCATTCATTGCACTTTCAGAAGCTGGTATTGTCTAGTCTGGCAAAATTCATTTTCCCTATTTTAATAGCTGCTTTGGATAGTGTACTTTTGACTAATTCAGGCTGATTTTTTAGCACAAGGGAGCAGTCTTTTTGTTGGCAGTGTGTTTAAATCATGTACAATTTCCAAAAGTACAGTAGCCAAAGAAATATCATCCACATTACATTAATGTTGCATAGATATATGCCAACATTCTCTCCATTGTGCATGTTTTAAATGCAAACAACTTCACCTTACATACGCCACTCTCACAAAAGTACAAATTAACTGGTGAGCGCCCCCATAAAGAGAATATAGGTATTATTATTGTATGATTTAATTATGATTTTATGACTGAAACATTTAAACCGCTAGCATCAAAACAATCCTTTTGAATAATTATCCTGCATTTCCCCCCACAGAACAGTATTTATGAGTGTCAGAATCTCTAACAAGTCCAGCCCCCACCACCTTATGATTAAAAGTGAGGTATTTTAAGAATGCACATTACATTTTGTAAATATAGCAACCAATGTTATGCTGAATGACAGGAACATGAAACTAGCCAGAATTATTTCCAAGATATCAACAATGAATTTTACAGTTTAAAAAGGGTGGGAATACATCAGGTTCATAAAGGTAAAAGTGTAAAATGTTTGCCTATTGTTTAATATGGAAGAAGTGAATTCACTTTTTCATCATTTACTTTTTATTTCATTATAAATAATGAAAAGAAACCTTTTCATTATATATTTCTTTTACTTATTGCAAGAGTTTTAAATTTAAGTTGACTCTATTCCTATATTCTAAGACTTCTAATTTCCCCATAATTAAGGTCACAACTCACACAAACATGCATCATGGCAAAGTATGTAAGCAAGAGCAAAATGAGCATAATTAGCTTACTTTCATGCTTGCCATCAATATAAATACACCATTTTATTCAGAACATCATACATAATTATATGAAAATAAAAAATATAATTGTATATATTTTTATGTTTGCTTTAAGGTGGCACTCTACAGTTTCATATTTTGCATAGTATTAGGATTTTAAAGAAAAAGAATTTCCCCAGCTTCCCTCACTGGTTATACTGGCTATTTAAAAAAGACCTTGTATATCTTAGGTATAATTCAAAGAACCTTTAATTCCCTTTATTTTGGTGTATGATTGATGGGTGTAATATGGGTTATAGAGTATACAGATTAGCCTTACTCCAGATGTGCACCTTTCAAAAAAGTGCTAGCTCCACTTGGTCATTTTCACTTCCTGAACTTCAGAGGTAAATTGCATAAAAAGAAAGAGCCCATAGCTGTGTTTTTTTACATTTTATATATTTGGTAATTCATTCATTGCACTTTCAGAAGCTGGTATTGTCTAGTCTGGCAAAATTCATTTTCCCTATTTTAACAGCTGCTTTGGATAGTGTACTTTTGACTAATTCAGGCTGATTTTTTAGCACAAGGGATCAGTAATTTTAGTTAGCAGTATGCTCCAATCATATACAATTTCCAAAAGTAAATATCCAAAGAAATATCATCCACATTACATTAATGTAGCATAGAGATATGCCAAGATTCTCTCCATTGTGCATGTTTCAAATGAAAATAACTTCACCCGACATACGTCACTCTTTCAAAAGTACATAATTACTGGCCCCTATATGGTGAGTGTACACATTAGTTTCCACAGAATCAAGTGCCTGTGCTTTTGATCAAATCGCTTAGATTTCCAATGATGCTGCGATCTCTGCACTGTAGCCATCGTTTCAGCTGCACCACTGATTGATTTTCTATCAAAGCATAAGGTAATTTTCCACCAGGAACATCATCTGTCAGTGAAACGTAATGTTACTGAGCCGCCATGTTGTAATCTTTGTCCGAAGCAGGGGACATATTCTATTTTTAGGTATGAGGTAGTGACTCACACGGGGTCTGCAGGTCTCGCTGAAGAACAGGAACTACTACAAATTTTCTTTGTAACGAACCACTGTAAGCTGACGTGTCATTGGAAAGGAAGATATGGACGAGGTATGTAATTGGTATATGCATTTAATTGTTATAAACTTTATTTAAAGTATTTAGGTTCGTGGCCGTCTGTTCTCTGATAATAGGATTTCATATTTTATTATAATGGTAGGATTCGCAACACAAGGGCTATTGATAATGCGCAATTCGGTAATGATTTTGCAACATGGCGAAACAGATGGTATCACGGTAGTACTAATTTTAGTACCCTTACTCCTACCTCGTGGACAGGGTACTAACATGAACGTATACGTATTAATGTAGCAAGCCGGGTGTGATCCACACCCGGCACTCTTTTAGCCTAATATCAACAATTTGAACATATTCCTTGCATATAATTAGCATGAACCAACAAGGGACACAACTCTTACCATACCAAAAAAAAAACGGCCTCACTTTCATGTCCATGTTGACTGGTCTAACGGGTGTTCGATTACGCCGTTTCTTACGTTTATTTTCAATGGTTGTTTAAAATTACCATCCAATATAAACATTAAGCTCGTGGTGCAGTCACATTACGTTCTAAACACCATCTGAATTCGAGGATTCCAATTGTTTGGAAAATTTCAGCAAGTTTATTTACATAGTACTAGCTTCTGCTCTGCTTTAATTTTAGCACAGCTTTAAAGCACAATCAATTAACAATACATACCGTCAATGAATATATGAGCATTTAACGTTAAGTGGTTGAACTAAATTTGATTTCAATTGTGGGGTCGTGTCTGCAAACCGGAAGTTGTTATTTCAAAGATGGCGATCGCCGGAGTTTAACATATGATATATTAGTAATTAACCATTCACAACTAGTTTTTATCAAAAATCAGCATGTCTCAGACCGGATTAGTGAGTAGATGACATCTACTTGTGTAGCCATCATACTTGTAATAAATGCTAGCCATAAATTTACACAGATCTTTTTAATAATTAACTTTAATTTAAGCTTTCAAATTTGTTCATTAGATTCAAAATTTGAACATTGTACATTTTATGAGATAATTATCATAATTAGTGTGCAAATTGTAATTATTCTGTGACACTTGTTTACAACAGTATTTGTCAAGTAAAATTGATCAAATAAATCCTTGTATTGCCCATTATTTCATTTTCAAACATATAGCAATATCAAACCTTGCTGCATCAAATAATTTTTATATGGTGGTTCTAATCAGTAGCATGAACCAATGAATTTTTATTTGAAAGTTAACTCAGAAAAATTAGCACACATGTAATGCTATTTGAGAGAAACATATAAAAGTTGATTTTATGAAAAAATGTAAGAAAATGTATTTTCCATGAATTTTTTGGCAACCAAAATCTACTCATTACTGTTTAAGAATTATTCATTTTTGAGCAAAAATGTGGTACCTACCTAACGATTTTTTTCTCTTTAGAGATATCAAAACCAAATTTGGCACATTCATAAGATTATTTAGCTGTTTATAAGATGATGTGTTATTTTAAATATAAATACACATAGAAGTTCTAGCTATTTTACTATGTTATGATTATAGCATTATTTTTTACGAGCATGAACAAGGGACACAACTCCTACAGGAAGAAAAAATAATATAGCATATTAGAAAAGCTTAAAAATCTATTTGTGGTCCAAATTTTTAAAAAATAAAGCATTTTATAAACAGCTAAATAATCTTTATGAATGTGCCAAATTTGGTTTTGATATCTCTAAAGAAAAAATATCGGTAGGTAGGTACCACATTTTTGCTCAAAAATAAATAATTCTTAAACAGTAATGAGTAGATTTTGGTTGCCAAAAAATTCATGAAAAATATATTTTCTGACATTTTTTCATAAAATAAACTTTATCTGTTTCTCTCAAATAGCATTACATGTGTGCTAATTTTTATTGAGTTAAAGTTCTAATTAAAAAAATCATTGGTTCATGCTATTATAATATAATCCAATAAACTGCCACACTTTACTGGAAAGTTTCTCTTGATCAGGAAGGTATTTAAGTGAAATGTTATCGGGAATACGCGAGAGAAAATCTGACATGGTGTCTATAGGACACACGGTACTAATTATACGGAAGAACTGTGAACCAGTCAGTCTAGAAATGAGTGAACAAAATAATAGAGTATTTACAGGTTTGGTGGTCCATAATTGGTTAATAATGAAAATTAAAATTTTAGGAAAAATATCTTTTGAGAGCTTATCCTATATGTAATGTAAACAAAATATTGACAAATTTCTACTGATGTAATTTTAGCATTTTTACAGGCTTGACTCAGGAGTACTCAATACTGAAAGTAGCACCTGATTCATTTGGTGCAGAATCAATAACACGTGTTTCATGCACATGTATGTAAACAAAGTGCCGCGGGTCATATGGTGTTCTCCACACATAAGCTTGCACCAAGGTTAGATGTGCATGAAGAATTATAGGTGTCATTATCATCGCCCATAAATTTTCAGTTATTGAATTTTGAATATGATAGTGTTTCCATATGTTTACCATTGGAGTGGAATTAGAACCGTGAGTCCTGTATTCTGTGCTGATTCAGCCATTTTAATGCGAAGTAACAGTCTCGGGGGGGGGGGGGGGGGCTTATATACTCATTTCGGATCTATGCATTCGATCATATGTCAGAAAATTCATGTATCTGTCAAATCCCGTTAGAAAACATAACTAAAACGTATGTATCAAAAATGGTAGTCCTCGTTTGATCTATATTTCATTGTCAACAAACACGTTTCCCGAAACAATTCACTCTGATATTTGTTATCCTAGTAGCACATGACTGTATAGTTGTGTATATGCTACATGTACATGTACTTGGCCTAGATTTTTGGTCAGCCAGAGACAACTATCATGATGCAGAGGCTACTAAGGGGATGAGGAAATGAAAACGTGAACAAATTAAAAAGTTTCACATTCTTGCGAGATGTCCCACCTTCATTTAACTCGATGGCCAGATTATTTATTATTCCAAAATATTGGAACTTTAATTTGGGTTTTTAAACCGCCGTTGGTAGCGATCGTAAGCATGAACTTTTTTGTTGCAAACGGGAAACTTTCATGGCACAGTAAATATGTTCCAATCACTATAAAAAATGAAACAGTGCTCTTATTTTTAAGTGTGCTGCCCACTTTCTGTTATCAAAGTTCTTCGGCTTGCTTTGATGAAGGTTCATGTGTTATTAAAGGGGCCTCAAAAAGCGCCTTTTGAAGGAACAAACAAATGCCCATTTGTTATTGCTGTGGCAAAATCGAATAGTTGTAAAACATTGACGGAGACCGATCTTTTTCCGTTTGCTTAGTATATATATATATATATATATATATATATATATATATATATATATATATATATATATATGTGTGTGTGTGTGTGTGTGTGTGTGTGTGTGTGGAACGATCAAAGCTTCAAATGTAATCAGATTTCTTTGAAGTTCCAGAAAAACTATTTTGTCTGGTACATTATTCTGGTGGACTGTAGTCATTCCCGTTCCCGATTTCAGAGGTGATCGATTGTAGCTAGTCAGGTAATCGTACTAATATTAGTACCCTTACTCCTACCTCGTGGACAGGTACTAACACGAGCATATACGTTTCAATTGAGCAGGCTGGGTGTGATTCACACCCGGCGCTCTTTTAGCCTAATATCAACAATTTGAGCATTCATGGCACATAATCCAGTGAATTGAGTAGTCCTCTTATTTAATCCGGAAGTATCCAAAATCATTGTATAAAGAGTCGTAAAATCTCATTTACCTTTTATGTCCGATATTTTCGTTTAGATTGTCCGCCATATTAGTTCAAATAATGGTTACTTCCGTTCTCAGCCTCGTTTGTTTGTGTGCCATATAAGGACATTGAGGCCTTATTTGAAAACGTAAACAGATCATAGTAAAAATTTGGTGCGGTTTGAGTCAAAAATTCTGCGCATTAAAACTAAATACGGTTTATCGGCAACTTTGAAATTCAACCAAAAAGCCATTTTTCGCCACTTGATTGCTAATAACACAGCGTAGAATATCCAAATATGGTCTGGCAAGCCTTACGTAGAAAAGGGGTCAAGGCGAGAGGCTCGCTTTATCTGTCATGGCGGACACAGTGAGGTTAGTGTAACCATGCCAATTTACTTTATCGTGTAAAGGCTTAATAAATTCAAAATAAGCCAAACGTCTTTCACAACATGATTATCCTTATGTAGTAGATGTCTACACTGTTTGTTTTTCTGACTTTAGTGATGTTTGTTTGCTCCATTACATGATATGGGATCAGTTCGTAGCCTCAACCACAACAAATCAAGTTGAGGCTACGACATCGTAGCTAGTCAGGTAGCATGAGTGTTTAGGTTATATTACAGCACAGTACTAAGACCAGACATCTGCATAAACGGATTATGATATAACAATGCCGTTTTAAGGTGGTTTGTCGATATAAATAAGGATTTGTTTATGAAAGAATAGATTCCAATGCAAGTTTGCGGCTTAGTGTCATGGTGCCTTTGAATTTCTTAACTCCAAACCCAAGATTGTATATACAATTTTTAACAGTCAAAAATGTTGTTGCCAGAAAGATCGCCAGATGGTATATTTTGTCACCAATAAGGAAAAAATCACAATTTGCGACATTGGTGAAGCCAAACGCGATCCCTGCTGTTGTGACAATACAATGTTTAAAACTGAAACAGGTAGGTGGGGACGGTACGCTGATTGTAAAGAAATGGATACAAATTTTGGTAATAGTGTTGTCCCGTGTTTTCGCTTAAGTAGTATGCACCATTTAGCAGTGAGTGTGTGAGAAAATAATTTAAAATAAAAACAGTTCCATGCCTTTTTGTCCACCGACGTTGATGCAGTGTACATCATTATGAAGTCTGTATGTGGTGAAAATGAAATGCCACTGACTTTAATGAATAATCCATTTAGCGGCAAGGAGAAGTGGATTTTGAATAAAACTTGGTGAAATTGAACATGAACTCTTTTTTCTGCACACAATTGTTTGCTGATAAAATGGATTCTAGTTAGTCCTAAACAACATTAAGAGTAATTCCTGAAAAAGGTAAGAAGGCCTGTAATGGCGACAAGAAGCATTTATGACGACAATGACATAACTCTCGATTCATTTTGGTAATAATATTAATAAGGACATAATTTTAGTCAAAAACATTATGATGTTCTCCAAAATCAATAGTCGGGAATATTGATGTTCTCTGATCACGGGTCTTTCTGTACATGTAGAACTATCTATTGTTCCACAATTGGTAATTCGGTTTTTCTAAACTTAATAAATGAATTTTGAGTTTAAATCTCTAACCACTTTCTTGGTATTAGAATGGGTTCGAGGCAGAATGTACGAAATCTTAGACTTTCATCTAATATTTTTGCTTTATTCAGACCACATTAACCTGCCTCGTTGTATCCTGGTTTCTAAAGCACATGTCTCTGCAAATGACTACAATGTACAACGATAAAAGCTCATTTATCCAGACGTGTTCAAATGTCATACAAAAAAACAACACAAATAATTAGTTGTCACAAATACATAAAAATGTCATTAAATCACCACTAATATGTACATACATAGTTGTACATAAAAGTTTATAACTATTTTCCTATACGTGGCCCATTCGACACCGTACAATACAATAAAGAAAAGCACGTGGATATATGCATAAATACATCTCATATTCACCGTTCTTAAACATGTTGCGCTATGATTCGTTTAACCTTAACGATTAGTGACAGTCGTGACGGCCACCAGAACTGAACGAACTACCATCTTGTTAACTATGCAACTGTTGACATATCTTACCTGACGAGTTTGTAACTTTACTTAAATTTGTATCTTATAATATTATTGACTCTTGTTTTGCGGGAAGTGCATTCTCACAAACTAGCGGATACACAACTATAATGATTCTCTTACCTGCAGTCAAATTACATATATATATATATATATATATATATATATATATATATATATATATATATATATATATATATATATATATATATTCCATGTATGCATACATAAAAGGTCTATTTAATAAGTAGTTAACGGCAAGTATTTTCCCTTGTCATAAGATGGATATTAAGAACGAAAGACTGATGATACCTGAGATATAAACTTTGGCGGATTAATACTTACAGAAGTACATGTGAAATTTGTGATAAACAGAAGTAAATTGTAAAGAATCAAATGTATGTATTTCAAAAATGGTTCGCAGTTCTCATTGTTATTACCGTTACCGACCATAACTGTACCTTCAGTATGGAGAGTTTCATAGCCATCGGGTTGAATGCCTGTAATATGACCGTAAGTCAAGGAACGGGTTCGCCGGAAGAAGACCAATATGGCAACCCCCATTACTTGGCATCGTTATGTTTGCCACGTCATTTTACGCAGGGCCTTATGTATATGAAAAATGTAATGCTCGTTCCTTCTTGAATAGTCTTCATGAAACAAGAAAGTTGCAATGCAATAACTCAATAGTTCAATACTATCTCAATGCTGTGATATATTATTGTACCTGAAGATCTAAGTGACATTTTTTAAGTTAATATTATATAACTTTGAACTCGATATGTATTAAACTTGACTATCACACCCACTCGTTAAGCCAATTCGTATTACTAATAACCCTTACTAGTTGCTTATGTTCTTTTGTGTATGACATTTGGACACTGGAAAAAATTTTTTTTTGGTTGTACAGTGGTCATTTGCAAAGATGCTTTAGAAACCAGAATACAAGCAGTTTAATGTAGCTAGTGGTACATAAAGGCAAAATATTAGATCAAACTTTATGATTTCGTTCATTTCGCCTCAAACCCATTGTAGGATAGGAAGAAAGTGGTTATAGATTTTAACTCAAAATTCATTAATTGATAAACTCTGGAAAACCGAATTACCAATTTTAGTACAATAGACCGCTCAGCATGTACAGTAAGACACGTGAGCAGAGAATATGAATATTCCGGTCTCTTGATTTTGGGGGAACATCATATTTGTTGCAACTAACATAACACTGTTCATTCTTTTTCAGTAGGGAAATACTTGTGAAATCAACAACAATTTTTACGTTAAGTTTCACATTGTAGAATCCGATTGTATGTAACAGATATTGCATGGACGATTTATTGCTTTGCATAAACCGAGATTGTGCTTGTGTACTGAGTCGTATACGACTTTAATAAATATCGACAAGATCTATTTGAGTTAAAAATAAAAAATACTTGTCTCCAATTAAAGCCCCAATGCCGTCCTCACGTACAAAAAGTCTTAAAATCATCTGAACAATACTGACTTTTGAAAGATATTGGACCTAAACATCGTTGGGTTCTATTAAAACCAGATAATATCGACATTTCATCACATGTTGAGCCATGCAATTTCTCCCTCGATCTGAGCTGAGAAACCATTTAATTTGTTCACACGTGTACGAATTAATCCGATGTTGATCGGTGACATCCGTGGGTCAACCGATTTCAGTCGAAATTTGGAACAGAAGATTTGATGACGTCACCGTTGTAGGTATAGGAAGTCAACCCCACGATATGTCTGATTGTTATTAGCCCAAGTTCGCCATTCAAATTAATCCAGTGCCCCAGCTAAAGCCAATATTCACCCTAGTCTTACTTTTATTTAATGCACGCTTTTTCTTCTCAGATCTGCTTTAAAAGCTGGTCTGCCTCTTTCGTTCCCTCCCGAATCAATTTGAGCGCCACATGCGCATGTTGTTGTTATTAGTCACTAACGGAATGTGTCGAATGTGTCGCATCATTACTTTTGGAGCACTCCTGAAAATATCGGAATTACGAGCGACTTCTTTGACTGAATTAATGGGTGGCACCTCTTAATTCTGAACTGAATATTTGAACGTTCATTAAACCTAACATCTCTATCATTTCAAAGAACGGTTTCCGTCGGATAGCTTTTTAACAAATCATTTGCATCCTTCTAAACTATTTTTTAGATTGGAAGAATAGTGAAATTTATTATAAGGGCGTCATTGGGGTTTTATTGCAAACATATTAGTGTGACATGATTAATTTAAACCCAAGTAATGTGACTTGTATAGTGCAGGTACTGTTACCAGAATAATCTGTTAATCGAGCGAGATACGTGTCAAAAAGTTATTTACACAAAACATTTGTAAACGATGTTTTTTTAAGACATTTTACCGCCACGAAAATCTTCATCTTGCGTTGAAATTAGAATTAGAACATTCTGTCTCATCCACGGAGCTTGACCTGACTTGACAAACCACTGCTAAACTGTTTGAAATACTTGTAGTAATATTTTTCACTTTACTAACGTGCGTTCAAAAATATTAAAACTATTACTAAGTGCAATGTATGGATACATTTAAAAAATAATTGAATGAAGCTTTCGTTTGGTGGAAAATTATGCTCGAATCTGCCGTAGATGCAAAAAGATGGCATCTAGCCGTTTTTATTTTTCTAGTAGGGTAATAACACGTGTGCGTGAAAATTAAGCATAAGTTGTTGTTTTTTTTTTGTTGTCTTCTAAAACTGTTTTGAGTTTCTTTGTAATCAAGCTCCTGCAATGTCATGTAAGGATCATCAAGAGCAGGAGTGTGCATTATCTACGCAAGTACCTTTATACTCCTTGGAATCCTTTTATGTATTTGGCGGAAAACGATTTAAATTCTATTATATATTGACACAACTTCACCGATAATCGATATATATTTAGTATCGACTAGCTACCAGTGCCATTGTAAATCACGTGATGTCTCAAACCTTTGCCACCGATAATATTGATCGGCGATCCATTTGTATTGGAACGTGTCAGGGGTTTCGTTGATCTACGATAGTTAACTACTGCATGATACTTATATATTTGCTTTAAAAATTTGTTAGTTGTACTCACAATGTCACTGATATGTACAATGATCGTATTGCAGACTTTTGAATGCTGATTTTTTTCTTCTCAGGACGAAATTAACCTGGTGGCAAGAATTGTGTTCGGCGAAGCGAGAGGCGAAAGCGAAGAAGGACAGCTTGCCGTTGCATGGACAGTGGTTAATCGCAAGAATCACTCTGAGTATCCTAATACCATATATGATGTTGTGTACCAAACACAAACATGCGGCAATCGGCACCAATACGAGACACTAGATATTTCGGGTCATCATGTAGCATGGAAGAAAGCTAAAGCGGACAACAGCACTGAGTATAAAAATGCTAGAAGAGCCGCCACCGATGCTCTCCATGGAAGAGAACCTGGGAGACCAAAAGATCCAACTAAAGGAGCTACACACTTTTCCACAAATTATCCAAATAATGGAACATTCGAGTATTCCGTACCTGTCAACATTACTCAAATTGGGGCTCATTATTTTTTTTTGCTTATTTCCAAAATCCCGCTAAAATAAAACCTAATTTGTAGCATATGATTGACGGAAAAAACATTGAAAGAATTCAAAAAAAATTTGATATTGCTACAGCGATAATAGGTTTAACAATATATTCAGATGATTATACGAGATCGGCTGGACCATCAATGATGTTCGCTAAAGATAGCACTGATCATCCTGATCCCAGGCCGTATGCTATGAGATGACCAAGAAACATTGCCGACAACGCCGACGCTGAAGTGTGGCCGGTGGTTCATGGAAGCAATGAAAATTATAACCCAGGATTTGCTATACGTAAATTAATGTTGAAAGATGGTCATAGAAGATTTTCATGTGCAACTCCGTTATCACATATTTTTGGATTCTGTAGAGATATTAGAAAAGTTATCTTTGGAGCAAACATACAGTTGTACTTGTAAGAAAGGGTAACGATAATGATGCTATTTGGCGACCAAACGCTGTTGCTGATGGTAAAGTAATATTATTTAAACTTTCATTGTGGATGTCAGTAATGATTCCATTGCTTGCTGAAGAACAAAGATTACTTTCTTTTATGGATTCAGGTGGCGTCTTAATTAAAATATAATTCGAATTAAATTACAGCAGCTGATGTCTCCGAGTATTAACATTCGGAAGAGAGGTGGCCTGCAAATAGCACAAAATAAATTAAATGTATCAAATTGTATGCAATTAGATGTATCTACACAACGTTATATTTCCGCTAACCCTTCCCACCCCATTTTATTTGAACATCTTGTATGTTTAATTTACCAATGCCGAACGGTGGCAGAATAGTGTAGCCGCTTACAAGCAAGATTCACAATGTTATCAGTTTATAGAATATTTATTATTTTAGAGTGCAGTGCAAATTCTGCTTTTTGTAGCAGTAAAGACCTCATAAGGTTTGAGCAAAGTGCAGATAATTGCACCTCGTGGGCATACTTTCATTTCTTTATTCACGAGAGAGAGAGAGAGAGAGAGTACATTACAGAGAAGAGGATTCTGTTTATTCTCCCAACCATATGCAATTAAATTTTCTGTTAATATGCATTTTAAAGTGGCAGTTTAATTATATATATATATATATATATATATATATATATATATATATATATATATATATATATATATATATATATATAAAGTAAGGTTAATGGTCAAATTATACAGAATTCTTATATATGTATGCCATGGATGATTATGCATTAGCCAGCAAGTATTGTCACTAGTTGTCTGTGACAAGTATGTCATATCTCCAATTTCATTCTAAATCTCCAATTCCAATACAACAGCAAAAGGCAAATGACTTGAAACAAGGACATCACATGCAAAGCATATATGCTACAAAAATATGAACTTATTTCATTATATAAGAAAAGAAATTCTAAGAGTATGAAATATATTTTCTATATGTAAACATAAAGAACACTCCCATACAATTATGAGATACTTTATTTCGACAGATATCAAACTGGAAACTACATATTTTTATTATTTAAAACTGTATTCATCCATACATGAAGCGATATTTATAGTACAGATAAAATGACTGATTGCATGGTACCTCACTGATAAAACATCAGACTCCTTTGGTAGCAATTATATAAATATAATATATTGAATATAAATAACATTGCTATCGCTAACAGTAACCAGCTCAATTTGTTTGTATTATTACTGCTACAGTACAGTACTAAAAGTGCTTGATACATCTGGATATGAAATTGATGTAGTAGTTAAAAAGATTAATACAAATTTTTACACGATGCGATTGTTTTCTGTTAGAAGAATAAGACACACACACACAACATAATTTGCTAAAAAACTTGTAAAGTTTTTAAGGCGAGTCACAGCTCAGGCTGTTGTAGCGTCCATCACTCCCACCACCCCACAAAACATCTTCATTTGTCTGTGATTTTATCATTATTTTATCCTGTTTAAAATATAAGCTAATATTGTCATGACACAGAAAATATCAGCACAATACAACTATGCAATAAATCAAAATAAATGTATAAAAACAATATACAGTCCTATGTTTAACTTTCCATAGGAAATATAAGAGAAAAAATGTTTAATTTAAACCGGCATTCATAAAAACAATATTGTTAGATGAATTAGTCTGAAACAAAAATTATCATACAGATAGACAATTATAAGGAACAAATACCTGGATTGTCTTGTTACATTGTTCTTATAGATTTATTTGCAAATCCCTTTTGTTTTTCACTTTCACATGAATAAAACATGAATGAAGACAAGCTTTTCACACAATTTGGCTTTTGGATTGGACATACACTCATCATTGCAAATTCTGAGAAATTAAAACTGTAAATTCTGGATTGGCCAAGACACATTACCTTTTGTTTACCACATACATTTGTAAATAATGACTCAAGAACAGTTAGGTTATATTCCCTAGTGTCTGTGTCAAGAAATAGTCCCCAAAAACATTTCATTACTGGATCTGTATTCAGTATATATATATATATATATATATATATATATATATATATATATATATATATATATATATATATATATACTGTACGAAAATGCTCACTTTTTGATGAATTTATTATGTGGGCAAAAAAAGAAGTTTGCACTTGCTATGAGCAGAAAAACATGAAAAGGAATATATTTTATTTGCTAATTTGTTATTTCTGATAATTTGACCTTCACAAAACTATTATATTTATGAACCTGAGATGAAATTGTAAATTTGGCCTCTTATCCCTAATGTATGTGTCTTGGAACAATGGATAAGGTAAATTCCATAATTTAAATGTCTTAAACACTCAGCAGAGAGAGAGAGATTCATAAGTTAGTTTCTTCACAGAATGAATGAAACCACTAGCCAATTTCTGACTGCAGTTGTAAGATATCTGATCAGAAAGTAACAGCTACTTTATAAGCATGCAAGTCATTTTAATGTGAGTTACAGGACCCCAAGTACTATTATTCCTCAGAGAAGACACAAGACTGGGTTTTAGAAATTAAAGCCACACAAGTATCAGTTTATTAATTTGTGAAAAATGGGGTCATTATGAGAAAATGGAGACACCTGATATACTTGCTGCTGATGAGTGGTCAGTGAGCTATCAAATTGTTGTTTCGAAGTCATATAGATAGGACATGCATAGTCAAGCCCATAAAACTCCTTCAGCTGGTCATTTTGGCGTCAGTAAGACTTATCACAAGATCCTGAATCATTTTTTTTATTTGTCGAAAATTAAAAGTGATGTTTATAAGTACCATAGATCTTGACACACTTGTCAAATGGTACGAAATCCCAATCAGAAGATATATAAGGCACATCTGCAACCTATTCCTGCATTTGACCATTT
The DNA here is from genome assembly GCA_028554795.2 of Sinohyriopsis cumingii. Classification (NCBI taxonomy): domain Eukaryota; kingdom Metazoa; phylum Mollusca; class Bivalvia; order Unionida; family Unionidae; genus Sinohyriopsis; species Sinohyriopsis cumingii. Next base: position 1,393,557 of record JAPYKE020000047.1, read on the forward strand.
GACAAACCATTTAACAGAAAAATGGGAGAATGTCGGTTCTTTACCTAATACCAAGTCAAGCACCCAATACTTGTTGACCATAATGTGTGCGTCCTCAAGATTTCCATAGTCTATTCCTTTGAAGAATATTAAAACAGAAACTGTTCTAAATGTTTAGGCAATGTTTATAACACTTGTCTGCCTCCCCAAGTCTGTCCAGCAAATTTTCTGTTTGATTATTTCCAACAACTTATGCATGAATTAGACATCCAACAGTTTAATTTTTCTGTCACCCTGAAAGGAAAGGGGCTAGCTCAAGAATGTCCGAAAACACTCTCAACTACCCAGGATACATATATACCATTAAACTGAATCAAACCTTAAAAAGGACAGTGATCAGTAAAATCCTGCATTGTATAATTATTGAGTAAGATCATGATAGTCCCCCCCCCTCATATTGATATTTATCACCAAAAGAAAGACCCTAAAACAACAAAAGGCTGTCCCAAAACACCTTCAACTACCCAGGATACATGTAGGCAATTAAATAGAATAAAACCAAATAAAAAGACAGTGATCTGTAAAATTCTACCCTGTATAATTATTGAGTAAGATCAGTAGAGTTTATTCATTTGTTGATACTTGTTGAAGACTGTCCCAAAACACACTCATCAACCCAGGATACATGTACACAATTACAATGACTTAATGAAATGTGCAGTTTTGGTGCATTCTCTCTCTCTCTCTCTTTCTTTCTCGCTCTTTATTTGATCATAGATAGTTCACTAAACTACTTTCATATTGCAAAAAGCAGCACAATTAACAAGTCTGAATCATGCGTCACTACATTCATATTTCAAAAAGTCTTTAAAACTTTTCTTAAAATCTTTAATGTGAAAAAGAGCAGCCGAATAATTAAAACCCAAGGGTGCTATATTTTTATTTTTAAAATTCTTGAACCAAATTATTAATTTTAATTGGTTTGATAATGGCAAGAATTATAATCGATAAAAGTAAAATCTCTTGTAATATCTTTTGTCTCTGATTATTTCCACTTTTAGAGACAAAAGTTTTCAAGAATGCAAACCAGTTTTAAAGCTGGTTTTTGGGTTGTTTTATTTTTTTATATAAATACATTCAAAGGTTGAGGTTCTGTACATTAACAATGCAAATTACGTATTAGAAAACAATTGTACACTAAATCTAATCCTTCTAATCACAAGTAAACATTTTTATCATGATACGATCATGATTTTCCACAGTTTGATATTTCGGTTTTTGTTGCAAACAAATATGTCCCAAAATGAAGATCGTGATAAGAATAAGAACACCTTTAAGAAATGCTTATTTTTTTAATGTCATTTTAGCTATAAACTTTTTTTTTATGTGCTATTGATGTTGCTCTGAAATATTTTATTTTCCCGGGAGCTTATGTACAAGAGTATCACAAGAAAAGATAGACGTCTGTGAGGTGCGTCAAAATGGGTGACGTACAATACAATCCTTACAACCAGGGTTCGTTAAGAAGAGTTCGAGGGAATATATCATTGTCGTTTCTGATCCTTACTAAAATAACTAATGTTTCCAAAGTAATGAGAGATATCACTAAGAAGTAGATTTCTTAAACGGGGAAGGTAAATACTTAAGTGCGTTAAAACTGGAGTTGAAAAAGATGGACCACCTTGCTGTACTGTATGCGTTTTTGCTTTCGTAAGGTGCTATAAATCACTTAGATCATCAAAAAAGCATATGGTTTTAGAGGCAATTAAAACTTTGTTGCTAACGTACACCTTAAAAAAGGGACTGAAAGAGTTATCGACACAAAATGAATGTCGTAAAGCTCCATGGGAGCATTCATTGTTTCTGGTAAAGGAAAATCTTTAGAGATTTAGAGCGCCGTCTGTTGTCATAATGCCATGCTAATCTCTAGTATGCCATTATTACAACAGATGGCGGCTCGAGCTGGACAATAAAGACGATACTGATAAAACTTGGTATTTACATTGTTGCAAGGCAAAATCTGTATGAAAACAGCAGTTTGAATGATGTAAAGTTTATAAAGATAATATACGAAACTTGTAATAACTGACGAAGCGTTTATCATACGACAAACAGAATCAATTCAATAGTTGGCAAATCGCAAGATACAATGACGCAGAAGGAAAGTAGATCGAAAAACTTGCAAGCAACCATTTACAGCTTGCATCAATGAAAAATAAAATATTCATGATATAGAACTTGCATGCAGTCATTTACAATCATGCAGAAGGAAAGTAGCACTTGCAAACTGCCACGTCCAATTTGCATCAATGAAATTACAATATACATTGATAGAATTATGAAAGTAGCACTTGCAAGCAGCCATTTACAATAATGCATCAAGGAAGATTGGGAAATACACGCATATAATTATGGCGTCAATCCCCCTCCATATACCTGTAGTTATCGTTTTTCTTTTGGTGTTTCTTCCTGTTGTTTATTTCTCTAGAGCACATTATTATCTTCAATGTTCTTTAATTTTCCAACTTTTAATGTACACTTTATTATTATCGATCTAATTGGTACAAAATTAGTTTATTCATCATTTACAGTAAAAACTAGTTTAATAAAATTCAATTATATATTTTAATTTAAAGATGAAATATGTAATAATTTTCATTATTTATGTTTTACTATTATTTTTTTTTACAAATCATTGTATATTAACTTCATTTTGAAACAAAATTACAATACAATTTTGATTAATTGATAACCATATTAAAAGATAATGTTTTCTATAACTTTTGGTGTTTGGAAGAATAATTGGAAGCAGATCAGAATAAAACAAATGAAACGAATGTCTGAATTAAAAGTTGAATAATTAACTTCACAAAAGAATAAGGATCCACTTAGAGCAAACGTTACATGGCAACTTGGGTTAAAATCCAAAGAATTTAAACAAAATCAAATTTAAACAAAACAAATCAGAAACATACAGACTTAGAATTGAACAAAAAAATCAACACCAAACGAAGACGAAAGTAGGTCAATTACAATAGATGCTTGTCTGACCAAGTATACTGCATACCGTGTATGTATATTGCTTTAGTTGTTTATGCTGATTTATTAAAATAGCAAATGCATTTTCAAACCTTAAGGACAACGGCACGAACCATACAAAGAACAAAAGATGACAGGAATTCAAATTACAATAAGTGAGTGTATGGCAAGATTTTCTTTTATCGCTTTAGTATTTTATATTCATATATTAAAATGGTACATTTTGATACATTTTCAAACCCTAAGGACAACGGCAGGACCCATAACAGCATTTATATTAGCTACTGTACAAAGAAACGTCTAAAATTCAGATAGAATAAATGTTTTTAGCCTGCAAAAGTATAGGAAAATTCGAGAGTAATAAATATTGTAAGCCAGCAAAAGTATAGAGAAATTCGAGGGTAATAAATGCAGTAAGCCGGCAAAAGTATAGAGAAATTCGAGAGTAATAAATCTTGTAAGCCAGCAAAAGTATAGGGAAATTGGAGAGTAATAAATGTTGTAAACCAACAAAAGTATACGGAAATTCGAGAGTAATAAATGTTTTAAGCCAGCAAACATACAGCGAATCCATCACTTCCTGGACTTTTACCATTACCCATGTTCTTTAGGCATTTTGAAGCTTCCGAAAGACATGGCATGTATGTGCCATTGTCTCGTGCGAGCAGTTTTAGCTGTGGAACTGTAAGGATGTTTATACTAAGGGGAGGGAGAAGCGTTCTAATTGGGAAAGTTTGCTGATATCATGTTTTATATTTGGTATTTTTTCAGGATCAGAAACTGTGATCGCTTCAATCCTGGTGATTATTTCATCTATTCCTTTTGCTGTGGTATCTGCTTGTGATCGTGATTGAGCGGCCACAGGTGTCTGTGGTTTTGATTTTTTCTGTGCAATTTATAGTACTTACGAACTGAACCACTAGGCTAGCAAAGTTGGTTACGTGATTTGACACCGATGCCACATTTCAGGCAGGGTCGTGCTAATAGGGTATCACGTAATATTTGCGTGTGTGTTCTATACTCACACTGGCATGTTCTGCCACAGAATTCATATTTTCAAAGGCAGGTACCTTTGCATTTGTTGCTTCCCAATGCTATGGATATTCCTATTTACATATTGCGACTGTTCATCTAATTGACAAAAACACTGCTACATTTGAGGTGTTTCCCGTCGCCACTTTTCTATTTCTTCCTGTGCACCAGGTGGTACACTGATTTCAAGGCAAGGCGGATAGAGAGCCTCACAGAAGATATTACGAGACTTTATGGTAACTCGAAATTTCAGATCAGGTATTTTCCAGAAACAATGGAGCATTCATTTTGGAGTTTGCACGCATACATTGATCTTCAAACGTGGATGAGATGAATTTTAGCCCAGAATCGGCCCAAATGAGCTCGAATGATCCATCCTTGACTTCAAAGTATCGGTCAGTGAGTACTAAACCAACTCGAATACGATCAGACTTTGTGCGCTAGTGTGCAATTACATTAATTTTTCTTGGCTCGCTGGTAAATTTCCTCAACCGTTCTTGCTTCATCACTTTTAGTAATACCTTCATAAAACTGTTTCAGGAGCTTGCATCTCTCCTGTTCTGAGTCGGTGTGATACTTTTGGTATATACAGTGAAGAGAAGTGAGTTCTGATGATCTTCTTAAAATTTTGGCCCCAAAGCATCTAATTAGCCTTATTTGCCTAAAAAATCTGCACAAATTTATTTCGTTCTATTTCTAAAGTCACTCCAAGATTCACCATCTTATCAATGTGTTCTGCCTTTGTTTTGGAGAATTCGTACAGTATCTTCTACGCTTCTTTAATGAACTTGTATGATGCATTCAAAAGATTACGCGATCTCAATTTGTCTGGCACATTTGTGAGATCTCATTCTTTTTAAATATTTACGCTCCTGTTTGATACTTCTTTGAATTCCTTCAATATAATTTGCGAATCAATAGCTTTTCCCCACTTAACATTTGTATATAAACAGCCACTGACAATCTCTTCAATTTAAGAATAGTTCACAACTAGACTATATATTTCTTTAGGTTCGCACGAAATGATCAATGTACATATACTATAGAGGCTAAATAATACACTGCAAAAAGCCAATACACAGGACAGCTGCTATAGTACATTCATTCATTCATTGTAGTATTCTTGGTAGCGCGTATATTGATCGCTGCCATAGTCTTGCCAGTCTGAGTAATCACTTTCTCTGTTCATAATTTTCTGTTGTTTCTACAATCCGTGCAGCGTGTAGTATGTAGAATGAGAGTGGGATATGCCTTATTCGCTACCCTATGGGGACACTGATATCGTGCGAGATTCTAACACCCGCGATTGACTTATCACGTGACGCGCATGACGTGTGTGTTTACACCTCTCGCGGGACAAAATTAAAAGTGATCAAGCATGTATGGTTTAAGTGGGGCTATGTATGCCATGGCGGTTAGAGACGAGAACGGATGTCAGGGGACCCATATGCTAGTAAATATGGTAAAAGCGGCAGTTTCATACTACTGCTTGTTTCGGGTTTATTTCATTGATATATATTGGATAAAATATCTACAATTACAATAGACAGAGGTATATATGTCAGGTCTGAACGAGTTTAATTTGATGGTTAACAAGAATAACGGACACAAGAAGGAGATTAATGCAATCTCGTATATAAATGCAATTGGATAACATGAATGGACAACTTTCAAATTAGATGTTTTACTGCATTTACATCTGAATTTTCTGTCTTCATGCTAAGTTGATAATCTATATAATTACAGAAAAAAAAAGATTTTCTTCTTGGTTATTTCGATAGTTCTGTAGCGGAACTCTCTCGTCTCCATTACCTTGACTCTCGCTATCTCGGTTTCATTAGGATAGGTCTTTATATTTAAGCGATACCGTGCTGTATCTGTCTGAGGTCCGACGCTCCAAAATGTGACAGAGTTCTGCTCCAGGGGGATATCGTCGTATTCCTGGCTTTTCGTAGCCGCCTGGTCTCCAACAAGTTCGTCGACTGGGTCGCCTTCTCAATCGCATCATGAGTCGTCGAATGGGCCATCTTCTGGATTACCGACTAGGTCATAGTTTGCGTCGTCTTTGGGATCGCCGATGAGGTCGTAACTTGCGTCGTAGACTGATTCGTGGTCGCTGGTTGTCACTCCTGCTAGATCGACAGAGAAACGAATAGGGACCGAATAATGAGAGATCTTCAGTTACCATTTGTATTCTTCAAAGGTAGTGATAGCAAGATTCCTGTACTTGTTACACGAACATTGTAGTGCCTCTATTCTGTTCGACGAAAGACTTAGTCCCAAGTTTGAGATTCCTTTCTCTTACCTTTACCTGTTAGGCGAAATGCGACACAATGTGCTTGCTGGGTGGTTCATACCGTTTCACTCGAAACGGACGCCTTTACAGCACATTTCATCATATCACATCACCTTTGCAACCGCAGTTGGCCCGTATACATGTCCAACAGGTGGAATCACGTGACCAATACTAAGACGCTAGAAGGCGCTTTAAAAACAGCTAGCATTTACAATAAAAACTTAAATTTTATCGAAACGAAGATTACTGTCTATGTTTTTTCTCATTACAGTTCCAATAATTAGAAAATGAACAAACATTCCTGTAAGCAACAACGACAAGAATGAAACAAAAATTGTTTAAATTCATGGTGGATTTTAAAACCTTCAAAATGGACATGAAGTTCATGACGGAATAATTCTTAATAATGAGAGCGACAGTAAAGAAAAAAAGAAGAAAACAAAACAAAGTAATTATGTTGTGTGAAAACTTCTAAATAATAACTCTGCATTACACCTACTTATTTAGCGGTAGCTCATTTGATTCAGCCTCGGACTAGTAATCCAAGGGTCGCGGATAGCAGCTAAATATAAATAATTAGAACGACTTCCTAAATACCACTCCGCAGAAATTGACCACCTTTGACATAAAACATCCTGACCGTATAACATTTAATGTATGATCTTGCTGTGTCATCGTATATCAATTAAGGAATAAAGATGTAAGAAGCCTTGAAACAACTGTGTTAATAACATATGGATTCAACAGAATTGGAGGAAAGTTCCATAGAAATATCTTACTGATGCTGATGTTTAGGTCAACTACTGTTTTATCAGGGAGACGTCAGCCAGCTGGGTGATCACTAGCTACGATGTCGTAGCCTCAACTTGATTTTTTGTGGTTGAGGCTACGAACTGATCCCATATCATGTAATGGAGCAAAATAAATCATCGCCTAAGTCAGAAAAACAAACAGTGTAGAAATCAACTACATAAGTATAATCATGTTGTGAAAGAAGTTTGGCTTATTTTGAATTTATTAAGCCCTTACACGATAAAATAAATTGGCATGGTTACTCTAACCTTATCCTGTCCGCCATGACAGATAACGCGAGACTCTCGCCGTGACCCCTTTTCTACGTAAGGCTTTTGCCAGACTATATTTTGGATATTCTACGCTATATTATTATCAATCAAGTGGCGAATAATCGCTTCTTGGTGGAATTTCAAAGTTGCCGAGAAACTGTATTTACTTTTAATGCACCGAATTTCTGACCCAAACGGCGCCAAATTTTTACTACGATTTGTTTACATTTCCAAATAAGGCGTCAATGTCCTTATATGGCACACAAACAAACGAGGCTGAGAACGGAAGTAATCATTTTTTGAAATAATATGGCGGACGATGTAAACGAAAATATCGGCTAGAAAAGGTAAACGAGATTTTACAACTATTTCTACAATGATTTTCGATACTTCCGGTATCAAATAAGAGGACTACTAAATTTATTTGATTATATTCGAGGAATATGTTTAAAGTGCTATTATTAGGCTAAAAGAACGCCGGGTGTGAATCACACCCGGCTTGCTCCATTAACACGTATATGCTCATGTTAGTACCCTGTCCACGAGGTACGAGTAAGAGTACTAATATTAGTACTAGGTGATCACAGGCCCATTTAACCCTTATGTTTCAGTTGTATCAAATTCGTCGTAGTCATTAATTATATACAATGATATATGCTAATATGTCTATAGTAGTATGATTATACATACAGTTTCATAACATATTCGAAAGGAATAAATTACCAAACCACTCCATTCCATACAATTTGTTCCATAGCACCACTTTATTCAGCTCAAATTATGCAGAATAGAATTATAATTAAATACTACGGTAGAAATCATCTCTCGCGCACTTCATACTTCTGGTATCCATTTCCTCTGGCTGCTTTTGCTTACAGAGTAAACAATGAAAACCTGTTATAGACTTATGCACTCATCATCAATCCACCAGAATAAACCATATCCTAACGTGTCTAGTACTACGCTGACCAAATGTCTAGGCACACACGCGCGCCATGCCAGTATTGACTTAACCATATGTGCCACAATATATTGGAGCATGCGTTTAACCTCTATATTATGTACAAAGTACAACATCAGTCGTAGACTGAAGCACTACTTAAGTTTCATCCTTATTCCCAGAGTGCTATGGCTCTAAACACAGCTGAGGTATTTCCCAGACTGATCTGCAAAATGGATTCGACAGCAGCTCTAATCACCAGCACACATAATTCGTGAGTTTATCGCAGCCACTCACGGCTGGATTTTTTTAGAAAGATTACAGAGAAAATGCCTGTTCAACGAAGAAATTAAAAATCCTGGATCCAAAGTTCGTGACCACCGTCACATCACTGGTGCTGAACACTACGCATGCAAAATGCAGTTGAGAATTTATCTCAACAAATCCCTGTGGTGCTTCATAACCTGCATGGGTACGATGGCCACTTGATAATGCCAGCAGTAGCCACTGCACCCGACTCACCGATAAACGTGATCTCTAACAACATGGAAAAATACATGACGTTTCGGCTGGGACAAATGCAGTTCATTGATTCATTACAGTGTGTGTTTATGAATTCGTCCTTGTACAAGTTAGCGAAGAATATGACGTTGAAAGAATTTCAAAATCACTCGTCGATACTGTCCATCAAATACAGACCTAATAACGAGAATAGGTGTGTATCCGTACTAGTACATGAGTGGCTGGGGCAAATTTGCCGAATGACAGTAGCCACCGGTCGATCTGTTTTATTCATTGTTGTCATGTGAAGCTATTTCTGCTGACGACTATGAACATGCAAAGGAAGTATGGTCTGCATTTGAGTGCAAAAGCCTCGGTGACTATCACGATCTGTATCTACGCACGGATGTGTTGTTTCTCGCTGATGTGTTGGAGAAATATTTTGACACCACCATGCATGTGTACAAGCTCGATGCCCCTCATAACATTTCGTCAGCTAGTATGGGAAGGGATGCATTGTTGTCCAAGACCGAAATCGAGCTGGAACTGCTCGCTGACATTAACCAGCCTGTTTATCGAGCCATCACTTCGTGGTGGAATATCCATGGCGAGTCATAGATACGCACGTAACAGCAAAGAAAGCGTGAACTGATAAGAGCCTGATGACCTCAACAGTTACATCATGTACCTAATGCGAATAATCTTTAAGGATGGGCCTTGATGCAGCCACTTCTGGATAGTGTATTTCAGTGGATTGATCGTGTGCAATTTGATCTACAAAAAGATTTCCACGATTTTGAAGTTGACCTGGAATATTCAGCGCATTTATACGAGGCACACAATGATTTTCCGCTGGCCCCAGAAGCGCTGTTGGTGCCGGGAACGTGGCTGTCCCCGTATCTGTACTCGATCGTTGATAAACCGAATGCACCAAACTGGTACCAAGTCTTACACACTAACACAATTACGTATTACACATGCGAAATTTGCAGTTGTACTTGCGATTGGGTGTGCGTGTAACCAAAATCCATCGAGTGCTTGGATTTCGCCTGCAAGCTTGGATGGCTCCGTGTGTTCATATAAATATAGAACTGTGCACAAAGGCCACCAATGAATTTGAAAATTACTTTTTCAAACTCATGGTCAAACTCATGCATTGTTTCAGAAAACCATGGAGAATCTGCGCAAACGGACGCTAATTGTGGACCCGACCTTCGAGCCAGCAAAATCTTTGTTGGTGGATTTTTTGCCGTTCACAGTAAAAAAATCAAACTGCCGAAACCAATCTATGTTGGTACGACTGTGCTTGATTTGTCGAAGCTGCTCATCTACGAGTTTTACTAACCATTTTATTGGGATCAGGCCAAGATGCTGTACATCGACAGTGACTTGCTGCTGATGCATATCACCACTGATGATGTGGCCGCGGACATGGCACAGCCAAGCTTGATCAATGAATTTGATGTCAGTGATTATCCGAAAGATCACCCGTTATTTAGTGCTCCCAATTAAAAGATGTTTGACAAGTTCATAGACGAATGGTCGGGTAAACTGATCGAAGAGCATGTGGGACTTCTACCCAAAATATATTCGATTGTGGTAGGACTGCAGAGCTCTGGCAAAAACATCAAATGGCCAAAGGTGTTCCACGGGTGCTTCTGTAGAAAGATCTCAAACACGAACGAGACCGTCCTGAATTCACACACACCGCAAATATGATCCGATCCAAGAACCATCACATGGGTGTATACCGATGTACCAAACTGAAAAATGTGTCCCTGCTAGTTAGTAGTTACCAACCTACAGATACTCCTCGATGAAATTACCACTTATGAGTGCGGTTGTCGTGCTATTCCGAACCAACTTACTATCAATTGATGTCCAAGGACATAAGGATATTCGTTAATGACATATTAACACAACTCCTGGCACAAGTTATATATCTGCTTAACGACTTGCAATTCCTCTCGCACAATTACTCCACTCAATTGACGAAGTCCAATATGTATTGCTTCACTCGGTGAAGGACCCAAACGGTAATGGGTTGGTTGTCTTGCAGTATCAGTCTGTTCCGTGATCGTGAATACCTCGACGGACCATACCGGATCAGTAGCGTGACGTTGTTGTCCGACTTCTAACTCTCCAAGTGCATACAGACACTGAACAAGCTTGTCTCCAAGTGGTTGTAACGGTGATGGCTGTGAAATCATTTTTTTTCCGAATCGCTTTGGCTGGTTTTAACCCAGTCGTTCTTGTCACTTCATTGTTCAAGGCTGCTACGACGAATGGAAGTTGGGTTACCCATTCCTGAGACCATTCTGGCCTCAGCAGCAATTACTGTGCGTAGTAATGACCCAATAACCGTTCTGGAAGAGTACGATTAAATCATTCCACAATATCTTGCTCACGATATACACTGACATGCCCGACACATACTAGAACATGGTATTTGGCTAGCATCATAGCTTCAGATCAGAGAAATTCTTTGCTAGCATCCACTTGTAACAATCGTGACCATGTGAGAGGACTTCGTGCATAAACGCGCTCGAGTGCATCTGCGACAGTAGTAGAATCTTTTGATGTCAGCGGCTCCACTACGTTGTATATGCTGGCCAACTCGACAGTCGTTAGTTTGTGTTTGTGGGTGTTTAATCGGCCTTGTTTATCAAGGACACGTTCGTGTGGAAGAATAGCAAATCTGCCTGATGAATCTCATTTGCTGTTAGGACATCAAACCAACTCCATGAAAATCATTTTTATTACTGGTAAATAAATTTGAATCGGCGCTTATTTGGCCAACCATGTTCGAGCGATCCCATGATTGGCATTGGCTGCACTGGCTATCTGTTCCAACGGCCTCACATCTAGAATATCCACGCGGACTGTAACATATTTTGGATAATGTTCGGTTTTTTTGTGTCCATTGTAAAATTTTACATTTAATGATTGCCACCTAGTACAGTCTTGGCCCTCATTTCTTATTATGAAGAGAGCGAGAGCGTATTAATTTAAGTATCACTTTGTTTCAAACTTTTAATTATCTTAACTTGTATAGTTATTAATTAACTAATGTAGAATAAATAAAACCTGTATGAGAATTACCTAATATACGAAAACACAAACAATTGAGAATAAACAACATGAGGTTAGATAGTTTTTACGTGGAAACACAATCTATATTAGTTCTACACAATAAACTTTGAACGTACTTAACAAGCGACTAATTTCCGCTAACTAAAAAGTTTGAGACAATAAAAAAAAGTCTTCATTTTCTGTTGTTTTTGTGGGGGGGGGTTTGGTGAGGATTCGGAGGTTGACAACAATAGGTATAATGGCAGCCAGTTTAACTAGTTGAGAAAGAACCCAGGTAAACCCCGGCAAGAACCATCTACCCAGTGGATAATGGGAAGCTTTCTCACATAATGCCATTGGCCGAGCCTAAGTCTCCAGCACAAGCGAGAAGTGAGATGGCAGCATGGGTGCCTGAAGAAACATTTTACATGTGGAGCAAACATGTAGTGGTCACGGTTAAAAACGGATGTAAGCCAAATCAAACTGTTGAGATTTGAAATCGGGGGTGGGGAGGGGCAGGTGTCCCCTCATGCTCCTATGTGTGAGCGCCCATGGATGCCAGTGATCGGTAAATGCAAGCGCTTTACCCCACCCACTCTCCTCCAGTCTTCACTGCATTTGAAATGCAACACAATTGTTGCTTTTTATATTTTATCTTTTCAAATCTGGTGTCTGTCATCATTTGTGCTTCCATTGTACACATTGATGTATAAAGTAGTAAGAAGACTGACTGCGTGGATATGTTACAATGTAATTTTTAGGAATTTTTAGACTGTATGATCTTTGGAGTTTTCATTTGAATTCATATAATTTTAATAAAAGTATGATTTTTGAATTTGTAATTTACGTTCACGTAAGAAAGAAAATGATTGTTAGAATTTCTGTATTAACTGATTGTACAACTAAGCTATCAACACTACAGCTATGTATTGTAAAATAAGTAGATGCTATTATTCATTGTATATAGTGGTTCTACGCCAGCTTCATTATAAGATAACAGATGTATCCAATAAACTATATCTATTACAAGCTATGATTCACGAATTCCCGGAAATCGATGTAAGCAAATGCTTGTCAGTGAGTGAGTGTACATAGAGCGGTTCTGTAATATTTTATTCGAGCATTTTTACACCATTGGCAAATTATTTGGCTTTTAATTCTGAAATACAGAAATTATTGAATTGTCTGAAGTTGGTAAGCTCTAATTATATGAAACGTTTTTATATTTTAAATATATTGTGTGTAATTTGTCTTCTGTATCAAGTGTAGTTGGTTTAATTTTAATAAAAAAAAAGAATTGCTGCCGTACACTCAGACCACGACTTCCTGTGTTCCAGTTAGATCACGTACCTCTTCGCACATATTAGCGATGTAACACCTAGATCGCTAGAGTGATACCGGTTAAGGAAATCAGAATGACATCTTCTTTATCTTCCTCTCTTTCGATATACTACCACACCAACTTGTGAAGAAGAATCAATAGCATTCTAATTTCCATTCTTTAATCAGAATCATTAACTTTCCCATTACGATTCCATCATGAAATATAAATGATCTCAATATATTGTTTGACAGTAAATCGCTTAGTGATACAAATGGTTTGCTGCACGAACGTTTAAATTAACTAAAAAATTATAGATCAGTATTTTTGAAATAGTGTCTCTAGAAAAATCAAACAGTTAAGCCAAATAAATTAAACTTTAAGCTTTCTTGAAAAAGCTGTCCATTTTGGTCTTTGTTTGTGAAAAATCAATGTCATCAAGAAGTTTGCAATTATCCAGTTTAATTGAACTTTACAGCTGTATTCTAGACACGTGTTTCATCACAGTTGAAAGCCTTTTCAGTTCTGGTAAAATGTTTCCCTGATAGGACTCCGGTCAGAATAATAGAAAAGAAACAAAGCAAAACAAAAACATTGGTCCAAATAGAGTATTTTAATGTATGCTTTGTTTGAATTTGGACACTGTAAAGTTCACTAAATATAAATATTTATATAAACATTTGTCGAATAAAAGGGTAACCCAAATTTTTTTGCAAATCAGTAAACTTTGATATTTTATGCTTTTCATTGCTCCTTTTACTTACTAGTGCAATATCTTGTGTATGTTTAATTTATTTTGCGGATGCGGTAGGTCGTGGGTTCGATCCCCGGCTGAGTCGTACCTAAAACTTATAAAAATGGTACTAACAGCTGCCTGTCTTGACGCTCAGCATTAATAGGTTAGTGTTAGGACTAGTCGGCCTGGTGTCAGGATAATGTGACTGGGTGGGACATCTTGCTACACGTCTGCGGCATGATGCCCATGTGTTAGACATCACTATAAACTGCCACACTGCAGACATTGTGGTGATATCACCGAACAAGTGTTAAAGCTACGTTAAAAATCCAAATCATACTCGCACGTAATTTATTTTGGTGTGCATGACCTTTATCATTGATCGAGAATGTGGTTTGGGTTGTGTTTATTTATTTTGTGTGATTGACCTAATTCATTTTAGAGGATACAATTTTCGTGCGTACATGCTTCTTGTTTTGTTTGTAAGTTATAAATAGATATTTACTTGGATTTGAGCTCGAGACCTAGCCTTGATTATGACTTAAGAATGTTATATGAGGAGGTATATAAAGTTGAGATAGCAAGATTATTCTTTCGTCCTTCCGGAATCATTTACTGCTGTGTTCAGATATAATTTGAGAGGAATCATTTTTAAAACTATACATTGGAATTAAAAAGTGCTCATTGTCTCTTTGGACACTGGAAAACACTATTTTTGTAACTATTGTGAATTCATTTAAAGACAGATTGAATTATGTAATTAGGACACATCGAGACTGTTGGCACTTCTGCTTATTCAAGATTGTTGGTATATCAGCTCAATCAAGACCTGGAATTCATTCTGAACACCATTCTTTTGCATTTGTGGTAGAACTGTTATCATTATATGGGATTTAATTCACAATGATGTATGTTGATTTGAAATTTTCACTTTGTATTCTAGAGACATAAATTGCCTGTTGAACTTTAACAAACTTGTTGGCTTTGCAATTTATATTACTTAGTTTAAGACTATACAGTGGAAACAAATGTTTCATTTATGTTGACTGTTTGCATTACTATTTGTTCTAGCATTTTTGTTTGTTTCATTACATTAGCGTTAGTTCTAATATATAATTATATTATCTTTCTTCTGTACCGTAAAGGTTTTTAAATCTATCGTGAAATTCATCTGCAGCTGCAGAAGCTGGAACCATGTTTTCTTTTCAATTGATGACCTAGAGAGAAAATGATATGTTGCCTGTTTCTTATCCTTTTCCAGTCTTTCACATATTGTTTGTTTGTCTGCAGATATAGCTTTAATTTTTCTTTCTTCTTTATTGTTTCTCGGATTACCTTTACTTGATATTCGTGGTTTGTTTCTATCAGTGACATACCAAAATAATGTTCTTTTTTCCAGTTTAAAATCATTTCTTGTTAACCGGTATTCTTCTTCATTTATTAGTTAACTATATGTGATATTATTTTCTAATTTGTAATTATTTATGGTTGGAAATTTTGGGGCATATCAGGAAAACGTGTGAAATCTTTGTCGGTACCAGATCTAAATCTTTGTAATTTTTGGTAATTCTATCAGCAATAAAGGTTGTCAGTTGATGTAATTCTATCAGCAACAGCATTGTCATTTTTTGTAATTCTATGAACAATGCTGTCAGTAATTGTAATTCAATCAGCAAAAAAGATCGTTTAAGTTAGAAGTAAGCGCTACTTTCGTAACATTAAAACGTGAATTTATTAGACACGAGGTTGCGAAAACAAGAGACAAAACAGACTAACCGATGTTGCATTTGCTCTCCTCAGTAATACAGTTCTAACTCTTTTTAAAATGAGCTGACCTGTAGTTATCGTGAGCTGACCTGTAGTTATCGTTTTTCTTTTTTTGTTGTTTATTTCTCTAGAGCACATTATTATCTTCTGTGTTCTTTTATTTTCCAACTTTTAATGTACACTTTATTATTTTCGATCGATACAAAATTAGTTTATTCATTATTTGCAGTAAAAACTAGTTTAATAAAATTCAGTTATATATTTTAATTTAAAGATGGAAAACTTATTAGTTTTCATTACTTATATTTTTCCATTATTTTTTTCTAAATCATTGTATACTATTTCATTTTGAAACAAAATTACAAAACAATTTTGATTAATTGATAACCATATTAAAAGATAATGTTTTCTATGACCTTTGGTTCATAGAAGAATAAATAGAAGATGATCAGAATAAAATAGATGAAAGAAATGTCTGAATTAAAACTTGAATAATTAACTTTACAAAAGAATAAGGATCCACTTAGAGTAAACGTTACATGGCAACTTGGGTTAAAATCTAAAGAATTTAAACAAAACGAATCAAAGACATACAGACTTAAAATTGACCAAAACAATCAACGCGAGTAGGTCAATTACAATAAATGCTCGTCTCACCAAGCATACTGTATACTATGTATGTATATTGCTTTGGTTGTTTATATTGACATATTAAAATAGCAAATACATTTTCAAACCTTAAGAATAACGACACGAGCCCTAAAAAGAACAAAAGATGAAAGGAATTCAAATTACAATAAGTGAGTGTATGGCATGATTTCTCTTTACCGCCTCAATATTTTATATTTATTTATTAAAATGGTACATTTTGATACCTTTTCAAACCTTAAGGACAACGACAGGACCCATACCAGCATTTATATTAGCAAATGTACAAACAAACTTTTAAATTCAGATCCAACATATGTTGTAAGCCAGAAAAAGTATAGAGAAATTCGAAAGTAATAAATCTTGTAAGCCAGAAAAAGTATAGAGAAATTCGAGAGTAATGAATCTTGTAAAGCCAGAAAAAGTATAGGGAAATTCGAGAGTAATAAATGTCGCAAGCCAGAAAAAGTATAGAGAAATTCAAGAGTAATAAATCTTGTAAAGCCAGAAAAAGTATAGGGAAATTCGAGAGTAATAAATGTTGCAAGCCAGAAAAAGTATAGAGAAATTCAAGAGTAATAAATCTTGTAAAGCCAGAAAAAGTATAGGGAAATTCGAGAGTAATAAATGTTGCAAGCCAGAAAAAGTATAGAGAAATTCAAGAGTAATAAATCTTGTAAAGCCAGAAAAAGTATAGGGAAATTCGAGAGTAATAAATGTTGCAAGCCAGAAAAAGTATAGAGAAATTCAAGAGTAATAAATCTTGTAAAGCCAGAAAAAGTATAGGGAAATTCGAGAGTAATAAATGTTGCAAGCCAGAAAAAGTATAGAGAAATTCAAGAGTAATAAATCTTGTAAGCCAGAAAAAGTATAGAGAAATTCGAGAGTAATAAATCTTGTCAGCCAGCAAAAGTATAGAGAAAATCGAGAGTAATAAATGTAAGCCAGCAAAATTATAGAGAAAATCGAGAGTAATAAATCTTGTCAGCCAGTAAAAGTATAGAGAAAATCGAGAGTAATAAATGTAAGCCAGCAAAATTATAGAGAAAATCGAGAGTAATAAATGTAAGCCAGCAAAAGTATGGAGAAATTCGAGAGTAATAAATCTTGTAAGCCAGCAAAAGTATAGAGAAAATCAAGAGTAATAAATCGTGCCAGCCAGCAAAAGTATAGAGAAAATCGAGAGTAATAAATGTAAGCCAGCAAAAGTATAGAGAAAATCGAGAGTAATAAATCTTGCCAGCCAGCAAAACTATAGAGAAAATCGAGAGTAATAAATGTAAGCCAGCAAAAGTATAGAGAAAATCGAGAGTAATAAATCTTGCCCAGCCAGCAAAAGTATAGAGAAATTGGAGAGTAATAAATCTTGTAAGCCAGCAAAAGTGTAGAGAAATTCGAGAGCAATAAATGTTGTAAGCCAGAAAACGTACAGAGAAAATCGAGAGTAATAAATGTAAGCCAGCAAAAGTACAGCGAATTCGTCGCTTCCTGGACTTTTACCATTACTCACGTTCTTTGTGGCATTTTGAAGCCTCCGAAAGACATGGCATGTATGTATCATGCTGTCGTGCGAGCAGTTTTAGCTGTGGATCTGTAGGGATGTTTATACTAAGGGGAGGGAGAAGCGTCATTCTAATTGGGAGTTTGCTGATGGCACGTTTTATTTTTTGGTATTTTGTCAAGATCAGAAACCGTGATCGCTTCAATCCTGGTGATTATTTCATCTATTTATTTTGCTGTGGTATCTGCATGTGATTGTGCTTGAGCGGCCACAGGTGTCTGTTGTTTTGATTTTTTATCTGTCCAATCTATAATACTTACAAACAGAACCACAAGGCTAGCAAAGTTGGTTACATGGTTGGACACCGATGCCACATTTCAGGCAGGATCGGGCCTGAGGTTATATTTGCTTGCGTCTTCTACAGTACTCCTAATGGCATGTTCTGCCATAGAATTCGTATTTTCCAAGGCAGGCAGCTTACATTTGTTGCTTCCCAATGTCATGGAGGTTCCTATTTACATACGTGCGACTGTTCATCTAACTGACAAAAACACTGCTGAATTTCAGATGTTCCCCGTCGCCGCTTTTTTATTTCTTCCTGTGCATCAGGTGGTACACTGATTTCAAGGCAAAGTGGACAGAGAACCTCACAGTTGTCATTACGCGACTCTATGGTAACTCGAAATATCAGATCAGGTTTCCTTCAGAAAGAATGGCGCATTCATTTTGGAGTTTCCACGCGTAAAGTGATTTTCATACGTGGATGAGATAAATTTCAGCCCTGAATCAGCCCAAATGAGCTCGAATGACCCTTCCTTGACTTCAAAGTATCAGTCAGTGAGTACTACACCAACTCGAATACGACCAGACTTTGTGCGCTAGTATGCAATTACATCAATTTTCTTGGAGCGTTGGTAAATTTCCTCAACCGTTCTTGCTTCATTGCTTTTAGTAATAGCTTCATAAAATTGTTTCAGTTGCTTGCATCTCTCCTCTTTGGAGTCGGTGTGATACATTTGGTATATACACACTGAAGAGAAGTGAGTTCGGATGCTATTCTTATGCCCCAAAGCGTCTGCCTAATTAGCCTGTTCTAAAACATTTTCGTCACTCGCTTCAGATACAGTGGGCGAGTTTTCCTGGTTTTTTTTAGGGTGTAATCTTTAATACACGATATTCCGGAAAATCGTTTAGTTTTGTTTGCCTAAACTAATCTGCCCTATTTCTAAAGTCACTCCAAGATTCACCAACTTATCAATGTGCTCTGCCTTTGTTTCGGATCATTCGTACAGCATCGTCAACAATTCTTTAATGAACCTGTATGATGCATTCAAAAGATTTAGCGATCTCAATTTGTCTGCTCCATTTGTGAGATCCCATTCTTGTTGAAGATTTACGCCCCTCTTTAAAACGTCTTTAAAATCCTTCAATATACTTTGCGATTCTATAGCTTTTTACCCGATCATCATTTGTATATAAAGAGCAACCGACACTCTCTTCAATTTGAGAATATTTCACATGTAGACTATATATTTCTTTTTGTTGGCACGAAATGATCAATGTACATATACTAAAGAGACTAAATAATACACTGCAAAATGTTACTACACAGGAGAGCTGCTATAGTACATTCATTCATTCATTCATTCATTCATTGTAGTAAGCTTGGGTATATTGATCGCTATCATAAATTTTCCTGTCTCAGTACATCACTCTCTCTGCATGATGTTCTGTCGTTTCTACAACCCGTGCAGCCTAGAGTAAGTAGAATGAGGTCGTAACTTGCGTCGTTGACTGATTCATGGTCGTGTCGTGACTCCCTCAAAATCGACAGAGAGACGAATAGGGGCGGAATAAAGAGAGAAGAGAGATCTTCAGTTACCATTTGTATTCTTACAAGGTCGTACTTGTTGAACGAACCTTGTAGTGCCTCTATTCTATTCGAGGAAAGAATTAGTCCCAATTTTGAGATTCCCTCGTCTTGCCTTTACATATGTGGCGAAATAGGAGAGAATGTGCTTGCTCCAGCTTGGTGGTTTATGCCGCTTCAATCGAAAACGGACGTCTTTACGGCACATTTCATCATACCACATCACCTTTGCAACCGCAGTTAGCCCTTATATATACCCAACAGGTGGAATCATGTGACCAAACTAAGACGCTAGAAGTCGCTTTAAAACGTGATAGTATTTACAATCAAAATTTAAATTTTATCGCAACGAAAAATGCTATGTTTTTTCTCATTATAGTTCCAATAATTAGAAAACAAACAAACATTCTTGTAAGCAACAACGACAAGAATGAAACAAAAATTGTTTGAAGCATTGATGGATTTTAAAACCTTTAAAATGGACATGAAGTTCATGACGGAATAATTTTTAATAATGACAGCAACAACGATGAAAAAAAGAAGAAAACAAAGTAATTATTTTGTGTGAAATCTTCTAAATAATAAGCCTGCATTACAACTACTTATTTAGCGGTAGCTCAGTTGATTCAGCGTCTGACTGGTAATCCAAGGGTAGCGGATCGATGCTAAAATATAAATCATAAAAACGTCTTCCTAAATAATACACCGCATTATCTGACATTCCTCGGCATAAAACATACTGACCTTTTAACATTCAACATATGATCTTGATGTGTAAATATAAATAAATTAAGGAATAAAGATGTAAGAAGCCTTGAAACAACTGTGTTCATAACATATGCAATCAACATAATTGGAGGAAATTTCCATAGAAATTTCCTACTGATGCTGATGTCTTGGTCAACTACTGTTTTATCTCACTGTCAGGGAGACGTCAGCCAGGTGGGCGAAAGCGGGCCCATTTAACCCTTATGTTTCAGTTGTATCAAATTCGTCGCAGTCATACATTATATACAATCATACATACTATGTCTATAGTAGTATGATTATACATACAGTTTCATAAAATATTCGAAAGGGATACATTACCAAACCACCTCATTCCATAAAATGTGTTCTATAGCACTATTTCATTCAGCTCAAATTATGCAGAATAGAATTATATTTAGATACCACGGTATAAATCATCTCCGCGCACTGCATACATTTGGTTTCCACTTCCTTTGGGCTGATTTTTCTTCAAAGAGTAAACAATGAAAACTCGTTACAGAGTTATGCACTCATCATCAAGCCACCAGAACAAACCATATCCCAACATGTGTCTAGTACTACGCTGACCAAATGTCTAGACACACTCGCGCGCCATGCCAGTATTGATTTAACCATATGTGCCACAATATATTGGAGCATGCGTTTAATCACTATATTATTTACAAAGTACAGCATCAGACGTAGTCTGAAGCTGTCTTAAGTTTCATCCTTGTACCCAGAGTGCTATCGCTCCAAACAAAGCAGAGGTGTTTCTCAGATTGATCTGCGAAATGGATTCGACAGCAGCTCTAATCACCAGCACACATAATGCATGAGTTTTCCGTAGCTACTCACTGTTGGATTTGTGAAAAAGGTTTCAGAGGAAGGTTCTTCCACTGACAAAGAATAAAGCAATTCACGTGAAGCTATTCCCGCTAACGACTACGAACATGCAAAGGAAGTATGGTTGGCATTCGTGTGCAAAAGCCTCGGTGACTATCAAAATCTGTATCTACGCACGGATGTGTTGTTTCTCGCTGATATATTGGACAAATTTCGGGACACTACCATGCATGTGTACAAACTCGATGCCGCCGATAAATTTTCGTCAACTAGTATGGGTTGGGATGCATTGTTGTCCAAGACCAAAATGGAGAAGAATTGCTCACTGACATTGACTCTGTTTGTCGAGCGATCACTTCGAGGTAGAATATCCATGGCGAGTCATAGATACGCTTGTAACAACAACAAAAACGTGGACTAATATGACCCCTATGACCCCAACAGTTACATCATGTGCGAATAACCTTTATGAATGGTACTTGATGCAGCCGCTTCCGGACGTTGGATTTCAGAGGATCAATCATGTGCAATTTTATCAACAAAAAGAACTGCACTTCTTTGAAGTTGACCTGGAATATTCAGAGCATTTACACGAGGCACTCAATGATTATCCGTTGACCCCAGAAGCGCTGTTGGTGTCTGGTACGTGGTTGTCTACGTATCAGTGCTTAATCGTTGATGACTTCGCACGCAAATACACCGAACGCACCAAACTGGTACCGAGTCTAAGGCCCGAACACAATTACGTATTACACTTGCGAAATTTGCAGTTGTACTTGCGATTGGTTATTCGTGTAACCAAAATCCATCGAGTACTTGGATTTCATCAGCAAGCTTGGATGGCTCCATGTGTACACAAAGGCCACCAATGAATTTGGAAATGGCTTGTTCAAGCTTATGGCGAATGCCTTGCTCGAGAAGACCATGGAAAATTTACGCAAACGAATTCGAGGAGATCTTGTCCGTGATAATAGCGAGCAAGACAGACTTCGATTGCTCATTGTGGGCCTAACCTTCGAGTCCAGAAAAATCTTTGATGGTAGATTTGTTGCCGTTCACAGTAAAAAATCAAGCTGCCGAAACCAGTCTGTGTTGGTACCACTGTGCTGGATTTGT
This sequence comes from Sinohyriopsis cumingii, assembly GCA_028554795.2. Classification (NCBI taxonomy): domain Eukaryota; kingdom Metazoa; phylum Mollusca; class Bivalvia; order Unionida; family Unionidae; genus Sinohyriopsis; species Sinohyriopsis cumingii. The sequence goes on from JAPYKE020000047.1 coordinate 1,416,032, forward strand.
CGAAGCTACTCATCTACGAGTTTTACTACGATAAGATCAAATCGTCTTATCAGGATCGGCACAAGATGCTATACATCGACACTGACTTCCTGCTGATCACCACGGATGATATGTCTTCCGACAATGCACAGGCAAGCTTGATCAACGAATTTGATATCAGCGATTATCCGAAAGAAAATCATTGCTTAGTGCCGCCAAAAAAATTCTCTGCAAGTTCAAAGACGAATGCTCGAGTTAACTGATCGAAGAGCATGTGGGAGCGCTACCTAAGATACACTCGATTGTGGTCGGACAGCAGAGCTCTGACAAAAACATCAAAAAGCGAAAGGTGTTCCACGGGTGCTTCTGCAGAATGATCTCAAACACGAACTGTACATCCAGACCGTAGTGAATTCATACATCACAAATATGATCCGATCCAAAATCATCACAGTTGTGTATACCGATGCACAAAACTGATTTTTCCGCTCTAGAAACCAAACAAATGGATACTACCCGATGAAATTGCCATTTTCCCGTTAAGTCATGGTGCTATTGCGAGCCAACTTACTTTTGATTGATGTCCAAGGATATAATGATATCCGTTAATGAAGTTTAACACAAATCCTGTCGGCAGTTCCGTCTCTCCTGGAACGACTTGCAATTCCTCTCGTACAAATCCTCGACTTGATGGACGATGTCCAATATGTTTCGCTCCACTCGGTGACGGTTAAGAACGGTAACGGGATGGTTGTCTTGGAATATCAATCCGTTCAGAGGTCTTGAATACCTTGACGGATCATACCGGGTCAGGAGCCTGACGTTGTTCCCCACCTTCTAACTCTCCAGTTGCATACAGACACGGAACAAGCTTGTTTCCGAGTTGTTGTAACGGTGCTGGCTATGAAATCATTTTTCTGATTGGGGATGGGATCTCTAGTGACGGCATTTCTCGAATCAAATTGGCTGGTTTTAATCCAGGGTGACTTCATTGTTCAAGGCTGATACGACGAACGGAAGTCGGGTTGCCCATTCCAGAGACCGTTCTGGCCTCATCAGCAATTCCTGTGCGTACTGATGACCCAATAACCGTTCTGCAAGAGTAAATTTAAATCGTTCCTCAATATCTTGGTCACGATGTACACTGACATGCCCGACATGTGAAGCATATGGTGTTTGTCGATCATGACAGCATCAAATCCGAGAAATTTTTGTCAGCATCCACTTGTAACAATCGTGATCACGTGAGCGCACTTCGTGAGTTCATTTGCGACACTGTTAGAATGTTTTATGTCAGCGGCTCCACTATTTTGTATGTGCTGGCCACATAAACAATCGTGAGGACGTATTTGTCCTTTTATTTTATCAAGGACACGATCGTGTGGAAGAATAGCAAATCTGCAGTATGAACCTCATTTGATGTTCGAACATCAAACCAACCCTGTGAAAATCTTTTTTGGTGCAGGTAAATAATGTTGTATCGGCGCTTGTTTGGCCAACCACGTTCAATCATCCCCATGAGTGACATTGGCCGCTCTGGCTAAATGTTCAACGGCAGCTTCACATCTAGAGTATCCACACGGACCGTGACATATTATGGATAATGTTCGGCTTCTGTGTCCATTGTTTGCTTGTTTGTTTATAATGGTAGAATTTTACTTTTAATGAGTGCATTCATGGTCCTCATACCTGCTGTAACAACCCGTCGCGCCATTCGTTCTCGCAGTGTTGGATTAATCGCATTGAAGTCGTGGATTAGGCCCATATCGGCACTTAGACGTTGTTGATTGCTGGTGGTGTTGGTGGGGTTGATTGGTGTATTGTACCTTCTTACAAGGTGTCCACATTATTTGGTTCTCATTATCTAGAGGGTGATCGCCCTCGGAGTTGTTGCACTGATCGAGTAAATATTAATATAAAGTGTGAAAATTTTAGGTTGAGTAAATAGAGATCCGAGCAGATATATAGAACAGAATGACACGAGCCCATTGTACATGAAATACAACAATTTAATCAATTACATAAACAAAAGGGATAATACATTACATTAGGAAGATACACTTCTCTTTGAAATAAATCATTCACCGAATTTCAAACACAAGAATACTAATATAAATGGCCGACCTGTTTTAAATGATAGAATTGGTTCATCATAGAATCGAGTGAACAAGCGAAGTCATTGCCTTGTACAACTTCATAATCTGCTTATTTCCGGTTCACTCCAACTTCACTGTGGCTGTTCTTCTTGGTCCTTTCGCCTTTTTCTTCTCCACACTCTCTATTGTTTCGCCTCCTTCGACCCTCAAACTTTGCGTGGGTAGGTGGATACGTAAGTACGTAGATGCGTAGATACTTGGATAAGTAGGTACTTGGATACGTCACTGGAGCTATTTCCTCTTTCAAAATAAACAGAGAAGGAGCCTAAATCTTCTGTCAGATATCCTACTGGGAATAGATCATTACTCCCCTCTCGTTATGTCAGATATCGTCCTATCGGAATTCAAACAGACACCAAAGACTATCTGGTCAAGCCAAATATGGCAGACCATAAACAAACCTAGTTTCATAAGATCAATGTACTTCCTAGCGGCTATTTCATCAGTGACTTACATTAACATCACACGAGACATACCGGTTCCGTTCTCGTCTCAATTACACAAATGAATGAATGAAATTCATTAAATGACTTAACTACGTTATTTTCAGCGAATACACACATTCAAGTCTTTAACATACATAAAATCACATTTCATGGCTTAACAATGTTAATTTCAGTCAATACGCACTCAAATCTTTATCATACATGAAATCATCTAAGATCGGTGAATTCACACGGATTCTCGTAACTCATATCAACTAAAGTAATGCATGAAATCCTAAAATACCTGATTCATATAACAATCAAGACGACAATTCAAATAATTCGCCAAACTTATATGAAGAAGATCATTGTACGAATTCAGATATACTCATATCAAGAAAATTGATCTACGACTTTAAATAAATAAACTCACGCAAATATAAGCAAATAAATTCAAGCAAATCATTATATTGGTATCAACGAATTACATGAGATTGACGCAATTACCTTGTGCTTTCAAGCTTTGCTCACCTCTACCGCCACAATTGTGTCCGTCGACTTTCTAGACATCCGGTCCCTTGGATAAATGTTTTAAGAGATAATTTCTCCTAAATTCAATCTCGGAGTCTCGTATATTTTTATTCTTGCAGGAAAAACGTAGAGTAACTAAATTTTGCAATGGGGCATATTAAAACCAAGAAATTTCGTGTGAGAAACAGGCCCCTTATTTAGAGTAACTAATCACGATTAAATATATCTACTGTCTTTTATAATAAGACGCCAAAATTAAGGTCAGCCTGACTTCTAGATTTCCAAATAACTGATTCTGGACAATCTCAACATTTCCGATACAAAGATCGAGGTTAACATTTCCTTCCAGCTTTTCTGACTGATAAATAAATGAAGACTTAATTAAGAATCACTTACTCTCACGACACAGACATTAAAAATCATTGCAGTATAGCGATTTTAACACGTACCTGTCCCCATAAATCTAATTTATTGTTCTCTTGACCAAATTAATGTGCTTTTTACATATCCACAGAAATATGCATCCTTACAGACGTCAACAGTCATTACGGGATGAAGCATATTCAACGTCATGCCGCTAACATGCAGCATCTATGCAGTTAATAGGTGCTTCGCCGGGATTGGTTGGTTGTTAGAATCGGGTCTTATATCCAGTCGTGTATCAGGCCCGCAGTACTTGCATCCAGGACGATGCTTTTCATCATGATATTTACTCCATGGTGTCCCTGCTAACTTTGTTAATGCAGCAGCGATATCACAGCCTCTGTCTTTTTTCTTAAAACCGTTTGCGGCTTTCCTGGCAAACGTGAACTTCTTTGCTTCACATCGAACATAAGTTCCAGTAATCGTAGCTCACTCATAACGTGTTTTCGCACGACATCTCTCACAATATGAAGATATGATAGTATTAACTATACTGTATTTTTCAATGGCATCACGCAAAAGAAAATTTGCAGATAATTTTGGTAATAACAAAGACTTTCCAGTCATTGATTTCTCCTTACAATCAACTCCTAAACCATCCAAGCATAGTGATGAAACTGTGTTTCTAAACTTAGTACACTACTCATTTTCTCTGCTGGATCAGGAAAAACACCACTGTTGTTGAATATGGCTTTACGATGGTTAACCTGGGATCGGTTGTACATGACTGCACCACGGGCTGATGATCAACCGTGCTTTAACGTGCCATAATGGTCCAAAGAGTTTCAAAAGAGTTGAGTAACAAAATATTGTTGAGAAGAGATAACAACGCTAAGACGACTTTGTCGTTCACGGGAAGGGGGGGGGGGCTCCCTTCGATTTCTTTCCCACCATTGACTAAGCCCCTACAATTGACGATTTTGGATGCACGCAAAACAATCTTGTTGTGTACGATGATGTGATGCTTGAAAATAAAGTAAATCCCGCACAAATATTTTCACGACGCTGTCACAAAACATGGACGTAATTTAACTGACTCAACGATACGGCCATATACCAAACGTGCTCCGTGGCAAGTGCAACATGCTGATGATATTTCGTAGCATTGATGCGTATGGTCTTGGAAATATTCATTGGACGTGGTCTGATGTTGGCCACACATGGGATGAATTTCGTGACATGTTTACGCGGATCACCTCGGAGCCGTATAGTTTGCTCACCATTGATTTGACCGGATATTGCAGTCGAGGGGGTAAATATCGAGCGGGTCTGGACGAAACTCACACGAACTAGTCTCCTGCACCAACTAAACAATCAAAAAGACAATCTGGTAAAAGTTTCCGGCAGTGATACCATAGAAAAGTACGAAAAACGACACCATGTGGAATCACTTCAAAATGTGATACAAGGCCGCAAGAAAGTCAAAGATATGTTACAGTCGCGACAAAACTGCACGAGAAGATCTCACAGCTGGGATTGATCAAACATTTTCACCGTTGATTAAACCCACAAAAGAAATTGCTGAACGCACTGAGAATATTTAAAAGCTACACTAGCAACAGCGGAAGAAGTGGCAGCCCTCACGGGAAAAGAAGAAGCACTTTCTCCAGTTCGTAAGATAGCCAAACGCACCAAGAATATCAAGAAAGCTAGAAGAGCAGCTGCAGAGGTTATTTCACTCTTGCCAGAGATGGCGGCTGAAGTATTAAAAAAAAAAGATATCAGAAAACCTGAAGAGCCACCATCCATGTATCAGTCAATGCTGGAAACACAAAGACAAAATTTTAAAGGAAAAGGTCGCCATTGGATCTATGAAAACCCCATCTGTGCAGGGTTGTTTCCACCTCACCCACCCCACAAGTGGCAAACTTTAGTGATAAAAACCCATCCCAAAACATAAACAGGCATGGTTCAGGTAGGTATTAGGGGAATTAACTGTGTGTAAACACGTTTCTGGTGATCCGTTTGGGTTTTATAATGCAATATTTCAATTGGGTAAGCCTGGAAAAACTCAGCAAGCAATGCAAGAGATGAAAGTTTTAACGAACTTCCTGCACGGGGAAGAAAAATAATTTCAACCAGCCTCTGAAACTGAGACAGAAGAATATTTTGATCAAGCGTCCGCATCTCAACCAAAATATCTGCTGCCACGAAAATAACTTGCGATTACACTAAAAACACACCACTCCGCAAATGGATTTCATACACTGGAAAAAATGGATAGACACACAAATACATAATAAAAAAAGAGGACAAGGAAGAGAAACATGGAGAGGACCTTGGTGGACTGTGTGTCCATAACGATCTTGCAGATCGATTGGAAATACTTGTGGAATCAGTTCTTGCGGGCAACAACGCACCCGAAGTCATTAATGAAGCTACATCGATTTGTCAGCGGTTGCTCATCCATGATCTTCTGGTTAGAGACACATATTGTGTACTGATTCATGAACCTGTTGAGGATACTCTTCATATACAAGTAGTGAAGTGGGGCACTATAGCCTCAATGGGAATTATCATTACAGAGACCCCTGGGTCACTATAGCCTCAATGGAAATTTAACATGGAGAAAAATCGTGGGTCAATATAGCCTCAAGGGGAATTTAACATGGGAAATAGTCTTGGGTCACTTTAGCCTCAAGGGGAACTGAACATGGAGAAAAAGTCTTGGGTCACTCTAGCCTCAAGGGGAATTCAACATGGGGGGAATAAAGTGTGGGTCTATTATTTAGGGACAAGGGGAATTGAACATGGGATTTTTTTTTTAAATTTAAAAAAGGGGTAGGCAATTGAAAAGTCATTCTCTTTTCGAGAAATATGGGTGGCCCTGAAAAGGGCCTTTGGGTTTATGTTAATGTATCCATTAACATGAAGGGCATCTGCGGCATCTTCTTGTCCTCAAGCTGCGTCTTACTCGAGGGCCATAAATCAGTGTCCTCTTGAGGCAACCTTGTCTTTCTACGTATACTCTTCGTATCCACAGACTGGTGTCTGACTTGTCGACAACGGTCCACTTGGACCGGACATACATGAGCATGTCTGTCCTAAACATCATGGAAGACACAAGGGTGGATGATTCGACTGTGGTCCACATCTTGAAGCGACGAGAACAGGTGAATCAATGCAGTGAACTGCGCTTATTTATAGGTAGAGGAAGCATTGAAACGGATTGAGTTCATTCACCAATCCAAACACGTGTTACAAAATTCAGTCAGCCCGCATCCAATCCGAAGAGAGCAGTCTGTGACGTCACGTGGTCTGTATAGATTCGCTAGCGCTTGTGTGCAGTCAATCTATGCGACAGTGATTCAACATGACGGAAACTCAGAAAACGATTCATTGGGGTGCACCAGCAGGGGAGACTGCCCAAGGGAACCCGGACTTACTTTCAGAAGAGGTGAATTGGGATTTTGTGGATTTTCTTACCTCGCAAGAATTTGTTCCGGAACCTTCGTTACCTACTTCATTACCGCAAGTGGAGAATTTTAGACAGAGACAGAAAGAAGAATTGGAGAAATTTATACAACGACAAAAGGAAGCGGAACAAGCTTTTCTCCTACAGCAACAGCAGCAAGAAGAAGAGGTAAGAAAAAAACAACAGCAACAACAGCAAGAAGAAGTAGCAGCAAAGAAACAAGAGGGTGAAAATCAAACGGTCACGGTACTGTTGGACATTTTAGCGGAGTTAAGAAGTCTGAAACAAATGTATCAGACTTCTTTATTACGACCGAAGAGAATACGACCTTCCCGAGCTAAACACGTTAACCCTGTAACTAAGCCTACCGTACCACCCTTAGTGATTTCAACCCAATCATCATCATCATCAACATTACGCAGTCCAGAAGTAGGCCTTGGCCGTGGCAAAGGCTTAAGGCAGTTAAAGTTGATTGCTTAAACTCACCCCTACACCAAAAAAAGGCCCCTTTCAGGGCCACCCACATTTCTCGAAAAGAGATAGCCTTTCAATTTGCCAATAACTCAAAAAAAATAATAAACAGCCCATTTTACCCCCTATAGTACGTGTCTGTGTATGAGTGCGTGAGTGTACGTTCTTATTTTAAAATCATAACTCAAAGACACTTGCCTTATATCATTAATTTATTCTTTTATTCATTGTTACAATCCAATTCACAATTCACAACACAACACTTTAATAAAAAGTTCATTGACTTCTTCTTTCTCCTTGTTTAGTCTCTCTGTTTTTTGAATTTCTTCACCGTCTTTTTCTCTTCTTCCTCCTCACTTTCTTCCCTTCTTCTTTTCTTCTCCTGTTTCTTTTTCTTTGCCTCTTGTAAATAGAATTGTCTTCTTTCTTCCTCAGAAGAATCCCTCTCTTCCTCTGAAGAATCCCTCTCTTCCTCTGAAGAATTCCTCTTTTCTTCTGACTCCTGTTGTTTCTTTTTTGGGCAATCTGGAGACCAATGTCCTTTTTCTTGACAATAATAACAGGTATCTTGACTTTTGTCTTTTTTAGCCCCTGTTTTTTTTTCTTCTTTCACGGTCTGGACACTCTGAAGACCAATGCCCTTTCTTCTGACAGATGTAGCAAGTATCTTGACTTTTATCTCGAAAGGAAGGAGAGTAGTCCGTGGGCTGGTCTGAAGAGAATTTTCTAATGACCCCTCGCAAAGCTCTGACGAAACGTTCGATTTGGTTAGTCTCTTCCATCGTTGTGCTCGGCTTGAGAGTGAAATGAATAGTGAAAAGGACAAGACACACACCCTTTTATATACGCTGGTCTGCCATGACTATAAATTAGTCTATGGTGTTTAAACTTGAGTCATTTGACGTTTTGCATTCAAGATGAAACGATCCTATTCATTCGAGAAGAAAGAAGAAGAAAGTAAGAGGCAGAAACGTGATCTATCGCCTCGTACCAGAGCTGAAGTCTTGGCACAAATTCATGCCAGTGATTTTGAAGAGGACATGAGTGAACCAGAATCCGAACCCTCTAAACCAAGTTCACCACCCTTAGTCAACCCTGAAAAATACTATTCCATTCGAGAGACGGAAAAGCGCTCCTCTAGAAAATTTAGAACCACGGCTTACAAATACACTGTGAAGTTTAAAGATTTCAAGGCTGAAGTACCATTAGAGAAAGCAGAAGTGTTCATCACTGGGGTGTGGGATTCTTTGCTCACCGCACTCAAGCGACAATGTCAACCCAAAGAAGACGGTCGCTTGAGACTTTCCATACAACATGACGGTTTGAAATCCCTTGTTTGGATCGAGTTTAGCACCCCTGCAGAATTGACCGCTTCCAAAGTCATGGACAAGATTCAACACGTACAACAATCTAATGACCAGTTTGACATCACCGATGGAAAAGCCACACTGGACATGACCCACGTCTCTCCTCCTCAAGGGACCGGACGCAAAAAGATGTTATTGGTGAACGAGCTTCGCAGCATTAAGCGTAGCCTTGTCCAAATTCACAATCCTCAAGACCAGATGTGTTTAGCTCGAGCCATCGTGGTGGGACGAACCTATGCCAACAAGAACGACACGGTAGAATGGAAAAGAGCCTGGAAAACTATTCGACAATCGGACCGAGCCAAACAACGAAACGAAGCAGAACTCCTGTTGCAACAAGCTGACCTGTCCAAAGACACACTCTGTGGCATTCCTGAAATGCAAAAATTGCAAGATGCCCTAGCTCCACGCTACACCTTGAAAGTGCACCCTCAAGAAATGTGCGGACCTCTGTTGTTTCGAGGCCAAGATTTTAAGGACGGAAAATACATTCATGTCTATTATAACGATGAACATTTCGATACCATTACCACTATCACCGGATTCCTGGGATATGTTTATTATTGTGAGAAATGTGATTATGGTTTTAATAATCGAGAGCAACACAAGCATTGTGGATGGAAATGCCCAGGATGTTTGGCCTCTCCACCCTTTCTAAGCGAAGAGCCAATGCCTTGTTCAACTTGTCTGCGCACGTTTGTCAGCCCTACCTGTTACCAACAACATTTGAAGACGCAAGGTTCACAGCAGAAATGTGCTTGTCAACTCCTGAGATTGTGCCCTACCTGTGGACAAGGCATACTTACCAATAATGCCAAGGCACACGTATGTCGAGGGAAAAAAAATGTCACATTTGTCACCACATCGTGGACTTGGAACACGAATGCTACGTGCAAAAATACCAACCTCCACCAGAGAAAAAGGACGGTCACAAGAAGAAAGGCAATTTCATCTTTTTCGATTTCGAATGCATGCAAGAGACCGGCATTCACATTCCTAATTTCTGCGTGGCTCATCGAGCGTGCGAGAAGTGCATTCAGCAACCTATCTTCAGTCATTGCCCTCACTGCAGCAAGATTCCTGGAGGGCGTGAAAAAATCTTTCGGGGACCGAACACGTTAGCCGATTTTGCACAATGGGTCTTAGACCCCATCGACAAGACGTGGAGCCAAGAGGACATCGAACGTTACGGAGATTGTCATCGTCATGCCACGGTGATGGCTCACAATTTCTCCGGATACGATGGACAGTTTCTTTTGAGATACTATACTGAACAAGGCACCGAGCGTCCTAAAGTGACTTTGAACGGAGCCAAAATCATTTTCATGCAAGTGGGACAAGTACAGTTTAAAGATTCGATGAGTTACTTGGCCATGCCCTTGAGCCGAATGCCTAAAACGTTTGGAATGACAGAAATGGCTAAAGGGTACTTTCCACACTTTTTCAATACGGAAGCCAATCAACACGCCGTTCTACCCCATTTACCTGAGGCTCACTATTACGACCCCGACAACATGCGTACCGAACAACGAGAAGCTTTCTACGCTTGGTACCAGGCTCACGCCTCGGACCCTTTCGACTTTCAGGAAGAAATGCTAAAGTATTGTCGTTCCGACGTGGACATTTTACGGCGTTGCTATGGAAAATTTCGAGAACTGTTCATGGAACACGGAGGGGTCGATCCTTTGAAAGAAGCTTGCACCATTGCCAAAGCGTGTTCCTTAGTGTATCGACAACGATTCATGCCTGAAAACACCGTGGCTGTCATCAGCCCTCAAACGACCCACTATGTCAAACGTCAATACTCGGTCAAAGCCCTACGTTGGTTACATTACTTGTGCGACAAGGAAGACAAATGGATTCAGCATGCCCGCAACGGAGGGGGTGAAAAGACCATAGGAACGTATTCGGTCGATGGCTGGGACTTAGAAAACCCCAAGATCGTGTACGAGTTTAACGGTTGCTTATTTCACGGATGTCCCGTCTGTTACCCTGACCGTGGCACTAAAAATCAGTTTTTACAACGAACCATGGAAGACTTGTACCAGGACACATGTCAGCGGCGCTTAAAGTTGAAACAGCAAGGATACCAAGTGGTGGAAATGTGGGAACACGAGTACGATCACCGCATGAAAACCGATCCCGAGTTTAAACGCCTCGTGGAAAGTTACCAGTTCATGGACCCGCTGAACCCGAGGGATAGTTTATACGGAGGAAGGACCAATGCCACCTGTTTGCTGTACCAAGCCGACGAAAAGAAAGGAGAAGAAATCAAATACTTGGACGTGTGTTCGCTGTATCCCTACGTGTGCAAATATTGTCGCTTTCCTGTAGGGCACCCACAATTGCTGACGGAACACATCGACCTGAAAAACATTCGACAATACGAAGGCTTGATCAAGTGTAAAGTTTTGCTTCCCACCAACCTATACCATCCCGTCTTACCTCACCATTGTCAAGGCAAACTGATGTTTCCCTTGTGCCGTACTTGTGCCGAAACGTGCAACCAAGACCAGCCTTGCCATCACACCCAGGAAGAACGTGCCTTGACGGGAACCTGGGTCAGCGTAGAATTGTTCAAAGCTCTGGACATGGGATACCAACTGTTAGAAGTGTACGAAATTTGCCACTTTCCCAAGACACAGCAATACCACAAGGGTGACCCCAGTCAGAAAGGCATTTTCGCCGACTACGTGGATGCCTTTTTGAAACTGAAGCAACAAGCCAGCGGCTATCCGTCCTGGTGTCACACTCCCGAAGACCAAATACAATTCAAAGAGAAATACTATGAACAAGAAGGCATCTCTTTAGACCACATCGAGAAAAACGAAGGCAGGCGATCGTTTGCCAAAGTGATGTTAAATTGCTTGTGGGGTAAAATGGCACAACGACCGTGTTTACCCAAGACGGAATATTTGACAGAACCTTCCCGCTACTTCCAGATGATTCACGACAAAACCAAATACATGAAACACGTGGACGTCGTTCGAGAGGATTTGATCTTGGTCAATTACGAAGAAGATCTGGACTTTGTACAGGACGACCCTTTTGGAAATGTCATCATTGCGGCTTACGTGACAGCTCATGCTCGCTTAAAATTGTACGAAGCTTTGGAACTGTTAGGAGAACGCGTCCTGTACTTTGACACGGACAGTTGCACTTACATCCATCACCCGAGTCAACAGCACCCTGACATCGAAGGAGACCGTTTAGGAGCCTGGACAGACGAGCATCCCGACGACAAGATTCTAAGTTTCGTCAGTGGCGGCCCCAAAAATTACGGCTACGAATACCGGGACAAACAAGGAGAAGTGCACACGACGTGCAAAGTGAAAGGACTGACTCTGAATTATCGTACCAGTCGAGTGGTCAACTTTGGGGTATTGAAACAAGTCTTGCAATCGGGAGAGGATGGAAACTTTAAAGTGACCACCTATCAACCGAACAAGATTGTACGTTTACCCACTCACCACATCGTCAGTCGGCCCTTGGAAAAAGTCTATCAAATCGTGTACCAGAAGCGAGTTCGACTTCCCAATCATTTCACCTTACCGTATGGACACGTCGGTATTGGTCTGTATATAAAAAGGAACCCTAGGCAAGACCGATAGTTCATTGGGACTACCAAGACCAAGCGAACAAGATGAATACTTTCAGAGAAACACAAAACAAGTTGTTTAGAAAGGCACAATTCAAGTGTGAGGCTTCTGAAGTGGAATGCGATTGTGAGCCTTGCGATGGGTACGATGCTGTACGTTGTGACCTTAGCGATGCCGTAAAGCATCATGGGAACTTTGTTCTTACGACCCCTATCATGGAAACTGATGCTGTGCGTGTCAAACCTGTGGGATGCGAAAGTGATGCCGCTTGTCCTCTTGGACATTTTACTGGGCTTCGTTTTAAAGGGGAATGTTCACCTTCACGTCTACCCCCCTACGGATGTCATCCAGCCCTGAGCAAACTCCTGCCCATGTCACTCAACCCTCATCGAAACGAACCTGTGAAAGACGAATATTCGTTCCCTGTGCGTTTGTCGGAATACTGTGACTTTGAAAATCGTCTTCAATCGTTCAAAGGAAAATGGCTTAAGTATCTGGGAGGACCGACCCCCCGAAGAATTAGCCAGAGCCGGATTGTTCTACTTGGGCGAAGGAGATAAAGTCAAGTGCTTCAGTTGCGGTGTGTCACTTCACCAGTGGGAACCGCAAGATTCGGCCTACGTAGAACATGCTCGATGGTCACCGAATTGTCATTACTTACCCTTAGTGGGACCGAGACATTGAAGTAACTTACCATAATCTGTTCATGGATACTTTACAAGAGAACATTCGTGCTTTGCCTGTGGAGTTGAGAGAACGCATTTACCGAGAGCTGGTCAAAATACAAGTGAAACATAAAGAACAATTGCATCCGTTACGTCACCGGTGTTTGAACCACTGGTACCTGAAGGCTATACAAGGATTGATTCAATTGAAAGTGTTCCATTGGACAGACATTGATCAACGATCCCCTAGTTTTAAAAAGGATTGGTTTGTTATGGACGATTCTATCTACTACATCACTGTAAACTTACTGCATCGTATTCCAGAGGAAGAGTTAACGAATTACCAACATCTTGAACAAAATGTCAACTTGGTGAAAGAGGAAACTTCTGAACGAATTGTAATGTGTAGATTAGTGACTAAACGATTTAAATTCGACACTGAAGTAAAACCATGTTTGTGCAAAGAGTACATTTCTTGTGTCAGACCAAAGAGGATTTAGTATGACCTATTCATGGATACTTTGCTAGAGAACATTTGTGCTTTGCCTGTGGAGTTGAGAGAACGCATTTACCGAGAACTGATCAAATTACAAGTGAAACGCAAACGCAAAGTTATTCAACCGTTTTTAAATTATGCTCTGTTCCAAAGTACAAGAAGACTGATTATGAGTGGATATTACATTAGGCACAAAGTTAAACGAGGCTATTGGCCACCACCCAACGATTCCAAAAACAGTGTATATACTTATGGATACTTTACAAGAGAACATTTTGGGCTTGCCTGAGGAGTTGAGAGAAAGGATTTACCGAGAGCTGGTGAAAATACAAGTCAAACGTAAAGAACAATTGCATCCGTTACGTCATCAGATCTTTAACCACTGGTACCTGAATGGTATAAGAGGACTGATTCGTCAGAAATTGTTTCAGTGGTCAGACCTTGTTGAACACTTTCAGTTTGTGAATGATGATGAACTAGACGTTCGTAATTTTGGTTACTTCGAGATTCACTTATTGCAACGTATTGAGGAAGACGAGTTAAAGGATTACCAACATTTGTTACATGGAATCTGCTTAGAAAAAGACGAAACATCTAGACAAACTCTGACGTTTCAGTTACAGTATGTAACATTTAAATTCCCTACTGGAGAACGAACATGTTTAGTTAGAAATTACCTTTATTGTTTCCGAAACAAAGAGACTATAAAATCAAGTTGCCATGCCACGGATTATGTCACATATTATTGAACAGATTCCGTGGAAGGAACTCAATGACCATATTCAAACCGTGGATCATTACCACCGATTATTACAAGAACTGTATCCATTCAATTTGGGACGACAAGTGGTGTGTGTCTTAGTGACATGTTTTCTGGGATTTCGTTTACCAGCCGACTCCTTGTGGACTCTTTACGATCAGTACTTACCACCTCAATGGCCTTAAATGGTCACGAAAAACTCCTTTTGCTCAAAGCCTTGCGTTTTCATCTGGATACTTCTCGACCTCAACAGGAAAAAAAGATTCGTCAACTTTTAGCTACCCAAGACGTGTATGACGATGTGTGTGTAGCTTGTGACTTACCCCCCTATTGGACAGATGTCCGTGCCTGGAAAGAATGGGGTTTTGAGGCTTGGACCCAAGAAGTGGCCCAGTATGCACGAGAGTTGTTCAAGGAAAAAAGTTACTTTTCAACCCGTGTTAGTGACGGTGCCAGAACAACCCGTCACCCAGGACAGGACGGTCGTGGACAGGCCTGAAAGACCCTTTCGGGAGGACACTTGTGTGACCTTACCCCCTACTATAGAACTGGTTAGAACATTACCCAAAACATGTTGTTGTACAGACACTTGTGTTTATTCCACGTTAATGGTTATCATGTGCCTTTTATCCTTGTACTTAAGCCTTTGGCTTTTATGTATTTTTGTCTTTCGTATTCATGTTTGAAAAAACATTCAATAAACGTGTTCTGAAAAAAGTATATAAACTCTTGTCTTGTTTGTTTTTCGTGTCACATGTGACATTTCTCACACTATGGCTACCTCTGCTGTCTCTGCTCCCTCTTCCTCTACTGTCAAAGTCATCGACGAACACTTAGATCGTGCCAGTTGGGAGGCTTTGTATCTTCGCCATCCCTTTAACATGCTCATTGCCGGACCTAGCGGTTCAGGCAAAACCGAATTCGTCAAACGTTTGATCGAACATAAACATCATTTGATCGAACGGCCACCTCAGCGGATCGTGTGGTGTTACAAAGAGTGGCAATCGGCGTACAGCCTCTTGCGAGAAAGTCAAGGCGATTCCATCGTGTTTGTGGAAGGCATTCCTAAAGAAGACGATGGCATCGTCTCTGACTCCCGTCAAACCCATTTGGTCATTTTCGACGACATGTTAGGAGAAGACGAAGAAGAAATTAAACTGTGGTTCACGCGCAAAGGGCATCACCGTAATACCAGTGTCGTTTACATCACCCAAAATTTGTTTCAACAAAGTAAAGCCCATCGCACCATCAGTCTCAATGCGCATTACATGGTCTTGTTTAAAAGCCCTCGAGATAAATCGCAAGTGCAAGTCTTAGCCAAACAGTTAGGAACGCCTTGGTTGACTCAGGCGTACGACGATGACACTCAAACTCCACACGCCTATTTACTCGTCGATTTGAAACCTACGACCCCGAGGATTTGCGATTTCGTACCCACTTGTTTCACCACTGGTGCCAAGACGGAGGGCCTGTCCTGTACACGTCTCCGTCCTCGACTTAATTTCACTCCACATAAAAAAATCTATAAAAACCTCAGACCCTTTTTCGTCTGTCTCACATAGTGTGAACATGACGTCCCTTCAGTCGCATCTTCCCGTCAAATTGATTCGTGCCTTGTATGGCATCAGTCGAGAAAAAAATCCACAAATACGAGCTCGTGTCTTAGAAGCTAGTCTCAAAGAAGTCTTACGATGGTTCACGGTGACGGCACGTCAAATACTCCAAGGAATCATTCAGATTCCTCATCAAACCAAACGCTTTTTCGACCGAAACAAAGTCGCTTTGGTCCAACTGGCCGATCCCCACATCGACATTCAAACCAAAAAACAAATTATTTTGAAACCCGGAGGGAGCTATACTCTGGGAGGGGTCATCATTCGCTCTCTCTTAAGATGGGATCCTAATGCCCCCAAAGTTATCCCCAAGAAAAAAGTCCAACGAAGCCCCAAGAAGAAAAAGAAAAAGACCAGGTCCCCACGAAGAACTTCTCCAGTGGCGGGACCCTCCTCTGACCAGACACCACCCCGGAAAACGAAAAGAAGCCCCCAGAAAAAGAAACAGAGAAAAAGTCCCCAGAAAAAGAAAAGTCCACAGAAGAAAACAAGTCGCAAGAGAGGCACTTCTTCTTCGGCCAGGACGCAACCTTACACTCGCAAACCACGACCTGCCACAGCGGTGACTACGTCTCCGGCAGCCTCACGTTCATCCACTTCTCCGTTGATGACACCAAGAACTGAAGAGTACTTGGAGACGTTGATTACACCAAGAACTTCTCCGTTGATGACCCCAAAAAGAACTTCCCCAGTGGCAGGACCCTCCAATTTAGTGGCAGTGGCTGCTGCTCACAAAGTACCTTCTCCCAAAATCAAAGTCCAAGAAAGATCGGGCATGTTACAAAGTTTACTGGATTTGTCCAAGCAAGAACTGGCTCGATTTAGTCCGTTGCGTACCCCTGCACGACGTGTCATGCCTGTCCTGAAGTTGATACGACGTAAAGACAATCAGTGGCGACGCGTTCCAGTATAAAAAAGGTGTGTGACCAAGTAGGGTATCAGTGTTTTTTGGTGCTCCTGAAGACTCAAAGATGTCACCCTCCAGAAAACCCCAAGGAAAGAAAAGGAAAGGACTGCCACCACGTTTAGTCAAACATAGAGACATGTTATCTGTCCTGTCCAAAGCTTCTCCACCCCTACGAAAAAACCTCATTCAATCGGCCTCCAAAGAGGTCATCGATACCGTGTGCGAATGTTGTTTGAACGTCTTGAAAGGCACGATCCCCTTGTCCAAACACCAGAAACAATGCTTAGGCAAACATCGTCACGTTCTTCGCCAAATGGTTCAAAAGAAAATTCCCATTCGTCAAAAAAAGAAGATGTTGGTCCAACGTGGAGGTATTTTACCCCTCTTGTTAGGTCCCATACTGAAAGGAGTCTTGGGAACCATGTTGGGAGGACTGGTGGGAGCAAGATAAAAAGGCCTTCGGAAGTCCCAAGATCTCAGAATCGACCCCTGACAACCCCATGGAAGGACGAAAACTGGCTTTAGTGCCTTACAAACGATGGATGGAATACCATCGTTGGCAAGAACAATGCACCCCGCATTTACCTCCCAATCCCCATTTGAGCGAGATGTCCCAGTTACAACACGAATTGCAGTCCTTAATGGATCGCCAAGATTTGTCCGAAACAGAAAAATCGCAAAAGTACGGTCAACTCTTGCAACGACTGCAACTCTTTCACCAGAAAGCTTTAGACGAAACAGCTCTACCCACTTTGAAAGATTTTAAGACCTTGATGAAAAGTCCAGCACCATCACCAGTACCAGTACCAATACCAGTACCACCACTACCCGTGACCAAGACAGAAAAAGGAGAAGAAGAAGAAGAAGGGTTTCAAACTCCACCAGAAAAAGTACGCAAGTTAACAACACCACCTACCTCCAGAATTGGATGGATTAAAAAGATGATGGCCACCCCTTCTTCATCACAAGAGAAAAAGAAAGTGAAGACAGAAGTGAAGACAGAAGTGAAACAAGAACCGATATTCCCCGCTCAGACATCCTCCTCTTCAACACCTATTGCCGGTCGCACACGCAAAGCATTGCAATCCAAGAAAATACCCCAAGAGAAAAAGAGTAGCATCCTCCAAGAGTGGGTGCCTTATTAACACACCAACCAACACAAAAAATAGAAAAAGTCTTAGCCAGCATTTACTACGATCCCTCCCATCCTGCAGGTTACGCAGGAGTTCAAAAATTGTATCGTGCTGCCAAAACGCGACTGAAAAGTCTCCGTTTACCTCAAGTGCAACGATGGTTACAAGAACAAGCTACCTACACTTTACACAAACCCATTCGACGCAAGTTTGCCAGAAGTCGCACCCGAGTGGAAGGCATCGATCATCAATGGCAAGCCGATTTAGCCGATGTCTCCCATTTGGCCAGCTACAATCGTGGCTACAAATATTTGTTTTGTGTCATCGACGTCTTTTCCAAATTTGCCTGGGTCGTGCCCTTGACTTCCAAATCGAGCAGCGAGTTAATGCGAGCCCTGCAACGGGTGTTGAAACAAAGCGGTCGTCACCCTCTTCGATGGCAAACGGACAAAGGCACCGAATTTCTGAACCAAGCTTTCCAAAAAGAATTAAAGAAACGTGACATTCATTTTTTTACCACCGAGAATCCCGAAACCAAAGCCAGCATCGTGGAACGTTTTCAACGCACTTTGAAAGAACGCATGTGGAAATATTTTACGCATCACCACACTCTGAAGTACATCGACATCTTACCGCACCTGGTGCAAGCGTACAACCAATCTTACCATCGAAGCATCGGACGTGCCCCGCAAGACGTGACTCCCGACAACGAAGTGTTGGTGTTTGAGCGCCTGTTTGGTACGTCCCCGACGAGGGCTGTCCCCAAGAAAAGTGGAGAGTTGGCCGTAGGAGATTGGGTGCGCATTGGCAAAACCAAACGCACTTTCGACAAAGGTTACTTACCTAACTGGACGACCGAATTGTTTCGCGTCACTGGACGAGTGCATGGCCGTCATCCTACCGTCTATAAATTGGAAGACATGAACGGAGAAGTGCTCAAAGGAACGTTTTATTTGCCCGAGTTACAACGTGTCACCAAAAAAGAAGACAACGTGTACGACATCGAAAGCATTCTCGAACGCAGAACCCGTAAAGTGGGCAAACGACGTGTCAAAGAAGTCAAAGTACGTTGGAAAGGATATCCACCCAGTTTTGATTCTTGGATCGACGCTTCGCAAGTCATCGACTATAAAAAGAAGTGACCATCATGCCCTTTCACACAGACGCAGCTACGTCGACCACTCCTTCTTCACCCAGTTCTTTCGTGCAAGATTTACAAAAACAACCCTTGTGGGTGTGGTGTGGAGAACGTGTGCCTAAAACGCAAATCGTCTTTTTCTGCCAAATCTTCGTGGTGTATTGTGTCATCGGGGCAGCCATTGCCAATTTGAGTTTGCAACAAGGAGACAAACAATTGTGGACCATTTTATTGAGCAGTTGCATCGGTTACCTGCTTCCTAATCCCTCCCTGAAATTCACCTCGAACGGGAACCACGGGAACCCTGTGTCCAGTGCCAATGTCAGTCACCACTCCAACCACAATCAGAACCCCATTTTAGACGGAGACACGCCTCTGACGTCCAGTAACCCCTCGGAGAGCCACAGAACTCTGGAATTATGAGTCACGAAAACCAATTTTACTTAAGCTTACCCAGTGACAGTTCCATGGAGGTGTTTCCCAACAACACGTTGTGCTGTTACACGGCCAAATTACCTCAGGCCATCCCCTTAGATCACGAAGCCCATTGGGAAGTGGCTTTAGTAGAAATGATTCACCCGACCCAAGTCCTCAATGTCCTTCCCAATCAAAATAAATTTGATGTGGAAGTTCATGACTAGCAAGTGCAACGCTACTTGGATGAGAACGTCAAATATGACAAGAAAACCCCTGGTACAAAAAATCAAAAGTACACCACCTATCACTTGTTCATTCCCCCAGGCTATTATTTTAGTGGTCAACATTTGGTCAGCACCATAGCCACCAGGTTTAATGGCGTGTTTCTGAAAGCATTGGAGGATGCCAAAAAGGTGTCGTCACCCTGGAGTACCACAAAACAGCTCGTCGCTTCCTGATGAAATTTCCTGAGGGGCGTAAAATCATGTCTTTCTTATTTTGTCCTGAATTGTTTGACATGTTGATCGGAGACATGGAGATGAGAAAGAAAATTCAGCAAAAAGGTGAGCTAGCAGTGATTTACGACAACGAGTCTTTTAGCAAGTTCTTTCGTACCCCAGTAGAACTGAATCAAGGACTGAATTTGATGTTCGTGTATTCCGATGTGGTAGAGTACAACGTGGTGGGACACACCTCCGTACCGTTACTGCGTGTCATTCCTTTCAAAGTGGATTCTGCCGCGAACGCTGACGAGGAAGGTGGAAACACTTACCACGTTCACCGCGAATTTGTCCATCCTCACTATTTGCCTGTTAGCAAGTCGTATTTGGACACGGTCAACATTGCTATAAAAGGAGATCTGGGACAAAATGATCCATTCACCAAAGGAAATGTCACGGTGAAACTCCATTTTCGAAAACGGTTCTCTCACGACTCGTAAGTAAGTCATGTATCCAGTGTACCGAGGGGTTGCTCGACAGCGAGGACACGGTTTAGGAAACATGTTAAAATCGGCCTTTCGTTCGGTGGCCCCGGTGTTGAAACCGATGGTGACACGCGGATTGCACGCCTTGAAAGATGCGGCACTGACGCAAGGCAAAGAATTTCTCCAAAATGTCATCATCGACAAACAAAACCCTAAAGAAGCCTTCATGAGGGCAGGCAAAAATGTCTTGCTGCAAACGGGCAAAGACATTTTGGGCCGACGAGACACACCTATAAATGCCCTGCACGCTACCGAGTCAAGCATTCAGCAAGGACAAGGCAGAAAGAGACGACGAAGAAAACACCCTTTCACCAGACTTCAAGCTAGAAAGTCCAAGAAAAGAAAAACCGTTCGAGACTTAGAATGACGCCTTTGAGGAAAGACGAAAGAAATTCAAAGATGGACAGAGTTTAGAACTGATGGATCGTTTGCATTTGGACATGTGGTTGCAAGAGAAATATTTGCTAAACGGGGTAAATATCCGCCTGAGACTGAATCGTAGCAGTGCCGCTTTCCATTTGATAGGTACTACTGCTTGCAAAACTGTCATCGAGGAAGCCAGGCTCTACGTACGACGCGTGGAAGTGTTACCTAAAGTGGGAAACGACATCAGTCAGACGTTGAGCAGAACGACCGCTAAGAATCCGATCCGACGCGTGGAAGTGAAAACCTTCACCATTCCCAAGGGACAGCGATCCATGATCGAAGATCATCTGTTCCAAGGACAGCTACCCAAACGTTTAATCCTTGGTATGGTCGAGAATTTAACCTTCAACGGAATTTTGGGTAAAAATCCTTTCAACTTTAAACACTTTGACGTGTCCAAGATCGAAGTCAGTCGCGATGGCAAGACCTTGTGTACCAGACCTTTCGAACCTAACGTTGACAAGAAGAATTACTTGAGATCGTACTTGTCCCTGTACGAAGCCACGGGACAGTTAGGAACCAACACCAGTCACGGCATTACGTACGAGGATTATGAAGGAGGCTATGCTTTGTGGGCTTTCGATTTCACTCCAGACCAAGGCAGCGACGAGGGACATTTCCACCCTATAAAATCCGGCCAGATTCGTGTGGAACTTCAATTTACTAATGCTCTACCAGAGACGGTGAACGTCCTCCTGTATGCAGAATTCGATAATACCATAGAAATCAACAGTTTGAGAGAAGTTATTTTAGATTACTAGAAGCCATGGAAGACTGTTATCCCTCTTTACCTAGTGGAGAAACTTTGGACATGGAATGTGAGGAGACTGTGGAAGAAGAAGTGATCATGATGAAGTCGAGATGGCCAGAACAAGAAGCCCATTTAGTCTGCTGTTTTGCCAAACACTTGGTCGAAAAAATGACGGAATTGATCAAGAAAAATTGCTATGGATGTCAAAACGATCATCCCAGTCAAACTCAATACGATAAATGCCTGATGCTGAGCCAAGAAGAAAAATTGGACGAGTATCTGGACGAAGCTCGGAGTCTCATCTCGGACGAAGACGTGTTGCACCAGTGGTATAAAGACTTGCGTGAACATTCTTGTCCACCATTAACCACTCAAGAGATCCATCGTATCGAAGCTCTCCTGAATCAGAGTGAGGAGATGAAACGAAGAAACGGTTATTTGTCAGACATTTTCAAGCAAAAAGTCAGGATCGAATTATTATTACCTGTGAAGAAGAAAAAAACAACACACAAAATATGGATACCTGGGAACTTTATTACCTTTTAAACCACAGTTCGTAAACGGCTTCTTGGAATCCTGTCGTCTGTGCTAAAGATGAACTCCCTCATCGCAAACCTCAAGACCATCAAGCTTACGTAATCAACACGGACGATAGTCATCTCCCAGGAACCCACTGGGTAGCCGTTTACTTTCCTCAAGAAGGATGTGTGGAATATTTCGATTCGTACGGATTGCCCCCTTTGGAAGACGATATCATTGACTTTATGAGAAGAAATGCTCAAACCACCCGATTCAATAATGTGAAATTACAAGGCACAGATTCCTTGGTGTGTGGATAGTACTGTGTGTATTTTCTGCATCATCGCAGCCTGGGCTATTCCTTAGAACATTTAGTGACTCATTTTGATCCTCGTTCTTCTTCTAGAAATGATGTGAAAGTAGATCGATGGTTTTGTGACCATTATGCTTATCTTTTGTCTCAAGCTAGGAAACGTAGTGTCCATCAATGGCCTAATGATTTCCAACAGTGGAAATCACAATTTCATTCACAAAGTTGTCAGCCCTGTTTAAAGTAGACTATAAATTGAGAAAAATGTTTGTGACTTGAAAAAATTGTTTGATGTTATCATGTTGGATTATTGTTTAAAATATGTTAGAGTTGTTGTTTAGTGTTAAGTGATTATTGAATAAAAAATGTTGTGTTTTGAAAAAAAATGCCTTTGTCTTTTGTTTAGCTATAAGAATGTTTGATTGATGCTCTTTAATTTCTTACTATCCCTCTCATGACACTCATTGAACGTTGCGACTCGAAAACCGTGTGGGGGATGTTTTCCTTCACGTCCGCGCTTTGACTTTAAGAACCGGGGTTGTTTCCAGTCTAACCATCCATTGTCGACTCATCCTCCTACGAAGATGTACTCCAGACTAGCTAAGCTCAACGAAGCCTACGTGAATTTGCATAGGGTCAGACACAGTCTGATACCGAAGCCAGAAGAGATAGAGAATGTGAGAATGTTAAAAGTCACTGAAGACACACTCAAATGGATCAAAGAGAACAAAATACCCCAAGCGGTAATAACAAGTGACTCGCTAAGCGTCATAAACTCAATACTTAATAACAACACCAAATCAAGAGAAAACTATCTTAGGCAAACCAATTTATTGTTAAAAATACTGAACAATAATAACTTACAAGTAGAATTTATGTGGATACCATCCCATATTAACATACCAGGTAACGATATGGCAGATATAACAGCTAAACAAAAACTAAACGAAACCACTCACATCAACCTAGATTATAGCATATGCGAACTCAATAGCATATCTAAAACCCTCATTGATAATAAATGGCAGGAATTATGGAACACAAGCACTCAAGGCAGGAAACTAAAAACCATCATTAAAGAAGTATGTAGAAATAGGAAACCACCCAAAACAAAAGACAGTGAACAAAAATTCATAAATAGAATACTCACGGGCAAAACCAAGCTGGCTAACAGCTTCGGACAGTACATAGGACCACAACCACATAACCCTAACTGCTACCACTGCAGGGTCCCAGAAGACATAGAGCATATTTTTAACAACTGCCATACACTTGAAAAAGAAAGGGCTAAGTTTAAAGTTAAACAGCATAAAATTGGATCCCCTACAACATACCCAGAATTCTTGATAAACACAAACCCCAATATTAATCTAACATTCAAAAATATCATAAGTTTTATACACGAATCCAATCTACTCAAAAAAATCTAAGAAAGTAAATCAAAGACCAGTTAAAAATATAACAAATCACTGTTTGGGAATTATGACGGCCGGCTCGGTCTCGTGGGTTCACAGACTGACATAGCCGTTCATAGCCCGAATAATAAAAACCAGTTAAGGACGAATATTACAAAATCACTGTTTGGGAATTATGACGGCCTGCTAGGTCTCGTAGGTTCACAAACTGACACAGCCGTTCATACCCCGAATAATAAAAACCAATTAAGGCCACAAAAAATTAAAATAGGAAAATAGGAATTAATTAAAACAGGACTCCATAATAACATACAAACAACCATAAAACAAGTTTTCATTCCAAACCAATAAGATAGGGAATCAAAATAAATAAGGAATTCATGAATAAAGAAAAGAAAAAAAAAAAAAAAAAAAAAAAAAAATAATACTCCTAACCGTCTCCTTGTCTCTTAAACAACATCTGGCTGAACTTTTAAATCAAGCTTCCACAGCTATTTCTACTAACATACTCAGCCAAATCCAGGCAATGTTGGCAGACGACACTGAAGAATTTGAAACTTCCACGCTGGCAGCGGCCCTGGAAGTATCATCATCCAGCGGCGATGAAGCTGATGAACCTGCACCTAAACAGAGTGAAAAAAAGGAAGGCTCTGTCTACCGGAATATCGGACTGGGAAAGGCAATTGATGATATCAAAAAGCGGGCCACTTCGTCAATGCCACAAGACCGGGTGTCCTAATGTGACGTCATCGCTGCCGACCAATCGTGGCGGGAGTCACATACTGCTTGGTTTGACACCTGGGGCATTTCAATCCAACTAAGAAACACGAGTGTGTGGTGTGACTATTCCCACTCATGTCTATTAGCCTTTCAGTCAGGTTGTTAAGGACTGGTTAGTCCTACACCTGAGTGGCTAAATTAAAAAGTACTCTTTGAGTACATAAAAGCCTGGGGGATGAGGCTCCTTTTCCTTCCCCCAGGAGTAATTAAAAATCACGCAGTGCGTGAATAAAAAAGTGGTACATGTTCAAAAGAACGAAAACCACTATAATCCAACTAACTAACTAACTAGCTCTTCAGAGAAGAAGTGAACAGGGAGAAAGAAGAATGGACAGAGAAGTACAGACTTCAGAGACAGCAGCAACAGCAACAACAACAACAACAACAGCAGCATCAGCAGCAACCTGAACCTGACAGAGGCTTTGTCGATTGTCGTATCGACACCAAAGAGTTCTTCTTCTCCTTCCGAAGAAGCAGACCTATCGCCAGAAAGTCTATCCTCAGAGGACATCGCATTCTTAGAAACTAAAAAAAGATTGCCATAGCAAACAAAAAAACAAAAAAATAGCCCTTTTCAGGGCTACCCCAATACTCTAGAAAAGAAATAACCATCAATTTGCCAATGTGTGTGTATAGGTAGATTAGTGTGAATATAAACACTAACTCTTTTTTTAATAGTAAGAGTGTATGTGTTTGTGTAAAAAATTGTGTGTTTGTAAGTGCTCATGTAAGTTGGTATGGATAGTAGATTAATATGATGTTTGGTTTTTTTTGGCTGTTTGAGGTGTGGGGAGAGTAGATTTGGGGTTGGATTGGATTGCTTTGCGTATGTGGATAGTGTATTGAAGTGATTAATGAAAAATTTTTTAGAATAGGAATGGGTAGCATAAAAAAGTGAGTGAGTGTTTCTTTTAGGTCCGCGCGTTGTTTCTTTGGTCATGATCTAGGTAAGATCAATTTTATGTTTTTAGGGGGATGTTTTCCTTCACGTCCGCGCTTTCACTATAAATTGAAACTCGCTGGACAGTCTAGCTACCCTGTTCATTCGTTGACAAAACAATGAATACCAGAATTGTGAAACTGCTAGAACTCCAGATACACCTGGAATATGCCAGGCGCATACTAAATGAACTGGCCGCGGAGGCCATTGTCGAAGAAGCAAGAATGAAAGAGGAGGAGGAAAGAAGAAGAAAAGAAGTAGAGGAGGAGAGAAGAAACAAAGAAGAGGAGAGAGGAAATTTCAGAATCCCAGAGACAGAAAATTGGGATTCTGAAGCCACATATCCCGCCTCTGCACTCACAAGAAGAAAGGCGAAAGGAGACTGGGGAAGAAGACGCGTGTGTGGCGCCAGGCCAGGAAGGTGCCATCATTAGATAGGTGCATCTGGAGTTAAAAAAAAACCAACAGCCCTTTTCAGGGCTACCCAATACTCTAGAAAAGAAATAACCATCAATTTGCCAATGTGTGTAGGTAGAGTAGTGTGAATATAAACGCTGACTCTTCTTTTCATAGTGTGAGGATATGTGTTTGTGTGTTAGTGTTTGTAAGAGCTCAGGTATGTTTGTGTGAATAGTAGATTATGGGTTTCTTAGCGTATGTGGAGAGTATAGTTTGGGTTTTATTATATGAAATAAGAAAGTATAGTTTGGGTTTTATTATATGAAATGAAAAAGTAGGGGATGTTTTCCTTCACGTCCGCGCGTTGTTTGGTCATGATCTAGGTAAGATCATTTTTTATGTCTTAGGGGGATGTTTTCCATCACGTCCGCGCTTTTCGTATAAGAACCAACAGTATTCGTCGTTCAAACCATTCTACAGAGAAGATGGCTTCAAACCACCTCGATAAATTGCAAACATTGCAAGACGTCCTTGACAATTTGGGCATGATGGAACAAATGCTAGTGTGACTCAATGAAGACCACTACTCTTATAGTCCGCATAGAGTAAAAATGGAGATTAACAACTTAAGAAAGGTAAAGGACATGATAAGTGGTGTGATGAAAGAAATAAAGGAGGAGAAGGAGGATGAAGAGGAAAGGATAAGGATAAGAGCATGGAATGAAAAAATTGAAAAAGAAGAAGAAAATGAGAAGAGGAAGAAAGAAGAGGAGGAGAAGAAAGAAGAGGAGGAGAAAAAAAAAGAAGAGAAATAGTGTAGGAGAGAAAATAAGAAGTTGGTGGAGAAAAAGAAGAAATTAGAAGCAGAAGAAGAAAAACCAAAGGCCCTTTTCAGGGCCACCCATATTTCTCGACAAGAGAATGACTTTTCAATTGCCTACCCCTTTTCTAAATTTAAAAAAAAACAAAATCCCATGTTCAATTCCCCTTGTCCCTAAATAATAGACCCACACTTTATTCCCCCCATGTTGAATTCCCCTTGAGGCTATAGTGACCCAAGACTATTTCCCATCTTAAATTCCCCTTGAGACTATATTGACCCACGATTTTTCTCCATGTTAAATTTCCATTGAGGCTATAGTGACCCAGGGGTCTCTGTAATGATAATTCCCATTGAGGCTATAGTGCCCCACTTCACTACTTATACAACACCGATAGTAAGTTCTGAAACGATTGAGACAATGCGTGCGGAAACAATGCTTGTGCTGCCTTAAATCTGTTTATCGGTGCAACAAGTGGCTGAAAATACAGTCCAAAGTGTTACCTCGACGATTATCGTTTCATCCACAAAACCAGATTTCAGTGTGACTTTTCTGCACCTGTCACCGCAGGGGAATCACGCAGACTTGAGATCACACTAGAATCACTGCGAGTGTACGACAGTTGGCCTAATGTCCGATCTCAACAATTTGGTTGTCTGCCAGCCTAAAACACATTTATGTTTTTACCAGATCATGATTGAGACGTTTCCTGGTATACCATTGAACTTCCTGCCGGCGTATACGACATAGAATCGATCAATGAAGAAATTCGACTTAGAATTCGGTGTTGACTTGCAAAAACTAAAATTTATACATGTGCCAAACATACAGTCACATTAACCCGCAAGAAAAAAGTCAATAATGCAGTTTGGCGTGGTGCAGCTGCTGCTGATGGTAGAGTTGTATTTGTGCCATTAACATTGTGGATGACCGTCTTATATCCTTCACTTTCTATAGAATCACGTTTATTATCATTATGCAGTCGGGAACCACATCAACGTTGTCCTTTCTCGACATACCACAGGCGCTTACCTAACTGCTATTGCTGGGCAATTTACTTGGCAAATAAATACCCATCATGGTCTTACTGCGCAAAACATATGTTTGTGGCGTTTCAACTTACAGATCGAGACAATGTCCAAACTCAGCAAAATGAGATTTGACGACTTAGAAGTGACAGAGGTTTCGATGCAGTTAAACGGTCATCAAGAACCTTCTGAAGAAATTCGGCCTAACTTTACAACCAATCACACTGCTAGTGCATATCTTAATCTGTGGTCGTATACGGTCCGGCCTCAAAACATTGACACTAGTTTGCAGATTTCTCTACATGACTTCCTGACCCTATACTTAAGTTATTTCTGTTCACTGGAGCACCGGGAGTTGTTCACGCAATTCATTGTCGACATGCATTTTTATACACGTGTAGGTGACGCTGGTGGTGGTTATTGACGTTATGATGTGATACTTTCTGACAAGACTGTTGTTGAAGTGTGCTGATAGCCGAATGAGAATGATCGTTGCACCTGTGGAAAATTCATAATTAAACCTCTTTCATATTTGAATAATAATGTCCTACCACGAAGTGAGAGTGGGCCTTAAAAATCAATTTGCGAAAATAAAACACGCAATCAAAAACAATTGTGAGGTAACTTTGAAAGTTTCTCCGGCAATATTAACCAGAAATGTCCCCGTGTGGTTGACCTAAAGAGCTTAATGAGGCCAATCACAAAAACACTTCAGTGACATTAAAAGTATCTAAGTCAGTAGTGACACAAATGCAAAAGACCCGTGGAATATTTCCATTCCTTTCAACGATTCTAGCATTGTTTGCAGCAGGTTCTAGTGGTTGCAAAAGCTTCAGCGTTAGGAGCTGTCGAAACTGTTTCAGGAATGGCATTGAAAAATGCGGTCGGTGGACGCATAACATCTCGCGGCCGTATAAAAAAAGGAAGAGGTCTTCGTTTACCAGGCACTTTTCGTCGAATACACTAGGGCAGAGGTATTTGATTACCGGTCACAGAAGATCACGCCGTTGATCCGTCCGTTGACCAATCTTGATATACTTGCGATGGCAAAATAGATCAAACATTGTCGTGATGTTTTTATGCGAGATGAACTTGCAGCGATGGTGCTGCACACGAGAAACTGGCATCATCAATCTGGATTCAACAGCAGTCCCTGGCACTCATTGGGCACTAAATGTGTAGCATACCTGGTAACACCTCAACATATTTTGTATTTTTACTCGCATGGCCTTTGTACCGCCAATTGAAGTTGTTAATTATTTATCGCGAGGCACTGGTACAAACTCATTTGAATGGTCCCATATGTGGTCATCTTGTGAATGCAGCGTTGCATGCAGCGTTCACCAACCACGCAAGCACTAATTTATTTCACATTAAAGTAAGTTTGATATTATACAAGAATGTCTTTTAACATTTACAAACGTTACTCTGCTGGAAGACACGGTGTCGATGCAGATCTGAGCCGATTTGCCACCAAAACGGATTTGTCTGAGTTTCCTAGGCGTGTTGTTGTTGCTGTCCATCGAGGTGAACTTGTGATTTTTGAAGATCACACTCGCAAACTGAAAACGTCAGACGCAGGCATTAATGATATTAGTATCGAGCTCAAATTCGACCTTGTGGTAAAGAATCTGGTTGAGCTCACTGATAACGGTGGAATCAGGGAAAGCGGGTGTCGGTTGCAATTATTACAACTATGTTGATACAGCCAATACCGCAACAAGACACTATATGCAACAAGACATGGCACACGTACCAGCACCACCATGTGTATTAATTTTATGGGGAACATCTAATATCAACCAAAGAAGGATTTGACAAATATGGTGGTATGGCGAACGGTTGACTTTTCCTCACTGTCGGAGATCTATTTGAGACATGTAAACTTAAGATCTTAAACGTACGTGAGTCCGTATCGTACTTGTTTATTTTACATGGATCTAAATGTATTTGTGTGCATCGACAATAGTAATAAATGATTCAGTGCAACGTAAATTAATAGCACGTCTTGTAGAACAAAATACTAAAGAAAGTTTCATATATATGGTATCAGTACCATTAGTCGCCAGAGATGAAGTTCAGTTCGAAGGACTCAATATTTATCCGTAATAGGGGACTTTACTTGGTGTTTGTGTTTAAGCTTAGATTTATCATCGTATACACATAATGGAATCTGATCGTGGTGATAAGGTTGCGAAAATTACAGACGGGGTGTTAGACTAACTGGTAGCGGATGCTAACATCGATAACAACTGGTCCAAAACTGGTGCTACCAAACCCTCGTATGAACTGTCATATAATTTTGTTAAGGGCCAAGTACAAATTGCCATTTGGAATCAGCCTGATGTACTACTACCAACTCGAAGCCAGCTTGGTTTTACAAGTTTAGGTTCTAATAAACAGTAACACAGAAAGAGTGAAAAAAAACAAGCTTTGTAAAATTTAACGAATAATTTATTTCCCTGGAAAAACAATGTAAAAAATGAAAAAATAAGAATTTACTGTTTTAAGAATCAGATCCAAAAATAATCCAAGAATAATCCACGAATAAATTTTCAGAAGTCCTAGTAATGAAATGTTCTAATGAATTCAAGTTTGAGTCCTGATGAAAATCCAAGATGGATGGCAATGACGTATGTTGTATCCTGTACTGTGTTGAAGTCTACAGTTCCTTGTATAAACACAAGAAATAACTCTCCAGTGTTTGAAATCCGAAAAAAATTTTGATAAACTGTCTTTGTCCTAGAATTCTGTATGAGCACATCAAATATTTCCAGAGAAAAGAATTTGTTTAAATCTAAATGATCTGAAGAAAATTATAACTCGAAATCTCGAAAACTGGTTACAACAGAAGAAATTGACATCAGTGTAAAAAGCTCAAAACTGAGAAATGTCTCTAAAACAAAGGCTATATCGTATTCCAAAACGCAGTTTCGAAAATACCCAAGTTGCGAAATCGAGGAGGTCACGTGATCGTGTTTATATCACGTACGTCCAACATGACCCTGACGAAAACCAATCATTTTACTCTAAGATTAAAATTAAAAAAGTTGTTTACATCTTAAATTACGTATTCCTATCATGACCTTGACAACAACCAGTCATTTAAAAATACAAATAGAACATTTTTACGTGGCTGCTACCAACACCGAATCAAGGTCAGGATGTAGGCCAACATTTGGTGTTTACGAAAGAATGACTCAAGTCAACTGATTTTCTGAAAAAAATATCATCTCCAGTGAATAAATTCGCATTACAATAGCATGTAATGACAAATTTAAAAAAAAATAAAACTGATAAACAAACAATTAAATTAAAATAAACATATGCTAAATCAGATACATGTAACATTGGAATCATCTCCCAAACAAACGCCCAAACGTTGACTACAGCAGCAAAAGTAAAACCTCTTCGTGATTGTTTCTACAATGGCGAAATAGTATCCACCAATGTACCCACCAAGGTTATGGTCAGCAATTAATATTTTACACCAACATAGTCTCAGCTGAGACTAAAACGATCTCGACTGTTATTCAACAAGATCGCACTTGTTTGGGTAACAGTTATTTGGCAAAGACGATCGTTAGATGCAAAAGGTGCAGGCATAATCGGTGTGTATTTTAACGAGAGGGTTGCCAGACTACTAAAACACACAATCGCTGGAGACGCAAGTTTTCCCGAGGCAGAGGTATTTTATAATTGCACGACAATTGTGCCAGTATAAAATAATAATTGGCTAGAAGTGCGTCTCTATTGCGCATGCGCATGATGATGAGACCGGACATGGTCTGCCTGTAGTGTAATTCAATTACGCGACATGTATTATTAATAGAAGAGATATTACGGACTCTCGGTCTTACCGATGTGAAATAGTATTCGAAGCGGAACAACAGCTGCGAAATTAAATTACTTAGAGAACCGCGCTGATGGTGAAACACAAACGCGCGTGTTTGGTCATATATTCTATCTGCGGATTTGCTGGGACAGCAACATTATTCAGCTTAGTGTGGCTGGAATCACGGCAAAATCAAACATTGTAGGTGCACCAATCGGTATTATTGTCGGGGCTATGGCGATCGTAACCGGTGTCTCTAGTGGTGCTAGTAAAACATTTCAATGCGACTGCATTCACGAAAGTCAAATAAAAACAATCTTCATACACGATACTGGTCATCGGTCGAAAAACAAATTACCTGGCAGTGTTTTAATTGATCGCTACCATAGGCTTGCCTGAATAAGTATATCCCTCTGCGGGATGTTCGATTCCTCAATCACTACGAAATGAAGTAGTGTGAAAGGCTGGTGTTTTGTCCCCACTGGCCCTCCTTGCGTTCATTTCCATCCGGACGTGACTCGACCCGTCATGACTGGATCACCTGAAGTCATGTGTGTGCTTGCACCCCCTTGGGGAAAATTAAAAGTGATGAACAGGAAACGTTCGCGTGGGAGGACAACTATGTCATAGTGCTAGAGAAGATGACGTGTGTCAGTGGAGGCAAAGTGCAATAAAAAAAGGCGAAAACGGACGTTTCACTCTACTAGAGGAGAGAATCCGGAGAAATAAAATTTTTGGAAAATCGAGTGGGAAAATAGCAATGCATTTTCCCGACCAGTAACAGTTACAGAGTTGTTACACACAGCTAAGTACCTCTGTATGCGTGGGTTCGAGTCTAGGATTCGGCTAATGTGGGTATGTGAGAAAGCTTGCCAGAAGCTTCTCGTGGGTCGGTGGTTCTTCCCGGGTTTTTTTTTCGGGTTCTTCCTCCACCATTAATACTGGCCGCCATGCATAGCCTATCGTGTGCTGAAAAATGGCGTTAAACCCAACAACAAAAACAACAACAACACAGCTAAGTGGGAAAAAAAAGAAATAGAAACAATCGATGTGAAGACTCGTATTACAAATTACATATTACAAAACACCTCACAACGGAAACATTTAATTGACAGTTTAAATATAGATACTTAATTTTACTTTTTCATCGAAACAGCGCCCCCCAAATTTTGCTGGTTTAAGGCAAAATAAAATCTAATGCCTATTATTCTACAAAAGTAACAATACAAAGATGTGAGGAATTTTCGCCGAATCCAAGCAACCTTTCACGGCGCATCCACGAGTCATTTTTCTTTTTATTAACAAAACACCACGCAAAAAGAGTTAATTCAATAAATACAATCCTGCAACAACAATCGCTGTAACGTTTTTAAGTTAGAAGTCATTTATCACTACCGAATGCAATACACATCTGGCAATACACACGCGATTCAAACTAAATCATAACTTACAAAAATTCAAATATAAATTTTTTAAAAATCGTCCTTAATTGAAATTAACGACATCTGCAGGCGTTTACGAAAATATACTACCCCGTACCCCTTCCCATAAATCTGATTACTAGTGGTTGTCTGACAGGTTTCAAGACAGACTTATGTTTTAACTCATTTGTGCCCAGCCGATATTAGTCATCGATATTAGGATCCTTCTCACTCGCTTGAAGTTGAGGCGTGGGGATACGCCGATGGATAGAGTAGCAGTTTGTTCATGAATCACACGCTGGCAGCAGAAATGAGCTTGCAAATTCTTGTTCCACGGGTGCTTTATGTAATGTTCTGAAAGGCTGCGATTCGAGAGTAAGAAATTGCAAGCACACAGTTATGGTCATTTTTTTATTAAAAAAATATCAGTTGTTTTGGTGCCCTAAAACATCTGGTGCCCGGAGCAACCACCCCACCTCCCACCCCCAAGGACGCTACTGCCTATGTGCATTTTTTAATCATTGCACAAGTTAACATTCCTAAATGCATCCCTCCTACTCTAAAGTTTGAACTTGGCAGATTTCATTTGCTAAAACAATATTAAGTATCATGTCGGTAAAACATTTAACATCCCAAAGAATAAGTGCATCCGAATGAAAGTTTCAAGTGTGCCATTAACATGAAGCAAGTTGCAATAAAATTTGGCGACTTAATAGATGGTTGAAAATTAATGACCGCGGGTCAGGTAAGTTGCACAAACTGTTCATGGGAACTAATCTACGAATGCGGCCTGTCGTATCCCATCAACGACGTAGAATTTGGTAAATATATTACTTTCAAATGAGGCAATTTGAATGCTTCTTTCTACGGTAATATATTTTTTAAATGAATACTTCCTCTCTCGGTACAAAAATTAGTAGTAGTTTCAGCATAGCTGTATCCCACGTTTTCTTATATTTGTGTTTGCTAGTTGTTGCTGTAACGTCTATATTTAACAATGACGATAAGTTATCAGAGAAATTGAAAATAAATAATTTTTCAAAGTATTGAACACTCCCTTTTCCTCCTCCAAGTAGTACACATAGATGGCTTTTAACATCTCTTTCTCTCTCTCTCTCTCTCTCTCTCATACACTCTCTCTCTCTCTCTCTCTCTCTCTCTCACAAGCACACACACAAGCACACACACAAAATATACATGAAACAGTTCAATACCTATATACACTTGAAAGTGCATCTGCTATTTTATTTTCCTTTCCCTTTTCTAAGCAAACAGTTTTTCAAGTACCAATGTCATTAAGTCTATATATATATATATATATATATATATATATATATATATATATATATATATATATATATATATATATAATCCGATCTCCAATAATATGCAACATTTCCGGTCTTTTTTCTGGCGAAATATTGATAATTAATCATAAAATTCGATTTCCTGATTCGAAAGGCAACCTGTTTGAACGGTGGTCTTGCTCGATGAGAATAAAAATCAACTTAAAGCTTGGGATTAGTTTGTATGTCCGTTGATTTTATGTCCATGTGCATCCATATGAAACAGTGGTCATAACAATATTTTTCTCTGTAGTGATAGTTCTAATCATTTGTTTGGATGAATTGTAATAATTCAAAGAATTTTACAAAAAATGAAAATAAAACAAAAAATTATTTAATATTGGTTAAAAGAAAACTTAAACAAAAGCTAATAATTAATGCAATGTTTCCTGCTCATTTATTTTATTACTTATCAAGTCGTCTATTTATACCGTTATGAATAACGGATCATGACGCGCGTGCATTTGTTAATTCTGTCGAGTTTTTGTGGTTTACAAAAGGGGACTATCCGTATTTGCGTGCAGACAGGAAATATTTTAAGAAATTTACGATAAGTATGCATTACTTAAAAAACTTTATGAATTTCCCGTTTTATATTTATCATAGTAACCACTTATACTGTTTGAACTGACATCGTAAATTGGAACATAAGTTTATTTGGGAAAACCAGCATCCTTTAAGACGTGGAGTTCTTACCTGAGGATTAATGCCATTAAACAATAAATAATTATGAGTAAGCATACAATAAAAAAATAGTATAAAGTTTCGAATTAGTACGTAAGCGATTTAATGTTGTTCAACGTCGACAGGGAACATGATATGGTCAATAAACTACATAGTCCGAAAGAAATATGACGAGCGCGTGTATATAGAAATCTGGTAATTCAGAAAAAAAAATTGATCTGGAAAGATACTCAGCATAAATTTCGGTATAAACGAGGCTACAATATATATATATATATATATATATATATATATATATATATATATATATATATATATATATATATATATATATATATATAATATATATATATATATATATATATTGATGATTCTGGTCACAGATGATTCCTCCACATCGAGTCTATCTGATCTTTGGGCAGTTCTTTTATTATTTTTATTTTTTTTTTGGGGGGGGTGTCATATTGTGCCCATGAAATCACAGTTGAGATGGTTTGGCTACGTCACCATATTGTCACAAGAGCGACTACCAAAGACCTTCTGCAGCGAATTGAGGGAGAGAAAACGATCTTAGGTTGATGTGAATAAACACTTCAAAGATGCCCTCAAGTAATCTTTGAAATATCTCAATACTGACCTTGGGTATTACAAGGACCTCACATAGGCTCGCTAAACATGTGCCACAGACAATTCAGTGTACGAACTGGCCTATCACTTCCTCACAGAAACTAAACCAGTCAGTGATGTGAACAACTTCGAACAAGTCACTGACCATTTTAACTTAGGATTTCCCCTTGTTGCTTATGCAATAGGCATACCATTTTATAAAGTAAATGTTTGTAACAGGCATAATATTTTACAGACTAAATGTAGTTAAGCGTTATTGGAAATGCGAATTGGTTGAAGGGGTGGGTGGGTGTGGTATGGTCAGATATCACGTACTCAGTTCAAAATTATATATTATTAACTTAAAATCTGTCATTTAAATATTTAGGAAAAATCTGATTTGGGGAAAATGTATTTATCTGAGCTAAAACAGGCAATATGATATTGTATTTTACATGTAATAGATCACGGCATTGAGATAGTATTAAGTAATTGCATAATAACTATCTTGTTGTATGAAGACTAATCAAGATACAACGTGCTTTACATTTATTGTCTATATTGGGCCTTGCGTACAATGCACGCGGCAAACATCGCGATACCAGGCAATGGGGGCTGCCAAATTGGTCTTCTTCTAGTCAACCAGGTCCCTTGACTGACAATCATATCATACGCG
Organism: Sinohyriopsis cumingii; assembly: GCA_028554795.2. Classification (NCBI taxonomy): domain Eukaryota; kingdom Metazoa; phylum Mollusca; class Bivalvia; order Unionida; family Unionidae; genus Sinohyriopsis; species Sinohyriopsis cumingii. The sequence continues at coordinate 1,452,469 of JAPYKE020000047.1, forward strand.
TACATTTAGCCAGATAGCTATCATACCTTAAATATTGAAAGTACATTAATTGACAGTATCGATATTAGCAAAGAGAATTGCAAAATATTATTGAAATACATATCATAAAATGACTGATTAGATTGTTTACATTTTACTTCTGTTTATCACAACTTTCACGACATGTGCTTCTGTATTAATCCACCAAAGTTTATATCTTCAGGTATCATCATTCATTCGTTCTTAATACCCGTATTATGATAAGGAAAAATACTTGCCGTTAACTACTTATCTTAAATAAACCATTCATGTATGCATAAGTGGGATGTATAATAATGTATAATGAATTTGTTTGCAAATATGAGGACTATTCTAGATTTGGCATGCGTTTCCGCAAGAGTGTGAGAAAACACTCCCCGCAAGTGTCAATAAAATTATGAAAAAGACGAATTTCAACATAGTTCCAAAAAGATCGGATAGGATATATCAGCAGATGCATACTTTTCAAAAAGGGTACTTAGGTCAGTTATGGTGGCTATCACGATTGTCAGCAATCGTTAAGGTTAAACGAAGTATAGCGCAACATGCACAAGGACAGTGCATATGATATGTATTCATGTAAATATCGATATGATTTTCTACATGGGATTGTACGGTGTTTCGAATGGGCCACGTATAGGAAAATAGTTTACGATTATATAAAATAATTTACGATTATATAAAATAGTTTACAATTATATGCACAATTGCGTATGTACATATTAGTGGCGATTTATTTATATTTTTATGTATTTGTGATAACTACTTATTTTTGGGCTGGGGGTTGTATGTCATTTCATTTACTGGAAATAAATTAGCTGTTATCGTTGTACAGCATAGTCATTGTCAGAGACATGGGTGCTTTATAAACCAGGATACAATGAGGCAGCTTAATGTGGCTGGTGGCTACATCAGAGAAAATATTATACCAAAATCTTGGATTTCGTACATTTTGCTATGAACCAATAAGGACGCCAAGAATGTAGTTAGATATTTAAGCTTAAAATTTATTAATTAATAAAGTTTAGAAAACATATTTACCAGATGTGGTGCAATAGATAGTTCAACATGTACAGAAAGACATGAGACGAGAATATGAATATTCTAGACCCTTGATTTTGTGGATCATCATAATATTTTGGATTCAAATTGTGTAATTATTATTATTATTATTACCAAAATGCTGGGAGAATTCTGTTATTGTCTTCATCATAAAATACTTCTTATGACCAATACAGGCCTTACTACCTATTTTCAGGAACTACTGCCAAGGTTGATCAAGACTGAATAGAATCTATTTTATTTGCAAAACGTTTGTGCAGAAAAAGTGTTGATGTTCAATTTCTAAGTTTTATTCAAAATCCTAATCTCCTTTCCACTAATAGATTATTCATAAGTGTCAGTGGCATTTCATTTTTTCACCAGATACAGACTTCGTATTGCTGTAACTGCATCAAAGTCTGTGGACAACAAGGTATTACATTTTTTCAAAATATAAGTCATTCTTTCACACACTTACTTCTAAATGGTGCACGAAACTTAACTAAAAGAAATGGGACATCATCACTATTACGATAATTTGAAACCATTTCTTCACAATCAGACTAGCACCCCTCACCCTCCTGTACTGAATTTGGTATTACCAATAGCCTGAAACTATTACTGTGTTACGTTTTATTGAAAGTGTAAATACCCCATGAGGAACACCATTCTTTTACCTCTATTACTCACCACTAAAGACTAAACTCTGGACATAATTGGTCAAGTCCTCAGTCATCCATAAAAAACAAGAGACACTGATTGGTTGGTTTTTAGCAGAGACATATATATATACCATGACGTTGTGTAGAGACAGGCTAGTTCTGCCCATGCTTAATCACACGAGACCTGATCATATACAGAACCACTGACATATCATTGGAAGCGAAGAAAATTGACATGGTATGTAGTTGGTAAATGCGTTAAGTTGTTTATTTACATTATTTAGGTCCATGGCTGCTGTTCTCTTAGAATATGATTTCATATTTTGTTATAATGGTAGGACTCGCAACACTTTAAGGGCTATTGGTAATTCACAATTCAGTAGAGGTTTTACAACATGGTAGCAGCGTGCAATCAGGTGTGAAAATCGCTGGAGAAAACAGCCGCTTTTGATGTGATTTAGATTGCATTTTGTATATTTCGAATGCGTATGGTTTTTGTGCGAAACAAGACTGTAGGAAACTTTAAAATTTTGAACGATATCGTTTAGGTTTGCTATCTTTTGAGTAGTTTATTTATTTCGAGCTCTACTGTATTCATGGAACTGGATCTAGATCGAATGCTATCTTTGAGTACAAGCAGCACGGACTCCCCTGACTGGGCAAGTGTGCATACATGTACCTGTGTGTGTGTCTCGCTATTTTTAGATTAACGTTGTGATCATTGGAATGTAATGTAATGTCCAGTCTTAAGGTATTTAAATTTTCACTAAATTTAGTTGAGATGTGTTGAATTTATTTAGTATTTATTTAGTTTCAACAATGTATCAAGTATTTGTTCAAACTTTAAAATAATGACATCACTTCCCCAGTTGTATGCTAAATTAACCATCAAATTATCTCGGTCTCCAGAAACTTGCAAGCTGAATCTCGTCTATTGTTTTCTCTTTCACACTATTCTTATTTTCTCTATCTCCTTCTATACACAATTGCAGTAACACGGTGTTGTACAATCAGACTATTACATGATTTTAAAATATCTTAACAGAGAACAGTTGCCACGTAATAAAATTCCCAATAATAATGGATAACTCCATAACGAGGTATAGAATCTCCATTGATATTCAACAATCGTTTGATAAAATGGGAAAACATTATGTTCCCCAAAATCAAGCGTCTGGAATATTCATATTCTCTGCTCAAATGTCTTTATGTACATACTAAACTATATATTGTTCCAAAATTGGTAATTCGGTTTTCTAAACTTCAATAATGAATTCTGAGTTTAAATCTCTAGCCACTTTCTTGGTATTCTAATGGGATCCACTTCAAATGTACGAAATCTTAGACTTTGGTCTAATATTTTCGCTTTATGCAGACCACCAGCCACATTAATCTGCCTCGTTGTATTCTGGCTTCTAAAGCACCAATGTCTCTGCAAATGACGACACCCAACAGCGATAAAAACAAAAACTAAGTTATTCAGTCTCTTTCAAATTTTCTACAAAAACAGAATAAATAACTAGTTGTCACAAATGCACAAACGTCACTAAATCACCACATATATATGTACATACATAATTGTACATATACGTATAAAACTATCTTCCTATACGTGGCCCATGCGACTCACCGTACAGTCCAATAAAGAAAAGCACATGGATATGTACATCATTACATCTCATATTCACCGTCCTTAAACACGTTGCGCTATATTTCATTTAACCTTAACGATTAGTGACACTCGTAACAGCCACCAGAACTGTACCATCTTGTAAACTATGCAACTGCTAATATATTTTACCGAATATGTTTGTAAATCTTTTTAAATTCCTTTTCACAATTTTATAGACACTCCTGTTTTGCTGGAAGTTTCTCACAATCTAGCGGAAACACATACCACATCTTGAATAGTTCTCATATTTGCAAACTAATTCATTATACATCATTAAACATGCCATTTATGCATGCATAAAAGGTATATTTAAGAAAGTTAACGGCAGGTATTTTTCCTTACCATAAGATGGATATTAAGAACGAAAGACTGATGATACCTGAAGATAGACACTTTGGCGGATTAATACTTACTGAAGTACATGCAGTTAAAGTTGTGATAAACAGAAGTAAAATGTAAACAATCAGATGTATAGTATGTATTCCAGAAATGTTTTGCAATTGCTATTACCGTTACCGACCATAACTGTACTTTCAATATGGGGTTTGATAGCCATCGGGTTGAATGTGTATAATATGACTCAGTCAAGAAACCGGATTGACTCAGAAAAGATTAATATGGCAGCGCCCATTGCTTGGCATCGTGATGTTTACCACATCATTGTGTGCAAAACCTTATGCATATGCAAAATGTAATGCTCGTTCCTTCTTGAATAATCTTCATGGAACAAGAAAGTTGCATGCAATAGCTCAATACTATCTCAATGCCATGATCTGCTACGCGTAAAATGCAGTATTATATTGCATATTTTAGCTCAAATACATGTTCCGCAACACCTATTGTACCTGTACATTTAAGCGAGTTTTTAAGTACTATACAGGATTTTTGATTATACCACACCCACCCACTCGTTAAGCCAATTCGTATTATCAATAGCCCTTACTAGTTATTTATGTTCTTTTGTGTATGACATTTGGACACGGGATAAATTAATTCTTATGGTTGTACAGTGTCGTCATTTGCAAGGATACTTTAGAAACCAGAATACAAGCAGTTTAATGTAGCTAGTGATACATAAAGGTAAAATGTTAGATCAAATTATAAGATTTCGTACATTTTGCCTCAAACCAATATTAGGATAGCAAGACAGGGGTTAGAGATTTTAACTCAAAATTCATTAATTAATAAACTTTGGTAAGCCGAATAACCAATTGTAGTACAATAGACCATTCAGCATGTACAGTAAGACATTTGAGCAGAAAATATGAATATTCCGGTCTCTTGATTTCGGGGAACATCATTTTCTTTGGAACTAGCATTATGTCATTGTCATTATTAATCGTACTAGTATTATTACCAAAATACAGGGATAATTGTTATTGCCTTATCATAAAATGTCGTATATGGCCAATACAGACCTTCATAACTTTTCTAAGAGCTATTGTCAAGGTTGTTAATATATTATTTTGAAGTTAATTGCAACTTAACACGTATAGTCTTACCTAAACCTTCAGTTGCATTTTTACTTGAATTTAGTAGTTTTACTGATTTGTAAAAATGTACATTAGCCTCAGTATGTTTTTCAGTGCTATTGGTTTTGACCCTATAAAGCTGTGTTGATAGCTAAATTATTCTATTTTCAAATGTTACAAATATTTTCCCTAAAAAGCGGTTTAAATGATGTTTTCAATTACTGCGTCTCTCGCGTTTCTTACTTCTAGTACAAGAGAGCGTATGGTTAAAGTTACCAAGTAGTTCCTAATACCCTATACTATTTTAGACACGTGTCGTGCAGTGTGGAGAAGCCATGTAGCATGGAAAAATACTGCACGATTCTGACAATGTAAACGGTGAAAAAAATGAGCATATAATTGTCACAGTTGGAATTTGACCATTCCATAAAGGTAGCCTATATACTAATTTCCATTAGCACAAGAACGGTCTTATCGGGACAGAAATATGTGACCAATCTGCACAGGATTCCGGTCCGGTGGCCTAATGGTTAGAGCGTCTGCCTCGGATGCGGGAGGTCGTGGGTTCGATCCCCGACCGAGTCATACCAAAGACTTACAAAAATGGTACTAACAGCTGCCTCTCTTGGCGCTCAGCATTAAGAGGTTGGTGTTAGGACTGGTCGGCCTGGTGTCAAGATAATGTGACTGGGTGGGACATCATGCAACATGTCTGCGGCATGATGCCACAGTGCTAGACATCACTATAAACTGTTACACTGCAGACATCGTAGCGATATGACTGAAAAATTGTTAAAGCTACGTTAACAATCCAAATCACACACACACACATACACACAGGATTCCGTGTTGTAGAGGAGGAAGTTCAAGGGCCTACCGTTTTCTGTAGAAAAGTAATTTCACCAGAGTCCCAAAACAATTTTCATAACAGATCCGTCTCTTGGCAATTAATAGCAAAGACAAAAACCGACTTGGTGAATGTACAAAATACGAACATTTTAAAAGCGATCAACACAAAACACGAGAAAATAGGTTAGTAATATGATACTTTATTGTATGAAATGAAATACTTGGCAAATGATCTAAATATACATATGCATACATCCATCATGCTTCTTCCAGTAAGAACTCGAAGCAAGCAATCCACTTTTTATTTCAAAAAAATACCGCCATTTCCTAACTGCATAGCATGCCATAAGCAAACAATGTTAAAAATCAGTTCTTGGAAAATTTACTCTGAATATGTTAAACAAACCGCCATTATACTATTACTTTATTAAAACTCGGCTTCGTCCAGTTTCGCATTGTAGAATCCGATTGTATGTAACCTATTGCATGGACGATTATGCTTTGCATAAACCGAGATTGTGGTTGCGTACTGAGCCGTATACGACTTTAACAAATATCGACAAGATCCACTTGAGTTAAGTTTTTAAAAAAAATACTTTATTCCAATTAAACCCGCAATAACGACGTCACAAGAAAAATCTCTTCAAACCATATGAATAATACTGAATCTTGAAAGATATTGGTCCTTAGCATCGATGGTTTCTATTAAAACCAGATAATATCGACGTTACATCACATTTAGAGCCGTGTAATTTCTTCATCGTCTACAAATTAATCCAATTTAATAGACGCCATCCGTGGGTCAACCGATCCCAGTCGAAATCTGGAACACAAGATTTGATGACGTAACCGTTGTCGCTATAAAAGAAGCCAACCCCACGATATGTCTGATTGTTATCAGCCCAAGTTCGCTATTCAAATTATTTCAGCATCCCAGCTAGTCGCCAATATTCACCAGAGTCTTACTTTTATCTGATGCACGCTTTTTCTTCTCAGATCTGATTTAAAAGCTGATTTGCCTTGTTCGTTCTCTCCCGAATAAATTCGTATAACACAACTACTTTTGGGGCACACCCTAAAAAATATCGGAATTACGAGCGACTAATTTACTAAATAAAGGGGAGGCATCGATTAATTCTAAACTGAATATTTGAACGTCCTTTGAACCTACCATCTTGATTATTTCAAGAACGGTTTATGTCGGATAGCTTTACTACAAACGTAATAAGTGACATGATTAATTTAAACCCAAGTAATGTGACTTGTAGAGTGCTGATACTGTTATTAATAATCTGTTAATCGAGCGAGATACATGTCAAAAGGTTATTAATACAAAACGTACGTAAAAGACGCTTTTGTAAGACACGAAAATCACACTGCGTTGAAATCAGAACTTGAATTTTCTCAGTCTCATCCACGAGCTTGACATTACGTGACAGTAGTAATATATATGGTAGTAATATATATGTTGGAAACCTCTGCTAAACTGTCTGAAATACTTGTAATATTTATAAATCGTCTAATATACGTTCAAAAATATTAAAACAAAGTGTAGGATTTGGTTCAATTTCAGAAAAATTTGAATGAAGTTTTTGAGTGGTTAAAATTATGCTCGAATATGCCGTGTTTTGTTCTTCTAAAACTACTCTTGAATTTATTTGAACCCAAGCTCCTGGAATGTCAATTAAGGATCAAGAGCAAGACTGAGTTATCAATGCAAATACCCTTATTCCACTAGGAATCCTTTTATGGACTTGGCGGAAAACGATTTAATTTGTACTATATATTGATAAAACTTCATCAATAATGATAGATTTTTCGTATCGACTAGCAGCCAATGCCATTGTAAATCAGTGATGTCTCAAACCTTTGCCACCGATAGTATTGATCGGCGATACATATGTATTGGAACGTGTCAGAGATTTCGTTGATCTGCGATAGTTAATTACTGTATGATATGATACTTAGATATTTACTCAGAAAATGTGTTTGTAGTATTCACAATAGCACTAATGTGTTAATGCACAATCATCGTATTGCAGACTTTTGAATGCTGATTTGTTTGCAGGACGAAGCAGACACCCACCTTGTGGCTCGCATTGTGTTTGGCGAAGCGAGAGGCGAGACCGAAGAAGGACAGCTTGCCGTTGCATACTCTGTGGTTAATCGCATGAATCTTCCAGGGTATCCTAATACCATATATAAAGTTGTGTACCAAAGATGCGGCAACAAGCACCAGTTCGAGACACTAGATGTTAAGGGTCATGATGAAGCATGGAAAGACGCTGTAGCGCGCAATACCGATGAGTACCAAAACGCTATAAGAGCCGCAACCGATGCTCTCCTTGGAAAACGGCCTGATCCCACTCTTGGCGCTACAGACTTTTCCATACGTGATCCAGATCCTGCAACATCCGACAATGAGCTTTACGAAGCTTCCGGCAAGATACAAATTGGGGATCATTATTTTGTTTGCAAACGTCCAAAATCCAGCTAAAATAACAAAATATTTGCATCATTAAAGTTAAAGAAGCTTATTTTACAGACTTGTCCTTATAAGTGTATATGCTTACATTAAGAATCGATCTATTGCAAGGTCCGTGGGAGTAATATTAATAAGGCGATGTAAGTAAATGATAATTGTATTTTATTGTTCAATAGTTCATTTAATTCTAAAATAATAATAATAATAATAATAATAATAATAATAAATTCCAAAGTCAATTACTTTAGCACATAAGATAAGCGCAGTTCGAATCCAGCTAAAGTGAATCACAATTCTCTACTTTATTTCATTGATTCTAACAGGAAGAAAACCCACACAAATTTGTTGAAGCATGATAACTATCACTTCCACCAACCTTAGACAAAGCAAGTTGATTACATACCATGCCACGTATCCACTAATCTTAGACTTAACTATTAGATTACATACCATGCCACATATCCACCAACTTTAGACATGACAATTAGATTCCATACCATGCCACGTATCTACGAAGAATAGACTTAACATTTAGATTACATACCATGTCACTTATCCACCAACCTTATACTTGACAATTAGATTACATACCATGCTACGTATCCACCATCATTAGACTTAATATTTAAATTACATATGAAGCCACGTATCCACCAACATTTGACTTAATTAGATTACATACCATGCCAGGTATCCACCAACCTTAGACTTAACAATTACATTACATACCATCCCACGTATCCACCAACATTAGACTTAACATTTAGATTACATACCATGCTACGTATCCACCAGCCTTGGACATAACATTTATATTACATACCATGCCACGTATCCGCCAACATTAGACATGACAATTAGATTACATACCATGCCACGTATCCACCAACATTAGACATGACAATTAGATTACATACCATGCCACGTATCCACCAAGAATAGACTTAACATTTAGATTACATACCATGTCACTTATCCACCAACCTTAGACTTAACATTTAAATTACATACCATGCCACGTATCCACTAACATTAGACTTAATATTTAAATTACATACCATGCCACGTATCCACCAACATTAGACTTAACATTTTGATTACAGTTCATGCCACGTATCCACCAACATTAGATTTAACATTTCGATAACATATCTTGCCACGTATCCACCAACATTAGACTTAACATTTAGATTACATATAATTGCTACATTTCCACCAACATTAGACATGACAATTATATTATATACCGTGCCACGTATCCAGCAACCTTAGACTTAACAATTAGACAACATACTAATTGTTTGCGATAGTGCAGAAATGGCAAAACTGCAGTCTTGTCAGTGGTGTATCCTGCATACCTAGAAGCGAAATATTACCATTTTACAATTCAATGAATTTATATATTTTAAGTACCACCCAGTCAGCGCTATAACATTAACAATTTAATATATAGTTTTATTTCAAAAGCACAACATTTTATAATTATTTTGTATTAGCCACTATGATCAACGTCTGGATGTGTGAAAAACCACCAAATGATCCGCCAACCAAAAAACACCTCCCCACCATAACAGTGGTATTTATGTCTTAGGCTACCACCACCGTGTTTCTTCTCCATCAAGAATCACACATACTCTCGGTACTCGCTTGTAAGTCGGATCCAACTGCAAACAAAGTTGATCATGATCTGAAGTCTGATCTGGGTCTATATAATGCTTATATTCTTAATTAGACAAACGGTTTCACAAGCCCTATATAAAATCGACCTCCTATCAGGTTTTTGACGCGATCGCAACCCTTAGCTAAACGAATTCGAGTGTGTTGTGTGACAAATAATGGACCTAATGTTTAAGAAATGAACTACAGCAGATCATACTGCTTCTAAAACTTGGAATAACAAAGAAATTACACAAATATTTAGAGCAAGGATTAACAAAGAAATTGGACATATATTTACAGCTTAGATTACAAAAAATTGCACAAATATTTACAAGGTGGATTAACGAAGTAATTGCACAAATATTTACAGCTTAGATTAAGAAAGAAATTGCAAATATTTACAACGTAGATTAACAAAGAAATTGCACAAAAATTTACAGCTTAGATTAAAAAAGAAATTGCACAAAGATTTACAGCTTAGATTAGCAAAGAAATTGCACAAATATTTGCAACGTTGATTAACAAAGAAAATGCACAACTATTTACATTTTAGATTAACAAAGAAATTGCACAAATATTTGCAAAGTAGATTAACAAACATATTGCACAAATATTTGCAGCGTAGATTAAAAAAGAAATTGAACAAGTATTTACAGCTTATATTACTAACGAAATTGCACAAATATTTACAACTTAGATTAACAAAGAAATTGCACAAATATTGACTGCTTAGATTAACAAACAATTGCGCAAATTTTAGAGCTTAGATTAACAAAGAAATTGCACAAATATTTATAGAGTTGAACGTTTACTACACTGAACAAGATTAGTTTTTTAAGTGATAATATTAATCGATATGAATCTATTAACTGAAGATTCTCATACGCAGAATAGTATCGGACTGATGCAAATTAAATTGATCATTGTCTTTGTATATTTAAGGTGGTAAGTTCAAAACACAAAATATAATGCACCATAATTAAGTTTCAGAAACAAATTTACTTTAGAATTGTTGATTAGAGTCCAAGATTATGAAATTGATGAGAAACAAATCAAGAAAATATATTACAGGAGTATATTTAAGATTAATAAATGAAGCTGGATTACGCAGTTGTTGGTGAAGTTCTATTTTTATTGTATAGCAATACGATTATACAATTGGGAAGCATTTTTTAATAAAACAAATATTTCTAAAATCTAGGATTAAACTCTTTTGAAAAAAATGTCTATACAACTTCCTTTTTAGAAATAGTGATGGTAGCAAAGGTGGCCATTCTGTAAATTAGATCTGCACCAGATTCATTGACTTGACATCGTTTAAGTATTCAGTGAAAAATCCATGTTTATATGACTGTTAATGATGAACAGCAATAATAAGATTTTCAGATGGCTGTTGTGGTGGCCATATTAGATGTCCAACAATTAATCAATACTCGTGCTATAACAAGTATGAGTTATAATTTTACGAACTGTCTCCAACCACTAACCGAAAGGTAGACACTTAAACAAAAAGTAGAAAATGTAAGTAAATTCAATATATGAAAAAAGGTTGGTGACATACTTCGTAGTTGAACATAATTTAAGAAAATATCAAATTAAATAATCGAGGGTTTGATTTATATTGATGGTTGTAGGAGTTTAATTAACTTTTTAAAAATAGGTTCTGGATTTCTAAGCCATTTTGTTGATGCATCCACACCTCTGATCAAAGATGCAAGCAAAAATGAAACTAATGAAAGTAAAAACAAAAACTAAATTAACAGCAAATAAAGAATCAGCTTTGCATTATTATGTAGATAGTATTGGGCACTAGGTTTAAAGTCTTAATGAATTCTATAATAAACATTAATTACAATACATGCGTAGCTTTTTTTTATTATGAAGAAGGCGAGAGAGTAATAATATAAATATCAGTTTGTCAAACTTTTAGTTATTTTAACTTGTATAGTTATTAATTAACTAATGTAGAATAAATAAGACTTATACGAGAATTACCAAATATACGAATACACAAACTAATAAGAACAAGCAAAATGAGGTTAGACAGTCTTTAGGTTGAAATTGTAAGAATGTTGGATGATGCCTTTGAATAAGGATTCAGTATTTTCATTAGACGTATAAAAACAATCTATCTTAGCTCTACACAATAAACTTTGAACATACTTGACAACCGACTAATTTCCGCTAACTAAAAAGTTTGAGGAAAAAAAAAACAATCTTCGTTGTCTGTTTTGTTTGGTGTTGGTGGGGGCTGGGAGGTTAACGCCATTTTCCGCGCACAATAGGCTATAATGTCGGCCAGTTTAACAATGGCTACTGGCAAGCGTTCTCAAATAACGTCATCGGCCGAGCCTACGTCTCGAACCCACGTAGACTGGGGAAGATGGCAATATAAGTACCCGAGGAAATTTTCTTTGGGTGTGTGGGCAAATATGTAGTGGTCACGGTTAAAAACGGATGTAAGCAAATCAAACTGTTTATATGTGAAATCGGGGGTGAGGAGGGGCAAGCGCCCACTTTTCCTCTATGTGTTGGAGCCCATGGATGGCAGTGATCGGTAAAGGCGAGCGATTTTGCCCCACCCCCAGTCTTGATTGTATTTGACGTGCAACACAGCAGCAGTTTTTTTAAATATTTATTCTTTCAAATCTGGTCATTTTGTCATCATTTGTGTTTCCTGTGTGCATATTGATGTATAAAGTAGTGAAAAGACCACTGCATGTAGATGTGACTTCAATAGATTTGCCAGAAAATCGTTTAGTGATACCAATGATTTGTTGCGCAAACCTTTAAATTAACTAGAAAGATTTAGATCGGTATTTTTGAAATAGTGTATTTAGAAAGCAAAACGTTAATTAAAATGCATTAAACTATAAGCTTTCTTGAAAAGTTTTTGTGAGTGAAAAATCAATAATGTCAGCAAGAAGCTTGCAACTATTCGAGTTCAGCTGAATTTTGCAGATCTATTTCAGACATGTGCATCATCACAGGTGAAATCCTTTTCTATTCTCGTAAAATGTCTCGTTGACAGGACTCTGGTCAGAATCTAAAAAGAAACGAAGGAAAACATTAAAACAAACATTAGTCCAGAGTATTTAAACGTATACATTGTTTGAATTTTGACACATTGGAAAGTTCACTACATATATCAATTTATATAGAGAACATATGTGAAAAGAAATTACGCAAATTTGTTGCAAAGCTGTAAACTGATATTTTATACATTTTCTTCGCTTCTTTTACTTACTAGTGCAATGTATTATGTGTATTTAATTTATCTGGTGTAATTGACCTGTCATTGGTTGAGGATATAGTTTGGCTTGTTCCCCCCCCCCCATTTATTTGGTGTGCTTGACCTTAGTCCATTACTGAGGATATAATGTTGGTGCCTACCTGCTTTTTATTTTGTTTGTAAATTATAAATTGATAGTTACATGGGTTCAAGACCTAGACTTGATTACAACCTTAGAATGTTCTAGAAACGAATTTGTTTAGTTTGAGGTAATTTTTTTTTATTAAGTGGGGAGATATACATGCCTGAAATCAACAAGATTATTCATTCATCCTTTAAGATCAGTCTGGAATCGTTTACTGTTGTGTTCAGATATAATGTTAAAGATATTTTTTGGGCCCCGAGTGGCCGAGTGGTCTAAAGCGCTATTCGTTATGGATCACTGCCATCTCACCTCTGTCTGCGTGGGTTCGAGTCTCGGATTCAGCCAATGTGGGTATGTGAGAAAGCTTGCCAGTAGCTTCTCGTGGGTCGGTGGTTCTTTCCGGGGTTTTACCGGGTTCTTCCTCCACCATTAATACTGGCCGCCATGTATAGCCTATCGCGTGCTGAAAAATGGCGTTAAACCCCACAACAACAACAACAACAACAAAGAAATTTATTTATTTAAATTATTCATTGGAATTACAAAGTGCTCATTTCCTATTTGGACTAAAACACTTTTTGTAATTATTGTGAATTCATTTAAAGAAATTATGAATTGTATAATTGTGCTACATCGAGACTGTTGGCACATCAGTTTGTTCAAGACTGCTGGTAAATCAGCTCATTCAAGACCTGTAATTCATTCTGAACACTATTCTTTGGGACTTGTGGTAGAATTGTTATGATTGTTTGGGATTTATCTCACAATACTCTTAAGTTCCTTTGAAATTTTCACTTTGTTTTTTAGGAAATTATTTGTTGAATTTTACTAAATTTGTTGGCTTTGTTTTTTCTATTACTTAGTTTAAGACGATAGAGTGAAAAAACTGGTTTATTTATGTTGACTGTTTGCATTACTATTTCTTCCAGCATTTTTGTTTGTTGCATTTAATCATGTTAGGTTTCTTCTGCGTCATAAGGGTTTTTAAATTCTATCGTGAAATTCATCTGTTACTACAGTAGCGGGAACCATGTTTTCGTTTAAATTGATGACTTAGAGAGAAAATATGTTACCTGTTTTTATCCCTATCCAGTGTGCCAGCTATTTGAGTATCTCAGCAGATATAGATTTAATTTTCGGTTCTGTTTTATTGTTGCTTGGATAACCTATACTTGATATTCGTGTTTGTGTTCCGTCGGTCCATACTTATGCTTTGTTTTCCAGTTTAAAAGCATTTATCAACTAATATTTTTCTTCATTCATTAGTTACCTAAATGTAATATTACTTTTTTTAATTAGTAATTTTTTCTGGCTTAAAATTTAGCGATGGAGCATATCAGGAAAACGTGTGAAATCTTTGTCGGTACCAGATATAAATTGTTATTTTTTAATTCTATCGGCAATAATGTTGTCAGTTTTTGTAATTCTATCAGCAACAAAGCTGGTTAGTGCATTTGTACAAATTGATGACTTGGGTAAAATACAAAGAGGTTTTTTGAACACGACATCAAATGGTCATGGATACTGTACGTTGTTTATTTCGTTTAAGTTATAAGTAGGCGCTACTTTCGTTAATATTCAAACGCGTGAATTTAGGTAACACGACGTCACGAAAATAACAGAAAAGACAGACTAATTCATGTTACACATACTATCTTCAGCAATAAAGTTTAAAGTTTAACAGTTAACACTTTGTCACGTGTTCTTGATCCTCTTTTCGTTGAAGTTTAGCACATTTAGATCTGTTATTACTTGCTTTTAAATGCATCGTTTTCGACCAATGAAAATATTATTTCTTTTTTTCTGGATCAGATAAATCTAACGGATCACAAAGAATAAAATTATATAGAATGCTGCAGTTTCGCCTTTAAATCTGACCGACGCTGCTGCAGAATAAATCATTAGAAAGAATTCCAAAATAGCACACAGCAGAATTTGACCATCTTCGACATAAAACATCCTGATCCTATAACAGTTAACATATGATCCTGATGTGTCATCATATATAAATTAAGGAATAAAGACACAAGAAGCTTTGAAACAACTTTGTTCATAACATATGCAATCAACAAAATTGGAGGAGATTTCCACAGATAGCATATCTACAGATCCTGAATTTTATGTCAACTACTGTTTCATCTGGTTGTCAGGGATATGTCAGCCAAGTGGGCGACCTCGGGCCCATTTAACCCTAATGTTTCAGTTCTATCAAATTCGTCATAGTCATTAATTATATACAATCATACATACTCGTATGTCTATAGTAGTATGATTATGCACACAGTTTCATAGCGTATTCAAAAGGGATAAATTACCCCAGACCACCTCATTCCATAACTTTGTTCCATAGCACCACTTCATTCAGCTCAAATTATGCAGAATAGAATTATCGTTGAATACCACGATTTATCTCCAGCGCACTGCATACATTTGGTCTCAACTTCCTTTGGGCTATTTTTGCTTCAAAGAGTAAACAATGAAAACTCGTTACAGAGTTATGCACTCATCATCAAGCCACCAGAACAAACCATATCCCAACATGTGTCTAGTACTACGCTGACCAAATGTCTAGCCACACACGCGCGCCATGCTAATATTGACTATATGTGTCACTATATATTGGAGCATGCGTTTTACCACTATATTATGTATAAAGTACATCAGACTTGGTCTCATGCTCCACTTAAGTTTCATCCTTATACTTAAAGCAACATATACTGAGTCCAGCCCTGATCCACAAAAGATAAGAAAAACCTTGACATATATACGAGAAGCCTGTTCATTGGAAGCAACGAGTGACAGCATGCGATAACTGCTCTGATTGGTACCAAGTAGCATGTATGCATACGTCTTCGCTAGTGTACCGGGCCCTTGAAAACAACAGATCATCAATATATTGTTGCTGTGGCATGAAAATCTTTTCGCTATGTTTTACGAGTCCTTAAAGGCTGATACTAGCAACCTTTACTCACATCTGAATCACGCAGTGTATAGTCAATGAATTGTTCTAGCTCAATACATAATCTCAATTAAGATGAATCATCACGTCCACTTCTAGTCTTCATAATTACTATACAGATTGTTGTACCCAAGGGAAAACGGTAGACGTTCAAACAATAATATTGATTATGCATCAGCGTTTACACTCTTATCTACAATGTATGCCATACATTCATTGTCACTGCAATATGGATAGAAGACTTAAACCTACATTACAAAGCGTTGGTCCACGAACACGATCAACAATTACGAGTACATAACATCACAACTGAATCATACCAATCATTCAAAGAAGATCTTAGACTTACCCTATTAGTGAACTTTCCCACCTTTGACACAAACATCTTCTTCACAGTCCGATCCTCGTTTGTAAATCGTTTTGAACCCATACGTAGTATCATTTTAATAGACTAGAAGATATCCATTCGGCGACATTGACCACTAAACAGCAAAGTATATATGTGGAAGAAAGCTAACCTGGAAAGCATTCATTATGCAGGCTATGCAAATTCTGAAGACCTCATAAACAAATTCAGCATAGCATCCGACATAAATGTAATTTGGTACGACTTTAAAGATTGGTGTACAGACGTTCGGAAACCACTGTTCTTACTTGAACCATATCTCAATAATAAACCACCAATGCATCAGCATACCTATATGACGACTGAACAAAAGCGAGAGTTAGTGGCAACAACGTGCTAAGTCGAGAAAATACGGTCACAAACCATTAAAATCTCTAAATCACAAGACAAAAGAAGAATATAAGCGGACGCGGGACACGTATAAACGGCATCATCTGCAGCGAAGACTCCAGTCGTACAAGTTGTGACATTTTATCAAATATATAAAGAATGAACATTGGAGAAGTCTCTGTTTTAAACACAGGTAGCCTCACGTATAGCGATTATACAACCACTGCCATATATCCTTAATATGCAGTTCGCATTGGTGTTAACCAGAGACGATATAATATGTCAGACCTTGGAATTACTTCTGCTTTTCATGTATCTCTTATTACTGTGTCTATATCCCGTGCTACCAAGCTCCTCATGAATATAAATCCCAGTAAAGTCATTGGTCCTGACAATATTCTCAGTTGATTGCTACGTGAAACCGCAATCTAAATCGCTCCTGCACCCACCCACATCATCCAAGAAACAGCTAATCAAGGCAAGGTACGAAAGACTGGAAAACGACACAGGTTGACCAGGTATTTAAAAAAGATGACGTGAAATTCATCCAACTTACATCCCGTTTCACTGACCTCAATCTGCTGCAAAGTTGCTGAACATATAGTAGACAGCCCTATCTGACCAGCATGGCTAATAATCAGCCCATCCTTTCTATTCAAGACCTAGTAGCACGACTCACCATTGGTGAGCAATGGACGCTATTATTTTTTACTTCTTCAAGATTACCTACGCGTAGGACTCCTACTAAACATTTCACCGTTATGGAATGAAGGACAACGGACTGTTCTATACTGGAACTTTCTGTCATGCAGAACACATTAAGTAGTGCTTAACGGTAATATAACAACATCGTGCGACATGATTGCAGCTGTACCCCCAAAGTAGTATACATTGACCCCTACTTTTCTCGGTCCATACATGGCTTACCAAACTGTACAAAATATCCGGTCCTCCTCTTTGTTGTAAACGTCTCTTATACAGGAAAGTTAAATCAACCGAAGAAGTATCTTGCAAACTTCCAACTTTGGGAAAGTATATGGCAGATGAATTTCATTCCAGACAAGTTCGAGGTACATAAAAGAGAAAATGCATGGAAGCACAATTTATTCATTCCACTATCTTATCCTATGAAAGTTAGCAATGTCAAGTGTCTAGGAGTCAACATCAATATAAACATGTCCTGTAATTCGTCAGTATATACCATCACCAAAAAGGCTAATTCCACTCTTGCTGTTCTAAATCAAACCATGATTATGTGCCAACTTATATATAAGTCTAATACTTTTAATCCAATTTCCATGATTGGATGGAGAAAGGTCATATAAGCTTGAATTTTGGTTTTTGGTTGGCACACAATCATGGTTTGATTTAGAACATATGTATATACGCAGAGGAACATCGAAAATGTGGACAGAGTAGAAAAAAGGCACGCCAAATTCGTCGATAATAACTATCATCAAACCATGTGATAAACATGTTACAGAGTTTGGTATGGGTAGACGGAAAGGATGGGAAAAACTATATGCCCGTCGATGCAGATGTCAAACTGTGACGTTAAACCGCATAATTCATCATCTAGTGGATATACCTGTCAGTAAGCATTCGATTATTTCGGATTTCACAAAAGAAGAGACAACATAAAGTTCCTCCAATCACATGACAGAATTCAAGCATGATATTACTCCTTTTTTTACCTAGGTGCAATTAGATTACAGAATATGCCGCCACAGTCCGTTGTGCAGATTGACTCCCTGGAATACATATTCATGTTCTGATTTTATCAGTTTTTGTTCTTTAAAAATATTATTATTAAATTTTGTTGATGTTTGTTTTATTTTCGTTAAATTTCACATGTTGTTTATTTATTTTAGTTCGTTTTTTAATTTCAGGCACAGCGTATGAAGTATAGCAACTTTCATTCTTATTATTAAATTAGATGTTTAAAAATTAATGCAAACGAAATAGACTACAATATCTGTTTAACTTAAAAATCTCGAGCAAGCCTGTTTGTTTGTAAACCCTCCACCTCCAGAATTTAAAAACGGAAGGCATATAGGATATAAAAAATGCACAATACTTAGTCATTTCATTCACTGATTTTTAAGCTCTTACCTGATTGTCTCCAGGGTTTCCCTAGCACTGAACATGGCGTTTCGAATTAATCGAGAGTTTCTTTAGCAACACGATCACCATATTTGCTATGGCCAGTCTATTGTCAAACAACAGGTGTGATGTAGTTCACCGTTTTTGAAAATCTCAACAATTTCATAAATTTTGTTGTTGTTGTAGGGTTTAACGCCATTTTTCAGCACACGATAGGCTATACATGGCGGCCAGTATTAATGGTGGAGGAAGAACCCGGGAAATCCCCGGAAAGAACCACCGACCCTCGAGAAGCTACTGGCAAGCTTTCTCACATACCCACATTGGCCGAATCCGAGACTCGAACCCACGCAGACAGAGGTGAAATGGCAGTGATCCGTAACGGAGAGCGCTTTTAGACCACTCGGCCACTCGGGGCCCCCATAAATTTTTTTGTATTTATGTCTATTTGAAAACATGTATACTAGAGTTCCTACTATTTCTTTGTTCAATTTGTTTTACAAATATTAAAACTAGACATTACAAATATTTGACGCATACAACAGTTCTTACTGAAATAGATTATTCTAGAAACCAGAAATGATAGCGAGCAGTCTGTTTAATTGCTGACACCGGAAGCTTCCGTTTGCGTTGAAACGCCAATAATTCGACCTTGTTAGGGATCCCTTGGTGACAGTCAGATTCAAAATTATAAGTCAATGAATGAAATGACTTAGTTTTGTACATTTTTATACCCCTGATGCTTTCCATTTTTACAATTGGTGGGGGGTACAAACAAACAGGTGGGTCTGCTAATACAAAATAATAGAAATTTATTCTTATATCATTTACAGAGTGGATTAACTGATTGAAAATGTTAAAAATTTTAAGAATTAATTGCTAATATTTTTTACTCTTTCAACGGATTAAATTTTGCAAGCTGCATTATATGTTTCGCTGCTTTTTAGAAAGGGCCTTTCAATGATGCTGGAACAGAATCAGTTGCTTTATTGCATCTAAGGCTGCTGGTGATATTAGTTTGTTGTTAGGTCAAACCGGATACGGTCAATTACATGAGGTTGGTTCAAAATGGCGACCGACAGCCCACGACGGGAATTTTAGAAATATAAAGATGGCTCTCGAAATCTGTTAGGACTATCATGATAGGTGTATCTAAATAATTACAACTAAACACCCCCACCACTAAAAAAACCACAAAAAACTATGCGTCCGTCAGATGCAGAATTCTGTAACATTGCTTTGGTTAGCATAAAATATAACCCGAATTAGAGTTGTACATTTTCTAGGTTAAATTTATCCTCTGAATCGATGAAACAGTTACCTTTTGCCATCCTTATTGTCATACTTTTTAAGAATAACGCTAAATAACCACTTTAAAGAGTACAAACGTATTTATTTTTTGTATTTGTAATGTGTAAAGTTGAACACAATCCTCAGATATAGATGAGACTAAGTCGAACAGGTGCACAAGGTGAACTAGTCCGAGTTTCCTCTGACCCCTCACTTTCCCATTTTAGTTAGTATGACATTTATGTTGGGGTGTGGGGTCAGAGCACCAGGCCTGTCAGAAACTTCTAAAACATGAAATAAAATAATGTAATGTTTGTAAAAGGTGAAAGGACATATAATTTTCAACACATTTATTTCGAGAACAACAAGGACAAATATGTTGCTGTCACAGCAACCTAGATAAAGCCAGATTCATCAATGAAAGACAGTATCTGAATGTGTTTCATTACTTATAATTTTTCCTGTATTTTCAGTGTCAATGAGTAAGTGTGAGCAGAATTTATCAAAACAATGCTACAGTGCAGGCTGAGTATTAACAATTATTTGCAAACTTATGATAATAAATAGTGTTTGGTGTTGATATTAGAGACCGATTTGATGTCAGCCGTCAAAATGTGGAAGGGAAATTGAAACAGATATCTAAATCAATAAAACAAAGAGAATATTTACACCAACCTGATAAACTTTAAATGAGTGGATTTACCGCAGTGCAAATGTGGCAGTGTTATTATCAATGATAGGGTAAATGATTCTGTGTAAACGTTTTTTCTTAAAACATTGATTCGTAGATCTGTACCAGATCATAGTGATAAACTTAATTTAAACAAATGAATTTACCAGTTTATCACGTTGTGGGGAAATTTTGCTGATGCTTCATGTATAAACATATCTTCTTATGCTTAATTTGCTGTTAAAAGCACCTGGGAAAATGTGAATACGTAGTTTGCAAGAGTACGAATATAGACCCGATTCTGGACACAAAGAAACTGCATGTCTGTTGTTTAACTATTACGCAACGACCCGTCCATGTCAATTCAGTGGAGATTCTACCACCAGGCCGACCAGGTTTAGACTCCTATTTGTTTTGCAATCAGGCAGTGATGTCGCGACCGACTTGGAAGCAATATTGGGTTTATGGGGACCGGAAACGTAAGAGTAATAAGTAAATAATGAATTACCCAAGGGCAGATTTCAAAGACAGCAGACCGTATCCAATCAAAACCGAGAGATTCAAATCTAGGGGGGGGTCTCAATAAGCATCCGCTTATGTTCGGACTAAATCCATTTTTCAACCAGTACATGTGTGAACCTCGCCAGAAGTGGATCATAGAGAAGTTGAGAGGCATTAGACTGTACTCCCTTTTGTCCGCTCGTTAAACGGCGGAAAGAAATTCTAGTGAAATTTTGGTTTGGATTTGCGAGAAAGGTTTCTCGAGGTAACGTATCTTAGCCCGAATTTGTCTTAATTTCATAAACAGGTGTTGTAAGATTCATACATTATTATGTACATTTAATTTATTATAAATGGAATCTTCCATGTATAGCTGAATCATCAACATATCGTAACGTAGTGTGTAGCGAGTTAGTCACGTGCAAGATTAACCTATATAGAATGTTGGATTGAAATCGAAGTAGACTGTAATTTACTGTGTTGTATCGTAATGTATAACTGAATTTATTCGAGAATTGTGCTAGAACATGTACTTGCTTTAGTATATAGATTGTGAATTATGCCTAGTTAGCCATTGTCTGACTTAGATACGCATAATTAGGTATTTGTATATTTCTATGTGCCTTTTATAATTTTTAGGGTAGAAAATGCATATGATTGCTATTGATGATGATAGTTACTATATCAAGAAGTTAACAAACAGGGATCTGTATGCATGTGTAGGAGATCGTTAATAATAATATTGTTATAACATAAATATCATGGAACAAAGCGCGTATGCAATATTTAGACGAGTGCGTGAGTTGGCCTGCTAATTTATTTTTCATTATTCTGATGAAAGGTATGTGAGAGTGTGATTAATTCTTCTGAGATTAGAGCAAGGAGACAATATCATGCGTACCTTCTGATTCCACAGGAAACTTTTCAGGTGGGTATTAGATTCTACATTCAAGGATCGGAGACATGGGAAGAGAAGTGGAGAGCACGTGATATGCGTTATTGTGAAGTTAGCAGTTTGTGTGCGAGCGCAGTGCTGGACTAAGCACGTGATATAGAGTACCGGATTTGTCGAAAGGACGGATCCGGAAGTGTAATTAGAGCACGTTGCCAAGGGTACTGGAAGTACCAAAGAGAAACCAGAGGCGATCAGTGATTGACAGATGAGTAACGGAGACAACACTAAAAGGAAGCACTCTTACTTAAGACCTTTAATTTCATATCATGAAATAGTAATTGACAAATGTGAATACATTGATTGTAACGTTCGAAAGAAATTGCGACTGAGAAATTTGTTGTTGAAATTATTGAATACATTGGATATATTTTTTTGAATTGTTATACCTTTCACCTTTACTTATTTATATACCTAGACCATCGGCATTGCTGACTGAGTGCTCGGAATTATTTAAATTTTAATTGTCCACCTTCTCCAGTATTAGAAATAATACCGTAGCAAGCACGTGACACATATTAATACATACAGTAGATTCAAGTTTATCTATTAAGTCTGTCAAAATATTGTTATGTACATCTATAATTTTTTACTTTTTATTCATGACTATAAATTGTAGTCATTATGTATAACTTGAATTGGTCTGCTTGCATGGGGTCTTTTTTAATATGTTAAGAACTTACACTTGCGTAGGATCTATAAATAGATGTTTACGTACGTGTTTACAGTCACTAATAATAAAACCACCACTAAAGATGTTGACAAGTTTCGGGCTTTTTCCCATTGGATAGGTTGGTTAGGTGGTATCTTAAAAGAACTAATTTAATTTCCATTGGTTGGGATAAATCAAGTCAGTTCTTTTACGATGCTGCAAATTTGCGATTTGTCACGCAGGAGTAGTGACACTGCGTGTTTTAGCCATTCACCTGTATATAAATAGTTAAGACTGGACAATAATCTCATTCTTATTTCTTGTATTCTTTTTTCTAATACCAAGTCTGCTGACATATTTTTGTTTTTGTGTTTAGATAGTATTTGAGAGGATAAACATTTATTTGAATTAATTAGTGGAGATAGAAAGTGCTCATTGGACTGTAATATTATTTTCGAACTATTGTGAATTATTCAAAGGAGTTCTGGACAACGCCATTTTGATACGTCAGGACTGTTGGCGGACAAGTATATTCTTGGATCTGAAATTTGTACTAAACTTTTCATTCTTTGGACATTAATATAATTTTTTCAGGAGTATTTTGAATTTAATTATTAATAATGCAACTTCCTCTTAAATTTTCATTTTATAACATTGATAAATAAAAAAAATTGATACAAATTTGTTTTGCTTCTTTCTATTACGTAATTATGACCACAGGGTCTTAACAATATCCAGCTGCAGTCGAAAGGATTAAGGATCTATATCCATACATATTGGGGACCACCACTGACAAAACTCAAAATCTTGTCTTTGGGTTGTTTGACCGTCCATACTCCTAAGCGACCCGTTCGATGTCTGGGTGAGGTTGATCACGGTAATGGATGTAGATGCAACTGTCCGTGTAAAAGTACAGGACTCGATCTCCTCGAAGTGATAAGGCATTGTATAATTTTAGGCGAGGTTATGCTGTCACATAGGCTTCAATGATAACATTTACAAACTAGTCGGAAAGTGCAAACTCTGGCTCTTCTTCGAAATTGACAAGATCATATCTTAACGAACGCGGTCCCCGTGTTTCATTCGTTATCCTTTTTAGTTCATCAGTTGAAAGCAGCGGTATGGATCTGCCAAGTACGCTGTCTTAAAAAAGCACCACGCTGAGCCAGCTTTTCCCACCAGCAAATAAGCGTGACATTGGCAAATGAACTTCTTCATTCGTTCTTGTTCACGTGGTCTGAAGAGATGCCTTCGATGGGACGGTTCTGTTCTTCGAATTTGTATTGGGCTTCATGAGTGTGAAACCAGGAGGGATAGCCGCTGGCTTCTTGTTTTAGTATTAAAAATGTGTTGACGTATCCCGAGAAAATGCCTTTCTGGGAGTCGTTGTCCTTTTGGTAAAGTTCTGTGTCTGGAAAGTGGTCAATTTAGGAGACTTTTAACAAGAGTATCCCAGATCCAGACGTTCCTGTCAAAAGCTAAGTGTCATGATAGGTTTCAGCACAAGTACGGCACTAATTAAACATCAATTTTCCTTGGTAATAGTGTGGTAACACGGAATGGTATAAGTCGATGAGAGGTAAGATTTTGCATTTGATCAAGTCTTCGTATCGACGAATGTGTTCCATGTCGATGTATTCTGCCAACATTTGTGTGTGCCCTGGTGGAAATCAAACAATATTTACAAACCCAATAATACACCATGCGTACTTTTGACAATGCGTCTGAACTAGTAGGGATCGGTTATGAAGTGTCGATTGTACTCATGCTCCCACATTTATACCACTCGGTAGCCTTGTTGTTCTAACTTTAGGCGTCATTGGTCTGTTTTCGTACAATTCTTCCATGGTGTATGTTCGACCCACGACGATGACCCGGGCTAAGCACATCTAGACTTGGGAGTTGGTAATTTGGACGATGTTCTGTTTGGTGTTGTGAATATTCTCCACCAATAACACTTTGCGTGGTCCGCTCCCTTTCGGAGAGGGAACGTGGGTAATGTAAAGTGTGGCTTTTCCATCAGTGATGTGAAACTATTTGTTGGATTGTTGAAACTTGTCAATGATTTGGTGGGGTATCCATTCTGCCGGAGTGTCAGACTTGATCCAGACGGCCGATTTCGAGCTGTCATGATGAATGGAGAGTCTCAAAAGATTGTCTCTTTTGGCT
This sequence comes from Sinohyriopsis cumingii, assembly GCA_028554795.2. Classification (NCBI taxonomy): domain Eukaryota; kingdom Metazoa; phylum Mollusca; class Bivalvia; order Unionida; family Unionidae; genus Sinohyriopsis; species Sinohyriopsis cumingii. The sequence continues at coordinate 1,477,736 of JAPYKE020000047.1, forward strand.
CAGTTTCGCTAACCAAGAATCCCACAAATTGGTGATTAAACTTTTGATTTTTTGGCTCGGCAATTCAGACTTGAACTCTTTAAATTTCACTGTGCAAGAATAAGTGATGGTTCTAAATTTTCTGGATGTGCGTTTTTACGTCTCTCGAATATGATAATACGTTTCTGGAGCTACCGAAGGACTTTCTTTTGGGTTAAACTCTCGTGGTCTTGGGGCTGTCGTGGAGGGCGTTGATTCAGGTTCGCTCGCTCGTGTCGTCTTCGAAATCGCTTGCATAGATTTGAGCCAACACCTCACCTTGTGTGTGAGGCGGTATGTCACGTCCTAGCATCTCCTTTCTCATTGAAATGATGCGATCGTTTCATCTTGATCGCGAAATTTCATTTGACTCAGTTTTAGACGTATCTGCCCCCTATATACAGAGCCCTAATATTATTCATTCAGCTCTCAAAGGTTCGAGATGGAAGACTCAACACAGCTGAACTTTCTGGTCGGAGATCTGGCACAACAAACCGCTGTTACGATCAAACATTCACGTCAGAAAATAAGACAGATTACTTCTCCTAAGGAAAAAAAAAAAGAAATAAAAGTCGAGATACGTTCAATGTCCGTCAGGAGAGAGAACATTGGGCTCCATAATGCCTACAACATCAAAACAATAGAACGACAGGAGAAAAGAGAGACAAAAGTAGAAATATTTTTATCACTGTCAAGAGAAAGGACATTGGTCTTCAGATTATCTCAACAACAAAAAAGTAGAAAGAGAAGAAAGTGGACAGACTTTCAAAAGATGAAGAACCCATTCCCGTCAAGAAATCGAAGAAATCTAGATCACGAGAAGAAGCAGAAGAATACCCATGCCAGTGGAGGAATTTAAAAGTAGAGACAAACGGTGAAAGAATAAGAAAATCTACTTTGTGATGTTTTGTGAAAATTTGATTGTGATCAACAAAAAAAAGAGAAAAATTCCGAAAGGAAAACGTAAGTGACTCTTCGTCTTGCTTTTTTAAACTTTAGATAAACACTCACGTACTCACACTTATACCATTTAATCATGGGGAAACAGATTTTGGATAGTGTGTATGGATTGTTGGATAGCATGTTTGTGCGATTTAATTTCCTTCAATTAAACTCTGTTCTAAAAAAGTTATGACTTTGAACACCCATTAAAAGTGCATGAAAAGTCGAGTGTGTCTTTTTTAATCAATGTAATGACAAGATAGAGCTGGTGTGCTACGAAGATTTTTGGATTGCAACAACTGTCACACCCCTTTCTCAGTCACACCCTTATCTCAGTCACACCCCTATCTCAACATCTGTTTGTGATAATGACTTTCTATGCTCAACACTTTCCGGAGTTGACATGTCTACCTGCAACAGAAGGCAATGTGGCTTTAGTTTTCAAACTTGCACAGACTCACAACTTTACATATATCACGAGAACAAAAATTATCAGATTTTTACCATTTTCCAATACGTGCACACTTGCACTTTACCAGAAATCTTCACTTCATTAAAACCTCAAATTCACTAGATTGAAATTTTAAAAAGAACTAACTGGTGTAGCCTCTCTCTCTCTCCCCCCCCCCTCTCTCTCTCTCTCCGTATGTGAGTGTGTTATGTAAAAATGTCTAGGTGAGAAAATAATTTTGGTCACTTTCAAAACGGGAACCAATATTGTTACAGTTCATTATTTAGTGTGCCAATAACAAATGTTACTGCACACATCACAGGATTGCGGATTTACTAGTCTGTAGCCCTGCATTTGTAAAACGCTACAGCATATACATTGCAATTGTAAAACGTTAGAGCATACACGCTGCCTTAGAATAAAACAATTCGTCACTCATTGCAAGTGACTTCGTTGGAAAACCAATATTTTTCACTGCCCTATCATTGAATCGGCTTCAGTGACTATTCATACAGAAACAAGATGAAACATTTTTTTTTCTTCTTCTCCTAACCGCAATGCTTATAAACTGGTAGTAGTGAATGGGGGCACCCTACGGACAATGGGAATTAGCATTAAAAACACCCCTGGGGCACTCTACGGACAATGGAAATTTAACATGGAGAAAAATCGTGGGGCACTTTACGGACAAGGGGATTTAACATGGCAATAAATCGTGGGTCACTCTACGGACAAGGGGAATTTAACATGGCAATAAATCGTGGGTCACTCTACGGACAAGGGGAATTTAACATGGGATTTTTTTTCTTTAAATTTTTTAAAAAAAAGGAGTAGGCAATGGAAAGGCTATCTCTTTTCGAGAAATATGGCTGGCCCTGAAAAGGGCCTTTGGGTTTTCTTCTTCTTCTAATTTCTTCTTTTTCTCCACCAAGTTCTTATTTTATCTCCTACACTCTTCTTCCCTTTCTTTTTTTCTTCTCCTCCTCTTCTTTCTTCCTCTTCTCATTTTCTTCTTCTTTTTCAATTTTTTCGTTCCATTTTGTGACGATCGTCGATAAATACCTATGTATCTATAATCAGCTGAAATTCCTATGAAATCCCACTATCTATTTATAGCTCCAACTTGTGGGTTTTTCCTTTGGAAAATCCCACTGTCTTTTTATAGCCTCAGCTTGAGTGACGTTCCTGTTTATGAATTCTAGTATATATGTATAGCTACAAAATGTGGAAATCCCCAAGTCGATATTTATAGTCTCGAAATTTCCAGCGTCAGTGACGTCACTGTACTGAACACTAGGGATAAATATCAACAGTGTTGCAAGTGGCTGACCTGAATACGCGCTACTGTAGGTAGGTAGGTAGAGTGTATCTGATAGGGATAAAGTGAGTTTTATACGGACAAACAGAGACCAATAGACACACACAACGTACGCGCGCAGACACACACACACACACACAAACACACAAACACACACACAACGTACGCGCGCCGACATACTCACACACACACACACACACACACACACACACACATACTCACACACACACACACACACACACACACACACACAGAAACACACAACGTACGCGCGCAGACATACTCACACACACACACACACATAAACACACACTATAAAATAGATAAAATTAGTAACTACTTACAATATCAACTTCTGTGACGATCGTGGATAAATACCTATGTATCTATAATCAGCTGAAATTCCTATGAAATCCCACTATCTATTTATAGCTCCAACTTGTGGGTTTTTCCTTTGGAAAATCCCACTGTCTTTTTATAGCCTCAGCTTGAGTGACGTTCCTGTTTATGAATTCTAGTATATATGTATAGCTACAAAATGTGGAAATTCCCAAGTCGATATTTATAGTCTCGAAATTTCCAGCGTCAGTGACGTCACTGTACTGAACACTAGGGATAAATATCAACAGTGTTGCAAGTGGCTGACCTGAATACGCGCTACTGTAGGTAGGTAGGTAGAGTGTATCTGATAGGGATAAAGTGAGTTTTATACGGACAAACAGAGACCAATAGACACACACAACGTACGCGCGCAGACACACACACACACACACACACACAAACACACAAACACACACACAACGTACGCGCGCCGACATACTCACACACACACACACACACACACACACACACACACACATACTCACACACACACACACACACAGAAACACACAACGTACGCGCGCAGACATACTCATACACACACACACACATAAACACACACTATAAAATAGATAAAATTAGTAACTACTTACAATATCAACTTCTGTGACGATCGTGGATAAATACCTATGTATCTATAATCAGCTGAAATTCCTATGAAATCCCACTATCTATTTATAGCTCCAACTTGTGGGTTTTTCCTTTGGAAAATCCCACTGTCTTTTTATAGCCTCAGCTTGAGTGACGTTCCTGTTTATGAATTCTAGTATATATGTATAGCTACAAAATGTGGAAATTCCCAAGTCGATATTTATAGTCTCGAAATTTCCAGCGTCAGTGACGTCACTGTACTGAACACTAGGGATAAATATCAACAGTGTTGCAAGTGGCTGACCTGAATACGCGCTACTGTAGGTAGGTAGGTAGAGTGTATCTGATAGGGATAAAGTGAGTTTTATACGGACAAACAGAGACCAATAGACACACACAACGTACGCGCGCAGACACACACACACACACACACACACAAACACACAAACACACACACAACGTACGCGCGCCGACATACTCACACACACACACACACACACACACATACTCACACACACACACACACACAGAAACACACAACGTACGCGCGCAGACATACTCACACACACACACATAAACACACACACTATAAAATAGATAAAATTAGTAACTACTTACAATATCAACTTCTGTGACGATCGTGGATAAATACCTATGTATCTATAATCAGCTGAAATTCCTATGAAATCCCACTATCTATTTATAGCTCCAACTTGTGGGTTTTTCCTTTGGAAAATCCCACTGTCTTTTTATAGCCTCAGCTTGAGTGACGTTCCTGTTTATGAATTCTAGTATATATGTATAGCTACAAAATGTGGAAATCCCCAAGTCGATATTTATAGTCTCGAAATTTCCAGCGTCAGTGACGTCACTGTACTGAACACTAGGGATAAATATCAACAGTGTTGCAAGTGGCTGACCTGAATGCACGCTACTGCAGGTAGGTAGGTAGAGTGTATCTGATAGGGATAAAGTGAGTTTTATACGGACAAACAGAGACCAATACACACACCCACACAACGTACGCGCGCAGACATACGCACACACACACACACACGCACACACACATACACACATACACATACAGAGGGAAGAGGAAAAAACAAACCCCAAATATACTATCAACACAGAAGGGAGATGATACAAACCCCAAATAAACTATCCACACAAACGTACGCGAACGCATACAAACCCCAAATATACTATCAACACAGAAGGGAGATGATACAAACCCCAAATAAACTATCCACACAAACGTACGCGAACGCATACAAACTCCAAATATACTATCAACACAGAGTGAAGAAGTAAAAGCTTTTTGAAAGCACCTAAGCCCTCACCTGCAATGACCAACTCTGCCAAACACCTACACCCCACCCACCCCCACTCCCAACACTACAAAACCCATTTAACCCGTTATTTTATGGCATCAGCGTGTGATTTAGGAAACATCACACAAAATAATGGAGGAATAGACTGACTATTGTTTACCGACTTGCATGCCTAAAGAGCGTGCGTGAAGGAAAACATCCTTCCATTTCAATTCTAACTAAAACATGATCCAGAGGGATAGAGATAGGTGAAAGGGCACAATTTCATAAAGTGTGAGTAGAAAACAAAACACGCCATCCTTATTATACAATGTCAAGACCAAGAGACACTTACGTGTTCTTTCTGGTCTATTCTCTTTTAGAAGGTAGTATGAAATTTCACATCAGGGCCAACGCATCGGCTCACATTGTCAATTTTTCCATTTCCATGTCTTTACTGGCACAAGTTCTTCATCATCTTCAATTTCTTCTTCTTCTGAATCCCTCTTCTCTGTTTCGTCTTGTTTTTGTTTATTCTCTTTTCTCGTAGGGCACTCTGAATTCCAGTGTCCTTTCTCCTGACAACGATATTAGGTATCTTGACTTTTGTCTCTCTTTCTTAGACGAAGCAGGTATTCTGGAGACAAATACCCATTTACCTTTGCAGATATAGCAAACTTCATTAGCACTTACACACTTTCGTATGACTCTTATCAAATCAACGACCAAAAGAGTAAGTTTTGTTGCCACTTTCGCATGTGAATTATGTTTTCGTATGACTTTTAGCAAATATTTGACCAGCAGGTCGATCTGTGCTGACTCTTCCATCTTTGATCGTTTGAGAGCGAAATGAATACTCTGACGCTAAGACACTCTCCTTATATACAGAGACCTGCTGCGTATGAAACCTAGTCAAATGTAATTTTGCAATAAGATGAAACGATTTCATTGAGGAAGTAAAAGGCAATGATGTACCGTATCGCCTCACACAAAACCTGAAGTGTTAGTTCAAATCCGTGTCAGCGATTTCGAAGACGACATAACTGGGCTTTAATCAATGCTCTCCATTTCTGCCACAAAACCACGAGTCCTGATTCACGCCAAAAGAAATTTCGTTCGGTCCATAAAAAATAGTATCACATCCGAGAAACGCAAAAACGAACTTCCAGAAAACTGAGAACGACGGCTTACACCTACAACGTGAAATGTATGAGTTCAAGTAGTGCGTAAAACTTAGTCAAATTAAATTTTTATAGTCAAGACGAAACGATCTCTTTTCGAAGAAGAAAGCAGACACCAAGCGACAATGGCGATCCGTGTCACACAACACTTTTCAAAATGTATATGATCAGAGGTTTGTTCTAGCGATCTGCACGGTTAAATTAAATGTTGATGTATTTTGCAATAAGACGGACAATGGTCGCCCATGGAACCATTGTTCGTGCATTAGTTTAAATTTTTAAAATATTTTTTTTATATAAATCGCCTATAGGATAGACCCAGTAAAGCATGGCCATTCTCGTCACTGTGTGAATAGCTGCTCAAGTCAATTCGAAGTGAACGCGGTAAGAAAATAAGTATAGCCAATGAAATGGCTTACAACGGGTGATGCATTGTTTTGTTCTAGGACTGTGTGGCATAATAATCCCTATGTTCTTGCGTTGTTACCATTACAGTGCAGACAGACTGAAATGTGAACTTACAAGCCCTCTTTGTGTGTGTTGTACCATTTCTTCTTACCACATCAAAATACTGAGCGTCACAGTATTGGTTCGCGTTTTCAAGCTGACCATTTTTTTTTATATCTCACTTAAACATTTTAACATAAACACTCACACTCACATCGGTAAAGTCAGAACAGATGTGTTACAGTATTGAGGGGCATGTTATCTTTTTTTTTCAAACTAATAAATTTGGGGTTTGTATGAAGTAAAGAACCGAAAGTACAGTGAAACTCAAGGATGATGACCCAATCTGTCTGTCTATTGATGCGTGTATTTACTTAAGAAGAAATATGACCTCTAAAACACAAAGAGATACGGCGAGCATGATTAGAATGAACATAACGATGTTTTCCTTCACGCCCGTGTAATTTAGAGCTTCAATCCTCTTTGAAGACAAACTTGGTCTCCTTTTGTAGGGCTTGAAATAATAAAAAACCTGAAAAAATCTTAAGCACTTTGCTATAGATAATTTCATCAACAGACTAAACAACATAAATACCCTTACAACACTAGAAAGCCTTAAATCTTCTATCAAAAAGAAATGCATAAAAAAATTAAAGATTAACGATAACTAACCAATGAAACCGAATTTAACAAAGGCAGTGACATGTGAAGAAATGGCTCTCACTTTGGAAAGGTAGGCGAACGTACTCTGTCATGCACCATCAACTTGAAAAAAAAATTATAAACAGAGAGAAACCTGAATTCAAAATTCAGTTTTTTTTCTTCTTCAAAATTGTTTCGTTTCTTTTTTCTTTTTTTTTTTTGGAACAAATCTAAGCACTAATATAGAGTGGAAAAGGGAAAATGCACATACAAGCTTTGATATTTCTGAAAAAAATGAGGGGATATTCCTAACGTTCATAATCACCTATATATGCTTGGACTTGTCTGTGACTTATCCACAAAACAAGATGTACATATTTCTGGTCAAGTTGCAAGTGTGTGCGTGTTTTTGAAAATGGTAAAAATTGGATATACAATTTTCTCGTGACACTTATAAAGTGAAGAGTCTGTGCAAGTGTCAAAAGCCAAAGTCATATAAGTTTTGTATTTTGTACGGCTTGTAAAGATTTCCACTTTAGAAAATGTGAAGTATCACAAGTTATTATCACAAACAGAAGTGGAACATAGGGGCTTGCAAGAAAGAAAATAACCCAGACAGTTGGTGTCATCAAGAGTGCTAGAGACGGTACCCGAACTTGCTTGCTTGCTTACTTGAATTAAAGTGATTTTCGCTCTAATGGAGCATATATCACTGGTTTAATAACGCACCGCGTGATTTTTAATTACTCCTGGGGAAGGAAAGAGAGCCTCATCCCCAGGCTTTTATGTACTCACAGACTACTTTTAAATTTAGCCACTCAGGTGTAGGACTAACTAGTCCTTAACAACCTGACTGAAAGGCTTTAAACATGAGTGGGAATAGTCTCACCACACACTCATTTTTCTGTCCGAGCGTGGTAAAGGAGGAAAAAAGGTGCTCAAAAAGACAGCCATGGGTGTTAAGTACTCAACAGAACGCTAGCCCGTACTTATTTCAAATCAAGTCCCGTTTTTGCTAATAGACAGTAAAAAGTACCAATAATGTGTTAACCACTTGTGCAATTAGTTCAAATCTAACGAGTCTGTTAAATTTCCTACTTCCTAACATATCTATCTAATATTAGTACTTAGTGTAGTGTACATAAAAATAGCCATACTGATCTTATTTAAATTATTATGTCTAAGAGACATATGCCAGTTTGGTCACTGTTAGGTTTAAAAAGTTAAGTTTGTTGCGGTGTTCCAATGGGTCAAGTTTGTTTCGAGAATAGTTTAGTCAAGGAGGGATACCAAGCCAAATATGGTTCCCTAGTTAATAAAAAGCAATCTTTTGGAGCCCTAAAAAAGGCTGTTTTTTTCTGTTAGAAGGTAACACGTCTCTCTTTTGCTTTCACGTTCTTTCTCGCACTCCTAGTCTCATGATTCTTGATATCAGGAAATGCGTAGCCATGATGGGCGGCAATGTAAGCAGCGGCTTCTACCAGTTGACTGAGGGGGTATCCAGCGTAGGTTTGTTTGTAGAATTGGGGAAGAACTCTGACCCTAATCCCCATTGAGAAGGTCTTGGTTTAAAGGTGTCTAGAGATTTGTAGGCAACGTATTGTATGACTCTAATAAACTACCCTGCTTTGTTGACGTCATACAATGCTTGATCTAGTCCCATTTCGGTGTACATCTCAACGAGTGTCAGCGTCCCCCTCCTCCTCCTCAACCGCCTCAATTTCCTCTTCTGGTTCTGATACTAATTCTTTAGTTGAGGTAGATAGTTTCAAGTCCGCTGCTATGGTGTCTGTCGCTGTTATTGTTGTTGTGGTTGTTCTTTCAGCTGAGATTGCCTGCAGTGTCGGAGTGAGAAAAGAACGTTGTTGTTGTTGTAGTGTTTAACGCCATTTTTCAGCACGCGATAGGCTATACATGGCGGCCAGTATTAATGGTGGAGGAAGAACCCGGGAAAAACAAGGAAAGAACCACCGACCCACGAGAAGCTACTGGCAAGCTTTCTCACATACCCACATTAGCCGAATCCGAGACTCGAACCCACGCAGACAAAGGTGAGATGACAGTGATCCGTAACGGAGAGCGCTTTAGACCACTCGGCCACTCGGGGCCCCAGAAAAGAACGTAGTGCCTCTGATGATTACATTTGAGTTTGCCATACCGTTTGTCTAACATAATTGGCCCTTTGTTTTGCCACCACTCTTTCCGGGGCAGGTTGTTTGTTAGGTATAGTCGGATGTTGACTAGATGTTATTTGTGTTCTCGAGGTGGGTGGAGTGCTAACTGGCTAGGTCTGCATTTCTTGCTCCCGCTACTGTTGTGTATATTTCTTCCCTCCACACCGAGTTCTGGGCCTAATTCTTTTAATTTCGTTGTAACCGAACTTACATTATCCATATTATCACCAACAAAAAAAAAGGCACAAACCTAAAAGAAACACTCACTCACTTTTTTACAGAACATTACTATTTTTTTAAATTTTGATAAGCGACGGAAACGAAGGACTTAGAGTCGCACTTTCTAACCAAGATAAAGAAATCATGTGCTGATAGACTCACTTCTGTATTTTTTCTTCTAACTGACTAACATATCATAGGCAATGGAATGTTATTTCTTTTCGAGAGCATGGGGTAGCCCTGAATTTTATTTTTTTTTTTGAACTTGAAGCTATGGCGGTCGCTTAGGTTATAAGATGGCGACCTCCTCTGACGACAGGCTTTCTCACAGGATAAGGTCGCCATCTTATAACCTAAGCGACCGCCATAGTTTCAAGTTCAAAAAAAAAAAAAAATAGCGGGAGCAAGAAATGCAGACCTAGCCAGTTAGCACTCCACCAGTTTGCCAGTAGCTTCTCGTGGGTCGGTGGTTCTTTCCTTGTTTTTCCCGGGTTCTTCCTCCACCATTAATACTGGCCGCCATGTATAGCCTATCGCGTGCTGAAAAATGGCGTTAAACACTACAACAACAACAACGTTCTTTTCTCACTCCGACACTGCAGGCAATCTCAGCTGAAAGAACAACCACAACAACAATAACAGCGACAGACACCATAGCAGCGGACTTGAAACTATCTACCTCAACTAAAGAATTAGTATCAGAACCAGAAGAGGAAATTGAGGCGGTTGAGGAGGAGGAGGGGGACGCTGACACTCGTTGAGATGTACACCGAAATGGGACTAGATCAAGCATTGTATGACGTCAACAAAGCAGGGTAGTTTATTAGAGTCATACAATACGTTGCCTACAAATCTCTAGACACCTTTAAACCAAGACCTTCTCAATGGAGATTAGGGTCAGAGTTCTTCCCCAATTCTACAAACAAACCTACGCTGGATACCCCCTCAGTCAACTGGTAGAAGCCGCTGCTTACATTGCCGCCCATCATGGCTACGCATTTCCTGATATCAAGAATCATGAGACTAGGAGTGCGAGAAAGAACGTGAAAGCAAAAGAGAGACGTGTTACCTTCTAACAGAAAAAAACAGCCTTTTTTAGGGCTCCAAAAGATTGCTTTTTATTAACTAGGGAACCATATTTGGCTTGGTATCCCTCCTTGACTAAACTATTCTCGAAACAAACTTGACCCATTGGAACACCGCAACAAACTTAACTTTTTAAACCTAACAGTGACCAAACTGGCATATGTCTCTTAGACATAATAATTTAAATAAGATCAGTATGGCTATTTTTATGTACACTACACTAAGTACTAATATTAGATAGATATGTTAGGAAGTAGGAAATTTAACAGACTCGTTAGATTTGAACTAATTGCACAAGTGGTTAACACATTATTGGTACTTTTTACTGTCTATTAGCAAAAACGGGACTTGATTTGAAATAAGTACGGGCTAGCGTTCTGTTGAGTACTTAACACCCATGGCTGTCTTTTTGAGCACCTTTTTTCCTCCTTTACCACGCTCGGACAGAAAAATGAGTGTGTGGTGAGACTATTCCCACTCATGTTTAAAGCCTTTCAGTCAGGTTGTTAAGGACTAGTTAGTCCTACACCTGAGTGGCTAAATTTAAAAGTAGTCTGTGAGTACATAAAAGCCTGGGGATGAGGCTCTCTTTCCTTCCCCAGGAGTAATTAAAAATCACGCGGTGCGTTATTAAACCAGTGATATATGCTCCATTAGAGCGAAAATCACTTTAATTCAAGTAAGCAAGCAAGCAAGTTCGGGTACCGTCTCTAGCACTCTTGATGACACCAACTGTCTGGGTTATTTTCTTTCTTGCAAGCCCCTATGTTCCACTTCTGTTTGTGATAATAACTTGTGATACTTCACATTTTCTAAAGTGGAAATCTTTACAAGCCGTACAAAATACAAAACTTATATGACTTTGGCTTTTGACACTTGCACAGACTCTTCACTTTATAAGTGTCACGAGAAAATTGTATATCCAATTTTTACCATTTTCAAAAACACGCACACACTTGCAACTTGACCAGAAATATGTACATCTTGTTTTGTGGATAAGTCACAGACAAGTCCAAGCATATATAGGTGATTATGAACGTTAGGAATATCCCCTCATTTTTTTCAGAAATATCAAAGCTTGTATGTGCATTTTCCCTTTTCCACTCTATATTAGTGCTTAGATTTGTTCCAAAAAAAAAAAAAGAAAAAAGAAACGAAACAATTTTGAAGAAGAAAAAAAACTGAATTTTGAATTCAGGTTTCTCTCTGTTTATAATTTTTTTTTCAAGTTGATGGTGCATGACAGAGTACGTTCGCCTACCTTTCCAAAGTGAGAGCCATTTCTTCACATGTCACTGCCTTTGTTAAATTCGGTTTCATTGGTTAGTTATCGTTAATCTTTAATTTTTTTATGCATTTCTTTTTGATAGAAGATTTAAGGCTTTCTAGTGTTGTAAGGGTATTTATGTTGTTTAGTCTGTTGATGAAATTATCTATAGCAAAGTGCTTAAGATTTTTTCAGGTTTTTTATTATTTCAAGCCCTACAAAAGGAGACCAAGTTTGTCTTCAAAGAGGATTGAAGCTCTAAATTACACGGGCGTGAAGGAAAACATCGTTATGTTCATTCTAATCATGCTCGCCGTATCTCTTTGTGTTTTAGAGGTCATATTTCTTCTTAAGTAAATACACGCATCAATAGACAGACAGATTGGGTCATCATCCTTGAGTTTCACTGTACTTTCGGTTCTTTACTTCATACAAACCCCAAATTTATTAGTTTGAAAAAAAAAGATAACATGCCCCTCAATACTGTAACACATCTGTTCTGACTTTACCGATGTGAGTGTGAGTGTTTATGTTAAAATGTTTAAGTGAGATATAAAAAAAAATGGTCAGCTTGAAAACGCGAACCAATACTGTGACGCTCAGTATTTTGATGTGGTAAGAAGAAATGGTACAACACACACAAAGAGGGCTTGTAAGTTCACATTTCAGTCTGTCTGCACTGTAATGGTAACAACGCAAGAACATAGGGATTATTATGCCACACAGTCCTAGAACAAAACAATGCATCACCCGTTGTAAGCCATTTCATTGGCTATACTTATTTTCTTACCGCGTTCACTTCGAATTGACTTGAGCAGCTATTCACACAGTGACGAGAATGGCCATGCTTTACTGGGTCTATCCTATAGGCGATTTATATAAAAAAAATATTTTAAAAATTTAAACTAATGCACGAACAATGGTTCCATGGGCGACCATTGTCCGTCTTATTGCAAAATACATCAACATTTAATTTAACCGTGCAGATCGCTAGAACAAACCTCTGATCATATACATTTTGAAAAGTGTTGTGTGACACGGATCGCCATTGTCGCTTGGTGTCTGCTTTCTTCTTCGAAAAGAGATCGTTTCGTCTTGACTATAAAAATTTAATTTGACTAAGTTTTACGCACTACTTGAACTCATACATTTCACGTTGTAGGTGTAAGCCGTCGTTCTCAGTTTTCTGGAAGTTCGTTTTTGCGTTTCTCGGATGTGATACTATTTTTTATGGACCGAACGAAATTTCTTTTGGCGTGAATCAGGACTCGTGGTTTTGTGGCAGAAATGGAGAGCATTGATTAAAGCCCAGTTATGTCGTCTTCGAAATCGCTGACACGGATTTGAACTAACACTTCAGGTTTTGTGTGAGGCGATACGGTACATCATTGCCTTTTACTTCCTCAATGAAATCGTTTCATCTTATTGCAAAATTACATTTGACTAGGTTTCATACGCAGCAGGTCTCTGTATATAAGGAGAGTGTCTTAGCGTCAGAGTATTCATTTCGCTCTCAAACGATCAAAGATGGAAGAGTCAGCACAGATCGACCTGCTGGTCAAATATTTGCTAAAAGTCATACGAAAACATAATTCACATGCGAAAGTGGCAACAAAACTTACTCTTTTGGTCGTTGATTTGATAAGAGTCATACGAAAGTGTGTAAGTGCTAATGAAGTTTGCTATATCTGCAAAGGTAAATGGGTATTTGTCTCCAGAATACCTGCTTCGTCTAAGAAAGAGAGACAAAAGTCAAGATACCTAATATCGTTGTCAGGAGAAAGGACACTGGAATTCAGAGTGCCCTACGAGAAAAGAGAATAAACAAAAACAAGACGAAACAGAGAAGAGGGATTCAGAAGAAGAAGAAATTGAAGATGATGAAGAACTTGTGCCAGTAAAGACATGGAAATGGAAAAATTGACAATGTGAGCCGATGCGTTGGCCCTGATGTGAAATTTCATACTACCTTCTAAAAGAGAATAGACCAGAAAGAACACGTAAGTGTCTCTTGGTCTTGACATTGTATAATAAGGATGGCGTGTTTTGTTTTCTACTCACACTTTATGAAATTGTGCCCTTTCACCTATCTCTATCCCTCTGGATCATGTTTTAGTTAGAATTGAAATGGAAGGATGTTTTCCTTCACGCACGCTCTTTAGGCATGCAAGTCGGTAAACAATAGTCAGTCTATTCCTCCATTATTTTGTGTGATGTTTCCTAAATCACACGCTGATGCCATAAAATAACGGGTTAAATGGGTTTTGTAGTGTTGGGAGTGGGGGTGGGTGGGGTGTAGGTGTTTGGCAGAGTTGGTCATTGCAGGTGAGGGCTTAGGTGCTTTCAAAAAGCTTTTACTTCTTCACTCTGTGTTGATAGTATATTTGGAGTTTGTATGCGTTCGCGTACGTTTGTGTGGATAGTTTATTTGGGGTTTGTATCATCTCCCTTCTGTGTTGATAGTATATTTGGGGTTTGTATGCGTTCGCGTACGTTTGTGTGGATAGTTTATTTGGGGTTTGTATCATCTCCCTTCTGTGTTGATAGTATATTTGGGGTTTGTTTTTTCCTCTTCCCTCTGTATGTGTATGTGTGTATGTGTGTGTGCGTGTGTGTGTGTGTGTGTGCGTATGTCTGCGCGCGTACGTTGTGTGGGTGTGTGTATTGGTCTCTGTTTGTCCGTATAAAACTCACTTTATCCCTATCAGATACACTCTACCTACCTACCTGCAGTAGCGTGCATTCAGGTCAGCCACTTGCAACACTGTTGATATTTATCCCTAGTGTTCAGTACAGTGACGTCACTGACGCTGGAAATTTCGAGACTATAAATATCGACTTGGGGATTTCCACATTTTGTAGCTATACATATATACTAGAATTCATAAACAGGAACGTCACTCAAGCTGAGGCTATAAAAAGACAGTGGGATTTTCCAAAGGAAAAACCCACAAGTTGGAGCTATAAATAGATAGTGGGATTTCATAGGAATTTCAGCTGATTATATATACATAGGTATTTATCCACGATCGTCACAGAAGTTGATATTGTAAGTAGTTACTAATTTTATCTATTTTATAGTGTGTGTTTATGTGTGTGTGTGTGTGAGTATGTCTGCGCGCGTACGTTGTGTGTTTCTGTGTGTGTGTGTGTGTGTGTGTGTGTGAGTATGTGTGTGTGTGTGTGTGTGTGTGTGTGTGTGTGTGTGTGTGTGTGTGTGTGTGTGTGAGTATGTCGGCGCGCGTACGTTGTGTGTGTGTTTGTGTGTTTGTGTGTGTGTGTGTGTGTGTGTGTCTGCGCGCGTACGTTGTGTGTGTCTATTGGTCTCTGTTTGTCCGTATAAAACTCACTTTATCCCTATCAGATACACTCTACCTACCTACCTACAGTAGCGCGTATTCAGGTCAGCCACTTGCAACACTGTTGATATTTATCCCTAGTGTTCAGTACAGTGACGTCACTGACGCTGGAAATTTCGAGACTATAAATATCGACTTGGGAATTTCCACATTTTGTAGCTATACATATATACTAGAATTCATAAACAGGAACGTCACTCAAGCTGAGGCTATAAAAAGACAGTGGGATTTTCCAAAGGAAAAACCCACAAGTTGGAGCTATAAATAGATAGTGGGATTTCATAGGAATTTCAGCTGATTATAGATACATAGGTATTTATCCACGATCGTCACAGAAGTTGATATTGTAAGTAGTTACTAATTTATCTATTTTATAGTGTGTGTGTATATGTGTGTGTGTGTGTGTGTGAGTATGTCTGCGCGCGTACGTTGTGTGTTTCTGTGTGTGTGTGTGTGTGTGTGTGTGTGTGAGTATGTGTGTGTGTGTGTGTGTGTGTGTGTGTGTGTGTGTGAGTATGTCGGCGCGCGTACGTTGTGTGTGTGTTTGTGTGTTTGTGTGTGTGTGTGTGTCTGCGCGCGTACGTTGTGTGTGTCTATTGGTCTCTGTTTGTCCGTATAAAACTCACTTTATCCCTATCAGATACACTCTACCTACCTACCTACAGTAGCGCGTATTCAGGTCAGCCACTTGCAACACTGTTGATATTTATCCCTAGTGTTCAGTACAGTGACGTCACTGACGCTGGAAATTTCGAGACTATAAATATCGACTTGGGGATTTCCACATTTTGTAGCTATACATATATACTAGAATTCATAAACAGGAACGTCACTCAAGCTGAGGCTATAAAAAGACAGTGGGATTTTCCAAAGGAAAAACCCACAAGTTGGAGCTATAAATAGATAGTGGGATTTCATAGGAATTTCAGCTGATTATAGATACATAGGTATTTATCGACGATCGTCACAAAATGGAACGAAAAAATTGAAAAAGAAGAAGAAAATGAGAAGAGGAAGAAAGAAGAGGAGGAGAAGAAAAAAAGAAAGGGAAGAAGAGTGTAGGAGATAAAATAAGAACTTGGTGGAGAAAAAGAAGAAATTAGAAGAAGAAGAAAACCCAAAGGCCCTTTTCAGGGCCAGCCATATTTCTCGAAAAGAGATAGCCTTTCCATTGCCTACCCCTTTTTTTAAAAAAATTTAAAGAAAAAAAATCCCATGTTAAATTCCCCTTGTCCGTAGAGTGACCCACGATTTATTGCCATGTTAAATTCCCCTTGTCCGTAGAGTGACCCACGATTTATTGCCATGTTAAATCCCCTTGTCCGTAAAGTGCCCCACGATTTTTCTCCATGTTAAATTTCCATTGTCCGTAGAGTGCCCCAGGGGTGTTTTTAATGCTAATTCCCATTGTCCGTAGGGTGCCCCCATTCACTACTACTGGTCTATGTAAAGGGTTTACTTTGTCATTCCACCTTCCACTCATTGACGTCATTGCATTTTTATGCGGATCCTTCCGATTTCATATGGTACCAGAGAATTTTAGTGTGGTCGTAAAAAGCGATGGCTTACTGAATAGAGTGGGCCAAGTTGATCTGCACTAAAGGACACACGGTACTAATTCAACTCCAATAGTAAACATATGGAAACACCATCATATTCAGAATTCAATAACTTAAAATTTCTGGGTGCTGATGATAAGACCTATAATTCTCCATGCACATCTAACCTTGGTGCAAGCTTATGTGTGGAGAACACCATATGACCCGCGGCATTTTTTTTTACATACATGTGCATGAAACACGTGTTATTGATTCTGCACCAAATGAATCAGGTGCTACTTTCATTATTGAGTACTCCTGAGCCAAGCCTGTAAGAATGCTAAAATTGCATCAGTAGAAATTTGTCTATATTTCTTTAAAATTACATATAGGATAAGCTCTCAAAAGATATTTTTACTAAAATTTTAATTTTCATTATTAACCAATTATGGACCACCAAACCCGTAAATACTCTATTATTTCTAGACTGGTTCACAGTTCTTCCGTATAATTAGTACCGTGTGTCCTAAATTTGTCAACGTACTTGAGAAATTTGACTGATGCTAAGGAATAGTCAGTGACCGAAATATTACGGAATGTATGCACTCATAAATCTTTATCCTCTTCGCATGTTCCACTGACGATAAGTAGATAGTTAGTTTGACATATTTAAAGTCTTTCGAGCATCCTTTGTTTGCCAGACAGTATTTTTATAGTGCGATGATGTATTATAAGAGGCATGCTGTGACGGCAAATGATGGGGGACGAAACGTTCATACACACGCACACACACACACACACACACACACACACACACACACATACAAACTTATATACATATATATATGGCGATGGTGTTGCACCAGGAAATTATAGAATCCATCTTACGCATTCAGGTGTATATATATATATATATATATATATAGAAAGAGAGAGAGAGTGAGAGAGAGAGACAGAGACAGACAGACAGACCGAGAGGGACACAAAGAGAGACAGAGACAGAAGTTGTGGTGTTCTACTATCTATTGGATATACCTGCCAACCAGTGCGTGACTCCCTCCGGATGTCACACAAGAAGACGCAACATAAAGTTCCTCCAATAGCATGTCTAAATTCAAGCATGTAACAAATTCCTTTTTCCCTAAGTGTGTAGAGATTACTGAGTATGCTGTCCGCAA
This sequence comes from Sinohyriopsis cumingii, assembly GCA_028554795.2. NCBI lineage: Eukaryota > Metazoa > Mollusca > Bivalvia > Unionida > Unionidae > Sinohyriopsis > Sinohyriopsis cumingii. Next base: position 1,495,838 of record JAPYKE020000047.1, read on the forward strand.
AACACCGTCAACTGTTAAATGGTACATTTTAAAATCGACAAATGTAAATGTAGTCTTTGTATTAAATCCAATTTACCTTATTTCAAAACGTCACAAACATGGCAGTAATAGTATAATAATAGAATGACGTTTTTTTTTTTGCAGATGTATTTAACAAAGAATGGTGATATTTTAACAAATATTATTATTTAATTTTGTTGATTTATGTTTTTATATTTCGTTAATTTTTCACGTGTTGTTTCATCATTTTAGTTTATTGAATGAAGGCGCATGATACATGACAACTCTAAAAAATATTATTTAGATGTTTGTAAATACGAATTATAATTATGCAAACGATGTACACATTGTGTTTAACTTAGAAGAAATGTATTCTTATACTGTTTAATGATACACAGATGGATGAACTGACTGAAAAGTAACAAATATTAAGAATGAAATGCTAATTTTTGCCCCTTTCAACAGATGAAATTTTCAAGTTTTCTGCTTTTCAGAAATGACCGTCTCAGTGATAGTGTTCCAAAAACAGCTGGAATATCGTGTCTGTGACTGCTGGCGATATCATTTTGGTTTTAGGTCAAACCGGATACTGAAAATCACATGATAAGGGTGGTTTCAAAATGGCGACCGACAGTCCAGGATGGGAATTTGATAAATTTGACGACGGCTCTCAGAGTTTGTTGAGGCTATCATGATGTTGTTATCTAAATAATTACAATTAAACAAACAATAGTGCGTCAGTCAGATGCAGATATCTATAACATTGCTGTCGTTTACTTATATACATTGCACTTTTCACGACTCGAATTTGTGTTTTACATTTTCGAGGTTAAATGAGTCCTCTGAATTTCTCTTTGCTTTCGTCATCTTTATTGTCATAGTTAAATAGTTTCTTTAAAATTATATAAACATATTTTCTCCTGTATTTAAAAATTTGAACACAATCCCCAAAACTTGATGATTTAGGTCTTTTAATAAAAATCAGTTGACCTTTGAATTTTCTATTGTTGAATTGCTCTGGCATTTGCGCAGGATGTTTATATAGGAATACTTAAGGAAAGGTGATACATGTTTTACTAAAGTTCTGTACCAAATTCCGAAAAACAAGCTTTCTTCCAATCCCAAAAACACCAAAAAATAACAAACATTGGCTAAAAATAGGAATTCAAAAAAACGTCTTGTGTCCAACTCTGTTGGGATGAACTTGGCATGGAATAGTGTCGGAGAGCAATCGGAAACTGTAAAAACCCAGCCAAACGACAGAATTTTTATATTTCTTGTATGCTTAGTGTGGTTGAGGGTCTGTTCACTGTGACACTTAGTATGCATAATTAATGCCGTCAGTGGTCACCCATCAGTGATCTTGTGAATTTAACTTAAAATGCTTGCTGGGTTTATGTTTAAAAAAAATATTGACCATGACCAAGATACACACATTCAGTTCAGTCTTCCTTCATCCAGTTGTCATACATTTGGCTCATATTTTATTAATGACAATGGCATAAGAAGGTCATTTTCTTTCCTGTCTCAGTCTCAGAAATGACATGCCAGTGATGACCTGCCAGGACCCTCACACTCCAGTTATTGTAAATATCAGCACATTTTCCCACCACTCAATGGCTGATCGAAGTCTTTGAATTTGCCGCCCAGCTATTGTGTTATGTTGTTTTGATGTACTGTTTTAATGACAACATGTACATCTGGGGGTCTTTCAGCCACAGTTCTGTCATTGTAAATAGTGGCACATCTAAATTTATCATTGATCAGCACATTTTCTCAGCAGGTAGTTGAAGCAAGACTGGCAAGTCTTTGAATTTGCCACCCAGCTATTTTGTGTATATGAAGCACTTTTGCATAAGTGATTTTCAGTGCCCAAGATGAAAAATTTGTGTCAAAATGTGAATGATTAAGCATTTCCTAGACCTCTGTGTATATATATATATATATATATATATATATATATATATATATATATATATATATATATATTCATTCGAGTTTATTGCAGATATTTGAATCTTGATCTTTTTTAAAATAGCTTGCATAAATTTATGTAAAATAAGACTTTCTTGTATTGAAAGATGTTTCTTTGTAAAGTGCTTGTGTTTCTTTCACAGAGATAGTTGCAGAGCTGCAGCTGAAGAAGTTTGGAAATTTTTTGGAGGACTATGCCACCCAGCTGAAAGAGATTGAAGATGCTTTAGGAGACTCTGTGGGGGACTCCTGGGACATGACTCTTGATACAATTGCACTTCAGGTAATAATTACCTCAACATAAAGAAAATCCTATATCCTGCTGTTTACCATCTTTGCTAGCCAAGGTTTCAATATGTTAACCCTATCTACACCTTGATAGATCAGTTAGATATTTCAGTGCTTTGTACTGGCGACATCTGTTGGATCTCACGAGTTGCCTCTTTCAGTCTGTAATGCCAGTGAACCAATTTTTCGTAATAGTTGTACATTGTACTTTGGCCAAAAATAGATTGAGTTGATTTCAAAAAAATATTTTGTAAGTTTAACAATCGAAAGTATGACTGTATGCAAGAGAGAACCCATTACTTGTGTATTTGAGGGAAAGGATAATTTGTTCAAACACTGACCAGAAGTGGAAAATTGATTATATATGAGTCCATTCCATTTGTGTGATCCCCTTATCTTGATCATGTAGGAACAGCTTTCAGATTTCAACAACTTGATTGATTGGATGCAGTGGCTTGCCACCACATGCAATGAAATTCACAGACCTGTAACACTGAAATATCTAACTGATACACCAAGGCATAGATAGATTAGGAAAATTGCTGTTCACAACACACACACACACACACACACACACACACACACACACACACACACACAGAGCAACAACATTTTAACAATAAATGGTGCCACTTGATCAATATTGTCAATAACTTAAATGTGAGATTGAATCATCATTGTCTTGAACAGTTATGGGTTTTTGTTAAAAGTTTTCATTTACTTTTATTTCCTAAACCCATTAGATCCTCTTCATAGCTGGTACAAAATGTTGATGGGATGTTGACAAGTCATTCTGCAACATGTTTGCTTGCCCTTTTTTGTTGAGATCAAGGTCTTGGTCATAGAAAATTTGTGTTAAGGTTTTGGTTAGAGTTACAATCATTTTCATATATCAGTATTTCCTAAATTCATTGATAGATTCTCATCTATTTTGCATATGTAGCAAAAATAATTGCATGACACCTGTGACCTTAACCAATTTGTGTATGCAACTGAAACTTGTATTAATGTTTATGTCAAAGTTTTTTTGATTTGCTTATTTTTTTCTAAACCCCTTGATGAATTCTATTCAAACTTGAGATCAATAATTATAAGATATATTCATGCTTGTTCCATTAAACTTGTGATCTAGATCACAGTTGTTGAAAATGTATGTCTTGTAAAAAATTTCTAATTGCTCATATTTTCTAAACCACTTCATGTATTGCTTCAAAATGAATCATTATGAAGCAAAGATGATCCATTCTGTGATATGTTTATTTGATTGATTCCACAAGACCAAGTCTCAGGTCATCTGTTTCTTGGTTGAACAACATGATGACATCAGTTGGATTAAAAACCTTGATGTCGGGCAAGTTAGGGAGCATCATCTTTGTATTAATAATGTAGCTGGTTACAGTGAACTCTTTCATTCTGATTTAATTTTTTTCTTCTTTCTCCCAGCATTTCAGGTACTTTCTTTGTCTTTCTCTTGATCACATTTGCAATTATTGTGATCCCTCTCTGTCTCTTTTGTCATTATCTAATTTGTGTCATTTTGATGTACACCTTTCCACATGTATACAGTTGTCACCACAGAATGCATTAAATGTTTATTAACAACAATATACATATTAAAAGATGTTGTCAATATAATTCTGGAAACTAGTTTTTGGAAATAATCATACTAATTTTCTTGATGGGTGGATGAGCAGTTTGCACCATGAGCATTTATTGGACCTTGTCTAGTGCAAGATGTTTTTAGGTTTTGAATTAACAGATAAATTAAATATTAAAGTGAATTGTGTCTCACAACCACTTTTAACTGTTATGATGGTGGCTGGCAGTAATTTTCACAGTTGCAACAGATTAGTGACAGTTATTTTTTATTTAAAATCTGTTGGCAAAAGTGAATAATGGTGGGGGGGGGGATTGGATCAGCATCAATTTTGAGTCCTGCTTATTTGGTATCACTTGGCTAATTGGATCCATTTTGTTTTTTGAAAGTTTTTTCTGCTAATTGTCTTAGATGTTAATGAAGTTAAAACATTGTTAATTGCTATATTTAACTTCCTTTTGATCAACAAGTTTGATACTTTTCCTTTCCTTGCATATTTTATGTACTGGAAGCAATATGTATAGTTTGTTTAATCTGGTGTCAAAACTTCCAAAAGTGTAATGTACCTCAGTATTCTTGGAAGAGAGAAATCTTTCCCATCAAAAGGTATGCCCCTCAGGCACCACTGTATCCATATCTCTGTCCCATTTAGTGCACTTCTCTACATTCGTGAGCATCAAAATTTTCATTTTTTAAATTAAAATTGTAGTTTTTAATGCACCTCAATAGTTAAATAGGTTGTTTGGTTAATTTCACTCTTGAATTACTTAATTGATTGTATATCACATTCTGTTTTGATAAAACACTAAGTGGTAAATGTATGTTGTTGCACGAGCTTAGCTTCAAATTCAAACAGGGTTTGGGTGGGGTTACTGCAAGCAGTTTAACTTGGAAGAGTCTATTTCATTAAAGTTCACTAAACTGAAAGATTATTTCTTTCAGACACATTAACTTATAAGTGTAAGAGAGTAAAACTACTGGGCATATATCAGTTTGTAATAAAACCAAATGGAACAGTAAACCTTACCATTTACCACAGCTGTTTGGGTTATATTCACCATAAGCATGCCAAGTGAAAATGCAGACCTTTCCAGCTTGAAAATCAGACTTTGTTTGAAGCACAATCATTAAATAACCTCTTTTTTGGGACAAACAACACCTCTTCCGTGAAAGCTATGTTTTATTCACATTTACATTCTGTATGAGGTCAATGCTGTCACAGTTGTATCAACATCTGCCCTGTTACTTGATCATTGACACTCTTACTTGATCATTGACACTTTTACTTGATCATTGACACTCTTTCTTGATCATTGACACTCTTACTTGATCATTGACATTGTTACTTGAGGTCAATGCTGTCACAGTTGTATCAACATCTGCCCTGTTACTTGATCATTGACACTCTTACTTGATCATTGACACTTTTACTTGATCATTGACACTCTTTCTTGATCATTGACACTCTTACTTGATCATTGACATTGTTACTTGATCATTGAAACTCTTACTTGATCATTGACATTGTTACTTGATCATTGACACTCTTACTTGATCATTGACACTATTACTTGATCATTGACATTGTTACTTGATCATTGCCAATGTTACTTGATCATTGACATTGTTACTTGATCATTGACATTGTTACTTGACCATTGACACTATTACTTGATCATTGACACTATTCAGCTTTATTTCATGTGAGGCTGTATCTGCTTGGCTAGTACAACATGAAATATTGAAATATTGCATCAATAAATATGAGTAAAACATAAAACCATGGCCGTTGACATTGCATCAGTTACTGCAAACTGTGAATTAGTTATGACAGTGCTCACAGAATTTGTTTTTGACACATGTCTAGGACTGGTGGCTTAAAAAAATCACAAGCCCTGACTTGGAGTTCCACATGCCTGTACTCCATTTCCATTTGCCCAAAATTTCCCCTTATTTGATATTATTTGGCACACAAAGTTGCAATTGCTACAATTCAGATATCAATTCAGTAGGGGCTTTGAAGGTAATGCATGTGTTATTAGCGTTCATCACTACACTTATTAGAAACTAGAAACCGGATTGCCCTTGTGTTTAAACTTCTGTGCCGGATTCTCTCAGCCCAGTCATGGTCAGAACCAAGTTGAGTTATGTCAGTACATGTATGTTGTTTGCATTATGTGCAAATAATTCATTGCCTCTCCCACACATTTTTTTTTATTTTTACTGGCATGTTTCACAAATTAAAATTCCATCAGCCAGTTCTGAAGTTTATTTTTGTTGGGCTTCACTGATACTGTTGATAGCTAATTACTTCCTAAAATGAATCACTTTTGAAAACTATTCTGATAACTGAAATGATCATGGTTTGCATTTTTTATCTATGCAGTAAATCTGACTTCAAAGTAACATTGCTGCTCTTCACGAACTTGTCAAAAACATATAATACATATGGCTTAAATTTTAATCAGAATGTGCTGTGTTATTGCAGTTTCTCTTTTGTCACCCTTGATGTTGCTTATAAGTGCCACTTAATATGTTGAACCATGATGCATTACACTAGTGCAAGCGTGAGCAAGGTTACAGCTCTGTTGTTATTCATCTAAATTTGACTTTAACTTCAAACGTCTTGAAGTTGAACAATGCAATAGCAGTTAAATGAGACTATTTTTAAAAAATCAAGATATTCAAGTTGTTTCTGGAGAAATAACCTTTACGCAGTTTTTCCTTTTAATCTCACCTCCACCAAAGGATAGCCAATTTTTAGTCAAAGATTCAAAAGCCACCATAGACCACCTTTGATCCCTTTATTACTTATAAGAATTCAAAGAACATCCTGTATTTGGTCTTAAACTCCCTAGATTACAACAATAAAGTAATCAGTTAACAGCTCATTGCGTATACCATAATCCCCTTATTCAGCCATGCATCACTGCAATTACTGCTGAAACAGTTCCATTTCCGACTAGACTGATTCTGTGTGGTTTCTGTAATGCACATAAATGGTATTTTGTCCTACAACAGGTAGACATAGATGTTAAATCCCAGTGTGGACTAATTATAGTAACCCAGACAATCATTTTCCCACTCATCGGTTGCATGCTTCACTTCATACAAAGTTTGTAGTGTTTGATAGTATGGAGCATTCCAGGGGATAAATATTATAAGTCTTCCAACAGTTTGACAATAAATTTCCTCATTTCATCAGGACAATAAGTGTTTTTTCAGGCAAATCAGATTTTTTGACAATCCTGAAAGACTCCTCACTTGGAATACAGGAATTTATCTGGAAAGAGGGAAAGACATAATTTTTTAGACCTGATTTTTTTACACCAAAAATTTGCCCATTGTTAGAATCAGAATTTGCTTCTGGATTTCAGACTTTTTGGCAGAGATCTAAAGAAGAGGGGTTAATGAATTAAGAAATAATTGCATATGAAGTAACAACGGTGTAAAAAAATGTTTGAAATATTTCTTTACATGTCTTGTATGTTAAAATAAATCTTGATTAAACTTTGTTTAAAATGATATAAATAATCACAGTACAGATAAATAATCACAGTACAGAGCTGTGCAAAATCTTGTAATTCAGATTATCGTCTGTGATTCTGTGATTTTTTTTGTGGAATCTTTTTAACATTAGATTTCTCAGCAGTGATCGTAGAAGTCTCCCTCATTTTAACCAATTTTAGATTACTTTCACTTTTTTTTCTGAATTGAAAATTGTTCTCTTCTTCGTCAATGACATTTGCAGTTGTAAATTCCTCCTAGGAGACTACCACTGTCAAAATAATGTGCAGCTTTTACAAAAAATACTTTTTGTTTACAAAGGAAGTGAGCTTGTAATGTGAGCAACTGAAAAACAAGAAAACTATCATACCATTATTATCTTTACTGGTTATTGACAAGAAGGATTTGTGGTTGCATGCTGTCCATTGGCCCATTGGCACAAGCTTGTTATTGCTACTTTTCTTTTACTACTTGCCATAAAACATTACACACAAAATTTCTATTTCTTCTGAATGTAAAGTTTGTTTGACATCCTGTTTTCACCATAAGATTTCTTAATGATGTCTGCATTTACCTAAATGAAAATGGTACCTATCTAAAACTCATTCATGTCTACCATTGTGTGTGATAACAGCCATCTTGAAAATCTTGTTGTTGTTACCGGGTACTCCTTCTCAGTGTATGCTCATATCAACATGGGATTTCCTTGGAAAGAATTCTTGAGATGTCTAGTTGGTTCTAAAAGAAATGGTACCAGTCTGATTTCCATTATGACTGCAACAGTTCCCATCTTCGAAGTCTTATTGCTACTCCTTCTGAATTAAGCATTTTACAGTTGAAAAAGGGAATATTACTGGGGAAAAAGATCTGGTGGAATGTAAAACGCAATCTGGTCTGAGAATAAAACATTATCCTAAAATGTCTTATGAGATACACTTACATGTCACATTGCAAAAACATCACCATAGTGTCACATGCAGCATCGGTCAGTGATGTAATGAGAAGTCATTCAACAGCTTTCATTATAGGTATTACCTGTTTCATATTAATAGCAGTAAATGTTGTTGCTACTGATATAGAGTAACATTTTGTATGGAATAGTTTTTTTTTGTATCCCTTTAAAGTTTACGACTGAAAATAAAATTTTGTTACCCTTCTATAGTGTAGGCAATCTATCTGGCAATTGATCTGTTTAATGTTGATTTGCAAAAACAATATGTATGCATTGATATTTATGACATCTGAATGTGTTTATCATTTCAAATAGCCATTTGAATATTTCATTCTTAAATCCTCAGCCATGTATTCTTTCATTTCAGACAAGAATTTCCTCATTCATTCTATACTTGTGGCTTCACCAGAGCCCTGGGGCTGGGATTTACTGGGATTAGTGTAGCTTTTATAGCTGTTCAAGAAACTAATTAGATAGTTAATGATTTTTCAATGTGATAAGCACTGTTTAACTGTACCTTTGTTTTATAGTGTCATATTTCAATTTCATAAACTAAAAGACGGTTGATTATGATTCATTAATACTTTGATCCCATAGTTGGGGATGCAGGGTGACATGAATCTCACATTTTTCCATCTCACAGTAAAAAGTTTTGCAACAAAATGAGACTTTTCACCCTAGTCACCCATTAGGATGATTCCTTTCACCTGACCTGAGGGATATTTATAGAATTATGTACAAGTTATGGCTAAATATCATGCATCCCATTTTCATATACTGGCAACGCACTGAGTTCAAAAACATTTAGTTAGACAGGTTTAGGATACTTATAATTTATATATTTTTTCCTGTAGCTTGCCCCCTATGAGCAGACCACACTGTTACAACTGATAAAAACGGACAATAAGATTTTCAACAAGATCATCACAGTGTTAGCATCACTGTGCAGTGAGATGCAGCATTTGAAACATGAGGCGGACACCAAGTTCTTCCCAGCACTTCTGTACTATGGAGAGGGAGGTAGGTTTTCAGATATTATTTTTATTTTAAATGTGCTTGTAATATTGAAGAACTGATTATGTGTATAATTTGATAGATAAGGCATTGGGTTTTGTTTGATCTGTGATGTATGGTGAGACATGTATAATGTTTATTTTGATAGATAATTCCCTGGCTTTTGTCTGACCTGTGACAATATTGTGAAACATGTATAGTGTCTCTGCTCTGAAGATACGGTCAGGCTTTTGTCTGACCTGTAACAGTATAGTAAGACATGTAGTGTATCTCTTTTGACAGATAAGGTCCTGGTTTTTGTCTGATTTGTGACATTATGATGAGACATGTATAGTGTGTCTGTTCTGATCGATAAGGACTTGTTCTTTTCTGACTTACGACAGTGCAACACATACTTACATATCTAGTACATCACATACTGACATAGGCACATTACATTACAGTAAAGAAAAACAAGAACTGAGTAGTTTTTAATGAAGGGTACAATACCGTACAGTGCCCACATAATTACAACATGCTGCCCTTTTTCTGGGTGAGATAATGCACTACATGAAAATAAGCTAATTATACTTATTTTGCTCTTGCTTACACAAAATGCTAATTGGCAGTATTATGTGTGCATTGACATTAAATACAGGGAAATCAGTAGTGACTGTCTTAGAACTAAGGGGTGAAGTCAATTTACATTAAAAACTGTATTAAATGAAACTGCATTCACATAGTGAAAATATTTCTTTTCATTCATTTGTTATGAAAATATGGATGACAAAGCAAATTTTCTTTCTTCCATATTATAGTGTTGGAGGAATAACCAGACATTTTACCCTTTGACCCCCATGAGCTTGATCTGTTCAATCACTTCTAAAATGTATTAGTGATATCTCAGGAATAATTGTGGCAAGTTTCGTCTCTATCCTTCAGCATAACATGGTTGCTATGTTGATAAAAATGCAATATGCATTTTTAAAATTACTTGCTTCTAACCATAAGGCTGGGCTTGTGTGGGAACTGCTCACTTCTAATCATAAGGCTGGGCTTGCGTGAGAATTGCCCACTTCTGATCATAAGGCTAGGCTTGTGTGAGAATTGCCCACTTCTGATCATAAAGCTAGGCTTGTGTGGGAATTGCTCACTTTTAATTACCCACTTCTGATCATAAGGCTAGGCTTGTGTGGGAATTGCTCACTTTTAATTATAAGTTTGGGCTTGTGTGGGAACTGCTCACTTCTAATCATAAGGCTGGGCTTGTGTGAGAATTGCCCACTTCTGATCATAAGGCTAGGCTTGTGTGGGAATTGCTCACTTCTAATTATAAGGCTGGGCTTGTGTGGGAATAGGTCACTTTTTAATCATAAGGCTGGCCTTGTGTTGAACTTTGCTTCTAATGAATACTGTTCTGTGAGAAAAAAATCCACAAGAATTATTCAAAAGGGCTGTTTTGATGCTTATGACTTAGTGTTTCAGTAATACAATAATAATACCTACTGGTATGTGGTTTTTATGGGGGTACTATACAGATATTATGAACTTCTGGGAGACTGATAGGTGTAGGGTAACTTTGCATTTACAACATGCTCAGTGGAGAGAATGTCATGTAATGTGGCTGATATTTCATTGGAATTCGTCTACAATACACTATCTACTGCAGTTATTAAAGGAGGGAAAACAAATTTTTCCAGACTAGACAGTACCAGTTTCTGAAAGTGGAATAAATGAATTCTCAAATATATAACTTAGTGATCAGCTTTTATTTCATTATCTTAGTGATCAGCTTTTATTAAATAAAATTTACCTCTGAAGCCTAGGAAGTGAAAATGACAGAGCAGAGCAAGATGTTTTTTTAATATTTGCACATCTGAAGTAAGGCCAGGTTGTGTACCCTATAACTCAAATTACACCCATCAATCATACACCAACATAAAGGGAATTAAAAGTTCTTTTAAAATATCCAAGAGATACAATGTCTTTTTTTAAATAACCAGTATAACTGGTGAAGAAAGCATGGAAAATGCTTTTTAAAAAAAATCTAACCCAATGCAAAATATGAAACTGTTGAGCACTGCCATTATGATTACAGTACTTAATTCATATCTTTTGTTCGTTGATTCAGAAAATGATATTAGTTCTGAGGGCAGTAGTTATCATCATTTTAGAATTCATCTAAAATTCAGAAATAAAATTTTGATAATGTTCTTTATTCGGAAGTATACAAGTAAATGCTGCTTAGCATTGCTTGTTTGTATTTAAAGATGAATTTATGTAATTAATTTGGTTATTAATCTTATCTTTTTTTGTATCATTTCTAGTTTGGTCGTATGGTCCAATTTACTGAACTAAAATCTTCAGACATTTAATAGAGTTAAAGGCAAATGAATTAGCACTGACCTTGTTTGTGACTATCCTAGATTTGTTATGAAAGGTTAACATTAAACAGGAACATACATATTCAGATCCATTAGAAGTAATGAAAACACATATTACATGTATCAGCAATCAATGCAATTAGAGATAGATTTCATATCCCTGGCAAATAGATTTCATATCCCTGGCAAATAGATTTTATATCCCTGGCAAATAGATTTCATATCCCTGGCAAATAGATTTCATATCCCTGGCAAATAGATTTTATATCCCTGGCAAACACACTGGCTTAGCAATTTCTGTCCATATACAAGGCTTCATTGATAGATATGTATTCAACATATGTTTAATAGAGTAATAGGTAAACAATGCTACAAATGGGAAGATTTTACTCTTTTATGAAGCTCAAATTGAACCAACACTCAAAAAATAGAATCTGTTTATTGTACAGAAAGTACACATATCATCAGTAGGTGCTCTTGTCACAACTAAGTTTGCTTAATAGTAGTTTCAATAGATGATGACTGTATGATCTATGTCCAGAAGAAATTAAGTAGTGCAATATGAAACAAACTTTTTCCCTGCCCGCACTTACTGACTTACTGGCCCCACCCTTTTTTTGTGCTGTGTACATGTATGTCATCAGGCATTTTACCATGGATTATAATTGCTTTTAACAGAAACTGATATGAAAAAAGTAGTTCCAAGTAAAATTTCTGTCAGTCAGAATACCATTAACACAAATATGAGTCAAGCTTCATCAAATATAACCTATCATCAGATGATAATGAACTTAAATTTTCTTTATCAGTTGACTGTTTCAGTGGTTAGAGCAGCTGCCTCACTTGATGCTCAGCATTAAGAAGTTAGTGTTAGGACATGTCAGCCTGGTGTCAGGATAATGTGACTGGGTGGGATATGATGCAACATGTCTGTGGCATTCCCTACTATTAACTACCACACTGCAGACATTGTAGTAATATCATTGTAAAATTGTTAAATGTACATTACAAATTCAAATCTCTCTCACACACACAAACACACACACACACATACACACTGAATGTGAGACCAGGCTGTATATAAAGAGATAGGTTAGAAAACTCCAAAAAGCGGTTTATCAGTTGCAGGTCTGAGGTTGAAATAGATGGAAAATGACCATTCTGTCAGACTGGTGTAGATGTGCTATTAAAATAACTTCATGCCTTCTTATTGTTGATCTTCTGTATGCGTTTGCTAAAATGTCGGGCGCCCCGAGTGGCCAAGTGGTCTAAAGCGCTGTCCATTACGGATCACTGCCATCTCACCTCTGTCTGCATGGGTTCGAGTCTCGGAATCGGCTAATGTGGGTATGTGAGAAAGCTTGCTAGTAGCTTCTCGAGGGTTGGTGGTTCTTTCCTGGGATTTTCCGGATTCTTCCTCCGCCATTAATACTGGCTGCCATTTATAACCTATCGTGAGCTGAAAAATGGCATTAAACCCTACAACAACAACAAATAAAATGTTACCTTACACAATTGATTCACCACTCATATTTTGTTGTCAGTGTCTGCGGCAACCAAGTTATTTGGGCTTGACTTAAGTTTGAAATGGTCATGAAACTTTTTTATAAGGTCACTTGACAGTTACTGAAGTTTAATAGGTACTTGGAGCATAGTTGATTGATTCATTCATTCACTTCTTTATTTGCTCATTTATTTGTCATCCATAGATTTTAGTAAATTGTGTCTGTAATGCCTTTCATAATGCTATAGTAATTTGGTTGTGTAATGCCATTCATACTGTTGTAGTAACATACCTGTTTAATACCATTCATACTGTTGTAGTAACATACCTGTTTTATACCATCCATAATGTTGTAGTAACATACCTGTTTAACGCCATTCATACTGTTGTAGTAGCATACCTGTTTAATACCATTCATACTGTTGTAGTAACATACCTGTTTTATACCATCTATAATGTTGTAGTAACATACCTGTTTATACCATTCATGCTGTTGTAGTAACATACCTGTTTTATACCATCCATAATGTTGTAGTAGCATACCTGTTTTATACCATTCATACTGTTGTAGTAATATACCTGTTTAATACCATTCATACTGTTGTAGTAGCATACCTGTTTCGTACCATTCATACTGTTGTAGTAACATGCCTATTTTGGACCATTCATACTGTTGTAGAAACGTAACAATTTTATACCATTCATAATGTTGCAGTAACATACCTATTCTATACCATTCATAATGTTGCAGTAACATACCTATTTTATACCATTCATACTGTTGTTACAGTAGTAAATTGCCTATGTAATCCCATTCATACTATTTATACACAGAACCAGAATCTGGATTACAGGATGGTGAGGCCCAGATCCAGATAGGTCGGATGATCCCACTTTTCCAGGAATTGTCCTGCTTTGTCGCACGCTGTAATGATGTGGTCAGAAATGTCATTCACCAGTTCTCCTGTCTGTACTCAGTACAAGTATCAAGGTACACCCATGATAATTATTATTGTTGACTTTATGCTGAGATGACCTGTTTTTATTTTTATTTCTTTACAGTGTGAGAAGATATACATTTACACTTATTATTTGCATAAATTACCTCATCTTGAAATTGTATAAACAGCTTACTGAATCTTCATATTTAAAAAAAGTATCTTTCACTTAGTCCACCATAAACCATATGTCAGTAAGTTTATACCACATTTTATTTACCAAGATAAGCACATTACACACAGACACAGACACAGACACACACACACACGCACACATATATATATATATATATATATATATATATATATATATATATATATATATATATATATATGTCACTGTTTGTGCAAAGGGTTTGAATAGATAGCAGGTTATTAAGAATAGACGGTAGAAAGGTAACTATTTTCATACATGAAATATTGTATTTTTAATAAAAACAATAGGAATAGATTCTGCTATCAGCTGGGAGTTCATTGTCTGCAAATATGTATGTTAAATGTAACTATAACCACTTGACTGTGAGGTGGGCTGGATTGGACAGTAAGTTGATATAATCAGGAAAGTTGTCTGGATTGGGCAGTGAGCTGGAATATACGTTAAAGTTGTCTGGATCGAGCAGTGAGCTGGAATATACATTAAAGTTGTCTGGATTGGGCAGTGAGCTGGAATATGCATTAAAGTTGTCTTGATTGGGTAGTGAGCTGGTAAAGGTGTCTGGATATGGCTGTGAGCTGGAATATACATTAAAGTTGTCTGGATATGGCAGTGAGCTGGAATATACATTAAAGTTGTCTGGATTAGGTAGTAGACTGGTATGTATAGTAAACTAGGCAGTATATTGGTATATGTAATAAAGTGTGTTCGAATGCACAGTTAGTTGGTATATAGAGTAAAGTGGACTGGATTGAAAATTTGGCTGGTATATATAGTAAGGAAGGTTGGATTGCACAGTAAGCTGGTATGTATCTTAAAGTGGGTTGGATTGCACAGTAAGCTGGTATGTATCATAAAATGGGTTGGTTTGCACAGTAAGCTGGTATGTATCGTAAAGTGGGTTGTATTGCACAGTAAGCTGGTATGTATCGTAAAAGGGGTTGGTTTGCACAGTAAGCTGGTATGTATCATAAAGTGGGTTGGATTGGACCACAAACTGGTATTTATGGTAAAGTTGGTAGGATTGTGCTGGAATGTATAGTAAAGTTGATACATTGGATGGTAAGCTAGTATAAACAATAAAGTAGGTTGGATTGTGCATTAGGTTGATATGTATAGTAAAGTTGCTAGATTGCGCTGTAAGTGGGTGTATACAGTAAAGTGGGCTGGATTGTGCAGTAGATGGATGTATACAGTAAAGTGGGCTGGATTGTGCAGTAGACGGGTTTATACAGTAAAGTGGGCTGGATTGTGTAGTAGATATGTGTATACAGTAAAGTGGGCTGGATTGTGCAGTGGACGGGTGTATACAGTAAAGTGGGCTGGATTGTGCAGTAGATGGGTGTATACAGTAAAGTGGGCTGGATTGTGCAGTGGACGAATGTATACAGTAAAGTGGGCTGGATTGTGCAGTGGACGGGTGTATACAGTAAAGTGGGCTGGATTGTGCAGTGGACGGGTGTATACAGTAAAGTGGGTTGGATTGTGTAGTAGATATGTGTATACAGTAAAGTGGGCTGGATTGTGCAGTTGACGGGTGTATACAGTAAAGTGGGCTGGATTGTGCAGTTGACGGGTGTATACAGTAAAGTGGGCTGGATTGTGCAGTGGATGGGTGTATACAATAAAGTGGGCTGGATTGTGCAGTGGACGAATGTATACAGTAAAGTGGGCTGGATTGTGCAGTAGACGGATGTATACAGTAAAGTGGGCTGGATTGTGCAGTAGACGGGTGTATGCAGTAAAGTGGGCTGGATTGTGCAGTAGACGGGTGTATACAGTAAAGTGGGCTGGATTGTGCAGTGGACGAATGTATACAGTAAAGTGGGCTAAATTGTGCAGTAGACGGGTGTATACAGTAAAGTGGGCTGGATTGTGCAGTAGACGGGTTTATACAGTAAAGTGGGCTGGATTGTGTAGTAGATATGTGTATACAGTAAAGTGGGCTGGATTGTGCAGTGGACGGGTGTATACAGTAAAGTGGGCTGGATTGTGCAGTAGATGGGTGTATACAGTAAAGTGGGCTGGATTGTGCAGTGGACGAATGTATACAGTAAAGTGGGCTGGATTGTGCAGTGGACGGGTGTATACAGTAAAGTGGGCTGGATTGTGCAGTGGACGGGTGTATACAGTAAAGTGGGCTGGATTGTGTAGTAGATATGTGTATACAGTAAAGTTGGCTGGATTGTGCAGTTGACAGGTGTATACAGTAAAGTGGGCTGGATTGTGCAGTGGACAGGTGTATACAATAAAGTGGGCTGGATTGTGCAGTGGACGAATGTATACAGTAAAGTGGGCTGGATTGTGCAGTAGACGGGTGTATACAGTAAAGTGGGCTGGATTGTGCAGTAGACGGGTGTATGCAGTAAAGTGGGCTGGATTGTGCAGTAGAAGGGTGTATACAGTAAAGTGGGCTGGATTGTGCAGTGGACGAATGTATACAGTAAAGTGGGCTAAATTGTGCAGTAGACGGGTGTATACAGTAAAGTGGGCTGGATTGTGCAGTAGATGGGTATATAGAGTAAAGTTGCCTGGATTGGGCGGTAGACTGGTATATTTAATACTGCTTCTTGACTGGGAAGTAAACATCAGTACTGTAGGCTGATATATACATTAAAAGTCTGAGAACTCAAAACATTTTTCACATCAGTTAGCATCACTTTGATTAACAGGTCTTTTATTTGCATATATTTCTCTTTCCCATAAACACAAAAACTTGAAACAATCCAAAAATGGAGGGGCCTTACTAGGAAGTTTAGCCCACATCCATGTAATTTTGCTTCATCATACCAGAAAAGCCATATTGACTTCACTTAGCCAAAAATTACCAACCCTTTCTCCAGTTAAACCCATGGATTCTTTCAAAATTAGTGAATCTTGTATTTTATTTTCTATAAAGCTTGTGTTTATCAGCATTAAAACAATAGAAACATATTTTGAAACAAACTTTTATGCTAATATGTTTCATAAAGCATCAGGTATCAGTTTGTAATGATTTTCAATGTTACTGACAACTCTATAAATGGGAACTGAGTCAGATCTTGAGTTTTTTTAACACCAGTAGCAAATGAACAGTATGGAATAAAAAGTGTTGAGACTAAAAACAGGCAAGAGATTAATGAATTATCCAACGTTTTATATTTAAACTTGGTGGGATGATGAGCTGCCCTGCCTTCAATGTGAATGTTTCATTTATATTTGGTAAGATATACCTATTTTTTGTTACCATTTGATGCTACTCATAAAGTTATCAATTAGTTTTTCACATTTAAGAAAGAAAGTTTTAAGTATTTTCTTAATATATGATCAGTATTTTGTGAAACTGTTTACAGGAAACTTGTCTAGTTTGCTCTTCCAGAATTTGACTTATAACTCAATCCAGCCTTTATACAGTTCACTTCACCTTGTCTAGAAGCCCTGAGTGGCCGAGTGGTCTAAAGCATTCTCCATTACGGATCACTGCCATCTCACCTCTGTCTGCGTGGGTTCAAGTCTAGGATTCGGCCAATGTGGATATGTGAGAAAGCTTGCCAGTAGCTTCTCGTGGGTTGGTGGTTCTTCCCGGGGTTTTCCCGGGTTCTTTCTCCACCATTAATACTGGCTGCCATGTATAGCCTATCGTGTGCTGAAAAATGGTGTTAAACCCAACAACAACAACAATCACCTTGTCTACAGACAGAATGGAGAATTTATTTAGTCTAGCATGACACTTGGTTAAGGATGCGAAGATGAAGTAGAAGTTACAGCCTAAAATGCACAGGAATCTGGAATACCCAAGGTCCAGATTAGACAGGTTCCATAGTGTATACTTTGATCTGGTATCATTGTTTGTGTTTGGCATTTTACATGTCTTTATATCTCAGTAAGACATATGACTTCATAAAATTTAGAAAATTTGCATGGAATTCAGAGTCTTTCATACTTATTTTCCAGTTCCAGAAGTGGACCCAAATTAATTGATGTATCTGATGTCCATTTCCAGGTAAAGAAAGCAGTGAATTAAGCTTTATGCATGATACAAACATAGACTTCTAATTATGAATGGAATGCTCTTAAATGTTTGTTAGCATTACTCTTCTCCATAGATACTGTGGAAGAAGTAACTTTTACCTGAAAATGTGGAAAACTATGACACATGAAATTAGAGAAATAGACTTTGGAAAAGCATTTAAATTAACAATTTTTTTATAAAGAAGTCAGTGAAAAAGAAAAAACTGAAAGATATATTACAATTTTCGATCTGCAGATAATAAAATAATTAAGCCTAATCTCAGTAAATTTCATTGCAACTCATTGCTGAGATAAATTGTATTAAGTATTTGCATATTAACAATGTTTCAGTTTGAATGATTTGCAGGAGTCTTGTTTTAAGGTAGCAATTGGCAGCATGATTAGAAAACTGACATCAAAATTATATAAAATATAAAATGAGAGACATAATCCACATGTGTAAAAATTTGGTTCGTTCCAAATAATTTACTAGTGAAGGAAAACAGAGAAATAAATGTATATGCATAATGGATGCCAGATTTGTTAGTAAAAAAAAAATAATACTGTATATATTCACTTATAAATTGAGTTAATCTCCAAACAACATAGACCCTGATTTGCCATCACATAATGCAAACACAGATTAGGGTCTGTGCAATGGGGGCCCTGAGTTGCCAAGTAGTCTGAAGTGCTCACAGTTACGTATCACTGCCATTTCATGTCTGTCTGCATGGGTTCGAGTCTTGTGCTGGGAAAATGTGGGTACATTAGAACGCTTGCCAGTAGCTTCCCATTGGTTGGTGGTTCTTCTTGCAGTTTTCCAGGTTCTTCCTCCTCTACTAATACTGGCTGCCATGTATAGCTTATCATGTGCTGAAAAATGGCATTCTGCCACACAACAACAACAACAGTAGATCATGTAATGGCACATCTGGGTCTGTGTAGCTTGCAGTTGGACTTATAAATGAGATTATTCTGTTTATTTCCATAATAATAAAGAAACATAGTCTGTAACTAAGAAAGCTGTCACCATCTTTTTCGTAAGTTTTCAGACAGTTAAAATATTTTGTTGGAACAAATTTTAAATGTGCCTTGGAACAAATTTTAAATGTGCTTTAGAATTTTGGAATATCATGGTTTATAATTTTGACCCTCATTTTTGGACAAACTAAATAAGATCAGTAACAATTCTCATTAAGATATTAACCTTGTATTTGTGACTTAAAGCTGTTTCTTCTTTTAACATTCAAGAGCATGAGAGAGAGAGAGAGATTACAGTTCTCAAACATAATGTTCACCCTGCTCAACACTAGCTAACCCATTTTTAATGTTCACTCTGCTGAACAGTAACCAATCCAGTCAGCATAAAATTTGAATTGTAATAAACAACACATGGCAATAATACTTGCACTTATGTCACATGTCACTTTATCAATAGTCATTTCCATGTAGGACCATGCATGTGTCGTGCTGGAATTTCACATGAACAGTTTAGGAAATGAATTATCTTACCTTCCATGATTTTGGAATATCAAAGCCAGACATATGATGGTAGTCCATAAATTAATGACTTCAACAACCCTGTGGAGTTTTGTTGCCGAAACAGCGGAGGTTTAGGATAATGATGGAATCAATGTGCCTGGCTGAAGAATCACATTTCTCTTGTCAGACTTTTGTTGAACAATAAGCTAGAACTAATGTTACTGTTCATTATTATAAGTTCTTGGTTATGTAGAACTTGTTATTTAACTTAATGTGGGGTGCCCCGATTTGCTGATTGGTCTCAAGTGCTCTCCATTATGGATCACTGCCATCTCACCTCTGTCTGTATTGGTTCAAGACTCGGATTTGGCTCTTGTGGGTATGTGAGAAAGCTTGCCAGTTGCTTCTTGTGGGTCAGTGGTTCTTTCCGGGGGTTTTTCATCACCATTAATACTGGCTGCCATGTATAGCCTATCGTGTGCTGAAAATGGCGTTGAAACCCTACAACAACAACAACTTTAATGTGCAAAATAGTATGCATTTGATAGGGACTATTTCTAACGATATTACGACTCATTGCATCATTAGTACATTGTACTCTCACTCGATTCACATTGAAATTCACTTGTCTATTTCATTCAGTTCTATGTAATTATAGGTATGAATATACAAATAAGATTAAAAGTAAAAACGCATAAAACAGACTTTGAGAAGACAACTTAATCGTGTCTAAATTTTGTGTTCAGAGGGATTTTTCCATGCAGTTTGAACAGTTGACTTGGTTGCTGCCATGGCTAGCCCTGAGAAGGACAAACATTAATTGGCTAACTAAGGTCATGTGACATGAATAGGAGTCTATAAATACGAGTGCAGACAGTGCACTGGCAGATAGCTGTCAGAGTGGCAAAGTATGAACATCTAAGTAGAAAAGAATTTCGGCCATATATTCCAAATCCAATCGAAAACCATAAATTATATTATTTTACATAACCGACATTGACTTTGGCACTATAAAATCTCAAAACTGAATCAAATTGTTATAAGAAATTTTAAATAGATTTATTACATGATTGCTATTGAATTTAAATGCTTTATAATTATGATATAATTCTTTATAAAGCCGCTGCTCAAGTACACTAGTACTAAAATTATTTTTTCATTGAGATCACACTACTATAACTCCAACGGGTTGTTGAAGTCACTACTATATCAGAATATGTTACAGTCAGTCTAATAAATTTAGCTGTTAGTATACACATGAATATAAAAATAGAGTTCATTTCACCATAATATGGTGTATTATAACATTGTCTTTTGGCATTTAGACAAACAAGTTTGTTCTGTATTATCAGAAATTGATAGTGTTGTGACAGACACTGTGTTTATGTAAAGTCACTATGCGGGATTGAATAGCATGTTCTATCTCACCTTTTTTTATATATAAAAATTGTTTTTAAGTCCTGAACTCTGGTCTTTTCGATATTTAACACACAGTTTACAAACTGTTAATTCCAATTGCAGGTTGTGTTTGAGCACCTTGGAGATTTACTTGCTGTGCTGATTTACCTAGATGAGATTATACAAAATCAGACCATGCTAACTGATCACTGGACGCTTTACAAGAGGTATATACGCAGAGTTGGGTGAAGAGAAGACTTAATTTTGACAAGGTTTTGAACTGAATGGATGGAAATATAGACTTAATTTTAGCATGGGTTAGAACTGAGTGGACAGGACTGTAGACTTAATTTTAACAAGGGTTCCAACTGAGTGGACAGAAACTATTGACTTAATGTAATTTAACAGGGGTTGGAAATGAGTGGACAAAACTGTCAACTTGACTAAATTTTAAGAAGGGATTGAACTGAGGGGATAGAACTGTAGACTTGACTAAACTTTAGCAAGGGATAGAATTGAGCTGATTGAACTGTTGACTTTACTAAATTTTAACAAGGGATGGAACTGAGTGGACAGAACTGTAGACTTTACTAAATTTTAACAAGTGATAGAACTGAATGGACAGAACTGTAGACTTGACTAAATTTTAGCAAGGGATAGAGCTGAGTTGATTGAACTGCAGACTTCACCTAATTCTAAGAAAGATTCATCAGAAAGGTGTATCTAGTGGGGTATTTTTTAATTATGGCCTTGAACAAAACTATAACACTGTTGAATCTGCCATTACTATCATCAGCATCACTGTTTTTTATTTTGCTCCAAGAAAGGTGAGACAAATATTAAATAAGGAAATGTCTTCTAAGGAAATGCAAGGAATGAATACATATAAATACTAAGGAAGTTTTTTATTAATAGTTTGCATTTGATGTTTACATTGTATTCGTTAAATTTATTTTAATATGACCTGAACTGAATTGCATGTAAAATTTTATATTAACATAAAATGATCAATTGAAAAGTAATACAAAATTGTAAATACTTGTGTTTCTCTTTTCAGAGTCAAACTTCTAAAAATAAAAGTTGTCACATCTTGTACTGTCAAGTGTAATTTATCGTACAAATCTGTTTGTGTATTATCAGGATGTTGAAGTCAGTACATCATGATGGAAGGAAGTTTGGTATCACAGAGGAAAAGCTGAGACCTTTTGAAAAGTTACTGATAACACTAGAAGGACAGCTTTTGGATGGATATATCTTCCAAGTATGGCATAACAGGGCAGAGAGATAGAGAAACATTCGGGACTATCTTGTTACCAAAATTTTACAGTTATATCATTACTAGAAGCAATCACTGTAAAGTACAGTAGTCTTTTCTTTTCAGCATGGGCATATTTCATTTGTCCAAAGTGTATGGCATGTTGTTTACTCTCTGTTGCCAAGGAAACTTTGTTTCTGAAATATAGTTCTTTCTATATCTTGCTCATCATTTGGCATGGAAGGCCAGTCAAAATATATAAAGGGAAGTAACTCATTCAAATCCTGAAAGGAAATGTCTTATTTGTTACCTCTCCTGATTTGGTTTGACAGCTTTCTATGCAGAACATCAAACAGAAAGACAAATTTCGTTAGAAAATGCTTACCAGAGGTAATTACTTCAATATATTGATGAAAATATGCTTTGAATTGTTAATAAAGTTTGTCAATAAATAAAGAAAAGTAAAGACTTTAAATGTGTATAATTAATACTACATGTATTTAGAAGGACATTGGGATTTGCCTGTTATCATGAAAAATGGACAGAATTATTTATATCTGTCAACTTATATTCATGTCTTTAATCCTGTTTATAGTTAATAGAACACTCCAAGTAATCTGTACTTTGATTATTTGATACATTGCTTCAGAAGAACAATGAGTAAGATATACAGGGGAGAAAATGTTATGTTGAGACGGATAAAGTCGAAAATGTATTTACAATTGAAAGAGACCATGATAGGTGGCCTAAGTGATTAGAGAGGCCTGTCTCAGATGCAAGAGGTGATGGGTTTTGAACCCCAGCCAAGTCATAGCAAAGACGTATAAAAATGGTACTTGCAGTTGCCTTGTTAGGTGTTCAGTATTAAGAGGTTAATGTTAGGACTCATGGGCCTGATTTCTTGATAATCGGACTGGGTGGGACATCATGCTACATGTCTGTTGTATGCTGCCCAGTGCTCAACATCGTTATAAACTGCCACCTAGCAGAAATCTTAGCAATATGACTGCAAAATTGTTAAAGCTGCATTAAAAATCCAAATCACAGACACACACACGCACGCACACATACACTTGAAACAGATTTTCTTTCTAGGTGAAGACAAAAAATAATTTTCAGTTAACCATGGATACAGATTAAAAATGTCAGATTAAAAATTGTTTCTTTTGTTTCTATGCTAGAGAAATATGAATCTGAAGGAAATGATCTATGTTAACACCTACCATGTTGCACGAGAAACATATATTTAGGTTTTTGTGTATTGGCAGATGGAATGATTCTTTTCATTTACCTTATTAAAAGTTAAGTGAGCTAATGGCATGGCCCTGTATCAGTCATGTATTCATCCGTCTTTCCACATTTGCTAATTTTGACCAGATTGGATCAAACTTAGCAGCACTGTTCCTTAGGGCATGCTTTACCAGACTGATGCTTAGGGTGGTTCTCTTAACAATGATGTGGATTGCATAGCAACTTCCTCACAATGGATTAGCTGATTTATATCAAATTAATTTCCACAGCATAACTTTACATGGGATTCATTCATTTTAACCATTCACCTTTATATTAAAAAGATCTTGTATTAAGTGGATTTCTAGCATTTCACAACCTGATTTGTCCAAGTTATTTTGAGGAATATTATCCCCAGATTGTCAATCTTTCTGACTAAAAAACATTTAAATGAGCTGAGCTGATGTTAGTAAACTGTAGCAATGCGGCTAAACAACACATTTCCATCATTTGCTTTCAAATAGCTTGAAATTCCCAGGTGAGCACTATCAGGCATACATGGATCTCTTGTTTTTAGAACTGTGTGGAACAGCCATTTGACAATACAACTGTTCATGTGACAAAAAATGGAGCATTTGCTGAGGAGTTTGCTGTAAATATTCGACAGTATTTAATGGAAACAGAGTCCAAAATAGGTAAGATTTGTAGTAATATAATAGGTTGGTATCCCTCCTGGTAAAATATACAAAAAATATGATAACCACTAAATTTGTGTGGATTCTAGTGATATAAAATAAAAATAATATAATGCGTATGTATGAAAATATTGGTATATAATCAAAGAAACATTTTGGACTGTTATATGATCATATCAAATATTGCATTTTAATTAATAATTTTAGATATCATATGGTATACTTTGAATTCATTTATTTTTTATGGGATGGCAGTTTTCGTGGGATACCAATTTTTTTCGATTTTGTGGTTGTTAAAAACCATGAATTTTAAACTCCAGTCAACAACGATTCATGATCCATGTAGTAAGGAAGACCACTACAAACCATGAATTTTAAACTCCAATCAACAACGATCCATGATCCATGTAGTAAGGAAGACCACTACAAACCATGAATTTTAAATTCCAATCAACAACGATCCATGATCCATGTAGTAAGGAAGACCACTACAAACCATGAATTTTAAACTCCAATCAACAACGATCCATGATCCATGTAGTAAGGAAGACCACTACAAACCATGAATTTTAAACTCCAATCAACAACGATCCATGATCCATGTAGTAAGGAAGACCACTACAAACCATGAATTTTAAACTCCAATCAACAACGATCCATGATCCATGTAGTAAGGAAGACCACTACAAACCATGAATTTTAAACTCCAATCAACAACAATCCATGATCCATGTAGTAAGGAAGACCACTACAAACCATGAATTTTAAACTTCAATCAACAACGATCCATGATCCATGTAGTAAGGGAGACCACTACAAACGATGAATTTAAAGTAATTGTTGTTGTGGGGGTTAATGCCATTTTCAGCACACAATAGGCTTTACATGGAGGCCTGAGGAAGAACCTGGAAAAACCCAGGGAAGAACCACTGACCCACAGGAAGCTACTGGCAAGCTTACACATGTACTGACATTGCCTGAGCCTGAGACTCAAACCTGAGCTGACAGATGAGATGGCAGTGATCCAAAATGGTGGGTGCTTTAGACCACTCTGCCACCCAGGGTCTCTTGAATTTAAAGACCCAATCAACATTGGTCGATCATTGATGCAGGCAGTATGACCACTACAAACCATGAATTGAAAGACTCAATCAACAAAGATTCATGATCGAAGCAGTCAGTAGGACTACTTCAAGTCATAAATTGAAAGACTCCGTCACCAATGATCCATGGTTGATGCAGTCAGTAGGACCACTTCAAGTCATAAATTGAAAGACTCAGTCACCAATGATCCATGATAGATGCTTGCAGTAGGATCACTTCAAGTCATAAATTGAAAGACTCAGTCACCAATGATCCATGATTGATGCAAACAGTAGGACCACTTCAAACCATAAATTGAAAGACTCAGTCAACAAAGATCCATAATTGATGCAGTCAGTAGGACCACTTTCCTCCCCATACAAGTCAAGACGCTCAAGACTACTTTTTCCTTTTGACCATGTTCCCAGATCACATTAACATTAGGGATATAAGCCTGCTATCTCCAGAACTGTGCCTTACTAAATGATACAAATGTGTCTTTTCTGCCCATATCATATTGACATAGGGCAATAACTCTTGCCCATTACTTCCTCATGCTGCCACCAGGTGTTTCTAGTTTGTAAGCTTTGCTGTATTGCAATGCAAGTTCAAGGCCTGAGAAGATATGAGTCATTTTAAAGGGGCTTTGGCTTTCATTTATCCAACCCCTCCTTTTTCTTCCTCTTCTCTTCTGATAGACATAAGATTGGGAGAAGGATGATATTTGACAAAAGGAGATGTGGTCGCACAGTGACAAATGGGCAGTGAAAATTATGCAAAAATAGTAATCACTGGAAATTTCTTCAAGGCTTTTCTCTGTACAAAAGGTCAGTGGGAAGTTGAGACTGATTTTCGACCGAATATTCTCAGTCAGTACATTCTTCCACTGATGATCAAGATGGAGATGGCAAGGTTGATACGGCTGTCCATCAGAAAGGACAAGTGTGCTATCAATCTAGATTCGAAGATGTTTGTTTTCATGTCCCGATTCATGTGGCATCATGAACATGTATTCATTTTGCTTACTGTAACAAGGTTTACTAGTTTCTAATTCTTGTGTTTGGCCTAAACTTCAGCAGTGATGGTGGCATATCTAGACAGCATCCTCCAGCTTCATTTACTGTGATTGTGGAATATCTAGACAACATCCTCCAGCTTCATTTACAGTGATTGTGGTATATCTAGACAACATCTTCCAGATTCATTTACAGTGATGGTGGCATATCTAGACAACATCCTCCAGCTTCATTTACAGAGATTGTGGGATATCTAGACAACATCTTCCAGATTCATTTACAGTGATTGTGGCATATCTAGACAACATCCTCCAGCTTCATTTACAGTGATTGTGGGATATCTAGACAACATCCTCCAGCTTCATTTACAGTGATTGTGGTATATCTAGACAACATCTTCCAGATTCATTTACAGAGATTGTGGCATATCTAGACAACATCCTCCAGCTTCATTTACAGTGATTGTGGTATATCTAGACAACATCTTCCAGATTCATTTACAGAGATTGTGGCATATCTAGACAACATCCTCCAGCTTCATTTACAGTGACTGTGGCATATCTAGACAACATCCTCCAGCTTCATTTACAGAGATTGTGGCATATCTAGACAACATCCTCCAGCTTCATTTACAGAGATTGTGGCATATCTAGACAACATCCTCCAGCTTCATTTACAGTGACTGTGGCATATCTAGACAGCATCCTCTAGCTTCATTTACAGAGATTGTGGTATATCTAGACAACATCCTCCAGGCACATATTCTGAGTTCTAAATTTTTCAAGGGCAGTAATTTCCTATCCCTTTTGAATCATCTTGCACTTTTTTCATGAACTGGGAAAAGTCCAACCTTCATCCACCCCAGTGTTTGTCCATCAGGGTATGGAGTTTATGACCATTCTCAATATCAATCTAGTACACATTGTCCAACTTGTTAAGTTTCTTTCCAACAGGTTTTGGATCTCA
Organism: Sinohyriopsis cumingii; assembly: GCA_028554795.2. NCBI lineage: Eukaryota > Metazoa > Mollusca > Bivalvia > Unionida > Unionidae > Sinohyriopsis > Sinohyriopsis cumingii. The sequence goes on from JAPYKE020000047.1 coordinate 1,523,304, forward strand.
GAGAGGTTTTGCTATTTCTAGGATTTTTCAGTGTGCAGAGCGGACCTGATCTCACTTTTCTGTCTTATTATGCACCCTCACAGGTGACCTTGCTGGCTGGACAATAGTGCCCATTTTCCAATCCACTCAATTAAAAAGTCAGGATCATGAATGAGGTATGATCATTCATGTGTCATTGGCATAATCACAGTTGTCTCATGACAGGAATTCATCTGGAGAAGCCCCAACCAAAATTGACATTATGCCATTTAGTTCCAGAAATACCAACTCTCCAGGAAAACAGCCCTGATTATGTTGGACAAATCTGTAATGGTGAGCTACCTCTTCAAAACTGGGTCACCAAATCTCCAGACCTGTGCGTTCTGATTTGGTAGTTTATACATTGGTCCTAACAACTCCATATCAACATACAATTCAAGAACATTTCGGTTGACTCAAGTCATTCATATAGAATGGTCCCTCAGCCAAGAACATTTCGGTTGACTCACTGACCTGACCTACACTCTCTCTCTAGAATGGATCAAGTCATTCATATAGAATGGTCCCTCAACCAAGAACATTTCGGTTGACTCAATGACCTGTCCAACACTCTCTCTCTAGAATGGATCAAGTCATTCATATAGAATGGTCCCTCAACCAAGAACATTTCGGTTGACTCAATGACCTGACCTACACTCTCTCTCTAGAATGGATCAAGTCATTCATATATAATGGTCCCTCAATCAAGAACATTTCTGTTGACTCAATGACCTGTCCAACACTCTCTCTCTAGAATGGATCAAGTCATTCATATAGAATGGTCCCTCAACCAAGAACATTTCAGTTGACTCACTGACCTGATCTACACTCTCTCTAGAATGGATCAAGTCATTCATATAGAATGGTCCCTCAACCAAGAACATTTCGGTTGACTCAGTGACCTGACCTACACTCTCTCTCTAGAATGGATCAAGTCATTCATATAGAATGGTCCCTCAACCAAGAACATTTCGGTTGACTCAGTGACCTGACCAACACTCTCTCTCTAGAATGGATCAAGTCATTCATATAGAATGGTCCCTCAACCAAGAACATTTTGGTTGACTCACTGACCTGACTAACACTCTCTCTCTCTAGAATGGATCAAGTCATTCATATAGAATGGTCCCTCAACCAAGAACATTTTGGTTGACTCAGTGACCTGACCAACACTCTCTCTCTAGAATGGATCAAGTCATTCATATAGAATGGTCCCTCAACCAAGAACATTTTGGTTGACTCACTGACCTGACTAACACTCTCTCTCTCTAGAATGGATCAAGTCATTCATATAGAATGGTCCCTCAACCAAGAACATTTCGGTTGACTCACTGACCTGACCAACACTCTCTCTCTAGAATGGATCAAGTCATTCATATAGAATGGTCCCTCAACCAAGAAAACTCCTGTCACTGTCACTGAAGAAGCCTAAGAGATGAAATCTAGAAGACTACCAATGAAGTGCAGAAAATCAGTAAGACTCTTTTGCTAGTTTCCCATGTCAAGACCTCCAAGAGGACTCATTTCCTGTCTTTTAAGTCAAGAGGCCCAGGAAGACCCCTTTGTCTAGTAGTGAAGTGAAGATTCTAAAAAGGACACCTTTCCAATGGGGCCCTGGGTGGCTGAGTTGGCTAAAGCACTTGCCTTTAAATGATCATTCAAGTCACTGGATCGGCCATTGTGGTTATGAGAGAATGCATTCATATAGTTTCCCATGGGTCAGTGGTTTTCGTGGGTTCATTCTCCACCAGTTATGCTGGCCAGCATGTTTAGTATATTATGTGCTAAACAATGGCGTTAAACCAACAGCAAAATCCTTTACCACTCTGTGAATTCAAGAGGAACTGTATTCATGAATTTAAGTGATTATAACTGATGAAAATGTTATTTTTATACAAAACCATGACAATGAATATCCATGGAACAAAATGCATGCATATTATTTCAACAGGCCCTGGGAGTAGACTCAAACCTGAAACAGATATCTTGTTTACAATTCTAAGAAATTATAAATCGTGTTACAGTACTGGCATTACTATTCACAGTAAAATAATTTCTTGACTTCATCATAAATCTATACAGGAAACCATGGTCATTACATAAAGGTAACAAGCAATTTATCGTTAGTACAAAGTGAATGTGTAATCTCAATGAAGAACATACATTTTGTATAAGAACATAATCTAATTAATGTATACAAGAAAGTAATTTTTGGTACCTCAGGAATTTTAAATTTGTTTTCTTTTAATGTTTTCACATTATTTTATTTCTATTAAGCATGTAGAATTATGTTTCTACTAAGATGTAAAATTAAATTTATGTTAACATGTATAATTATGTTTCTGTCAGCATGTATAAAATTGATGTGAATTTTATCATTTGGCTAAATTTATGGATATTTCATTAATGACTTTTTTAGTCACTTTTAATGATAGTTACAATTCAGAAATGAATAACGTGTGTATGTAAGTGTGCATATATATATATATATATATATATATATATAGTTGCCTAGCTTAAAATATTCAGAGAAGCTTTACTTTAGTGAACTGCAAAAAACCCACACAAAATACCTACATGAAATATTTTGGTTTCCAGGTGAATCAAATGAGCTGGATCATCGGTACAAGTTTGTGGGGATATGTGGACTGTATGTTCTTCACTTTCAGTTGTTTCGAATCATGGATAAGAAAGTCTTCAAGACTATCTGGGATGTCTACAAAAAGGTGACATGACATACTTTTCAAGTAGATATAAAAATTCCTTTAAAACTGATGCCGCAGAAAAGTGGTGTTGAATCAGATTGTTTAGATTTTTCCAGTTCATGGAGGAGTAGCGATTCAAATTGATAAAACTTCTTACCACACACTGCAAGTTTACCATGCCACATATTGCTTGTGAACCACATACTGCTAGTTAACCACTCCCTATTAGCTGACCACACACTGCTTGTGTACCACACACAGCTGGTTAATCATATACTATGAGGTTACCACATACTGTTAGTTTACCACGTACTACAAGCTGACTACAACTGCTTGTTTACCACATTCTGCTATTTAATCCATTCACTGCTTTTTTTACCACACACTGCAAGTTTAGCACACATTGTTAGTTTACCATATATGCTAGTTTACGACATTTTATTATTAGTTTACCACATGGTCCTTGTTTACGACATGCTGTTTGTTTACCACACTCTGCTAGCCAACCACACACTGCTAGTTTACCTAACATTGCTAATTTACCACGTGTTGCTAGTTTACTATATGCTGCTAGTTTATCACACAGTCATTTTAGCACACACTACTAGTTAACCACATGTTGAAGTAGATAAATCAAACAAAACCAACAACTGAAGTAGATATATGAAAAATAATGAAGTAGATGTATGGAAAATAATAAAGTAGACATAAGGAACATAATAAAGATGACATATGGAACATAATAAAGTAGATGCATGGAACATAATAATGTAGATGCATGGAACATAATAATGTAGATGCATGGAACATAATAATGTAGATGTATAGAAAATAAAAAATTAGATGTATAGAAAATAATGCCAACAGCTGTGGTAGATGTATGGAACATAATAGAGTAGATGTATAGAACATAATAAAGTGGATGTATTCAACATAATAAAGTAGATGTATTCAACATAATAAAGATGTATGGAACATAATAAAGCAGATGTATAGAACATAATAATGTAGATGCATGGAACATAATAGAGTAGATGTATGGAACATAAAAAATAGATGTATGGAACATAATAAAGTTGATGTATTGAACATACTACAATAGATGTATTGAAAATAATAAAATAGATGTATGGAACATAATAAAGTTGTTGTTGTTGTTGTGGGGTTTAACGCCATTTTTCAGCACGATAGGCTATACATGGCGGCCAGTATTAATGGTGGAGGAAGAACCCGGAAAACCCTGGAAAGAACCACTGACCCACGAGAAGCTACTGACAAGCTTTCTCACATGCCCACATTGGCTGAATCTTAGACTCGAACCGCCGCAGACAGAGGTGAGATGGCAGTGATCCGTAACGAAGAGCGCTTTAGACCACTCGGCCACTCGGGGCCCCAACATAATAAAGTAGATGTGTTCACCATAATACAGTAGATCTATTCAACATAATAAAGTAAATGTATTCAACATAATAAATTTTGTATTTATGGAGCATAATAATGTAGATGCATGGAACATAATAACGTAAATGTATAGAACATAATAAAATAGGTGTATGGAATATAATAATATAGATGGATGGAACATAATAATATAGATGTATGGAACATAATAATGTATATGTATGGAACATAATAAAGTAGATGTATGGAATATAATAATGTAGATGTATGGAATATAATAATGTAGATGTATGGAACATAATGTAGATGTATGGAACATAATAATGTAGATGTATGGAACATGATGATGTATGGAACATAATAATGCATATTCATGGAACATAATAATGTAGATGTATGGAACATAATAAAGTACATGTATGGAACATAATAAAGTACATGTATGGAACATAATAATGTAGATGTATGGAACATAATAATGTAGATGTATGGAATATAATAATGTAGATGTATGGATCATAATAATGTAGATGTATGGAACATAATAATGTAGATGTATGGAATATAATAATGTAGATGTATGGATCATAATAATGTAGATGTATGGAACATAATAATGTAGATTTCTATAACATAATAATGTAAATGTATGAAACATAATAATTTATATGCATGGAACATAGTTACTTGGTGTTGTACCCTTGCACTGAAATTAGATTTGGAAATCATTTGAAATATAAAGCTCATGATCTGTTCATCAGAACTAGTCATCAAAATTTATTTTAATTGGAAATATTTTGTGTTTTTATAGACAATGTCATTTTCACATAATTTGTAATGGTTAAGTTGCTTACATCTTGTATCTTCATAAATAATGTCATTTATACACAGTTGGTGATAGTTGCTTACATCTTATATAATCATAAACAATATTGTTTTCACACAGTTGATAATGGTTGCTTATATCTTGTATGATCGTCAATAATATCGTTTTCACACAGTTGGTAATGGTTGCTTACATATAATCATAAACAATATTGTTTTCACACAGTTGATAATGGTTGCTTACATTTTGTATGATCGTCAATATTATCGTTTTCACACAGTTGGTAATGGTTGCTTACATATAATCATAAACAATATTGTTTTCACACAGTTGATAATGGTTGCTTACATCTTGTATGATTGTCAATAATATCGTTTTCACACAGTTGGTAAAGGTTGGTTACATCTTGTATAGAATCCACTTTGTTTGAATCACAGTGCTAACTCTGGACCTTTGCTACTCACGTGAACACACTTGAACTCTGATATCCAAGCACTATGGAACAGTTACGTTTTGGTCTAATTTATCTTAGCAAATGGGATTAAGCACATTTTGATATTTTAACATAAACAGAGAATACAAGGGCTTTCCTAAATATTCTTTATATAACATTTTCAACAATTCAATAGCAATTAAACAAGTAAAACAATTAAACTGCTTACTTAGGAGTTTCATTTTGTCACAGCCAAAGGTCAGCACATCTGCAGCAAAGACTGAGAAACCATCGTTGACAACCTTTGATCCTGTTATTACTTATAGCATCTCAAAAAAATTCTTCATTTGGCCTTAGACTGTCTAAAGACTGAGAAGCCATCATTAGCCACCTTTGATCCTTTTATTGCTTAAAACACCTCAAAAAACACTCCACACTTGGCCTTAATAGCAATAAAGTAACAGTTTTGATCGGTTTACTCAGCCACACATCACTGCACTGGTGTAAGATTTCATGTCCTTTGTAGACTTGTTCTGTATTTTTCTCTAATGTGTTGATATAATGCTTAAAGATGCTATGGTTTTTTATTACTTTTTTTAATCATATTTTTAAAAAAGTTCTTGTAATTTTCAAGAGTTTTAGATTTAAGGGATGGATGGCATTTAAAAATGTCATTTTTGACCTATGGCCTGTAAAATCACATATATCATTGTTTACTGATATGCTTTGTTCTGACTCCTTATATTCACCTCTTACACGCAAGTTTTTACCTTGCTACAGGTTTGAGAACTCTAGAGAACTTGATTGAACATGCTGTGCAAACTTTCACTGTCAGTATTTTGTGTGAGTCTCTTGTTTTTTCTCCAGATTCCTGCCATTCATCTGATTGGCAGTGTGATGTGGTTCCCCAACCAGTTTCTTCTGGCCAAGATCCCACAGCTGGCCAAAGTTGTGGACAAAAAGGCACAGGTGACAGTCAGAGCACATCAGGATGCCTGGATACAGGGCAAAAACCAAATGCTGAGCAGGTTTGACTGGAATGTTTTTTATTCTCACAAAGCATATATGAGACAGAAATCTTCTCATTTTTTTCAGTAGCATTGTATTATTGCATGAGCAGCTATCCCAGTTACTTTTCATATTTAGGTGTTTTTTTTTGAAAATGCTTGAAAAGAGTTTCAAATATTAGCAACTGCAAGTGACAGTGGGCTGGGATTCGGCCATAGGTAAAGTTTAGGCTGCCATTTCATTCCAAAGATTTTAACTTGCACAGAAATTGTACAAAGGAACGATTTACTTTTTTATGTTACACAGAAATAATACATGGGAATGATTTCCTCAATTTGTGTTACACATACGTAATCAAAGGAACAATTTGCTCTTTTACATTACACAGAAATAATCCAAAGAAATGATTTATTCTTGTGTGTTATGTGGAAAAAATACAAAGGAATGATCTACTCTATTTGCGTTATGCAGAAATAATACAAAGGAACAATTTAGTCTTTTATATTGCACAGAAATAATGCAAAGGAAAAGTCACTGTATTTGTGCTACACAGAAGTAATACAAAGGAAAAGTCACTGTATTTGTGCTACACAGAAGTAATACAAAGGAAAAGTCACCGTATTTGTGCTACACAGAAGTAATACAAAGGAATGATTTACTCCATTCATTTTCTTGTATGTGCAAGATGTATTTATTGGTATTTTTATTTGAAATAATGTGTTTATTATGGGTATGAGTTGTACAATAAATTATGTCTGAAATTTTATAAGTTGTGAAAATTTACAAGACTAATGAGATATTACACAAGTAAGTATTAGAAGTAAAATTTGTGAAGTCCATACAATAATTGATATTCAGTAAGTGTAAAGCCCATGGAATGATTGAATTGCCGTAAGTGTAAAGTCCATGGAATGATTGATATGCCATAATTGTAAAGTCCATGGAATGATTGGTATACCATAAGTGTAAAGTCCATGGAATGATTGATTGCCATAAGTGTAAAATCCCTGGAATGATTGATATACCATAAGTGTGAAGTCCATGGAATGATTGATATCCAATAAGTGTAAAGTCCATGGAATGATTGGTATACCATAAGTGTAAAATCCATGGAATGATTGATATGCCATAAGTGTAAAGTCCATGGAATGATTGATATGCCATAAGTGTAAAATCCCTGGAATGATTGATATACCATAAGTGTAAAGTCCATGGAATGATATGCAATAAGTGTAAAGTCCATGGAATGATTGATATGCCATAAGTGTAAGTCCATGGAATGATTGATATACCATAAGTGTAAAGTCCATGGAATGATATGCAATAAGTGTAAAGTCCATGGAATGATTGATATCCATTAAGTGTACAGTCATTGGAATGATTCATATGCCATAAGTGTAAAGTCCATGGAATGATTGATATACCATAAGTGTAAAGCCCATGGAATGATATGCAATAAGTGTAAAGTCCATGGAATGATTGATATGCCATAAGTGCAAAGTTCATAAATGATTGATATGCTGTAAGTGTAAAGACCATAGAATGATTGATATGCTTAAGTGTAAAGTCCATAGAATGATTGATATGCCATAAGTGTAAAATCCATGGAATGATTAATACGTCATAGGTTGCTTCCAACTTGTGAACTGCTATGTAGTAGAATTTACATGTAAACTTTGAAATACAAGAAGTTATTATTATGTGTTCATTTAAAAAGTTTTTTTTTCTTTTTTCTTTGATCAGGACAAGGTTTGTATGCATCCAGTTACTTTGAATTCATTTATTTTTGTTGGTACTAAAATATTTTAATTTGAAAAGGAGGTACTATTATTTCCACAGAAGAGCTTTGTTTATTATTAAGTTCATGGCTTGTAACAGCCATGAGATCAGAACAATAGTTATTTGTTGAAAAATAGTGAATTCACAGTAACTTCATTTCTCATAATGATTTGCATATAGTGTTTTTGTGAGCATGAGCTTATGAACCAGGGGACCAAACTACAATCATGTTCTCTTGTAGCTTCGTAGTTTTGTATGTGAACATTTATTTATGAACTTTGAGACCAAATAACAACCATGTTCTCATGTAGCTTCATAGATTTGTGTGTGAACATGAATTTATGAGCTTTGAGACCAAATAACAACCATGTTCTCATGCAGCTTCATAGATTTGTATGTGAACATGAATTTATGAACTTTGAGACCAAATAACAACCATGTTCTCATTTAGATTTGTATGTGAACATGAATTTATGAACTTTGAGACCAAGTAACAACCATGTTCTCATATAGCTTCATAGATTTGTATGTGAACATGAAGTGATGAACCTGAAGTCCAGAATACAATCATGTAATTAGAAGGAGAATTTTTTTTATGCAGTGAAACATGCCAATGTGGACACCACACTTCCATATATAGAACACCAGGGTTTTACATCAAGTTTTGCACTTTTAGGGTTCAACACGCTTTAAGAATATCTTAACTTTTCATACTTGCAGACCATGAAGATTGTTCAGTTTCAGAACACTAGCTTTTCACACTTTCAAAATATTAGGGTTTTATACACTTTCAAACTATTAGGGTTTTATACACTTTCAGAACATGTTTTTACAGTTTCAGAGCATTAGGATTTTTACACACTTTCAGAACATTAGGGTTTGATACTTTCAGAACATGAGTTTTTTTTTTGCACTTTCAGATCATTAGGGTTTGATACTTTCAGAACATGAGGTTTTTTACACTTTCAGATCATTAGGGTTTCACACAATTTCAGAACATGAGGGTTTTACACACTTTGAAAGAGTTTTTATATAATTTGGGATGAAAGTTAAAGGTGTAAGGTAGCATCATGTTTTCATTGTAATTTGTATGGATTGCATATTATTTACCTAGGATAGTTGTGATAGAATAGTTTGCTACTGATGTTATGTGCGATGTACAGCTCTCGTTTTTACATGGTGGTCAGGTTCAATCACTGCATTATTTACTGAATTATGTTATACAGAGTACCGTGATATATACAGAACCACATTATATTGAAAATAGCATCATAAACAGAACTATGGTATAGCTGGCTCTATCATACTCACTTAAATAATGATGCTTTGAAAAGGAAATGAAGATATAAGACTAAATTTCACCTTGTTTTCTTTCAATCCTTATGTTGGAATAATTTAGGTCATGATCTACATAGCATTACTGCATTGTATCCAGAATCACATTATAACAAGGCGCATTATAACCGGGTAGAGATGTAACTATGCAGATAGTAGTCTTAACAGGTAGCATGCACCAGACAAATGCAGTAAAACACTTAAGTTCAGTATTGACTTGAAATTAAGGGACACTTTTTCAAACTACTGCCAGTTGAAATATATAACTGGAACACATTTCCAACTTACTTCACAAGTTCATTGTGTTTCAGTAAGCTAATGGAGGGATGTGCCAAACATACCTACCCACCCACCTACCTTCTTACTCTATGCCCCGGCCTCACATTGGCACTTTCATTAAATATGCCTAGAAAATTTTGTCTGGTTGCTTGTTTTTTGAAAATATAACTGTGATTGTTTAGTTTTATTTTGTGTTTTATGGCATAGCTACACAAGTTGGTTATATGGTTGGTTTCATTTGGTGTTTTATGGCATAGCATTACATTTAGGTTATGTGATTGTTTGGTTTCATTTGGTGTTTTATGGCATAGCATTACATTAAGTTAAGTGATTGTTTGGTTTCATTTGGTGTTTTATGGCATAGCATTACATTAAGTTAAGTGATTGTTTGGTTTCATTTGGTGTTTTATGGCATAGCATTACATTAAGTTATGTGATTGTTTGGTTTAATTTGGTGTTTTATGGCATAGCATTACATTAAGTTATGTGATTGTTTGGTTTCATTTGGTGTTTTATGGCATAGCATTACATTTAGGTTATGTGATTATTTGGTTTCATTTGGTAATTTTTGGCATAGCAACACATTTTGTTTAGTGTGACACAACTTAAGTAAAGTGCTTTGCCCATTTTAATATATGAGTGACCACCTATTGAATTTGACCAATAACCATGTTTTTATTTTTTTTAAATGCACTTAAACACTCCTGTGAGCATGTTTATTGTAAAACAAGATATAAAGACTTTAGACTTTTGAAACCACAATTAATGAGCAGAGTATTCAGGTAGAGTATAGTTTATTCCAAGCTTACAAGCATAACAAAAATGAGGGAAAAACTTTAGTCTGTTTAGTCGTTTTTAAGGTCTTTATTCTTTTTATTATTTTAATGACTGTAATTAAAATTCACAAATGAGGCTGAACTTGACATGGTCATAGATCACATCACATGTTCGCCTTTTCACAACTGTGAGCCCTTTTGCTTATTGAGTTGATCCATTTATCCTTAGTACAACTGTTAATCCTTTTGTTTATTGAGTTGATCCATTTATCCTTAGTACAATGTTAATCCTTGTTTATTGAGTTGATCCATTTATCCTTAGTACAGTGTTAATCCTTGTTTATTGAGTTGATCCATTTATCCTTAGTACAACTGTTAATCCTTTTGTTTATTGAGTTGATCCATTTATCCTTAGTACAACTGTTAATCCTTTTGTTTTTTGAGTTGATCCATTTATCCTTAGTACAACTGTTAATCCTTTTGTTTATTGAGTTGATCCATTTATCCTTAGTACAGTGTTAATCCTTGTTTATTGAGTTGATCCATTTATCCTTAGTACAACTGTTAATCCTTTTGTTTTTTGAGTTGATCCATTTATCCTTAGTACAATGTTAATCCTTTTGTTTATTGAGTTGATCCATTTATCCTTAGTACAACTGTTAATCCTTTTGTTTTTTGAGTTGATTCATTTATCCTTAGTACAACTGTTAATCCTTTTGTTTATTGAGTTGATCCATTTATCCGTAGTACAACTGTTAATCCTTTTGTTTATTGAGTTGATCCATTTATCCTTAGTACAACTGTTAATCCTTTTGTTTATTGAGTTGATCCATTTATCCTTAGTACAATGTTAATCCTTTTGTTTATTGAGTTGATCCATTTATCCTTAGTACAGCTGTTAATCCTTTTGTTTTTTGAGTTGATCCATTTATCCTTAGTACAATGTTAATCCTTTTGTTTATTGAGTTGATCCATTTATCCTTAGTACAATGTTAATCCTTTTGTTTATTGAGTTGATCCATTTATCCTTAGTACAATGTTAATCCTTTTGTTTTTGAGTTGATCCATTTATCCTTAGTACAGCTGTTAATCCTTTTGTTTTTTGAGTTGATCCATTTATCCTTAGTACAACTGTTAATCCTTTTGTTTATTGAGTTGATCCATTTATCCTTAGTACAACTGTTAATCCTTTTGTTTATTGAGTTGATCCATTTATCCTTAGTACAATGTTAATCCTTTTGCTTATTGAGTTGATCCATTTATCCTTAGTACAGCTGTTAATCCTTTTGTTTTTTGAGTTGATCCATTTATCCTTAGTACAATGTTAATCCTTTTGTTTATTGAGTTGATCCATTTATCCTCAGTACAACTGTTAATCCTTTTGTTTATTGAGTTGATCCATTTATCCTTAGTACAATGTTAATCCTTTTGCTTATTGAGTTGATCCATTTATCCTTAGTACAGCTGTTAATCCTTTTGTTTTTTGAGTTGATCCATTTATCCTTAGTACAACTGTTAATCCTTTTGTTTTTTGAGTTGATCCATTTATCCTTAGTACAACTGTTAATCCTTTTGTTTATTGAGTTGATCCATTTATCCTTAGTACAACTGTTAATCCTTTTGTTTATTGAGTTGATCCATTTATCCTTAGTACAACTGTTAATCCTTTTGCATATTGAGTTGATCCATTTATCCTTAGTACAGCTGTTAATCCTTTTGTTTTTTGAGTTGATCCATTTATCCTTAGTACAACTGTTAATCCTTTTGTTTATTGAGTTGATCCATTTATCCTTAGTACAATGTTAATCCCTTTGTTTATTGAGTTGATCCATTCACTCTTTATATCATAGATGAGTTATGTTTTGGTCTTTGGATATTCATAAAATTATGGAGTAATTATCATCATAGCAAACTTCAAAAGTTGTGGTCAGTATATATATATATATATATATATATATATATATATATATATATATATATATATATATATATATATATAGGTTACAGTTAACACTACAGTTAAGATGCCATAATTCCAACAGGCCACATGTGATCTTCAAAAAAAAAAACTATAATGTTTATGATTTATATATTGTAGTACTTCATAACCTTTTGATACGACTGCAAGATCTATGAAGAAAATACTCAAAATATGTTGTATTTTACTCCCTGGTTTGGAAATAATTGCATTTTTGACAATTCGATGTTGTATTTGGTGAACACAGCAACTTAAGATCTCAGATAGTCTTAATCATCCAGACACTAATTATGCCTTTCAGACTGTGTTGAACAGCTTAGTGACCATGACTAATTAAAGGTGCATTTGATTATATGGCTCTGTTCGAATGAGTGTTCTCATGGTAATGAAGTGCTGTCATTTCAAGTATGCATAGAACATCTATAACTTTTTCTGATAAGTTCATTTTGATTGAATATACTTTCTAAAAATCATCAACTGTGCTTATGGCTGGAGCAATACACTGGCAACTTTGGTTTCAGTATTAAAAATTAAAATGTTCCACATAATTTTCATTCATTAAAATATCCTTTTGCATTTTCAATCAGTTTATGTAAAAAAAAGAAAATACAGCTACACTGCATAACATGAGCTCTGGAGAAATAACAAATTATGCTGGACATATACTTTTTTTAAAGGTCACTTTGCCAAGAAAAGTAGCGGCAAATCTTTTTTTCAGCCCTAATTTCAAAGTGGACAAAAATAAATGTCAAATATGGATGAAGATACAAAAACAGAAAATCCTTGAAACACTTGTTTTCATAACATATGCAGTAACAAGAACTTTCTGTAGAAAGAATCCTGATTCTAGTCTGATATCTTTACCAACTGCTATTGCATTTGGCTATTATGCAGATTTATAGGTCCACCTTGGCCTCATTTTATGATGTAAAACCCTGGTTATGAACTCTTTTCTTATTTCAACCATGTTTTACCATTTCTAAGGATACCTGTCTACAGAGTACCAATTGTTTGTTTGTCCTGTAAATATGTTATACAATCATATTACATTAGGAATATGAGCCTACTACCTCACAAATCTAGCCCAACTAAAAGATGAAAGTTTTTTTGCCTTTTCTAGTTTATATAGATAAAGGGCAATAACTCTTGTCTATTACCTCACCTTGCCACTGCCAGATGGTGCTAGTTTTTAGCCTCGCTGCTGTACTGATAATATCATATATTTTACCTCTGACAATCCAAGCCATTTTAGTGTTCAGATTGGACCATCCAACTTCCATTTTGATTTATTGTGTTGACAGTCTTTATTCTGCAGGTTATATATATTATTTTTACAATTTCTGCCAAATTTGAGTGACTTTGTCACCTTGATGGACTTCGTCTTTTAAAGACCCAGTTACGGCAATCTGGTAAGTCTGGTGGTGGCAGCAGTGACAGCCACCAGACCCAGTTAAAACAATCAACTCAGCCTATCAGCTTTGCTGGATTTGCCAGTGAAATTTTATAGGTATGAAGATTTTAATAATTATATGTAGGGGTCACAGATCAAGTGACTCTTGGCTGTGTTGCTTAATTAATTAGAACAAGCTATTGTTCATATGTGGAATCCAGCCATCATTTCGTAGAATGATACCTCAGGCAGAGATTGGATGCTGAGCATTCCCTCCTCCTACTATATATTCTCCTAATGTAATGTGGTTGCAGATCGTATTTGAAGGAGAAAGCAAATTTATAAGTAAATTATGTTTCTCCAAGAATACTTACCCAGTCACATTACTTTAAAACCCTTCCAACCATGCTGCAAAGCAAGCATCCCGTATCTCATTCAGCTAAAAACTAGTGACATCTGATGGTGGCAAGAAGAGGTAATCGGCACGAGTTATTGCTCTTTGTCTATTTGAGATCGACAGGAAAAGGTGATTGTCATCGTCTAGTAAGGCAGGATTCATGAGTTAGCAGGCTAATATTCTTAACAGAATGTGATTGGGTAAGTAATCTGAGAAAAATAATTTAATTTAAAATTTGTTTTCTTGAGTGACTTTATTGACAAGTTTCACTGTCATAACATTTTTTTCAGATTTCTTCGTTTTGTCTTTGTGACCCTGAAATGTATCATATATATACTCACAAGTCAAGTCCAGCTGCAGATCTGTCATCAAATAATGCACCTACAGATCAGGGTTTGTATTGTTTGTTCTATTGGTTGCTGCTTACAAACTACATAAACCTAGATCTGCTGGCACTTTATGTGAAGGCAAATCCGGGTCTGTGCAACTTGCTGCTGGACTCAACTTATTAGCAAGTATATATGGTAATTATCACAAAAACAGTCACCTTGTGAATTGAATCAGTTAACTTTGTTTTTGTTTTGCTCTTATGACTATTTACAGATAGAAAATGTCTTTGAGTTTAGTAATATAGATGGATTCATCAACTCATGTTTCTGCATTTTGTGGTTTTGTTTTTGTTTAACACCAAAAGCAGCTTCTTTTGTGAGTAACTAACTTTTAACTAAGTAGTTTGTGTTTGTTAAGCTTTTATGCAAATTGGTTTGGAATATCTGAACAGAAAATGTAATGGGGTTGCTGATGATTTTACAGTGAAAAACATATCATCCATTTTTTTCCTGTAACCTTTAATCATGTATTATATGCACTCAGCATAGACCAAAATATGTAGTAAAGGAATGCATGGACCAAGATCTGCAGTAAAAATAGCCTGGACCAAAATCTATATTATACCCAACATAGATAAAAATCTGCAGTAAAAACAGCATAGACCAAGATCTTCAGTTAACAGCATAAATTAAAATCTACTGTAAAACAGCATGGACCAAAATCTGCAGTAACACAGCATAGACCATGACCTTTAGTTAACAGCACAAACTAAAATCTACTGTAAAAACAGCATAAACTAAATCTGCTGTAAAAACAGCATGGATCAAGATCTTTCAGCAGTAAAAGCAGCATTGGTTACAATCTATAGTAAAACACTGCATGGACCACAATATGCAGTAAAACAGTGTGTGAAACAAAATCTGCAGTAAAATAAAAAGTACATGAATCATAACCTGCAGTAAAACAGTGCATCAGAATAATCTGAATTAATAACAGCATAGACCAATATCTGCATTAAATTCAGAATAGACCAAGATCTGTATGAAATTCAACAGAGCAAGATATGTAGTAAATTCAGCAAAACCAACATTTGCAGTTGATTCAGCATAGAGCAAGATCTACAGTAAAATAACAGCATCAACCAAGATATGCATTAAGACAAAATCATAGACCAAGATCTGCACTAATAACAGAATATGCCAAGATCTGCAGTGAAAACAGCACATACCCATATACAGCATGGACCAAGATATGTAGTAAAAACAGCACATACCCAAATACAGCATGGACCAAGATCTGCAGTGAAAAGAGTTGCACTAAGATGTGCAGTAAAATGTCAGCATTTGCCAAGATCTGCAGTGAAAACAGCACATACCCAAAAACAGCATGGACCAAGATCTGTGGTGAAAACAGCACATACCCAAATACAGCATGGACCAAGATCTGCAGTGAAAACAGCAGCACTAAGATGTGCAGTAAAATGTCAGCATTTGCCAAGATCTGCAGTGAAAACAGCATTGACCAAAATCTGCAGTAAAAACAGTATATATCAAGATTTTCAGTAAAATATATGATCCAGATCTGTCAGGTCATTGTAATGTGTTGGATCTGTTTGTAGTTGGGTTGATTGTACACAGGGCCAATTAGTCATTTAGTTTTCAACGGCAGCTTCACATTTGGTTTTTATTCCATTATTTTGTTCAGATGCCAAGCAAGTGATATTCTTTCAGCAACATGGTTTTGACATATGTTGATTTATTAAGAGTATTTAGATCCTAAAATTCATAAACAACATCATATTGTATCAAAAAAACTTGTTTTTCTGATATCCTACACACCTTTTTTTAGTAGTAAATGATTTCTTTCTTGATATAAATGTTACACACTGGCAAAAAGATCATATTTTTATAAAGATTTTTTTTAAAAAAATTAAAAGTATTTATCCACTAAAATAATTCAAACATTTAAAGCAACTGTTTTTACTATGCATGCTTTTTTTTGGTTGCCTATGCAATGCTTGAATATAGATGTAGATAAATATCTATAGTGATTATACAACTGGTACTTTTGCAGTTTAAAATTTCTCATTAAGTCTTCTTTGTATGGTTTCACCTTTTTGTCAAAAGTCTTATTTTGTAATTCTTTTCTTCTGAAATGTAACCTTCTCTTGTTAAGGTCAGATCTAACCTGACTTCTATTTGATTCTTGTTTATTTAGTTCCTTGCTCCTGAATTATTTTGTTTAGGACACAGCCAGTTAATTTTTTTTCTCAGGGTATCAATTTTCAAGTTTTAGCAAACTTGAGATTTGTTTATCAATACACCTATTTGTGGTTTTGGGACAGGGTTCTCATGTATTCATAGATGCAATTGGTTGATTTGTTTATAAATTTGTCATATGTGGTAACCACAAAATAATTAAATACTGGTACCACACACAATATTTTGAATTTATATTAACTTAAAGCTCTATTTACAATCAGCATTAATCATTAATTACAGTCAGCATTAATCATTAATTACAATCAGCAATTATTTTTTTAATGAACTGCATGGTTTTAGCACTGCTTGGTAAATTGATAGTGTTGAAATATTTGTAAACATATGGCAGTGGACAATAATTATGTTGTTTCAGATATTCAAGTAACATATATAATATTAAAGTGACATATTTAAAATGTTAAAAGTACATTTTTAAAATATTGAAGTAACATGTTTATAATATTAAAGTGATAATTTTAGAAAATTAAAGTGACATGTTCAAAAATTTAAAGTGACATGTTTGTAATATTAATATGACATGCTTCTGATATCAAAAATGACAAGTTTCAAATATTAAAGTGACATGTTTACAATATTAAAATGACATGTTTAAAATATTAAAGTAACATGTTTATAATAAATCAGAAAGTAGTAACCAATAATTTGCTTACACTTAGATTTAATGTCTGCTATGAGCATATAAACCATGAGAAAGAGACTGTGGTGCAGTTAAACCATGAGAAAGAGAATGTGGTGCAGTTAAACCATGAGAAAGAGAATATCATGCAGATCAACCATGATAAAGAATATGGTGCAGTTTAACCAGGAGAAAGAGAATGGTGCAGTTAAACCATGAGAAAGAGAATGTCATGCAGATAAACCATGAGAAAGAGAATGTGGTGCAGTTAAACCATGAGAAAGAGATTGTGGTGCAGTTTAACCATGAGAAAGAGAATGTGGTGCAGTTTAACCATGAGAAAGAGAATGTCATGCAGTTAAACCATGAGAAAGAGAATGTGGTGCAGTTAAACCATGAGAAAGAGATTGTGGTGCAGTTTAACCATGAGAAAGAGAATGTGGTGCAGTTTAACCATGAGAAAGAGAACGTCTTGCAGTTAAACCATGAGAAAGAGAATGTGGTGCAGTTTAACCATGAGAAAGAGAATGTGGTGCAGTTTAACCATGAGAAAGAGAACGTCATGCAGTTAAACCATGAGAAAGAGAATGTGGTGCAGTTTAACCATGAGAAAGAGAACATCATGCAGTTAAACCATGAGAAAGAGAATGTGGTGCAGTTTAACCAGGAGAAAGAGAATGTCATGAATATCAACCATGAGAAAGAGAATGTGGTGCAGTTAAACCATGAGAAAAAGAATGTGGTGCAGTTTAACCATGAGAAAGAGAATGTCATGCAGTTTAACCATGAGAAAGAGAATGTGGTGCAGTTTAACCATGAGAAAGAGAATGTCATGCAGTTTAACCATGAGAAAGAGAATGTGGTGCAGTTAAACCATGAGAAAGAGAATGTGGTGCAGTTTAACCATGAGAAAGAGAACGTCATGAATATCAACCATGAGAAAGAGAATGTGATGCAGTTAAACCATGAGAAAGAGAATGTGGTGCAGTTTAACCATGAGAAAGAGAATGTGGTGCAGTTAAACCATGAGAAAGAGAATGTGGTGCAGTTAAACCATGAGAAAGAGAATGTCATGCAGTTTAACCATGAGAAAGAGAACGTCATGAATATCAACCATGAGAAAGAGAATGTTATGTTATTATTCACAAAGTTAAAAAACTATTATTTGCTACATTGTCACACGCTTCAAATAATATGACTAATAGTTGAAACAATAATAGGAATACTAATACCTCAACTACTTCTACTGCTACTCATAATAATAATAATAATAATAATAAAAATAAAAATAATGATTCCATTAGTTAAAAATATTTATAAACAAATACAGTCAGACCTCATTGCAACAGAATATTTTAGTTCAGGAAGAAAGTTGATGGGCACAGTTATATTGTGAAGTAAATTTGATTACTTTAACAGTATTCGTCTTTTGATTTATGCAACGATTTCTGGGTAATGTGCATTTCCTTTATATGTGACACCTTACAATGATATCGTCTTCATTAACTTTCGCTGTTAGAGAATAGTCTTTAGATGTATTTCATTCAAAATGTTGCAATTGAGCATAAGAATAAACAAGATATTTAAAACAGTATTTATGATAGCATGGTATAAGAAACATATAGTTATATTTCTGACTTGTTCTTTTCATTTATTCATGCTCGTTTGACATTGAAAAGAGATGGACAATAACTTCTCACAATTAAAGACAAGATCTGTTATTATGACACAGTGATTGGAAATGAAATTAATCATTATTAAAAAAATTAAGTCTATATAAGATATCAAAATATTTTTACTTATCTTTGTTCTTCTTCTTCTTCTTCTTCTTCTTCTTTTTATTATTATTATTATTATTATTATTATAGAGAGGTGCAGAATTTCCAAGCACAGGTGGGTAGTTGGATGGTAGAGATGGAGTCCTATCTGGGAAGAGGTAAAACTCTCTTGGATGATCTTAACATCAGATCTGCCCTATTTTTACAGGTAAATTACCTGTATATACATATATGTACATTTCATTGTCTGCCTTTCCTTATGTCCTAAGTGTATTTACATTATCAGCTATCAAGACACAAAATATCACTTTTCTCAATTTTATTGTAGCATTATATACATTTTTATAGTATGCAGAGTGAAGACAGTTCTTTACAGCACAGTGTTCCTCTATTTGTCTCTTGAAAGAAACAAACTCCTTCTTTATTTGTCTATTTTTCAGTCAGTTTAAAAAAAAGTTGTTCTCCACTCTATCTCTGTCGTTTAGTCCATATTGTGACTTATTTTTTAACGTTTAAATGCAGTTTTCACTGTCATCTTGTATGATCAGTTGGTTTTATTATTTGTTGCAGGGATTATTTTATCCTCAGTTATATTTATTGTTTTGCAGTTATTATTTTATGCTCATTTAGATTTATTGTTTCTTGCAGGGTTTATTTTATGCACAGAATATTCAGCATCTGATACGGACTGTTATGAATCTGCATGTTAGCTTGCAGAAACCCATGACCAAAACTGCCGTCCTGATGCTCTGTAGGCTGGTGGAGCTGCTTAAGGTGAGAATAATTATACTTGTCTCTGTGAAGTAGAGGAGTGCGTTTGAATACCCCGGATCAAATTCAGGATCCCTGATTATCACATGTAAATTTACATTATTTTAAGACATTGAATACGGTAGTGCTGTTAACCACAAATTGTTTTAATATATATTTTGCTTTTAAGAAAATAAAACATAATTAGTAATCTAACACTCTCATCCAGAAGCACTTTCTAATGTAGTTGTTAAAAGCAAAGAAACACTTGACTTTAAAAATATTCTTGCACAATTTGGTACATGGTTAAGTATGGTCAGGTTATGGGAATTGAACCTGCAACCTCCTGGTCACAAGTCCAATGCCTTAACCACAGAGCCATCAGAACTGTCATGTATGGGATCCCACTCCCAATGGTTTTCCAAGTTATGACTGCAGGAACAGGGTATAGGTAACCCGTGAATCCATGCTGATGGCACGAGTTAACTCCCCTTGTAATGCAGAGTTATTCTGTGTACTAGAAGGGTAGGGGTGTGACAAATTTCTGTTATGAATCGGTGCCCAAGTTTTTGTATTTACCTCATGGCTACATCGGTTTTTTTTGCATCCTGTAATGAACCAGATAGTTATCAATCCAGTTTTATTAAAACCAAAATTGTAATAATTTAAGTAATTAAAAAAATACTCTGATATCAAGAAAGTTTTTTTTAAGCCAGTGAAAAAACAAGTTGGCATGCTTAACTTAGAACAAATTACCATTATGCAAAAACTGGTAACTTTGAATAGTTTAATGCAAATTTATGACATGGGTGGTGATGTTGACAAGAAGCACTAAATACTGCTGACATGACCCACAATTTGTGATCAATACTGCTGACATGACCCACAATTTGTGATCAAGCCAATCTCTAAACAAAGTGAGCCACAAGCTTATTTAACATCATAGTGAAGGAGAAACAATTGGTAGAATTAATGAATCACTTTGAGAACTGTGAACTCTGGGACTATCAGTGTTAGATTGAACTAATATATGGTTGCTGGTTTTTTTTTTATATATTTACCGCTGGAGAGTATCTAAGGGTAGATCAAGCAGTCATACATGTGAATAACTATTTTTGCAAAAATGGATTAATTTGTGTGATTCAAGTTATTATCTTTGTTTTCCCTCTTTCCAGTAGACTTGTTGATCTGGCCCCATATCATATTTCAGGCAGTCTTCTAGAAGACACTGATTTTTTAAGGAAAATATGGATTATCTTTCAGATTTTCAGATGTAAGATAATGTGAATAGATGTATATTATTTTGACAACACATTATGTATATTATTTTGACAACACATTATGTGTATTATTTTGACAACAAATTCTGTATATTATTTTGACAACAAATTATGTATATTATTTTGACAACACATTATGTATATTATTTTGATGACACACTATGTATATTATTTTGATGACACACTATGTTATAAAACGGATTGATCTTAGAACTGGGTCAAATTCGTAGACAAAGTTTCCACCCAGACTTACCATCAGTGGCATTATTTGTATACAATGAACAGTGTCATAGTTTTGTAAACAGTAAGAAAGAATAGCAAACACCAAAAATGCAACTAGATTTCTTATTTCTTAAAAAACATTGAAACATTATAATGTAGGTGTTGTTTATTGGCAAACAGGGATGTAATACAAGCGGGTTTACCACACTAGATGTTATACCTGCCAGGGTCATCAATAAATGATTGTGACAATACATATATTAAGTTTCCAGTCAAGATTTGGTAATACATAATTTTTATTGCAACACAGATTATCGAAAGAGGCAGAAAAGTAATTATATTATCATGTTTGAATATTTGGGTCAAAGACAGAACATACTGTTATACATGGGATTATGAAACTTGATGCAGAGATGCACACTGCTTGGTACTGCACCATCATCACAAAATAGGTCACTGTAGCCCATATTTTGTACTTTACTAACTTTGCTTAAATTTTGTGTTTAATTCTTTGAGTAATTTGTACTACAGTTGCACAAAAAGTATTCACAGAAAGGCTTTGAATACATTTCATCATATGATTCTGTACAAGGCCTGTACTGAGTGCATTTTTATTCTGTACAAGGCCTGTATTGAGTGCATGTCTATTCTGTACAATGCCTGCATTGAGTACATGTCTATTCTGTACAAGGCCTGTATTGAGTGCATGTCTATTCTGTACAAGGCCTGTATTGAGTGCATTTTTATTCTGTACAAGGTCTGTATTGAGTGCATTTCTATTTGTACAAGGTCTGTATTGAGTGTATTTCTATACTGTACAAGGCCTGTATTGAGTACATGTCTGTTCTGTACAAGGTCTGTATTGAGTGCATTTCTATACTGTACAAGGCCTGTATTGAGTGCATTTCTATACTGTACAAGGCCTGTATTGAGTACATGTCTATTCTGTACAAGGCCTGTATTGAGTGCATTTCTATTATTTATTTGTTGTTTATCCTTGGATACTGAGGGGTGTTTGATGGTTTCAGGTCTTGCAAATGTATTTCTTTATACACATGTTGTATATTCCTCTAAAGAAGTTATTTATAGTTTGCTTTATGAGCAACAATCAAACTGACATAATGATGATCACAAATTATTTTTGTTTTCAAAAAATACTTTGAAAGGGTAATGTATGTATCTGAAAAGGATCCATCATGATGATGTGAAAGTGCTTGATGGAATAAAGTAAAATTGTGTATATATATATATATATATATATATATATATATATATATATATATATATATATATATATATAATCATACAATTTAATTTAAACTTGTTTCTACAGGGAATAGAACACACATATCACAGGAGGACCATGATGATAGCTGAATATGTGAACCACATTATACAGGCCATGAGTTTCCAGCTTCTCAGCTCTATTTCAATGGCAAAGGTAATGTTATGATTATGATACACTGTAAAATAAAGTTATTAGTAATAGAAGTATTTCACTTTGGGGGATAATAGTCATGCATTTGAAGATTTTGAATTCATGTATGGATGTTAAATTTACTGTCAGCAGTTTCAACTGTAAAACAGCTATTTATTTCACATTCTCAGATGCTCCAATAAAAGTTTGTTATCACTATTTATCTCATTTAATTTGTGCTGAAAATTGTAAAATAATAGTCATTGTTTGTAACTTTAGTTACAATGAATCACATTACATCATTGGTGCCAGAATTTCCATCAGCATAGCATTGATTTTATGGATGCAGATATTAAAATTCAGCCAATCAGGCAGTGCTTTACTGTCAACATTAAAGCAACCAGGCAGTGCTTTACTTTCAACATTCAACCAATCAGGCAGTGCTTTACTTTCAACATTCAACTAATCAGGCAGTGCTTTACTTTCAACATTCAACCAATCAGGCAGTGCTTTACTGTCAACATTTGGCTAGTGAGCTAGTGCTTTATTTTTCAACATTAAACCAGAGAGGTAGTGCTGTCCATTTGCATACAAGTTGGACTGAACTTCTCACACATATCTTGAAGTGGACAGATTGATACCATATACTTTATTTTATTTTCTTTGACAGAAAAAGTAAGTGCTGTAATTCAGTACACTACCATTTCAGTACTTTGTAAGGATGAATGACAGCTACTTTTGAACTTCTCACTTCTGGGTCAGACTTTATGTGAGCTTAGAATCTCAAGTATGTCATGTATTAATATCAACACTGTGCTTTCAATACAAGACTTTAGGAGCTGTGGTGGCTCAATAGTTAGTGTTTTAGACTCATGATCGAAAAGGTACAGGTTTGAATTCTACCACTGGACCAGCCTTAGTCAACTACTATGAAGTGTCATTGGGCAAGTCACTTTGCTCCAATTGGTTTGGCCCTAAATAGCCTACTTGTTTTGCTGAGCAGTAAAGTACCAAACCAAAAGACTTTTTGTGATTTCTAGTTTGTCCTAAATGAAAATGTTGCCACTCTGATACACCATGGCAGCTATCTTGAAAATTTTGTTATTGCTTCTCCCACAAACTCAGTCTTATCAGCATGGAGTTTTCACTAGAGGCTAAGATGTCTTGTTGGTCCTAAATTGAAATGCTGGTCTGATGTTCAATATGGTTACCATGGTAGACTTCTTTAAAATATTTAAAACAGACCCTCAATATGGTGGCTACATTGACAATGCTGTTATCTCAGCACCTCCTAAATGGATTCCCATATCATTCATGGAGTTTTCACAAAAATAGGATTCCTTTGATACCGAGTCGGTCCTAAATGAAAATGGTGCCATGATAAATCCAAGATGGCTGCCATGATGGCCATCTTGAAAATCTTGTTGTCACTCCTTCCTTTGAATGGATAGTCATACTGACATTGGATTTACACCAAAAGACTTCTGATGAAGTTTACTTTGTTTTAAATGAAATTGTGCCAATCTGATTCCAATATGGCTACCACCACAGCTAATGTGAAAATCTTAATATTACTGAAGAATATCAGTGATACTTGCAGCACAGTTAAAAGGAACAAATGGTCTTATCTTGAATTCTTGGAAAATTGTTTAAGCCATTAGAGTGTCAGAACCTTCAAGGGTTTTTGTTTATTCCTTCATTTTCCTTGTTCCTCATCACTAGCTAATTAATTAACTCCATCTGCTCATTTTTATTCAGAAACGGATCATTTCTGACAAGAAGTACAGTGAGAGAAAGCTAGATGTTCTGTCAGCCCTAGTCCTGGCAGAATCAGCACTTGCTGGTCCTGGTAAGTTGTCTCCCTTGTCAAAAGCTCTCAAGTTTTAAGTTTTAAAGAAAAAGAATTCCCCAGCTTTCCTCAATGGTTATACTGGCTATTTAAAAATAACCTTGTATATCTTAGGTATAATTCAAAGAACCTTTAATTCCCTTTATTTTGGTGTATGATTCAAAAAAGTGCTAGCTCCACTTGGTCATTTTCACTTCCTGAACTGCAGTGGTAAATTGTATAAAAAAAGCTGATCACTTTTTTTACATTTTATATATTTGGTAATTCATTCATTGCACTTCAGAAGCTGATATTGTCTAGTCTGGCAAAATTAATTTTCCCTATTTTAGTAGCTGCTATGGTTAGTGTACTTTAGACTAATTCAGGCTGATTTTTTAGCACAAGGGAGCAATCATTTTAGTTAGCAGTGTACTTAGATCATGTACAATTTCCAAACGTACAATATCCTAAGAAATATCATCCACATTACAATAATGTAGCATTGAGGTATGCCAACATTCTCTCCATTGTGCATGTTTTAAATGCAAACAACTTCACCTTACATACATCATTCACTCAAAATACATAATAACTGGTGAACGCCCCCCCCCCCTTGAAAAGTATTAATAATCAACACAAGAAAATAAAAAGGAATATTCAGATTCTTGTGAATAAAATCTGGAAGGAGCACAATTATGTTTATTGGACATAAAAGAAGATTTTCAAGATGGCTGTAGTATGCAGGTGGCAATATTGGATGTCCAAGCAGCACTGTTTTCACTAAGACATCATAACGTGTCTTCTTAAAAAAAACTATTGTTTATAAGACTTTCTGTTCAGGAGGAGTAATAAGATTTTCAATATGACTGTCATGCTGGCCCAATCGGTTGTTTAGATCCACACCATTGTCATATAGGACCAGCTACATATCTTGATGAGTCTTGTAGTGAATACCTGAATTTATATTTACCTGATGTCAAGAGGAGTAGCAATGACACAGTGTTCATCTTAAAAATCTTGTTATCACTGCTTCTTTAAAATGGAAAGGCATATTGGCATTGGGTTTTCACCAGAATTATTATGTTTTTCTAGTTGGTCCTAAATAATAATAGTGCTAATCTTATACCCATTATGGCCACCATGGCAGCCATCTTGAAAATCTTGTTATTGCTACTTTTCCAGAACTGGTGGTCATGGGTTTTCACCAAAAAAACTTCTTACGATAGCTAATTTTTGCTATGTGCAAATATGGCTGGTATGAGAGCCATCTTGAAAATCTTGTTACCAGTACTCCTTCTGAATGGACAGTTGCATAGGAGTGGGGTTTACTCCAAAATTCTTTTAATCATGTCTGAGTTTGTTCAAAATAAAAATGGTGCCAATCATAGAGCCAGTTAATTTGAAAATCACATTGCTCAAGAATATTGGAGATAGATTCAACACACGGGAGTGACAAATACGAAATAGTTTTTATCATGCATTCCTGGAAATTCGTTATTGGACACTAGACTGTCAGTTTGTTTCTTTGTTCTATTAGATCATATCAGACTTGTTAAAGACAGCTCATTCTCATTATAAATCCATGTGGGTTTCTTGTTCAAACCCATGGTATATAAAAGAACCCATGGTATATAAGAGATGGCATTGCAGTTCTTGTTCAGACCCATGGTATGTAAGAGATGGCATTGTAGTTCTTGTTCAAACCCATGGTATATAAGAGATGGCATTGTAGTTCTTGTTCAAACCCATGGTATATAAGAGATGGCATTGTAGTTCTTGTTCAAACCCATGGTATATAAGAGATGGCATTGTAGTTCTTGTTCAAACCCATGGCATATAAGAGATGGCATTGTAGTTCTTGTTCAAACCCATGGTATATAAGAGATGGCATTGTAGTTCTTGTTCAAACCCATATCATATAAGAGATGGCATTGTAGTTCTTGTTCAAACCCATGGCATATAAGAGATGGCATTGTAGTTCTTGTTCAAACCCATGGTATATAAGAGAACCCATGGCATATAAGAGATGGCATTGTAGTTCTTGTTCAAACCCATGGTATATAAGAGATGGCATTGTAGTTCTTGTTCAGACCCATATCATATAAGAGATGGCATTGTAGTTCTTGTTCAAACCCATGGCATATAAGAGATGGCATTGTAGTTCTTGTTCAAACCCATGGTATATAAGAGATGGCATTTTAGTTCTTGTTCAGACCCATATCATATAAGAGATGGCATTGTAGTTCTTGTTCAAACCCATGGCATATAAGAGATGGCATTGTAGTTCTTGTTCAAACCCATGGTATATAACAGATGGCATTGTAGTTCTTGTTCAAACCCATGGTATATAAGAGATGGCATTGTAGTTCTTGTTCAGACCCATATCATATAAGAGATGGCATTGTAGTTCTTGTTCAAACCCATGGCATATAAGAGATGGCATTGTAGTTCTTGTTCAAACCCATGGTATATAAGAGATGGCATTGTAGTTCTTGTTCAAACCCATGGTATATAAGAGATGGCATTGCAGTTCCCTTGCCTTCATTTCAGGAACTAAAGAAAGAAGGTTAATAGCCAAACTTGCATTGGCTGTTGGAACAAAAATGGTAAGTGTATTCATAATATGTATAATATGTCCATAGGAAAATCACACACACACACACATCTCTTTCTCTCTCTCTCTCTCTCTCTCTATATATATATATATATATATATATATATATATATATATATATATATATATATATTCATATTTCAGTATTGAATATTTAAATTTTTAGAAAAAGGTTGCAACTAAAACTTATTCATTTTATGTGAATCAGGAGGATGTAGGAAATGGGGAATAAGAGCTGTAAATACAAAATTAAAATTTATCACTCAGTTGGCTAATTTGTGCAATCAGAATCATAACACATGCCGTTCTGTGCAATCAGAATGAAAATTAAAGTGCTATATTTTACTCATTTTTTCGTCTAAAGAATAAACCTACATGTAACTCATATATAATGAATACTAGGAGTAAATCTGTTTGCGTGTTTAATATATCAATATTTATCATGATACATATGTTTCACTCTACAGTAAATATCAGTGTACATAGTGAAATGTATCCTTGTGGGTTCAATGTTTCTTTGTTTATATAATGATACACACCCCATAACATAATACAGTATTATATATATATATATGGAATAATAGTTCAATGTTTCTATGTGGTGGTTTCACATTGAATAGGTTCTGTAGGTTCTGTTTGAATATTTGTATCACACTTATAAGAATATAGATATTCAATGGATTGGATTAATTACAAGAATATAGATACTCAATGGATTGGATTAATTACAAGAATATATATACTCAATGGATTGGATTAATTACAAGAATATATATACTCAATGGATTGGATTAATTATAAGAATATAGATACTCAATGGATTGGATTAATTACAAGAATATAGATACTCAATGGATTGGATTAATTACAAGAATATATATACTCAATGGATTGGATTAATTACAAGAATATAGATACTCAATGGATTGGATTAATTACAAGAATATAGATATTCAATGGATTGGATTAATTACAAGAATATAGATACTCAATGGATTGGATTAATTACAAGAATATAGATACTCAATGGATTGGATTAATTACAAGAATATAGATACTCAATGGATTGGATTAATTACAAGAATATAGATACTCAATGGATTGGATTAATTACAAGAATATAGATACTCAATGGATTGGATTAATTACAAGAATATAGATACTCAATGGATTGGATTAATTACAAGAATATAGATACTCAATGGATTGGATTAATTACAAGAATATAGATACTCAATGGATTGGATTAATTACAAGAATATAGATACTCAATGGATTGGATTAATTACAAGAATATATATATACTCAATGGATTGGTTAAATTTGACTAACTGCTGACTTTAAACCTGCTAATAAACATTCCAAACCTACAAAAACACAGTAATGACAGAAAATCTATCTGCAACAAAAAGGGTGTCATAAAAACAAGGACTACAGAAAGTAACCAATGGAACATCTACAGATATTATCAAATTGTTAATTCCTGTTTGGATTTTATCCATGAATATAGAATATATGGATTTACCAGATACATGTACTTCTTGTTTAGGACTCAACTATAGAATGTATGGATTTACCAGATACTTCTAGTTTAGACTCGGCTATAGAATATATGGATTTACCAGATACTTTTTGTTTTAGACTTAACTATAAAATATATATAAAATATATTGATTGACCAGATACTTCTAGTTTGGACTCGAATATAGATAATATGGATTTATCAGATAGTTCTAGTTTTAGACTCGAATATAGAATATATGGATTTACCAGATACTTCTAGTTTTAGACTTGACTATAGAATATATGGATTTACCAGATACTTCTAGTTTGGACTTGAATATAGAATATATTGATTTACCAGATACTTCTAGTTTAGACTCAGATATAGAATATATGGATTTACCAGATAGTTCTAGTTTTAGACTCAACTATAGACTATATGGATTTACCAGATACTTCTAGTTTTAGACTTGACTATAGAATATATGGATTTACCAGATACTTCTAGTTTTAGAATCAACTATAGAATATATGGATTTACCAGATACATGTACTTCTTGTTTAGGACTCAACTATAGAATATTTGGATTTACCAGATACTTCTAGTTTTAGATTTGACTATAGAATATATGGATTTACCAGATACTTCTAGTTTTAGACTCAGCTATAGAATACATGGATTTACCAGATACTTGGGGCCCCAAGTGGCCAAGTGGTTCAGCCAGTGTGGGTATGTGAGAAAGCTTACCAGTAGCTTCTCATGGGTCGGTGGTTCTTTCCGGCTTTCACCTGGGTTCTTCCTCCACCATTTTTACTGGCCACCATGAATAGCCTATATTTTGCTGAAAAATGGCATTAAACCCTACAACAACAACAACAACAACAACAACAGTTTGATACTTCTAGTTGAGATTTAACTATAGAAAATATGGATTTACCAGATACTTTTCTGTTTATGGATTTACCACATACTTCTGGTTTGGGACCCGACTATATAATGTATGGATTTTCACCAGATCCTTTTAAGTTAGGACTCCACTACATAACATATGGATTTACCAGATACTTCTTGTTTAGGACTCCACTACATAACATATGGATTTACCAGATACTTTTAAGTTATGACTCCACTACATAACATATGGATTTACCAGATACTTTTAAGTTATGACTCCACTACATAATATATGAATTTACTAGATACTTTTAAGTTAGGACTCCACTACATAATATATGAATTTACTAGATACTTTTAAGTTAGGACTCCACTACATAATATATGAATTTACTAGATACTTTTAAGTTAGGACTCCACTACATAATATATGGATTTACCAGATACTTTTAAGTTAGGACTCCACTACATAATATATGAATTTACTAGATACTTTTAAGTTAGGACTCCACTACATAATATATGGATTTACCAGATACTTTTAAGTTATGACTCCACTACATAATATATGGATTTACCAGATACTTTTAAGTTAGGACTCCACTACATAATATATGAATTTACTAGATACTTTTAAGTTAGGACTCCACTACATAATATATGGATTTACCAGATACTTTTAAGTTAGGACTCCACTACATAATATATGAATTTACTAGATACTTTTAAGTTAGGACTCCACTACATAATATATGGATTTACCAGATACTTTTAAGTTAGGACTCCACTACATAATATATGAATTTACTAGATACTTTTAAGTTAGGACTCCACTACATAATATATGAAT
This sequence comes from Sinohyriopsis cumingii, assembly GCA_028554795.2. Classification (NCBI taxonomy): domain Eukaryota; kingdom Metazoa; phylum Mollusca; class Bivalvia; order Unionida; family Unionidae; genus Sinohyriopsis; species Sinohyriopsis cumingii. The sequence goes on from JAPYKE020000047.1 coordinate 1,553,994, forward strand.
TTACTAGATACTTTTAAGTTAGGACTCCACTACATAGTATATGAATTTACTAGATACTTTTAAGTTAGGACTCCACTACATAGTATATGGATTTACCAGATACTTATTGTTTTGGACTGAAAACTATATAATATATGCATTTAACAGACACATCTAGTTAGGGCTGAACTGTATAATACAGTGAAACCTTGTTAATCCAAACTCCATTCATCTGGACGCAGCTCGATGGGAATGTATTCCTAAATGTTAATTTGCTTTGTTCGTCCAGAAATTCACATTCAGGATCTGGAAATCAAAATAGCGACCAAAGTGTAAAATTACGGTAAAACTCAATGATCAGAAATAATCTGTCCAAAAATAAGAAAATTCCAAGAATCGTATATGAAAATATACTGTCAGTCAAATAACACAGATTCACCTGCACAAATTTGGATGTGTGTCAGTTTATCACTCTCTGATTGATCAAGTTCTAGTAGCTAGTTGAAGTTATAAATTGATCATTGAAAAAAGTTCAAGTAGCATGACCATATTTTAACCAGTGAATGTATAAACAATGCCTGTTTTCACTATTCATTGACAAGGGTGTTAATTAAACACACTGGGTTCAAATTGTTCACACTTTTGATATAACATACTATAAATCTACTAAGTGTGTCATTAAGTCTCTTTGTAGTTTACCAATTGTATGTAGCATTGACTTAAGCTTTGTACAGCATAGGGCTTCATTTCAGAATAAAAGCGATGTCATTTATTGGCTCATTAGCAGCCGTAACAGTTGTAAAGTACATCTTATATAAAGGACTGCATTTTAATACTTTATAACAATGCATTAACTGTGAGATATCAGTTTGCATTCATTGTACTTTGTACATTATTTTTATGGCTACACCATCAAGCAAGCATAGATGAGTAAAGATACTGGCTCACATAAAACAGATTTGACAGCACAAGGGAGATCACCCAAAAGCTAACATTCAAGATATCTGCTGGCATATTATATCTGACTCATCCTTAGAGATTGGCAAGGTGACAAATGCAGACATTGTAAAAAACCAAGGATGAATGGTTGTCTGTACCAGTAAACACAGGTGACCTAACTGGCTCTCACCACTGCAAATATCAACAAAGTTGATGATGTCGTATTCATGTGGTTCTTAGACCTGTCATTACTAGTTACATTAATGCTAAATAAACACAATTCAAAAGATGTATATATTAATTAATTTCAACAGCTATTTAAAATACATTTCAGTATATGTTCAGGTTGCAAATACAGTATGATGACATTATAAAATTAAAATATGCATGATTCAGTTATCTGGAAAAATAAATAATATGTACATGTTCATTGAGAATGAATATGTCTGGATTAATGATGTTCCAGTGTATATGCATTTACCAGATACTTCTAGTTTAAGCATTTGTTTTCATGCCTTTTTCAGAAAACCTTTAAAGATGATGAACTGGCCAGTCTTCATGAAAATTTTAGCAAACTGGACCTTATTTCCGACCTCAGGGAAAAGTAAGATATTTTATTCATCTTAAATTATGCCACCTCAAATTTTCAGCCTATTTTACTTGCTTTTCTAATGAATCTTTTTTTTTAACTTTCTGATACTTCACTATAAAATGGCACTTGAAAAGATTTCTAAACTTGTTTGAAACAACCCCTGTACCATGTACATGAGAGTAAATGTGTCTTAAGTTCGTATTGTTCATCCTAATATTTTTTTTCTGACCTATATAATTGCATTTTAAAGCTAAATCTTCAATAATATAATATTGAGACTTTGGTTTCTATGAATTGTATATTTTTCTTAATAGATTTTCCAAATGTTTTATGAAACCTGACAGTCTAATAAAGTTGTATTTCCCAGACACAATGATGTCCACCAGTACCTGTATTAGACAGATTCACTAATGGTTTGAAACTGAATTTATGAAGAAAATAACATACATTCATTAGTTAAAATATTCAGATCACCAATTCTGTTCTTAAAACACAAATTGCTATTTACATACTATTGTTTAAGTTTCGAAACATGACGTTTGTATCTTTTTATTATCAAAAGATAATTTGCAGAAATTGGGCAGTAATAGTTGACAACTTCCTCAGGAAAGGGTTAGGGTCAATTAGCTATCAAAACACATGCCTATGAATGTGCAAGAGTTTGTTTGTCGCATAAGTGAAATCAACACCAGCAATTTGATGGCTTGATGCCAACATTTTGCCTTGAGCAACAGCATAATGCTGGAACTTACCTGAATGGTCACTAAGTGTACCACTCAAAAAAATCACAGGGTGAAGTCATTTTCACTTTCCTTGCAAAACGCAAAGTACATTTTTTGGCAACTTTGTTGCCCACTTCACCTGGCAGCATAACCCCTGTGGACTGCTAGTTACAGAATGAAGATCGTTGTTTGGGTAAGTTGTAGTTCATTACTGTGATTGATTAATTAATTTCATTTCATTTTTTCAGATTGAGGCATGCCTGTGACTGCAGATTCCTGTACTGGCACAGAGTTGTCATTCCCATATATCTGACAGACCTGTTTGACACTGTCACTGATACACACAGAATTCATGTAAGTCACACTAGAGATATACACAGACAGACAAGGAGGCAGACAGACAGGGACAATGTATGTTCTCACATATCCATGACATGTCACGTAAAACACATCCACATAACTAAAGATAATGTACTGACTAATGCCAATTAACTGACCTTGACACAACCCCATTCAGCACTAGAGCATTGTTATGTACCTTGATTGAATAAAAGACACAGGAGAATTATTGTAGTTTTAGCTCATGTGGCTTATGGTATAGACTGTGCATTATCTGTCTTTACTATTTCCAACTTCTTAAAAATGATGGCATTGTTATTAACAAAATGTGGCAGAGAGCATTCTTTCAAGTTTGTACAAATGATGCCAGTCTTAATCAAGTATTGGTAGTGTTGTTAAAAATTGAAAAATCTTTCAAGGACTTCTCAAAAACCACTCTTCAGAATTTGACTAGATTTTTCAGAAATTTACCAAAAACATGGTGCCAACCCATTATTAATTATAGTGACTTTTACTTTCAATATAAAACCCTTTAAAGGGCTTATTCCCCAAAAACATTCTCTAAAATTTGACCATATTTTCCTGTAAATATTCTGGCATAATGACCTTTCAATGTAGCAAAAGTTATACCAGTCTGCAACTAAATCTGGCCACTGTTGCAAAAATTAAACCAGCATTTAAACTTCATCTGAAAAAATGTTCAGTTAAATCTGACCAAATTTGACAAAAAGTATCCACCTTTTAAAGTTCTCACCAGTCATTCCGATCCACCATCAAGTGGCCACTGTTTTTAAAAAAAATAATTAAATTACTTAACAGAAAATGACAATTTCATTGAGCCCTGGCATAATGCCTTTCTATTTATTTTCTTACAAATGATGACAGTCTGTTATGAAATATAGCCATAGAAACTAAAAATATAAACAAATTGTTTAAACAACTTTTCAAAAATGGCTGAACAAAATTTTGGTAGGAAACACTCTGCCATACAGACTATTCAGATTTATCCAAATGATGTTGATCTTCTTTGTGGCTGCTGTTAATAGAAATATAAAAGCCTTAATATTATTAGGTTTAAAGACTGCACAGTAGAATTAAACAGTTTGACAGAAACCATACTTGCATATGGTCATTCAATTTTCTACAGCTGATTTGAATCAACAGATTTTGATGAAATTTTGAGTGTAGATATGCTTCGAATCCAAAACTCTTTTTCAGCTTGTATTTGACCATTGGGCCTGGCAATATGTATGTATATGTATTTAATGACATGTTAGCACAGTAGTTGCTGATTAAAGCAGTACGAATGTAAATATTAAGAATCACAGAAATAAACTATTAATGTTTCAACTTGAACATGAAGTGTTTAGAAGACAAAACAAAAAAGAAAAAATATAGAATATAAAAAATGCAAAACAGGTTGGAAGATCATCTTTTCCAAATAATTGTAAATGTATAGCACAAAAAGGTAAAATATAGAAGGTCAGGCTGATAAAATTCTGTATAAGATATATAAAATAAAAGGTAACGGTAAAACTATAAATTCCTTAATATATTGGGCTATATTTTGCTATATTAACCTTAAGTGATCCAGATTTATTGTTTATTGGAAACTCAGCATCTTGTTATAGATATATATGGGGATCTATAATGGCATGATGTTAGAGGCTGTATAAATGTAGTCATGAGATACTATATGGAAAACAGAATTATTGAATGACTGCATATGAAGAGTTTCTTGTCTTAACTTACTTGGTTTCCCATGTAACAAAGTTAGACAAATCTTTAAATGAATCTTTCTTTTGAAAACCTGTTCAGCAGAAATTGGCAGAAAGCATCATGATTTAGAGGGCTTTAAAGTTTATATAATGAATGCCAGTTTGCTAGCAAATGTGGAAAGTGTTAAAACTTTAAATATTTTCCTTTTTTTTTAAAACTGCTGATCAGAATTGCAATATTATTGACTTAAAGCATGAAGTTCTTTCAGATTTGTTCAAGAAATGGTGATCCACCATCAGGTACAGCTAACATTACTGAAAAAAGAAAAACATTTCATTTAGTTTTTCTCTAAAGCCACTGAAAATGAGTTAACCAATTTTGATGGAAATCATCTTGGCATATTGCATATTGGGCTTTCCAGTTTGTACAGCTGATGCTAATCTGCCCTCAAATGTCAGTCATTATGAAACATAGAAACAGAAGGCTTTTCAAAATGTCTGCTCCAGACTTCTGACAGAATCAGATCCTATTTGTTAGAAATCAATATGAAGACATTCAAATTTATACAAATGATGAAAACATGTAAACCTTGAAAACAACTTTCTAAAAAACTGCTTGACAGAAGTTGACCAAATCTGACATAGCATCATGGCATAAAAGGGCTTTTAAGTTTATCCCATTCTGCTATCAAATGTGGCCAGCATTACTAAAAACAGAAAATTTAAAAACCGGCTTCTTCAGAATTGCTGAACATAATTTAGTCCTATTTGACAGAAAGCTCCTACTTCTCTTGCATTTGGCTTTTAGGCAGATATTAGCCAGGTGAGCATTTTCTGGCCCAATTGGGTCTCTTGTAAATTTCTAGCTTCTTGATTTTCTTCAGTTTCTACAATATATTTTCTGGACATAATTCCTTTTGTAGTATATTATTGGTGCCTTGCGTGATTCAGTGCCATCCATGCTGACTGTACGGCATCTATCCTCACCCCAAGTCCTTCTGGACAAATTTGACTTGGAGATTTACAACATGTTGAAAGAGGTAACATTTTTATATGCTCATTTTTTTCTCTGTTAACTTTACATTGTCAGAATATCTCAGTATTTTTTATATTGCACTCACACGCACTTCATATTGAACTCTTGTGAATAAAGGAAATTCTTTCTATTTGTAAATAAACAATGGATGCAGACACCATCACTTTTGATTTATTTTATTTGTCTGTGGATGAATTAAACCAACTGTTTGAGCCATTTGAAAGTAGAGATGCCAAAGTTGATGATGTGGATGAATTCATAAACTCACAAAAGAAACTTTCAAGGAAGCAGGTAACTGAACATGATATCAGAAATGTGCAGTAATGGCTGTATGATGACTACATTCTATAAAAAAATCATGTACACTCACATAGTAGGCGCTTTACATTTTGGTTGATTAAATTTGTTTCTGAATGAACTAAAGCAGATGTTTTGTGGACTGCCACATAGCAGCTGCTTTGCCACATTCAGTGTTTACTTTTTGACACAATGTTTCTAATTTAGGCTTGTGATAGATGCCAGATTTCATAAAATTGCTGGGTTCCTAAAAATAACTTGCAAGTGACAATACATAAACTGTCTTCTTTAGCTGGTAATAAGAATGGCAAAAAATATACTTACAGTTTTACATCCTGAATTTCCTCAAAATGTACTTCCTTAGTTCTGCAAATCTGAATTACATGAGCCATGTCAAGGGTTCTCAAGCTTGACTACACATTTTGAAATTGTACTGTAATTTCGACTTTTTTCCAAGTACAGTTACATCCTCCTTACTGCACTCAAAATGAAATAAACATTATATTCCATAGCGTCTTTTTGATAATTGCAATTGAAGGACTTCATATTTTTCCCACATGATTTCAAACATTCAGTGACACTTGCAGATGTCAGCACTGCTTCATCGCCGCTGAAATCTGATGTACTTCTTGCAAAATTGGCACATATAAATCCAGTCCATAATCATGAAATTTTGTAGAAATGACATGATTACCAAAATCTGTAAATTCCAGATCAAATGGAAAAGTTGTTGCAATGCGCATTCATTCACAATATGACTCAAAATTTCAATCTTAAGTAGACCAAAATGACATTTTCTTTCGAAAGTTATGTCTAGCACGTAACTAAATTCAAATTTATCTGGGCGGAGTTATGTGCGCATTAATAATGTTGTTGTGTAATGATGAATCTGGACTTGTGTATTTAGTTTGGAATATGGCATACATTCATTTACTTTGTTTTTTGTAGTGTATTTTTGTTTATATAATTAAGCCTTAGCTAGAATAAGAAAATGAGCGTATAATAAAAAGGTTACTGCATTTGTATGGGAAAATATGAACTCGTTTTGTCAGATGGATACACTGCACTCCCGAGCTCATGCAATATTTCCATCCAAAAAACTTGTTCATATTTTCCCATACAGATGCAGTAACCTTTAAATACTGATCCTTGTTTCAGTGCAATGTTAATGATAGGAGTGTGTTATATTTAAACTTTATCTGTAAGAATAAAGATGACTATCCTTCATTATATGTTAGATTTATATTGAAATAAAGAAGTGGATTTATTAAATGGATATGAGCATCACCATATAGTGGTCTTGAAATAAGAAATGCATTGTAATACAAACTTTCATTTACATTTACTGAAGAAGTTGTGTTTCACAACATTATTTCCAGAGCTTGAAATATAAATTTTAGTAACTGGTTACCAATTCCTCCTTTCTTTTCTTCCTCTTGAAATTATATTAATGGTATATATAAAAAACAGCAAAAGATTTTAAACTTTTTGTGTGCTGTATGTGATATTATGATTTTCTCAGTGTTTCTTGTTTACAGCATATGCTTGACCCCCTGTGTCGGGAGATAGAAACAGACCTGCGTCTACAGATTCATCTCCATCTGCAGCTGGATGATAGGAACCCATACAAAGTGGGTCTGAAGGACTTGTCCCAACTTCTAAAGATCCGACCAATTAGATTGTTTGATAGATACATCAACATCAAAGGTATGACAAATTAAGTTGTTTCATGGACTCATCCTCTTTTTTTTAAAGGCATGACTGGATCAGACTATTTGGTATTCAAGATATAGCCATTCAGATATTTTATTATCCATATTTAAAAACTAACCAGTCGGATAGTTTATTATACATATTTAAAAACTAACCAATCAGATAGTTTATTATACATATTTAAATACTAACCAATCAGATAGTTTTATATATATATATAACATTAGCCAGTCAGATAGTTTTATATACATATTTAAAAACTAACCAATCAGATAGTTTTACATGCATATTTAAAAACTAACTAATCAGATAGTTATATATATATATATATTTAAACACTAACGAAGCAGATAGTTTTATATACATATTTAAACACTAACCAATCAGATAGTTTTATATACATATATAACATTAGCCAGTCAGATAGTTTTATATACATATTTAAACATTAACCACTCAAATAATTTTAGATTTCTATTTAAACACTTACCAATCAGATAGTTTTATATACATATTTAAAAACTGACAAAGATTTTTAGATATGCTAATGTCAAATGTATGACAAATCAGACTGTTTGAGATTCAAGATCTGACCCATAGGTAGTTTTTGAGGAACATCAGAGGTTCAGTCAATGAACTGTTTGATATTTCTAAATTAAAGCTGTGTCCAATCATACTGTTACATTAACATGATGGTAGTATGTAAGTAAATAGATTATTTATCATTGCATTACAATTATGTAGTAAATGACAGATATTTTTTTTATCTGTCCAGTATATGTGGAGCACTATTTGAACAAGACTTTCTACAACCTGACAACAGTGGCTCTTCATGACTGGAAGACATATGGAGAAATGAAGAACATGGCAGAACATAAGTACAGCCTGACTCTTCTTGAGTCTCACCTGCCAAGTCAGACTCTGGAACAGGTACCTTATTGACAGAATTAATATCTTTTTTTTACAGTATTTGTCTCATGAAATGTGTAGGGAACCAGTCTTGTAAAGTGGGATCACATCTTCTGATACATAAGTGCCAGGCTTATCATTAGACAAGGTTTTCTTAAAAAGAACCATGTCAAAATTGTGTCAAAGTGGTGAATGGGCTTATTATCAAGCATAGACATATCTTATGACAATGATGGTAATTTATGAATGGCATATTGGTTTTTTTAGATACCATTTCTTGATGGATCCATATTAATTACTAAACAGAATAAAGTTTTGCTTCATACATACACAATTCTTCAATAAAGATTTGATCCAGTATGTCTGCTATAAAATAGTCAGTCATACTAGAAAGTCTGAGGTGTATAAATACTTTAAAGTTTTACCAAAAGTAATTTTGTTTTAAAATATGAGCAGTGAGGCCACATGGAGTTCATCCAAGGGATATTATTTTAATTCCACTTTTTACAGGGTCTGGATGTGTTAGAAATTATGAGGAATATTCATGTTTTTGTCTCCAAGTACCTGTACAATCTCAACAATCAGGTGAGTGATTTTTCTCCCCTAAGTTATGTTGATCAAATTGTAACCTTTTGTAGTTATCAACATTATTGGCTTTCATCACAAAAAATTTAATTATTTCAAAAATGAAAACTTGGTTGCCAAGTTTGGAATTGATTCACCCAAGAATTTTCAAAATAGAGAATTGGCATGATAAAATACTCCACAAATTCATTCTTTACCAATCAGGCCCAAAACAAAGAAAAACTTGGATTTAATCGTTCAGAATATCAATTGTCAACAAAAGGCAGTTTTGAATGATTCTTAACTCTTTACCTCATAGAGTTTATGGCTTTTTAGCCAATGAAATACATGTAGCAAAGTTACCCTGTGCAGTGCACTATAAATAGAACACCTGTTATCTATTTGACTCCACACACATACGCCTGCCTGTTAACTGTTAAGCAGTGTAGTATATGTGATGTTTAACATAAATTTGATTGATTTTACATTTTTGGTACACATATTATGTATGGAAAGATTTAAGAGTATAATCTGATCATTATAGCCGTATAATTATTTTTCATGGAAGAATTTTTTGTGAGCTTTAAAATTTTGAGAGAACTCTTTCACCATCAAGTCATTGAAGCCGCATGATCAACTGTAACTACCATTCTCATACTTAAAATTTACAAGTTCTTTGTCTGCGTCTACATCACTAAATCATCTGAATTTGATAACTTATACAAACTAATTTCTGCCTACATCAATATCAGATCCTTTACCTAAGTTATTGAAGCTTTCATAGTTGTGATTCTAATTGTGAAAACTCAAATAAGTACTGAACAAAATCCGTGACCTCCATTTTGGAGAGTGGAGAATACGAACCAGTTACTTTAAATAGCAGCTTTCGACCAGGTTTTAAACAGCAACCACATGATCTGATGTAAAGGTCATTCACACCAATGAATGTAGTATCTAATAGAGGGTTTTCCCCAAAGGTGGCACTATGAAAACCCATTAAAAATGGCTGGAGTTTACAGCCAGCATCAAAAGGCACTTCCATGAGAATCGTGTAGAGGTGTCCAAAGGTGCTTCCATGCGAATTGGTTAGAGGCATCAAAAAACTCTTGCATGCAAATGAAGTAGAGGCATCCAAAGGTTCTTGCATGAGGTAGTAAGTGCTACCAATACATAGTTGTTGAAACGATTTCTGATTAAATCCACAACATCTCAACACTTGAGTTTTTCCCTAAATCATCTAGATATATATCCTTTAGAGAGGATAGACAAACTGTTTCTGGAGATTTGGAATTCATAGAAGACAGACTCTTTGATTCTGATATATGGTCTTAGAGAGGATAGAACCACTGCATCTGGATATATGGTATTTAGAGAGGACAGACCCACTGTTTCTGATATATGGCTTTTAGAGGGGGATTGACCCACTGCATCAGAATATATGGTCTTAAGAGAGGACAGACCCACTGCATCTGGATATATAGTCTTTTAAGCCAGTAGACCCACTGTAGTTGGATATATTGTTTTTAGGAAGGATAGACCACTGACACTAAGGAGGTGGGGTCATTTTATCCTAAAATCATCTGGATAAATGGTCTTTAGTGAGGACAGACCCACTGTATTTGAATGTATGGTCTTTAGAGAGGACAGACCCATTGACAGATCAGGAAGTCAAGTCTATATACTTGTCAAAGACAATTATTGCAACTGAACGAAAACAATTTTAAACATATTGGAAAATCATTTGGATTACAGTAGAGACGACTATATGCAAGCCACAACTGATTGCCTTCTGTTACAAACCAAAAGAAAACAATAACACTAGTGGAAATCATTACATATTAAAGTCAACTGAAAAGGAAACATCTTGATTTTAGTCTAAATCATTACATATTGAAGTCAGTTGGCCAGGAAACATCTTGATTTTAGTCTAAATCATTACATATTGAAGTCAGTTGACAAGGAAACGTGGATTTTAGTCTAAATCAATTCATATTGAAGTCAGTTGACAAGGAAATGTGGATTTTAGTCTAAATCATGACATATTGAAGTCAGTTGAAAAAGAAACCTGGATTTTAGTCTAAATCATGACATATTGAAGTTGGAAAAAAAACGTGGATTTTAGTCTAAATAATACATATTATAATAAAATGAAAAGAAAACATCTGGATTTTTGCCATGATTTAAATTGCCAGTAGGACAAACATGCGTATATATATATATATATATATATATATATATATATATATATATATATATATATATATATAGATATATATATATTGTTGATGATAACCAGTTATGACTTGAAATGGAACCAACATATCTCAGAAGTAATAACCATTGCCAATGTAACTCTCAGCTATCTCCCAACAATATTTAAAAACTAAGCATGAAGAAATACACTAAACTTTTTATAGGGGCCTTGGTGAGACTATAATTATTAAATATGTCTCCATTGTCTGGGACCCTACACAAAAATTTTAGCATTTAAAAATCACAAATTGAAAATTAAAATAACTGCTAACAAACTGCAATTGCAACTGCTTTGCAAAACAAGTTGGGTTGGCAATCCCTTTAAGATACATGCACAGATGCTTGATTGGTTTTGTTCTACACATCATACACAAATTCATGGATATTCCCTTACAGCCTTGTATAAGACGACCAATGAGAATGAACCCTTTTTTATTTGTCCAGATTCAGGCAATGGCCAGCTAATATAAATGCTCCTTTTTTCCCCTCAGAGCTCATATTGTACAGTGGAACAAACTCCCAAAATCTATTGCTGTCTTACTTCCAATCAGCTGACTCATTTCATACCCTAAAAGCTATTGTTTTACTGTTTATTGTCACAGTGGTCTTTTAAAGTTCTTCACACTGGATGCTATCATATTTTATCCTTCATCATCTGGTTTATACTCTTCTATTTTTTATGTGCACAGATGTGTGACTGGTCTTTGCTTTTCTCCTATTAATATGCACAGATTGCAACTGGTCTCTTATTAACATGCACTTGTGCCACAGATGTGCAACTGGTCTATACTCATTTCTTTTATTAATATGAACAGATATGCAAATAGTCTATATTCTTTCTTTTATTATGCACAGATGTTCATCTGGTGTATACTCTTCTTTTATTAGTATGCACAGATGTACACTTGGCTTATACTCTTTCTTTTATTAATATGCACCAGTGTGCATCTGCACATAATCTTCTAGAGAAGGTGCTACATTATGGAAAGAAAGATGATGGATGAATGGATGTGTATTTGGTTTACAAATTCTCATGATGAGGAATAATTACCATTACTAAATTTTGGTAGCATAACTTTGGTAGCAAATTTAGTTAGGTATTCAGTGCATTAGAAACAGTTCTTTCAGAGAGAAGAAGCCAATTGAAACTATATTATTCAAGGTATCCTAAAGTTCTTAGTTAAATAATGGAGTTTTTACAAGGAAAGGATGTTAATAACTTTATTATTTTGTGTAACAACCAAAATGCCTATAATATTAGATGGTATTGAAATTTTGAAACAATTTGTGCATTTTATATTCACTGAGACAATGTTCAATCTATCTCTAATCTATAATATGACACATTTAATTCCTTTACAATTTAATATTTTATCACAGATATTTGTGGAGAGGTCCAGCAATAACAAGCATTTGAACACCATCAATATTCGCCACATTGCTAATTCCATCCGAACCCATGGCATTGGGATTATGAACACCACAGTAAGTAATTGGGCTCATAATTACATTTTCAAATTCGTATTATTTCTTATATTTGAACCAATGGTATTGCAGTTATAATCACCACAGTAAGAACATACACTTATTTTTACATATTTATGAGTTGGAGTCAAATATGTATTATTTTTCATGTTCACTACTTTTAATACTTAAGTTGCATTGAAGGGTGAAAATAAACATGTCAACTTACTGCAGATGTTCATTATGACATTTTAAAGTTAAAATTTATACAACTTCCTGTAATTTATTTCCGTGTCACTAGGAGCAATATATTGGCTGTATTATTATGATTTACTTATTTAAAACATAGATAAAATATTTCTATTATGACTTATTATTGCAAAACATAGATAAAGTATTTCCATATGCAAAAAGAGATGAGACTATACTGTATTTCAAAATTATATGAACTTTTGATGAACTATCCAAAGTGACCATTCTGCGTTAACTCATTAACCCTTGACACCATGTTTACGCATCAGGAGGTAGTAGCCTACTGCCAAGCTCTGTAGCATCAAGGTCATGTTTGATGTACACTAAAGTATGTGGTATTACAAAAAAATCAGACAGATATAGTTCTACAATATTACCAAATAATCTGCATGTTCTAGTTGCACTAAAAAATACAGAAGGAAAACCTAATTTTTTGGACCCGATTTTGTTTCTCCACCCAAACTTCGCCCATGGTCAGAATCCGATTTTGTGTCCGGATTTTAGACTTTCTAGCCTCAGATCTAAGGCAGACTGGTCTGAACTGCACACAAACAGGTGAACCTTTGCAAAAAGTAGGATTAGATGGGCATTTGGAATAAAGATTGGTCTTGTTACGAAAATGATGGGTCCATTAAGCAAAAAAAAAAACTCCAACTTTTACCCTTCTGCTCATGCACGAACAAAATAGCCAGTGGAAAATTATGTTTCTAACAGAACTAGGCATTAGGTTAATGGGAAATCTATTGGAAGTCGATGTATTAGGATGTATTAAGAAATAGCCCCCAAAATGTGTTTCCTACTCGCACTTCAGGCAAAAACAGCAAAAACCTCTAGGGGTTAATGAGTTAATGGGTGTATTTTGATGACATCACCAAGTTTGAATATTGCTTGCATATTTAATTACTTGTGCATTGACAATGCACATAAATTACAAATTTAGCCATTCCTTGACAATTTGTAAAAAAATTGTCAAAATCCTTGTTAACTCATTAACCCCTGGTGCTGCCTTTATGTGTCAGGAGGTTGTAGCCTACTGCTGAGCTCTGTAACATCAAGGTCATGTATGATACACTAAAGTGGGTGCAGACCTGCCAACTCTTATGATTTTGCTGTAAGTCTTATGAAAATTATGGAACTAAAATTTGTGTACTGTACTTGTGGCAAATAAAGTCTATTCATACTTTACAAATTTTTCATTTGAACATAATGTTTGTCGTCGCTGCTCATTTCGAATACCGAACTTATAATTGTGCTTTCCAGCTTTACAATAGCAGTTTATGATATTTTGTTACACCTTACTGAAAACTGGTCAGGGTTGGCAGGTCTGTGGGTGGTATTACAGAAAGGTAGGCAGATATAGCTCTACAATGATCCCAAATAATCTTGATGTTCTAGTTGCACTACAAAATACAGAGGAAAAACCTAATTTTTTGGACCAGATTTTTTTCCACCCAAAATTCGCCCGTGTTTGGAATCTGATTTGTGTCTGGATTTTTAGACTTTTTGGTCTCATATCTAAGGCAGACTGGTCTGAACTGCACACAGACAGGTGAACCTTTGCAAAATAGCCAATGAAAAAGGATCTTTCTAATACAACTAGGCAATAGGTTAATGGGAAATCTCTTGGAAGTCAATGTATTAGGATGTGCTCAATATTTGAACAAGTTGTAAATATATAAACCAAGTGAAATGGGAACCAGTAAGAGATAATTTAAACATTTAAATGTATTTACACTTAATCTATGTCATTATTTTAATTTTATTAATATTGCTACGAGCCATACAATTGTTTCTATCCTCTATTCTAAATTTCCTCTTTCCATTGCTTCATGTGACTTCATTTTTCCATCATTTATAGGTCCAGAGACATCATCACATGACACAGACAAAAATCCACCACACTAGTTTTTTTTATACAGATTTTTGCTGGTATCTAATAAGGAGGGGGGGGGATATAGAGACACTGTGGTATAACATGCTGACAGACCATATGAGAGGGAGAGATATGTGGTGGTGGGCTTGGAGAGACTCATCATAAAGGCATTATTCATTATCCATCTGTGTTTCTTTATTGGTCGCTTTGTCTGGTGCTTTACCAACCCACACAATGATAGAGAACAGTCGAGTGAGGGTAGAGCAGCCTTCTGAAATTTTAATATTAAAGAATATGTTTACTGACTGTTATTAATAGGCTTTATAAAACATGAAAGAAATAAAAAATAAACAGACCATTAAATAGATTACGATATATGTATTCCTCCTTACATATACATGTACTGTAGAAATCTTGACTGGCCCATATGAGCTCCCTTGTGCATGAGAAAGAGAGGATTTCGATGGAATTCTGTACCAGGTTTTATTCATTTAAGAATTGGATTATTATTTTTATCATATTTTGTTACAACACTAATGATTAATTAGTGGAAAGTCCTCAAAATTTAGAGAATGTAGAAGCAATGGCCTACTGTTGAAATATAACCTAATATTTGAAACAGTATTTATGCATGCATATTAATGTGCCATGGGCAGATCACAATTTGATGAACTGTCATTAGTATTGGTTGTTGTTGTTGTTGTTGTGGGGTTTAACGCCATTTTTCAGCACTTGATTGGCTATACATGGCGGCCAGTATTAATGGTGGAGGAAGAACCTGGGAAAACCCAGGAAAGAACCACCGACCCACGAGAAGCTACTGGCAAGCTTTCTCACATACCCACATTGGCTGAATCTTAGACTCGAACCGCCGCAGACAGAGGTGAGATGGCAGTGATCCGTAACGAAGAGCGCTTTAGACCACTCGGCCACTCGGGGCCCCCATTAGTATTGGTATATCAAATTGATTTACACCAACACTTTAACAGCCATGTTGTTTTTAATGTGTATATATATATATTCATACCTTTTTGTTCATATGGAATGGAATGTCTCCAATCCATGATCTATGATGGGGATAACAAACTAATGGAAATGTGTGTTTTTTCATTTTAAAGTATGAATGAAAATCATCTGTTTGTTTTGTTTTAGGTGAATTTTACATACCAGTTTTTAAGGAAGAAGTTCTACATCTTTTCCCAATTCATGTATGATGAACACATCAAGTCCAGGCTCATAAAGGTATTACAAAAAGATATTTGAAATTTCTTTTAAAGAAGGCAAGTATCATATCTATAGTTATTGAGCAGTAGTAGATACTGTCAAACATGCTTGAGCAGACAGCCATCTTAGGTTTAGTTGCACAATGCACCTTCATTGCAAAAACTTTATCTGATGCCAAAACTTACTAAAAACATTCTGACCAATCAAATGGCTGCATTTGTTAGTTTCAGTTAAGATTATTTAAGTATGGAGTAATGATTATTACTTGAAATGTTCCGTTAAGATTATTTAAGTATGGAGTAATGATTATTACTTGAAATGTTCAGTGAAGATTATTTAAGTATGGAGTAATGATTATTACTTGAAATGTTCCATTAAGATTATTTAAGTATGGAGTAATTATTGCTTGAAATGTTCAGTTAAGATTTTCAAGTATGGAGTAATGATTATTACTTGAAATGTTCAGTTAAGATTATTTAAGTATGGAGTAATGATTATTACTTGAAATGTTCAGTTAAGATTTTCAAGTATGGAGTAATTATTGCTTGAAATGTTCAGTTAAGGTTTTCAAGTATGGAGTAATGATTATTACTTGAAATGTTCAGTTAAGATTTTCAAGTATGGAGTAATGATTATTACTTGAAATGTTCAGTGAAGATTATTTAAGTATGGAGTAATGATTATTACTTGAAATGTTCCATTAAGATTATTTAAGTATGGAGTAATGATTATTACTTGAAATGTTCCGTTAAGATTATTTAAGTATGGAGTAATGATTATTACTTGAAATGTTCAGTGAAGATTATTTAAGTATGGAGTAATGATTATTACTTGAAATGTTCCGTTAAGATTATTTAAGTATGGAGTAATGATTATTACTTGAAATGTTCCGTTAAGATTATTTAAGTATGGAGTAATGATTATTACTTGAAATGTTCTGTTAAGATTATTTAAGTATGGAGTAATGATTATTACTTGAAATGTTCCGTTAAGATTATTTAAGTATGGAGTAATGATTATTACTTGAAATGTTCAGTTAAGATTATTTAAGTATGGAGTAATGATTATTACTTGAAATGTTCAGTTAAGATTATTTAAGTATGGAGTAATGATTATTACTTGAAATGTTCTGTTAAGATTATTTAAGTATGGAGTAATGATTATTAACTTGAAATGTTCCGTTAAGATTATTTAAGTATGGAGTAATGATTATTACTTGAAATGTTCCGTTAAGATTATTTAAGTATGGAGTAATGATTATTACTTGAAATGTTCAGTTAAGATTATTTAAGTATGGAGTAATGATTATTACTTGAAATGTTCCGTTAAGATTATTTAAGTATGGAGTAATGATTATTACTTGAAATGTTCCGTTAAGATTATTTAAGTATGGAGTAATGATTATTGCTTGAAATGTTCAGTTAAGATTTTCAAGTATGGAGTAATGATTATTACTTGAAATGTTCCGTTAAGATTATTTAAGTATGGAGTAATGATTATTACTTGAAATGTTCCGTTAAGATTATTTAAGTATGGAGTAATGATTATTACTTGAAATGTTCCGTTAAGATTATTTAAGTATGGAGTAATGATTATTACTTGAAATGTTCAGTTAAGATTTTCAAGTATGGAGTAATTATTGCTTGAAATGTTCAGTTAAGATTTTCAAGTATGGAGTAATGATTATTACTTGAAATGTTCCGTTAAGATTATTTAAGTATGGAGTAATGATTATTACTTGAAATGTTCCGTTAAGATTATTTAAGTATGGAGTAATGATTATTACTTGAAATGTTCCGTTAAGATTATTTAAGTATGGAGTAATGATTATTACTTGAAATGTTCCGTTAAGATTATTTAAGTATGGAGTAATGATTATTGCTTGAAATGTTCAGTTAAGATTTTCAAGTATGGTGTAATGATTATTACTTGAAATGTTCAGTTAAGATTTTCAAGTATGGAGTAATGATTATTACTTGAAATGTTCAGTTAAGGTTTTCAAGTACGGAGTAATGATTATTACTTGAAATGTTTCAGTTACGGTTATTCAGGTATGGAGTAAGATTATTACTTGAAATGTTCAGTTAAAGTTTATGAACAAGAGCATGGTGTAATGTATAAAAATTGGTAATTGATTCCTGATTTTCAAATGTTGATAAATGATTGAAGTAATCACATATAATTTGTAATCAGACATTTATTAATAAAAATAATTGTAATTTAATTAATTATATTCAGAAATATCCAATGATAAGATTTCTTTCTTGATTACTACATAGTTGTATTCTCAACATGTACTGTTTCAGTAATTTTGAAGCTTTTGCATGGAAGGAATCAGTATTTGATTGGGAGAGATAAAACGAGTGTGTAAAGAGGAGACTCAAAATGTTTTGTTTTAGAACACAAAACAATTTTGTTTTATAATGTGAAATACACAGATTAAATTAGATTTGTGACTTCCTAGAAAATTATTAAATGTTATTGAAAGGTAATTATATTATACAACATAATTTAACTGAATTAATTACTCTGCTTTAAAATGAATAATTCTGATTGTAATTTTAATAAAAATTTCAGAAGTAGTTGTAATTCAGTTTATTACAGTTCTGGTAATACATGCTTGAGACCCAGGGAAGGCATTTTCATTCTGGATTATTCAACCATAGAGGCAGTCTAGAATTTTGTATCATTTTCATGTAAACTTTGAGAAATCTGAATCCCATAAACATAGACATAGTGGTCACATATATTGTTTGTCTTTAGAGTTAATCCATATTGCTGAGGGTGAATAAGATCCTTGTATAATAAACCAGCAAGAGAGAATCGTTTATGGAATTCAATTGATAGTGTTCAAGACGTGATATTTTTTTGTTTTTCCCCCTGATATTAAATGATTACATCCCAATCACAAAGCTATCATCTATTCAAGTTGGTGCAACCAGGTCACACACTTTGCTTATAGAGTTAATCCCTGTATGTCATCTTTGATTAAAGCCGTTGATTTTTGTTTCTGAGTAAATGGTTCTGTTTCTGGATAGGTAATTGTTTCTTTATATTTCATTAATTGTTAGATATGCAATACACATATATAGATTTTTCATATTTTCCCAATACCCAGTCAAAACTGTCTTTATGTTCGATATTACAACTAAGCACTAATAATTTTTACACCTAGAACCTTAATAACAATAGACGAACCACCAACTAAAAAGAAACAAATTTTAAGGCTGTAGAAAATAATTATTGTAACTGAAATAAGTGAAATAGAGCAGACCACTCACAAAAAGTGGTTTAAAAGTTGCTGAAACAAATTTAGGTCGTTATAAAGAAAAACGAGTAATTCAGAAAAACAATTTCATATGCTAAAATATGTGTGATCTTTAAATGTAAATGTGATTTCATGTTTAATGATAGAAGTATATCTTTATTGGGGGAACCGAGTGGCAAGTGGTCTAAAGCACTCTCCGTAACGGATCACTGCCATCTCACTTCTCTCTGCGCCGGTTCGAGTCTTGGATTCAGCCAATGTGGGTATGTGAGAAAGCTTGCCAGTAGCTTCTCATGGGTCGGTGTCCCGGTTCTTCCTCCACCATTAATACTGGCCACCATGTATAGCCTATATTGTGCTGAAAAATGGTGTTAAACCCCAAAACAACAACAACAATATCTTTGTTGCTATATCATTTTGTTTTTAGATGAATGCGCACAATATTTTAGCAAGAACTATTTTTTAAAAAAAGAATATATGTAATGTGATTGTGGTTATTTTTCTTGAAATTATTCTGAAACTAGACCTTGGAAACTGGTCTTTTTGTGCAAACCTGCTATGAGTGACCACCTGTCTTGAGAGACCGCTTTTTTTTGGCAGAAGGGGTGGTCTCTCATAACAGGTTTTACTGTAAATACTCAGTTATAAGTCAAATAATAAATGAACCATTACAACCTGTCTTACATCTATAATATCAATATAAATGCAATATATACTCAGTTATAAGTCATGTCCGCCACTCTGGTGGCCAGAGTGGTTAGAGTGTCTGCCTCGGATATCAGAAGGTCATGACTTTGAACCTTGGTCGAATCATATCAAAGACAAAACAGTGGTACTAGCAGCTACCTCGTTTGGTGCTCAGCATTAAGATGTTTTATTAGGAATGGTCGTCCTGGTGTCAAGATAATGTGGCTGAGTGGGACATGATGGCCACATGCTGGACATCACTATAAACTGCCACGCTACAGACATCGTAGTGATATGACTGAATTTTTTTAAAAGTTAAGTTAAAAATTCAAAAACACACACTTAAGTCCTGTCCAACTGCAATTTACTTAGATCCAAATTTGCCATAGCCTATTGCAGTATCAGATCAGGGTCTGTGTTGCTGTGTCGTTTGTTCCATTAATTATTCCTAACAAACTGCATAGATCCAGATCTGCCAGTACATTATTCGATGACAGATTTTTATGTGTGCAGTCTGTGGTTGGATCTGGCTTATTAGTGTGTGTAGCAGTTATAGCTGCCTTGCTAGAAATGTAACAGATCATTGGAAATTACACCTGTCAATTGTATATTACCAAAATAGTTTCACAGATTGTTATGATTGTTTGTTATTGTGCTGGATATCATGTATGCTCTTCACTTGTACAATACTTTATGAGGTATCAGAAAGGACATTTAACACACATAATACTTATGGTTTTTAATACTCTTTCAGGACTGGAAGTTCTTCAAAGAAAATCATATGCAAACTGACCAAAAGGTGAGGCATAAATTTTGCTCATTATAATATTTATCACCTTTACAGCTCTCCCCATTATAACATAGTCTGTGTCCACAACTGCTGACTGCATTATGTTCTGAACATCGATATACAAAAATGATAAAAAATGTTGAGTGTACTTGTGTATTAGGCAGGGTAACAAAATGCCATTTAATCGTAAAGTAATACTGTTAGATTATTTTTTTGGAAATTATATAAACACCCCATTTTAATAGATATGCTTGCCAATTATAATTTCTATCTACAGCTGCATCAAGTTTGAAGTGATTAAAAATATTGTAATCACTTGCAAAAAAAGTTATTAAGTTTAGGTTTCTTTTGAGGCCAATGCCACATAACATTAAAAGTTTTGTTCTTTTTTAATTTGGAGCACATATTTGCCACTTCTACACCCATTTTGCATTGAAATACATTAGCGTCTATCTGTAACAAGTGCATCATGTAATGTCATCATTTTTTAATCAATTAAATATCCCATTTTCAGTTCAAAATATCAGTTACATACAATAATTACTTAGTGAGTGCCATCAGATTATGAGTAGCATGATTTTAGCAATTCCAGAACACTGAATAAAATAAATACACCACTCCCTCGATAACTCGTGCCGGGATAACTCGCGATCCCGCTTATAACGCGGTGTCCGGCTTGGCTCCCGATTTTTTCCAGAGAAAATGTATTTAAAATATCTTTAAAATATGCTGAACATGAAAAAATTACGATAAGAATTGATAAATTAAACCTTGATGCATTGCTCGTTTTATCATCGAAAATGGTGATTAATGCCCGTAAAAATATAATCCATATTTTGAAATTTGCAAGTTCTAAAGAAGAATTAATTTCAGAGATCTCGAAAACGCTTAATTACGCGTATGTGGACGCCAATTTTTGATCTGGGATGCAGAAAACACTGAGGTGGGAGTCCTCCGTACGCATGTAATAGGTGCATGGGAAAATTCAAAGATTTGCCAGTCCTGTTTCAGCCACCTGCTTTGTGGGAAAATGTGTTGATAGTTAACTGTGCTGATATTTACAATGACAGAATTGAGTGACTGAAAGACTTTGATGTACTGTTGCCATTTTATAAGAGTACATTAAAAAAAAAAAAAAAAGAACATGATGCAACAGCTAGGTGGCTAGTTCAAAGGCTTTGACTAGTGGCCAAGTGAGAAAATGTACTGATATTTAGTGATTGAATTCAGAGGCAGAAAGACCCAGTTTTAAAATCCTAGCGAGACCTCAGTTTAAAGATATCATATATTATGTAAGTTTTTATGATAAATAGTTGTCAGTATACTGTAATTAAACAATCTGGTGAAATAGCGATCAATGAAAACTTCTGGTAAATGCTAACAGGTGGCAACAGAGAATGAAATAAACACCAATTAAACGTCTTCCTGTGTGAAAGTCACATTCTAATCCTTTAATTCCGTTTCAGTGTAAACATTATAATCACAACATATTCTGTTCATTGAAAACATGAAAAGAGTCAATTGACCGTCACATCGAAACCCGTGAGTACTTCTGTGAGAACCTAATTACATGTACATGCCGGCTTTGTTTTCATCAACAACTTGGGGAAGTGTTTGTTGCATAAAATAAAAAAAATCGATTACAAGAGACCTCGGGTGCTGGATTAAGGGTCTTGGAGCTGCCTTTGACGTAAAGCAAAACAGTAACAGAGACAACGATGATGATAGTGTCTTCGAATGTTTCAGTGAAACTGATGTCATTAATGCCGAGGCTGTTTGGGAGAAATTTGTACAGACTCATGGTCCTGAGATGGGCGTTTCTCTTGATGATATGGAGGAATGGATTTGTGCTGACATTGATTGCCCCACAGCCGAATACATGTCAGATGAAACTATAATTATTTCTATAGCGAACAAATTTGCAGCAGAAGACGATTCTAACTGGAGTAACACAAGTGTTGAAAGTGATGCAGATGCAGATGTTGCACCCCCCACCCCTCTGCACAGGAAGCAATCAAATATTTTGATATTGCCATAAGGTGACTGGAGACCCAAAATGTTGACTACGTAAAGTTCATGCAGTTGAGAAATCTGAGGGATTTTGCTCGGCAGCAGAGAAACGAAGGAGTAACACACACACAAAAAAAAACTGATTTTTTCAAAAAGTGAATTGATATTTGTCAAGCGTGGCACAAACAGCAAGTATTAACTTGTTCTAATTTGCATTGTTTTAAATTTGTAGACCAATTAAATATGTTTGTACTGATTAACCCTTGTTTTGTTTTTTTTCCATTTTACTTCTATCGCATTCAAAGCTATCTATCTATCGTTCGATCGACACTGTTTCTCGAAAAGAGTCGATCCTTTGTATATAAAAAAATGTCTAATTTGGATCAAACAATAAAACTAGAATGTATTCAATTCAACATAAAAATTAGTTACGTAGTACACAATGTGTGAGGTGGTACACATGTTAAGCGAACATAAACCACGTGGAATAATGTTTTCGATGATCGCCTCAATATACTGTAATTTATCCTGAAATTAATGTTGTCCTATGAGGAAATAATAAAGTACACCGTTATGAAGAGATGTTTATTAACATCTAATCTCAGAACGATTATAAAGTGAGTATTCAACAGTATAATTTGCCTACCCCCCCCCTTTATTTCTCCGTTATGTCGTCAATCACTTTATTGGTTTTGGGCTTATTTTATAGGTCCCTCGATAACTTGTGCCTCACTTATAGTGCGGTCGATGTTTCTGGACCCCTATGTGCGCGAGTTATCGAGGGAGTGGTGTAAATGACAAACATACATACATGCCTGTAATCCATGTAATATCTAATGATGAAACAAACACATTTGTGCACAAAAAGTACTAATAAAATAAACAATATCCACTTGTATGATGTGCATTTCCTACAGGTAGTATTTTTTTCTTCATGAGTTTAGATTGTTTGAGACTGGATCGTTTTTTTTAAATGTTGTTAAAGCAGATTCTACAGTATTTCTCAGATGTATAATTTTCAAGGGCTTAATGACCTGGCTGTCTAGTCCTTTCTTGAATACAAATATTGCTTCGTAAACAACATGGAGTGTTTCCTGTGGGTCCTCCTGGTCACTCCTTCTTCCTATTGATTGGGATCTAAATTTTCTCTTTTGGTACCTTGGAAGAGCTGGACAGTGTCAGCATTAGTCTTATATTCAACAGTGGGGAAGTCCTTATCAATTTTAATCCGGAGCTGAACATACTCAAAGCTGTGAACTACATTGAAACCTCTCAAAAAACAAATTTCATAATCTTTTTTGGATTTCTTTCCACACTAAAATCTTGCAAAATGTTAAATCTGACAACCCATTAATATTCCAGATCTTACAGAGACATTGTGTGTACATACTATGTGGAAAAAATCTTCCATACGGCTGTTGGCTGCCAAGTCACATTGGTGTAAAGCATAATGAAAAGCAGCCAAAGCTGTCATAGTCTCCTGTTTCTGAATGGAAGATTCCATGTACTGACTCAAATATTGTACAAGTCAGCCTGTTCCTCATCCTTGGCAAAATATGTGGAATAAAAACTGCACAAACCTGTTATCGGAGAGCAGCATTCCTTATATATAACAAATCATTGGGATGAAGTGGCATTGTGCCAGTTACATATCAAACCCGCATACCTCGGTACCTGACTCTTGCATACTTCCTGCGAACCTCAACCTGAATGTATACAAGACCATTGTCCACTGACACTGGAACATATCCTTGTTGAGTGTGTCAGCTTCCATCCTGTGAGACAGAAGTATTTTGATGTCAACTCCGTGAAGTAACTTTATGGTGTTCCACCCAAGAAACTCAAACATTTGAGTGAATGTGGTATATACAAATACATATGTTTTAGATATCTCTCCTTTATCTTTTATGTTATGTATAATTTACAGAATTTCAACATATTTTACATTTTATCTTCTTGTAGTTCAGGTTTGCATTTATTTTGAAATGTTTATTTTAAGTTTTTGTGCAATTCTTCATTTTTATACATACCCTTTACTAACACACTGTAAGGAAGCAAACTGTGATTTCTCAGCAGAATTGTGGTACACTGTAAGCATACATGCTAAACATCATGCTTTTGGCATAACCATTACGTTTTTTCCCCACCAGATTACATCTTACGCTCACCTGTGTATGGATTATGCCTTTCCAGTAAATTAAAAAAATAAAATGAAAATAAAGCTATACAAAGTTTGTCATTTATATTATCTTTTTAATTGCACTCATCATAAAAATTTGAGAATATTCTAAAATGAATGACTGCAGCATATAAAATGTGTTAAAAGCTAATTTTTCCATCATAGATCTACATGTACTTTCATTTTTTTATATAGCAACTGTATATGACTAATTGCAAGAAAACAGACAAGTTTCTTTAATTTGAAATTTTGCCTGAAAGATTCATTATATTCATAGTCAAGTCAGTTAGTAGACCAGTCTGTACTTTTAAAGAAAATGACAGATATTAAGTGAAACAGGCTTTTCATGGTTTGAATTGTGGATGAAAATTCTTAGAGCAGATGGGTCTTTTTAAACTTCAAAATATGTCCAATTAGAAAATGGACAAATCAACTTCACTTTACAAATTTGAAAAGGAGAATATGAGAATGATGCAATACAGAACTCAGATTGAGCACTTTGTCATGCCCATTGCAGAATTTGTGGACTTATGATCGTTTGGCAAAAGTTAGACATGTAGACTAGTTAAAGTAAGTGTTGAATATAAATACATTTTAGCATATATTGTATTTGTATTTTGGTTTTGATCTGCATTGAGTTTGTACATTTTTGTCAACTATTTTGACCTGCAGATTTATGCTAGTAGTAAAAATTAATATACATTTTTCATACAGTATACCATAATTATGGCACGTAATATATTAGCTGTGCTATCATGGCATCAGTGAAAAAGAGGTACTAATATTAGTACTGTTAATATATAGATTACCTTTTTTGTGTTCTGATTACACTTTTCTGCCCCTTTATTAACCTTTTGGGGTTGGTATGAATGTGTGAGGAGGGAAACTATGATTTCTCATCACATTTGTTTCACTGTAAGGAAGGAAACTGATTTCTCAGCATAATTGTGACACACTAAGGAAAGAAACTGATTTCTCAGCAGAATTGTGACACACTAAAGAAGGAAACTATGATTTCTTCACAGAATTATGTCACACTGTAAGGTAGGAAACTGATAATCTCAGCAGAATTATGATACACTTTTAAGAAGGAAACTGATTTCCCAGCAGAATTATTACACGCTGTAAGGAAGCAAACTACGATTTCATGGCAGAATTATGACACACTCTAAGGAAAGAAATTATTATGATACAATTTAGTGCAGGAAACTGATTTCTCAGCAGAATTGTTACACACTTTAAGGCAGGAAACTGATTTCTCAGCAGGATTAAATGAAGGAAACTTATTTCTCAGCAGTATTATGACACACTTTAAAGAAGGAAACTGATTTCCCAGCAGAATTATGACACATTGTAAGGAAGGAAACATATTTCTCAGCAGGATTGTTACAAGCTGTAAAGAAGGAAACTGAATCCTCAGCAGAGTTATGACACACTGTAAGGAAGGAAGTTGGATTTCTTTGCAGAATTATGATACACCGTGAGGAAGGAAACTGATTTCTCATCAGGATTATTACACTCAGGAAAAAAGCTATGATTTCTCAGCAGAATTATGTCAGACAAACTTTAAGGATGAAAATTCTGATTTAGCAGCATAATGGTGTATTGAATATTTTTTAGCTTTAAGAGAGACTCTGTCAAGTGTATTGGTATCTTACATATTCAGAAACATCTTGGACATATTGCAGAAGAGATTCCAAATGGGAAACAGATCTCCCAGGAGTATAGCTATCTTTTCCATGGAAAATAATCATTACTCTGGCTATCACAGACCATGGACATCAAAGTTACAGAGAACAAATGACAAACATTTAAATTCAAGCTTGAAAAAAGACTACATGAAATTATATTTAGGTCTGTTTACATTCAAATTGTTCTTGATATTGGGGACTCTCAATATTAATACCAGGACTTTAGGACTCCATACCCATGCAGTTGCAAGCTATGGTAAGAGCCAAGGTATAAATTACCATCAGCTAGATGCAAGTACAATTACTTTTCCTCATCATCGTAAGCTGCTTACTTTTAACCATTGGTAACTATGACCTAACATTTATGCTTGAGTGACTTTTTGGTATTTGCATTCTTTTACTAATCAGACTTTGTTTTGACCCAACACATGATGTACCTTTGTTGATTTATGTTGATGAGCATTTATTTACACTAATATTTCCCCCTTCCAAATTAGAGAAGAATGTTTGTGTCCAGATCATTCTGAAGCAACTACCACGATGTCATGCTGTATCTCTTTGCCAGGATCCTTACTACCATTGTTTCAGTCCTTCATACCAGTCTGTATAGTTAGTTCAGATAATAATAATAATAATAATAATAATAATAATGACTTTGTATAGCGCCTGATCTTTAGAAGCTCTAAGCACTTTACAACTTTAGACAACACCTATAAGATAAGAAACATAATAATATTATTACAAAACCAAACATGAAATTAGAAAAACATTTTGTCTTAAAAATAAAAAACATGCTGAGAATATTTCAGGTAGGAAACATTATTAGGTCTTTAAGTTTGTTCTTGCTGTCGAAATAAGTGAGTTTTGAGAGCCCTCTTGAATGTGATCACTGTGTCTTTGTGTCTAAGTTCAGTGGGCAGTTATTCCACATTGCTGGGCCCTGGTATGCAAAAGAACGCTGTCCATATGACTTTGTTTTCATACTTGGAATAATGAGCATACGATTGTCAGAAGAGGAGCATGCCATTGGTACCAGCATTTAGAACATTTTCGGATTTTGGGGGTTCTTTTCTTCTGATATATTATTTTTAGTACGATCACATGAAAACTATCTTTATTGCACATTCCAGTTCAGTTTTACAGTTATGACAATTACATACAGAATACAGTATTAATGCCTGACCATATTGTTTCTCATTATATCATCAGTCATCAATGACATTATCAAACTGCTCTCAGATTACACTCACTTTATTAATTAGCACTTCAAGACAGTGAGAAGGCACTTTTGTGACAATGTTACAACTGATACATGCATGTTACAAATGCAGTATATTATATTTATTGGCTTTGTAGTTTGCATGAACAATTAAAATTGGATTGGAAATTACAATTGAAAGTCATGACCTAATATGATACTAGTATACCACTTTCAGCACCTTTTTTTTACAGTACCCATTTGAGAGAGCTGACAAGTTCAACAAGGGGATCCGCAAGTTGGGGTTGACACAAGATGGAGATAGTTTTCTGGATCAGTTTAGGACATTACTCAGTCAGATTGGTAAATTGAACCTCATTGATTGATTTATTGATTTAATTATTAGTGCCCCTCTCAACAAAGTTGGCTTAACCATATAGTGGTATTCAGCTTTATTTTGATGCAACCTTGAAAAACTTTTAGCAATTATGTTATTACACCATTTACAGGAGTTATGCCTCCTGACTGGCAGTTCCTGTAACTATGGGTTCCACAGCTTAACTTTACCAAGGTTTGTTTGGTTTTAACCACATTTACTGATAAAACCTTGAAAGTGCTGTTAAAACCAACAACAACAACTACAAATCAAATGTCTAGTTGGTCCTAAATGAAAATGGCACCAATCTTACATAATGGCATTTTGAAAATTACTGGTACTATTTTACAACAGATGGTTATGTTGCCATGGATATGTCACCTAAATGCTTCTTATATGTCTGTTTTGTCGAAATGGTGGCATTAAATGGGGTTTTCATTAAATCACTTCTGGCAATATTGGTTCTGAATGAAAATGGTACAGATCTAAACACCAAAATACATAAACTTTTGGGTTGGAGCCTGAAAAACAGACCTTATTGACCTTAGAGTCAACTCAAAGGTCATTGTTTGCATTTCTGTACTTCATTTTCCTTATGTGATATGTACATATACAAGTAAATTTTGCATTTAGTTGCATTCCAGTGAACAAGTTGATAGTCAGCACTCCGGCATTGATTTTAGGGTCAAAGGTCTTGTCTTAGATTTTTAGCTGTACTGGCTTGTACCCATAATAAGACAATCAGGTATGAATGGAAGTTTATCAAACCCATTGGAGGATGAATATATCTAAATATTTCAAATTATACCACTTAAGTGACTTGTTTTTCAAAAATTAATACTTACAGATTTACTCAAAGTTAGCATGTGGTTATATCTTGACATTGTCTG
The DNA here is from genome assembly GCA_028554795.2 of Sinohyriopsis cumingii. NCBI lineage: Eukaryota > Metazoa > Mollusca > Bivalvia > Unionida > Unionidae > Sinohyriopsis > Sinohyriopsis cumingii. Next base: position 1,582,957 of record JAPYKE020000047.1, read on the forward strand.
GGATTCAGTGATCTTCAATCCATGATATCAGGATCAAGGTCAAAGGCCATGAGAAAAGTATTCACGAATAGTTATTTTATGAATATATTGACTCAAACATAAGAAAATGGTTTTGTTACTACATTTGGTATGCTGGAGTTTCTGAATAATATTAGAGATTATTTCCGAACTCTGGAGACAAAAACAAGAAATGACTTATCCTGGATTCCTGGAAATTCATTTAAGTCCTTAAGGGACTATTGATACTTATTTTACTCTCATAATAACAGAAGTTGCAGTAAGTCACCGAGACAAGTTTGAAAGGCACAGGGACGACATGGAGTAGTTTTGGAGGTAATAGGACCTAATCATGGAAGGTCAATCTTATTTTGCCATCTCTTGGAATATAACCCATGTCTGCAGTGATATGCACTATCCGTGTTGCGCAGTGGACAAAATGGGTCTTACACAGCTTGCTGCAATTTTCTCCAGGACTTCTACTCCAGCTTCAAATAAGACAGTCACAATGGCCTTCTTGAAAATCTTGTTCTCACTACATCACCTAGGTGGCTGGTCATATTGACATTTTGTTTTTACCAGATGATTTTGTATGATGTCTTGTTCATGCTAAACTAAATAGAAATGGTGCCAGTCTGATATTAAATGTGGTCACCAAGGCATCTGTCTTGATAATCTTGCTGTTGTTATATCTCGAAAAAATGGAAGGTCATATCAACATGGGGTTTCCACCATGCCTTGTTGGACCTAAATGAAAATGATGCCGATTTGACATCTAATATGTCACCATAGCAACTAATTTGAAATCTTGCTGAAGAATGTCAAAGATGGTTTCAACACTCCACAGTTAACGGAAGAAGTGGTCTTATCTTAAATTCCTGGAAATCCTTTGAGCCAGTTAGAGCATCAGCCACTTCAGTGTACTCTTTTATTTAGTCAAATCTTCATAGGCTCTCAAAGAGTCCTGGATAAAACTATAGGTACAGTCATTTACTGTAAAAAATGGAAAGGACAGGCTTTGACCAAACTTTGTAGATTTCTTGTATTTAGGTTATTGAAAAAACCTATCAATGTTGGGGTCAAAAGGTCATTACTTCTATGTCCCACTTGTGGTTAGCTTGCACATGGGTTGAAATAGAAGCCTATTGATTTTAGGATCTAAAGATCAAAGGTCAGTGTCACTGACTGAAGGAAGAAAAATGGTTTCTGCACAATAACTCTAGTTCTACATCATGTACCTGCAGCACACCTATTAGACAGCTTGCACATGGGTTAAAAAAGAAACCTATTGACTTGGGTGTCAAAAGGTCAAAGTCACTCTGCTAAAAGGAAGAAAAATGATTTCTAGACAATGACATTAGTTAAATGTCGGAGACTGGGATCAAACATTGTGGATAGTTTGCATTAGGGGTAAGGCCAAAGCTTCTCATTGTTGGAGTCAAAAGGTCAAAGGTCAGTGTTATTTGAGCTGAATAAGAAAAATAGTTTCTGCACAAAATCTTCAGTTGTCAACCATGTAACTTCTGTTCTGTATATTTCATTTGCATTGTTTGTTAGGTTTTTTATTTATTATCTGCTGTGGGTTATGTAAAATTGTATCTATAACAGACCTTGTCCAAAATTAAGTTTATTGTGTACCTGACTAAAATCATTGATTTTTTGTTTTAATTCTGTAAACAACTAATACATAGCTAACATTTTTCAATGAGTATGGGTTTAATATTAGGATCATTATCAATAGAAGTAAACATATTTATCTTGGTCTGAGTCAAAGACTTTGTGTTTACTACATTCTATAATATAATTTTAGTAACAGATTTTATCTTGTAAACATTTGAAATCTTCTGGATGAAATTTTCCAAAAGGTAATAATTTTTTTTTAAATTATGCTAATTGTGACCAAGGTCAGGTAGAGGGGTATAAAATTTTGTTACTGGAAAATTATTTATCCATGCTATAAGATGTTGAGGCAGAATAATTTGTTGTTGTCAGTGCTTACTTTGGGCTGAAATTAATTAAGTCAAATTCTTCTTCTTTGGAAATACAAAGTCCTCTGTAATACTGGAAAGAGACATTAACTGGAAATTATAGTGAATTCAAACGAGGGAACCTTGGATTATATTACTGTGATTCAACATAAACACTTTTGGCATATCTCCGCTTTACAGGTCAATACAGGCACCTTCAACATTGGAAATTATTTGGAATACCACTGAAGTTTATTCAGAACTTTATTCATTAGGACTTGTGTTAGTAATTCTAGGATTATTTGGGATTTCATTCACAATACCATGTTCTTTTTACCTTTTCACTTTGCATTGTAGGGAAATGAATTATTTTTGTTAGATTTTACATAGCTTGTTGCTTTTTGCTGTTACTTTGTTTAAGACCATATAGTCATAACACTTACCGGTACAAAGTTTGCAGAAGACTTGCATATTGAGTAAGAAGGGAGTCAAAAGGTCAGATGTCAAGGTGACTGTGGCTGAATGGTTTCTGTTCAATAACTTGATTTATACGTCACATTAGTTTTAGTTCTAATGCAGTTACCTTCACCAACTTTATAGTGAAAAAAATTAGCGAAAGAAAGAAACCGTTTGGGTAAGGGTCATAGGTCAAAGTTTAGGGTTACTGTGACTAAAACCGGAAACGTGGTTTCTGCTGCACACAATTTTTTTTTATGTCACAGATGTGGACTATACTTTGTGGATACCTTGTGTTTGTGGTAAGAAAAATAGTCTAAAGATCAAAGGTCATGCTTACTGTGAGTGAAAGAAGAAAAATAGTTCCTACACAATAAGATTAGTTCTGCAATACAGACATGGACCATTCTTTATGGAAGGCACTTGAGATAAAGAAGTTCATCAACTTTGGATTTAAAAGGTCAGAGAAGAAGGTCATTGTGACTTAAAGACAAAAATTATTTTCTGCACAAAAATTCTGTATTTTACTGAAATCCCTCTCAAAAGTTTGTCAATTGTGAATGACTTGCATGTAAGGTAAGAGAAAAGCCTATTGAGTTTGGGGTCAATAAGTCAAATTCAAGGTCACTGAAAGGTGAAACATGGATTTAGCCAAATAACTTTGGTTCTAGCTCATGTACCTTGACCATAGATAGTGGAGCACTTGCACTTAACATATGGAAGAGGCCTATTGTTTCTGGGGGTCAAACTATCAAAGGTCAAGCTCTTTGTGGTTGAGAGAGAAAAAAATTCTTTAGAATAACTTTAGTTCTAAAGTAAGTTCCTTACTAGTTCCTGTGCAGAGGACTATTAAATACAGTAGTTTTGTTTCATCATGCTCTGATGCATTTTTCCAGACTTGGGCTTCCTTTTGGGTGTTAAATGTATATACTCCAACATACACATATTGTCCTGTTATTATACACTGATTGCATTTGCATTTGTTACAAGACAAAGTTATGTTACTTCTTGTTGTTTTTGTTGTTACAGGTATATGCTATATATTGTCATTCTTAGAGGTACAACTAGTTCCACACAGTTTAATGAATTGCCCAGAAATTTGACATTATTGACGCTGGTTTTTGTTAGGCATTATTGTTACCAGGCAGTTGGGTTTTGGCAGACGTTATCGATGCCAGGTAGTTGCATTTTGGCAGACATTACTGACACCAGGCAGTTATGTTTTCTTCTTATGCTCTGATGATTTTCTAAAGTTATGTCCTCTTCCTTTTTTAAAAATGATTTGTAAGTGTCATTGCTCTTTTCTACTTTCATCACTTATTCAAGCATGTGGTTGGGTGAGACATGGGCATCTGTGTCCTGTGGACACATTTGTATTTTTTTAAATACATCTTTTATTCCTTGTGTCGTCACTAGCAGGATAAACTTGAAACTTGATTAGGCTTTGTAAATATGCACAATGGTCATTGAATTTTGATTTATACTCAGAGCTTGAATACTGCTGGCTGGAGATTTCTGGTTTATAATCACTATTACCTTTTTCCTGCTTCTAAAGGTAATGCTATGGGCTATATCCGCATGATCCGGTCTGGCGGCCTCCACTGCTGTAGTAATGCCATCCAGTTTATCCCTGACCTGGAGGATATCGTCACTTTTGAGGAATTGTGTAAAGAGGAGAATCTGTCCATGGAATGTCAGATTGCTGCCAGGTATGCTGAACTGTTCACAGTAAAAGTCACATTTCCTAGAGGACAAAAGAAATTATTATGTAAAACTGATGAATAATGTAGTTTTGGAACAATTGATAAAATTGTCTGCTTAATAAAACACTGAGTGGGCAGATAACTCTGTAAAATGGGGCCATTCAGTCTGCTTTGTACATGGAATTAAAGAAAGGCAAAGTATGCATTAATACTTTACATAAATGGTTTAGTTATTATTATTTGATTGTAATGCATTTAATAAAATGAAGGCAGTTTAGGAAATCCAGTTTATTTTGTAACTTACATAATGGTACTTATTAAATTAGAGATACATGTAGTATAATTAGAAGATTTAATCTGAAGAAATTGATGGTACAAAAAGTCAGTTTTATGTTGTCTTAGACATGCAGGAAAATTGATGGCTCCAAGATCGGTATTATGTTGTCTTGGACATGCAGGAAACTGTATGGCTCCAAAGGTCGGTATTATGTTGTCTTAGATATGCAGGAATTTTAATTTCTCCAGACATCAGTATTATGTTGTCTTTGACATGCAGGAAAACTGTGTGACTCCAAAGGTCAGTATTATGTTGTCTTAGACATGCAGGGAACTGTATGGCTCCAAAGGTCAGTATTATGTTGTCTTGGACATGCAGGAAACTGTATGGCTCCAAAGGTCAGTATTATGTTGTCTTGGACATGCAGGAAACTGTATGGCTCCAAAGGTCAGTATTTTAATTTCTCCAACATCAGTATCATGTTGTCTTTAGACATTCAGGAAAATTGAGGATATGATGAGAGTCATGTATTTTTGATTGATTATCTAATGTTGTGCATGTAGAATCCAGATTAACAAAGATGCAAAGTGAACTTGTAACTGCTATGATATCCATTTGTACTTTTAAACATAATAAATGCAAACATTTTGGCCAGAAATTATCAAATGCTTGAATATTTTCATGAAATATCACTATTTCATTCATCAAAGCTGTTTTTCTTTTAATAAGAGGGTGACTGCATTGTTTAGAAATCAAACCATGTATATCACTGGCATTTTTGTATTTCTTGGGCTGTTGAATACAGTAGTTGTGTGATTTTTTATGTTTTGGTATCCTACTGATTTCCTAATATAATAACACAACCAATCAAAATTCAGTATGATACAGGGAAATTTTAACTGATGTGATGAACTCAACCCAGTAAGTCTTTTATCCAAATCAGGTAGGTAGACCACTCTTGGTTACACGAAAATATTTTGAGTAAACTCTGTATTTTTTATTCTTATAACCTACTCAAATTCACATGGTCTCTTTGAATTCTGTAAATACAGCCTTTAACAGATTTTCAGCAGTTATTGTGCACACCATATTGAGGCAGATTAGTAATGAGTTGGGGCCTGCCTGATTGATGAAATTGTGAATAATTTTTTACATGAACTAGTTACTTTGCTACCAAATATATATTGAAATCAGAAAATACCTTCAAACAATCATAGGTCAATAGAGTGCCCTTTATTGACAAAAATGGACTATGGTTGTCACCAATCTTTTGGACTATTTGCGGATTAGGAAATCCCCAAATAGACTGAAGTAATTGAGAAATCTTAAAATTCCATGAGAATAAAACAGCTGGTAACTCAATCATTTGTTAACCAATGTTAATGACATTTTCTAAAAGGTTAAATCATGCAAGTTGGATAGAATGTGCAGATTTCAGCCAGTTCTAAACTGATGAAAAATACAGTCTTTAAATGACAATTGCATCATACAGCATATCATTATTGGAAAAAATTAAGTCATAGAAATATAATTTATCCAACAGTCTCATAACTGGACCTTTTGTAGAAAGATATTTATAGATGTTTTCCACTCTCTTGACTTATGCTATTATGTTAAGTCTGCAAGGCAATATGATTCCATATCAAGTCTTTATCAAATTCCTCCTAATCAGTGCCAATTTGTACAAGCCAGTACAAATTCATTGTGATAAGCTTACTGTTTATGCTTGCTGATAAGTCAAGTCCAACTTTAAATTTCACAGACCCAAATCTGTCATTGCTTAATATACCAGCAGGTCAAGGCCTTTGCAGTTTGTTAGGAGTAATCGGAGAACAAACAACACAGAGCCTGATATGCTGGCACATTATGCAACAGCTCTATGTTGTTTGCAGTTTGACTCAACTTAAAAGTGAGTATATTTCTTTATTTATCAGTTGGGTTTTTGCACGAAAAAATTCATACAACAAAAATTAAACAATTTGTGAAATTCTACTGTCTTTACAGATTTTCATTGTTATTTCTGGCAAAGCACACATAACATTTGGAATCTTCTTGTCTGGCATGCTTTCAGAATGCATGACAATTATTAAAACTATTATTGTCTTTCAGAAACCTGGATAATGTAATTGGAAATCTTGCCAAAAATTTTGCTGAAGGGACAGAGTACTTTAAGGTATATGTCAACATTCTATTGAAGTTACTAAGATCTTCTACAATAGTATTACAATGGGATCACTGCTCTTGAGAGAGTATGCATTTTTTGTTGACTTTTTTGTTGAAATGTTTTAAAGGAACCCAGGCATACAAGAAACATCAGGGACTTATTATCTTGTTCCTTTCACTTTTTTATATCTTCATTTATTCTACCAGTATAGCATTGTGCAAGTACTAGGTCTGATAGAGTCTCACTCCATTCTGTATTGATTTTTGTATGATATTCCTTCATTCATTTTTTTATTACAGCAGTTTTTCTTAAATATTTGTAACCTTGATAAAGGTTGCTTTTTTTAGTAGTAGTATTTGTAAAATCTGGTCAGTGCAATATAATGAGTTTTACCTATGCGATGGTCTGTTACAGAAATAAACATTTCTGTCAGACAGTGAGCATGTTCTACATTACAGTATGCATTAATGAGCAAGTTTCATCGTGCAGTGTCAGCTTTTACTTGAGTGCAGACATGTATGCAGGATCTTAATTAAGTGATTTCATATGCAATTTATAAAACAGTTTTTAAAAATTTGCAAGAAAATATTGAAATTATAACACATTTCAGACATTTCCTAATGGGCATAAATAGAAGTATACAAAATGTGGGTTGTCTTTAGATGCCTCATTTTTTATGCTTATACCATGCATGATGTTCACATATGACACGACTTGTTTAATGTCAAATACAGGAATATGGGCTTATGAAATGTGATACCAATGGTATCATATGATGAATTTCTGTTTATATTATCAGATGCTGGTTGATGTATTTGCACCAGAATTCAGGAACACAAAAAACATGCATCTGAGGAACTTCTTTGTCATTCTTCCTCCTCTGGTAAGTATGTATTGTCTCATCCATGTTAGCAAATTGCCAGATATGTTTATATCACATTATGGTGACTATGGTAACCACAACAGTAGCAGCATAACAATGTGTACATTTTTTTAAAATTTATACACCTTACAGCAAAACCTTTTTTTACATGGGACCCGCTTTTATGCCATTTTTATGAATGTTGTTTTTATTTTATTGATAGTGTAAATAACTGGATATTCACCCCTTTTTCTGATGTAAATTACATGTACAGTAGAATGGTCCCTTATTGTAAAGACCCTCAGTATACTGCTGCCCCATAGTAGAATGGTCCCTTATTGTAAAGACTCACTATACTTATACCCCATATTAGAATGGTCCCTTGTTGTAAAGACCCTCATTATACTGTTACCCAGGTAGAATTGTCCCTTGTTATAAAGACTCACTATATTTCTACCCCAGAGTAGAATGTTCCCAGGTTTTAAAGATCTCAGTATACTTCTGCCCATAGTAGAATGGTCCCTTGTTCTAAAGACCCTCAGCATACTGCTACTCCATAGTAGAATGGTCTCTTGTTGTAAAGACTCTCACTATACTGTTACCCCAGAGTAGAATGGTCCCTTGTTGTAAAGACTCACTATACTTCTGCCCCATAGTAAATTAGTCTCTTGTTGTAAAGACTCCCAGTATACTGGTACCCAATAGTAGAATGGTCCTATGTTTTAAAGACTCACTATACTTCTACCCCACAGTAGTATGTTCCCTTGTTGTAAAGACCTTCATTATACTGCTACCTTATAGTAGAATGGTCCCTTGTAGTAAAGACCTTCACTATACAGCTACCCCGTAGTGCAATGGTCCCTTGTTGTAAAGACCTTCATTTTATTGCTACCCCATAGTAGAATGGTTCCTTGTTGTAAATACCCTCACTATACTGCTACCCCATAGTAGAATGGTTCCTTGTTATAAAGATCCTCCCTATACTGCTACCCCATATTAGAATGGTTCCTTGTCATAATACCCTCCCTATACTGCTACCCCATAGTAGAATGGTCCCTTGTTATAAAGACTCATTATACTGCTACACCATAATAGAATGGTCCCTTGTTGTAAAGACTCCTAGTATACTGCTACTCTGTAGTATAATGGTCCCTTGTTGTAAAGACCTTCACTATACAGCTACCCGATAGTGCAATGGTTCCTTGTTGTAAAGACCTTCATTTTATTGCTACCCCATAGTAGAATGGTTCCTTGTTGTAAATACCCTCCCTATACTGCTACCCCATAGTAGAATGGTTCCTTGTTATAAAGATCCTCCCTATACTGCTACCCCATATTAGAATGGTTCCTTGTTATAAATACCCTCCCTATACTGCTACCCCATAGTAGAATGGTCCCTTGTAGTAAAGACTCAGTATACTGCTACACCATAATAGAATGGTCCCTTGTTGTAAAGACTCCCAGTATACTGCTACTCTATAGTATAATGGTCCCTTGTTGTAAATACCCTCACTATACTGCTATCCCATAGTGCAGTGGTCCCTTGTTGTAAAGACACTTGGTACACTACTACCCCACCAATTACACTGGTATGGATACCATTCAATTGGTCAAATTTTGTTTTATCATGATTGTTTAATTTATTTGAGATTGTATTATTTCCTGGCTTATAAGGATAAATTATAATTTGATTTAAATTTGAATATTTTATTTTTATTTTAGAACAGAAATAAATCCTTTGATGTTAGTTAAAATTACAGTTGATTTCAGATTTCAGGTTTACCATCCCCCCCCCCCAAATTAAAATTGGCTATGTTATTATGACTGCTATCTATTATGAAAGGATTTTCTTGGGTCCCCAAATTTCATATTGTCCACATTTAGCTGTGTATAAACTTTCATGGACAAATTTTATTCCATATGAGTTTGTTAAATTTTGGTTTTGAGCAATATTTTATAAATTCTCTTTTACTGCTTATTACAGAAATTGATGGCTTTCAATTTTCAAAATGTCTTTGTGATACATGCAATCTGTTTAATTTTCACAGCTTTTCCAATTTTTCCTGTATAATAGGATACATAATTTTCTTCATAATACATGCTAGGTAAATATATTCTCCTCAAATTATTTGTCATGATACTTTCACAGTAAATATATTCTACCCAAATCTGGTTTGTTACATGATACACCTCTCCCTCAAAAATTTGTGCCCAGATAATTTGTGAACACATTTATAATGCAGGATCAGGCATGCATCCCATTTTTTCTCTCTAGAAAATACCAAAAGAATTGGCCTGTTTCTTGAACTTGAAAGGCTCAGTCAAAACATGTAAATTAAACTTTTGTATTTCACTCATCTTATCCTTAAAAGTATTCAGTGATAATTTTTTCATCCTTGAAAATATCAATAATTCCTACTGGTAGCAGCATGTTAAGAAATAAATGCCAGTTAAATAAGTTTTATTAGGGAAATTTTTTGTTCTAATTCTGTCTTTTAATTTGGTTTCAGTATAATCATAAATGCAGTATGCCTTCTTGTATTCAACCATGAAATGTGTCCATCTTTCATCATAGCTATGTCTGTGACCATTTCTGAGAACCTGTTTTTATCTCCATGCTGCAGAAGTGTTTCTTGTATTTTTACAGTCAATTAAACATAAATCTGCTTTGTATTATCACATTAATTATTTCTTTTAAATCAAATCAAATAAAGGGGGTGGAATAATAAAATATTTTTTATTAAAATACTTGCAAATCCTACCTGCGTAAGAGCTAGTTTCCATGATAGTGTGCAAGATCAATTAATTTTAATGAACCAATTGCACACTGTTATCAGTAGTATTATATAGGTAGCATAATTAAAGTATCTAACATAATCAGTGGTTTATCCAGCTAATTAGCAAATGTGATCAATGTTAATAATTGAAGTGACTGAAAGGAATACTCTGTGCTTAAAAAGCTCTGTTTCACAATTACATTTTATTATGAAGAAATGAGTTTAAAAGTTTGTAGTGAACATAAAATTCCTAAATTGTCACTGAAAGGATGAGCAGAAATCAAAGCATTAATATTTCACTAAAAGAACAACATAAAATAGCATTGAGTTTTAATGTTGACAGTTTTTTTCACAAAGTAAATGTCCCTAGTTTTTGAAAAAATGAAATCTTGTTTTATTGTGAAATCAACAGTAACACTCGAATTATGAATATTCACATGCAAAAAGCAGTGATTTAATAGACAGTGTTTTCATAGGTACATGTGTGATGTGTGTCTACACCTTTTGGGGTAATTTTTCAAATGATCTTTTGGGGTTTTGTTATTGTGAAAATAAAGTTAATTAATACAGAAAAGTGAACAACATAATTAGACAAAGCATTTTGTTGAGAAAAAAATTCTCATTACATTTATAAAATGAGTACTAAACTATTTAACAGCACCCCAACCCCATCTTCTCTATCGATGTCTACCCCAACCCCCATCTTCTCTGCTGATGTCTACCCCAACCCCCATTTTTGTTGATGTCTACCACAACCCCCATCTTCCCATCTTCTCTGTTGATGTCTACCACAACCCCCATCTTCTCTGCTGATGTCTACCCCAACCCCCATTTCTGTTGATGTCTACCACAACCGCCATCTTCTCTGTTGACGTCTACCACAACCCCCATCTTCTCTGTTGATGTCTACCCCAACCCCCATCTTCTCTGTTCATGTCTACCCCAATCCCATCTTCATGTTGATGTCTACTGCAACCCCCATCTTCTCTGTTGATGTCTACCACAACCCCCATCTTCTCTGTTGATGTCTACCCCAATGCCCATCTTCTCTGCTGATGTCTACCCAAACCCCCATCTCTGTTGATGTCTATCCCAACCCCCATCTTCACTGCTGATGTCTACCCCAACCCCCAACTCTGTTGATGTCTACCACAATCATATATAACATACACTAGTTTGACAATATTGTTTAGAAGGACATACACTGGTTTGACAAGAATGTTTAGAAGGATATACACTGGTTTGACAAGAATGTTTAGAAGGACATACACTGGTTTGACAAGAATGTTTAGATGGACATACAATGGTGTGACAAGAATATTTAGATGGACATACACTGGTTTGACCAGACTGTTTGGATGGACATGCACTTGTTGGACAAGAATGTTTAGGAGGACATACACTGGTTTGACAAGTTTTTTGTTGTTTTTATGTCATTTTACTTCAAGGGTTTAATACAAAATTCATTGCATGCTTTGATTATTATACAAATGCAATTGACTGACTTGACTGCTAAAATGTTTCTTATAAAGGCTCGGAAGGCAATATGGTCAACGGTCCTGGCAAGTATGCTTTACATGAAATGTGTGTGTGTGATTAGGATTTTTAATGTAGCTTTAACAATTTTTCAGTCATATCGCTACAATATCTGCAGTGTATCAGTTTATAGTGATGTCTAGCACTGGGGAATCATGCCGAAGACATGTAGCATGATGTCCCATCCAATCACATTATCCTGACACCAGGCTGACCAGTCCTAACACTAATATCTTTATGCTGAGTGCCAAGCAAGGTAGCTGCTAGTACCATTTTTGACTTGGCCAGGGTTCAAACCCACGACCTCCATCTTCCAAAGTGGACGCTCTAGCCACTAGGCCACCAGAGCAGTCCCTTACATGAAATAATAATGACAATAATGAAAACAGTATTCAGGACACCTTTTCCTTTTATGATAAGTAATATTGTTTATCAGATGAATGATCAGTTTTGTAAAATATTTTGTTCAGCATTCCGTTTCCATCATTGACACTAGATAAAATCTCCCTTAATTTCTTTGCATAGACTCTGAATTTTGTTGAGCACTCTATTGCCAACAAAGAAAAGATGAGCAGGAGGAACAAAGTTGGAGCAGCATTCACAGATGATGGATTTGCCATGGGTAAGTCTAGATTTTACTGATGATGGATTTGCCATTGATAAGTCTAGATTTTACTGATGATGGATTTGCCATGGGTAAGTCTAGATTTTACTGATGGTAAATTTACCATAGGTAAGTCTAACATTCACTGATGATGGATTTGCCATGGGTAAGTCTTACATTCATTAATGGTAAATTTGCCATGGGTAAGTCTAACATTCATTAATGGTAAATTTACCATAGGTAAGTCTAACATTCACTGATGGGGGCCCCAAGTGGCAGAGTGGTCTAAAGCGCTCACCGTTCCGGATCACTGCCATCTCACCTCTGTCTGCGTGGGTTCAAGTCCAAGGCTCGGCTAGCGTGGGTACGTGGGAAAGCCTGCCAGTAGCTTCTCGTGTGTCGGTGGTTCTTCCCTGGGTTTTCCAGGGTTCTTCCTCCACCAGTTATACTGGCCGCCATGTATAGCCTATCTTGCGCTGAAAAATGGCGTTAAACCCTAAAACAACAACAACAACAACAACATTCACTGATGATGGATTTACCATGGGTACTGTACTGCTGAAATATAGTGTAAACAGTTAATGGCCATAAACAAGTTGCCACTAATAAAAATTATTTCATTTAAAGAAAATGAATATTGATTATGTATTAAGTCAAGATATTTTATGTAGAGTGTATAAAAAAATAGTAGAAAATGTTCACCAATAACTATTCTAACCTTCAAATTTGGAAAAACAGTATTTTTCATTGCTAAATATTTGCAGATATTGAATTTTTTATTTCATTCATTCAACATTATTTATGATTCCATTCAACATTATGTATGATTCCATTCAATATTGTTTATGATTCCATCAGACATAATTTATCATTCCATTTGATATTATGATTCCATTGGACATTATTTATGATTCCATCAAAGATTATTTAGGTATTCCACTGAACATTATTTATAATTCCATCAGACATTATGTATGATTCCATTGGATATTATTTATGATTCCATTCAACATTATCTAGGATTCCATTGGACATTACTATGATTTCATTCAATATTATTTATGATTCATTGGACATTTATTTATGATTCCGTTGGACATTATTTATGATTCCATTTAACATTATTTTTTATCATTCCATTCAACATTATTTAGGATTCCATCGGACATTTTTTTAAAATTCCAGTCAACATTATTTATGATTCCATTGGACATTATTTATGATTCCATTGGACATTATTATGATTCCATTGGACAATCTTTTTTATTTCAGTCAACATTATTTATGATTCCATTGGACATTTATTTATGATTCCATTAAATATTACAATATGATTCCAGTCAACATTATTTAGGATTCCATTGTACATTTTTTTTATAATTCCATTGGACATTATTTATGATTCCATTTCAGGTGTGGCCTATATTCTGAAACTTTTGGACCAGTATCATGAATTTGACTCTCTACACTGGTTCCAGTCAGTCAGAGAAAAATACCACAAAGAAAAGGTAGCAGTGGCATTTTACATTTTTTTATATGCTTTCTGTTATGTCAGTAAGAATTGTTAAAGCCATGCCTGTCCATCTGTCAGTTTTTTGGTTTCCATGCCATAATTATGTTAAAGCCATGCCTGTCCATCTGTCAGTTATTTGGTTTACATACCATAATTATGTTAAAGCCATGCCTGTCTATCTGTCAGTTATTTGATTTCCATACCATAATTATGTTAAGGCCATACCTGTCCATCTGTCAGTTATTTAGTTTTCATACAATAATTATGTTAAGGCCATGCCTCTCCATCTGTCAGTTATTTGGTTTCCACACCATAATTATGTTAAGGCCATGCCTGTCCATTTGTTAGTTATTGGTTTCCATAGCATAATTATGTTAAGGCAGTACAAGACGAACTATCTATGATTTGCTTTCCATCCAATAATTATGTGAAAGCAATGCCTCAACAATTTGTTTCCGTATTATAATTATGTTAAGGCCATGCTTGTCCATCTGTCAGTGATTTGGTTTCAATGTGATAATTATGTTAATACAATGCCAGTCCATCTGTCAGTGGTATGGTTTTCATGTGATAATTATGTTAAGGCCATGCTAGTCCTTCTGTCAGGGATTTGGTTTCTATGTGATATTTATGATAAGGCCATGCCTGTCCTTATATATCAATGTTTTGGTTTCCCTATTATAAGTTATAATAATGTGAAGGTCATGCCTATCAGTGTGTAACTGATTTGATTTACTTGTGATAGAGTACCATTTTACATATTTCACCTAACTTTACAATGTGTTTTCCATTAGTATGCAAAAAGGTTTAAAGTTCAAAGGTTGAGGTCATTTTGAGCTACACAGCCAAAATGTCATCCGTGCTATAACTTGAGGTTTAATGTACAAACCTTTAACTAAATCACATGGATATGTTACCTTGAAGATACACAAAAATCTTCCAGTTTCAGGGTCCAAAGGTCAGTGGTCAAGATCATTATTGCCTTGTAGAATGAAATGATTACCATACAGTAACCTGAATCATTGTTTATGCACAATACTGAATATAACTTCTGTAAACTTCAAAGATGTCTTGCCCATGAGCGTACAAAGAAAGCCTTGCAACATTGGTTGGAATAGTCAAAGGTCACAGTTATAGTGACTTCAGAAAAGGATAACAGTATAATTTAATTTTTGTTGGCACACAACTTCAGCTCAACTTTTCAGTAGTTGCTTGTTCTTGACAATAAGAAGAAGCATATAGATTTTCAGATCAGAGGCTATGGTTGCAGTCACTGGAATCTAAAGGCTGTGGTTACAGTCACTGGGATCTTAAGGCTGTGGTTACAGTCACTGGAATCTAAAGGCTGTGGTTACAGTCACTGGAATCTAAAGGCTGTGGTTACAGTCACTAGGATCTTAAGGCTGTGGTTACAGTCACTGGGATCTAAAGGCTGTGGTTGCAGTCACTGGAATCTAAAGGCTGTGGGTACAGTCACTGGGATCTTAAGGCTGTGGTTGCAGTCACTGGAATCTAAAGGCTGTGGTTGCAGTCAGTGAGATCTAAAGGCTGTGGTTGCAGTCACTGGAATCTAAAGGCTGTGGTTACAGTCACTGGGATCTAAAGGCTGTGGTTGCAGTCACTGGGATCTAAAGGCTGTGGTTACAGTCACTGTGATCTAAAGGCTGTGGTTGCAGTCACTGTAACTAGGAAAAGATTTCATTTATAGAATGTGTTATTTGCATTACTTTTGTTGATTGCCAAAGTTATAAATAGTTCATAAATACATTAGACCATTAAAATACTGAAAAAAAATCAGTGTTCTAATATTTCCGTTTTTCTCAGATTGAGTGACATGTATTTTCTACTGTCTTCTTTGATATTTAAAAAGAACTGATTTTTAGTTGTATTCATATTGGTCATTTATAATATTTAACTGAATATCAAAATGACTTTTAATTGTTTTTAAGATCACTATAATTTCATCATTAAAAGTAACAAATATCTATGCTAACACAGTAATAACATATTTGATATGACCTTTCATAAATCATTTGATATTTTTTTATATGCTATGTTTGAAATCATGGCATAACACTTTTGTAAGTGCAGTGTTTGAGGCATGTGAATGTTTATCAGTTTATACCACTAAATGTTTCTTCTCCACAGTTTACTGGACAAAATGGCTGCATATTTCATCATGGGATGAATAAAAGCTTGGCATTTATGCCCGTATCAAATAAATTTATTATATTGCTTTAATAAAATCTATGAAACTCCTTGAACACTTTCCACTGAAATTACCAATATGGAACATCCTCTGTCTATTGTTTGTATAGGACCAAATCCTGAAGCAGCAAACTTCTGGCAGTAAAATGGATGAAAAGTTACAGCAAACTATGACGCTGACTGTCAAGAGACTAGACAACCATATTCAGGTAACTTTGATAATATCAGGCAGTACAGTGGTCCCTCACAATGACAGTTAGGGGAAGCCTTAATAATGTTCCATCTTATAGATTAGGTTGTCATATACTTGCATACATTATAAGCCAGGCTGTATAATAATGGATATATGAAATCACATCATAAAGGGTTATATTAAATTAAGGACTGTAGATTAGTGACTTAACTTAGGAAGTAATTGACTGAGTCTGTGGATCAATGACCATTCATTGTTAATGTACATATTATACAGAGGGAACATTTTATATGGATTCACACTTTCCATTTTGGAAGGTGTCAGCCTAGGTTTTGATAGGCAGATACAGGTATTGGGTAGCATAACCTAGGATTTGATAGGCAGATACAGGTATTGGGTAGCATAACCTGGGATCAGTTTGTTGTCTAAACTATTTTGTAATCATGTGCTATTTATGTCATAGTGGTTTGTGTATAAAAGGAAACATCTTCATGCAATCTCAGAGATGGACTTGTCACCATGGTAAAGAAGGATTATCCTTTGGATAAAGATTGGATAATCCATTGCTTGAGTTACACTATGCTTATAGAAAACGGTATGCTTTAGGACTTGCTATTAGGAACAATAATTTAGTTACATGTTTCTTTTAATTTATTTATTTTTTTTAATAGACATGCAAGGGGCCCCGAGTGGCCGAGTGGTCTAAAGCGCTCACCGTTACGGATCACTGCCATCTCACCTCTGTCTGCGTGGGTTCGAGTCGCCGGTTCGGCCTATGTTGGTATGTGAGAAAGCTTGCCAGTAGCTTCTCGTGGGTCGGTGGTTCTTTCCGGGGTTTTCCCAGGTTCTTCCTCCACCATTAATACTGGCCGCCATGTATAGCCTATCTTGTGCTGAAAAATGGCGTTAAACCTAACAACAACAACAACAACTTTTAATTTATTTATTTTATTTAATAGGGAATTACCAGAGACAGATACAGAACATATTTCTATTTTTTCTATGCCTGGAGTTTCAAGAATTTCAGCAATCTCACTGTGGTTCTTTCTCATAAATTAAGAAAACTTTAAGCACCAAACTTATTTAGAAAAGGTGATCTCTAAAAACATGATTAATGAAAATTTGTATGTAGTCAGATTTGTACAGGTTTTCTACTGTGCTCAAATTTGTATGTTTTATATCATACTCAAATTTTTATAGGTTTTATTCCATACTAAAATATTGACAGGTTTTATAGTATGTTCAGATTTTTACAAGTTTTATACCATGCTCAAATTTGTACAGGTTTTATATCATACTCTAATTTGTACAGGTTTTTACCATACTCGAATTTGGACAGGTTTTATACCATACTCAAATTTGTACAGGTTTCATACCATACTCAAATTTGTACAGGTTTTATATCTACTCTAATTTGTACAGGTTTTATACCATACTCAAATTTGGACAGGTTTTATACCATACTCAAATTTGTACAGGCTTTATACCATACTCAAATTTGTACAAGTTTTTTATCATACTCTAATTTGTACAGGTTTTATACCATACTCAGATTTGGACAGGTTTTATACCATACTCTAATTTGTACAGGTTTTATACCATACTCAAATTTGTACAGGTTTTATATCATACTCTAATTTGTACAGGTTTTACACCATACTCAGATTTGGACAGGTTTTATACCATACTCAAATTTGTACAGGTTTTATACCATACTCAAATTATTCACACTGTTTCAGGAATTTGATCTGCTGTTCTACTCATTAAGCAGTGCCAGAATTTTCTTCCGAGCTGACATGACTGCTGCAGAGGAGAAGGAAAAGGAGCTTAAGAAAGGTGATTATTTTTTATTCATATTAACTGTAAGCAAGATATAAATATAATTTGTACCATATTGATTGCAATCAGATTTAGATATCATTTGCCTCAAATTGATTGTAATCAGATACAGTTATCATTTGTCTCACAATGATTTTAAACATATATATCTACCATTTATCTGACATCTCCTGGCCAGTTTAATTAGCATATAATAGCTTTGTATATCCATGTGGGTTTTGGTATGTTCTGACAGTGGCTTTTGTAATTAAAAAAGGAAATATCTTAAAGGAGTATATTGTCAATGAAA
Organism: Sinohyriopsis cumingii; assembly: GCA_028554795.2. Lineage (NCBI taxonomy): Eukaryota > Metazoa > Mollusca > Bivalvia > Unionida > Unionidae > Sinohyriopsis > Sinohyriopsis cumingii. Next base: position 1,601,342 of record JAPYKE020000047.1, read on the forward strand.
TATAACCAGTCACAATAAAGTAGTGACCTTGTAAAATAAGAAAATAACAATTGCCACGAAATCCAAATCTCTAAGCATACAAGGAAGATTACAATCTCCATGTAACGTCTCTGTATATCCCACACAAACCACTGCCAACATAACACACCATGATGATCTTAGATACAGACACATTGATGATTTCTCTCTCACACACATGGAGTCATTCTTTATTTTGTATTTAATTTGATGCATGAGGTTGCTGGATGAATAATGAGGGCTGTTCCATTAAAACATACATGGGACACAGGAAGGCACTTTTAAAGTGGGGTATTCACCCAGTGATGCAATTTAGAAATTTCTTTTCATTTTAATATGAACCTGTGAAATCAAAGTACCCTGACATATATTTTTTTAAAACTGCCTTCCCTAGGGACCATGCATATTTAAATTGAATAGCTCTGAGTTGTATTTAACTACCTTAATCTTTATTTCATGTTGGCATATTTGACAGGGTGATAGGGTTTCCAGTTTTTTCTTTATTCTTGCATATTTTGGTCAATGTTAAATTGTATACCTACTAATGCCATTCAGCACATTGTTGTAAGCAATGATTTTCTGAGGTAAGATCGTTCATCTATATATCTTTTCTTTTGCAGATGCATCAAAAGATGGTTCATCCTCCAGTACAGAGGGTCAGACATCAGGAGGTATGACTGTATTATAATTGTTTTTTATATACATTCCCCAGTCACATTACATTAGGAATATTAGCCCGCTACCTCGTGAATCAAGCCCTACTAAAAGACAACATTGTCTTTTCCTGTATATCTCATATAGAGTTGGAAAAAGATGCAGAAGTAAGTGAGAGAAATTGAGGTAATATTTGGCCAGATGTTAGTTGCTTCATTGTCGTCTCCTGGAGCAGGAGGTGCATCTGTTCTAAGGCAGATGGTTGCATCCTTTCCACATCATCTTCTCCTGCCACTGATGTTAATGTGTGTCATGGCTGCAAATGACGAACTTTTGAATGGGGGTGTCCCCAGTATCCCCCACAAGGCACGCAATGGAGGTTGACTTGGGATGCATAGTATGGATGTCAATACTACCTTTCCTTAATTTATATTGTCTTTCCTTCCCTTTTAGCTGCTTTCTGGACTACTGCAGTCCAGACTTCCTCTGACCACGTATTACATATGCTACATTGCATCGACAGTATACATTTAGAACTTACAAAAGAAGAGTCCGTCATCTTCCATTGCTATGAAGTTTTTGCATTTAATGCATTTGGAGGATGTTCCCCTACAAGATGGGAAAAGAAAGCATAAATTTGTAATGCCGAATACTACTAACTTGCTAATGTCACTTTTGTTACTAATGGATAAAGTGAAAATAGAGTTGTATTTTAGATGCTGTTGTCACTCCTGTTACTAATGGAAAAAGCAAAAATAGCTTTTTAGATGGTCTTCAGACTATGCTTTGAACTTAGGCATATAGATGCCTTGTTAACGTTTCTATAAAAATGACACAAGAAAAACAAAGCGTATTTTAGCAATGCAGCATGTTATTATTATACCATCTCCATTACTAACTGAATAAGAGAAAACAGTCAGTCATGCTAACTCGAAAATGACATCATGAGGTCAGCAATAGCATGGCCTAACATGGTCTTAAATGGACATAGTCCACGAAGATGATAAAATCAGTCAAATTTGGAAGAAATTGTTAAAATAATGGATACAACCTGCAGAAGAATGATTGTCCCACACAATAAATCCAAAAGGAATGTTCAGTGGTCCAATTTGAATACTAAAATGGCTTGGATTGTCAAAGGTAAACTGTACAATGTTATCAGTTCAGCAGCAAAGCTAAAAATTAGCGACATCTGGTGTTGGCATGGGGAAGTAATGGGCAAGAGTTATTGCCCTTTATCTATCTGAGAAAATGATTTTCATATTTTTGTAGGGCTGGATTCATGAGGTAACAAGCCAATATTTATAACATAATGTGATTGGATAAGTATTATTGGAGAAACATAACTTACTTAAAAATTAGCTTTCTCAGATTCCTTATGTGTATGTGTGACATTCTTTATTCATACAAGGAAGTCATGTAGGATGCCTTTTTCTCTCATACAGTTAACACATATTAGTAAGACTTATGGGATATACCTGTCCCACATAAAGACACTAACATTATTGATGAATCATTTAGTATATGACATCATTAATGTCTGCAATATGTCTTGAGTTTTTATTATTGAAAAGACAAATTTTATCTACCAGTAAAAGTAATCCCTGTTACAAAAATTTAGTTTGTAAACTAAACTTTTAATGCTCTTTCTAATAACATATTTTTAAAAAGTAAGAAGTTCTATATTTCAAAGACTGTACCCATACCAGTGATATGCCATTTTCCATTTTTCAAAGGCTGTATCCATACCATGATATGCCATACTCCATATTTCAAAGACTGTATCCATACCAGTGATATACCATACTTTCTGTATTTCAAAGGCTGTATCCATACCATGATATGCCATACTCTGTTTCAAAGACTGTATCCATACCAACTATATACCACACTCTGTATTTCAAAGGTTGTATCCATGCTGATGATATGCCATATGCCATATTTCATGGGGTGTATCAATACTGATGATATACAGTACTCCATATTTCAAAGGTTGTATCAATACTGATGAATTGTCAAACCCTGTATTTCAAGGGCTGTATCCATACTGATGATATGCCATACTCTGTATTTCAAGGGCTGTATCCATACTGATGATATGCCATACTCTGTATATCAAGGGCTGTATCAATACCAATGATATGCCATGCTCTGTATTTCAAGAGCTGTATCAATACTGATAACATATCATACTCTGTATTTCAAAGGCTGTATCAATACTGATGAAATGCCATACTCTGTATTTAAAGGGCTGTATCCATACTGATGATATACCATACTCTGTATTTTAGAGGCTGTATCAATACCAATGATATGCCATACTCTGTATTTCAAAGGCTGTATTAATCCAGATGATCTGCCATACTCTGTATTTCAAAGGCTGTATCAATACTGATGAAATGCCATACTCTGTATTTCAAAGGCTGTATCAATACAGATGAAATGCCATGCTCTGTATTTCAAAGGCTATATCAATACTGATGATATGCCATACTCTGTATTTCAAGGGTTGTATTTGTACCAATGATATGCCATGCTCTGTATTTCAACGGCTGTATCTGTACAGATGATATGCCATACTCTATTTCAAGGGCTGTATTTGTACCAATGATATGACATACTCCATATTTCAAAGCTGTATCAGTACCAATTATGTCATATGCCATATTTGCAAGCCTGTATCCATTCCAATGATATGCCATGCTTATGGAAAAAAATGTGTATTTTCATATCATTGCTTCCAAAATTTTAATGTCCTTGCGATTAGTAAAAAATATTTTAAGAAAACAGCATTTCCAGCATATTTTTGAAAAATCTCATCAGATATGTATGAGACAAATGATTGACATGTAAATTTGCAGGCTCCTGTCCTAATCATTTGTTTAACATTATATATATATATATATATATATATATATTTGAGAGAGATGATAATACATAAACAGACGGTAAGGTAAGACATCACGCGTATTTAATTTGGAATTTGTCTACATGTTTTGTTTATAGCATCATAGCAGGAAGAAAGGTGAGATATTATTGCATGTTCATTTGGCTGTATGAATACTTGCTAACATTTTTCATCTGGTTCTGGATATATTAATTAGTGTAGAGGATAAACATTTCAAGTCTTTGTCTAATCATGTTATAATCTTCCTCACCTAGGCACATTCATATCATATAGTTGTGCTCATGAAACTTTACAAGAAAAGGACTTAAAACTTGAAGGTGTAATAATAGAATGACCCACCATCCCTTCTTTCACAAATCTTGACAAAAATGTAAACTTACAGTACTTTTCCATTTATAAGCCCAGTTTGAATGAGATATGGTGGATTGGGACAGCCAGAATGATATTTTTACAAAGCAGATAAGCACAAGTGCAGGGCATGGTGGATGGGATCAGCCAGAATTATATTTTTACAAAGTAGATAAGCACAAATGGTGGGATGGGATCAGCCTGATAATTTTTCACCAGGTAGATATGCTGAGGTGGAGGATTGTGGGCAGACTCCTAAATCTGTCATTAAGTGGGTTAGTCCGGGGGGGGGGGGGGGGGGCATCTAATAAAGGTTTCACCAGGTATATAAGTGCAGTTTGAAAGAAAGGAGATAGCCTGATAAATTATTTCACTAAATAAATAAACCCATATGGAGAGTAGAAGGGCAGCCTGTTAAATGTTTCATTAAGTAGGTAAGTGTACTTACCTAGCATGATAATTGGATAATTTATTTACTAAGTAGATTGGGTGGAATGGGGAAGCCGGATACATTTTTTTAAATAGAAGGTAAACCAAGATGAAAGATGAGATGGAGCATCCTGATAAATTTTACACCAAGTAGATATGTGCAGTTAAATGGGGATAGGTGGCAGCCTGATAAATGTGTAAACCCTACTCGATGGGATAGGTTTACCCTGATAAATTTTTGCACTAGGTAGATAAACCTAGGGGGAGAGGGATGGATGCAGCTAATTAGATAAGAGCAGTTGTAGGGGTAGATGGACCACCTGATACAATTTTCAGGTGGAGGAGGGGAGGGAAATCTGATAATTTGTTTACCTAGTAGGTAAGCATGGATCGAATGGAAGGGGGAGAGGTGGGGTGCAGGACATCCTGAAAATTTTTCATCAAGTAGGTAAGCCTGGGTGGAATGGAAGTGAGAGGGGTGGGGTGCAGGACAGCCTGAACATTTTTCATCAAGTAGGTAGCCTCGATGGGATGAAAAGAGGGGTGGGGTGCAGGAAAACCTGAAAGTTTTTCAGTAATCAGGTAAACATAGGTGGAGGGGTGAAGGTGGATCAGGCTGATAAAATATGTTACTAAGTTTAGGAGAATTTTTAATCAGACATAGATATCTTCAGTAAATATTTATAATTAATTCTGTAAAAAAAAAGGGGCATCGGTTTAGCATGAGATGAATACAGTATCCAAGTTTTGATGGATGGTACACTTATGAACAGACAGATGAATACATAAGGGTAACACATTTTTAATTGGATGACATAAAAACAACCAAAAAGGAGAAAATTATATGAATAATATCTAGCAATGAATGCTAAAATAATCTTAATACATTGTACTTCTGGAATGCTTTTTTCTTCTTTTAATCTAAAGTTTTCAAATATTCAAATTGTGTGAAAGAGATGATGGTGGTACTAATTTTGATGACATTGGGGTGATCTGGTTCATTTCTACATTCTATTTACTAATATCTCCTATCTCTCATTTATTCTTTGTCCTTGCACCAGTATTTTCTGTAATTCTAAAATATGGTTTGAGGCACGTTTTGAAATCCAGTGTAGGCATAAGCTAGCAGTTCATGATCTATGTAAAACGGATGTTTTCTTCTTCTTAACAAATTTTTTTTCTGTTGCCAATTTTAAGAAGATTCTTGCACTGCATGTATGTAGATTTTGGTGTCAATATTCTTAATACATATAGTTTGTACTTGAGGAATGCTTTTTATTTTTTTAAATCTAAACTTCCCAGGTAGTGAGAATGAGATAACAGTGATACACACTAATTTTGCTGACATCTGGATGAACTACTTTGTGTCTATATTCTAATCTTTGCTAATATTTTGTATCTTACTCATTCTTTATTCTTGTACCAGTATATTCCATAATGCTAAAATATAATTTTGGGCTTGCTTTGACATTAATGCCAGCATAACAATAAACTGTTCATGATCTGTGTGAAACTGATATTTCATTTTTCTTGACAAGGTTTTTTTGATCTATGGCCAGTTTTAAGATCACCCTTGCATTGCATGCATGTAGATTTTGGTGTAAACAGTTGTTGTTATTAGCTTTGAGCTCCCACAACCATTGCTCACAATATTAGTTTAACTGGTTTATGGAGTACAGCTTTAAAGAAGTATGCTGTTATTATTTTGGGGTTTATGGAATACAGCTTTAAAGAAATATTGTTATTATTTGGGATTTATGGAATACAGCTTTAAAGTATGCAGTTATTTTAGGGTTTAGGGAATACAGCATTAAAGAATTATGCTGTTATTTTAGGGTTTAGGGAATACAGCTTTAAAGTATGCAGTTGTTATTTTAGGGTTTAGGAATACATCTTTAAAGTATGCAGTTATTTTAGGGTTTAGGGAATACAGCTTTAAAGAAGTATGCTGTTATTTTGGGGTTTAGGGAATACAGCTTTAAAGTATGCATATGTTATTTTAGGGTTTAGGGAATACAGCTGGGGTTTTAGGGAATACAGCTTTAAATAAGTATGCTGTTGTTATTTTCAGGTTTAGGGAATTACAGCTTTAAATAAATATTTGTTTATTATTTGGGATTTATGGAATAGAGCTTTAAAGTATGCACTTGTTATTTTAGGTTTTAGGGAATACAGCTTTAAAGATGTATGCTGTTGTTATTTTAGGGTTTAGGGAATACAGATTTAAAGAGGTATGCTGTTGTTATTTTAGGGTTTAGGGAATACAGATTTAAAGAAGTATGCTGTTGTTACTTTGGGTTTTAGGAAATAAGTTTTAAAGAAGTATGTTGTTATTTTGGGGTTTGATACCATTTCTCAGTTCAAGATAGGCTGTATGTGGTTGCCAGAGAAACCACAGTAAGAACCAACAACCAGAGGGAAGCTACTGGCAGCATTCTCACTTGTGCACATTGGCTGAATGTTAGGCTCAAATCCGTGGGGAAGCAGTGAGATGGTAGTGATCAGTAAAGGCTTAAGACACTCAGCCATCAAGGGCCCCAATGAAGTATGCAGAAAGACACAATGTAGCAAACAAGATCTTGGTAAAGTGGGTAGAAACTGGCATCCTTAGCAACCCAATGAAGTATGCAGAAAGACACAATGTAGCAAACAAGATCTTGGTAAAGTGGGTAGAAACTGGCATCCTTAGCAACCCAATGAAGTATGCAGAAAGACACAATGTAGCAAACAAGATCTTGGTAAAGTGGGTAGAAACTGGCATCCTTAGCAACTAGGTGGGAAACCTCTTTTCAGCTTCTCTAGAATTGCTGAACCAATTTTGATCAAATTTAGTAGGAACAGTTTTTTAGGACATGTCTCAAAATTGTGTCTAGGGTGACTTTCTTTGCACTAGTTTGGCTTTCATATCAGCCATATGAAAACCTAGTTTGAACTTCTTTTCCAAACCTTCTTTGCGAATTTGGATCATACTTAGTGTGAATGTTTGAACATGCTGTGTTAAAATTGTGTTCTGGTGTCTCCCAAAGCAAGGATGTGGCTCACTTAGCATTCTGGTGGAAAACCTATGTTTGACTTCTCTAAAAACAGCCAAAACAGTGCTGTCAAAATTGTGTCTGATTTGGCTTCCTAGCAGTAGTGTGGCTTCCATGCAGACATGAACAACTTTTCAATTTTCTAGCCAGTATTGATTAAGCTAGATACGAATATTCTTAAGAAATGCTCTGTCAAAGTTGTGTCGAAGGTGACTTTGCTAGTAATGATTTGACTTCCATATCAGCTTAGTGGAAAATGATACTTGTCTGCCGTTAGACATTGTTGCTAAATATATTTTTTAAAACAAACCTCAGAATGACTTTCTCTTATAAACTGTCTTTTCATATCAGACCAGATGTGATAGGTGGAGTTCTGTCTACCATGACACATTCAAACAAAGCATGCCATGGCACCATGTAGTCTAGCAGTAGTTACTTAAGTAAAAACACCAGCATCATGTCAAATACCACCAGATTCTTCCATCTACCATATATACATGATTATAAGTTAACTGTACTATAAGCTGAACCCCCACTGTAGAGATGCAAAATTATAATTTTTCTTTCACCCTCCGGTATGTCATGGTCTACTTTGCAAACTAAATCCATGTGTAATGGGTAACTTGTCCTAAGTAAATCAGAGCATTGCAGGAAATAAACAAGTAAATTTAGCCTGAGAGAGAGAGAGAGAAAACCAGTGTATGCCATTATATTATAGAGTGGAATATGTCACAAATTGTTGTTGTTGTAGGGTTTAACGCCACTTTTCAGCACATGATAGGCTGTTCATGGCAACCAGTATTAATTTGAGAATGAAGAACCCGGGAAATCCCCAGAAAGAACCACCAACCCTAAGAAAAGCTACTGGCAAGCTTACTCACATACCCACATTGGCCGAATCTGAGACTCGAACCCATGCAGACAGAGGTGAGATGGCAGTGATCCGTAACAGAGAGCAGTTTAGACCACTCGGCCACAATTTAAATTTTGTCCATCACTGTGTAATAAAATACTTAAAATTCATAATGCTTACCATTTTAAGTCCATTTACATGATATATCCATGAATTATATTACAGGTCTCATACCAGTATGAAAATAGTAGCCCAGAATGATCCATGAATTATATTACAGGTCTCATACCAGTATAAAAATAGTAGCCCAGAATGATCCATGAATTATATTACAGGTCTCATACCAGTATAAAAATAGTAGCCCAGAATGATCCATGAATTATATTACAAGTCTCATACCAGTATAAAAATAGTAGCCCAGAATGATCCATGAATTATATTACTGGTCTCATACCAGTATAAAAATAGTAGCCCAGAATGATCCATGAATTATATTACAGGTCTCATACCAGTATAAAAACAGTAGCCCAGAATGATCCATGAATTATTACTACATGTGCCATTGGAATTGGCAGTGTGTTGTACATACTGCAAACATCTTGAGTTATTACTATATTTACCATTGGAATTGGCAGTATTTTGTACATACTACATACATCTAGAGTTATTACTACATATACCATTGGCATTGGCAGTGTTTTGTACATACTGCAAACATCTAGAGTTATTACTACATTTACCATTGGAATTGGCAGTGTTTTGTGCATACTGCAAACATCTTGAATTATTACTACATATACCATTGGAATTGGCAGTGTTTTGTATATGCTGCATACATCTAGAGTTATTACTACATGTACCATTGGAATTGGCAGTGTGTTGTACATACTGCAAACATCTAGAGTTATTACTACATTTACCATTGGAATTGGCAGTGTTTTGTGCATACTGCATACATCTAGAGTTATTACTACATATACCATTGGCATTGGCAGTGTTTTGTATATACTGCATACATCTAGAGTTATTACTACATTTACCATTGGCATTTGCAGTGTTTTGTACACACTGCAAACATCTAGAGTTATTACTACATGTACCATTGGAATTGGCAGTGTTTTGTACATACTGCAAACATCTAGAGTTATTACTACATTTACCATTGGAATTAGCAGTATTTTGTACATAGTGCAAACATCTTGAGTTATTACTACATTTACCATTGGAATTGGCAGTGTTTTGTACATACTGCATACATCTAGAGTTATTACTACATTTACCATTGGCATTTGCAGTGTTTTGTGCATACTGCATACATCTAGAGTTGATACTACATGTACCATTGGAATTGGCAGTGTTTTGTACATACTGCAAACATCTAGAGTTATTACTACATGTACCATTGGAATTGGCAGTGTTTTGTACATACTGCAAACATCTAGAGTTATTACTACATTTACCATTGGAATTAGCAGTATTTTGTACATACTGCAAACATCTTGAGTTATTACTACATTTACCATTGGAATTAGCAGTATTTTGTACATACTGCAAACATCTAGAGTTATTACTACATTTACCATTGGAATTGGCAGTATTTTGTACATACTGCAAACATCTAGAGTTATTACTACATGTACCATTGGAATTGGCAGTGTTTTGTACATACTGCAAACATCTAGAGTTATTACTACATTTACCATTGGAATTAGCAGTATTTTGTACATACTGCAAACATCTTGAGTTATTACTACATTTACCATTGGAATTAGCAGTATTTTGTACATACTGCAAACATCTAGAGTTATTACTACATTTACCATTGGAATTAGCAGTATTTTGTACATACTGCAAACATCTTGAGTTATTACTACATTTACCATTGGAATTGAAAGTGTTTTGTACATATTGCAAACATCTAGAGTTATTACTACATTTACCATTGGAATTAGCAGTATTTTGTACATACTGCAAACATCTTGAGTTATTACTACATTTACCATTGGAATTGGCAGTGTGTTGTACATACTGCATACATCTAGAGTTATTGCTACATTTACCATTGGAATTGGCAGTGTTTTGTACACACTGCAAACATCTAGAGTTATTACTACATGTACCATTGGAATTGGCAGTGTTTTGTACATACTGCAAACATCTAGAGTTATTACTACATTTACCATTGGAATTAGCTGTATTTTGTACATACTGCAAACATCTTGAGTTATTACTACATTTACCATTGGAATTGGCAGTGTTTTGTACATACTGCATCCATCTAGAGTTATTACTACATGTACCATTGGGATTGGCATTGTGTTGTACATACTGCAAACATCTTGAGTTATTACTACATTTACCATTGGAATTGGCAGTATTTTGTACATACTGCAAACATCTAGAGTTATTACTACATTTACCATTGGAATTGGCAGTGTTTTGTGCATACTGCATACATCTAGAGTTATTACTACATATACCATTGGCATTGGCAGTATTTTGTGCATACTGCATACATCTAGAGTTATTACTACATTTACCATTGGAATTGGCAGTGTTTTGTACACACTGCAAACATCTAGAGTTATTACTACATGTACCATTGGAATTGGCAGTGTTTTGTACACACTGCAAACATCTAGAGTTATTACTACATTTACCATTGGCATTTGCAGTGTTTTGTACATACTGCAAACATCTAGAGTTATTACTACATTTACCATTGGAATTAGCAGTATTTTGTACATACTGCAAACATCTTGAGTTATTACTACATTTACCATTGGAATTGGCATTGTGTTGTACATACTGCATACATCTAGAGTTATTACTACATTTACCATTGGAATTGGCAGTGTTTTGTACACACTGCAAACATCTAGAGTTATTACTACATTTACCATTGGAATTGGAAGTGTTTTGTACATACTGCAAACATCTAGAGTTATTACTACATTTACCATTGGAATTGGCAGTGTTTTGTACATACTGCAAACATCTTGAGTTATTACTACATTTACCATTGGAATTGGAAGTGTTTTGTACACACTGCAAACATCTAGAGTTATTACTACATTTACCATTGGAATTGGCAGTGGTTTGTACATGGTGTAAATGTCTAGAGTTATTACTAGATGTACCATGGCAGTGTTTTGTAGATACTGCAAACATCTTGAGTTATTACTACATTTACCATTGGAATTGGAAGTGTTTTGTACATACTGCAAACATCTAGAGTTATTACTACATTTACCATTGGAATTGGAAGTGTTTTGTACATACTGCAAACATCTTGAGTTATTACTACATTTACCATTGGAATTGGCAGTGGTTTGTACATGGTGTAAATGTCTAGAGTTATTACTAGATGTACCATGGCAGTGTTTTGTACATACTGCAAACAACTAGAAATATTACTACATGTACCATTGGAATTGGCAGTGGTTTGTACATGGTGTAAATGTCTAGAGTTATTACTAGATGTACCATGGCAGTGTTTTGTACATACTGCAAACAACTAGAAATATTACTACATGTACCATTGGAATTGGCAGTGGTTTGTACATGGTGTAAATGTCTAGAGTTATTACTAGATGTACCATGGCAGTGTTTTGTACATACTGCAAACAACTAGAAATATTACTACATGTACCATTGGAATTGGCAGTGGTTTGTACATGGTGTAAATGTCTAGAGTTATTACTAGATGTACCATGGCAGTGTTTTGTACATACTGCAAACAACTAGAAATATTACTACATGTACCATTGGAATTGGCAGTGGTTTGTACATGGTGTAAATGTCTAGAGTTATTACTAGATGTACCATGGCAGTGTTTTGTACATACTGCAAACAACTAGAAATATTACTACATGTACCATTGGAATTGGCAGTGGTTTGTACATGGTGTAAATGTCTAGAGTTATTACTAGATGTACCATGGCAGTGTTTTGTACATACTGCAAACAACTAGAGTTATTACTACATGTACCATTGGAATTAGCAGTGTTTTGTACATACTGCAAACATCTTGAATTATTACTACATTTACCATTTAGATCACTGTATGCCAGGCAAGCTGTATTAGGATGCCCCAAACCAGCTTGAATCATTTTTTGAAAGAAGTCACATATTTTATGAACATTTCTTTCCTCATAAATATGATATGCCTTCTTTTGTTCAAAAATAAAAAGTGTAATTGGCGGTTGAAGAGATGTCCTCAAGCATTTCAATGAGAATATAATTAGTTCCAATTGTGTTTTTATCTGATACATGTGAAATTGTTTTTTTTTGTTGTTATTGTCAAATAAAAGTAGACCTGCTTTCTTTTATCAAATTAATTGTGTCTTTTGTATCAACTCAAGTAAATCTTTAGAATAAAATCCATTGAAAGGTACACAGATCCTACCTGCATCTAGCTAGCAGTTGTGGTCAGTGTCAAATAACTCATTTCATTTGACCAGTTGAATACTGTTTTAAATATTGCTATGCAAATAGCATCATTAAAGTATGTAACATTAATCAGTGATTTATCCTGATCATTAAAGTAACTATGTAATTTTCAATGATTTAACCTGAGCATTGAAGTATGTAACTTTAATCAGTGATTTATCCTGATCATTAAAGTATGTAACATTAATTAGTGATTTATCCTGAGCATTAAAGTAACTTTAATCAGTGATTTATCCTGATCATTAAAGTATGTAACTTTAATCAGTGATTTATCCTGAGCATTAAAGTATGCAACTTTAATCAGTGATTTATCCTGAGCATTAAAGTATGTAACATTAATCAGTGATTTATCCTGATCATAGAAGTATGTAACATTAATCAGTGATTTATCCTGATCATTAAAGTATGTAACTTTAATCAGTGATTTATCCTGAGCATTAAAGTATGTAACATTAATCAGTGATTTATCCTGAGTGTTAAAGTATGTAACATTAATTAGTGATTTATCCTGAGCATTAAAGTATGTAACATTAATCAGTGATTTATCCTGATCATAGAAGCATGTAACATTAATCAGTGATTTATTCTGATCATTAAAGTATGTAACATTAATCAGTGATTTATCCTGAGCATAGAAGTATGTAACATTAATCAGTGATTTAATCTGATCATTAAAGTAACATTAATCAGTGATTTATCCTGATCATTAAAGTATGTAACATTAATCAGAGATTTATCATGAGCATTGAAGTATGTAACATTAATCAGTGATTTATCCTGAGCATTAAAGTATGTAACATTAATCAATGATTTATTCTGATCATTAAAGTATGTAACATTAATCAGTGATTTATCCTGAGCATAGAAGTATGTAACATTAATCAGTGATTTATCCTGAGCATTAAAGTATGTAACATTAATCAGTGATTTATTCTGATCATTAAAGTATGTAACATTAATCAGTGATTTATCCTGAGCATAGAAGTATGTAACATTAATCAGTGATTTATCCTGAGCATAGAAGTATGTAACATTAATCAGTGATTTATCCTGAGCATAGAAGTATGTAACATTAATCAGTGATTTATTCTGATCATTAAAGTAACATTAATCAGTGATTTATCCTGATCATTAAAGTATGTAACATTAATCAGAGATTTATCCTGAGCATTGAAGTATGTAACATTAATCAGTGATTTATCCTGAGCATTAAAGTATGTAACATTAATCAGTGATTTATTCTGATCATTAAAGTATGTAACATTAATCAGTGATTTATCCTGAGCATAGAAGTATGTAACATTAATCAGTGATTTATCCTGAGCATTGAAGTATGTAACATTAATTAGTGATTTATCCTGATCATAGAAGTATGTAACATTAATTAGTGATTTATCCTGTTCATAGAAGTATGTAACATTAATCAGTGATTTATCCTGATCATAGAAGTATGTAACATTAATCAGTGATTTATCCTGATCATAGAAGTATGTAACATTAATCAGTGATTTATCCTGAGCATAGAAGTATGTAACATTAATCAGTGATTTATCCTGATCATAGAAGTATGTAACATTAATCAGTGGTTTATCCTGATCATAGAAGTATGTAACATTAATTAGTGATTTATCCCGATCATTAAAGCAACTATGTAATTTTCAATGATTTATCCTGAGCATTGAAGTATGTAACTTTAATTAGTGATTTATCCCGATCATTAAAGTAACTATGTAATTTTCAATGATTTATCCTGAGCATTGAAGTTTGTAACTTTAATCAGCAACATTAATCAGTGATTTATCCTGAGCATTGAAGTATGTAACTTTAATCAGTGATTTATCCTGAGCATTATAGTATGTAACATTAATCAGTGATTTATCCTGAGCATTAAAGTAACATTAGAGATTTATTCTGATCATTAAAGTATGTAACTTTAATCAGTGATTTATTCTGATCATTTGCAAACAAGTTTGCAAGGGAACAAGTGAAGAGCATACTATGTGTATGAAAACCTTAGTTTTATAGGCAGGATTCATTACAGAGAAGCAAGATCAAAAGTTACATACATTCCCCAAACATTCTAAGTTGAGATAATTTATTGACATGATTTTCTCATTGAATATTAAATACATTTTTTTTGCACAAAAGTAAAGGAAATTGGAAATAATCTTAGAGAGAACCAGTACTATGTGGGAGTCAAGATGACATGCAAGAAGGCTAGGGTGATTTCCAGTATTTACATTTACGATAGTGCTTTAAATTCTGTTTACAATAACTAGGCTGTCAATACTTATTTCTTCTTTTTCAGATGCATTTCAGCCAGGAGGACAGACTGGTGCTACTACATCCTCCTCTGTACCACCAAAGACTGGAGGAGTTCCTCCCCCTCCCCCACCTCCTCCTCCTCCAGTTAGTGGTATTCCTCCCCCTCCTCCACCTCCACCCCCTCCACCTCCACCCCCACCTCCACCCCCTCCTCCACCTCCACCTCCACCACCACCACCTCCTATGTAGAATGTGCCTTGCTTGCAGTTAGTCAAGTAACTAGGTCCTTGATTAATCAACTTGATGTTAAAGTCGTTCATTTTTGCTAATATAAAACTGAAAGTTGTCTAGAAATTCAGTCAAAATCTTCTGATGATAATTGCATAGTGTTTCCAGTCCTAGCTACCACAACAATATTCTTGCAAATTTCTGTACCCTGATAGAGATATGTAGTAACCTTTTGTCTGTCTGTATGTCCTTACATCTAGCACTTATGAGTGCTGCTAGTCACACAGATTTTGATGGGCTGCCTGATACTTGGCCACCAAGAGGTGTATGTTAAAGAATCAATGTGTTTCTGTAACTTTTGTTACAGTTATTTGTCGTTAGCTCTTGCAGCTTAACAGTATATGGTACAGTCTCATTGATGCAACACATCTTGGAATTCATCTTGAATTTTTCTTTGGAATGCTGTGAAACTTGCCACGTATTATGGTCATCATCTAAAGATGCACATATTGGTAAATCTTGGTTCTTCATTCTCCTATGCTAACAATTATTGCATTTTTGGACTGGCAGCTGGATGCAATATAATGCAACAGATTTTAGTGAATGCAACTACTCTTGCAGATTTTAGTGGACTGCTGTGAAACTTATTCCATGTGATAATATGGATTATGACAAATCTCCATTGTAGTATAGGGGTGGGATCGGAATCATCGCAGGATTAAATGGTGCTCTGGGCTAGCACCACCTTTGGCACCCCACCCCCCACCTCACCCTACATGTAAAAAAAATGTAAACTTCACAGAATGGCTCCACATGGTTTCATAATTTATATACTGTTTTGCAGCAGCTTCAGCTTGATGTACCAATTTAGCTTGGAAATCACACATGTATTTAACCTTTTAGCAACAATTTCTGCATCTTTACCCATTCCTTATCATCTTCACAAGATATTTAAAGACACAGATTAGGATATTTTGTTAGTTATTGTACAGCCCTGAATATATCTATAACAACTCCTTCTTTGACACCACCATGTGGCAATGATCTACACTACCTCCTGTTTATCTTGGAAGTGGACTTAATTAAAATTGTTGAATTCTGCTTACTGTATACTATATGTGGATATAAAACTAGGAACAAGATTTACATTTTGTATATTTCTGATGAACTATTTTTGGAAGGAAAACCAACTCCTAAAGAAATTATAGAACTACCCTTTAACTCTAGTATAGACAGTTTGTTGGGTTGTAAAGATCCAGATAGAACAATATATTTTTTACCTTTGCTTACAATAAACTTATGTACATATATCACAGTATATTAATGTGAAAAGTTAAACTAGCTTTATGATGATTTAATTTTTTAGAAAAATAAGTTTGACAAAGCTTTTACTGTTTTTATACTGTAAGAATTGTCTTTTCTTGACAACTAATTGGACCAAATTTTGGGTTCTGTATTTTGTGATTCCGTATCTTAAGCAGTAAGATACAAATAATTGTTGATGAAGTACCAGTCTGTTATTGCTGAAGACAATATTTTGTTTAGTATTTAAGAACAAATTGGAGGAAAAAAGTGCAGGTATATATGGTATTGATATATTTCTTCCTGAAGGAAACTGGTTAGATTATTCCATTATCATACAGTTTTTAAACAAGGTTAGGTAAACTTATGCGCATTCTTAGAATTTTTATTGAAGGGAGAGTTTCTCTAGACACTTATGGTGCAATACAAATGAGTCTAAAATTGCAATCCATTTTGTATAGCATTGACTGATAAGAACTTAATAATGTTATGTATTTTTGTGAAAGAAATATTATATATATCCACTTAAAATAATAAATCATATGTTAGATTTATGCCGTGAATATATATTTATTTCTCTAACCTCTGTGTTTGTTTTCTGTTTTACTTTTATTAATGACAGTTTTCATGATAGATAAGATTGGTACTTTGCAGGTTTCTTCTATTTCTTAACTTTTAATGTTCACCCACTCCCTCACTTCTAGAGGGGAGGGGACATATTGTTTTAGCTTTTGTGGTCAGAAGTGTTTATGTGATGGCTTCTCCATCCATTAGCACAAGTTTGTTATTGTTACCCTTTCAAAAATATTACGATGATTGCCAGCCTAAAACATATTCCACTGGCATAGTTAGATCTGGATGAAAATGATACTCCTTGGACATCCAGTAATGCCTTTATGATAGCCTGAATGAAAACCTTGTTATTACTACTCTGTCTTAATGGATGGTCATATCAAAAATGGGTTTTTCACAAAAATACTTTTTATCTTGTTTAATTGGTCCTGAATGAAAATCTTGCAAATCTGTTGTTGTTGTTGTTGTAGGGTTTAACGCCATTTTTCAGCACACGATAGGCTATACATGGCGGCCATTATTAATGGTGGAGGAAGAGCCTCGGAAAATCCCCAGAAAGAACCACCGACCCACGAGAAGCTACTGGCAAGCTTTCTCACATACCCAAATTGGCTGAATCCAAGACTCGAACCCATGCAGACAGAGGTGAGATGGCAGTGATTTGTAACGGAGAGCGCTTTAGACCACTCGACCACTCGGGGCCCCTTGCATATCTGATTTCCAGTATGGCTGCATTGGTGACCATCTTCAAAATCTTATCACTTTTCCTTCTAAATGGTCATATTGACTTGGTTTATAAAAAAGAAAAGACTTGTGATGAGATGTTGGTAATAAGTGAAAAATGACATTGATTTGATGTCCAACATGGCTAGGATAATGACCATCATGAAAATTAGGTCACTGCTACCTGTTCTAAATGGATGACCATAGTATCGTGTGATTTTTAACAGAATACTTACTGTGATGTCTAGTTGTTCCTACATGAAATCTTGTTGTCACTACTACTCCTGAACAGATGGTCATTTTTGGACTTCACTGAGCTCATGAACAATGTGTCTTGTACATGTACAAATGAATTTTGTGCAGTTTATAGTTGCATTTCAGTAAACAAGTCAGTACTCACACATTTCTTTTAAGGTCAAAGGTCTTGTTTCAGACTTTTAGGTTTACTGATTTGTAAAAACACTTACACAGACAACAAGAATATTATCAAATCAGTTTGTAGGTATATTGGAATAATACTTGTACCATTGAGGACCGTATTATAAAATAAAGGGAATATTGTCTTGAGAGCATGTATTACAAATATTCCTTTCCACAATTATACACGTTTTTAT
Organism: Sinohyriopsis cumingii; assembly: GCA_028554795.2. Classification (NCBI taxonomy): domain Eukaryota; kingdom Metazoa; phylum Mollusca; class Bivalvia; order Unionida; family Unionidae; genus Sinohyriopsis; species Sinohyriopsis cumingii. The sequence continues at coordinate 1,619,741 of JAPYKE020000047.1, forward strand.
TACATATTTAATCTTGCTTTATTGATCTGTCATTTGAAATATCAAACTCTTTATATCTGTATTCTGAATTGGAACTACTTGGATGTCTTCTTTGCATGTCAATATTTGTAAGACTTTTTAGAAATCTCAACTTATCCCTACACCATATCAAATTTGTTCTTTCCACTCAGAACAAGACACATATGGAGTTCTGTGGTTTGAACATGACAAACATGCACTTAAAGATTTTTGCAGTTTAAAGTATGCAAAGGGCAACAACAGTGATGTACCTGATAGTGTTGGATACCATGAAACATTTCAACTCCGGTATTTCTGAACGTAACGTAATACATACTATGGTATACTGCAGTTATATTAGGGACTAACAATTCAATATTCTTGTGCAAGGCCAGAAACGTTTTTGTTTACTGTCTGTCTGTAAGTAGCTAGCAAAAACATCTTGCTCAGATTTATAGCAAAAAGCACCATATTATACCCATTAGATGCCAGTGCCATTTAGTTGCTGAATTTTATTTGAAATTATTTTATTTAATTGTCCTTGAATTTGCTGGATAGTACATATTGACAAAATCATACTGTGAAAAACTGGTTGTCTGGTTGGAAGTACTCCAATATTTTTGTTATTTAAACGTTGGCAAATACAAAAAAGAAAATTGACCTAAGGTTGTCACATTTTAAACTGTCTTACGAGGAAAGGAGATATTAACTGTGACAGTTAAATTTGAAAGATTGTAATTTTAATGCAGCAAAGCCTCACCATCATTTGCTTTCATAAATATGTAAACATAATTATGGTAGGCACAGAATATACCATTTATTCATTAATTTAATGGGTTTTTTTTACTAGTATTAATGATTGGTGATTACTGTGTGAGGAATAAGTATATGTAAATGGCAGTTGTTTATGGATTTTATAATATTATACTTCTTCACAGAGCATCAAGTTCTGGAATACTTGCACATTTATAGCCGGTTTATTTAGAGTTTTAATTTCTATTCTGTATCTTTAAACCCATCTAAGATAAATGGATAGAACTTGGTATATGTATTGTCACTAGAATTGTATTATGTGCCTTATTTGGTGTGTCCCATATTGGATGTCATTTGCATAGGTTAGTATTAAATAGCCAATATCATTGATCAAACAGCTAGAGAGTTTAATATAGTAAAAGGTATAGGATGGAAATAAAATGTTTCTATGGTAATTATTGAAATTACAGTATATGCAGTGTGTGGCTTTTTGTATCCTAATTTTCTTAATCTGTGAAAATATTAAATTTATTAAAAGAAAATTAAAATTTTGACATTTTATTGGCAGTAAGTGTCTAAGTTGATCAAAGTTCTTCGGTAATTATTGAAATTACAGTATGCTCATTTCTGAGAATAATGCATCAATGGAGGATATATTGCCATCTTACATGTACATTGTATATTGTCTAATGTATTCATATCGTGATACACATAAATGCAATGGAAGAAACTGGAATTTAATAGTCAGCATGAGTGGACAATAATTAAAGTAAAGAAAGGCTTTAACTGTTAAAATCTCATCTTAGAAAGAAAAATCATTAAATTTTGCAATTGTATCCAGAATACCCGACGTGAACTCTGCACAAAAAATATTGGGGAAGAAAATGTGCAGTGTGTGGCTTTTTGTATCCTAATTTTCTTAATCTGTGAAAATATTAAACTTATTAAGAGAAAATTAACATTTTGACATTTTATTGACAGTAAGTGTCAAAGTTGATCAAAGTTTTGACTTGGATGGTGGTCCTGAGCTTTTCAATGTCATAGTTGATCAAAGTTTTGACTTGGATGGTGGTCCTGAGCTTTTCAGTGTCATAGTTGATCAAAGTTTTGACTTGGATGGTGGTCCTGAGCTTTTCAGTGTCATAGTTGATCAAAGTTTTGACTTGGATGGTGGTCCTGAGCTTTTCAGTGTCAAAGTTGATCAAAGTTTTGACTTGGATGGTGGTCCTGAGCTTTTCAGTGTCATAGTTGATCAAAGTTTTGACTTGGATGGTGGTCCTGAGCTTTTCAATGTCATAGTTGATCAAAGTTTTGACTTGGATGGTGGTCCTGAGCTTTTCAGTGTCAAAGTTGATCAAAGTTTTGACTTGGATGGTGGTCCTGAGCTTTTCAGTGTCATAGTTGATCAAAGTTTTGACTTGGATGGTGGTCCTGAGCTTTTCAATGTCATAGTTGATCAAAGTTTTGACTTGGATGGTGGTCCTGAGCTTTTCAGTGTCATAGTTGATCAAAGTTTTGACTTGGATGGTGGTCCTGAGCTTTTCAATGTCATAGTTGATCAAAGTTTTGACTTGGATGGTGGTCCTGAGCTTTTCAGTGTCATAGTTGATCAAAGTTTTGACTTGGATGGTGGTCCTGAGCTTTTCAGTGTCAAAGTTGATCAAAGTTTTGACTTGGATGGTGGTCCTGAGCTTTTCAGTGTCAAAGTTGATCAAAGTTTTGACTTGGATGGTGGTCCTGAGCTTTTCAGTGTCATAGTTGATCAAAGTTTTGACTTGGATGGTGGTCCTGAGCTTTTCAGTGTCATAGTTGATGCAGGTTGAAATTACTGATTTTAGTAACAGAAAGAAAACATCTGGACGGCATGTGTGTAGGTGGTTATATTTATTTTTATAACGTAGTGCTCCATTTTACAATTTCTTTTTGCATTTAATTAGATTTGAAGGGATCATTCATTTATAATGACCAATTTGAGTTGGTGTCAGTTCAATTTCATGGATTTAATCGACTTAGATTTTGAGAGAAAACAATGACTATTCGCAATCAACAAGAATGATTGGGTAACAGTAGAAGCATACATGGAAACATCAATTCCAAAAGCATATGGCATATGTAAAAGATTGAACAGTTTGAGATAATATTGATCTAGTAGCTAATGCACCCAAGGAAATATTGCACTAAGCACAGGTAAGGTGAATGAGTGTGATTAAGTGACTGACATGATAAGTACTTGATAAATACTATGATTTCTCTTGTTTCACTGAAGGTATATGGTAAGTATGCTACAATGGGTTATCTTATGTGAGGGTATACAGTAAATATGCTACAAAGGCTTATCTTTTGTGAGGTTTTATGTATATTTAATTTGCATTGTTTTTTAATTATTTTTTTTTTTAAATTTTTTTAAATTTTATTATATGCTATGGAAAAATTGTATGTTGGACATGACCTTGTCCAAAATCAAGTTCATTTTCTACTTTATTTTTTATTTTTTATTTTTTTAAATAATTCTGTAGATAACTAATACATAGCAAATAGTTTCCTATGAGTATGGGTCAACTATTAGAATTATTATCTTGGCCTGAGGCAAGGACATTGTGTTTACCACATTTTATATTCTAATTATAACAATGATTTTTTTGTGTAAACATTAGGAACCGTCTAAAAGGTTATTTTCCATTAGGTAATGGCTTTTTTTTAGAGAATGCTAGTTGTGATCTGAGGTCAAGTAGAGGACTATATAATCCTTTTATGTAGAAATTTTTCATTCACACTTCAAAATATGAGCATAACCAATTGTATTAGTGATGTGTCCAGTGGTTCATTTGGACTGGAATTTTATTTATTCAAACTTTTTATGCACAGGAAATAAAAAGTGCTCTTCAAAAAAAAAAACATTAATGGAAATAGAGTCTTGAATTTATAGTGAAATTTCAAAAATGGATATATTCTTGGATTGTATTATTGTGACCCAACAAAATACTGTTGTCACATTACCACTACACAGGCCACCACAGGCACATCAACACTTTTAGTATTGGATTTGCACAAAAGTTTATTCCAGATTTAATCATTTGGACTTGTATCTGTAATTCTAGGATTATTTGGAATTTAATTCACCTAAGTTCCTTTTTTTTTGCATTTTCAGTTAGTATTCTAGTAAATTTAATTATTTTTTGAATTTTACAAAGCTTTTTGTGCTTCTTACTCTTTTCTATTGTTTTAAGACCATAGAGTTAAATCCGCCCTTCACCCGTAATGATATTGATTTTCGGGTGAGGGGTTGATATCGACTATTCATTAAAAGCTGCATTTATCTGCTTCCAAATTTGACTGCACACATCAGTGTACATTTTTTACACTTACCGGTATTTCTCATGACTGCAGCTTCCGTCGGCTAAAGGGTTCTTTTTGGTGACATGTACATTATATTTCCGGAGCATGTCATATGCTTGGTGACTTGTAAATCCACGTGGAATAACACGACCATCTGTCCTGTGGCCATTTTGAATTTCGCCCATGACTGTTAAACAATTGCCTGTATGTGTCTAAAATGTATGCAGGTTTGTTCCAGAAAGTTTTGCATGCAGCGAAATTGCACATTTTATCGAACAGGTCACATCAGACCCACATATCGTCTATCAGTATCACCACAGATTTGGGGGATGATTTATCAGACTATAATAGAATGTAAGTATGCAGAAGTCGGCTTATGTGAAGGTATATTTTAAAGACTCTGCACACAACTGCATCCCACCACATGCAGACATAAAGATTGGTTTGACAAGAATGATAATGTCATACAGACACTTTTGAATAAGAAATATTGGCTCCAGAAGCCCTGTTTAGAAGATAGCACTTTATTATACAAGAAGGCTGCCTTTTCAACAAGAGGACTTTCCAGTGCAAAGTCCACATGAAATTCAGTTCTGTGCAGAGAGGAATGGCATAAAGAAATTGTGTTATGATTTGAAGACCATCTTTGGAACCACAGTCATCAGGAAGATTTCCACTGCTGAGTGCTGACAGTGCCACACTACTCACTGACAAAGAAAATGTACTTGAAAAGATCAGCAGTACATTTCAGCAATATCCTCAATCAACAGTCATTTATCAGTGAGGAGGCAACTGATGGACTTCCCCAAGGGGAAATCAACATACCACTTGCTGATTTTCCAATGCTGACTGAAACTGTGGATGAAATTTGATTGCTGTCAAATGGCAAAGCACCTGGAGCAAATGCAATACCAACAGAAGTCTACAAAGCCAAAGGCTCACAAAAGGCACAGAAACTGACTGAACTCTTCTAGTGAATGTGGACTTGGGAAGTTTGCCCAGAAGTATATGGCTGCATCCATCGTCCACATGTACAACTGGAAAGGCGACAGACAATCCTGCGAGAACCATACAAACATCTCCTTGCTGTCAATAACTGACAACATACTCATGAGAAGTCTGCTTAATTGCCCTATGCATCACATTGATCAAGGACTCCTGCCTGAGACACCGTGTGGTTTCAGACTAGGTGTCAGACACTAGTACCTTCACTTTGTGCAGCTTCTTAACATGTCCCTGGCTTTACTCTGATGAATCATTAACACAGTTCACAGAATCATCAAATTTTATTTGATCTAGTGCATTTGTAACCTCATTATCTTCATCAAATTCATCATCACCTTCATTAGCCCCTTTAAGTTATTGAACTAATAAAAAATGGAATAATGTCCACTGTAGAAAACAAAAATCTTAGTCGGATTGAACACAAAATTGCAATTATTCTACATCTTGATATACTAAAACGACCAGTCTTGAACCGAAAAAAAAAGTTATTACAGTTGAATGTAGAATGAAATAAATGTCTGAAATTTAACTGGGAAAAAATCTGGACAATAAACAGTTTTAGATTTGATATGATTGCCAGATTATTGTCATGCATTAGTCTACACTCTAACATATTTCATTAGATTTCTTCAAGTCGATCACTTAGTTTATGGAATGAACTGAAAGATGATTACATTACATTAAATGGTAGCATCTGATACTTCAATGGATATTTGTTATTCAAACTGATAGCGCTGTCTGCATTGAATGTAAATTTGATAACATTCATCATTTACATTTTCTAAAAGTCAGCAGAGCATAATGTAAAAATATAAAATATTGGGAGAGGGTTTTATAAATAAAATGTGTACTGGTTGCTTTTTGTTGATGCATTAATGTTATATCCATCATTGTTACAATAGTTCCCAGTAACTGCTTAGCATGAAATAATGTTTTGTAAAACAAAAAAGATAACACTGATCAAAATCAAGCCTTAGGCAATGTATACTTGTACAAACAAACTCTCAGTGATGAAGTAAGTTACCTTCAATCATATATCTTATTTTACGTTGTGTCACGGTCTCGGGTATTGTATTATGGCAGACATTTGTGCTTTAAGATTTCTGAGACCCCAATCAGCTTAAGCCGACATTCTAAACACATATGATAACAACAAGGCTCAATATATGTCAAATTTTATAAAGAAATAAATTGAAAAATCAAATTAGTAAATACAGGAAACACAATCTCTACTCATTAAGATTCTCACTTGGTCGAGCTCCATTTAATCAATTTAGCACATCATGCGAAGGCCTATGGTTTATTTGTGACAGTATCGATCGTTCTTGGGTCGTCTCTTTGCTCGTCTGTTCTTCTGTCCACATCTATTATTCTCCTCCCATGTATCCTTCTTTTCCACTTCTATTCATTCCTTTCCTCTTTTCTTCACTTCCTTTCCTTTCTTCTCCCTTCTTTGGCTGGGCTGCTCCTGTTCTGGCACCATGAAATCTTTCTGTAGGAATAGGACGAAGAACATAATTTCTTGCACCGTTGCGCTACCTCCAGGCAATGGACCCACTTCTTTCACAGATTTTTTCATCAGATTAATGGGCCACCAACCTTACAAATTCCAATACACAACTACAAATCTCCTTACATAACTTATACAGTTTTACGTAAGAATAACTACTACTTATATAAATATGGTAACACACTGTCTATATATTAAAATACAGTAATCTGCGTGCAATATAATCAAAACACAAGTTATTATAAAATTCGGCCAGGTAATCATCTTACCTTTAGATTTAGCTGTGGACTCGTCTTTGGCCTTTAGATATGTTAGCTGTCAGCATTTGAGGTGTCCCCGCATGGTCCGAAAGTTTTGAAAGTTTTTTATATATGTTTATGTCCCCGTCCCCCCCCCCGTTTTTGTGGGAGTTTTTCTTTCATAAAAAGAAAAGAAAAAATACCCTGGTAAAAATTTATTTGGAATGGGGTTTCTGTATTTTTATTTTCTATGTTCTTCAGGTCCCTTTACTTTCCTCGCCTTGTCCTAAAGAATGATGTATATAAATGGTTTGTACTTCTTTCCTCCGGCAATATGACTTTTGGCTGGTTTCCTTTCCCATTTATCAGGCTCAGTTGGGGTTGTTTCTTCGATATCATCTCCAGCTTGGACAGCACGACGTCGGTTGACTCTTTCCAGATGATGTTCTGTTTTCCCTTCAAGGCTTGTGTAATAGACTTCTCATACTCGCATGCACTTCATGTTGGTTGGTTCTTTCTTTCCACGCAATCGGCCACGCTATATCACTCGTCGTTGTTATATGAGGATTATTTCTCAGATAAATTTTTCTGTGTATTCTTGCTTTAAGACTCGTCCAGAATATTATTTATTGCCACCATTCATGTTTTTCGGCTCAATTACTTGTGTCCGGATGGTGTGCACCTTTCGGAAATTAGGAATAATTGGAAATTCCACTAAATTGTAATGTTTTTTTTCTTTTTTTCTGGCCATATTTAATTAGTAGCTTCTGTAGTGTTGATATGAGAGATAACAATACAAAATTACTAACAAATAATGGAAAAAACAAAGAAAATCAATTAAAAATTAAAATTGAGCATGTTTAACTCTGTAATGAGAGGGTATTCTTTATTTTCGTTCGTATCAAAAGTATGTTTTTTGTTTATTGTTGTATGATGTTCATTTTTTTATGGAACTTTGGTTAGTATAATGTACATAGATGTTTTCCTAATATGTTTGTATTGTTTATCTATGTGCCGTCTCCTCAGTTTTCTTGTGCTCCTCTACGGGCCTGTCAATCTAATGTGAGTCACATAGCACAGACTTGCAATCTATACGCCATGTTCTTCCCAGGGAGCACGGGGTCCTGTCCCCGTCTGTATTTATTTATGTACTTGAACGAGTGTTTATGCGTGTTTTGAATGAGTTGCTTTTTATTTTAGACCTTTGCTCTAGCGGTCTTTCCCTAGGTATTCTATTGGGTGGGGGGGAGGGGAGTCTTCATTGTCGCAATTATTATTAGTAGTGAATGGGGTCGATATAGGGTCTATGGGAATTAGCATTAAAAAACACCCTGGGTCACTATAGGGTCTATGTAAATTTAACATGGACAAAATCCCTGGGTCGATATAGGGTCTATGAGGAATTAGCATTACAGACCTCCCTGGGTCTGTATAGGGTCTATGTAAATTTAACATTAATCACCCTGGGTCTGTATAGGGTCTATGTAAATTTAACATGGACAAAAACCCCTGGGTCTGTATCGGGTCTATGTAAAATTGAAACAGGGAGGGTCTCTATTTTTTTTTTAAAAAAAAAAAAATAAATAAAAAAGGGGTAGGCAATGGAAAGGCTATCTCTTTTCGAGAAATATAGCTGGCCCTGAAAAGGGCCTTTGGGTTTTTTCTTCTTCTTCTTTTAACTTCTTAACTTCTTCCACCATCCTCTTATTTTGTCCATCATTCCTTTCTTCTTTTTCTTTTCTGTTTCCGGCAACCAGTCTGGGTGGCCCATGGCCCGGAACTTCTCTTGGATTTTCATCCAGTTTGTGTTCAGTTTTTCGAATTCATCCCTTTTTTTCTATTTTCTTCTTCTTTTCTTTCCTTTGACCACTTTTCTTTGATCTTCTTGACCTCTTCGGTCAGCACATTCCTCATTAGTTCTTCAGCTTTCTTAAGTTTTTCTAACCCCCACTTCGCGAAACACCAATCTGTCCATTCTACAATGTCTTCTAGAAAGCACCTTGCACTCGTCACATGATCTATCGCTTCTTTTAACTTACCCACTTTGACATACGGTGGGTTAATTAAACCTCTGATTCTCTTCTCCTCATCCTCTATCATTTCTTTTACAATATTTACGGATAAGTGGAGGCTGGTTACTTGTCTTGAGACGAAGTCTTTTGTCACTGCATACCTCCATTCCTGTTCAACCCTTTCTACTACACTCAATCCATCTACCATCCAATACCAACTTCCCATAAGATCGTTGTGTAAAGCTGAAGCTGCTGGCATCTTCTTGTTTGCTTATTCCGTAGAATGGGTTCCAATGGCCAACACTGTTAGTTTTATACTGAAAGCGCGTACGTGAAGGAAAACATCCCCTAAAAACATAAAATTGATCTTACCTAGATCATGACCGAACAACGCGCGGATGTGAAGGAAAACATCCCCCTACTTTTTCATTTCATATAATATAACCCCAACTATACTCTCCACATTTGCTAAGAAACAATAAAGAAACCCATAATCTACTATTCGCACAAACATACCTTTACTCTTACAAACACAAACACATACCCTCACACTATCTTAAAAAAGAGTTAGTGTTTATATACACACTACTCTACCTACGCACATTGGCAAATCGATAGTTATTTCTTTTCTAGATTATTGGGGAGCCCTGAAAAGGGCTGTTGGTTTTTTTTTTGAACTCCTGATGCACCTATCTAATGGTTGCACCGTCCTGGCCTGGCGCCACACACGCATCTTCTTCCCCAGTCTTCTTTCACCTTTCTTCTGGGGAGCGCAGAGGGAGGATGATTCGCTTCAACACCCCAATCCTCTGTCTCGGGAATATTGAACGACATCCTCTCTTCTCATTTCTTTTCCTCTTCTTCCCTCTCTCTTCTCTCCTCCTCTTCTTTCTTCATTCTTGCTTCTTCTACGATAGCCTCCGCTGATAGTTCGTTTAATATGCGCCTGGCATATTCCAGGTGCATCTGGAGTTCTAGCAGCTTCACAATCCTTGTATTCATTGTCTTGCTGTTAACAGGTCGACGATGGGCCCAACTGACGATTAGTTTTTAATTTATACTGAAAGCGCGGACGTGAAGGAAAACATCCCCCTAAAAAAACATAAAATTCATCTTACCTAGATCATGACCAAAAAAAAAAAAAAACAACAACAATGCGCAGACCTAAAAGAAACACTCACTCACTTTTTATGCTACCCATCACTATTTTAAAATTTTTTATAAATCACTTCAATAGACTATCCACATACGCAAAGCAATTCAATCTAACCCTAAATATACACCTCTAACAGCCAAAAAAAACAAAGATCATTTTTAATCTACTATCCATACCAACTTACTTAAGCACTTACTAACACTAACACACAAACACACAAACACATACCCTCACATTTTTTTAATAAAGAGTTAGTGTTTATTTTCACACTACTCTACCTACACGCATTGGCAAATTGATGGTTATTTCTTTTCTAGAGTATTGGGTAGCCCTGAAAATGGCTGTTTTTTTTGTTTTGCTATGGCATTCTTTTTTAGTTTCTAAGAATGCGATGTCCTCTGAGGATAGACTTTCTGGCGATAGGTCTGCTTCTTTGGAAAGAGAAGAAGAACTCTTTGGTGTCGATACGGCAATCGACAAAGCCTCTGTCAGCTTCAGGTTGTTGCTGCTGTTGTTGTTGTTGCTGCTGTTGCTGCTGTCTCTGAAGTCTGTACTTCTCTGTCCATTCTTCTTTTTCCCTGTTCATTTCTTCTCTGAAGAGTTCTTCTATCAGGTCTTCAGTGATTTTTAACATTCTCACATTCTCTATTTCTTCTGGCTTCGGTATCAGACTGTGTCTGACCCTATGCAGATTCACGTAGGCTTCGTTGAGCTTAGCTAGTTTGGAGCACATCTTCTTAGGAGGATGAGTCGACAATGGATGGTTAGACTGGAAACAACCCCGGTTCTTAAAGTCAAAGTGCGGACGTGAAGGAAAACATCCCCCACACGGTTTTCTAGTCTCAACGTTTCAGTGAGTGTCATGAGAGGGATAGTAAGAAATGAAAGAGCATCAATTCAACATTCTTATAGCTAAACAAACCACAAAGGCATTTTTTTTCAAAACACAACATTTTTTATTCAAAAATCACTTACCACTAAACAACAACATTTCTAACATTTTTTAACAATAATCCAACACTATAACATCAAACAATTTTTTTTCAAATCACAAACATTTTTTTTTCTCAATGGACAATCTATTTTGAACAGGGCTGACAAAGTTGTGAATGAAATTGTGATTTCCACTGTTGGAAATCATTAGGCCATTGATGGACACTACGTTTCCTAGCTTGAGACAAAAGATAAGCATAATGGTCACAAAACCATCGATCTACTTTCACATCGTTTCTAGCAGAAGAACGAGGATCAAAATGAGTCACTAAATGTTCTAAGGAATAGCCCAGGCTGCGATGATGCAGAAAATACACACAGTATTGTCCACACACCAAGGAATCTGAGCCTTGTAATTTCACATTATTGAATCGGGTGGTTTGAGCATTTCTTCTCATAAAGTCGATGATATCGTCTTCCAAAGGCGGCAATCCGTACAAATCGAAATATTCCACACATCCTTCTTGAGGAAAGTAGACGGCTACCCAGTGGGTTCCTGGGAGATGACTGTCGTCCGTGTTGATCACGTAAGCTTGATGGTCTTTAGGTTTGCGATGAGGGAGTTCATCTTTAGCACAGACAACAGGATTCCAAGAAGACGTATACGAACTGTGGTTCAAAAGGTAATAAAGTTCCCAGGTATCCATTGTTTTGTGTGTTTTTTTTTTTTTTCTTCTTCACAGGTAATAATAAGTCGTCAATTCGATCCTGACTTTTTGCTTGAAAATGTCTGACGAATAAACGGTTATTCGTTCTGTTTCCTCACTCTGATTCAGGAGAGCTTCGATACGATGGATCTCTTGAGTGGTTAATGGTGGACAAGAATGTTCACGCAAGTCTTTATACCACTGGTGCAACACGTCTTTGTTCGAGATGAGACTCCAAGCCTCGTCCAGATACTCATCCAATTTTTCTTCTTGACTTAACATCAGGCATTTATCGTGTTGAATTTGACTGGGATGATCGTTTTGACATCCATAACAATTTTTCTTGATCAATTCCGTCATTTTGTCGACCAAGTGTTTGGCAAAACAGGAGACTAAATGGGCTTCTTGTTCTGGCCATCTTGACTTCATCATGATCACTTCTTCTTTTTCTACGGTCTCCTCACATTCCATGTCCAAAGTTTCTCCACTAGGTAAAGAGGGATAACAGTCTTCCATGGCTTCTAATAATCTAGAATGACTTCTCTCAAACTGTTGATTTCTATGGTATTATCGAATTCTGCATACAGGATGACGTTCACTGTGTCTGGTAGAGCACTCGCAAACTGAAGTTCCACACGAATCTGGCCAGATTTTATAGGGTGGAAATGTCCCTCGTCGCTGCCCTGGTCAGGAGTGAAATCAAAAGCCCACAAAGCATAGCCTCCGTCATATTCGTCGTACGTAATGCCGTGACTGGTGTTGGTTCCTAACTGACCGGTGGCTTCGTACAGGGACAAGTACGATCTCAAGTAATTCGACTTAGTCCTATCGACGTCATTAAAGACAGGTTCGAAAGGCCGGGTACACAAGGTCTTGCCGTCGCGACTGACTTCGATCTTGGACACTTTGTAATGTTTAAACTCAAAAGGATTTTCGTTGTAGACACCATTGAAAGCTGAATTCTTGACGATACCAACAATCAAACGTTTGGGTAACTGTCCTTGGAACAGATGATCTTCGATCTTGGATCGGAGTCCAGAGGCAATGGTGAACGTTTTCACTTCCACGCGTCGTATGGGATACTTGGCGGTTGTTCTGCTCAATGTCTGACTGATGTCGTTACCTACTTTAGGCAACACTTCCACGCGACGCACGTAGAGCCTGGCTTCTTGGATGATGGTTTTGTAAGTGGCATCAGTAGCAGCCATCAAATGGAAAGCGGCACTGCTACGATTCAGTCTCAGGCGGACATCCACCCCGTTCAGCAAATACTTCTCTTGTAACCACATGTCCAAATGCAAGCGATCCATCAGTTCTAAACTACGACTTTTAGCAATTTTCGCTCGTCGGTCTACAAATCCCTTTGAATGTGAAGCATCCGCAGCAAGTACAATAGTGTTGAACTTAGTCGCTAGGTCAGGTTTCCATACCACGCAAGCATCCAGATGACTGTCCTTGTCGTTTTTTCCGTACGTCAAGAGATTTTCCAGGTAGGCTTGATAAGTGTAAGTATCCATGCTGCTGCTGACCAGTTTGTTATTCAAGTACAAGTCCACTTCGCTAAACAAGGAATGCATGAAATTATTGACGGGAGCTACTGCATCATCATCGGCTAGGTCATCGTTGGGTGGTTCGATCACTTTCACTTTTAAGTATAGGTAACTGCTATTCAGATCGATGTAATCTTCGGGCTGTCCTTTGATTTCGAACTCGATGGGAGCAGAATCGGTCAATGAGGAGATGGGATTAAATTCCACCCACTGGGATTCTTGCATGGTCATCATGGTGGGGGGCATGGCAAACAGATCCAGTTCCGTCTTGGAACAAGCGCAAGACTCTCGGTGCATCATTTTTTTCTCTTTCTCAATAATCGAAAACGTCTAAGTCTCGAACAGTTCTTCTTTTCTTGGCCTTTCTCGCTTGAAGTCTGGTGAAAGGGTGTTTTCTTCGTCGTCTCTTTCTGCCTTGTCCTTGCTGAATGCCAGACTCGGTAGCGTGCAGGGCATTTATAGGTGTGTCTCGTCGGCCCAAAATGTCTTTTCCCGTTTGCAGCAAGACATTTTTGCCAGCCCTCATGAAGGCTTCTTTAGGGTTTTGTTTGTCGATGATGACATTTTGGAGAAATTCTTTGCTTTGCGTCAGTGCCGCATCTTTCAAGGCGTGCAATCCGCGTGTCACCATCGGTTTCAACACCGGAGCCACCGAACGAAAGGCCGATTTTAACATGTCTCCTAAACCGTGTCCTCGCTGTCGTGCAACCCCTCGGTACACTGGATACATGGCTTACTTATGAATCGTGAGAGAACCGTTTTCGAAAATGGAGTTTCACCGTGACTTTTCCTTTGGTGAATGGAATATTTTGTCCCAAATCTCCTTTTATAGTAATGTTGACCGTGTCCAAATACGACTTGCTGACCGGCAAATAGTGAGGATGGACAAATTCGCGGTGGACGTGGTAAGTGTTTCCACCTTCCTCGTCAGCGTTCGTGGCAGAATCTACTTTGAAAGGAATGACACGCAGTAACGGCACGGAGGTGTGTCCCACCACGTTGTATTCCACCACATCGGAATACACAAACATCAAATTCAGTCCTTGGTTCAGTTCTACCGGGGTACGAAAATACTTGACAAAAGAATCGTTGTCGTGAATGATGGTTTTTTCTTTTAGTGTTTCTTCTGTTTTCTTCTTCATCTTCACGTCACCACCCAACATGTCAAACAATTCATCATCAATGAAATTGAAACCCATGATTTTGTCCCCCTCAGGAAATTTTATCAGGAAGCGACGAGCTGTTTTGTGGTATTCCATGGTGAGAGCTTTGGCCTTGAAAGTCTTAAAAACTTCCCCAAACACGCCATTAAACTTGGTGACTATGGTGTTGACCAAATGTTGACCACAAAAATAATAGCCTGAGGGAATGGACAACTCATAGTCGGTCCAATTTGGATTGACTTTGTTAGTTTTTTATGGGGATATTTGCTATTGTCATTCATCCACTTTTTCAATGTATCGTCATAAACTTCCACCACAAATTTATTTTGATTGGCAACGACATTGAGGACTTGGGTCGGGTGAATCATTTCTACTAAAGCCACTTCCCAATGGGCTTCGTGATCTAAGGGGATGGCTTGAGGTAATTTGGCCGTGTAACAGCACAACGTGTTATTGGGAAACACCTCCATGGAACTGTCACTGGGTAAAGTTAAGTAAAATTGGTTTTGGTGACTCATAATTCCAGAGTTCTGTGGCTGTCCGAGGGGTTAGTGGATGTCAGAGGCGTGTCTCCGCCCAAAATGGGGTTCTGGTTGTGATTGGAGTGGTGACTGGCACTGGTACTGGACACGACGTTCCCGTTCGAGGAGAATTTCAGGGAGGGATTAGGAAGCAGGTAACCGATGCAACTGCTCAATAAAATGGTCCACAATTGTTTGTCTCCTTGTTGCAAACTCAAATTGGCGATGGCTGCCCCGATGACACAATACACCACGAAGATTTGGCAGAAAAAGACGATTTGCGTTTTAGGCACACGTTCTCCACACCACACCCACAAGGGTTGTTTTTGTAAATCTTGCACAGAAGAACTGGGTGAAGAAGGAGTGGTCGACGTAGCTGCGTCTGCTGTGTGAAAGGGCATGATGATCACTTCTTCTTTTTATAGTCGATGACTTGCGAAGCGTCGATCCAAGAATCGAAACTGGGTGGATATCCTTTCCAACGTACTTTGACTTCTTTGACACGTCGTTTGCCCACTTTACGGGTTCTGCGTTCGAGAATGCTTTCGATGTCGTACACGTCGTCTTCTTTTTTGGTGACACGTTGTAACTCGGGCAAATAAAACGTTCCTTTGAGTACTTCTCCGTTCATGTCTTCCAATTTATAGACGGCAGGATGACGGCCATGCACTCGTCCAGTGACGCGAAACAATTCGGTCGTCCAGTTAGGTAAGTAACCTTTGTCGAAAGTGCGTTTGGTTTTGCCAATGCGCACCCAATCTCCTACGGTCAACTCTCCACTTTTCTTGGGGACAGCCCTCGTCGGGGACGTACCAAACAGGCGCTCAAGCACCAGCACTTCGTTGTCGGGAGTCACGTCTTGCGGGGCACGTCCGATGCTTCGATGGTAAGATTGGTTGTACGCTTGCACCAGGTGCGGTAAGATGTCGATGTACTTCAGAGTGTGGTGATGCGTAAAATATTTCCACATGCGTTCTTTCAAAGTGCGTTGAAAACGTTCCACGATGCTGGCTTTGGTTTCGGGATTCTCGGTGGTAAAAAAATGAATGTCACGTTTCTTTAATTCTTTTTGGAAAGCTTGGTTCAGAAATTCGGTGCCTTTGTCCGTTTGCCATCGAAGAGGGTGACGACCGCTTTGTTTCAACACCCGTTGCAGGGCTCGCACTAACTCGCTGCTCGATTTGGAAGTCAAGGGCACGACCCAGGCAAATTTGGAAAAGACGTCGATGACACAGAACAAATATTTGTAGCCACGATTGTAGCTGGCCAAATGAGAGACATCGGCTAAATCGGCTTGCCATTGATGATCGATGCCTTCCACTCGGGTGCGACTTCTGGAAAACTTGCGTCGAATGGGTTTGTGCAAAGTGTAGGTAGCTTGTTCTTGTAACCATCGTTGCACTTGAGGTAAACGGAGACTTTTCAGTCGCGTTTTGGCAGCACGATACAATTTTTGAACTCCTGCGTAACCTGCAGGATGGGAGGGATCGTAGTAAATGCTGGCTAAGACTTTTTCCATTTTTTGTGTTGATTGGTGTCTTAATAAGGCACCCACTCTTGGAAGAGGCTACTCTTTTTCTCTTGGGGTAATTTCTTGGATTGCAAGGCTTTGCGTGTGCGACCAGCAATAGGTGTGGAAGAGGAGAAGGATGTCTGAGCAGGGGATATCGGTTCTTGTTTCACTTCTGTCTTCACTTCTGTCTTCACTTTCTTTTTCTCTTGTGAGGAAGAAGGGGTGGCCATCATCTTTTTAATCCTTCCAATTCTGGAGGTAGGTGGTGTTGTTAACTTGCGTACTTTTTCTGGTGGAGTTTGAAACCCTTCCTCTTCTTCTCCTTTTTCTGTCTTGGTCACGGGTACTGGTGGTACTGGTACTGGTACTGGTACTGGTACTGGTGATGGTGCTGGACTTTTCATCAAGGTCTTAAAATCTTTCAAAGTGGGTAGAGCTGTTTCGTCTAAAGCTTTCTGGTGAAAGAGTTGCAGTCGTTGCAAGAGTTGACCGTACTTTTGCGATTTTTCTGTTTCGGACAAATCTTGGCGATCCATCAAGGACTGCAATTCGTGTTGTAACTGGGACATCTCGCTCAAATTGGGATTGGGAGGTAAATGCGGGGTGTGTTGTTCTTGCCACCGATGGTATTCGATCCATCGTTTGTAAGGCACTAAAGCTAGTTTTCGTCCTTCCATGGGGTTGTCAGGGGTCGATTCTGAGATCTTGGGACTTCCGAAGGTCTTTTTATCTTGCTCCCACCAGTCCTCCCAACATGGTTCCCAAGACTCCTTTCAGTATTCTTTTTTTGACGAATGGGAATTTTCTTTTGAACCATTTTCCGAAGAACGTGACGATGTTTGCCTAAGCATTGTTTCTGGTGTTTGGACAAAGGGATCGTGCCTTTCAAAACGTTCAAACAACATTCGTACACGGTATCGATGACCTCTTTGGAGGCCGTTTGAATGAGTTTTTTTTCGTAGGGGTGGAGAAGCTTTGGACAGGACAGATAACAGGTCCCCATGTTTGGCTAAACGTGGTGGCAGTCCTTTCCTTTTCTTTCCTTGGGGTTTTCTGGAGGGTGACATCTTTGAGTCTTTAGGAGCACCTAAAAACACTGATACCCTACTCGGCCACAGGCCTTTTTTATACTGGAACGCGTCGCCACTGATTGTCTTTACGGCGTATTAGTTTGAGGACAGGCATGACACGTCGTGCAGGGGTACGTAACGGACTAAATCGAGCCAGTTCTTGCTTGGACAAATCCAGTAAACTTTGTAACATACCCGATCTTTCATGGACTTTGATTTTGGGAGAAGGTACTTTGTGAGCAGCAGCCACTGCCGCTAAATTGGAAGGTCCTGCCACTGGGGAAGTTCTTTTGGGGGTCATCAACGGAGAAGTTCTTGGTGTGATCAACGTCTCCAAGTACTCTTCAGTTCCTGGTGACATCAACGGAGAAGTGGATAAACGTGAGGCTGTCGGAGACGCAGTCACCGCTGTGGCAGGTCGTGGTTTCCGAGTGTAAGGTTGCGTCCTGGCCGAAGTGCCTCTTTTGTGACTAATTTTTTTTGGTGGACTTTTTCTTTTTCTGAGGACTTTTTCTCTGTTTCTTTTTCTGGGGGCTTCTTTTCTTTTTCCGGGGTGGTGGTGTCTGGTAAGAGGAGGGTCCTGCCACTGGAGAAGTTATTCTTCTTGGGGACCTGGTCTTTTTCTTTTTCTTCTTGGGGCTTCGTTGGACTTTTGTCTTGGGGATAACTTTGGGGGCATTAGGATCCCATCTTAAGAGTGAGCGAATGATGACCCCTCCTAGAGTACCGCTCCCTCCAGGTTTCAAAATGATTTGCTTTTGGTTTGAGTGACGATGCGGGGATCGGCCAGTTGGACCAAAGCAACTTTGTTTCGATCGAAAAAGCGTTGGGTTTGATGAGGAATCTGAATGATTCCTTGGATTATTTGACGTGCTGTCACCGTGAACCATCGTAAGACTTCTTTGAGACTAGCTTCTAAGACACGAGCTCGTGTTTGTGGATTTTTTTCTCGACTGATGCCATACAAGGCACGAATCAATTTGACGGGAAGATGCGACTGAAGGTACGTCATGTTCACACTGTGTGAGGCAAACGAGAAAGGGTCCGAGGTTTTTATAGATTTTTTTATGGGGAGTGAAATGAAGTCGAGGACGGAGACGTGTACAGGACAGGCCCTCCGTCTTGGCACCAGTGGTGAAACAAGTGGGTACGAAATCGCAAATCATCGGGGGTCGTAGGTTTCAAATCGACGAGTAAATAGGCGTGTGGCGTTTGAGTGGCATCGTCGTACGCCTGAGTTAGCCAAGGCGTTCCTAACTGTTTGGCTAAGACTTGCACTTGCGATTTATCTCGAGGGCTTTTAAACAAGACCACGTAATGCGCATTGAGACTGATGGTGCGATGGGCTTTACTTTGTTGAAACAAATTTTGGGTGATGTAAACGACACTGGCATTACGGTGATGCCCTTTGCGCGTGAACCACAATTTAATTTCTTCTTCGTCTTCTCCTAACATGTCGTCGAAAATGACCAAATGGGTTTGACGGGAGTCAGAGACGATGCCGTCGTCTTCTTTAGGAATGCCTTCCACAAACACGATGGAATCGCCTTGACTTTCTCGCAAGAGGCTGTACGCCGATTGCCACTCTTTGTAACACCACACGATCCGTTGAGGGGGCCGATCGATCAAATGATGTTTATGTTCGATCAAACGTTTGACGAATTCGGTTTTGCCAGAACCGCTAGGTCCAGCAATGAACATGTTAAAGGGATGGCGAAGATACAAAGCCTCCCAACTGGCACGATCTAAGTGTTCGTCGATGACTTTGACAGTAGAGGAAGAGGGAGTAGAGACAGTAGAGGTAGTCATGGTGTGAGAAATGTCACTTGTGACACTAAAACAAGCAAGACAAGAGTTTATATACTTTTTCAGAACACGTTTATTGAATGTTTTTTTTTTTCAAACATGAATACGAAAGACAAAAATACATAAAAGCCAAAGGCTTAAGTACAACAATAAAAGGCACATGGTAACGATGAACGTGGAATAAACACAAGTGTCTGTACAACAATCACATGTTTTGGGTAATGTTCTAACCAGTTCTATAGTAGGGGGTAAGGTCACACAAGTGTCCTCCCGAAAGGGTCTTTCAGGCCTGTCCACGACAGTCCTGTCCTGGGTGACGGGTTCTTCTGGCACCGTCACTAACACGGGTTGAAAAGTAACTTTTTTTCCTTGAACAACTCTCGTGCATACTGGGCCACTTCTTGGGTCCAAGCCTCAAAACCCCATTCTTTCCAGGCACGGACATCTGTCCAATGGGGATGTAAGTCACAAGCTACACACACATCGTCATACACGTCTTGGGTAGCTAAAAGTTGACGAATCTTTTTTTCCTGTTGAGGTCGAGAAGTATCCAGATGAAATCGCAAGGCTTTGAGCAAAAGGAGTTTTTCGTGACCATTTAAGGCCATTGAGGTGGTAAGTACTGATCGTAAAGAGTCCACAAAGAATCGGCTGGTA
Source organism: Sinohyriopsis cumingii (assembly GCA_028554795.2). Lineage (NCBI taxonomy): Eukaryota > Metazoa > Mollusca > Bivalvia > Unionida > Unionidae > Sinohyriopsis > Sinohyriopsis cumingii. The sequence continues at coordinate 1,639,669 of JAPYKE020000047.1, forward strand.
AACGAAATCCCAGAAAACAAGTCACTAAGACACACACCACTTGTCGTCCCAAATTGAATGGATACAGTTCTTGTAATAATTGATGGTAATGATCCACGGTTTGAATATGGTCATTGAGTTCCTTCCACGGAATCTGTTGGATGACATGTGACATAAACCGTGGCATGGCAGCCTGTTTTTATATTCTCTTTTTTTTGGATGCAATACACGTACTTTCTAGCCAGAGATCTTCGTTCTCCAGTAGGGAATCTAAATCTTGCATACTGTAACCGAAACGTCAGAGTTCGTTTAGAAGTTTCGTCTTCCGCTAAGTAGATTCCACGTAACAAATGTTGGTAATCCTTTAACTTGTCTTCCTCAATGCCTTGCACTAGGTGAATCTCGAAGTAACCATAATTATGAACATGTCGATCATTAGCGACCTCAAAGTGTTGAACAATGTCTGACCATTGAAAGAATTTCTGACGAATCAGTTCTCTTATACCATTCAGGTACCAGTGGTTAAAGATCTGGTGACGTATCGGATGCAATTGTTCTTTACGTTTGACTTGTATTTTGACCAGCTCTCGGTAAATGCATTCTCTCAATTCCACAGGCAAGGCACGAATGTTCTCTAGCAAAGTATCCATGAATAGGTCATACTAAATCCTCTTTGGTCTGACACAAGAAATGTACTGTTTGCACAAACATGGTTTTAATTCATTGTCGAATCTAAATCGTTTCACCACTAATCTACACATTACAATTCGTTCAGAAGTTTCCTCTTTCACCAAGTTGACATTGCGTGAAAGATGTTGGTAATTCGTTAACTCTTCCTCTGGAATTCGATGCAGTACGTTTACAATGTAGTAGATAGAATCGTCAATACCAAACCATTCCTTTTTATAACCAGGAGGTCGTTGATCAATGTCTGCCCAATGGAACAGTTTCAACTCAATCAGTCCTTGTATAGCCTGAAGGTACCAGTGGTTCAAACACCGGTGACGTAACGGATGCAATTGTTCTTTACGTTTCACTTGTATTTTGACCAGCTCTCGGTAAATCCTTTCTCTCAACTCCACAGGCAAAGCACGAATGTTCTCTTGTAAAGTATTCATGAATAGGTCAGTCCGTACAATTCACAAAAGTAATCCACATAGTGAGTAATTTCTGACCACTGCCATTCAGGGTAACGTCCAAGAATGTCACTGAACTCTTTTGATGTAAACGGTCTAAAGCGATACAATAGGAGGAATTCACCCTTGACCCAAAGAAATCTAACACACTGGTTGACTTTTTTCACTTTTCTCTTATGAATTTCTCGACACAAAAGTTCTACAGTGACCCATTGAGATTTCACTCTGGCAAACCCCTGCCAAACTTCCTTGTAAATCTTCTCTTGTAGTTCTTTAGGTAATGATTCAATATCGTTTTTGAAATGAAGTTTAAATACTGGTCTCGGTGATGTCCAACATTTGGCTCCTAACCAATCTGGTTTCTTCTTCGTCAACGACATGGTAAGTTACTTCAATGTCTCGGTCCCACTAAGGGTAAGTAATGACAATTCGGTGACCATCGAGCATGTTCTACGTAGGCCGAATCTTGCGGTTCCCAGTGGTGAAGTGACACACCGCAACTGAAGCACTTGACTTTATCTCCTTCGCCCAAGTAGAAAAATCCGGCTCTGGCTAATTCTTCAGGGGTCGGTCCTCCCAGATACTTTGGCCATTTTCCTTTGAACGATTGAAGACGATTTTCAAAGTCGCAGTATTCCGACAAACGCACAGGAAACGAATATTCGTCTTTCACAGGTTCGTTTCGATGAGGGTTGAGTGACATGGGTAGGAGTTTGCTCAGGGCTGGATGACATCCGTAGAGGGGTAGACGTGAAGGTGAACATTCCCCTTTAAAACGAAACCCAGTAAAATGTCCAAGAGGACGAGCAGCATCGCTTTCGCATCCCACAGGTTTGACACGCACAGCATCACTTTCCATGATAGGGGTAGGGGCACTAAAGTTCCCATGATGCTTTACGGCATCGCTCAGGTCACAAGGTACAGCATCGTATCCATCGCAAGGTTCACAATCGCACTCGTCTGCAAACTCCGTTACGCAATTACAATGGTAACCACATGGACAATCGCAGTTTCCTTCCGGACATTTTCCGTCGCAATGTCAGGGTCTTATCCATTCAATATTAGTCACACTAGAGGAAGATACAACTTTTTTACAATCCCCAAACTGGAACGATGTCTCTTTTAAAGTATTCATCTTGTTCGCTCGGTCTTGGTAGTCACAATGAACTATCGATTTTGCCTAGGGTTCCTTTTTTATATACAGACCAATACCGACGTGACCGTACGGTAAGGTGAAATGATTGGGAAGTCGAACTCGCTTCTGGTATACAATTTGATAGACTTTTTCCAAGGGTCGACTGACGATGTGGTGAGTGGGTAAACGTACAATTTTGTTCGGTTGGTAGGTGGTCACTTTAAAGTTTCCATCCTCTCCCGATTGCAAGGCTTCTTTCAATACCCCAAAGTTGACCACTCGACTGGTACGATAATTCAGAGTCAGTCCTTTCACTTTGCACGTCGTGTGCACTTCTCCTTGTTTGTCACGGTATTCGTAGCCGTAATTTTTGGGACCGCCACTGACGAAACTTAGAATCTTGTCGTCGGGATGCTCGTCTGTCCAGGCTCCTAAACGGTCTCCTTCGATGTCAGGGTGATGTTGAATCGGGTGATGGATGTAACTGCAACTGTCCGTGTCAAAGTACAGGACGCGTTCCCCTAACAGTTCTAAAGCTTCGTACAATTTTAAGCGAGCATGAGCTGTCACGTAAGCCGCAATGATGACATTTCCAAAAGGGTCGTCTTGTACAAAGTCCAGATCTTCTTCGTAATTGACCAAGATCAAATTCTCTCGAACGACGTCCACGTGTTTCATGTATTTGGTTTTGTCGTGAATCATCTGGAAGTAGCGGGAAGGTTCTGTCAAATATTCCGTCTTGGGTAAACACGGTCGTTGTGCCATTTTACCCCACAAGCAATTTAACATCACTTTGGCAAACGATCGCCTGCCTTCGTTTTTCTCGATGTGGTCTAAAGAGATGCCTTCTTGTTCGTAGTATTTCTCTTTGAATTGTATTTGGTCTTCGGGAGTGTGACACCAGGAAGGATGGCCGCTGGCTTCTTGTTTCAGTTTCAGAAAGGCATCCACGTAGTCAGCGAAAATGCCTTTCTGACTGGGATCACCCTTGTGGTACTGTTGTGTCTTGGGAAAGTGGCAAATTTCGTACACTTCTAACAGTTGGTATCCCATGTCCAGAGCTTTGAACAATTCCACGCTGACCCATGTCCCTGTCAAGGCCCGTTCTTCATGGGTGTGATGGCAAGGCTGGTCTTGGTTGCACGTTTCGGCACAAGTACGGCACAAGGGAAACATCAGTTTGCCTTGACAATGGTGAGGTAAGACGGGATGGTATAGGTTCGTGGGAGGCAAAACTTTACACTTGATCAAGCCTTCGTATTGTCGAATGTTTTTCAGGTCGATGTGTTCCGTTAACAATTGCGGGTGCCCTACAGGAAAGCGACAATATTTGCACACGTAGGGATACAGCGAACACAAGTCCAAGTATTTGATTTCTTCTCCTTTCTCTTCGTCGGCTTGGTACAGCAAACAAGTGGCATTGGTCCTTCCTCCGTACAAACTATCCCTCGGGTTCAGCGGGTCCATGAACTGGCAACTTTCCACGAGGCGTTTAAACTCGGGATCGGTTTTCATACGGTGATCGTACTCGTGTTCCCACATTTCCACCACTTGGTATCCTTCCTGTTCTAACTTTAGGCGCCGCTGACAAGTGGCCTGGTACAAGTCTTCCGTGGTTCGTTGCAAAAACTGACTTTTAGTGCCACGGTCAGGGTAACAGACGGGACATCCGTGAAATAAGCAACCGTTAAACTCGTACACGATCTTGGGGTTTTCTAAGTCCCAGCCATCGACCGAATACGTTCCGATGGTCTTTTCGCCCCCTCCGTTGCGGGCATGCTGAATCCACTTGTCTTCCTTGTCGCACAAGTAATGTAACCAACGTAGGGCTTTGACCGAGTATTGACGTTTGACATAGTGGGTCGTTTGAGGACTGATGACAGCCACGGTGTTTTCAGGCATGAATCGTTGTCGATACACTAAGGAACACGCTTTGGCAATGGTGCAAGCTTCTTTCAAAGGATCGACCCCTCCGTGTTCCATGAACAGTTCTCGAAATTTTCCACAGCAACGCCGTAAAATGTCCACGTCGGAACGACAATACTTTAACATTTCTTCCTGAAAGTCGAAAGGGTCCGAAGCGTGAGCCTGGTACCAAGCGTAGAAAGCTTCTCGTTGTTCGGTACGCATGTTGTCGGGGTCGTAATAGTGAGCCTGAGGCAAATGGGGTAGAACGGCATGTTGATTGGCTTCCGTATTGAAAAAGTGTGGAAAGTACCCTTTAGCCATTTCTGTCATTCCAAACGTTTTAGGCATTCGACTCAAAGGCATGGCCAAGTAACTCATCGAATCTTTAAACTGCACTTGTCCCACTTGCATGAAAATGATTTTGGCTCCGTTCAAAGTGACTTTAGGACGTTCGGTGCCATGTTCCGTATAGTACCTCAAAAGAAACTCTCCATCGTATCCGGAGAAATTGTGAGCCATCACTGTGGCATGGCGATGACAATCTCGGTAACGTTCGATGTCCTCTTTGCTCCATGTCTTGTCGATGGGGTCTAAGACCCATTTGGCAAAATCGTCTACTGTCTTTGGTCCTCGAAAGATTTTTTCACGCCCTCCAGGAATTTTGCTGCAGTGAGGGCAATGACTGAAGATAGGTTCTTGAATACACTTCTCGCACGCTCGATGAGCCACGCAGAAATTAGGAATGTGAATGCCAGTCTCTTGCATGCATTCGAAATCGAAAAAGATGAAATTGCCTTTCTTCTTGTGACCGTCCTCTTTCTCTGGTGGGGGTTGGTATTTTTGCACGTAGCATTGGTGTTCCAAGTCCACGATGTGGTGACAAATGTGACATTTTTTCTTTCCTGAACATACGTGTGCCTTGGTATTATTGGTACGTATGCCTTGTCCACACGCGGGGCACAATCTCAGCAGTTGACAAGCGCATTTCTTCTGTGAACCTTGCGTCTTCAAATGTTGTTGGTAACAGGTAGGGCTGACAAACGTGCGCAGACAAGTTGAACAAGGCACTGGTTCTTCGCTCAGACAGGATTGAGAGGCCAAACATCCTGAGCATTTCCATCCACAATGTTTGTGTTGCTCTCGATTATTATAACCATAGTCACATTTCTCACAATAATAAACATATCCCAGGAATCCGGTGATACTGGTAATGGTATCGAAATGTTCATCGTGATGATAAACATGAATGTATTTTCCGTCCTTAAAATCTTGCCCTCGAAACAACAAAGACCCGCGCACTTCTTGAGGGTGCACTTTCAAGGTGTATCGTGGAGCTAGGGCATCTTGCAATTTTTGCATCTCAGGAATGCCACAGGGTGTGTCTTTGGACATGCCAGCTTGTCGTAACAGGAGTTCTGCTTCACTTCGTTGTTTGGCTCGGTCCGATTGTCGAATGTTCTCCCAGTCTCTTTTCCATTCTACCGTGTCGTTCTTGTTGGCATAGGTTCGTCCCACCACGATGGCACGGGCTAAACACATCTGGTCATGAGGATTGTGAATTTGGACAAGGCTACGCTTAATGCTGCGAAGGTCGTTCACCAATAACATCTTTTTGCGTCCGGTCCCTTGAGGAGGAGAGACGTGGGTCATGTCCAATGTGGCTTTTCCATCGGTGACGTCAAACTGGTCATTAGATTGTTGCACGTGTTGAATCTTGTCCATGACTTTGGAAGCGGTCAATTCTGCAGGGGTGCTAAACTCGATCCAAACAGGGGATTTCAAACCGTTGTATGGAAAGTCTCAAGCGGTCGTCTTCTTTGGGTTGACATTGTCGCTTGAGTGCAGTGAGCAGAGAATCCCACACTCCGGTGATGAACCCTTCTGCTTTCTCTAACGGTACTTCGGACTTGAAATCTTTAAACTTCACCGTGTATTTGTAAGCCGTGGTTCTAAATTTTCTAGAGGAGCGCTTTTCCGTCTCTCGAATGGAATAGTATTTTTCAGGGTTGACTAAGGGTGGTGAACTTGGTTTAGAGGTTTCAAATTCTGGTTCACTCATGTCCTCTTCAAAATCACTGGCATGAATTTGTGCCAAGATTTCAGCCCTGGTTCGAGGCGATAGATCACGTTTCTGCCTCTTACTTTCTTCTTCTTCTTTCTTCTCGAATGAATGGGATCGTTTCATCTTGAAAGCAAAAAGTCAAATGACTCAAGTTCAAACACCATGAGCTACTTTATAGTCATAGCAGACCAGCGTATATAAAAGGGTGTGTGTCTTATCCTTTCACTATTCATTTCACTCTCAAGCCGAGCACAACGATGGAAGAGACTAACCAGATGGAACGTTTCGTCAGAGCTTTGCGAGGGGTCATTAGAAAATTCTCTTCAGACCAGCCTACGGACTACTCTCCTTCCTTTCGAGATAAAAGTCAAGATACTTGCTATATCTGTCAGAAGAAAGGGCATTGGTCTTCAGAGTGTCCAGACCGTCAAAAAAGAACAAAAACAGGGACTAAAAAAGACAAAAGTCAAGATACCTGTTATTATTGTAAAGAAAAAGGACATTGGTCTCCAGATTGCCCAAAAAAGAAACAAGAGGAGTCAGAAGAAAAGAAGGATTCTTCAGAAGAAGAGAGGGATTCTTCGGAAGAAAAGAGGGATTCTTCAGAGGAAGAAGAGGAAGAAAAAAGACAATTCTATTTACAAGAGGCAAAGAAACAGGAGAAGAAGAAAAGAAGAAGGGAAGAAAATGAGGAAAAGACGGTGAAGAAATTCAAAAACAGAGAGACTAAACAAGGAGAAAGAAGAAGTCAATGAACTTTTTATTAAAGGGTTGTGTTGTGAATTGTGAATTGGATTGTAAAAAATGGATAAAAGAATAAATGAATGATATAAGGTAAGTGTCTTTGAGTTTTGATTTTAAAATAAGAACGTACACTCACGCACTCATACACAGACACGTACTATAAGGGTAAAATGGGTGGGGGTTTTTTTTGAGTTATTGGCAAATTGAAATTGTATTTCTTTTCGAGAAATGTGGGTGGCCCTGAAAAGGGCCTTTTTCTTCATGGTGAAGGGGTGAGTTTAAGCAATCAACTTTAACTGCCTTATGCCTTTGCCACGGCCAAGGCCTACTTCTGGACTGCGTAATGTTGATGATGATAATGATTGGGTTGAAATCACTAAGGGTGGTACGGTAGGCTTAGTCACAGGGTTGACGTGTTTAGCTCGGGAAGGTCGTATTCTCTTCGGTCGTGATAAAGAAGTCTGATACATTTGTTTCAGACTTCTTAACTCCGCTAAAATGTCCAACAGTACCGTGACCGTTTGATTTTCACCCTCTTGTTTCTTTGCTGCTACTTCTTCTTGCTGTTGCTGCTGTTGTTTTTTTCTTACCTCTTCTTCTTGTTGCTGTTGCTGTAGGAGAAAAGCCTGTTCCGCTTCCTTTTGTCGTTGTATAAATTTCTCCAATTCTTCTTTCTGTCTCTGTCTAAAATTCTCCACTTGCGGTAATGAAGAAGGTAACGAAGGTTCCGGAACAAATTCTTGCGAGGAGAGAAAATCCACAAAATCCCAATTCACCTCTTCTGAAAGTAAGTCCGGGTTCCCTTGGGCGGTCTCCCCTGCTGGTGCACCCCATTGGATCGTTTTCTGAGTTTCCGTCATGTTGAATCACTGTCGCATAGATTGACTGCACACAAGCGCTAGCGAATCTATATAGACTACGTGACGTCAGAGACTGCTCTCTTCGGATTGGATGCGGGCTGACTGAATTCTGTAACGCGTGTTCGGATTGGTGAATGAACTCAATCCGTTTCAATCCTACCTCTGCCTATAAATAAGCGCAGTTCAGTGCATTGATTCACCTGTTCTCGTCGCTCCAAGATGTGGACCACAGTTGAGTCATCCACCCTTGTGTCTTCCATGATGTTTCGGACAGACATGCTCATGTATGTCCGATCCAAGTGGACCGTTGTCCACAGGACAAACACCAGCCTGTGGATACGTAGGATCTACGTCGAAAGACAAGGATGCCTGAAAAGAGTGCTAATTTACGGGCCAACAGTGAGACGCAGCCTAAGGACAAGAAGAAGACCAATGCGGTGCCCTTTATGTTAATGAATACATTAACATAAACCCAAAGGCCCTTTTCAGGGCCAGCCATATTTCTCGAAAAGAGATAGCCTTTCCATTGCCTACCCCTTTTTTATTTAGTTTTTTTTTTTAAAAAAAAATAGAGACCCTCCCTGTTTCAATTTTACATAGACCCGATACAGACCCAGGGGTTTTTGTCCATGTTAAATTTACATAGACCCTATACAGACCCAGGGTGATTAATGTTAAATTTACATAGACCCTATACAGACCCAGGGAGGTCTGTAATGCTAATTCCTCATAGACCCTATATCGACCCAGGGATTTTGTCCATGTTAAATTTACATAGACCCTATAGTGACCCAGGGTGTTTTTTAATGCTAATTCCCATAGACCCTATATCGACCCCATTCACTACTATTATTACTGTGAAATGAAATCACATGTGTTTTTGTGGTACTTATATGAAGTTTTTTTGTTACATATATCAGGTAAGAAGTGTAAGTTTTTGTTGGAAACTGTTTCAAACATGTAGTGGCTGGAAGAACCAACACGCAATTGCGATGCCGCTCCCCTAGTGGGGCGCCTGTTGGATTCCTTCCCCATGCAGTGGTTCTGCTCCACATTCCTTGGGAGGGTAATATTTTCCCGAGAGATCGCCCCTTTTGCTCTTAAGCCCAGGGTCTTTTTCCATAGAAATGTTTCCCTGCTTCCTATGAGCTAGAGTTTATTGTGTTACGTATATTTGATTTAATTTATATTTTATTTAATTTAATTGTTTGTAAGTTTTTTTAAAATTATTTTTAATTTCATTACATGTCAGTGTAATGTAATTTTGTTTACAAAGAATTTGATATTTTCCAGAAAATTCGGTTTGACCTGAATCTTTTTATAAATACCTAATAATAGAAACACTTTTTCTATCATTGACTTAGTTTCTGATCTTCATTTAGAAATCACTGAGACAATTAAACAACTTTCTATTTTTATTTTATTCTCGAGTAAAATGATTGGTTTTTATCAAGGTCATATGTGATTTTATATGTAAATAGCATATATTTCGCAGTATTCAGGTTTTATAAGGATGTCTATAGAGAAATTAATTAGTTGGGCTTTTACACTGGAAAGTATGTGGTTGTGACAGTTATATTTTAATTTTGATTCAGATTATTTTGATTCTAAAAGACAATTCTTTTTCCTGGAAATATTTGAGTGCTCATACAGAATTCTTGGACAAAGACATTTCTTTAAATTTTATTCGGAAATTCAAACACCGGAATATTGTTTGTGGATTTAAAAAGAACTGTAGACACATCTGTGCAATAAAGGCTACAGTATACGTCATCGCCTTCCATTTTGGATTTTTTCGTCGGGACTCGAACTTAAATTCATTAGAACTTTTTATTACTAGAATTTCTAAATTCCATTCGTGGATTATTCTTGGATTATTTTTGGATTTGATTCTTAAAACCGTAAGTTCTTAAATTTTTTTTCTTCTTCATTTTTACAGTGTTTTTCCAGGGAAATAAATTATTTGTTACATTTTTCAAAGCTTGTTGTATTCGTCTTTCTTTTGTTACTGTTTATTAGAGCCTAATCACGTAACATAAGATTTGTTAAACACGTTTATATGTTAATTGTTCTTCTCATATATTCTACTATTCACATTGTTTCTCTCTGTATGTCCCTAATTCCTGTACGTTGTTGGGTTTTTTTTTAAATTTTGTTTCTATCTGTTTGATGACCGTGCAATTTAGTATAATATGTTTTTTGGTAAAAAGCCCTCTCTTGCATAGTGGTCAGTCCGATATGACTCTTATGATATGTCTGCGTGTGGCTACAGGGACCGTCATCCTAACGTCATGAAAGTATGTTAGTAACATACTCTGCTGTTTGGTTGATTTTATTACTGCCCACTTATTCCATACTTGGGTCCAAGTTACTTCCTGATATTTTAATTGTACATTTATGAGCATTTTCTTCGTAAATTCTCACTTTATATTAGCATATGTCTCGTAGTTTCTCGTTTCTTTCCAAACTCTCTCTCTCTCTCTCTCTCTCTCTCACACACACACACACACACACTCATGATATTTGCTTTCTATTTATCTTAAATATGGTATATTTTGTTCTCACTCTATTCTGTACCTCTATATGAATATCCATTGTCGGGTAATGCAATTTCCCATGCCAAATAAAATATACTATCTATCTCTGTAGAATACAACATATTTTTATCATGTAGCATTGACATTGTCCACCCTGTCTAACTGATCTTGCTGTATGAATTGTTAGGGTTTTCGCTCCATTGACATGTACTATTGAGAAACTGATTGTGCTCAGAATTTTAGTCCATCGTCAGCAAATGTTTCAGAAGCCGTATTTTTTCTAGAATTTTTCAACAAAGTTATTTTCAAGTCTGTCGAAGGATTTATCTTCATCAAATAGTATCATGGCTCTGTTTCCTTCCTGAGTATTTAGATCAAGAGTCTCAAACTCAACCATCCTGAGGGCCGCATGTGGAAGTCACTAAGACACACCACACGACGACCCCAATTCAATGACACAGTTCTTGTAATAAATGTTGGTAATCCTCCACCGTCTGAATAGTGTCATTGATTTTCTTCCACGGGATTTGTTGTATCACGAGTGATAAAGGTCGTGGCATGGTAGCCCGTTTTTATACCCTCTTTTGTCGGAGGTAATGAGTGTACTTTTTGCACAAAACTGATCATACTCCAGTAGCCAAAGCAAATTGTTTAGTCACTAATTCACACACTACACATCGCAGAAAATTGTCCTCTAGAGACCAAATTCGACAGCGTAAAAGATTTTGGTAACCCTATAACTCTTCCTCTGGTACTCGTTGTAGTATGGCCAACGTCTAACAAGTACGATGAGTAGACACCAAAGTCTTCTGGTCCTCGTCCGGTTGAACAATGTCTGACTATTGGAACGTTTTCAAATGAATCAGTCCTCTTATGGCATTCAGGTAACACTGGTTTAAAGATCGGTGACATAACGGATGTAATTGTTCTTTGCGTTTCACTTGTATTTTGACCAGCTCTCGGTAGATGCGTTCTCTTAACTCCACAGGCAAACCACGAATGTTCTCTTGTAAATTATCCATAATCATGTCATACTAAACCCTCTTTTATTGGAAGTAATAAGTGTACTTTTTGAACAGCATAGGTTTTATTTTAGTTCCGTACCAAAATGATTTAGTCACTAACTCACACACTACACGTTGTACAGAAGTCTCCTCTTCAACCAAGATTTCTTGGTTTAAAAGATTTTGATAATCCTCTAACTCGTCCTTTGAATTCGGTGTATTATGATCACCTTGTAAGTAGAATGAGTGGCATCCAAAACTCTATGAATCTCACGCGAATCATCAATGTACGACCAATTGAACACTTTGAAATGAATCAGTCCTCTTATACCATTCAGGTACCCGTGGTTTAAACACCGGTGACGTAACGGATGAAATTGTTCTTTGCTTTTCACTTGTATTTTGACAAACTCTCGGTAAATGCATTTCTCAACTCCACAGGCAAACCACGAATGTTCTCTTGTAAATTATCCATTCAGGGATTACTGATATCGTCCCACTAAAGGTAAGTAGTGACAATTCGGGGACCATCGAGCATGTTCCAGGTATGCCGAATCTTGCTGTTCCCACTGGTGTAGTGACACACCACAACTGATATTTAGGCCATTTTCATTGGAACATTTGAAAACGATTTTCAAAGTCGCAGTATTCAGGCATACGCACAGGACAACGAATACTCGTCTTTCACAGATTCGTTTCGATGAGGGCAGGGTGAAATCGGCACGAAGTTTGCTCAGTTTTGCATGACATCCGTAGGGTGGTAGACGCATGGCATCACGTGAAGGATGATATTGACAATGAAAACCAGTAAAGAGTCCACGGTAACGAGTGGCATGGCTTTCGCATCCGTCAGGTTTGACACGCACAGCATCACTTTCTATGGTAGGTGTAGTGGTAGTTATAACAAAGTTTCCATGATGTTTTACTGCATCGCTGAGATCACAGTATATGGCATCGATCCCATCGCAAGGTACAGCATCGCACTCATCTTCAGAGTCCCCAAACTTGAATGATGTCTGTTTAAAAGGATTCATCTTTCTCACTTGGTCTTGGTAGTCACAATGAACTATCGGTCTTGGACGTTTTCTCTTTTTATATGCTGACCAATATCAACGTGACCGTACGGTAAAGTGAAGTGGTTGGGAAGCCTCACTCGCTTCTGGTACACAATTTAATACAGTTTTTCCAAGGGTCGACTGACGATTTGGTGAGTGGGTAAACGTACAATCTTGTGCGGTTCGTAGATGGTCACTTTAAAGTTTCCATCCTCTCCAGACTGCAAGGCTCCTTTCAATACGCCAAAGTTCACTCCTTGACTGTTGCGATAATTGAGAGTCAATCATTTCACTTTACACTCGATGTGCACTTCTTCTTGTTTGTCCCAGTATTCGTGGCCGTAATTTTTAGGACCACCACTAGCGAAACTTAAAATCTTGTCGTCGGGGTGTTCGTCTGTCCAGGCTCCTAAACGGTCTCCTTCGATGTCAGGGTGACGTTGACCCGGGCAATCGATGTAGATGCAGCTGTCCGTGTCAAAGTATATATATATATATATATATATATATATATATATATATATATATATATATATATATATATATATATATATATATATATATATATATATATATATATATATATATATATATATATATATATATATATATATATATGTGTGTGTGTGTGTGTGTGTGTGTGTGTGTGTGTGTGTGTGTGTGTTTAAGTATGTTTGTATGTATCTGTGTGTTTGTGTTTGTGTGTGTGCGTAATTTCTTATAATATTGTTATACCTGGTCTAAGATGCTTTCTTTATCCGAATATATGGAATAGTCTTCCTTTTATATTAATATCATAATTTCCTCTTTTTGTAAAGGCCATCATTTTTATCCATATTTTCCCGCCCTTGGTACCAGCTATTATAGACTTTCTAATCAAGTAATTTTAGATACAGTCTATCAGTTTTTCAGTGAATACTTTTTGTACAGTATTTAGATGGTACATACAAATGTAGTATATGCAATGCATTGGTCTATATGTGTAGTAGTCTTATTTTCAAATAACCCCGTACTGTGAAATTTTCCCATTGGATCCGGAGTTTTTATATTTTTTAAATTATTGCTACTCTCGTGCAGATGTATCCTAGGTTATTGTTTATTAATACTTTTGCGTTAAGTTTATTTTCTAGTCTTGTTTTTATTTCACTATCTATATTGCGCGTCTCTTGCAACATTATGACGTTACAGAGTTAAATTCGTTAGTTTCTTTATAAACTGTTTTTTATTTTTTCTGCATTTATAATGTTCACATTTAAAGTAATCATTTGGACGTTCTGTTCCTCCATGATTAGGGTGAGACGGTATTTTGTTCTCTATTAATTATTAATTATATGTTATATTTCTAATTTCATATTATTTACCATTATTTTAATATTATATTGTAGTTTTTCATTTTTTTCACTTAAATCGTTTTCTGTCATTACTTATTGCCCTTCATATTCGTATTGGTTGTCCGTGTTTCAGTATTCGCTAATTTTTCTGAATATTCGTCTGTCTCGTTTTCTTGTTGTCTCCGTTTGTCCTTGGTTTCCTGTATATATTTTTGGTTTGTCCCTGAACTTTTCTATTGTTATCTTCTGTTTAGGGTTTATTGTCACCAGGATTTAAGTTTCTTTAATTGGGACCATTCCCCAAAGTTTTTGTTTTTCCTTCTCCTTTCCTTTTCCTTCTTTATGTTTGTAGGAACTCCGATCCTTGCTTTCAGTTCCCTCCACGTCATCATCATCATCTTCATCTGATGAGGTTTCCATTTAATCTACTGATGAGCTCTCCTGTCTGAAGTAATGCCGAGCTGTATGTACAACCCAAATTACACGCATCAATCCTACACCAAACTAAAGAGAATTAAAAAGTTATTTTAATAATGCCCAATATATACAAGATCTTCTTTTTAGATGGCCAGGATAACGAATCAGTTAAACCTGGGAAATTATTTTCTTAACAATCTAACCATATGCACAATACGAAGCTGTATAACGTGACCTTAAGCGAGTAACTTCTCAATCTTTGTTTGCACCTTCTGACAACTAAACATGGCTCAGGAACCTTTGTAATGAAGATGCAAATTCCTGGGCTGTGCTGTGGCGGTGCACCTTGTAGACTATGTATAGTGCAGATCCTAAGCGTACCGCCATTCATGAAAACACATTCGGTCTGAAAATGCTAGACTTAAAATCTGTTTAGTTAACAAATTATCCAAGGGTGGCCGAGTGGTCTAAATCGCTCACCGTTCCGGATCACTGCCATCTCACCTCTGTCTGCATGGGTTCGAGTCTCAGGCTTGGCTAACGTGGGTACGTGAGTAAGCTTGTCAGTAGTTTCTCGTGGGTCGGTGGTCTCAGGCTTGGCTAACGCTCAAAGTACTGGAGTTAAAATCTATTTAGTTAACAAATTATCCAAGGGTGGCCGAATGGTCTAAATCGCTCACCGTTCCGGATCACTGCCATCTCACCTCTGTCTGCGTGGGTTCGAGTCTCAGGCTTGGCTAACGTGGGTACAAGCTTGTCAGTAGTTTCTCGTGGGTCGGTGGTTCTTCCCTGGGTTTTCCAGGGTTCTTCTTCCACCAGTTATACTGGCTGCCATGTGTAGCCTATCATGTGATGAAAAATAGCGTTAAATTCTACTACAACAACAAATTATCCAATTAATTTTCTTGACACCTACAATATATTATTTTGAATTGTGCTTTGATATATTTATTTATATATTCTAATCATATTTTTAGGTATTAACGTCTGCTAGCCACCTAAATTTTTTTTTTTTTTTTTTTTTTTTTTTTTTTGTCGACGCTTTCTGTCTTCGTCGTCTCTTCTCTTATGACCGCAGTACGGGATCCAAATACATATAATCGGCATTCGAGTCTGCTTGAAGTAGAGTCCGAGAAGCGTTTATTGTACACAAATTCTTCCCAAATTATCCCTCACATTTCAGACACTTATCAGTCTAATTACTGGCTACTAAAGACAGTAATTAAATTAGTAACCCATGCAGGAAATGTAATCGTATTTTAAAAATAGACTCAAGTATCGAGTATGGCAAGCCTCAAAAACATAAGCCTTTGGTTAATGATATTTTGAACGCTGTTTATAATCACTATTCTAATTCAGAAGATACCGCTCTGGTGGCCTAGTGGTTAGAGCGTCCGCCTCGGATGCAGGAGGTTGTGGGTTCGATCCGCCTTGGATGCAGGAGGTTGTGGGTTCGATCCTCGGCCGAGTCATGCCAAAGACTTACAAAAATGGTACTAACAGCTGCCTCGCTTGGCGCTCAGCATTAAGAGGTTAGTTTTGATGTCCCAGTGCTAGACATCACTATAAACTGTCACAATGCAGACATCGTAGTGATATGACTGAAAAATTGTTAAAGTTACGTTAAAAATCCAACTCACACACACACACATACACTAATTCAAAAGATATTGATTTATTCTTCTGCATGGCTTAATTAATAAACGGTTTATACAACTTTAAATACTACAAAATACCAGTGAAGACCAGCATCAATGTACATATTTCTTTCAAGTTCATGCTCGATCAAGAAATTTAACAATTTCTCAGATAGGGGTTTCCTATAGATTACAATGGTGTTTGTGAAAATAGTCGCACACGCGTAATGATAAATAAAAAAAAAATCTATATAAAAAATACAACAATAAAAAACAGTTATCGGCTCGTTCATCAGGAAGTGAATTTATTTTTTTAAGATGCATATCTGAAGTAAGACTAAGCTGTATACTTTATAAACCAAATTACACCCTTCAATCATGCACCAAAATAAAGGGAATTAAATTTTCTTTCAAGAAGTGTTTGAGATATCTAATGTCTTTTTTTAAAAAAATCAGGATAAGCAGTAAATGAAAACCTTGGAATTTTTCTCTTCTTACAATATATATCTCTGTGCAAAATACAAAATGTTAGAGCTAGACCAAAGTAATTTAGCGTCTCTCACAGGACAATTCAGTGTGCAGTCCAAGTCAAAATTCAAAAATTTCGCTGGAAGGATTCAAATAAGAGAGGTTATTTTATATCTCTATGCTCTATCAATAATGATGTTGACAAAATTATTACGATCTGGGGAATGAAATATAATTAAAGTACCATTTCGTGGATGACCACAGTGGCTCGTATCGTTACAATTTAACTACCAGTCATACATGTGTTATACAATATATAATATATTATATAATATAATGAGGATCAATGTAAATAGTAAAAATTGCTCACGTTTTAAAAGGGACCGAATACGAACTTACAGACAAATTTAGACATACTACTGATGTTTTGACGACGTTTTTATATGTGGCCCTAAGATCAGACTTACTAATTTTAGACGGTACATATGTATCTTGTTGGGTATTTCAGTTGTCATTTATTTGAGCGATTTTACATGGGCTGACGTTCTTTCAGTAGCGAACAAATCCTTCAGGAACTAGATATTCTTTAACAAAGATTCTTTGCGGTATGCAAGAAGACGAGGAAGAAAGCCTGGAGTTTGCAGGTGTCTTCTTCAGTACATGATCTTTGACTCAAAAATTGTCTTCTGAAAGATTACACGAAATTCATAGTTTAATAAACTTATGGTGATTAACTTAATCGCCACAAGTTTATTAAACAAAGAATTAAGGCAGTAGCTACCATACAAGAAATTCAGTCGTTAATTGGGAAACAGCGCGGGGGGGGGGGGGGGGGAGGATGAACAGACCATTTTTAGAGCGGTCCTTTTTGGAAAATAAAATTTTCTACGAAAATGTCACAGAGGCCTCTAACTGACCAAATTGGTTATTTTATTGTTTGCTTTTTCGTTTCCCTACCCGGACACTCACTGTTTGTCGTCACCCCCCTGTTGCTGTCTCTTAATCAAATTTTTTTATCGAGACCTTTGCGATATCGTGACCGAAGATCACGTAAATTTATCGTGATAAATCGACGAGGAATCGCTTGCGCTTTTGAGAAGAAGTTTATGAATTTAATCATATCCATGTCTCCTAAACACCAAGTCTGATGGGTGTTTCTTAGTGTGTGGGTATCAACACCATTAATGACAACCAGATTTCAGTTATCTCTGATCACTTTAGGTATTTATGTATGTCGTTGAGTAAAATATATAGTATCGGTGTTTTTTGTCTGCCTCGGGAAAATATCCGAGCTGGATTTGATTGTTTGTTCAGCATCACATCATCGTATACTACAAGATTATTTAAAAAAATCCATCGACATCATCCACAGATGGAGCTTTATCAATATCAGTGATAAAATCAATAATATCATTACCGTCTTCATTCAATGACTTCGCTTCTTCATTAAAATCTTTAAGCACGTCGTAGCATCGCTGATCATCTACAGATGGTGCCACTAAATACATTTTATCCCACATGAGCCATCTCATTATCAGATTAAGCAACAATTGCATCTTACCAAACCTAGATGGACCTATGATATTTGCTCTGATAGAATTTGGTAGCGCTGCATGGTGCTCGATTGGCTCTTGCTTTCGTGTCGCTGAGAAATCAATGATATCCATGTTGTAGATTTATAATAAATACTGAAATCATGAATTTGCATCCTTACTAAACTGTATGCTTACTAAAGTGATCACTATGTCTTGCTATTTTTCTTTGTTCTCAGGCATGCTGCTTTTGATTAGAATAATAGTTAAATCTTGTATTGCTTTAAATGTGTGGTCAGATTCTATGATTCCTTATTATTATTTTTTTCAATAAATGTTTTGGTAAACTTATAATACATGATTTGTCAGAAGAAAAAAAAAACACATTGATGCCTGTGGAAGAGATGTTGAATTATTCCTGTCTACTTTTACACTGTATCATTTCTTGTAAGAACATCTTTTTTCAGTTACCGATGTCTTATTTTAATGCCTTGCTGAAAGACTAATATAAAGTCATAAAAAATATAGCAAGTCAAACATTTATATATCATAAGTTAGATTTGTAAAAATGGATGAAAGTCAAGGGATCATTTTCCCCAGAGTACTCATAAAATCAATGTCATTGCACTTAACTGTATTGTCAACAGCATCATCATCATCACTGATGGCCGAGCAGTAACATTCTGCACTTTCAATCCAGTTGTCACAGGTTCCATCCCCCACTTCTAGTCTTTCATATGAGACTTATACCTATGATCTAAGGGGCTTTCATGGCAGAGTGGTGTAAGATGCTTGTCTTGTGTTACAGATTTGAGGGGCTTTCATTGCAGTGGTACAAGATGCTTGTCATATGATTACTTGCCTCCAATGTGTAAATGAGAATGTTGCCAGTTACTTGTGGAAGGTCAGTGGTTCTACATAAGTGGTGTTTAGTGTCTCAAAAGGACTTGGATTTTCTTCAGCAGTAAAACTGGCTGCCATATATAGATTCTCTTCATCTGAAAATGGTGTAAAGGCCATAATGATCTACCAAAACCCGAGATCGCATGCCTAAATGACTTCGGCTGTTGGAGATAAACGTCAAATCAACAGAGGCTCCATGTGCCCAAGTGTACTAAAGTGCTTGCTTTTACATCACTTGCACATCTCACAGAATGAGTTTGTGTCACAGATCAACCAATTTAGGTTGTTGGTCTTTCGAGGTTCTTCCTCCATCTAATATATTGTTAAAAAATCCAAAAAGGTAAAAGGTAAACCAAACCAAACTAAATCAACCAACTAATCAACTGGCAACAACAGCAAAGGTACTAGTCAATCATTTTTGCCACAGTTGTACGAGTTTATAACTTTTGACTCAAGTAATTTTTGTAGACGTTTGAATATCGTCAATTGTGCCTTACTGACAGTTACCTAAAAGTCATCATCAGTTGGTACAAATGGATTTTTCGTGGTGAGCATATGAGATGGAAAAGCCTTGAGCAATCCAGCATCACACAGTGCCGAAAAGTTTACATTTTAGCTCACTTAAATTTTCTCTAACAATGTTCATTGTTCCAACTAGAACTGTTATAACGTATTCAAGCTATATTCTCCAATATCTGGAGATATGCTTCTGTAATAAACATTTGTAACAAAGTATGAGAATGCATCAGTGTTTTACAATGATGCATTTGAGTTGCGTAACAACCACAATCAACAAACCAAGAAATAAAATTATTCACATCTCTCAGGCAGAAGCAGTGTATAATCATAATCTGCCAAAAGATTTTTCAATTTTTAAATTTGCCAAATATTTTTCCAACCATACTGATTCAGAGGACATATCACCAGAATGGACAGAAACAGACCAGAAGGTTAAAATCAATTTGATACATCTTTTAAGTAGCTAAATTCATATTGGTTTAGTTAACTATACACCCTTTATTGTCTTCCTTTTGATGAAATTTCTTATTGAAGCTGAGAAAATGTTGCACACATAAAAAGAGGCACACACACTTCTACTCATTATTGTTTTTATTATGCTTCTCCATTCCAGCCTGTTCTTATGATCTTGTCCCCACCCCCCCCACCCCACCCCCACACACACACATACTGTTTATCTTGTTTATATGTATCTAAATTTCTCACTTACTTTTCCTACTACTATGCAGATGTTCTGTGAATATGCATATCAGTGTGAAACGCAACGGGGAGACTAAATCCAAGATTGAAAACCTCTAAATTTCTGGATGTATTCAGCTTGGATTCCATATTTCTCTTCAAAACTCAAAGAGTTCAGGACTCTCTGTACTAATTCAGTTCCCACTGTAAACCTTTGCAAACACCATGATATTAAAATTCAGTAACTTAAAATTTTGAGTGCTCATGATCAAATATGTATCAGTATAAAAACATCTATGACGACAGCTTTTGTGAAAAGAAAACCATAACAGCCGCACCATTTTCTGGATCTATACAAATTTGAAATGTGTGTTTTCAATACTGCACCAAAGAGTCAGCTGCTGATTTCAGTACTGAGTCGTCTAACTCAGGTCTGCAAAGGGACGGAAATTATGTTAATAAAACAATGTCCCTCACTTTTTTCAGTTACAAGTAGGACAAGCTCTCAAAAGATTGTTTTTACTAAAATTTTACTTTCATTATCAACCAATCAGGGACAGTCAAACCCATATGTACTCCATTTTATCTTCACTGATTTATAGTATGGTTCTCGTTCTTTCACATCTGTAGTAATGTGAGTCCTTCCTTTAACAACTCTCAATGGTTCGACCATGCTGACTGGCCACACTGTAAGATAATGTTCAAGTAACAGAAATACCATGGAATAACCAGAGACAAATAAAATCGAATGGTCAAGTTATCTCCCCTGCAGGGATGCTGCCAGGATTTCAGGATTTACTCTACGTTTTGTGTGTGTGTGATCTCCAATGAGGAAGTGGTGGCGGGGGGAATAACCATTGTTAAATATCTCCCTTACACTTAAATATCTGTCACTCTTTCTTACTGTTACACTCTGTTAAGGCTCTACTGAAATCAAAATTATCGAAGAGATGTCATCTCTAGCTGTATAGCGATTATTACTGTGATGTCGTTGGGCATGATCACGTGGTTGTGGTGGGGTCTTGGTTGGGATGATAGAAAGACCATAGGCTTCCTCCATACTCGACAGCTAATTACGATGTTGTCAAAAGAATTTAAAATTTTCTAACAATTCAATTGGACTCGGTTACTTGATTCATAGTCAATGAACAGGTTCTAAAATTGATGTGTTTATTTTGGAGCTATGTTCCTCCATCACATTCAAGATTTGGATATACCAAAGGTGAACTTAGTACAGTTGCATCCTAAACTACTATCTTGGCTACTTCAAATGTTATTTAATGTGAGACTTTAATGCAAGAACTCGTAGCTTCAGTGATTTTTGAGTTAAAAAATTAATTTCTTCTCAAACAACTCAATTTGGTGCAGATTACATTGTTTTTTAATGATACTGTGAGAATTCTTGATGTGTAAAAATTGCACAAGAAATGAACAATATCAGATCAGAAAATTACTACCACTGGGAAAATACTGAGAGGAATATACAATAATGATATTATTATTTAAGTAGAATG
This sequence comes from Sinohyriopsis cumingii, assembly GCA_028554795.2. Lineage (NCBI taxonomy): Eukaryota > Metazoa > Mollusca > Bivalvia > Unionida > Unionidae > Sinohyriopsis > Sinohyriopsis cumingii. The sequence continues at coordinate 1,661,088 of JAPYKE020000047.1, forward strand.
TGTGGTGACAATACGAGCGCTAGTTCCACAACTTTGCAAAATACATCTTGTACAACTATTCTGTTGTTTCTAACAACACTGTAATATGGCAATAATTTCTGCCCACATTTTACTTTAGTCCTTTGCTAATTAATAGTTTTAGATTTTACAACACTAAGAACATTTTACCTTTTGACACATCATTACAAATATTTAGATTGCAAGAAAATAGAAGTTACAATTTTATTAAAAGCACTGGTACCAGTAGGACTAAAGGAGGACACTGCTTAAAAATGTTGTGTACTAGATAATAGACTTTTTTAGTTATCCAATTTGTAATACATATACCAAATGATGGCTTTGAACCAAGTGCCAAAAAGTCTGCAGACAATACCACCATGATCAAAATATACATAGAAAGAAACGAACACAAACAGGACAAATTTTATCCATCTTGCTTTTGAGTTTACACAGATCAGTCTCTTATGTTTAATTTCATTTAATTTTTGCACATAGAGAGCATGTACGTGTACTTCATTTGGTCATACATCTGCATGATATAAAAGTTTGTCTCTTTATTCTTTTGTTGCCATAGCGGTTCTGACAACTAGAGATCTACAAACACGTAATTATGTTGTATGGGGATTCTCTGATGTTCCCTATGAGCATTAATGTATAATTGTTTCTGAATTTAATATGATCCTCCTCCACTATCTACAAATAGTATTCTGTGGTGTGAACTCCTTTCATTGCCTGCTGTCTGAAACGCATATGCATAACTAGCCTGAACAAGTTACTGTTCTTTATGGTTATTCTCTCTTGGATATCTCTGTTCCAAAAAGAAACGTTTTTGAACCAGAGGTCTCGTTAGGATTTTAAAACTAAGAGTCCATGGCTCCCATTTTGGTAAAAATATGAGCCCCACCAGCAAAAGTTGCAGTCCCCTCCCAGAAAACTATGCAAATTATAAGAAATACTGGTTGCCATAGAGTTTAATTTCTACATTCTTTATAACACTGACATAGCTCTTGTTTGTCCATCAGAGTGAGTCTGAATTTTTTCGATCCAATGAAGGTCTTATTCAAAGCACTAAGCTAGGCATCACACACTTTCTTCCAAACCATCAGTTCATGCAACTTTAGCACTCTCCTGAATCTCGTTACAATCTTCGTCACTTTGCCGTTGAAATCCAAAATACTCGTTCAAGTCTAAGTCTCAGCATGTCATGATTCCGAGGTCACGTGCACTGCTTATTCCGTTACACTCGGAAATGAACACAATAATGAAAGCTAAAGTTGTTTATTTGATGTACTGTTATAAATGACCACATGTACATCTCGGTATTTCTGCCTCTGAATTTAAGCACTGTAAATATCAGTAGATTTTCCAACCCAGCTGCCAGTCAAAGCCTTTGATCGTGCCGCTCAGCTATTGCATCATGTTCTTTTGATGTACTCTTATAATGGTGACGACGGGGGGGGGGGGGGGGGGGGGGGGCTTTCAGCCACTAAATTCTGGCAAGTCTTTGAATTTTACCGCCCACCTAAATAAAAAAGTGGCGTCCAAATACGTGATTATAAGCGTTTCCGAGACCTCTGTCAGTTTTCACTAACATGAACACTGCCAAAGATTCACTTCCTTGAATCAGTGCTTAGCTGCCTCTTATGCCAGATTTTTCTCTTCCATAATGCTGTATTAGGGTTTTAAGTCCAACATTCCCATAGTCTGCTTGGTTAGACATGGGTATCTTTAATAAATATAACCTGCATATTGTCCATCCAACACGTACATCGGACTCAACATCAATTTTGGGCTCAAAATCACACACTGGTATTTCCAGTGACATTTTCCCAATGTCCAACAGACCGATATGCATGATATTCATTGTCATCATAGCTATCACCAGCCAGTACTTGCCGACTGAAAACGTCGTCTGAAGACAAACCGTGTTGTGATTCAGCCATTTTGGTTTCCTGTGTGGCCCTTATTTGAAACACGCATTTGTAAAACATTCATGATGAAAGTAAGGCTAAAACTACCATAAGATGCTTGTTCGAGGGCCCAGTGAACCAATCAAATTTAGTTTAACAGCCATTCATATCGAACCGAAGTATCCATATATCTGGATGTCGCAACAAGCGCTGAGAGACAGCTGCGGCAGCGCGAATTACATCGCGAAATGCTTTTTTAAAGCTAAAAGTTTAATAAAAATTGCATACTGCGCAAAGCACATTCTTTACATCCGCGACGTTGACGTAATTTGCTGGAACTGTATCACTGCTTTAAAAGTACGCGAATTACGTACAATTAACGTGCACTCGCGTGTACTGGCATAATTTGCGGACCCAATGTTTTATTCACGTTAGACCGCTAGGAGGGGGTTAGATGCGATTTTAAATATATATTCGGTTTTTTTTTTCTTCTGAAAACCCCACCAGCGATTTCTCATTTTGTTAACACAAGCCACAACAGAAGTGATTTTCCTAACCAACCTTCTACCGTCAGAATCAAAATAGTTTGAAACACAGCCTCCTACAGAAGTTTTTTGGAAATGCCGTCCCCGGGGGGATATATGTTTTACTGGAACAGCCCTAATTACAATAGTGAATTATTATGAAGTCTCACCAGTACAAGAAAAAGATTACAAAACCTTAGTTTATTTTTATCCTATAACAGAATAAGATTAAAAAGTCACATCTTATAGAAGTATAAGACTATGGTGTCTTGCCATACCAAAATTAAGGTTAAAAAGCATTACCTTTTACATATATAAGTCTAGGGTGCCTTTCCCTGCACCAGAATAAGTTTATACATGCACTTTCTTACCCTATCCCAGAATAAGTTTATACATGCACTTTCTTACCCTATCCCAGAATAAGTTTATACATGCACTTTCTTACCCTATCCCAGAATAAGTTTATACATGCACTTTCTTACCCTATCCCAGAATAAGGTTAGGAAGTCTCTTTCTTTACATGGGTGTCTTACCCTATACAAGAATAAGTTTAAAAAGTCTTATAAAAAAAATACAAGAATAGGGTTCTTTTTACCCTTTACCATAAGAAGGTGTTAAAGTGTCACCTTGTACAAGACCAGGGAGGCTTACGCTGTAACAGAGTAAGGTAAGAAAGTCTCATCTTGTACAAGACCAGGGAGGCTTACCCTCTAACAGAGTAAGGTTAGAAAGTCTCATCTTATATCAGTGTATGCATCAAGTTTATTACCCTATACAAGAATAAGGTTAGAAATTCATATCTGATACAAATACAAGATTCTACCAAAACAAGGTTGGAAAGTCTTATCTTATACAAATACAAGACTAGGGTGTCTTGCCTTATACCAGAATAAAGTTAGAATGTATCAAACAAAGACAAGACTAGGGTGTCCTTCCTTATACCAGAATAAGATTAGAATGTCTCATCTTATACAAAGACAAGACTAGGGTGTCTTGCCTTATACCAGAATAAAGTTAGAATGCCTCGTCTTATACAAAGACAAGACTAAGGTGTCTTGCCTTATACCAGTATAAGGTTAGAATGTTTTATCTTATACACGGATAAGCATAGCGTGTCTTCCCTATACCAGAATAAGGTTAGATATTACAGGTATAATGATTTCTTACTGTATACCAGAATAAGCATAGAGTATCTTACCTTATACCAGAATAAGGTTAAATAGTATAATGTTACATAAGTTTAACACCAGAGTGTCTTATCCTATACCAGAATAAGCATAGAGTGTCTGACCCTATACCATAATAAGGTTAGATAGAATCATCTTATACAAGTATTAGCATTGGGTGTATTATCCTATACAAAAATAAGCTTAGAAGAAAATTATACAAATATAAGGATAAGTGTTTTGCCCTGTACTAGAATAAGGTTAAAATATCTCATCATAACATACATCATAGAACTTGTACTATCTATATAATTGTTATTTGAAATTGAAAAATTCAAATTCCGAGAAATCAAATAATTTCTGAATTTATTTAATACACTAATTTAGATTATGGAAAATGTTCTGTCTTTCATTTAGTTACATTTTTAGTGGCCTAGTGGTTAGAGCGTCTGCCCTGGATGCGGGAGGTCATGGGTTCGAACCCTGGCCGAGTCATACCAAAGACTTCTAACAAAAAATGGTACTAACAGCTGCTTTGCTAGGTGCTCAGTATTAAGAGGTCAGTGTTAGGACTGGTCAGATAATGTGACTGGGTGGGACATTATACTACATTTCTGCGGCATGATGCCCCAATGCTAGGCATCACTTTAAACTGCCATACTAGAGACATTTTGGCAATATGACTGGAAAATTGTTAAAGCTAGGTTAAAAATTTAAATCACACACACTTTTTATGTTGTTGATCAGAAGAAGAAGAAAAACTTTTATGTATTTTCTTGCAAATTTGAATTAAAATTGTGGTAAATACCAATGATGCACATAGAATGAGGTAAAGAACATCTTCGCTTAGCCAAAGAATTAAAAAATGATTATTTAAAAAGTTGCTGAAGAAAATATCTCACTCTAATTCTTCAGATTTCAATGTTGTGCTTTACTGTCAGCTTAATTCAATGTATTTTACTAAATTCGTGTATTCATTGATATTAAGCAGTGCAGTAATGTTTCATAGATACAAGGATTCAACCTTGGAAACATTTTTCTTCAGAATTTGGTTTGATATAAAATTGTTCACATTTGTAAAGTTTTGGAAACTTGTTGTTGTAATGCAGATGGTACTATTTAATGAGAAAATGGCGTTTCAAAATTGGTTCAAGAAAAGTTTTATTACTCTACTGTGTATGGTACAGTTACCATTGTTAATAAAACATCATATTTTGACTGTTCTCAGTATTTATATTTTAGTAGGATTGCATTTTATAAAGTTATTGTTTCTGATATATACAAAGAATATATTTGGATAAACTTTAGTTTGGATGAACAAGTTTAGGTTATTGTTACTAGATACATCCATGTGGACTTGCAAGATGTACATTTTTGAGAAACAATGAAAAATGTCCATTGTCTAGATATATCTTGGTGAAGTAGATATAGTCAGGATAATCAGTGGTCTGGTTAAGGAAAAATATTTGACTCATAAAGCGGAACTGAATGGAAGTCTCTGGAGTATGAGTCCAATGGGTTGTTTCTACAGATGTCACGATCGAGTACGCAAATACCCACAATGCAACGCGTGCGCACCTTGCGCCGCTATTTTGTGACGTCACGTGAAAACAACAGATACTTGTATGTTTTACTGTGTATGTATCAGTAAGTAGGTAAACATTAACGTTTTATTGACATGTCAAATATCTTAGAGTATACAGAGTTTGAAACCTAAAGAATGCCATAGGGCCTTGATCAAGGTAAACTTGACTGACATAGATTCTATTCACCCTGAAGCCAGTTAGTGATTAACTTGTATTACCTGTTAAGTCACCAATTATTGTTGATTGACAGTCAGTCATAGGCTACATGATGCCTTAGATTGGGTCCTCTATGAGTCTAATAATGCTTGATTAGCTTGGGGTTTATGTATGACATATTGTCACAGCAGTGCTCACTTAGAGAAAGTCTGGTGTAAGAATAAACTTTCTATAATTGAAAATGTAGGTCATTGGATTGTGTTTGCAGGGCCAGCCTTAGGCCGAATGGACCCGTTTGGCCCAATCGGGCCCTGCGTTTACAGGGGCCCCATGCATCAGCAATTTTTTAAAATTTATCTATAGAGAGAATGTAATTTTAAAGTTATGGAAGAAAATGTTAAGTTCAATACCATATAAAACTTGTTTAAAGTTTATTTCCAAATGCTGTGCTCACAGGGGGCCCTGCACATAAATCCTGGTGGCCCCGCCAAAATGATCCAAATCGGGCCCCGCGTTTGCTAAGGCCATTACTGTGTCTTTATGTTAATTTCTGTTACTCTGTTTATATTTTCATCTTGATCAGAAGTCAAAATTTCACATATGTTTGTAGTCTGTACAAAACAAATAATAGTTGTCCAGATAATTTATATTTATGTATTTGCTGGATATGTCCTCTTGGATACAATATCAAATTAGCAAACGGTAGATCAGTTTGCATCTTGGTCATTTTCTTGGTTACTATTGGCCACATTGTCCTGGAAATTGAGTATCATGGTGTATACAACTTTCTTTCAAAATGAGGTCACTATGACACATATTTGGTGTTTTATTTTTCTATCTGCCAGTTTGAAGTCCACTAGTCCTAAAAGAGTTAGACCCAGATCTTGTGGCACATCATACAGTGGCAGATCTTGGTTTGTGCAGTTTGAGTCAACTTATAACATATACCAGTAGATGTTAAGCAGTTGATGATACCAAATAGGTGGGTGACTTAAGGATCATCCCAAGCAATGCATTTGCATATAATAATTATCCCATCCATGCATGATGGATTTTATTGTCTGACCTGTGAAGCATAGGTAAGACATGGTTTTTCTCTTATTCATACACATTTGTTATACAGTTTGCCCATGTGAGAAACCCAATTGGGATACACATGCTTGCGATGTTGTGATCTACAATGATCTTCTATTGGTTTTATTAATGAAAAGAAATATTTTGCAAGCCTGTATGAAATAGACTTTGAGTGCAACAAATTTATTGTTGTAACTAAACATTTTGATGCACTTTTTAAGGATGTAAAAAGCATAGGAATGTGCTCTGTATTTCTAAAGCTGTATCTTCACTTATAATGCATGATATTATTTTTTCTTTAAAAAACTTGTGATATTCCAAAAGCGCCATTGTTGTCCCAGTCATAAATGCTAACTGCATTTTCAAATATCAAAATTCACACAGTTAAAAAAATAGGTCATTGTGACCTGCATTTCTTTCTTTTGTAACTATGTTAGGAATTTTTGCCAAGCAATTGAGCAGACAAAACATCCGATTCCACTTAAACCTTTCTTTTTTCAGCCTTCAAATACACTGATTTGTTTCTTGAAACCCTAGTATGCTGTATAATCACTCGATATGTAAGGTTTACTGTGAATTCATTTATTTCAGGGGGTGGGGTGTATACTTTTTTTGGTCTTGCAAGTTGTGATTTAATGCATGGCTAGGAAATGGGACCTTATAGTCTTTATAAAGATGGATCACAGGTAATTGTTCTGTAAATTTTCTGGCTTTTTGCAATGCATTAAGTGAAAATTCGCAGTAACTTTATAATCTATGGAAATGCACAATAGTATCTTTTGCATCAAAAGCATGCACAAGATTTAAGTGTAAATGTCATAGAATTGATTGTGTTGTTTGGCATTGGCAGTTTAGTTCAACATCAAAGTGTTTCCATGGATAATCACTTATCCCGATAATCTACATGTCAAAATGCACTAATTAAGCAAATATTATAGTGGAACTCACTTGGTTACATAATTTAGTGTCTCGCTATCCCTCCATCACATTATACCACACCACCATTGCAACCACAGTTGACTCATATATATATATATATATATATATATATATATATATATATATATATATATATATATATATATATATATATATATATATATATATATATATATGTATGTATGACCAACAGGTAGAATCAAAATTAAGAAGCTAGATGGCGCAACAAAGCCCGCTAGCATTTAAAATGAAAACATTAACTTTACTGAAACAAAAATTACTGTCCATGTATTTTCTCATTATAATATTTACTTTTTTCAACACATTACATACTTAAGAGCAGAAAAAAGTAGAAACCATAAAAGTATTATTAAGATACTTTAATTAAATACATAAATTCATGACCAAAGTGTGTATGTAAATTCAAGGTATGGTCATGTGAAGGCAAGTGTCAAAGAACTTGGATCAAGGTATGGTCATGTGAAGGCATGTGTCAAAGAACTTGAATCAAGGTAAACTCTGCTGATATGGATTCTATTTACACCTGTGCATGAAGGTGATTTATCACCTGTTAAGTTACCATTTAACATTCATTGACAGTTAATTACATAGGCTTGGAATACCAAATGCCTTCAATTGCACTGCATGACAAATTATGTATTGTTTCTGCAGCACTTGATTAACGACGGCCAGCTGTAAGAATACATTTCCTGTTTTTATCTTGACCCCTTTTTGTCTCATCCCCCTTTTTTCTTCTTCTCATGATCTCATTTATTTTTACTTTGAAAAAAAAGTTATTTATTATATTGTTTTAATTATAATGTTATGAGATTATATTTCATTTCATTTGTTTCTGACTTTTGTTGCTCTGTCCTTATTGGTATAAAAAGCAGTAGATGTTTTATTTAGATACCTGTTTGTTGTAACAAGTATAAATTTTGGGGGACTTAGAAGCAGTTTGTAAGAGCGAATAATCAATCTCTGGATAATTAAAGTTTTATTGTATTTTCATGCACAGCTATAGTATTTTCATTGGTGGACCAAAAGCAAGCAGAAATGTTAGGATTTTGTAAATATTACTGTTGACAAGAGCAGTTGTTATATACATGCTTTTGTGTGCTATGTTTGTAGAATAGGCCTGATACACTCTCCTGCATGTTGTAAGATGAGACTACTGGAGACAAGAGCTGCTTTGGCTCAGTGTTTAGTGTGCCAGCAAATGAAAGAATGTGGGTTACCTTACCTTTGGATTGGCCCAGGTCTGCTACCATAGTGTGTCCTTGCACAAGGCACTTTGCTCCAATTGCCTCTGCACTAAATAATCAATTTGTATTACTATACTGTAAAATACCAAACCAAACCAAACTGAATATACTGTTCATAAAATTTTCATGTGACAAATACTAAATATATAATTATAAATTAAATACTAACAAACATATAAAATTAACTGAAAAAGTGACACTGTTTTCAACATTTTATAACAAGGTTACATGAGAATATGCATAGTTGGAACCTTTTTGGGCAATGTCTAAAGAAAACACTACGTAATTATGCTGGCCAATCTGATTAAAATCAGATCTCCACTGTCCTATGTGAAGGTCTGACCGCGACTGCTTGGAGGTCATGTTCTGGTGACTTTTAAATTAGCCAATGGAAACGCAGCTTTCAGAAATCTGAAAGTGAATCAGATCATTCAGCACGTATTGATGCTCTTCAGCCATACTGCTCCATCTCCCAAACACGAAGATATAAGATTTCATCTCATTGGTTGATAAAATTAGTGATTATGATAGCAACATAAGTCACCATAACATGACCCCAAAGCTGTCGCTGTCAGGTCTTTACATAGGAGAGTGGAGATCTGATTTAAATCAGATTGTCTTACTGGCAATATGTTCTCAAAGCCATGTTGTAGGTCTCACTGAATTAGCAATGTTTTGAATTTTGTCGATCAATATCACAAGCATCATGAATTTGAGTATAGATCACATGTTATAAAATTCATGTATCAGTCATATCCCATTAGAAAAGACAAATAATACATGTATAAAAAATAGTTCTTGTTTGATCTGTATCCCTATGTCAGCAAACACGTGTCACTCAACAGTTCATTACAAAATAATCACCAGTATCGCGTGGCTATAGTTTTTTACATCCTTCATGTACATGTACTTAAATTGGCCTAGATTTTGATCAGCTGGAGAAAGGTATCATCTTGCCAAAGCTACATAGGGAATGAGACTGTTTATGGGAAAATGAAAATGTGAACAAATTAAAACATTTAACAAATATCTTTGTGAGGTGCCCCACTTATATTTAAGTTTTACGGCCAGATATCTATGGTTACAAAATATTGTAAATTTAATTTGCATTTTATGCTGCCATTGGTAGCAATAGTAATCATACACTTTCTATTCCTGCAAAAAAAGGAAACTTTCATGGCACAATAAGCATGTTCCGGTCAGTTTAGAAAATACAACAATCCATTAGATTCCATTGCTTTTATTTAAGTTTGGCTCTGACTTCCTTTAATGAAAGGTTCTTTGTTTTTGTTGTTAATTGTAGTCTGCCTGCTTCGAAGGGTGCATTTGTTATTGAAGTCACTGCTAAGTCCAACGATGAAGGACCAGACAAATGCCCATTTGTTAGTGCCGCTTCAACATATAAAAAATTGTAAAACATTGATTGAGTCTGGGGTTTTTTTTCTTCATTTGTTTAGTATTTATACAGAACGATTGGTACTTCAGAGGTACATGTAATCAGTTTTCTTCAAAGTTTCAGCACAGCTGTTTTGTTTTGGTTACATTTTTAAAAAAAAGAAGAAGAATCCGTTGATTGGTTGATTATAGCTGTTCCTGTTCCTGTATTGAAAGGTTTGTCCACTGTATCTATTTGAGTGTATCACAGCTCAAGCAGATATAACAATTCACTGTTGAGATGGTGTGTCAATATGAACAAAGGATTTGTTAATATAGCAGTAGATAAATTCCAGTACATTTTATATATCAAGTTTGCAGCTTCCTTTTGTGGAGTTTTGAATTTCTCCACTTCCACCCCAAGATTGTAAATAAAAGTTTTAAAAAGCTATTTTAGTTTTCACACACAAAAAAATCACCAGATGGTATATTTTGATGCCTTTAAGGACAAGATTGGGGCAGTGTGATCCCTGAATAAACTTTTTACACATTATTTTTCATCCATTCAAGAAGAAACAAATTCAGGAGCCATATCATGATCATCTTGTATTAGAATTCATATGTGATCCTTTCCCCAAAATGATAATAAACCTTTTACACAATATTTATCGTACTTTCAAGAACAATTTTTTTCTTGTACTTGAAAAATACATGTATATGACCTTTCTGGAGCCACACCACGCTCGTGGAATATTCAGATTCAAACTATATTGGAGCATGCTATAGTGGGTCTCTGTTTATATATAAAACCCTAGGGAAAAATGTAAGAACTTGACATGTTTGCAGAACTTGAATACAATGACCTTCAATGTAAATTCTATAAGATATTAACTGACATGCAAAGCTGAATATAAAAGCACTAAATATAAATCTGTTAACAAATTTTGATAAGAATGTTGTATTGACCACAGCACATTCCAATATGCACATATATAATTTGGCAATGAACAGGATATGTGAGATTACTGACCTATATGTATTATAGTTGTCTTTCATCGACCAAACGTTTCCACGGACAAAGGAATATGACCATGCAGACAAGGAGCATGAGAAACTTATCTGGATGCAAAACTTAACCAATAGGTGACAAACAGGTGGGCAATGATGAAACTGGTGACTAGTACCAAAACAAACCAGGATATTAGAAGTTGCTAAATGGAAACATTCTCTGGAAAAAGGATATATTTATGATCTTGGTATAAAACCATTAGATGCAGCTGCACAAAATGCAACAGCTCCCAGTATCCACACCTGCTGCTTTGCTGCTCACCCATTGCCACATGATTGAAGGAAATATCTAGTGGGGGGGGAGGTGGTAATGTCATGACAGGCATGTGAGTTTGATTTAAATGAGGGGAAAGTTACACCAACCCTCACATGTCAAGGCTTCTCTGAATCCAGTGGCCCAACAGTGTTGAGTTGAATGGAGACAAGTCTGGATGCAGAGGATGTTCATCAGTTCCTACTGCTTCTGAGATGATGCTCTACACTGTCCACAGAGATCTTGCCATCTGTCCCTATAGCTCAGAGATGAGCACATCTGCTTGGCCACCTGAAGGAGCATTCCAGATGGAACCTTTGTGGCTGTTTAAACTGGATCAACAGTCACAAGTAGTAATGTCTACTGTTACTTCATTTAGCAGGCAGTGCTTGACCTGAGTCATAACGTGACATGAAGTTGATGTTGGATTTGCACTTAGATTACAGCTAGTTAGCAAGCTCCCAAAACTCCCAAAGGGCTGAATGACAGACTAATACAAAGAGACTCTCACTATCTGGAAAAAGACCTGCAACTATCATCAGTGCCTATACACCCAGCATTACAAACCAAGATGAGATCAAGGACAGATTTTATGAAGACCTGGAATCTCTTATTGCAGGAGTCCGAAAGGCAGGCAATCTCATCATTCTTGATGACTTCAGTGCTAGATTGCACAGATCACCAGACATGGCCAGGTGTCATTGATACAATGGACATCGCAAATACAACAGCAACAGATTCCTTCTGAACATCACCTCCAAATCACTTAAACAGCATTACACCTTCCATACTGCAACAAGACATCTTGGATGTAACTATGCTCCAGGCACTGGCCTCTTACTATATCATTGTCAGAAGAAGAGACAGTAAAGGTGTCAAGTGACAAAGACCATGAGACGTGCAGAATGCTGGACTGACCACAGCTCATAGTTTTTAAAGTATGTATCTGAATTCAGCTTAGCAAATGTCCACAAGGCAAAAAAGTGCCCAAAAATGAAATCTTACCACTTTCTGATCCTCAGGGATGACCAATGTAAAATGGTACATGATACAGAAACGGACTGTAGTTTAGCAATCAGTGTGAACTCTTGGGGGGTGGGGCTATGACCCAGGGTACAAAGAAGCACATATTGTCTACATTGTAGCAGAAAGGCAACAGACAAGATTGTGATGACCATCAGGGCATGTCATTGCTGTCAATAGCTGAGAAGATCCTTATCAGAATTCTGCTTGATCGTCTTAGGCATCATATCCTACCAGAGAATGTAGCATAAGGAAAGGATGAGGGACGAAATACATGGTGTTTGCAGCTCATCAACTCCAGGAGAAATGACAAGAGTGTAACTCCAACCTGTACACGACATTCATTAACCTGACAAAAGTTTTTGAGACAGTCAGCCATGGAGATCTTTGGACGATCATGTCAAAATTTGGTTGCCCAGAAATATTAGTTGCAATAGGTTGGCAATTCCATTATGGCATGCTCACTTGTGTTGTTCATGATAGCGAGTCATCTGAATCATTCCCAGTCACCAATTGAGTCAAGCAAGAATGTGTGTTGGCCTCAACCATCTTCAGCATGATGTTCTCCGTCATTGCTTGCTGATGCCTTCCTTGACTATAACACTCTGATTGATAGATACTGGACTATCAGCGAGCTGTTAAATCTGAGAAGACTACAAGCAAAGACAAATGTTACAAGAAGTGACTGTTCGAGATTCCCTATTTGCCGAAGACTGATCCCTGAATGACAAATCTGAGTCGAATACACAACACAGTATGAACCATTTTTCTTCAGCTTGTGATAATTTTGGTCTAACAGTTAGTGTTAAGAAGACATGTGATATACCAAACTGCACCAGGAAACCTTATGTACAGCCTACCATCACAGTAAGTGGCCGATTCCTCAGTGCAGTGAACAAATTCAGCTATCTCAACGCTGTGCAATCCACGTTGATGATGAAACCAGTTCCATAATTGCTAAATCAAGCGTGTCCTTTGGCAGACTACGTGTAAATGTGTGGGAGCGCAGATGTATCAGTCTACAAGCACAATGTAAGGTCTCCAAAGCCATTGTATTGCCAACCCGGCTGTAGGCTTATGAATGTTGGGCGGTGTACAGACGCCATGCTAGGAAGTTAAACCATTTTCACTTGGGCTGCCTGAGGAAACTGATAAGGATAAGATGACAGGATACATCATCAGGATGTCAGAAGAGCGTCTACCAATGACGGTTTTCTATGTCAAACTGAAAGCAATCTCACGGTGGTCAGAAAAAAAAACTTCAAAGATTCCTTCGAGACGTCCGTGAAACACTTCAACATCGGCCCTGAGTCTTGTGAAGATCTCGCACAGGATCTCTCCTCTTTGAGCAGTGTCGTTATACTTCAGCCACCAATTTTGAACCGAGGATAACTGTAGAGGAAGTGCAGAAACATGAGCAACATAAATCTCAAGAAAAATAGCACATTGTCCATTGACCAGGGAAATACAGTCGGCATCTTCTGTCAAATGTGCCACAGACAGTTCAGATCACAGCTTGGTCTGATCAGCCATTCACGCATGCACAGAAACCAGACCAGTTAGTGATGTCATGGTCATCGTTGAACACGAAGGAAGAACAACAATTAAGCTGTTGCAAAATAATTCTTGTTCACTGAGAAAGACAACTTTCTTTTACTGACAATTTATTTTTTAGATGTTGTGAAATTGGATATTGCTAAATTGTAACATTCACTAGGAAACATCAAGATTCTTGTTGATAAAGAATTTGCATTTCTGGAGTGCTGCAATGATGAACATTTGGATGATTGTATTCGCTAGGAAAGATGTTGATAGTCACAACGGGAATGATCATGTATTTTTGTGTAGTTGCATAAATGGTGATTTAGAAGTCGCCAAATAGTTTTATTTACTTGGCAGTGACCGCATTCATGGTATTGCCGACAATGCATTTTTGTCTCCATGTTGGAAAGGCCACACAAGTATTAAATGGCTAATACTACCATATAACAACTATTTATATTGTAAGGTTTTGTTTTCGTGTGAAAGTTGTCTTTTTGAACACAATAATTAAATGATTATTATAATATTAATTTAGGAATTAAACATGATATGGCATTTATATCTGCACGTGAAATGAGCAGTGTTTCAGTTCCATTATGCTTGGCCTCAGTATGTGTTTATTACATAGTTGTTGCAAGCAACAACACAAATATTTGGTACGGAACTGGTGATAATCATTGCCAGAGTGTACAACCCAGTAAAAGAACAACAACTGCATGAAGCAATAAACATGTTGTTCATGAAATTAAAAAAAATAACAAATGATCTAATATATGCCTTGATTATTACAATTGTATGATCTGCTTATCAAAATAATTTAAAAACATGCTCAAGATATGCCGCAAACTTTCTGTTTTTAATCATATATAGAACGAGTTTTACAACAAAATAAAAATAAGATGCCTTTTGTGCAAACCAGTAGTACAATTTGAAAGATGCATATTGATTTAAGCTTGGGTTTCATGACCATTTAGCTTATATTTTCAGAGATAAGGTTCGAGTGGTTTGGCGTAATTTTCAGACTTTTTAAAAATTCAGAAACTTAGGAAAGTGCATATTTCATTGTCTGCTTGCTGTCAGAATTATAATTTGTTTTAATGTATTTTACATTTCCTTTAAAGAATATGTGATTTATCTTCAAAACTGTTATCTTGCTATAAATTTTAAGCAATGAATTTATTGTCGTATTTATTACAGGCATTGTTCACAACATGGTTGAAAAATGACACTGCATGTACTACAACCAGAACACCGAGTGCAGCTGCCAACTAGGACGATAGAACACAAAAGAACATAATTATATTTGTTTGAAATATGCAACAAAATCACATAGTATGATAAATAATTAATATACAATGTATTGTTGCATAAATGAATGAATAATGGTGAAAAAAATATGTGTGCACATAAATCCTTGGAGAGACAGACAGAGAGAAGGTAATCTAAAATGGAATGCATTAGACACGTATGTACCTATGTATTCGAGTTGTTAAATGTTCATTTTTTAGTAACTGAAGTAGTGTTTACATGATTGGGTTCTGCCAATAATAAGGATCAATTTAAGATTTTCTAAGCGAGATGTGTGGAGGACAGATTAAGACTAAATGATATTCATCTTCTATTTCACTGTTTACATCTTTATTTGTATGTCACACTCAATATTTTTATTACCATTTGTATTGTTTTGTTTTGTTTTGTTTCAAAATATCCTGGTTCTGGTAAAACAGGATAATGGATCGTGTGATTTAGAGATTAAAAGGCTGTCAGCATAACGAAATTTAAGTATAAATCATTTTTCACCGGTATTGTCATCGCAACCAAGAATTCATGTGTTGCCTGTGCCTGTTTCTAAAATCATGTCACCTGTTAGTGTGTCACCAGAGTTCTAACATAAGACACAAGTTGCCTGTCCATATAAATGTGCTTTGTCAGATTATAACAAGATATTTTTTGCTTAGTACATAGTATTCACTGGTAGAATCTTCTGTGTTGATTATTTAATGTTTGCTCATATAAAGATTCACATGCATTTTATTGTCATCTATAACAGCACGCATACCTCTGTGCAGATGATCACTATTTCATTCTTAATGGTGACCAATTCTGATTTAGTTCGTAATTGGCTACATTATCACTTTATCACCAGTTTCGACAGGATAAATTGTTCCAAAAATCATAGCCATTTATATTGTATAATTGTAGAACATAGTATGAAAATAGTGTGTGTAGATAGATTTATCGGTCTGCCAGGTAGAGAAAAGGTATTTTAAATGTTATTAAATCAGTGTATAACGAACCATATAAACACCACACAATAAAATTAATCATAAAAATGAGGCGAAATGGAAAAAATATTTTATTAACTCTGAAAGAGATAACAAAACTGAAATTTGATAATGAACTTGACTATGATAAAGTACATAGCAGGCACATCACACACAGCAGATTGTACTTATAAAATTATCTGGGATTTGGTGCCTAGTGTTGTCTATAAAAAAATCATACTAAATTTTAGTTCTTGCTTATGCATATTAATAACATGAAAAAAATTAAAAATAATAATGTTATATTCATCCGTTTTTTTAGTTTGAAGCAAATCAACTGCTCTCGAAAGACTTATTATTTTGTCTTTAATTTGATAGTCCAAGATAGTTTTAGTTTTAATTTCATAAGCACGTGATACATGCTATTGTCTGTTTTACATTGACTTTTATGCTTTAAAAATAAATGATTGGTTTTGAAAATATTCAAGATGTAGTCATTTTAAAATTTGAACCCATTGGGTTTATCTTAATTAGAGAGAAAGTATATAATAGTAATATAAAAGGAATGAGAAATTCAAGCGCAGGTTGAAAGGGAAAATTATATCAGTACAGAGGAATGGAAAATAGTTTTCAGCAAGTTAAGAATGGTTTAACAAATAAAGAAACAATAAAAATATTGACCTATGCAGCTGAAAGAAACTAATTATTAGAGTGAAATGATTCTACGAAGCAGTTGGACATGGATGCAAGGAAAATAAAGGATGCTGAAACTTTAAACAAGATGACAAAGATGAAATGTAGACTTAGAAAAGTTCTTGAAAAAATGCAAAAAGATAAAAAAAATGAAAGATAAGAAAAAACAAAAGAATTGACTTCTTTGAAAGAAAACATTTGTTCCAATACAAAGAAGAAGTGTGACGAAAAACAGGCTACTGTTAAGCCTGTACCAAATTCAGAACAATCAAATTAGTTGTACAAGCACCTATGTAAAAACGAAGAACAATATTTAGGTGGAAAAAAGTTGAGACCACAATATAAAAATCAATCGAAGAACAAGTCTGAAAAAACAAACAACAAATTAGAGGCCATTGCCAAAACCAGCAACAGTCAAACCATTATACATGCTCCTGTACTAAAACCAAGAACATCATTTTGGAAAGGCAAATATCAAAAGCAATAACAATATGGGGAAAAAAATAACCATGCATTTTAACAAAGGTGGGAATATTGTGATGTCATTGTGTCTATTTCTCCTGCCTCTTTGAGGGCTACATTTCTGCGCTTCACCGGTACTGAATCATTGCGTGATACAACAGTAGTGTAATTTAGTGTAGTATATACCAAAGTGGACATTCGGGAAGAAGAGGGAACACTGGTGAAACTAAACCCAAATCTAAAGAACAGACTATCATTGTATTAAAAAAAAGTCTTGAAAAAGTAACTGAGATGAGATGCATAATGGATTTTTAAAAATAATATAAATGAAAATACTGGTGTGCCATTTTAGGTTTCAGCAAACCTGAAAAATCGGATGACTAAATTTAAATACATTTTGCAAGCAAAATGACACTATTTTAAATCCAGCAAATAAAAGGTGCGTTATATAAACCTATTGGCAAAATATATGCTGATGTTGATAATCTTCAAGTCAATGAATCCGACTGGTGTCCAAGCCTTAGGCATTAATATTTCAAAGTATGTGCCATTTCCTGGCGCATCATACCCACCCACCCACCCACCAAAAAGGAACAAAACCCTGTGTCAGTGTTAATATCCGAGACTATCATTGCTCGAAAGTACCATTTTGTCCTCTTTACCTCTGCCGAAAAAAGATGTACAGCGTTGCACAAAATATAAGGAATGGTTTGGGAAAGAACTGAAATTTGATGGTCCAGATATGACAGTATAATTAAAAAATATTACGATATATTAGAAGTGAAACAACATATTGATCAACGTGTCTGGATATGATAATGTTTTATACTCATTCTCATTACTCATTAGCAATATTTATTTCTGATATGCGAGGTAACCGAAGTTCCAACTTATCATTACATATTGAATTCAGAATCTATCAAGACTGTTAAAAACCAGAACGGAATATATATATATATATATATATATATATATATATATATATATATATATATATATATATATATATATATATTGCATTTTAATGTAACAGACTATAAAGAATGATTATTTACAATGTCTTCATTCATATTGAAAATGGCTTCGAGTGAGTGAGTGGTCTGAGGCGCTCGCACATCTCCCCGGGTATTTGTATTAAGTAGCTTAACGTGAGCTAGTGGTTTTCCCGGATTCTTCCCCCACCAAAATATACTGTCCGCCATGTGCAGTCCATTATGTGCTGTAAAAAGAACCTTAACCGAACAAACCAACTTAAACCAATGATAATAAAAAGAGACTCTCCCTGATACTTTATTATTTCTCAGCCTATTGTAAGTGAATGGACACATTAAAAACACTTAATTCAAATCTGAATCCTTTACTATAATTTTCTAATATAGCTTTTAAAACTTCATTAACATACATACATACATACATACATACATACATACATACATGTATGTATATTGCTTCTTATAGATAAAGAGTATCATTTTCTGGCAATTAATGCATTGCTATTATTGTTGCTAAAAGAACGATCGAACGTAAAATCAGAGCTTTAACTAACAGCTCCGGTGGCCCAAGTGGTTAGAGCGTATGACTGGGTGGTAGATGATGCGGCCAGATGCTCCAGTGCTTAACTTCACCATAAACTGCCATACTGCAGACATCGTAGCGATATGACTGAAAAATTATTAAAGCTACGTTAAAAATCCGTATCACACACACGCGCGCGCGCGCACACACACACACACACAGAGTTCCTTTGACTTGCGAAGGTTATACATCATTATTCCATGCACGTTTTTTAGATTTACAAGAGTGTACTTCGATTTAAAGCTAAATTATTGCGAAAGATACATCTTCTTTCTCATCCCTTTGTATGATGGATATTGCTGCTTAGTTGTCATATAACTGGATTACAGAAGACCAATTAATTATAAAAGCTGTCACGTGGCATATCTCAAACCTTCTGTACACATGTCGTCTTACTTCATATTGATACCTGTAGTTAGTGAAGAGAAAATTTACAGTCTTTAAAACATAATGTTTAGGTGACTTGTCAATTTTTCAAAGAACAGATCACAAAGAATAATAAACTATCAGACAACTCGGTTATAAGGGAAAATTGTAAACAACCTTGAGTGAATTATCACAGGTAAATAAGTACATCTGTATTACTCTTTCCTCTCTTTCTACATCGTGGCTATTTATTCTTTAGAATATTGTTCTTTACAATTACCACATCCAATACTTCCTCAAGGAATTTAGCAATTATATAAAAGTGGACCGCACACCAGAAAAAAAAAAAAATTGTATCGTACTCCTCTTTGAGCAAAGGTAAATATGTGTTGTAACTATGTCTGTTGATTTTAAATGGAATGAAGAGGTAACGTTTCCAGCCCGATCCTCGAGGAAAGCAACGCGCGGGCGCGCGTAGCGGTCTAGGTACGTGAGGAGACATACTATGCAGGCTAGCTGAACTGGGGCTATTACTCTAATGGTATGTGAACCCGACTGCTAGATAAGACGATCGAATTTGATTCCCGACTTTGTCACTATTACCTACCTAGACTTGTACATGTATTTTGGAATTTTTGATGATATATGTGACGATCGGGAAACGTGTGTCTTACGACACAATTTTTTTCCCTATTGACTTCATCACAAATGCTTCCTGAATTATCTAAGCAATGTCAGCGTTACGTTCTATGCATGATCAATCCACTTTATACACAATAGTAAAACAACCATGGCGTATTTGCAAACACCTTCATTAATGCATCGTGCAGAAGAGACAGGCAGGCAGATAAAGAAATGGAGGAAAAGAAGGAAAGACATGCACGGGCAAGTACTTAGCAGAGTGAGCATGAAAGCAAGCCAGGTGATAAGTTCTGTCGCACATTATTCAAATGAAAACAGTGTGGCAACTCGTTAGAATAGTATTTCAAACTAACATTCCATTATTAACTGAATTAAAACATTCGGACGATCTGGCTTCAGTCAAGATAGGCGACACGTACAACAGTCCCTGTCTATCATACTTTCTTTGATGCAGAAAGGTGATACCGTGAGAGTAAAAACTGTACGGTAACTGTTGTAATTGCCCAAATGAACCGCCTGTAAGACCGACACAGTCTTCATAAATATAAATCCAGACCAGCTTTTGAGACCTCAGAAGAAAATTTTAAGTCTATATTACTCGAGTCTAGACAGAAGTAATCGTTCCGAAACAACATATTTGTGTCGTCGCATTAAGCACAGCTTCCCGTTTATTTCGAGGTGATCACATATGAATTCTCAGGCATTCAGCATACTCATATGATTCATCAACGGTATGAAGCCATTCAGGTTTAGACAGGTACATTTCCTTTTCTTTTTTCACCACTGCTTTCTCACCTGACTGTTTATCATCGTCTGTGGAATTGCGTCACCTCTATTTGAAATATTCATCAACAAATAATTAACCCTTTGTGCGCCCGTCATTACTGTCTCGTCTACACAAAGCCCTCTGTGCGTCTAGCACTTTTTTGTGCTTCTTTTCTTACGCATACGCCCATCCCATATACTAGTTTGCCGACGCTAAATTAAACAAATTTCAGCAATGAACAATTTGAGAAATGATAAAATCCCTCTATTTACTTTATCCACTGCTGCAACAAGTAAATGAACAAATTTTCTTTAAGCGTAATTTTTAAAATACTATTTTTAAAAAAAGAAAACAAAATCACACCTAAAGCAGCTCAAAGAACAACGCACGGTAAGAGAAAAAGTCCTATAATTTGAAGTATCGCCGATTTAAATGACAATTTGATTATACAGTGCTCCAATTCAGCCTTGACTCGTATTCACATGATTGGTCTCAGCCAAGGTGGTTGTTGAGCGTTATTTAATAATATGTTTTTTATGCACACGCATTGTAACAAAGGTGGGATTATTGTGATGTCAAATTGTATGTTTCTTCAGCCTCTTTGAGAGCTAAATTTCTGCCCTTCACCAATGCTGAGTCTTCGCGTGATAAAACAAGTTTGATTTCTCGTAGTAGTTACTTCAAGAAATTATTTTTATTTTTAAAAAAATGAACCGTATTTTACATGAAAAGTCGTTCAGTTGCTATAGTAACAAGTACGGTAAGTGGAATAAAATTGCAATTTTCCGTTACAATTGAAGAAAACTACTGTAAATATTTATTTGCTGAAATTTTTAAACAATTTCATTTAGCGAAAACTGTAAAGAAAGTTTGAAAGAACTCTTTTCGCATATCCCTCTCAACCTTCATCTTCGTGTGCTGTCGTGTGCCTTCGTGTACCATCTAAAGATAATGTCCATTACTCTCAACTAGATTAATCTTATCGTTTTTCTCCAGAGCACTTTGATGCCATGGGTGATAGAGTGGTCTAAGTAGCCCTTGGTGGCCGAGTGGTCTAAGGGGCTCGCCCTTACAGGTCACTCACACATCTCACCTCTATCCACGTGAGCGCAAGTCTTGGATAGACCAACGTGGATAGGTGGGACAGTGGCTTTTCCGAGGATTTTACTCCAAAAATACTGGTCGCAATGTGTACCAAACATGTGCTTAAAAAAGGCGCCAAACCCCACAAAATCAAACCAAACCATATAAAGTATTTGATGTATTATAGGGCACAGCTACTCATGAGCAAGACCGTAATACTCAACTTAATGCTCATACAGTTTATACTCGTTTACAAGTTGAGTCCACTTGCAAACTAAGGGTACCAGGTGGCCGACTGGTCTAAGGCGCTCGTCTTTACATAACACACACACACACACACACACACACACACACACACCTCTGTCAGCATGGGTATATAAGAAAGCTTGTCAGTAGGTTCTCATGGGTAGGTAATACTTCCAGGGCTCTTCCTCCACCACATGCACTGTTCGCTGGGTTTGGCCTTTCTTTCGTGTACTGAAAATGGAATCAATCTTCACCCACCCACCCACCCCAACAAAACAAAACAAAGCATGGAACCGAATCTGCTGTGCATATTGCATCGACTTATCAGTGTTTGTTCTATTAATTACCACCAACAAACTGCATAGATCCAGATCTGTCGTTGCATAATCTGGGTCTATTGAACCTATGTAGATTATGTGACGACACATCAGGGTTTTCCAGTTGGACTCGACCTATAAGCAAGTATATAGGATACCAGAATTTGATTTTACAATTTCATGTTTAAACGCTCTTTTCCGTCGTGCTAGATTAAGAAAGAAATAGTCACAGTAACCTTCTTTCTCGAACATCAGTGAAACTGACTTTTCGGCAGAGTTTTGTATCCGTCAATCTTATATTGCATAACACAGATTCCAATCGACCTTCGTGGACACATAGAAATAACTTATACAATGTCACCTCTTTATAACTTCGACATATTTTATCTAATGTTCAAGACAGCTTACAACATCGTCCATTCGTCTGGTGTAAACATTTTGTTAGTTCTTCCTCTTTTCTATAAATCCGAGTTTCAGTCGCTGGGATCTTCATAAACCAACTGATATTTTTGTCGTTTTCTCTGATAGCATATACAAACATATTTTGTCACTTTTTCTGGCAGTTTTGCCAAACATCTTCTGTTATTTTCTCTGATAGCCTTTACAAGCACTCTCACTTTCAGGGAATTTGTAGGCTTACCATTCATTGATTTTAGCAACAATAACGACAATAATTCGGCCAATTCCAAGACTTTTGGTGTTACAGAATATAAATATTGAAAGTCAAGTTTTGTCATTGTTCATCAAACCTTTTTTGCGTTTTGCATCCAGATAACTTCCTCTTGCAACTTTTGTCTGCAAGATCATATTCATTTGTGCGTGGATGACAGTGAGTGAAACACCACTGCAATACAAATAGGTCAGCTTGACTTTGGTTCAGTTATGGGCAGTAGTACTTTCGCGTGTTCTGTTCGCTGCCGAGTCACGCCAACATAGGGTGCATTTGGGTGAATACAGTACACTAATTAAAAGCTGTCTAGTTCTTTCTTTCTTTCTTTCTTTCTTTCTTTCTTTGCCATCCTAGGGCTAGACAGGACACAATGATGTGTCCATATACATCATATATAACCTTTATCCATTGAATAGTTCGCGTCTATCGAGCACCGTTGTATGATTCAAACTACGTCTTCCACTTATAATATTCAAGTTCACATGCGCGTTAACTTGTTGCAGTTGTTGACAGGTTACACGTCGATGTCAACCGTAAGATGGTATTATGCATTTAGAAGAGTGATATAATTAATGCAAATAATTTATGTACAGGTGCATGATAGTATGTTAATCTGTTTGTCTTTTGGGTAATAAAACGTGACGGTTTTGTAAAGACAGGTTTACCTGTGGATCGCATATGACTAGGACATAACTTCGCAAGGGCATATAGAACATTGGTCTATGCGTACTATTGTGCGTGCTAAAATAAAGTGACAAGCAGACAATAAGACTGCATACATTTAAATTCTTTCATGCATTATATATATATATATATATATATATATATATATATATATATATATATATATATATATATATATATATATATATATATATATATATATATATATATATCTTTTGCGTTGAGCTGCAGATAGGCAGTCGTGAAAACAATACACGTGTATACTGACTGCAATTTTAAAAGAACAAGACCAGTCAGATGAGATGTAGTATTATTATAGCGCATTAATGTCCGGCACGACGAACATAGATGTAAGTCTAGCTGATAGATCATAAGGGGAAAATGTCAGTCCCGGAAGTCATTAAATCAGAAGAAGACAAAAATCATTTTGAATTTAGATGATGTTGCCAGTACAGAATAACAAGTTTCTTTAATATAAAATTAAATACAAAAGTTGAAGACTTGATTGGTGAAGGCACATTAATTAGAGACTTTGCGAGTTTAGAGCAGACTGTATGTTATTCTTGATTGATGAGTTAGTAAGTTGATTAGACAGAATGTACTTGCGATCTTATATCCAAAATTGGCAATGCTAAACAAATGGCGAGTGAATTAATGATACATTTGTAAACACTGGCTCAAATGTTAAAGTCATGATAAAAACACTATTAATATTCATTAAAAGTTTGTGCAAAAGGATATAAAGTAATATAAAATAATATACAATAATATAAAAATCCACTAGTGCTTTAATTTGTTTTACCATTAAGAATACAAGCTTTCGGTGGTACCATGGAATTAAATGAACAAAATAGTGATAATCACGTGAAAACACGCCAAAATTCAAACATTGTTATTGTTTTAAAATTATTTTACCAAAGTCATGATGCGTACGATACGTATTTGCTTGATCAACAACAACTGTTGAAAGGTAAAAGAAACACTGAAAATGAACACGAGGAGGTAAAATGTACTTTTTTATAATTAAAAAAAAACTGTGAAGGCCACTTAAAAGCATTACATAGTTTAAAATATCATATTTTGTTTCAAAAAATCATTTAGCAATGATACACTGCATCAAACATATCTGCAACATTTGTACACAGGCCCATGACAATGTGTGGAGGTCAGTAACATTACGAAGAGTAAGGTCATTAAGCTGAAAAGATGATTTGAAAACTTTGTTTTTAAAAATTAAAACATTATTACAACAAATAATTTTCTCGAAAGAATGCACACGACACATACCAATTATGAACGCACAACTGACAAAAGTTTCCAGGAAACACACTGAAGATTGTTTGAGCATTTGATCAAACAAAAATGAATCATGATATACGAAGAACCGATAATTGCTAAACAATATGGATCCCGTTATTTTTGGGCGGGGCTTCCACGAGTGGCGATAATTCTTACTGAAGAGACTATCTGGTGTAACACTTACAATACATTCCCATTTCACAATTCTAAAATACCTGCTGTAGCACTTTTAATGCACTCCCATTTCACAGCTGTAAAATACCCGTTGTAGCACTTTCAATACATTCCCACTTCATAATTCTAAAATATCCGGCGTAGCTCTTTCAATGCATTCCCATTTCACAATTCTAAAATACCCGTTGTAGCACCTACAATACACTCCCATTTTATAATTCTAGAATACCCGCTGTAGCACTTACAATACACTCCCATTTCACAATCCTAAAGTACCAAGCGTAACGCTTTCTATATCGCCCCCTTTAATTCTAAAATACTCTAGAGTACTGCATATTGTATTTGGTATTGTGCCAGCTTTTTTATATATAAAAAAACTCCATTTGTTTTTGAAAACACATCTCTTAAATGTTGTATTAAAATGAACTAATGTTACTATTTGTTGGGGAAAAATATAAAGTTCAAGACATGTGTCCCGAGTGGACTAAGGCACTTTACGCACACATATGACCTCTGTCCGCATGAGTTCGAGTCTTGGCTCGACCAACGCGACTGTGTGAGAAAGCTTGCCAGCAGCTTCCTGTGGCTCGTTGGTTCTTTCTGGGGTTTTCAGCCACCAAATATAATAGCCTGTATAGCCTATAATGTGCTGATAAATGTCGCTAAACCTCACAAAACCAAACCGGACTTGACATTGAAGACGCACAATATATGGATGCAAATATTTAGTGTATATACGGATCGTATAGGAAAAAGAAATCGTGGATTAATTAAAATGGACGGGGTGGGGGGGGGGAGCTGCAGATCTAAATGACGTGCAACCAGTATAATAATGGTATACATTAACAATTAGCATACAGTCAGTTCAACCAGCATTTTATAAATGTTTCTCCTACTATTTTGCATTAACTGCATCCGTAGATATTTAAAGTAATGAAATACTGGAGGAAATCCAATCTTATCTATAGCAAATACTTTGCCCCAAAAATGTCAGTGAAATAGTTATGATAGTCGAAGACGTTTCTAAATTGGAATATTTTAAGTGTAGTTTATCCATAGATACACATATCGTATCATTAGATAATTAAAAGTATGTAAATTGTCCATGTACCATTTAAGAAAGAGAGGGTGGTGGTGGTATATGGTTGCCATGGAAACAAGAAAATCTTTATTTATTCATTCATATGTATTCAAACCAGTTTGTAATATTTCTTACAGCGGGCGAATAGTGCACTACATGAAATCATATTGATAAAGCCAATGTACCTGTACAGTGAAAAAGTACATAAGTACCTACCACTGGAAACAAATACCGCGGTAAACCGGTAATACCGCAAACCTCAGCTATTTAATATATCTTCAAAGACACGTTCATGTACACTCTTTCCTAGAGTATGAACCATTGATGTTATGTTGAACATATTCCACTTTGTGCACAGGAAACATGGTCACCACGCACCCTGTCAATGTATTTCAAACGCGTACGTGTACATTTATCAATTTATTAATTGATTTACTTTATGTGACAGTATTTGTATCATATGTAAAGACGCCATACATTAGTGACACATATGCCCCGCCCCTCCACCTCAATCCACCACGGCACATACATAGATTAGGTGAAAAAATATCTCCGGTTAGCGGTTGTAGTACGTACGTCATGTAAGCTGGACGCTACTTTTAAATTTTTAAAGAAAAAGTGCGATTTTTGGTGCATATATGTTGTTAAATATATTTCATTGCCGTAAAAAAAAACAGTCATTGTTTTCTTTATATTAAATAAATGAACATAATTTTATCGCGTAATAATAATGATAATAATAATAGTCATAATAACTACAAACATGATAATCGCCATTCTTTCTTTCTTCCTCTTCTACTTCCTCTTCTTCTTCCTTTACTTCTTCTCATTCTTCTTCATCTTCTTCTCCTTCTTCTTCATCATCATCTTCTTTCATCATCATCTTCTTCTTCTTCTTCTTATTATTATTATTATTATTATTATTATTGTCAGCACTATGTCTCTGATAACACCTATAAAGTTGATAATTAATCTTAAGCTAATTTACTGACAAAATGCGTTACCGCAAACTGTAAGAACACACAATATACCAGCAGCAGAGAGACTGAGCCCACCAACTATTCCGTCCAACAGAACACTCTATCGAGAACACTCTTGATAGAGGATCTTATTTCACAAAATAAACCCTCTATTCAGAAAACTATGATAAATAAGCCTTCTCTGCTGACTAGAAGAGTTATTTCATGAAAGATAACTAACTATAAAAATACTTCTTGACTCCGGGGGTGGGGGTAGACGAAACACTTGGTGGCTCAGTCTCTCTGCTGCTAAAAATTCTAGAATTTTTAATACAAAGTATTTCTAACTAAAAATTGTATCTAACCCAACTCGATACCGTGTCCGAGGATCATGTAAATTTATCGTTACAAATCCGTGTGGTTTTGCCTGAGCACGACTAAAGAAATTTCTGAATTTATTTATATCCATGTCACCGCTGCACCAAGTCTGATGAATATTTCGTAACGTGTGTGCGTCAACGCCGTTAAATACCGCGAGAATGTTACAGTTATCTCTGATCACTTTTGGTATTTGTGTATATCGTTGAGTTACATAAATCACATCAGTGTTTTTGTGCCTGCCGCGTGAAAATATCCTGGCAGGGTTTGATTGTTTGTCCAGCATGATATCATCGTACACAACTAAATTATTAATACTCCCATCAATATCATCGATACTCGGTGCTTCATCAATATCAGTTATAAAATCAGCAACATCTTCTTCACTTATCGATTTTGCACTTTCGTTAAAATCTTTTAATACCTGATAACATCGCTGATCGTCCACTGATGGTGCTGTCAAATATAATTTATCCCACTTCATCCACTTCATTATTAAATTAAGTAACAACTGTGTCTTACCCGACCCAGATGGGCCTATAATAATCATTCGAATTGAATTTGGTAGCACTGAGTTATGTTTGATTGGCTCTCGTCGCTTTGACGCAGAAAAGTCAGTAATCTCCATTAGATATATTATAAAAATAATATGAAATTATATTGTGTGAAATGCCGAACATATACCCCAACTGGGATATGACAACAATTACAACATAAAATAATCGACAAGCGCTTACAGGCAAGTGTGAACGATGCGGTATAAAAAAGTTTAAATTTATTTTTAAAAAAAGGCAGGTGATATCGCAGCCAAGTTAGCCAAGTTACCAGGGGCTCCGTGGGCTAAATACCCAGGAGAAAAACATCTTCCAGGATATAATTACTGTGGTCCAGGAACCCGACTTGATATCAGACTTGATGACCAAGATCAACCTAAACCAGGTGAGTATCCGATAAACGCTATTGATAAGGCGTGTCATGCGCATGATGTAGCTTACCGAAGCAAGGATTTGCAACAGCGCCATCTCGCGGATGTGAAATTAATTCATGCGTTAAATGCCATCACTGATAAATCTCTCAGCGAAAGGTTAGCATCCTGGTTGATAAAATCCGCAATGAAAGGTAAATTAGCGCTAGGTACTGGTATATAATGGAGTCGATTTATTATTCCCCAAGCGGATATTGGAGAGGTAGCGCAGCAATTAGTAAACTCGCTGAAGCAGCAAAAGTTACAAAAGTTACTGCTAAAAATTGGTTATCCCAACAGGCAATATGGCAAATTTATCTGCCGCGTCCTAAACAAATTCACTGTAGTTGATGTTGCAAGTAGATACAAAGATGCTGAACCGTTAACGACTAAAACAGCATCTGAGGTTGCTTCTGCGTTTAAACGAATTTATCAACGTGGTCTACGTTGGCCAAATTTATTACAAGTTGATCCTGGCAAAGAATTTCAGGGTGTAGTATCATCGTTGATGAAGCAACATAACGTCACCATCAGACGAGGACATACTGAAATTCATCGCGATCAGGCAGTTGTTGAGCGATTCAATCGAACACTGCTGAGCGGTTATTTGGATATCAATACGCGAAGGAATTTATTCAGGATACGAGATCGCGCAAATGGGTTGCAAGATTACCAAGCGTGATAGCTGCACTAAATAGCGAGATCACACGAACAACCAACATGAAACCTGCCATCGCGATCACAAAAAAAAACATATACCCGTACGACGTGATTCTTCAGCACAGCCGATACTGGGTAATGTTACAGTTAGATATTTATATGAACCGGGTGAATTTGAAGGTGGTAAAAAAGAGCAACTGATCCTATTTGGAGTGTTACCACACACAAGATAACCACCGTGACAAGATCCACTGGTAGACCAGCAATCTATAGGTTGGATTCAACTGCTCCTCAACGTGGATTCACACGTGAGCAACTACAGGTAATTCCCGAGGACACACAATTACCACCAAAATCACTTCAGTGATTTCGATCACTTAACTAGCGCCTCTACGTCGATTACACTCAAGACAGGTCAACATGATATTATCACGTGTATGACCGCGATTGTTATCTTTTCTGTCTACGGTAAATTGTCTTGAATTTTTATTCGAATACTGCCACAGCATTCTACAATTACAGCTCGCACAGTAATTATTCTGCTGTTGTTTTAACTCAATAATAAAGTCAACATCAAGGTCGAAATCGCGATTATTTTTTTTTTGTCACTCTGTTTGTAACCGGCGAGTTTTTTTCTTATTACATCACCATCGCTGTTGTTTTCATTATTAATTTTATCAGCGTTTGATTCATCCAAGACAATCCTTCGCAGTTGAGATATTCTTCTGACTCTGGACACAGCCAAGTAGACCAAGTTTGACCATTCGATTCGATCATCAACAATCCAGACAGTTGTATCACTGATAGTTAGTCCTTGAGATGAATGAATTGTCATTGCGTATCCTAGCGTCCACGGGGATTTATTCATTTTTAGTGCATCTTTGACAGCATTAATATCTTCAACTAACACAATATCATTCAATACTAAATTCTGTTTCTCTGTTTTTCCAGGGATATCAACATCTATATTCTGTAACCGCGTATCAGCTGGTCTATAACATAACGGCACTGGCAGCATTGGAAACTTTTCTTGTTGTAATTGAAATAGCTGTTGTTGAAGTGTGTCTCTGACTATCTTTCTACTTGCCACTATCAAATCGTCTGGTTTCCACACATCCCAAAAGTCGCTCATCGAAGTTTCAGGAATCATCTCGCGCATAATTTCACATTGAATTTTATTCGGTTGTAATCTGATTAATGTTTTAAATTCTTTCAACGTTGCATCAAGTGCTCTATGATCATCAGATACTTCTTCGTAATAATCAACAAAATCTTTTAACCAATCATGCGGAGATGCGCCGACAAACGGAGGTGGTTGACCGTGATCGCCGCACATAATCACTGCAGTATTTTTCGTTAGCAGCCAGTCAAGAAATGTTTTTAATGTTTCCAGCGGCACCGTACATATCTCATCCCAAATTATTTTCTCGGGAATATATTTTGTTCCCATTCGATCTGACGTCCACACACCGCCGCTATATTTGAAAAAGCTGTGATAAGTACAAGAATTGACTCCTCGTTGTTTCATCTCCCTGGCAAGCCTGTGTGTACATGTTAGCACAATCATATCCGATTTTCCAAATAATTCCATCGCTCGAGTTGTCTTACCAGACCCACCCGGCCCGTTTAAATAAACGGTTTTGTGTCTAGTGATTGGATCATACACAGATGGCAACATCGAAGTTGTCGAAGACATTTCTGATAATTTACAATAACCATCCTTAATTGCAACATCAGCGGATTCACAATATTCGTGTAACATCTCCGCTTTTATTCTCCACGAACTCCATGATTCATCAGTGCTTGTAAAACGAGCCAGTA
Source organism: Sinohyriopsis cumingii (assembly GCA_028554795.2). NCBI lineage: Eukaryota > Metazoa > Mollusca > Bivalvia > Unionida > Unionidae > Sinohyriopsis > Sinohyriopsis cumingii. The sequence continues at coordinate 1,692,072 of JAPYKE020000047.1, forward strand.
ATTCTGAATATCTTTTATTGATGTAAAATGAATCCGTTGCAACTCTAACTGCGGTGTCAGGAAATCGATTTATCATTGATAGCAAATTTATAGAAACATAACCCAGCATTAAAGATCTTAAATGTGTGTATTGAGGCGATTCTCCGTCGATATAACTACAATTGTGCCCAATTTTTTCCCGTCGGACAAGAACACATCCTCCCGATTACAAAATATATTTTTTGCAACAGCGTCAGCAATTATAAAATCCAATTCAGCATCATCGATAATCAGTCGCGAGTGATGCATTTTATGATCAAATGCTGCACCCTGAGTAAATTTACCGATTATTCTTCGTCCAAGATCTTTTGCTATTTTTTCACTATTGCTATGTTTGATCTTGAGAACTTTAGGAGCCTCACTGACAATGACATCCATCGGAGTATTTGGACTCTCTCCTGCATACTCGCCGATAACTTCATCTACACTGACACGCTACGGTGTTGGCAACCAAACTGTGGTCTGCGGTTGATATGATATGATTGCTTCACTGACAGTCAACGATACCAGTATTCGGCTGTCAAGCATATATCGCAATAACACTATTGGTACCCAGCGCTTTTCACTGAAGTGTCTGCCAAACCAAACATAACAGCACGGATGAAGCCCTTTAGCAAATTCAAACGAAGTCACACGAGCAAATCCCGTCAGGTCAAAGTCGGGTAAAGGACCGTTTATAGCAACTCGTGTCATCGAGTTCGTGGGATGTCCAAATCGCTTAAAGTATTCGCTGCACTCGCCGTTCCCGAGAAAGCTTCCTGGGTAGCAAGCAATCATATCCACGGAAATCATATCCCGGTAGTCATACCGGGTATTCCACAACCCGCCATGTCCATACTCGACACAACTTAATTGTATATCCGAGAGAAACTGACTTCGGGTTGGTCTCCACGAATTTCTTTCTCTGGCGGCGTGAGCGGCAACACTTGGAACTGTAAAACAATTAACCAATAACTGATCGATATCTTCAGAAACGCTTGCGTTTCTCACATATTTCTCTGCGAGTTTTTTCATTTGTTGTTGCAACGACTCCGTCCGGTATAATTCCCCGTTGGGTTTTACAAATTGATCATACTCGGAATCTTCGGAACTCTTAAATAACCACACTGACACAGGGTCGGTTTTACTCAGTGTGTAAATAACATCAAATATGTTTCCGGAATAAAGTTTGACAACACGATCTCGTGGAAATATTGTAACTGCATCAGTCCAGGCATGGGAGTTATGATCAATAATTTCAATCGGTGATCCTGACTGTTTATAATGTTTGGAATTATATAATATTTCCCCGGTTAGTGTTTTTAATGTTATTGAAAATTTTAATTTACTTGATAACACAGCAACATCATTTATTGTTTCCCAAGTATCCTTGACTTGCTCAGCCCATGCTGTTATTTTTTCACGTCGCAGATCGGTTAAACCGTTTCCTCGTTTTGCGTTTTTAAAATGTTCCATTGCTCGCTCGGCTACACAATTCAGCACAAATGACGTCTTCATCGGGGCGAGTTTATCAATTTTTGTTTTTTTACCAGATAGATTCCATAAACGACTGCGGTTGCAGGATACGCTCGAGCGTAATATGGTTTATCAATCCCGGTCAGTATTCCTGGTTTGGAATCTTTACTTAACAGAATGGTCTTTCCGTTAGCAAGAACAGGGTCGAGTTTGTCACGGATAATCCATTCATCGTCTTCAACGTTGACGATAAATTTTATTCTGAAAAAATATTTCTTACTGTGTTCATCGCTTTGATGAATATCAAATAGATAATCAATAATTGTTTTTGCTCGGGCATCAGTCATTGTAGCATCGATGACTTCGTCAACGACATTGACAGAGTCAATATCGCGGATAATTTTAAATGACGACCATACATGAGATGCGCCGTCGTCGCGGAATTCTTTTTTGGCATCCCTGATAATATTAAATAGATCAGTTAGATTCCGCCGTCGTGAGTCTCTGTTTAGCCTGTCAAGATCGAATCTCCCAGCGCCAAATAAACCCTTCATATTATATTTAAAACAAATATTTAAATAAGAAATATTATATATATATATATATATATATATATATATATATATATATATATATATATATATATATATATATATATATATATATATATATAGATATAGATATATATATATATACAATGAATAACTGCAAGTGGTTAAAAGTTGGATCCGTAACAGTCTGTAATAAGCCTTGCAGGAAGGAATTCTGCGGTGAACATATACAAAGCATCAAACGAGGAAGCACAGGACCTATCCCATGCTTGCGATGTGGCATTGGTGTTAGGGGTAAAACACAATTATGTGCGTGATGCGGGGGGAAACGATACCTTGAACTCAAGCGATATTACAATAAAAAAAATAATGGAAATGCGCTGAAATCCGAGAGTGATTATATAACTAAGTTTTTAGACAAATTATAAATTAGACAAATACATGAAGTATAAATGAATCAAGAATTTGTCCCACATCCAACCATTAGGAATTATGAAGCATCTCGCGAGGGAATAGTGAGACATTGCAGATTGAAAAAACCAGTTGGTGCTGTTACTAATGCTGGTTATCTCCATTTTAGGGTTTCTGGGGGTAAAAGTTATCACATTCACAGGGTCATGTACGAGTGTTTCCGCGGAGAGATCAAAGATGGTCTTGTAATTGATCACATTGATGGACAGAAACTTAATAATAATTTATCCAATCTGAGAGCTGTGACGCAGAGCGAAAATTGTAAAGCTGGTAATACTGGGGGGAAGAGAGAGTATAGGGCAGTTGTTTCCATAAATTTAGATACGAATGAACAAATAATATTTCAATCGATGAATGCAGCCAGTAAGCATTTTGATATCTGTGCGGCTTTAGTACGAAAAGTCGCAGAAAAAATATATAAATCCGCGTTGTCAAAAAGATATAATAATCAGAAGATTATATTTTCTTATGTAGATAACTCTACAGCGACTGTGTGAAAATCCGAAGGATTTTTGAAGTCAATGATACAATTATTTCCCCTTGTCAGGAAGTGTTGCGCAACACTCCTTGACAGGTAAATTTATCCAGTGCGTTCTTTTTTACATCCAACTGTACACACACTGCGTCACAGTCTCGCGTTTGTCAGTATTTTCGTAAATCAGAGCTTAAATTCAGTGTTTAAAATTCAATTCAGAATTTGTTAACTGTCTGTTACCACTACAGAGGTATATTATTTTACAGGTAACACAACGAGCAGACGATTTTCTGCACAAGGACGTAAATAACCCACCTGTATAAATTTCACAGCAGGTAGATCGGTATATAATAATTTTTAAATCCTATATTATCAGATTAGACAGAGACACAGTGGTAACGCGTTTGACTTTCGTCCCGACGTTATCAAATGCCATGTTCGAATCCTCGTCACGGACATATTGTTCGACGGGCCCATTTGGGGGTTTTATAATAGTTGGGGGCTCCAGCAGGGGCCTTGTGTACATATCTCCTCCACGTCGAATCGTGGGGGTACGTTTTACCCCTGGGATTCGATTTAGGGGGTATGTACACAGACAGTTTCACTTTTGCTTGGAGCCCCCCAAAATAAACAGCAGTCATTAGATGCATAAGCTCTAAGGTCAAAAACAAAATATGGCTAAAAGAACCGATCACGAGGATGCCGAGAAGCTATAAGAAAAGCTCTGTAAGACTGAGATAAAAAAAAATCTGAAAAATAAAAAAATCACCTTGACAAAGTGTTTCAATGACAAAGTCAATGACAAAATCAAGGAAGTAAAAAATCTCAAGTCTGAAAGGACCTCGTGGAGACCCATAAGCCAGTATAAGACTAACCGCTCATCAATGACTGCTGTTTATTTTTTTTTATTTTAAATATATAAAAATATATATAAATATGAATCACGAAAATATCAATAATGTGATTGATGCTATTAAAAAATTAGAAAATTAAGGATTTAATTTATCACTAAATCCTGAAAAAATTCTGTCTGATTTTGAATCATTATATGAATCTAAATGCGCAGGGCGTTATATTCTTCCTGCTCAATATTGATTCATAAAGATGATTCAAAATAATTTGTATAAATCACTGGCCGGCGTAGAAGAAGCACAAATAAATGAATTTGTTCCATTGTCTCGTGCAATTGAAAAGATCAGGCTGGCATTGGCAGGCGAGTATGAGATGAAAAAGATAATAAATAATCGCGTCCGAAAATTGAAACATTGTATGTCCGCTGACTTCGTCACTGACGAGGAAGTAAATACCTCACCTTGATTTCGTCATTGAAGTCAAATACTTGGAAGTGAAATCGAAAGTAAAAAAAAGGAATATTTTTTTACTGCGTAAATTATGCAATTGTCCGATTTCGTTGGTTTTTACTAGCAAATACCCTATCAAGGGTAGCAACTTGGACAATTTCTCTGGTTTTCACTAGCTGATACCCTATCAGCGGTAGCAACTTGGACAATTTCGTTGGTTTTTACTAGCTGATACCCTATCAGGATTAGCAATGTGGACAATTTCTCTGATTTTCACTAGCTGATACCCTATCAAAATCAGTAAAATTGTCAGTGTTGTAAAAAATATATATAAAGTAAAAATTCTTTAGAATTTTCAAATATTTTTACTGCACAAAAAATAAAATTATCGTGAAATCGTCCGATTTCTGTGATTTTTCCCCCATTGACAAAGTCAAGGACGCTGTCAGTGAAAATCCTAAAGGATTTTCAAAAGTGCTTGCGTTTTCACTGCAGTATCTTATCAAGATGATCCTGTGAAATACACGAGTGAGCATAATTCATGATTTGGTCTGGAAAACATGTGATCGCTATGATATGATTTTCTTGTAGTTGTTTCAACTGCGATTCTGTCAGTAAAAAATCATCATTGCCGTATTTATCAATAACTATTTTAGCTTCACCTAATTTCATCATTGATGAAATCGACGACGTTCCGCTGAATATTTTCCTGATATATTCTTCAAGTGTTTGTTTGTCGTATATGAAACATTTCACGTGCTGATACATGCTATATTTTTTTAATCATTTAATATAATTTATTGTGACAGTGCTGTCATTGATGGTGATGACAGAGTCATTATTGACAGAGTCATCATTACTGTCACTAACAATAAAATCACTGTCGTCACTGTCAGTGGAAATACTTTGTGTTTCACTGTCAGAGACATTTTCATCATCATCAAACTTCTGGTAATTCTTAGAATTTCTCGGAAACGCTTTGCATTTCTTGTAAGTCGAAGATTTTTGGGACATTATTATGATATGATATTATTAATTGAAAATCGTTTCAGGACTTTACCAGCAAATTAATACTAATAGTTACATTTCTCAGGTCCAAAAGTCTACCCTGTTGGTCAGTGACTTTAAAATTCATCCTTGTCAGCATTGGATTTAAACACTGCAGAAATACTGGATTGATTGGCTCTTGTACAATCAAAAACCCAGGTGGTTCTTTAGGAGTAAATGAATATAGTATAAACCCTTGCTGGGCTTGATTTGATACTGTTGTGTCTATGTTGTAACTGCCATCGATTACGTCACACACAAGATTGACCGCGACGACATCAGTGATATTTATGATTCCCGGAGAAATATGTCTGCCATCGCTCGCTGTGGAATTGTCATATCTGAGGATAGTTGGCGATGGCAATATTCGCTTGTACTGGTCAAGTATGTCATCGAAGTATTCATCGATGACATCAATGATAAATTTTCTCAAGATGATCGGGGAAACGTATCCTGGTAATTTAAAATTCGGTAGTTCAGCTTCTTTCAGCGGGAACTTATTTAGAAATCTTTGTTTTTCACCGGGTTTACTGTCAATTACTGTTTGAATTGCTCGCTGGTTAATATATTCCATATCTGCGGCAAGCTGATTTAATATCTCAATTTGTTTAATAATTTCGCTCCGTGAACTTATATCGGAAACGTATGCGCTTCCAAGATGTTCTTGGAAGCGTTGCCGTAGATGCGCTAGTTGTGTTTTATGTAATTGATTAATAATTTTAAAATATTCACTAATTTCGCTCAGGCGAATATTAAATCCTTCGTCTGCTGCATGAACAAAAACCCCACACAATATCACTGCCATCTTCATAGAAGTTAATCAAGTTATCCAACGTTGCACTTTTTATATTGTCAAGATGTTGTTTGTATGACGGTGTAATTCCGTGATATGATTGTTTATCGGTGATATAATCAGACTTTTTTGGTTCTGGTGGTATCGGTGGTGCCGGTGGTGGATTTTCAGGCCATCCTAATACTGTTCTGATTGAACTGTTATAAATGTCTACGGCGTAACCCGGTGAAGCGACTTCGATGATCGTTGACAACGTTGGCTCGTGGGCGGTTATTGATATTTTTGCTTCTTTTCCGGTGATACGCTTCATTTGACGCTGTATTTCTTTGTTGATTTCTTCTATCTGATAAGACCCTGTTGGTAAATGAATGACGTTCCAATCTGGAGTACCGTCGGGGTTATTCTGATACGAAAATGCAAATGAATTATCTGGCAACTGTCCGTGAAATGATGTCGGCCTGATGTTGGGCCAACTGTGATATACTCGTAATTGTGCCAACGCGATTTCTTTTACTGGAATTGCAGTTGGAAAATTAATATTAAACTCTGGTTGCGTCGAAGATATTGTTATCATTGATGTTTTTACCGGAGTTGTGTTTGCGGCTATCTCTTGAAGTATCTCCGTCATTATTTATTTGCTGTCGTTTCAAATCAAAGTACTTTGAAAAACACTTTGTGTTTTCGTAATCGTTATACGCGGCTGCCATCTGCGCGAATTCGGAATCTGATATTGTTGTATCGTCAAGGCTGGATGATATCAACGAGGACAATTTCGAGTAGGTGCTTGTGGCCGCGCTGTTTAACTTTTCATATTCGTGTAATTTTGTTAGCGCACACGAGGATATTTTTTCGCAATAATATTAGCAACTCCTGCAATTGTCGTTGATGTTGAAACTGTAATTGTAATTGCGATTGCAGTTGTCACTGGTGTCAGCGCTGATAATAGCACCCCAGTAGATGCAACTACCGCGGATACCGAATACACTATTGTGTCTAATACAGTTACACGCCGTTTGTATTTTTTTATCTTTGTTGCGCATTTGTCAATAGTGTTTTTTTTAACTCTGACTGCCATTCGCGTACTTGATCATATCTATATTGCTGAGCATTTAATGACAGTGTTGTCGTTGATGCTGATTTCATTTTATTATTTTACGCGGTAACCAACTGAGGCGTTTCAGCTACAAATTCCAAACACCACCAGTAGGATGTTGTGGTTAATTTCTTGTCTGCGGCTTCCAGTATAAAATCCTCTTCGGTTCCCTTGTTTAATATGATAGTCACAACCCCGGAATATTTATCGGTGGAATGTCTCCAGGGATATGTTGTAAAGATCTCAAACTTAGCGGCACTGAATACAGACAGTCTATACACGCCAGTGGCTGTTGCTGTATATTTGATAGTATTATTTTGTCGGGACCATGTTGCGAATCCAGATGATACTGTGTATACGATGTTGGTGATATACCCGGGGGTAACTCCAGTTGGGACTTTAATCAGACTGGTTTTGTTAACGATCTCAGGAATACCCGATACGATATCCTGCTGTGTTTGTTTGATCGTGTCCATGCTATTTTGTATCAACGCGATTTGATCTGAAAAACTTTTATCTGTTCTGACTACACCTAACCTGGTATTAACCGCGTTGATGTCGCTGGCGTTACAGTAAGTTTTTGTTTGATTTCAGAAAGTTTCATATCGATGACTGGAGGAGTCCCAAAGAACTTATCAATGGACTCATCAGCTTTTGCGAAGTTTCTTCGAAGTCTTGTAAACGCGCTCACGTGAATATCATACTCTGCCCGCAACGTGGTTAGTTTACCGTCAATGGTGTCTACATATTGTTTATTTGCGGCATCTTCCGGGGATGTTGGAATCGCTAACGCGGTTATTTTGTTGTTGCCGAGATTGAGTTCACCTGTCATTGTATCACCGGTCTTCGCTACACGGGCTAGTGCAAGTTTTTGCATATCATCTTGAAGCGCCGCGATTGATATCGACGAATCTCTGATTCTGCCGCTGTCAGTGAATACAACGATGTTGTCCGTGGTAGCTCCAATAACCCTGCGAATTATGTCATTCCACCTAATGTTACTGGTTTTTAGCCTGCCATGTCGATCTTGAAAAATAACAACCTCATCTGGGTCTATCCCGGTCAGATTTAAAAGATTATCGATTTCATCTTTGGTCGCATACTTTGATAAATCGATATCTTTTTTTTTTTTCCTTTGTTCTGCTTGATCTTCCGTAAATATCAACCATTATTAGTTATGGGGTTGTTTAAATTTGGAAATCACATCTGTGATTTCAACGTGTATTCATGCACGACTTTGTGAGGAGAACTCGCTGATTTCGAGATTGCATCAAGAACATTTAATACTTCACGGCCACATATCGGAGGATCAGTTAATGTTTGTGTTGGTAACGTTGAATACCAAACTTTCGTCGTTGTCAGGGGGATATTTTTTGTATATCGAAGAAACTCAATTGGCGGTGCTAGCCCGTACGAATCAAAATAGATAATTCCACGTGGATCGATCGCGTAAGCAACCCAGTGAGTTCCTGGACCGTTGCTGTTATCAAGATTAATAATTCCGGTTTCTGGATTATTCGGTCGTGCTGGTAATTGATCTCGCATAAAGACGCCTCTGAAGTTCTTTATAGGCAATTGTTTAACAGCATCAAGTAAATCAAAGCTGGACATCGGTGTGAAAACATTTAAAACCTTTTTGGGTACCATGAGAGTGGAGTTCCTGGGAGTCTTAGCCCTGATCCGCTCGCGAATCCTCCCTTTTTTGTATCCTCGTCCTGTGGCTTTCTTTAGTGCCATTCCAGCAGCTGTTCCAACAGCCCCTAACGCGGCTGCTTTTGCGACTGCGGGAGCAGCAGCAGCTATCAGTGCTGGTATCGCGGCGAGAAGAGGAAATATACCACCGGTTTTAACCATATCTTTGACCGCGGCTGGAGAGAAATCAAGTTGAGTTCCAGTCGTTGCTTGCTTTGCTTTATTGAAATGTTTTAGTTGGGTTCTAGTTAATGACAGTTTGTTTGGACCGCCCATTAGCTGATCGTGTTTTAGTGTTATTGTTGTCCCACATGTGCTCGCGTTCTTCGATTGTAATTTCTTCACCTGACCAGGAGTCAGAGTGACATTAACATGACTGTATGACATTTTATTTAATACGAGATTGATCTAATTGTTACATATCTTCGGAAAATATTGCATATTTTTGGAAAACCTATAGGTTTTCTACTGGTGCATCAACGAGTATCATTCGGCCACCAGCACCTTCAAGCAACATTGCTTTATCGGAAAGTATGACCGCGATTACTCTGTAATTAGCTATAACTCCTGCGTCTCTATTCACGGTAGCCCGAAAGTGAATGTCAACGACATACTGTCTGGTTAAATCAAGATGCTCCAGCGAGAAGTAATAGATTGGATAATGAGATATAAAATCCGATTGTGATATTTGCAAACCAGTGTCGATATTTAGATCACGCGCTAGATATTTTGTCAATCGTTGATATGCACGTGCAACATGGTTGTTACCAAAATTTAGCATTATGTTCTCGGATGGTTCTTGATGTCCGTTTATTCTCAGAGAAACGTCAGTGATACCAAGTTGATCAAATATCATATGCGAACGTGTTTGATTGCACTGGTCAACAGTGAAATCATTACTGACTTGAAAAGGCCCTAATCTGTAGTATTTTGGTGTGCCGAACACGAATATAACCGTGAAAAATTTGTATTGGCTCTCGTTTTGAAGATATTCATATACCTCATTTTCTATGTTTCACTGTGTAAATTTCTCCAGTAGGACTGCAGCAACATCCGGAATAATGATGTAACATTGCATAATACCATCATGCTCACATCATCCACAGTTGATTGCATCATTTTCTGATGCAATGCAATACTAATGCCATGCGGCTGCTGAAGTAAGTTGACGTCAGCAGTGTACTATACATGTGTAGGCCTATTATACTAATGCCAGGCGGCTGCTGAAGCTGACGTAAGCAGTGTACTATATAAAGCCCAATCAGATAGGTTCAGCATTTAAAATATTTTAGACGTTGTGCGAGACAGTTCAAGCTACTGTTACATAAAACGTATTATTTTATCCATTTACGTACAATAAAGAACAGTAATGCCTCGAAAGTGTGTTAATACCGCGGACAATTTTTGCTATATTTGTGGGGAAGTGACATTTGCCAACCAGAAGAAAAGTATCAATTCTCAAGTGAAGAAGGTATATCATCTTTACTTCGGATGCAAGGTTGGTGACCAAGACAAGCCTTGGGCTCCGCATATATGCTGTGCTACATGTACAACACAGCTTTCACAGTGGTTGAATTGCAAAAGGTCATCAATGCCGTTTGCAGTCCCAATGGTGTGGAGAGAGCCAAGCAACCACCTAAATGACTGTTACTTCTGCTTGGTTCCTCCTCTTTCCGGCGGAATAACGAAGCGAAAGAAGTCGAGAATAGTCTACCCAAACATTCTGTCTGCATTGAGACCAGTTCCACATGGTGAGGGACTTCCTATTCCAGAACCTCCAGCAGAATATTCTCTTGATTCATCTGACGAAGACAAAGGTGAGTCGACCTGTTCTTCTCCTGGTCCATCAGCATGCAGTGATCCAGATTTTCACTGTGGTGCATCATCAACCCCACACAGAATAACACAGGAAGAACTAAATGACCTGATTCGTGATTTGGACTTATCAAAGAACAAGGCAGAATTGCTAGGATCAAGACTCCAACAATGGAATCTTCTAGAAGAAGATGTCACAATTACTGCATATCGAAAGCGCCACCAGCAATTGGAGCCTTTCTTCAGAAATGAAAGTAATCTGATATTCTGTTCCGATATTGAGGGCCTCATGAATGCTTTAAAAATCACTCATGACCCACAAGAATGGAGACTATTTGTGGACTCTTCGAAACTGAGTCTCAAGGCTGTGCTTTTGCACAATGGAAACATTCTTCCATCTATTCCAGTAGCGTATGCTGTCCACATGAAAGAGACATACGATAACTTAAGGCAGCTACTGAATTCCATTGAGTATAACAAGTACAGCTGGCACCTCTGTGGTGATTTGAAGGTAGTTGCCCTTTTAATGGGACTGCAGCAAGGATATACAAAATACATGTGTTTCTTATGCGAGTGGGATAGCCGAGCAAGGGAAATGCACTACATGAGGAAGGAATGGACTCACAGGCAGAATGTAGCCATTGGAGAGAAGAATATCCAACACCCAGCTCTGGTTGAGGCTCAGAAAATCTTGCTACCACCCCTTCACATCAAACTAGGTTTGATGAAGAACTTCGTGAAAGCCATTGACCGGACTTTGCCAGCATTCCGATACCTGCATGAAAAATTCCCTCGACTCAGCGAAGCAAAGATTAAAGAGGGAGTTTTTGTGGGTCCTCAGATTCGAGAGCTTTTCAAAGATGACCGGTTCAACAACTTGCTGGAAGGTGACGCGAAACAAGCATGGAATGCTTTTCGCCTAGTTTCTACAAACTTCCTCGGAAATGTTAGGGCAGAAAACTATAAGGAACTAGTAGAAGACATGTTGATGAAGTATAAGAAACTTGGCTGCAATATGTCTCTAAAGATTCACTTCCTTCATTCCCATTTGGATTTCTTTCCTAGCAACTGTGGTATTGTTAGTGATGAACACGGCGAACGTTTTCATCAAGATATCGCAACAATGGAACAAAGATACCAGGGAAAATGGTCCACTACAATGCTGGCTGACTACTGCTGGACACTCCTCAGAGATGCTCCCGAACAGCTGTACAAGAGACAGGCGAAGAAATCTAAGATGTAGTCAATGACTTGATTTTTTATAGGTAGGCTATTACAGTTGACCTTTTGCTATTGGAATGCATTTCGTTATGTAAACATTAATTTCTTGCAGATTACAAAAAAACTAGAGCCAATTTTGCAATTTGACTGTCATATTCGTGTTCAGCACATAAAAATTGATAAGAATTGACTAATTTTATTTCAGTAACATGACTTTTGTAAAAATTTGTTGTCCAGTGTTGCCTACTCGTGCAGCATTTTGAAGAGCAATGAAAATATGTCGCGGCGCGGAAACCCCCTGCTGTGATGCTATATGCCATGTAAATAAACCATTGATGTTACTTTGAATACTATCTGTGGTTGTTGTAAGCCACGATAGCAGCGTTTTACCACCTTGATCCATAAAAGAGAGCAGTCGTTGTTCTTCGGCGATTGCAGGAGTCATTACCGGCATCCACAGTGATAGTTTTGTTATGTTTACCTTACCAGCGTCACCTATAGGTCGCCATATAGCATCACCGTCGTCGGCTTTTCTAACAAGCGTGACCGTATGTTTCGCTCCGAAAATCACCTTTCTGACATCTCTGCAAAATCCGAAGATATGCGATAGCGGAATCGCACAAGAAAAATTTCTACGATTACCTCTTAGCATTTGTCTACGTGCAGCGAAACCTAAATTAAATTCTGCATTATGCGCCAATAATCATGTCTTTGATATCATCAGGAGCAGCACGATCTCTTGGTCGTCTAATAATAAAATGATCACTGTTAGGATGATCAGATGCGTCCTTGGCAAATATCATTGATGGACCAGCTGATCTTGTATAATCTTCAGAATATCTTGCTAGACCAATTATTGTTGTAGCAACATCGACATCCTTTTGAACTGATTCGATATTTTTTCCATCAATGCTGTAAATGGCACTATCAAACAGCGACATGATTCCGTTATTGACAAAACCGATTTTAACATCAGGGAGGTATTCTGTATCATCGGTTTTTATAATTTCACCTTCGATTTCAATAAACGCTTCAGCAGGCAGGAAATATCTACTTGTATCCTGAACCTGAAGTTCAATTCGTCCTCGTTTATTTGGCGTCATAAGAATAATACTGATAATCACGCACTGATTCATTTTTAAGAACCGTTCGTCTATGTTGAATGCTGGGTCGGATTCCCGTTTAAACATTTTATTATAGAAGTTATCGTCCAAAACGAAGACCACTTCCCGCAATCAAACTTGTGTTTATTTGTTCAGGATTTATCAGCGCTTCTAGTTTTTGATTTGCGGATTCATTTATTACTTTACTAACATTTGCTGGCATGTCTGCGGTGGCTGGTAATTTTACCGGTGGAGGTTTTCTACGTATCAGTCGTGCTAGTCTGTCCTTGATTACCAGGAATGCTTTACTGGCAGCGCTACCAACAGCGCCAGTAGCTTTATCTTTAATAACATCAATGGCTTTCATCGATAATTGTTTTGCGATCGGTATTGCTTTAGGTGCCATCCTCGCAAATAAACCCTGAACAACATCGCCTAATCCGTTTCCATAAGTCATCCTGTATACGGGTACTCGTGAATTTACCACCCTGACCATGACTGGTCTACGATGAGAATTGTGTACTATCATTTTATTTAATTAGTTATTTCTCTAATCGCTGTCGACAAGTTCATCAATAAGTTCTCGATAGATGTGAGTATCCATGATGCCGCCTTGAAATAATCGCTGACAGATATCAGCCGCTTCATTAATTATTTCTGGTGAGTTATTTCCGGCACGCCTTCCTCCTAAGAGAACTTCTAGCCGTGATACATCATTGATGATATTATCAGGACAAGTAATGTGACCACCAAGACCACTACCTGTAGTACCGGGAGGTCCCCCTTCTTCAAATTCCTTAGCTAACTCCCGCCGTCGTTTTTCTAATAGTGGCCGAGGTGTAGTAAGTTGATATGAAGACGGTACAGATGTATCAAGCTGATGTAAAGGCTGCAGGGATGGAATACGTTGAAGTGAAGGCGGTAGCTGTCTTTCTACTGATGGCGGAGGTGACTGAGTGGATAGTTGTTGTTCTGCTTGTTTCACTTTCTCATTATAAAGTCTCTCTACTTTCTCAAAAAAAACTCTGAATTCTAAATCATCATCTCTGGCTTGCTTTTTATTTTTATATATACGATATATCCATTTGATAAGACTATCATCGTTTATTTTTTCAAAGCCAGGCTTTAAGATACTGGATTTATTAAATATACTAATTAATGTTTTTTCAGGTAGTTCTTCACTTTTAGTATTTCTAATATCTTCGACAAACCCTTCTCTAAATTTTTTAATCGTTACAACATTTTCTTTTATTGGTTTAGGTGTAAGTTTTTCTTTTGCTCCAGCTACTTCAGTACGAATTTCACTCACCCCTTCAAGTATTTCTTCGCCGACGGGCGGAGGCTGAGCTGCAGCTATATCAGTTGGAAGATTTCGTAAAATCTTTTTTGTCTGTTTGGTTCTTCTTGCAATCTTTTCAGCCTGCGTAGCGGTTTGTTTTAGCACTGGAAGAATACCCGGTTTTGTTATATCACCTGGATCTCCCAATAAAGCTTCTTTGGCGACCGCCGCAGCTTTCTCAGTAGCTGTTGTAACGGGTTTAAATAATTCTTCTGCACCTGTTGCAAATTCAACTTGTGCTTGGTGCCGTGCTTGTAATTTTTGTCTTACAGAATCTCTCACAGGAAGAAATTTTTTTATTGCTTCTAGTCGCTCTCGAGCTAGTCTAGCAGAATGTGCTTCTCCAATGTTGGCCATTATTGTTAACTTAAATTTTCAATCCTAGAATTTTTAAATCAATAGCAGCAGAGAGACTGAGCCACCAAGTGTTTCGTCTACCCCCCCCCCCGGAGTCAAGAAGTATTTTTATAGTTAGTTATTCTTCATGAAATAACTCTTCTAGTCAGCAGAGAAGGCTTATTTATCATAGTTTTCTGAATAGAGGGTTTATTTTGTGAAATAAGATTATCTATCAAGAGTGTTCTCGATAGAGTGTTCTGTTGGACGGAATAGTTGGTGGGCTCAGTCTCTCTGCTGCTATACCACATAAATATTTCAATTTTAAAACTTGCTTAAAGTTGTTGTTTTTTTTATAACAATGTATGTGTCTGACTGTTTTCTCCATGAGAACCTGTTTCTCTTCCGTATTTTGATCATTAATATGGGATACAATTGTACTTACATCCTTAGGGTCAAAAGTTGAAAGAGCAAAGGCAGTAACAAAAGTAGCCTCAACTGAAATCATGTTCACAATAAATTTAATTTAAATAAAATCTTTTCAAACTAAATAATCTTTTGAACTCATACATCAGCATTGCTGTTGTTCTTTTTTTGTGGAGGGTGCTCTCTCCTGTTTGATCTTTGCAGACCAGGTAGGGAGGCCCTCCTGGCCTAATTGTAGATGATTGCTATATATTATTTGTTTTTGTGTTGCATGGTTTTTCATATTGTTTCTCAAATAGATCGATTTATTTGGTAATTTATTTATTTTTTTTTTTGTTTTTCTTTTATTTCGCTTTTTTAATATATATTTGTTATAAAAAAAATTTGTCCCAATTTTTAATCTAACCATTCATCATTCGCCAAGAAGAATTCTTCTGCCATCCTTGCGTTTTCTTCTTCTTTCTGCCTTCTTCTTTTCTCTTTCCTCCTAATTCTGTCCTTTTCTCTTTTTTGGAAAGAAGTTTCTGTAATCGTCGTTGCTGATAAGTCGGGTATCTGCTCTTTCCTATTTTGTTCGCCTTGTGCCATTCTCTTCGATAATAGTCTTTCCGTATCTTGGCCCTGTGTACTAGTATGTTGCTTTTGTTTTGCTATATCTTTACTCTCTGTCATTTTTCCTGCTGATTTTGTTGATGTTCTTGGTTCACAGTTAGATTTCCCTGCTGTTTCAATCTCTATTGTTGTTGTTGTTTGTGGGCCTTGTGCCTTTTGTTGTTTCTGTTGTTTCCATTGTTGGTTATTTTATCTCGTTTGCTGTTGTTGCCGTTGGTTCCCTTGGTGTTGTTGTTGTGAGTGATGTATTTGATCTCTCTGCCTGGTTGGTGTTTCTTGCTCTTGTTGTAATCCAGGTTGCTGTTGGTGTAATGGATTTATTGCTTGTAGTATTCCTTGATTTTCCTCTCCTGCCGTCTGTATTTGTTCTGAGATTATTATTGATGATTGGGCTTTTAAAGTTTTTCTTTTCTTTGTTGCTGGTGCTGTTAACATTGTTGTTTTGGGTATTGGAAATTTTGCAGTTTTGCTTTTGCTTGTTGTTCTTGTCTCTTTTGATTTTCTTCAGATTGTTCCTGTTGCCGTTCTACTTGTTGTTGTGGTTTCCATTGTTGGGGGTTTGGTTCTTTTATTTTCTCTTATTGTCTTTGTTGTTGCTGTTGTACCTTCTGATTTTGATTTGAAGTTGGTTTTTCTTGCTGCTGTTGGATTTGTACTATCTGTTCAGTGTGGGTTTGTTTCTCTTTTTGTTGGTGGCTTTGTTGTTGTTGTTATTTTGGGCTGTGCATTTCCTCTATTTGTTCGTCTATGGATATTTGTTGTTGTTGTCGTCGTCTTTGTATTACCTGTTCATTTATCCTTGTCGTAGTCTCTCGGTTTTGGGGGCATTTGTGTGTTGTATGTCCAGTTTGTTGGCATCTGCTGCACTTTCTGTGATATATACACCCTTTGTACCACGATTTGGTGAAAAAACCACGTGGGAAAAAAGTTCTTTTTACTTCCGTCAATTCGCTTTTTCTATTTCCAGAATTCTTGTGCCGTTGTATATGGATGTCGAGAGGATTGTATCCATCTAGTCGTGATGAGATAACCTTTATCTTCAATTTTTTTCTTAAATTTTTGGATTGTAGCCTTCAAATGTATTTCTAATGGAATGT
Source organism: Sinohyriopsis cumingii (assembly GCA_028554795.2). Taxonomy (NCBI): domain Eukaryota; kingdom Metazoa; phylum Mollusca; class Bivalvia; order Unionida; family Unionidae; genus Sinohyriopsis; species Sinohyriopsis cumingii. The sequence continues at coordinate 1,708,938 of JAPYKE020000047.1, forward strand.
CCGACAGGTGTAGCTCTCCAGTTTGCTTTTTTATTTTACGCAGAATTGGTGTAGGTTCTTTAATTACAGCTTTTTCTCCAGCGATCTGAATTTCTCCATAAGGTAGTACTGGTTTTGTCCCTTTTGGGCGTACTATAAATACTTGATATCCCTTCGGGTTGATCGAGTAGATTTTTTTTCAAGCTGTCTGGACGTTGAACTTTAATCGCTATCATAGCTGAGGCTGCTTCCTTCACTCTGTCTCTCGATAATCCTAACATGTCTATCTCTTGGGCTCCTTTTTTGTACGTACATTCCAAGAAAGATCCATCATTTGTCTCTATCCGTCTAGTGTTGAAGTATTTTTCTAGTTCCTTATTTCTTCGTTTGCTCGGTGTGACACCATTTTTTCTCCATTGCTGTTGTTCAGGCGTTTTAATTGTTATGCAAGGGCCGGTGCAAGGATATTTTGCGCCATAAGGGAACATTCCATATTGAGCACCACCCCACTCATCTCGAGGCATCGCTTATTATAAACTGTTCATTAGTATTAATGCACGTTTGGCTTGATAATTTATTGATTTCATTATTTAGTCTACTTATTTACTGATAAGAAATGAATAACCTGACAGTGTACTTAGTTTTTGGCGCCCCCCAAATCTTGGCGCCGTAAGCGGCCGCTTAGTTCGCATATTGGGTTAAAACGGCCTTGGGTCATGCCCTTGACAATCATCTGAGGTGTGGCATGTTTTAAACTCTCTCCTTAGGTTAACGAAATCGGACGAGATCTAACAAGACTTGCCCACTATATCGATGCTACTGGGTTCATTAATTGTCCCGTAGAAAAGTATGGAAAACGAAGATTATCCCCGTCAAAAATTGTCGAGGGTTACTTTCATAAATGAAATTGATCTTAACGAAAGAAAGAAGGAAACGTAATTTTGCATGCTTCTTCGAGGATGGGAATTGCTTCATGGCCCTTACCAGATCAATGAAGCCAACTCTATCGTTATCCGTGAGTCGCATTCTATGGAAATACTGTTCGTAATCCCTATAACAACAAAAAATAATTTGCCTTAAGTTCATTCCATAAAACGTCATCTACTAATGCTTTATTTCAACCCATAAGCGGTGCCACGTTGTGGAGAAAATTTTCTAAAGCTTCATGTATACACATATTTTCTTATAGTTAATTCTTAGTTAAGAACATATGGAATAATGTCAATACGTATTATGTAAGATTTCTACTCTAAACCCGATTCTGGACACAAAGAAACTGCCTGTCTATTGTTTATCCATTACGCAACAACCCATTCGAGATAAATTCAAAGGGAATTCTACCACCGGACCGACAAGGTAGAGACTCATCTGTTTGTTTTACAATCAGTCAATGATGTCACGACGGGCTTGGAACAAGTTCTTGCTTTTGGAGACCGGACATCCGAGAGAAACAAAAAAGTGCTAATTACCCCAGGGCATTTTTCTTCAAGACCAGACCGTATCCAATCAAAACTGAGAGATTCAAAATCTAGGGCGAAGTCTCAATAAGCAACCGCTTAGGTTCGGACCAAATCCATTTTCAATCAGTACTTGTGAACCTCGCCAAGGGTGGATCATGGACAAGTTGAGAGGTATTAGATTGTGCTCGTAGCAGCCGAGTTGTGCGCTCGTTAAAAGGCGGGAAAGAATTCTGGCTGTTCCCCCCCCACACACACACACACAAGTTAAAAGGCGGGAAGGAATTCTAGTTAAATTCTAAGTTTGGATTTGCGGACAAAGGCTTCTTGAAGTTTTCCGAGTGGGTGTAGATTCTTCATTCGAGGATCGGAGAGAGGGAAGACACCTGGAGAGCATGTGATGAGCGTTAGTATGGCGTCAGCAGTTTGTGTGCAGGCTTGTGATATAGAGTACCGTAAGTGTCAGAAGAACGGATCTTTAAGTACCAGGAGAGCACGTAGTCAAGGGTACCAGAAGTATCAAAAGAGAAACAAGAGGCGGACAGATGAGTAACAGAGACAACACTGAAAGGAAACACTCTCGCTTAGGACCTTTAATGCATATGATGAGATAGTAATTGGCAACTGAAAATAGGTCATTGACTGTTTTTGTTCGAAATAAATTGCGATTAAGAAATTTGTCGATGAACATGTTTAATACATTTGACATATTTTATTAAAGGGTTATACCTTTCACCTTGAGTTATTTATACACCTAGACCGTCGGCATTGCTAACTGGGGGCTCTGGGCTATTTCAATTTTAATTGTCCACCTTCTCTGGTATTAGAAATAATACCGTAGGAGGCACGTGACAAGCGGTTTGCCGGGAATATCTAGTGCTCCGTGTTTCGTAATTTGGACAAAGTGTGTAGGTCTCGTTAAGTTTCATTTAATTTCGTCACTGAAAAAGAGAAGTTAAAACAGGCTCTACGTCTGAGGAATGGTCATGGGCCTTACCTATTTCGTTCACCTAACAACAACAATGCCGGTGTAGAAGTCTGAGAACACGGATTGAAAATACTTCTTTAAATTTAAAACTACTTCCTTTACTTTCAAAAGACATTTTAAAAAAGGAAATTGAATTTATTTAAATTATTTATTTGAATGTTTTGACTTCTAGAATTTATTTGTAAGCATTGTTGCAAATGAATTGTCGGTGATTAAGAATCTTCGTGGAGTAATTTTTTAAAAGGTATTTAGTTTTAGCATGTTGACTTACATCAAATGCCATTGAGTACGTTCATTTTAATCCAAGCCAAGAGCGGCTTGTGGCGGTAGATCTTTATCTCCATGGTACGTAATTTGAACAACACGCATACGTGTGCGGTAAAGAGCAAGAATTTACAACTAACTTAATAAAAGTGTTAAGTAAAGCCCTGTGCCATCACATGTTCCCACAGTATACATTATATTGTCTTATGCATCAACTACTTGTCACGGTTCATTGTTGCACACACTAACTGAATGTATACACTTTCTTTCTCTGTTTTTGGTTGTTGTTGTTTAATGCGTGCTTTTTTTTTTCTTCTTTAGTTTCCCTTGTAGAGGCGGATCAAGTAACAGTATTTGAATTTGAGAATGGGTGGTTCGTTTTAAGGAAAATGGACACATTTCTTTTTTTTTTACATTAAATATACTTGGGTTTGGGTTTTTATTACTGGAATAGGCGAATCTTCTGAACCATGTTAGAATGTTGAAAGGACTAGGAACTTAGATGAAAAATTCTCATATATCAATAATTAATTTCAATGTACCATACAATATCATGGTAGCTTTAATTTATTTATTTATTTATTTACTGGCATCTGCCAATCTTTATTGACATTCTAATAATCATCCAATTTGCATGGATTGAATCACAAGTATAACATCATCGTAAAATTAAGATCATTTGGAAACGGCTTATGACTTTAATGAATGCCATAATTATGGACTCTTAAATCCGTTTCGCCTCCGAAATGATCTTCTTATGGTGTCTCTATGCCTCATGATACAGCTTTGTGATTTATTTCGCAATAGATTTTGTCTCATCTAAATGCCATGCATATTATGAAATGTAATGGTGATGTGCGTTTTGTTTTAAATGAAAGTAACATTTACTCTATGACAGATAGGCAACTAAATCTTCACTTTTAATCTTTTTGTTGACTGTACTCACAAGATGAATGACGACTTTGGCTTGATTAATCCAACAAGCATGACACGGACACGAAGCCAGCGACCGGTAAAGTGACTGTAATATACAATAACTGTGCCTGTGGGCCATTGTCAGTCTTCCAGTCTTAAAGACTCGATGCACATAAGCTTTCGTAGAGCAAGCCAGCTACTGAGATACCTGTAACGATAGTGAATATCTCTAACTATAGTGGGCACTATGTTCTCGCCTCGTGTTTTGACTACTTTACTTGTCATCACTTGCATTCAAGTAAGTATTTTGTTTTAAAATTACTTTGTCCTTATATCGATACATTTAAACAGGATACAGTCTTGTTCATCTGGGACTGAGGACATGCTACAATGCGAATGCCTTGTCTTCATGTTGTTGTAATAGGTCGATTTATCATATCATATACGAGGGAGGTAAATAGCCTCAACTGCCGTACATTCGATGACGAGAGACTATGTCTAGTCTTAACCTTATATTCTCTAAATTACTGTCTGCTCTAGTTTTTGTTTCACTCTCATGAGCTCTGTAACCACGGATTTGAAAATTTCAGGTCATATTTGGTCTCTTGGCACAAGTGGAATTGAGCTAATAATAATAATAATAATAATAATAATAATAATAATAATAAAGAAAGAAAGTTTGAAATTGAGCCATTCTGAAACTATTCTGATTAAAATTTATGAAAACTGATGCAGTGGCCTCACTAGGGATGGTGTCACCCAGTGCGGTAACGCATGGTGTCACCACCATTGACCTCCTTCCTGCACAAAAATTCAAATTTTTGTAAACACATTCATTTTGGTGTCATCCCTCTGATTGTGTCACCCGATGCGTTCCGTACCCCTGCCCCAGTGACGCCACTGAACTGATGTTCATAGTGAATTAGTCAATGGTAAACGTTTGTGCTTGGTACGCATTTTTTGTTTTAATGGAGAAAAAGATTGACGTTAATGGTAATACTATCGGGAAATTTCAGATTTACGTTGCAGAAGGTTGATTAATTGATCGCCTTTATCATCTCCTATGAGAGAGTTTACATACATACATACATACATACATATATATATATATATATATATATATATATATATATATATATATATATATATATATATATATATTCTTATACTAATTTGATTTTAAAGTCGCCCTAATATAGTGTCATCGTAAAATAATTTAGTACAGGAACTTGTACGTGTACAGGATTGTGCGTTATAGCTCTGGCGTTCAGTTTCTCTGGCAAGCACAGAATGGTACTACTTTATCTGGTAAGTTGCCACAATCAACCACGCCGACCGTAATGAGCAACGAGCTAAAATGTAATAAAGACTATGATTCTAATGAGTCGTAAGCAGATTGAAATATAATAAAGACTATGATTCTGCTGAGTTGCAAGCAGATTGAAATGCAATAAAGACTATGATTCTGCTGAGTTGTAAGCAGATTGAAATGTAATAAAGACTATGATTCTACTGAGTTGTAAGCAGATTGAAATGTAATAAAGACTATGATTCTGCTGAGTTGTAAGCAGATTGACATGTAATAAAGACTATGATTCTACTGAGTTGTAAGCAGATTGACATGTAATAAAGACTGTGGTTCTGCTGAGTTGTAAGCAGATTGACATGTAATAAAGACTGTGATTCTGCTGAGTTGTAAGCAGATTGACATGAAATAAAGACTATGATTCTACTGAGTTGTCAGCAGAATGACATGTAATAAAGACTATGATTCTACTGAGTTGTCATCAGATTGACGTGCAATAAAGACTGTGATTCTGCTGAGTTGTAAGCAGATTGACATGTAGTAAAGACTATGATTCTAGTGAGTTGTCAGCAGATTGACATGTAATAAAGACTGATTCTGCTGATGGTAAGCAGATTGAAATGTAATAAAGACTGTGATTCTGCTGATGGTAAGCAGATTGCTAAACCATTGAGAAGCATATGTAACACCCAGAAAAAAAAGATATTTCTAACGTGTTGAAAGCACAGAGAAGCCACATTATTAATGTCAAAACCATGTCATGTAGCGGACAGTGTCCTGTTTGCTAGCTATGCAACCAGTGTGAAACACTGAAACAAATGTCAAGCTTGGTTTGTTCTTGTGGGATTTAACGTCAATTTTTAGCACATGATAAGGTATACTTGACGGTCAATATATTTTTAGCGGAAACCTGGGAAGAAGGACCGATACACGGAAGCTACTTGCAAGCTTTTTTCACATATCCGCGTTGAACGAGTCCAGATTTGAAATTACGGTGACAGAGATGAGTTGTGTGAGTGATCTGCAATGAATACTTCATTAGGACAGGTTTTGCTGCAAAATTTATAATATTCTGCATTTTGTTAAAAATTTAAATATAATATTTCATATAATTTTAGAAAGTTACTAGTCAGCCTGAAAAACGTGCCAAAAACACTGCGGCAGTGCAACCAAAACACTGTTAAACCGGTTTCCAGCCCAAAGTCTATGCTGTCAGTTTCCTATCTTTAAATACGCGAAATAAAATCAGATATTCCAGTTTTATACCCCACACTTCCAAAAAAATAATGGTCTTTATTTTGGGGTAAAAATACCAACTAAAAAACACTATTTAGTAAAAGAAACTGAACGTTGTGGACGAGGAGATCTTAGAAATATAACTGCATACAAAGTTGTGGATTTGGTAGAAGTTGGCACACAACCATTCTTTTAAGTGTAAGAGAGGCAAGAGTTGTAATAATTATGAAACATGAACCGTTTTTAACTCTAGCTGGTTTTTACAACCTCGGTGTCATTGAAAATAAAGCAAACAACGTAGATCTTGAATGTTTGAAACGCAACTCAAAAGTTTTCATTGCTCCGAGTAACGCATGCACGCTGTACATTGTAAACTACAATGGTAAATTGTTTTCAGTTCCGTAGCCAAAGGTCTATACAGACTACTAAAGCAATTACAGTCTGGAGATTTTTGAAAACGCAAGATTGATACATTTTCCTTGACCAAACCCACGACACAAAAAAGTACTTAGATCATACACCCCTTAAAACTTTGTTAATAGTGACTTTGTTTCTTACAATGTTAATAGTCATTAAAGGTAATACAAAGAGGTATAATATACATATTAAATATTACCATAAAGGATGAAGATAGAGAAGTAATTCGATTTTGACAGTGTGCCATTGGACTGAGTAGATGGTAGGGCCTATGCATAACATGATACGGTGTTCGTAAAATGTCCTGGTGATTATATTCTATCTGAAGAGATATAAGGAAAAAGATGCAATATTAGGTCCATCAATTGACAATGACGTATTACCTATATATTATTCACTTAAATGACAAGATAAACAGTGTTAAACTTCAAGACTTTTATAACGAGCTACATACAATACCGAAATAGATCAAATGAAAACAGACACAAAACAAGGCAGGTTGTTGTTGTTGTTGTAGGGTTTAACGCCATTTTTCAGCACACGATAGGCTATACATGGCGGCCAGTATTAATGGTAGAGGAAGAACCCGGGAAAAAACCGGAAAGAACCACCGACCCACCAGAAGCTACTGGCAAGCTTTCTCACATACCCCCATTGGCTGAATCCAAGACTCGAACCCACGCAGACAGAGGTGAGATGGCAGTAATCCGTAACGGAGAACGCTTTAGACCACTCGGACACTCGGGGCCCCCAACAAGGCAGGAATCAAGAGCTAGTTCATAATATTAATGAGTCAGAAAGCAGCTAAAATATATAAACTGAGAAGAAAAAAAAACATTTCAGTCGTTTGGAGCAAATGTTTACAACGGAAACAGGGGTAATATCAATTTTGTCAAAAGACGTTTGCATTAAGAGAGTAAATCTATTGTGAAAGATTGACTTTAATGAAAAGACACAAAAAAAAGCAAACAAGTGTACAATTTGTAATATGATTCTCATATCACGAATGAAAAGGAAAATAATTTATACAGGGCAAGACAGGCCAACTATCAGATACGCACACCAGTCAGGTATGCTGCGGGGAAATCCGTTGTAGAGTATTCAGCTAATATGAACAGGACAAAGATACGAGAAATTTTTATCTGCCAAAGGCATTAGTTATTTTATTGATGTGATCTGTAATATTTATAAAAACGATGAAAAAAAACTTTCAGTCTTCACAAAATGGAGTTGGTCGTGGGTGGGGGTGGTTTGGGTGAGAGATAGTTTAGGACGTTTAATATGGACCCTAACTGATCACAGTCTATATGTATTCTATTCACTTCATTACTTGCGACGATCATTCACCACGACCCCTACCAATCCACCACTCCAAATAAGATCCTGTTTTAGATACGTACGTGTGTATGTAGTGGAGTTTAACGGCACGTCAGCACATTAACGGCTTTATGCTGCTGACATACATATCTTAAATATGATCTTATCAGTAGTGGTGGATTCGGCTGTAAATTATTTTAAAGACATAAAAATGGAAATATCGACAGCGGGCGTTGGAACGCATTTACGACGAAACCTGACTAATGGGTTTGTAGCATGGGTGGTCAGTTAAATTACTGAACCAGAGAAAAGACATCACTGTCACTGTCTTTCTAATGGATTCTCCAGATAATGCAGGTGATAATTTGAGTGGAATGAAACAAGATTCGCACAAATTTTGCACACAAGAATTCGACTTGGTTGTTTTTTTTTTATTAAACAACGATCTTTTCAAAGACCATTTGCCATCGAACAATTGATGTTTCTGCGGTGAACCAGAAACCACGAAGCATTTTCTCTTATACTGTAAAAATGTTACCCTTAGAAACCAAACAATAGGAACTTTGCCTCATATTATAGATCTAATTCGTTTTTAATAGATAATCACTTATAATCGATTGAGGTCAACCAGATAATCCTCAATGCAGACCATATTTTCATAATTACAACCAAGACATTTGCATTTTCACTACTTATGTCTTCGCTTATGTATTTTGTTATTAAAAATATATAGTTGAAGTTAAAAGTCTTTTATTCATCCCCCCCCCCCATTCATTGACAGCGGCTTCAAATTTTGTCGTTCTTGTGTGTGTGTGTGTGTGTGTGTGTGTGTTTCTTTGTTTTTTTGTTTTGTTTTTTTTCTTTGGAAGTACATAGTAACATGCTTCTGCTGTAAATGTGTTTAAAGTAACTGTTTGACATTATTACAATATTGTATGTTCAAGTTTCTTGTTAGTACCTTGTTAGTTTTTAGTACCTTATTAGCATGTTTGATTGTATGCAACATTATGCCTTAATTAATCACAACAGCCAGATTGTAAAAGTAAGTATTATTGTTAATTAGGAGAGAGAGCTTGAAATAACCCTATACTTGTTACTCAGTCCTCTGTATCTCCTTTTTTTATTGATGTACTTTTCACGATGACTTATGTAAATTAATACCGTTTAAATCAGGAAAGCTGGGTTGTAATAAAGCAGGGCGTCAAGTAAAGTATAAACAACGAATATAAGATTTTAATATTTTAAAGCAACTTAGAAATGATCATTAATTCCCTGGTACACTTCAATATTCTATCATAACATTAAACGATCGCATGCAAAGGATGTCATGTGTTTTTTTTGGCCTGTCTTTATGAATGTGAAAATAACGGACCTATTTATTTCAATTTGAGTTGTATCTTCATCATGACTGTCGCGGTCTTTTACTTGTCTCCATTATATTGAAAAATCTCTATCCGCTTAAAACTTTTAAAAAAATAAACCCACGAATCTCAAGACATTACACACAGATAAAAAGGTGGCTTCACATAGCTTCCTCCCCCTCGTTTTCTTCCAAATGCTTGGGATGGGGAATAAAACAATGAAAATAATGACTAACATCAAGTTTAGTGTAGTCATCATGTGATGACATATGTATCACATAATCGCCCCGGGAAAATATTACATGAGGTGAGTACAAGACGAATGTTTGTCATTCATCGAAGCGAGTTTCCAAACCCACATACTGATTACTTGATCCATTCATTCGCGTCACATGTTGCCAGCTCATGACTAGTGACCTCGTTTGCAATAATGAATAATATCAGTTTGTTCAGTTGTTTAGGGTGAACATGCGGATACCAGCAGAAATAGGATATTTAATTTGTAATGATCTGCTGAAATTAGCATAATCTACGTTTTTCATTAAATTACTGGCATGTTTTCGGTTTATTTCTGTAGCATGCAGCAGTCGTAAGACGTGATCTACATAAATATCATTGAGGGCGTCTTTCATTGTACGACAATATTATGCACAATAATGGATGACGTCTTATAGTGTTCATCCTATAGTTATGTGTGCAAACTCTTTTTCAGTTGCAATGTCAGTTGGATTCATCTGACCATATTGTCCAAGACATACGCGTTATTTTATGTTTGAATGCATTTCGATATGACACTCAGGTCATAGTCTGTTTGATACAAATGCCACGACCATTTTCAATTTTTAAAATAAAAATATTCAATGGTTGGGCATTCAAATAATCATGAACCTATATCCATGCATTAATTTGTTGGCAAATTTCATTCTGAAAAGATATGTACAGTGTCAAATAGTATAATGTAGCAGATTCAATGTATGTATGTATGTATGTATGTGTGTGTGTGTGTGTGTGTGTGCGTGCGTGTGTGCGTGCGTGCGTGTGTGCATATATATATATATATATATATATATATATATATATATATATATATATATATATATATATATATATATATATATATAATGCAAGCGTACTCTACCATACTAATTGACGTGACCACTCACTGACCTTAGAAGAAACCATTTAAAAGCACTATCCTTTGTTAAAACATGTTTGCCCGTGGGCAAATCCATATCTAACTGTACCACCATTTAGAACAATTTTTAGAACTGTTTTTCAGCTATATTTTGATTGTTCGCCCAGGTTGTTTTATTTCGTTTTGTTTGGACTTTCCTGCCTTGTTTTCGATAATTATTGTCTGGATATTGCCATCATTATTAAATTATTTTATATGTATTCTCGTTTAATATGTCATGGTCAAGTTTATGTTGTGATTCATGTTTGCTCTGAAAATTGAAATTATCTCTTCTGTAAGGATCATATACTTTTAGATTCATTGTTTTATTCAGAAAACCTATCGAACTTTTTTGTTTTTTTTAAATAGCAACGTGAGTGTTATGGAAGACAACCGTGTTATAGTAAAAGTCATACAGTTCATGTAGGTGTGCAGACCCGACCCGACTATTTCCGTAATGATATTTATTAGAACTTTATTACACATACCTTTAAGTGGAAAATATTCACTTTTCTTTGATCCTTATCCAGCCATGTTCCTTTGAAAGGTCATTATTTACGCGCCCAAAGAAATACATACAGAAATCAATGTTAAATTTGGTAGACACTTTTGGACCATGTTAATTAAAAACTGTGATCACAGGTTGAATGTCGGGCGCTGTGATGTCACAATGAAAGCAGCGCGGGTTGAAAATAAACTGTTTATACCCTGTTATTTGTTATCATAGACCCGACATCATATTTTCTTGACCCATCATAACCGGCCACCACTGTGTTAGTCCACAGCGATCAAGTCCACAGCGATCAGGAATTTTATCTGCACATTTTTTTAATGACATTTTAGGGGCAAGACATTCAACAATCAGGATTGAATAGATTTTTGGTTAAACTATTTTAGTCTTAAATTTAAGAAAAAGAATTACTAGTAAATCTACCAAAGTGACCACACTGCCATTAACTTTAGTAGAATCCATGGTCCGATGAGATATTAACACTAACGGTTTGAATATTTATGTATCCTTTCATTGGAAGTTGGATGGCTCACTGGGTTCAATCTATAAGAGAAAACGTGAGAGAAATAATTTCACATCTAGTTCTGCTGGATTTAGTAGAAAAGTTTATTTTCTTCAAACTCTGTGATGAAAAAATGTATGTATGTATTGTATGTATGTATGTATGTATGTATGCATGTATGTATGTATGTATGTATGTATGTATGTATGTATGTATGCATGTGATTAAATGGCATGTCAGCACTGTCGTTTCTGTGTATCGACGATTTAAGGTTTAGCTCAAAAAAAATGTAAAGATACAAACTGAGGGAAACACATTAGGAACATAAACCCTTCCAGATAAAATCTAATATGTAATCAAACAATATAAATGATTAAAGGTAACGATGCTACAAATTTGGTATATAAAAAAAGATTAAGGTACTATATATATATATATATATATATATATATATATATATATATATATATATATATATATATATTATTTTGTTCATAAACCGCATTCTTTGAACCGTATACCTTCTGTTTCACATAGTGTAGTCAACGTACTGGACAAGAATTACATAATTTTATTACATTTAAAAATGTCGAAAAGAAAGTGATTGTAAATCGATAATAGCAAGTTGTATATCGGAGTCGAGGGTCCCCGTTCTGGGGGTCTACATGGATGTGCGTCCTATATAGAAAAGAAGCAAATTTAATATATGCTCAGGTTTGTTTTGTTATTTAGACTGCGGAAATGGCTTGCTTACACAAAGCATTTGCAAATTATATGCTACGTGATTGCCTTCGTCAGTTATCATTACAAGGATCACTAAGAGAATTATTGAATTTCCTGCCTGGAAAAAAATCTTTGCTACTTAGTTAATTGCAGCAGACGTGCTGTCAATAAGGTCACAAATCCGATTTTGTTGGAAGGACAAACTATTTATTTAATAGGAGATGTGGTTGCTCAGTGGTTAGCGTGTTGAACTCAAGATCACTGCGTTAGGGTTTTGAGCCTGCTGAGACCAGCTTGTGTTTGTTGCAGAGTGTGTCTTTATTCGGGATACTTAGTTCATGTATATCCAGCATCTTCGCTAGCCAAGGTTCCGATAACCGCATGTAGTAGATAGGGTTATTGGAACCTTGGCTAGCGAAGATGGTATCTACAGTACCAGCAATTCATTCATACGTTATTGTGCCGTTAAACACCAATCAATATGCACTAAGCAGTCTGAAATATCTATCAATCATTGTCTATAATTGATTTCTTTCTTCAGAATCACTTTCTGCGGATATTTATGTCTCTTTATTGTAAATTTGTGCTCGGAAAGGCTTTGACAATTCAGCCTGATAAGTATGAACGTAGAAGTTTTTATCATGTTCCATTGCTGACTAGTCTGACACTTTGTCCATCTATTTTACCGTTTTATTTGTTCATTCGAAGCAATTTTTGTTTGATAGTAGTGGTGTTGATAGTGGTGGTATGTGTGCGTGTGATTGGGGATAATAGCACATTTACTGCCTTTTTTTAAATCGATTAAACTAATTTAAACCTATATTCATTCACTTCGCCCTTATACGATATTTCTGCATATTGTCTATTGCAGAGTCTAACTGTGACAACACAGTGTTACAATTATCATATAGTTTGCATTCGTAAATGTCCGTCTGACCAGTGGTACAGAAACAGAGCCATTGTGGCGACTTTGCGCTTAATCGCATATATTGCTTTTGTTCCCGCTATGTTGATTTGCCCCATCGATAGTCGCGTGGTTGTTGTTGTTGTTTTACCGCTTTGTTTATTTTGTATCTGTTGATAAGTATTTGGGTTGATACGGTTGTCCTACCATTCTGCCCTCCATTCATATATTGGTTCATGTCCTCCTTACAATACATGTTTGTGAACTTTCTTTAATATTTCACGAATTATGTTTTCGTTTTATTTTATTTTTAATAGCCACTATAGTTTTACTAGTTCTTCAGGGCGCAGAGAAAGAGAAGATTGATGTTGTTCTTTTGCCTGTTATAATGTTATAGTTGAAATCGTACCTGAATTTCCTATGAATTACCGTTTGACTGTGGAAGTCTACTAGCTATATTTATTTTAAGTAAAAACACCCCAATGTAAAAGTAGCCCTATTGAAGCAAACTATCGCGTTAGTATTCTCTTATATATCAGATAAGGTTAAAGTTGGAAGCATTCCAATTAATGTTAAATTTCACTTAATCATTAATTACATGACTGGGTTTTCCAGATGATGATGATAAAGATGATGAAAGCAGCAACAATTTGTAGAAGCTTGTTTCTATCTTTTCCAGAAAAATGCTGTCTAATGTATTTGCAAAACGAATTAAACTTTTGATAATTATTTTTTGTATGTAGAGTCTCTTATCCAGTCACCATCTTTTTTCCCTTGAAATCTTCAGGTTGTGAATGGTGGTGGTAAGCTGGAGGTGAAGTTTGTGCGGTATGTAAACCCAGGAGGTTTGGGAGACAATGGCAATTGTTGTGATGGCTTCTCCGTTTGTTTCTCCTCTTGTGACCACGAGTTTACCTTATGCATTGATGACGTATCTGGGTAAGTACGAGATTTACCATAAGCTGGAAACCTATTTTGATTTTTATCAGGTCATTTCAAAGCTGTATCAGGTAATTTCAAAACTGTATCAGGTAATTTCAAAACTGTATCAGGACTTTCAAAACTGTATCATGACTTTTCAAAACTGTATCAGGTCATTCCAAAACTTTTTTAGGACATTTCAAAACTGTATCATATCATTCCAAAACTGTATCAGGTCATTTCAAAGCTGTATCAGGTAATTTCAAAACTGTATCCTGACTTTTCAAAACTGTGTCAGGTCATTCCAAAACTGTTTCAGGACATTTCAAAACTGTATCATGTCATTCCAAAACTGTATCAGGTCATTTCAAAGCTGTATCAGGTAATTTCAAAACTGTATCAGGACTTTTCAAAACTGTATCAGGTCATTCCAAAACTGTTTCAGGACATTTCAAAACTATCATTTCATTCCAAAACTGGACCAGATCATTAGAAACTGTCCATCACATACCTATCGTATCAGTCTGTCTTTTCTCACATGCCTATCGTATCAGTCTGTCTTTTCTCACATACCTATCGTAACAGACTGTCTTTTCTTGCAAACTAGTTTTTTTCCGTTTCATTTGCATTATGAATATTTGAACACTTTGGTATTTGCCATGAAATAAATTACACGACAGAAAAAAAATACGAGCGCTATCACAGTACATAAATTGATTCTCTACACATAAATTTATGCAGGCTAACATTAGTGTACCGCCCTCCAATGGATGTAGAAATTGATGTTCAATACTAATTTAAATCGCGTCTTTCTGTAATATTGTTAATTGTGGGAAGAATTTGTTTATATCGCATTTCTCGACTGAACACATTTCTGCAGACAACAAGTAAAGTCCAATTTAGGCGGCCTCACAAAGCTGAAAGACGAGTGTAATACGAACATGTTTTTATTGAAGGATTCCACCATCGAGGGAACTGTGTACTCAATGTAGTATTTAATATAATATTTCTTGAGAACTGAATTGTCATCGTCATTCAGGAGATCATAATTGGAAACAAGCAGTCAGTCATTATGTGAATTTAGTAGGTAGGCACGCCGATACAAGTCCGTTCATTGATTTGTATCATTACACGAGCTTTTGATAGATTGGATAGTTTTAATACAGTCACTTCCTTTGATGCACTGCCGTGGTGTGTCCTTGGATAAGGCACTTTGCTCCAATTATCTCAGCACTACTTGTATTGCTGTGCCGTAAAGCACCAAAACCAAACCAAATCCTTTGATGCAAGAACAGGTTAAATGAAATGTTATTATGTCAAAATGTTTTAAATGATAGAGAAAAAACAAAGTTGTATTATTCTCAAAGATTTGTTTTAAAATTATAGGGAAATGTTCTTCGAAAACACGTGACTTTAGCTAAATCCATTGTCTTTACAGTCCGGATTCAGTTAGTATTTGCAAGTATGGTGTCAAGAGATCAGGGGAGATAAGCGAGGCCAATACTATAGACTTCTCTAACAAGGTTGGAATTCAGGACAATCCGATGGTTTTCAGTTTTTATAGCTGGCCAGTAAGTATAGACTCGTCAAAAATATGCAGGCTAAGCAAATTAAATCCAAAGTAAAAAATGATGCCAAACATGCTCGTTATAGGCAGACTGTCTCCTTCAAGTCTCAAAGAACATTTTCTTTACATGTTAAGGTTATGAATTTATTTGCGTTAATAATTTTTGTAAAGATTTTTTTTTCTTTAAAAATTTACGAATATCACTGAATATATGAACGATAACTACTCCAAAGTAATGCAAATTTTGTTGGCAGTGAGTAGTTTTGTTATTTATAATGATGAGCACTCTTTCGGCGGCCTTATCCGTATTTGTAGGCTGTGAACTTTATAAGATTGTATATATCATTTTATGATACACTTGTTGTTTTATTTTGTTTTTGTTTTTTTTGTTGCTGTTGTTTACTTTAATTTGTCAGAATTGTGCAGTATTGTACGATTTTGAATACCTTGATACTGCATGCAAGTGGACGACAAGTGTGCCTAAAATAGAATAGTGTCTTAGGAACTACTTTGTAAACAAACCATGTACACTCATGTAGTAGACGGCTTAGGTTTTAGTTTATTAGATTTGTTTGTGGATGAACTAAGGAAGCTGTTTCGTCTATTTGAAAGTCATGATTATTAAGTGAACAATGTGTAGGTGTTTAAGAGTCACAAATGAATCTTTGAAACAACCAAATGACTGAACATGATATTCGCAATGTCCACAACAAACGTGAGAGACGTGGTATTGAAAATACCATTCTGATCGTTTAGACAGTTATTTAGGAGAAATGTTCGTAACTTTTGGTTAATGGAATGGTTCACACTATGACCAGTGCTCTCTGGGATATACAAAAATAGCATAGAGAAACATAACGAGGTCAAGAGCTATCGCACATCTATCAGAGAAGTACCATTTTAAAGGTGAAGGTACTAAATTCGTGGGGAAAATGCAACTAGAGGTTTTCGTAGAAAAGTTAGGGCCTCGGAGCCAATGAGCCATATCGCTTTTTTGATAATTACAATTGAAAGAGTTCATATTTTTCCAACATTATGATTCCAACATTCAATGACGGAACAGAAACACACATGCAGCTGAGTCAAGACGCGTCCCTCCCCGCCAAAATCAGAGACACGTGTACTTTGTGTGGAATTGATAAAGTTAAGAAACCAGGCAATCATAAGCGGAATTGAGTATAATCGACCAAAAAAGATTCATTCATTCCAGACCAACTGGAAAAGCTGTTGCGATGTTCATTCATGCACAATATGACTCTAAATTTCAATTTTAATTAGACCAAAACGACAATTCTATTTGAAAGTGATGTCGAGTGCGCGAACAAACCTTACTCAATTGACCCTTGCATCTGCCCTCAGAGAACATGCTTTGTGTAAGGTTCCAAGAACAACAGTGTGTGCATTTTAATACAACAGTGATGCTTAAAAATATGTAGATCAATGAAAATGAATCTGTCTTAAACATAGTCTTCAAGATTGCCATGACTTACCGATTGATCGGACAGAGCATTTCTGACCACCCTTAGTAGTGTGTCAAATTGGCAATAATTTCCTCTACTCAACCACCAGGATCCTTGTCTCCACCAACACATGGCATAACTGACAGGAAATGGGTTGCCTCCACTCAGTTACCTCTTATGACACGCATGATGTATCGGGCTTCTACAACACCGAACCATTTCTCAATTGTTCTATAGTTTTACAAGTGCAGCTTTTTGGTCATATGGCGTGATATCTGGTAGAGTTGCGTTGTCCTTTTCCAGGTTTGCGTGCATTTTGGCAGCAAGTCGCAAGTTTCCCACAGTTTACTGAATATAGAAAGGCATATATGAAGGGATGTAATACTTAAATATTTCAATACTTAATAGTTGATATAATCTGGTCCTGCTTAAATGTCACTGGCTCCTTCAGTACAGTCCTTCTTCCCTGAGAGTGAACGTTTTTTTTAAAATTATCTTCAATGTTGATAGAATGAAAATTTAAGGGAACTTTTCTTTACAGTTTTAAATATGGCTGAATTTTCGGAACATTTTTCTTGTAAAGAATGCTTTAATGCATGTTAATGCCAATTTGCTTCAAATTCCTGACAGTACGGTGATTAATTTACGAGATTTTATTAACTATGTTATATAGCTGGTTTTCTAAAAATAATTTTGCTGTTTATTTTTTTGTGTCATGTAACATGCTGGTTTAATAGAAGAGATAGAGTTGTAGCTAGGAAATTATGATCTCCTTTCTTCCTATTGATGTCCCTTGTTGATATACAATCAAGCCATTGGCAAGTTTACATCTTACTAAAGGTCATGACCTTTCAATCTAAATATCGTCTCCCCCGTCGCAGGGATTAGATAACTATCAAGACAGTCATCCATGCATACAAGCTATATTTCAAATATGAACCCATTTTTTCCCCCTCATTTTAAAACTCATTTTAAGCATATCTGTAGTTGACACTTCCAACATGCTTTCTGGTTGATCTATATCACATCTGTAGTTGACACTTGTAGCATGCTTTCTGGTTGGTCTATAGCAAATCAAAAAGTCATCCACGTAAAATGAGGAGTCATGCCCCGAGTTAACACACTGGTAACTCATGTGTTGAATAAGGTGACTGAGGATAAGCTGTCCTGAGGTACAGCTTTCAGAAAGGGTGGTACCTACATTAATTCTGAATTTTGGTCTGTTCAAACAAATTTGATACATCATTATACAGGCAGTCTCTCCTCAGACCTCAAGGTTATTTATTATGCCAACTTTCATGCGGTGTCACAAGTTCTTTTGAAGTCAACAGTGATGGCAGCTTTATAATCTTTCTTCATGAAAGCTTCTATAATAATCACTTTAAATATGATTAGATAGCCTATTGTGTGTCTCTGATGTCTGGAGTCATACTTAAGGTCTCTTTGCTGTCTGAAGGATATGCATCGTCATCCACAAATAACGAGGAGTCATGCCCTGTCCTGAGGTACACCGATATCTGAGGATAGCTTTCAGATTTCCCCCCTCCCCCCATTTTTCAGTTAAGAGTATAATATTTTGCCTGGAAAGGAGAAGTTAACGCCACCACTCTCTGGATCTGGCTCTGCACACAACACGTGTCGATCTTATTATTGTACTTTGTCACTGCAAATTCAAGCAGCTTTTGTTTTTGTGTTTTTCCTTTCTTTCGTTCTCTCGTGTTAACATTACTATTTTTTCTAGGGTGCTGTCAAGATAAAGGTCGATGTTTGGGACTTAGATGACAGTTCTAGCCATGACTTTGTAGACTCCCTCAACCGGCTGTTTGCTAGTAGCCCAAGCCCTGACGCCAACAGGGCCAAGTGGTACGAATTCGAATTAAAGAGAAGAACAACGTAAGTTAAAAATTCCCTTTTTTTAAATAAGAAATAAAAGGGGATTTGCAACATAAATTGAAAATCACCAGCCCCAGTTGTACACATTTTCATCAAGCTGTATGATTATTCAATATGCTATACAATTAGCCCCTTAGAACTAATTACCCATTGCTTGTGAAACAGAGCAAAACTATTTTGTGTGGTCAACTTTAGAGTCTGTATTTACTAACATTTTATAAAAGTGGCCAGGTTAACTAGAATCAGAATGTAAAATACTATTAAAAATAAGATACAACTTTCAAACGAGAAATCTTTTGTTTATATTTTCTGTACTCTATAACCTGAAGGGCATTTTAGATAAATCCCAATTGTTGCAAATATAAATCTTAAATATCACTTGCTACGAGTTTACCGTTTGGTATGGGCCTGTAAAGTCTAAAGGTACGTAAAATAAGATTGTTTTTAAAAAAAAAATGAACAGTTTTAAGCCAAAAAGAATAAAATAAAATGAATGTGTTGATTGAGCTAAACAGCAACATAAACTGAAAATATGTATGCCATTTTCTTTACCCTAGTAAGCCGTCGCTTATACTGAAGCAAACAGACACACAGATATTTGGTTCTGGTGCCCTTTCGAGGAGAGTCAGGGCCCTTTTGAAAACAAAAATCAACACTTGACCTAATTTGGCCCTCAGGTATGAGCAGATCATATTTGTATAGGATTAGGGATATGACCCGGTTGTAAAATTTAACGTTTTGTAAAGCTTTCACTGTTGAAAGGGATTCTGATGATAATGAATAAGCAAATATAAAATATATTTTGCGAAACTTTCATTAATCAAAGGAGGTAATTTCGGATTATAAATTCAGCAAAAACGATTTTTGTTTTGCCACTGATGGAGAAGAATGTTTATGCCAAAGCAAAGGTTTCTCATAAAACGAGAGGTCATTTGACTCAACAAATAGGCTTTCTGAAGGGTCATTTCTAAATACTCATAGATGATGTCTAAGTCCCTGATTTATATCATCTCAAGAATCTTCAAGTGAGATTTGCGATCTGATCTATACATAGTCCATACGTAGTCCAGTTTATATCTAACTAAACTCCTGTATAATCGGAATATGACCTTGCAGTCTGCTAACCAATATGTGTTCACGATAAATTGCATCAAATACAGAGCTTTTCTATATGTGTCCCTGGGGTAACGAGCATATGGAATGAAAGTTAGACTACCTTTATTTAAAAAATTCCCTAAAGATTTTGTCTCCATCACATCAGGAATAATAGAACTGTGAAGATAGAGTTTGGGCTTATTGTGACATTTTTAGATTTCGAAAACTATAAACCATTAAGTTGTGTCCATTCTTGAACACTGTTCAAGCATATCTGTTGTTGACGTTTAATAGCATGCATGACCTTTGATCTGTAGGAGATTAAAAAGCCATTTATATACAATGAGCAGTCAGTTCCTAAATTAAGAGATTACGCAATATTTATAATTTTGATCTTGAAATGGTGATTGACAATATGTTTCCCTGATGTATACCAATATCCAGAGGATAGCTTTAAGACAGGTGGTTACCTGTCTTAACTATGAAATTTCTTTCATAAAGTACATAGTTAGGTAGACCTAGGTTAAATAGTTCTTTCATTATGTCATAAATCATTTGAGGTGTCATAAGCTTTCTCTAAGTACAAAAAAGGTGACAACTTTTTTTCATTCTTTATGAAAGATTATCTGATCATTTCACATCTAACTAGACGGGCATGTGTTCATTCTGGCGACTGAAACCATGCTAAAAGGTGGATGTGTGATACCTGAGAAATCTCTCATTTATCATTTGATGCATAGTTTTGCAAACAAAGATTGTTAGTGATATCGAATATTGCGTGGACGGATCGGGATGGTCTTTTACAGGTTAGGTACTGGTAACACTGTTGCTTCTCCCCTAGACGAATGGAAGTCACCAGTTTCCCAGCTTTTGCCGGAAATATTTAGTAGTGTAATTAGAGCTTTATCAGATAACTGTTCCAAAATCTGATGGAGGATAATACATAGCACTGTTGAAGTGCAGTGGAGTTGACGAAGAGCCTCTTGTCACTCTCTTAGAATCCGATGGAGGATAATACATAGCCCTGTTGAAGTGTAGTGGACTCGACGAATAACCTCTTGTCACTCTCTTAGAATCCGATGGAGGATAATACATAGCACTGTTGAAATGTAGTGGACTCGACGAATAGCCTCTTGTCACTCTCTTAGAATCCGATGGAGGATAATACATAGCCCTGTTGAAGTGTAGTGGACTCGACGAATAGCCTCTTGTAGCTCTCTTAGAATCCGATGAAGGATAATACATAGCATTGTTGAAGTGTAGTGGACTCGACGAATAGCCTCTTGTCACTCTCTTAGAATCCGATGGAGGATAATACATAGCCCTGTTGAAGTGTAGTAGACTCGACGAATAGCCTCTTGTCACTCTCTTAGAATCCGATGGAGGATAATACGTAGCCATGTTAAAGTGTAGTGGACTCGACGAAGAGCCTCTTGTAACTCTCTTAGAATCCGATGGAGGATAATACGTAGCCCTGTTGAAGTGTAGTGGACTCGACGAATAGCCTCTTGTAACTATTTTAGAATCTGATGGAGCATAGTACATAGCCCTGTTGAAGTGTAGTGGACTCGACGAAGAGTCTCCTGTAACTCTCTTAGAATGAACTATTTATTATAATCTTCATCATTAGGAGATTGGAACCTTTCCTTTCAAGTGATTTTGAGAATGATTTGGTCAGTATATCTGAGATTTCTGGTCTGACTGACAATTTCATCAAATGTCTTTAAGAGTTCCAAACAGCTGCTTTCTATTTTTTTTGCTAATTTATTGTTTCATACCATATTCAATATTGATGTAAAAAGGATCAAACAAACGTTCAACCTAGAGACATATGTACTCCATGTTTTCTTTAATTTTACGACGAGCTTTTTGTTGGTTTATACAGTATTAATTTATATTTTCACTTGTTGGACTGGCATTTAAATTTTCCAGGACTCTTTCCATTCCTGGTGGTATCTTGGCATGCATCCTTAAACCATGGGTTGGGACACATTGAGGAGTCACTGAGGGTTTTTTGTTTGTTTGTTTTTAATAGAAAAATGCCTCTTGAAGTTAGACAGCTAAGGCGCATGCTATTTAAGTATAAAACGAATTTCATCAATATTTGCTGAAGGTTTGCATTTTATTATGGTGGCAAGCATATTTATGGCAGTGGTTGAAGTACTGGAATTCCAGGAGTTTGCTCTTGCGTGGTATCAGGGTTCTCTTATATGCTCTCTAGACTTCCAAAGTTATTAAAGAGTTTGATATAAGTACTAGATTCTTTAATTCACTATTTTGTTGAGAGTATTGGTTGTCATTTGCAGATGGTTTGAAACTTCGCATCACACTGTTTATGTGATCAATGGGGCCAGTGGTTATCAGCTTCACATCACACTGTTTATGCGACCACTGGGGCAGATTGTTTACAACTTCTTGCATCACACTGTTTTAAGTGATCACTGGAACAAATGGTTTGCAACTCTTTGCATCCCACTGTTTCTGTGACCACTTGGGCCAGTGGTTAGCAACTTTGCATCACACTGTTTAAGTGATCGCTGGGGCAAGTGGTTAGCAACTTTGTATCACATTGTTGATATGATCACTGGGGCTAGTGGTTAGCAACTTAGCATCACACTGTTTCTGTTAAAATTGGGAGAAATGGTTTAAAACTCTTTGCATGGGATGGTTTGTTTATTTGCTACATGGTCACATTGATTTGTATTATCTTCTTCAATCTTTGTTTTGGTGGCTGCTTGCATGGATTTTGGATGCATTCCGACTTGGAATATGGGTTAACTTTTTGGCCATGTCATAGTGGAAGGTTTCGTCTCCACTTTAACTGTGCCGACGAAGGATTTGTCAACTGTGTTAAATGGAGCTGTGGCTTCCATAAATATCCCGGTCTCAGAGAAACTCACACTTTTCTCTTGCTTCATTCATTGGATCTTGTTATCATGTTCAAAGTACAAGAAATTGCCTCCCTGGCAATCTGATTAAGATATTTTCTCAATTCAGGACCGTCCAATATGACATTTCTGCGCACACCTGTGGCAGACAAATTTCTTCTTTCAGCTAGCTTTGTTGTGGGCCATATTTCTGAAGATTAAAGCACTGCAAGGGATTGAATGCTAGTATCTTGTGCTCCTTGTTCATTTGGCGATTTTTAAATATCACAATTGTAGATTTTATCACCTGTATGTCTTGTAATAGTACAGTTTCAAATATCCTCAATTACACTTTCAATATAGCTCCACCATCAGTCTGGTTTAGTGTAACTTTCAAATTAGAGTCTGAAAATATAAGTACTTTTTAAATTTGTAAAATAATCGCTTGGAGTGGTTCTGGCTTTGTTTTTATTTATTGGTTTATTTTTAAAGCTTGTGCGTGTGAAGGAGAAATGTTCAGAAGCAAAATCACACTCTTATACAAAACGATAATACAAAAAAGTGAGTAGTAGAGTTTGGTTTTAATTTGAGTTGTAAAATATCATAGAGTCTTCCTGGTCTATAATAAATCTTTCTATTATTAGTATTCCCGCGCCTATGCAAGAACATTAGAAATGAAAAATAAAAAGATGTATGGTCCAAAAATGTCATACTGATACTAAGACCAATTTATTTTTCAGACTGAGCGCACAGATTAGAGTATACTGTGATACCCATTATTATGGCGAATTCTGTAACATATCCTGCATCCCAAGTGCCAGCGATGAAAGAGGACATTATTACTGTGACAGTGAGGGTAACCTGGTGTGTAAAACTCATTACTTTGGTAGTAAATGCACCAGGTACTGTGAGCCACATAATGACAGTAACGGACATTATGCTTGTGACACAGATACTGGGGATCTTGTTTGCTTAGATGGTAGGTTTTATTTTGTTGCCCTTGGAAATGTTACTTGAAGCTCAAAGAATAAGAATGTTCTGTTCTTTTCACCGTTTTCTGACTTGTCACATGTGACAAGTTTGTTTATATTGAGAGCATGATCATGTTCCAGCTTATGCTAAGGGTCCCATTAAAAGTCATACAATTCTATAATGCTTTTCAAAAATATTGGATAAATTATGCAAAACTTATAAGAGGTTAATATTTGTGTAGTTGTCAAATAAAAACATTTTAAATTGCTTTGCAGTTTTTAATAACTCAGCAAAATGTACCTTCTGCAGTTCTTTAAACTTGTGTTATTTCCTTATAGGTTGGGAAGGGTCAAACTGTCTTGAAGATATTGATGAATGTGCGTTTAATAACTCAACAAACAATTTCACTGAACATGAAGCAACCAATGGCATTGATGCATGCTCATTTCATGGAAACTGTACCAACCTTAATGGGAGCTTCAGCTGTACTTGTGAGGAAAATTATACAGGTATACAGTACACGTGCATATAATTGAATTCATATCAAAAATCATTGTTACCATGTTATCATCAATTTGTTGGGTTTTTTTTACTTTGGGGTATTGGTTTGAGTCTAGGAACTGGCCAATGTGGGTATGTGAGAAAGCTTGCCAGTAGCTTCTCGTGGGTCGGTGGTTCTTCCCGGGGTTTTCCCGGGTTCTTCCTCCACCATTAACACTGGCCACCATGCATAGCCTATTGTGTGCTGAAAAATGACATTAAACTCTACAACAACAACAACAACAACAACAACAACGGGGTATAATAAATTCTTATGTAAAATCATTTGATTTAAAAATTTGGATATTTTATGAATTCAAAAGTTTTAATCTTTCACCAGTCTTCAAAAGATTTTCTAAACATTAGGTATCAATCAAAGTTAAGGATGGAAAGTTTTGATATGTAAACTGTTCTGTACAGAATTGAACCTATAAATTTGATATCCTCCACAAAAGTGATAAAATAACCGCCAAGACAAAGTTTTTGGGTCATCATTAATTTTATGTTAGTGTCAAAAGTGCAAACAGTTTTAGACTGTGAAAATTTGAATTGCTTCCTTCTTACCATTACTAGACTCTTTTTTTATTATTTGAAATTGATGTTTAATAGAATGCACATTTTGATTTGTAGAAGATAAAACTGTCATCAACATAAAAGTTGCTGTTAAGTCCTGGATGAAGTCATTTTACTATGCTGCCAATTTTGATATTGAAAGGGTAACTGAAAATATGTTGTAATAAGGTACACCCATTTTGTTTGGATAGCAGTCAAAATGCATGGTACCTACCTTTACCTCTGCATATAAAAAGATAAATGGTGACTCCTTCAGCAGAGGTTAAATTCATTATAGTTTTACTTCCATGTGGTGTCATGAGCTTTCTTTGAATTGTAAAAGATGGTTATTACATGTTCATTCTTTTATGAAACTTTTTCAAGTAAATATATCTGACTAGATGGTCAAATCTGCTTCTCAGAAATTCTTAAGTACTTGAAAGGTGTTTGATGTTTTGGTAAAACAGCATTTAACACTAATACTTGATTGTCCTATTAAAGTGTCTGGAATTTTTGTTATTAATGTTATCATCTGTACTGTACATTATTTAAATGGCATTTAATGTATTCATTATAATGCTTCACAAATTATTTGAAACTTGTTGTTTGTAGTTTTAGCTTTTAATAAAAATAAAACACACCAATTTGCTTTTCTCCTGATGATTGGCACACAGAATTTACATTTCAGAGAACAAAATATTGTCTTCCTAACACAATCATGTTCATCTGTCTTGTTTGATTCCATATAATAAACAATTTATTGCCTTTGTTTTGGGGAGGTATGATGATTTATTGTACCTTTAAAAGTAAATGTCAATGATTGGCACTCAGAATGTCATCTGTTGGGGAACAAAATATTGTATCTCCCACAACTGTTCATGTTTCCTGGTCTTGTTCATTTCAGTATAGCAAGCATTGTTTTGGCCCTGTTTGGAGAAGATATGATGACTTGTTCATATGCAATGCCATGTTCCACTTGGGCTTTGCCCTCATGGAACATGTCATGCCTGAGAGAACAAATCTTCATATGTTCCCATTACACTGGCAATAAACGGATAATATACTGAGTACCGGTAAACCAGAACAATTTCAGTGTTGACATAAGCCTATGTTTTTTTTAAGGTTCTAAACTTAACAGTATAGGTTGTCCTCTGTTGAACTGGAGACATTTAAAAGGTACGAGCCATTTGTCCTTGACATAGTCTTTAGAAGTCTGCTGATTAATCAACTAGGACCCTTCTGATAAAACATATACCTGAAGCTGAGGCCGAGGTTAGTATATTGCAGTGGGCTGTCAACAGTCTGGCTTATCTTCCTTTCAGCTATCAATATTCTCTCCTCCACTGACACCAGAGACAGGACTTAACTAGATGCAGAAGGACAATTGGGTTCTATTCTACGTTGCGGAACATGTGGAAAGTGGTTGGTAGATGGAGCATGTGGATTAGTTAGTTAGCCGTTCGAGAAATATGAGATGGAATTCAAAATATCATGCAGGTCAATAATGTCACAAAGTAGTTTTAAATGTGACAAGCTGTCAAAACTCAATTTTTCATATGAAAATATAGTCTGGTTGTGATTAAACAACTATATTTTACCTTTTTTTCATTGACAGGTGAAACTTGTGCTGAGATCAAGTTGTATTGTTCCAACACAACATGTGCCAACAATGGAACCTGTGTGAATGCCTTAGGAGGTTACATGTGTCATTGCAATGACAAATGGACTGGTGAACATTGTGAGATAGAGTTGACACCCTGCACTTATCACACCTGTCATAATAATGGAGTGTGCAATATCCAGGGAGATAGCTATAACTGTACATGTGATGAAGGGTTCACTGGTGATCATTGTGAAACAGAAGTGACTGTCACTACCACATCAGAAAGGGTACAAGTTGCTTCTGAAGGTAAATGCAGAAATACTGTCAGTTCATTTAAAAGTTGGAATTGTGCATAGCTTTAATTTTATTTAATTCTTGCTGATCTTTGAAGTACAGTAATGCATCACAATAATAGAAGTTGTATAACCATAAGAGCATTTATTTTAGTTCTTTCTTTCATCATATTTGCCATTTGGGGTCCAAGTTGACCATTTACATTTAGGAAATCATAAATGGCAGGTCTTTATTTTAAACAAGTATGTCACCACTGTATTAAAGATTCATTTTGTGTCATTGAAAAAATAATCAAATAATAAATACCATTGTTTTAGTTTAGAATCAGTTAGTGTCCATAACTTTGTTTCCAAAGACTGAACATAGTATAAAATAAAATATGTGACTGGCTGTCATTCTGTCAGCCTCATTGACTGGCATATGTCTGTCATTCTGTCATCTTGATTGACTGGAAAGTGTCTGCAATTAAGCATGCCTGATGATAAAGAAAGTTTTGAAGCAAGTTGTGAAAAAAAAGTTTGAAATTTTGAACCATGCCAAAAATTCCCAGTCCTTGCATGTATATTCCATTTTTTTTTCTTCTTCCAGATTCCATAATTGTTTTTCTGGTAGGATATCTGAATGACAGTGACAACAATGTCCTCATAGAAGGAATCAAGAATCTGATACAAGAATATGGCAATTTTAATGGGGATATTACTCTAGAGGTTGTCAAACACAAGGTCACATTGAAAGATGGGTATGTAGACTTTATAAGTAATAATAATAAGTTATTGGAATTACACAGATACTTGGACAGACTCGTCAGATGTGTATAGTTCCATGAATTTCAAGTTCTTATTCAATCACTTTATGTATTTGCAACTGTCAAAATGAAAGTTATCAATTACTGTATATATCATGTGTTAGGACTCTATGATCATAAGTTAGGTAACATAAAGAAGCAAAACCAACAAGTTCTGTAAAACTTAAATAGTTTAATATCAAAGTTTTAAAATGATAGTGTAAGAGGAACTTACAGTATTATGAACTGAATCCAACTAATCCCCAAAAAATTATATTCGAGTCCAAAGGAATCGAAAGTTCTGAATGAATTTCAGATCCTTGAATGTATCACAATTCCATTATGCAGAACTCCTTAGAATAACTCATAACAGTTCCAGAATATTGTTCTAGTCCAATGATCACTTTTTAATTCCAATGAATAATCAAAATAAATGATTCCACTCAAATAATATCTAAACAAAACATTAAACATATCTGCAGACTGACTTTAACATATGAAACAAGATTCTGAAGTAGGAACGAATCCAAAATAGGATTGAATTAATTGCTCAGTTCTCTCCTTATATACATCACTAAGTATCTATTATGTCACAATATGCCCCATGTGACAGACCTTACTACTCAGTCTCATATTTTAAAGTATCTACTCATGTGACCTAACCCATCCAATGAGAAATAACTTAATTCTTCTAATAACCAACTTGACTCTACCAGTCCATGAGAAGGTACCCCAAACTTGTCAACAGGTTCAATAAATAGTTTGAATTTATTTT
This sequence comes from Sinohyriopsis cumingii, assembly GCA_028554795.2. Lineage (NCBI taxonomy): Eukaryota > Metazoa > Mollusca > Bivalvia > Unionida > Unionidae > Sinohyriopsis > Sinohyriopsis cumingii. The sequence goes on from JAPYKE020000047.1 coordinate 1,737,315, forward strand.
TTCAAGACCTATTTATAGTTTAATAACTATAATAATATAATCTATACCCATGGACAAAAGATTAACTAAATATTATTTTGTTATTGAAGACAACTACAGTTTACAATCTTCAACAAAATTTATACAAATGGTAGGCATACTCATGTGCCAAAAGTTAAAATTAATAGACAGATAAATAACAGATAAAATGAATGTATAGGAAATAATGGACAGGTAATAAAGTTGAATATCTATGTACATGAATCCAAACACACTGTGACTTGGAGGAATGTTACAAAAATATTCCATAGCTTTGTGAAGAGAAACGTACAGTGTAGTTTTATGATGGGAGTAATTGCAGTTCATTATGAGGTTTATTTAGGATTTACAAATTTAGAATTTTTTTAATTTATCATTGTTTGTATTGCATTAAAAAAATAGTTTTTGACAGCATGTCATGGGTTTTACTTCAGCAAAGAATTATAAAAGCACCTTAAATTGCCAAATTCTTAGATTTCTTGTAAGTTGGTTAAATTTATAGAAAGTTCCATCAATATATTGAATATTAAGTGTCAAATAAATTGACTGGTACATGAATATATGATATTCTTATCTGGTCTGATTCTTATGAATTATATTTGCATGGAAACTATTATTTTTTCTTGAACTGCTTGCTTTATATGTATATATTAATTAACCTGATTAAGGGCATTATCTGTACACCAACATTTTGTTTCACTTTATTTAAAATCTCCACATAAGTATGCTTTTGAAAAATGAATATTTGAATACAAATAAATAGATATTAGCGTTCAATGGCACCTCAGCACAATAATGACATTATTATGCCATATTAAAGTAATGTTCACAAAATGTAAAACTTAAGAATTCCACAAAAACTTTATGAAACCCTTTCAATTAAATGCAGAGATGAAGTTATACAAGATAGAATCTAAACAGTTATGTCAATATTCCATTAAATGTATACAAAAGAAATATAAAGGCAACAAGTCCAACATGCTAGTATATGGTAAAAACTTGTTATATAAATTGTATTCCATCAAAATGTCCACTTTTTCAGGAGGTCCATCATCATAAAGTATTTTAATAAAACATGTATGAATATACAGGAGGAGACATAGCTATGATGGGAGACTTATGACATGTATGAATATAAAGGAGGAGACGTGTGAGACTTTTGACATGATAAAGATATTTCAAACACCATACACATGATCAGTTTTTTCAAGCGGGTATTATTTACCATTTTTGCCAGTGTATTATGCATATCTAAGTCCAAACAGCTGAGACCCAAATCTGTCCTTTGGCTATGCTCTGGCAAATTAGGTTCTATCTTGTTCATTTGAAATCATTTTTAAAAGAAATATCATTATAGACCCTGACATGCCTGCACATTATGCAGCAGCAGATTAGAGTAGACACTGTATGCAGTTTGTTGCATGTTAAATACAAGCGAATAGGTACACTATGACACACTATGGTACAATCTCCTGTATCTACAATACACTGTTCTGTCCCTAATTTCAGAGGAGAATTGACGCAGGTGGAAATTACAGCAATATGTACCACAGCGAATATCGATGGTCTTTTGGCAAGAATATTCAGAGAGCATGCCCAAGAAGAGCTCGATAGATACCTCCCTCTTCAATTGTATAATGGCAATGTAGTCCCATACACACCTCCCCAATACCAAGAGGTTTGTATACTCATCTTTGTACCTTTCTTCATTGTTGTGGAAGCGACATATTGATATTTTATATAACATGATCATACATAGCAAATTATGAATATATGATTTCTTAATATTATCTTTCATGTTTATATTATGTAATGCATATTAAATGCTTGACTTCATAATTGATATGTACTGTTTTCTTTAAATCTGACCTAACCATAAACAAAATTTTGGCTGTGAAGAGCCAATGGTTGCTTAGGGGAAATGTAACACATTAGTGTTTCTTCAGCCAGTTTGTTAAGATCTTCTATGAAAGAAGGATATTCTTCTCAATCACTTAGCAGCTTTTTATTTTTCATTCTGAGTGCCTGATAACAAACTTCATGATAATTGCTGATTTGTAATCGTTTCAGTAAATGACTGATTAAGTAAAAATTGAAATAACAAAATTTATCATAATTGCTGATTTGTAATTCTTATATACATTTTTGAGGTTTGAAACTGGGAAAATAGAGGCCAGGCTATAATTCATTCTTCTAACAAGTTTGGAAGCCTTCCTCTTTTGTTGATGTTTGTAATGAAAGGTTTTTAAAAACTCCTTCACCCATCACAGATAGAATTGAGCAAGTTCTACATTTAGGACTTATGGAAAGGGTTAAGGACAGTTTTAAAATCAGTATCTACAGTGATGATGCCTTATTAATATTAAACTAAATTTAATGGCCAACATAGGATAGCTGACTGATATTTAATTAAATTTAAGGGCCAGTATTGGATGGCTGATTGGGTCATGTTTGTATTATACAGCTTGACCAACATGACCTGTCTATTTGACCTTTCATTAGCAGAGTTATTAGTGACTAGTCGACATGAAAAGGTGGTATAACTTAGTAGATGCATGCTCAATGTACACAGGAAACTTCCTCCAAAGCATGCCTGCAAATTGAATGAACTGCGATTCTTACATTTTTTACGATTTTTTATAATGTTCTGGATAAAGATTATATACACGGGTCATTTTGGTTTTTAGTTTATATCAAAATGATCCTGAACAGTTCAGATGGACTATTGCCTGTATATAATGTAATCTCGGCATGCTTTTTATATTTTATAGCAGCTCTCATAAATTTTCATTTCCATCTTTCAGAAATCTTGGGTATCTCAGTATTGGTGTGATACTTATCATAATTCTGGCGGTTTTGGCCATTGTTGGGGGAGTGGTAGTCTTATTCTTTATTAGAAAAAGGTGTGTATGTTTAATATTTATTAATAGAATAAACTCATTGGAACCTTCTTTATTGTCTGATGAAATTAGGCAACTTTAGTATACTATTCTTAAACTTAAATTATGTGCAATCATATATATATATATATATATATATATATATATATATATATATATATATATATATATATATATATATATACTTCTGTTAGTACGTCCTTTTGATAAATTATGTAAATGTCTTTGAATATTAAGTGATGAGAAATGGATTAAATGGTGTTTCAGATAAGAACTGATTCTGGAAATTGTATATGTAAAGCAAAATTGCTATTCACCTGTTACAAAACTTTCTTGGATTATATTACCTTGAAGCTTAAATAATGTTGAAACCTGATGAACATCTTAACTGTTAATACTTAATTTATGAATTTAGTGGTAGGTGAAACTTGATTCACACAAGCCACAATATGGAGAAGAATTGGATGCTTTTTATTTTTGGTGTTGTTGTTCTTGCAGACGACATGATACCTATAAGAACAAGTTAGCTGGAGATTCCTCTGGTGTGGATGAGATCAGCCCAGACACAGCAATTGGTTTTGACAACAGTCTATACTTCAATGTTAAGCAGCCAGAAAGAGTTACTGGTTTACCTGGGACCATACATGGAGAGCAAAGCTGATGCAAACATATTGCTCTAAAAACTGGAATGTTGTCAGTTTTCCTTATTTTTATAAACACAAATATATATATGCATCTCATGTCATGAGAATTTCATGTTAGATGTTTGAGTCACTCACTCTTATCACTTTTCTAGCATGATCAAACTTCACATGTAAAGTCTGAATAGTTCAGCTGGACGCCATGAGCTTGTACCTATGTGGTCTCATGTTTAGTAACATCAACCATTTCTAAACAAACTTGTTCAATTTTGTGAAATTTTTATGACTTTAAAAATGAAAAAGCTTCTAGAAGGTTGTTTCTAAAAGGTTACAATGACATGGAAAGGCACAAAACAACTGTCCATTTTATATATTTTTCTATTGTAAATAAGATTTATATCAAAATGTCCCTGCGAAATTGTAGCATTACTCCATTACAGTCATGACCAAATTCTGGCAAAAGGAAAGCTTAATTTGATTTGACAGACCATTTTTAATACAGTTATAAGAAAATGAAATCAAAGCCAAATGTGACAATTTCAAAACGACTGGTTTGGTTTGTTTTAAAGTACAGTAACACTTATAGGTATTAGTGCTGAGGCAAAGAATTAATTTTATTTAATTTATCTTTGTACTGCTAAACACTGCCAAAGGACTGTATATGTCTTGCTATGGGCATCACCATATTACTTATTTTGTACAGAACCAAACACTTTCCAATTGGTTAATTGGCATGATTTCATGCAAGTTAAAATCCCTTTAAAACATTCTGTGTAACTTAAAATAATCAAATCTTAATCCAAAATGTTTTTATCCATAAAGTCTTTATGCTTTATAGTGTACAGTTATTATAACCCTAGGAAAAATTGGTATTTCCATTAGCTTTTCATTAGATGTTTGTAAGAGTTAAGTTACTTGTTATCTTGTTGAGAAACATTTTGTAAACAAAAGCAGAGATTATACTGTATGCTTGACCTATGTATCTAAACAGTCACCTGTAGAATGATTACAAGTGGATGAATACAAACTACGAAAAGCAAAGCATAGTTGTTAATCACAGGTAACAGGAAGTGTCAGTCTGTAAAATAGTGTAATACCATCCTATAATCATAGGTAACAGGAAGTGTCAGTCTGTAAAATAGTCTAATACCATCCTATAATCACAGGTAACAGGAAGTGTCAGTCTGTAAAATAGTCTAATACCATCCTATAATCACAGGTAACAGGAAGTGTCAGTCTGTAAAATAGTGTAATACCATCCTATAATCATAGGTAACAGGAAGTGTCAGTCTGTAAAATAGTGTAATACCATCCTATAATCACAGGTAACAGGAAGTGTCAGTCTGTAAAATAGTGTAATACCATCCTATAATCACAGGTAACAGGAAGTGTCAGTCTGTAAAATAGTGTAATACCATCCTATAATCATAGGTAACAGGAAGTGTCAGTCTGTAAAATAGTGTAATACCATCCTATAATCACAGGTAAAAGGAAGTGTCAGTCTGTAAAATAGTCTATTACCATCCTACATTTGTTAAAATCTCATCTTAAATAAGCAGATATTGATATTTTAGCAAGAAATGTTTACACTACTGTTGGGATATTAGATCCATCAAATGGTGAAAGAGCAGCCTTCAATTTCTGCATTCCCAGGCTGTTTCTCAAACTTCAATGGCTCTTTATATTTGCTAAATGGTAAAATAAGAAATTTTCTAAAGAATATAAAGTAGGTAATTTTAATATTTAAAGTCTATTAATTCATATCAATATGTTTTCTATGTATATCATCCTTGATGTATTCACCTGTAATATAACACATTATATACATTATATATATATATATATATATATATATATATATATATATATATATATATATATATATATATAGACACACACACACAGTGACATGCCACAAATGACACAACTCACAGTGCACAGTGGACGATGTATACGCCATGAACACTTTATGTGCAATATGAAAACATGCTAATTTGAAAAACTACGATTAGCAGTTGCCTTGAGGTATTCAGTATTTTATAATATTACTTACTCAAAAACAAAGAGTGGCATTTTTTAAGTGGAATTTTTGGTATTTTGTGATGTGGCTCTGGATATTATAACATCTTCAGTCTCCTGGGAATGGCTCTTTGTAAAACTTTAATATATTTTTTAGTGATCGATGTCTAAAGAACCTGCACCTCCTTAACTAGATCTTGTCAAGAGTTAAATGCTAAGTCTGCTTTTTAGAATATACAGCACATTTTCAATTATGCTGAGGTCAGGTGAGGTCTTAATGGTTGAGGTCAGGTGAGGTCTTAATGGTTGAGGTCAGGCAAGGTCTTAATGTTTTGGTTGAAGATAAACGTAAAACAAAAACGATTCTTTTCTATTTATTCATGAGCTATGTTTGTGACATGGGAAAACGTTGGATCAATTCTGGTATGTAACCTTTAAGTTCCATTAGCTAACAAATTATATATTATCTGAGTAAGATAATTTTGTAAATATTGAAGGTTGTGTGTATTAGTTGGATAGATGTTCAGAATTTTAACTTAATGAGATTGTATCCATTTAACTGTGTTTCCATTCATATTGATTTACTGTGTAGTGCATACAGAGAAGGATACTACATAAATTTTTTTACATTAATAAATGTGTGCTATTAGTATGGTAGTATTTTGCAAATCTGACATTTATTTTGTGATGCAAGTTTTACAGTCATTTTTTCTGCATGCATATCTAATATCGATTATTTGTTTTTACTAATTTTGCCTTGTAAACAATAGACTTATTGTCATGTGAACTATTTTGTATGAGAAGTATTTTGTGATCACTGTATATTATTTTTCTTTGCGTAAATAAAGTCTAATAAGTGTGTATGTGTTTCGTTGATATATTTAGCTAAGTTTAGTAGCATTAAATTGGTCAACTCCAATTCCAGTATAATCGACTAAATTTTATTATTTGACACATTGTTGTGTTAGATGCTATTTGCATGAAAACTAAACTCAAATTCGATCCACTTAGGACATTTTGCACTATGTGTAGGAGGATGTGTGTGTGTGATTTTGATTTTTAACGTAGCTGTAACAATTTTTCAGTCATATTGCTTCGATGTCTGCAGTGTGGCAGTTTATAGTGATATCTAGCACTGGAGCATCATGCCACAGACATGTAGCATGATGTCCCACCCAGTCACATTATCTGGACACCAGGCCAACCAGTCCTAACACTAACCTCTTAATGCTGAGTGCCAAGTGAGGCAGCTGTTAGTACCAATTTTATAAGTCTTTGGTATGACTCGGATGGGTGTGTAGGAGGGATGGCACTTGCTAATGATGAGTTTGATGTTACGAAGTTTATGGAGCTTTAATGCCTACATTCTTTCAAGTTTATGCCAATTTATGTAAAATATTTTAATCTTTTAGAAATGGGTAACCAGCCCTACTCAGCAGTCTTGGTGTGTTCCTGCATAAGGCACTTTATTCCTATTGCATCAACCCTGTATAGTCACTGATGTGCTGATGTGTGTCGCAGAACATCAGCTAACCAACTGCTTTGGTGCTGAGCAATTTAGCCACCGTACCTAATTCTGAAACAGCATTGTGCCATTTTGTAACTCTGTAATTTATCTGTTCATGATATTCCAAGTTGTTTTGCGACCTGTACCATGTCCAAATTCCATATTTATGAGCATTTTGTATGTTAAAAGGAACAGGGAGTAATATTTTGAGACCTCTCCATTAACGTTACCATAAAAAACTGTAAAGAAATATGAATTTTAATGTATAACTTCATCAAATACAATATTTTTTAAAAAGTGAAATTATACAGTAAATCACACACACACACACACACACACACACACACAGACACAGACACACACACACATAGGCCTATATATTAATGACAGTATGTAATGGCAGCACAATGTACAATCAATGATAACAAATTACAGAATGCAATGGATAAATCAGTTATGTTTGCCCAACTGCACTGTGATCTTTACAGGATCTGATAAAGTGAAAGAAAAATGTTACAGAATGGCACAATGCTGTTTCAAGCCTCAAGTGACCATAACTAATCCCAAAACATGAAATGGAACTATTCTGTACTGTTCTTGGCTGTCCAATCACACCAGCATTAAGGGTCATGAAGGGGCTGAAATAGAAACCATTGCTGATATGCAGTGACCCATTTATGAATGGAAGATTCCATATATTAACCTGAATTATAATATAAATCAGCACATTCTATAATCTGCAGAGAAAATTCTGTAATCAAGCTTTCGATACAACAAACGCATCAGTGGAGAGAGGAATCTCATCTTACAGATTGAATTGCAGAGATGTAGTGCTTTTATACATTTAACATTTTGGACAGACGTACTTGCTTCAAATATAATTTTCCTCAGAATGCCTCAAGAACTCAAAACTGTTCTTTGTATCATGACTTCACAAAGTTTTACGACAAGGACAACTCAACATGACTGATTATAGCCTCCAAGTATTTTGGACAGAACAATTTGGTAGAAACAAAATGTTGCTTTGGAATTTCCAGTCTGGTTTACTTGTAACAACTGTCTTTATTTATTTCATCAGTCACATGAATGAAGAATTGATTACTTTTTGTCTAATAATAATAATTCAATCTCTCACTTGGACGGACTTATGAGGAAATGGAAAGTGGTGCCCTCATACTCTCTCTGGGCAGGATTGTAAAATCTGTTTCTCCTCATTATCATCTCCACAATCTCTCACCCTCATCAATAATCACCTTGTACTGCTTAAAGTTTTGAAATGTACTCAATCTGTTGTGATCATATATATATATATATATATATATATATATATATATATATATATATAGTACAGAATAAAATTTAAGTTCTAAACATTGTTGCTTTCTTTAACAACAGCACATTTAAAATATCATTGGCTGCATCATGCCGACACAGTGGGAGATAAGTTACTTTCCCAAAGATAAACAGGCAGCCTCTCTGGGCAGGCTTTGCCAGGTACTAAACCTGCAACTTTTGGATTACCTATCCAATGCTCTAGGAACTAATTTTCCATGGCTGTCCAAAAAAAGGTGAACATTAAGTACTACAGGATAAAATATGATTATAAGATGTTAAAATTTTGTACGAGGTATATAAATAATAGAAAAAATACAATCCTTGAAACATAGGATTAAAATTGCTTATGCAGAGCACATTCTCTCAAAATGTTCAAGATTTCTTATAAAAACTTGTGTCTCACAGAGCAGAAGTTAATACAAGAATGTATTCCACTGTGAGTAGACACTGATAGAGTATGCACACCAGTCAAGATTCAACCTTTACAAGGTAAGTACTAATCAAGTAATTGTCATTTGTGTCATTGTTATAATACTGCCTCGTTTTAGTGTTCAGTATGATGGATGACTCTCTCCAATGATGAGTTTAATATTCCAAAGTATTTTTGTGGAGGTTTAATTCCACAAATTTTGACAAGTATATAGAATATGCTAATTTATATAATATTTTAAGTCAGTACCTGACCCTTTCATTCAGAAACAGTGACAGCAAGTAACTTTGGCCGTGATAACTAAACTTAACTAAGCTTGATTACACTTAATACCAGTATAACTAAGTAGCCAATACAGGACAGAATACATTTTCCTATAGTCTGATACATCATCATAAAGTTCCTTATCTGAGTTCACATTTAAAAAAGATCTGTCTCACAGGGTAGAAGTCAATGTACTGGTCAAGAATTTTTCACTGTGTGCTTGTGTTCAAGATTCACATTTCAAGTAGGTATGCATGATTCAGGCAAATTTGACATGGACACAATCGGCACAGTACCACCTCATTTTATTATTTATTTGTCTTCGTTCAACCAGACAGAGGAAGATCAAAAGAAGTGGAAGACCGTGACAGATAGATTCATGCGATATTTCATTCCAAAGAGGAAGTAATTTTTGAAAGGGCACAATTTAATCAAAGAAAACAGGAATGGGAAGAAACAGTGAACAGTTTTGTTACAGCTATCTATGTGTTAGCAGATAATTGTAATATCGGGTCACTACATGATGAAATGATCAGAGATCGACTTGTAGTTGGACTGCGAGATTCAAAACTGTCAGAAAAATTGCAGTTAGATGTGAATCTAACTCTAGAGTATGCCATTAGTCATGCTCGACAATATGAGGCTGTGAAAAAGCAACAAACAACTATATGAGCAAGTAGAGAAAGAATGACTGAAATGGATGCAGTAAAATCGTCTACACTGAAATATGGGAAACAGAAACATAAAAAATTAAATGTTCAACAGAATAATGTCAGCAGTAAAGGATGCATGAGATGTGGAAAGAAAGTTAATCGTTCTCGAGACCAATGTCCAGCAACAGAAGCAGAATGCCACAAGTGTAAGAAAAGAGGACACTATGCAAAAATCTGTCTGCCAAAATCAGCAGTTCGCACAAAAGAATCGACAGTGGAACCTGGATTTCTAGGGACTATTAGCACAAAGAAGAGTCAGACATGGATAACGCATGTGAGATTGAACACTTCACTTTTATTCAAGATTGATACTTGAGCTGATGTGACTGTAATTCCTGAGAGTGATTTACGAAAAATCAGAGACCAAAAACTATCAAAGTCTGATCGAGAACTGTGTGGACCTGGAAACTCAGAACTTAAAGTGCTGGGAAAATTTACATGTGGACTGGAATCAAACAATGCGTTCAGTGTACAAGACAAATTTGTTGTAAAGGGACTGAATCAGGCACACTTGGGCAGGCCCACGATTCGAGCTCTCAAGATTATTGAACAGGTAAATATATCCTCAGTCAGTGGCATCGCTAGGGGGGTGCGGGGGGTGCGGACCGCACCGGGTGACACCATCTCAGAAGGGTGACACCAAAATGAAAAATTGCAAATTTTACAGAGCACACACTGCTAAGTCTAGTCGGATTTCATAAGCGGATAACCGATCATAGTTAAATACATGACTAGCAGGCACAGCAGTGGCATCGCTAGGGGGATGTGGGGGGTGCGGACTGCACCAGGTGACACCATCAGAGGGGGTGACACCAAAATGACATTACTAAGGATTCTGTATGGTCTGTTATGGAAGGAGGACCATGGGGGTGACACCATGAGCTACCGCACTAGGTGACACCAACCCGAGTGACGCCACTGTCCTCAGTAAATGCCTCAGATAAAAGCTCACAAAATGCAAGCAAAATTCACGATGAATCCAAAAATTTAGATAAGGATTATCGCGAGAAATATCCAAATTTGTTTAAAGGTCTAGGGGAAACGAAATGGTTCAATAAGATAACTCTGGACACAAATGCCAAACCTTATACCTTACCTACCCCAAGAAAGGTTCCTACCCTTTATTGAATAAAGTTCAAGAGGAGTTAGATATAATGGAAAAAATTGGTGTTATTTCAAAAGTAGATTAGCCAACTGATTGGTGCGCGGCAATGGTTGTCGTTCCGAAACTAAACGGTCTGGTAAAAATTTGCGTGGATCTAACTAAACTGAATGAATCGGTTAAAATAGAGAACCACCCACTACCATCAGTTGAAGAAACCCTTGCAAAACTAGCAGGTGCAAAGTTTTTCACCAAACTTGATGCAAACTCAGGCTTTTGGCAGATAAACCTGTAAGAAGATTCACGCCGCCTTACAACTTTCATTACTCCTTTTGGTAGGTTTTATTTTAATCGTCTTCCACTCGGAATTAGTTCCATGCCTGAATGTTTTCAGCAAAGGATGTCAGAAACGCTGGAGCGACATGACGGAACACTCTGTCACATGGACGATGATCTTGTTTTTGGGGAAACGCAGAAACAGCATGACGAAAGACTAGAAATGGTCAAGAAATCAATTCAAAAGGCCGGCGTCACTTTGAACGCTGAAAAGTGTGAATTTTCGAGACGATCCATCAGGTTTCTTGGGCATGTTGTTGACGAAAATGGTTGCCGACCTGATCCAGAAAAAATCAAAGCTATAACTGAAAGATAACGATTTCTCGGTATGGCAAATCAGCTTGGTAAATTTAGTCCAAATTTGGCAGAAAAATCAAAAATACGTGAGCTTTTGAAAGGTAAATTCTCGTGGACTTGGGGTCCAGATCAAAAACAAGCTTTGAGAGCTTGGAGATATCAAGCAAGAAATGATATCTTCACCAACTTTAGCACATTATGATCCAAATAGAGAAACAGTTGTATCTGCAGATGCATCTTCGTTTGGACTAGGTGCTGTGCTACGGCAGAAGCATAGTAGCACTCTGAGACCGGTGGCGTTCGCATCGCGAGGTATGCCAGAAACTGAACAATGCTATGCTCAAGTAGAAAAAGAGGCCCTTGCAATCACATGGGCTTGTGAACGCTTCAGTAGCTATTTAATTGGGTCAAAATTCAAACTTGAAACTGACCATAAGTCATTAGTACCACTAATGAGCACAAAAATCTTGGGAGATTTACCCCTTAGAATTCAACGCTTTAGAATGCGTTTGATGAGATTCAACTTTTGCATAGTTCATGTTGCTGGCAAAAATCTATTAACTGCTGATGCTCTAATGAAGAGCACCTTTAACTTATCACTCTGAGAGTGACAGAATTTCAGGCTGAAACTAACGCCTATTTTGATTTATTAGTTAGTAATTTGCCTGCATCAAATACTCGACTTGAACAAATAAAGTATGAATATCGAAATGATTCGATTTGCAAACAACCTGTACAATTCTGTGAAAAGGGGTGGCCAGAGAAATCCGCTATTGACGGAAAACTTCAATCGTACTGGGCAGATAGAGGTGAATTTACAATTCAAAATGGTCTTTTAATGAGAGGTACACGCCTGGTCGTACCAGAATCACTTTAAAGAGAAATCCTAGAGAGAATTCACGATGGTCACCAAGGCATAGTTACATGCCGAGAACGCGCCAAAACGTCAGTTTGGTGGAAAGGACTAAGTACTCAGCTAGAACAGTTGGTAAAGTCCTGCCAAAATTGCATCGAAAACTCAAGAGATCAAGCTGACCCAATGATACCAAGTGAATTTCCAAGTCGACCTTGGCAAAGAGTCTCTTCAGACTTGTTTGAACTGAATGGTCAAACATATCTCTTGGTGATTGATTTTTTCTCATGATACATTGAAATAGCAAACTTGCAAGGCACAGGTTCAAAAGTACTTGTAAATCATCTGAAATCAATATTTGCGCGACATGGTATACCAGAAGTATTAGTTTCAGATAATGGTCCGCAATACACATCCGCAATACTCAAAGAATTTGCGACAAATTATGGGTTTAGACATATTACAGGTAGCCCAAAATATCCACAGAGCAATGGTCTCGCCAAAATAGCTGTTCAAACAATTAAAAGAATGTTTAAAAAAGCAAACGATCCTTGCATAGCTCTTTTGACATATCGCGCAACACTATTACCAAATGGATACAGCCCTGCCGAATTACTGATGGGAAGAAAATTACAAACTACTTTGCCAGTTGCACCAAACAACTTAGAGCCGAAATGGCCAGATTTAATGAAACTGAAGAAATCGGAAAACTACCAAAAGCAAACTCAAAAGAGAAATTATGATCGTCGACATCGAACCCCAAAATATGAAAAAACTTCAGGTAGGGAATAAAGTATGGATTAAAGATAATTTTTCTTCAGGAATTATTAAATCTGAGACTTGTACTCCTCCTGGTAGTAACTGACGAGGGAGAGATACGGCGTAACAGGAGAAATTTAATTCCCACGCCTACTACATTATCGGAGCCTCTTAGAGTGATTGTTTCAAACCCTGATACTTTGACTGACTCAGATGAAAGCAAAGCAGTGCCAACCAGTCAAAACGGATATTTCACACGTTCGGGAAGATTGTCAAAACCACCTGAGAGACTAAACTTGTAAAAATGAAGCTAATGTAGCTTGTTTAGAAATGTGGTCATCAGATCACGTTTCGTTTTAATGTAAACTTCTCAGGTTGGGAGATGTAGTGTAAACCTTAATCTAATTAGCTTTGAAATATCACTTGACAGCAAAAGTAATCAGATAGTCCACACTGGACTAGAACTGATACATACCAACAGCTGGTTTATGTTATACATTCACTAGGGTTTAAGTTCCATGGGAAATATACTCTCAGGGCAGTCTTTTATCCCTTCCCTAGCTGTATTGATATGTTGTATTCAATAAATAGTATAGAACTCCTTCTACGCTTATTCTTCAATAACAAATAACATTAGAATCCACATCCTGCCCCACCACCTACGTCTTTGTTTAGGTTGAAGGTGAGTCTGATGTGCCTTCATGCAACTGTAAAACAATATACGAGTCGCCAGATATCATCCTTTGAGTGGGTTGTGACTGCTGGAATGTCAGCAAATAGGAAGTCCCTAATTCATTTCACTTGAACTTTCATCTTCAACTTAAGTCTGGAAAGGTTGAAAGGCTTCCCGACTGTTATAGTGCGAAGGTAGATACCTTATGTGCCTGGTCCAAAAGCGTGCTTGAGCAGGATGGAGAAGAAGATACCGAACATCGTGGGGGCAAGGACACAGCCCTGCTTCACGCCACTTCTTACGCTGAACTCTTCTGAGATGGAGCCATGGTACATAATAGTCCCCTACATGTCTTCGTGAAAGGACTTCACATTCTGCGTAGGGTGCGTGGACAGCCAATTTTTGCTATGATCTTGAAGAGTCCCTCCCTGCTAACACGGTCGAAGTTCTTGGTAAGATCAATGAAGGCGACATAGAGTGGTTTCCCCTGCTCTCTACACTTTTCCTGAGTGAAAATAATAATAATAATAATAATAATAATAATAATAATGAGAACTTTGTATAGCGCCTAATCTTTAGAAGCTCTAGCGCTTTACAACTTTAAAACAACACCTATAAGATAAGAAACATAATAATCTTATTACAAAAACAAACAACATGAAATTAGAAAGAAAAAACATTAAAAAATATAATAAAAACATGCTGAGAATATTTCAAGTAGGAAAAATTATTAGGTCTTTAAGTTTGTTCTTGCTGTCGAAATAAGTGAGTTTTGAGAACCCTCTTGGATGTGATCACGGTGTCTTTGTGTCTAAGTTCAGTGGGCAATTCATTCTACGTTGCTGGGCCCTGGTATGCAAAAGAACGCTATCCATATCACTTTGTTTTCATATCTGGAATAATGAGTATACGATTGTCAGAAGAGGAGCGTAAGTATCTTGCTGGTGTGTACACTTGGGTGAGGTCAGATAGGTATGTTGGACTAGAGTCCGACAGTGAAACGTAGCACAGAAAACAAATTTTGTGTTTGATTCTGGATCGAATGGATAGCCAGTGTAGGGTACAGAGCAGCGGGGAGGTGTGCTCTGATCGTGGTACTCTAAGTATGATCCGAGCAGCTGTGTTTTGAACTTTTTGAAGTTTCTGGAGTAGATATTGAGATGAACCAGACAGAATTGAGTTACAATAGTCCAGTCTTGAAAGTACTAATGAACAATAAGTGTTTTAGTGGCATCAACTGAAAGATATCTGCGAACTGAGCTGATGCGTCTCAGCTCAAGTTATGCAGCCTTGCATATGTTCATGACATGTTGGTGCAATGTAAGAGTACTGTCCAGAGTAACACCTAGGTTTCGTACTGATTGTGTGAATTTAATGTTGGCGTTGCTGATATTTATTGTTTTAGGTAAAGGATGTGACTGAGAAAGTCTTTGTGTTGTGATCAGAATGGCCTCAGTTTTATCATCATTCATCTGCAGCTTGTTACAAGTCATCCATGATTTCACATCAGAGATCCACCTCTCTACACCTTGGATGGTAGCATCAACTTCATTTGGGTGGCTAGATTTGTATATTTGCGTGTCATCAGCGTACAATTGATGAGACACTGGATGATGATCTATGACACTTGAGAGCGACTGAGTTTACAGAATGAAGAGAACAGGTCCAAGAACAGACCCCTGTGGAACACCACAACATAGATCAACTGGATTGGAGTGTATTCCATTTGCAGATACAATTTGTGTCCTGTTGACCAAGTAGGACTTGAACCACAGTAAGGCTGTATCATGAATGCCAAATACATGCTGGAGACGGTGAAATAATATATCATGGTCTATTGTGTCAAATGCTGCAGACAAATCAAGGAGGGTGAGGACTGTAATCTTTCTGCTATCCAATGCAGAGAGAATGTCATTAACTACTTTTAGATGTGTAGTTTCAGTACAGTGGCAAGGGCGATATGCAGATTGTACATTCCTAAAAAGACTGTTTGAATTCAGATGAGATACAAGCTGGGATAGAACAACCTTTTCTAAGATTTTTTAAATGAATGGGAGATTAGAATCTGGGCGGTAGTTCTTTAAATCATTATGGTCTAGTGTTGGTTTCTTCAGCAGAGGCTTTACAACGGCAGTTTTGAAAAATGATGGGAATTCCCCAGATGAGAGAGAGGTATTAACAACATCAGTTAGTGAAGACAATACTGGATCTAAGCACTCAAGCAGCAGTGATGTTGGAATTGGATCAAGTTCACATGACTTTGGTGCACTCTTCATCACGATTGTACGTACGAAATCCATAGAGACAGGTTCAAATGCTGCTAATGGTTGCCGCTCAAATTCTGTATCCCAACTGTATGGTGACGACGAGTCAATTGAAAATGTGGTGTCAAGTTTATCTCTAATGGTTTGTACTTTGTCACGGAAAAATTTGCAAATATGTCCGGAAGGTCAACTGGAGAGAAGGTAGTTGGAAGTGGTGTTGATTTGTTCCTTGACATTAGCTTGTTAATAATCTCGAAGAGCTCTTTGCAGCTGAAACTTTCCATGATCTTAGTAGTGTAGTGGGCTGATTTCGCTGCATGGACTATATCTGTGACGTTCTTCTTAGCGACTTCATAGATTTGCTTATGAATAGTGAGTCTGGTGGAAAGCCAGATCCTCTCAGCTTTACGGCGGTCTCTTTTAGCAGTGCCAAGTTGGTCCCTAACACAGCTATACCACAAAGAACACTTTTGAATTGATACTCTGCACTTGGTAGCTGGGGCATGTTTGTCAAGTAATGAACGCAGACATTTATCGAGTTGTTCTGCGGTAGGAGGTAAACAAGTTGTTAGGTTAGCTTGGATGTCGTGCATTAATTTGGTTCTATTTATCATACGGAGGTTTCTCTTAGTAGCAGATAAAGGTGGATGGTTAGGGACTGATACGTCAAGATGGCATATAATAAAGAGGTGATCTGATGCAAGGTCATGGGATACCAGGGAGGACCGTAGAATATTATCGTCAGGTCTATGAAGAATCCAGTCTAAAATGTGACCATGTTTATGGGTGGGTTGGTTAACTGACTGTTTGAGGCTGAAAACATTAATGGAATCTATGAGTTTTGATGTATTTGAGTTTCCGGGACAGTCAAAGTGAAAGTTGAAATCTCCAAGAATAATCAGGTTGCCACCTATCGAATTTCCATAGTCCAGGAGATTCGGAAACTGCTCCAAAAAGAGAGTCAGCCAGCTTCTTTTTTCTACTAAGAGGAAGGCGGTATAGGCAGAAAAAATGGACGGACCTTTGCTCCAGTGTGAGTGTGGTTTGGACTAGTTCAAACGATGTGTGGTCGAAATTGCATGTAAATACCCCAAAAGTAAATGGACTCAGTATCGTCATAGTACTGGCGTGTGTCTGTAGTATGTCTATGTTGATTCTGGACCACATCAATAAAAATCTAGTAGAAAGAAAATTGTGCCATCTATGATGTTTTTGTTTTTATTGTTTTATGCAACAGTTTATTGTTTGCTGAATTTCTACCCAAATATTTCGGAGAAGACAACATTCTCGCTCGTGTATTACTCAACGGATACTTGCACTATTAATTAGATTAGGAGTGAAACCGTAGTACGTGTGCCTTTACGTAGTTTATATTTCACAGCTGTAGACTTCAACTCTTACGTTTTTCCTCGTCTTAATGTCAAGCCAATGAATATGTTTTTTGAAAAACAATTTAAGCAACTCTATACAATATACTAAGTAAACTTAAACTCTAGTAATGACTTCCATCTAAAGATATGGGTGTACTCTAGAGCACCTTTTTTCGCTCACCCGATTCTAAATTGGAATTAGCAGCTGAATGAAATGCCTTACTCGAAAAATCGACTTATTATCATATGTCCACGACTTTTATATCTGTTATCGGTCATAGACTACGCATGAAATTTAATCTCAGATAAACTTACACAGAGTTCAGAAATTGGCAGTAGAACACGGGCCCAAATTATCGAAATTTAAAATTGCTCGCAAGCAGGTCTGCAAATTACATCGAACTGATGATGACCCAAAGCTCTATCGTAACGGGTGTCTTATTAATGCTGTTGATGAGACCAAATGTTAAAGCTTATTTTCCACCTTAAGCTATCATTCAGTCCACATGGAAATACATGTCAAAAACCTTAGACATCGCTTATACATGCCATTACAAGATAACACTTGGCTATGGCTTCTTTTATGTATGAATCATCTTGTACATTGTCCTTGCTTAGCTGTCTAGTCTTACTGATGTTAAGGTTAACGAAAGGCAGATAAATCAGCGAAAGCTGACCCTGAGTCAGCCTTTTAGGACTGGAAGATACTAAATATTGAATTTACTATAAATCGGCATGTTCAATAAACTTGGTAACACATGTAAAATAAACAATTCACAAGCAAACTTCCTAAAAATAAACTTCTCAATGAAGAGTGCTATCCCTGGTACTTAACAAATCGCAGATATGGGATGGTGTCATGCTGTTCGTCTATCGAACGCATTATCCTGCTGCCATGTGCCTCGGTAGCGACGTGGAAAATTAGAATAGAAGGGAATTGAAATATGAAGCCTGTAAAGTGTCAGATTTTTAATTCTACTTAACCTTAAAGTTGAACGCATTGAGCATTAAAACGGTATCACATTTAAGCCAGAAAAGTCTTTGTGAAGAGTCACTTTGACTTTTCTTCTTTTCTCCCCCCCCCCATGTCAGTGTTAAATTTGAAAGACTAGCATCTCCATATATTGACCATCAAGCAAGAAAAGGTGACCAGGTGGCTGTCTTATAAGAAAAGACAGGATTTAATACTAGGACGCACACTTTTTGAATGAGAACAGCATTATGGTATGCAATTTTAATTTTTCACGTAATTTTATAGGGTTATATGAAATAATTTCCTTTGTTTGTTAGGACGATACTGATTGTTGTGAATTTTATGCACTAGTAATCGAGTATGTAGTATCGTAGATAAAGACATACGGTAATGTTAGATACACCGCTCACAAGTTAATTTATGGTCGGTCGCTGTGAACCGATGGTGATGTTCTGTCGGATTAAGTCAGAATGTATGAAGTGTGGATAGCTAGTGTGCTTCTGAGTAACGTAAGTGAGGGATTTTATGCCTGTGTAGAAAGTGGTACATATAGAGATTATGGGGTAATTTTGTTCTTTAAGGAACAGCTTTCTGGGAAAGACAGGACAGTGTGAAGACGGAAGTCGGAAGTCCGGAAATAGATAACGTCTTCAGAATAAAGGACTAAGAAGTCCAGGAAGGGATGAAGTGTTCGGAAGAGGAAGGCTTGAGGAAATAGGAAGACGTTGATACACGGTCGAGGGAGGAAGGTGATGCAATCAGTCGTGGACATTGCGCTCTTTTCACCACTCGTTATTATGGAAATGCAATGTTTTTGTTTGGGGATCCACACTCATAGCTTGTTGCCTTGGGCACCGCATGCTGCCTTGGTCCCCGGACATCCAAGGGTCGCGCCTGCCCATATCGTCCCAAAAGTATGTTAGATTTCTCATAGATTCCCCGTTAGACTCCTTATCGACCCTATTCTGACATAATGGTAATTCCTACTGGACCAGTCCGCGTTAAATTCCCGTATGGCCCCATAAAACCTCGACAAATTTTAACACCGATTTCCCAAAGGACGCTATGGTGGCTCCTATACGAACTATCATGAAAATGAACCGTCGAGAAATGAACAAAATATACACTGACTGTCAGACGATCTTATAATGCCTTCATTATTCATACAGTACATTGGTCAGTTATTAGCGCCCTTTTCAACAACATGCTGAATATAATCCCATACTCGAAACTTACTGATCTCGGAAAGTACTCAACTTTCTCCGAACACACAGTTGGCAGCATGGTATACAAAACAGAAACGATGTTTAAAGCTAGAACACAATGACCAGTATGGAGCTTGAGCAAATGTAAAGTTCTTCCACCGACAAATTTGTATCATCCTGTGTTGTTTCATTATTGCCACAGAAAATTGTCGTTTCTTTTATGTTGACGTGTGCTAAAACGTGTGATGACCGCCACCATCGTCGTCACGATGGCCATGTACGTGATATGGCAGTAACGTGGTAGAATTGGTTTATGTTTTAGATCGTTAATAAAAACTGATCAAAGTACTAAATATACCACTTTCGTACCAAAGAACAATGCCTAAAAGACAAAGATTTATTCAGACTACGTCACCGAGCTTCTGAAAATGAAACAGCCACCCAGCGAATATCTTTCCTATTCTATTGTCGCACACCAGAAGGAAAAGATCAATTCAAACAAATATACCAAACTCAAAAAGGCATAGCCTAGAATGCAATTAACAGTCTAAAGTCATACTGAATTGTTTGTAGAGAAGGACTCAAAGTCTGATATTGCCAAAGACCGAATACGTAGTAGACTTAAGCCCATACTTTCAGCTCATCGACGATAATATAGAACTCATTAAACACGCTGAGATAATATGTGAAAATTTGATCTCGGTCAATTACAAAGAGGTCGTGGAGTTTGTTCCACCCGATCATATTGGCAATGTCATTATTGCTGTATACGTGACATGTCATGTTCGAGAAATTATACTCGGTGTTAGAACGTTTACGAGATCGGATCAAAGGTCACACCAATCGTCA
This sequence comes from Sinohyriopsis cumingii, assembly GCA_028554795.2. Lineage (NCBI taxonomy): Eukaryota > Metazoa > Mollusca > Bivalvia > Unionida > Unionidae > Sinohyriopsis > Sinohyriopsis cumingii. Next base: position 1,757,823 of record JAPYKE020000047.1, read on the forward strand.
CGTGTACATCGATCATCCCAGAAGCTGTCATCCACACATCGAAGACAGTCGTTTAGACGCGTGATCTGACGAACATCCCAAAGAGACTATTTTCAGTTTTGCTAAAGGTTGACCCAAACGTTACTGCCACCAGCAATGAGACCAGGAAGAAGAACTTCATACCAAATGTAAAGTGAAAGTACTGGCATTTAATTGTTGTTGGAGTCAAGAGTTCAATTTTGACGTATAAAAAAAAAAAAAAACTTTTATTCAGGACAAGATCAATACTTTCGTGTGAAAACTAATTACCCTCGCAAGATTGTACGTTAGTCATCACATCAAATCATAAATAAACTCAGGGAAGAAGTGTATCAGATTATCTGCGAAAAATGAGCGGAAACTACTTGATCACAAAATGGTACCGTCCTCTAGTATGCAAAAAGAGTCCCACGACATAAAGATCAGTGTGACCAGAGACTTCTACAAAGAATGATGAATTAATTTCACACAAAAACAGTCACGACCTCACTGACTGCACCATGAAACCAAAGTGATAATGTGCCCTGCCACATTAGAAATGCAGTATGACTATGCCTAGCTACGATGTCGTAGCCTCAACTTGATTTGTTGTGGTTGAGGCTACGAACTGATCCCATATCATGTAATGGAGCAAAAAAAAATCATCATAAAGTCAGAAAAACAAACAGTGTAGAAATCAACTACGTAAGTATAATATGTTGTGAATGAAGTTTGGCTTATTTTGAATGTATTAAGCCCTTGCACGATAAAATAAATTGGCATGGTTACTCTAACCTTATCCTGTCCGCCATGACAGATAACGCGAGACTCTCGCCGTGACCCCTTTTCTACGTAAGGCTTGCCAGACCATATTTTGGATATTCTACGCTATATTATTATCAATCAAGTGCGAATAATCGCTTCTTGGTGATAATTTCAAAGTTGCCGATAAACCGTATTTACTTTTAATGCGCAGAATTTCTGACCCAAACGGCGCCAAATTTTTACTACGATTTGTTTACATTTCCAAATAAGAAGTCAATGTCCTTATATGGCACACAAACAAACGAGGCTGAGAACGGAAGTAATCATTATTTGAAATAATATGGCGGACGATCTAAACAAAAATATCGGCTAAAAAAAGGTAAACGAGATTTTAGAACTATTTCTACAATGATTTTCGTTACTTCCGGTATTAAATAAGAGGACTACTCAATTTATTGTATTATATGCAAAGAATATGTTTAAAGTGTTATTATAAGGCTAAAAGAGCGCCGGGTGTGAATCACACCCGGCTTGCTCCATTAAGACGTATATGCTCATGTTAGTACCCTGTCCACGAGGTACGAGTAAGGGTACTAATATTATTACTAGACTATGCCGCTCTTTTATCGAAATCGATGCCATCCATGTGCCATCTTTGTATGTCATCCATGTCCTAATAAATCACTCTGAATACCACAAGTTCGTCAAGAATCACCAATCAAAGAATAAAACATGTCTTCCGTGGTTTTGCCTGGCTATTTTGATTTTGCCAGTAAATTTCAGGCGTTCATTGGGAAGCACCTACTCCCAAATTTTTAGCGAGAGAAGGATTGTTTACTTGGGACAAAAAGAACATGTGCAATATTTCATTTGTGATATGAAACTCCACGAATGGAAGTATAAAGACACAATTCGTCTTGCAAAGTCTAGATCAGGGGTGGGCACACTACTAATCGCGGGCAGCATGCGGCTCAACAAGGGCTTTCATGCGGCCCGCCAAGGGTTTTCATGTGGCCTAGGAACAAGACATCATTCGCACTGACTCTGTTTATGTTACTCTGTTTATCAAATAAATGTGCTTCTTCTGAAGTTTAAGTTTTCAAATATTAACAACATGTTAACAACTGAAAATTAATTATGATGTTATTTAGAAAAACCTTTTGTTTTTTGCTATTTCAAATATTAATTATTTTACTTAATGAACTATGCGGCCCGCGACAAGGTGTAAATTTGTGTATGCGGCACTTGCACTGGAATGTTTGCCCACCTCTGGTCTAGATGGTATCCGTACTTTCACTATCTTCCCGTGGTTGGTTCAGCTTATTATCACCTGTTTACTCCCTTAACGCATTTACGGAGATTTTGGACAGATTTAAATGAAACGCAAAGAACCATTCGACTTTTTACTTTGGGACATAGTTATGAACGAAAGGTATATGAGCGCTATAAAAGACTGAGATTGAAGAAGGATATGTATCAAATTATGTTTACGTTTCGTGACAAACACGTGATAAGATTCTTCTGCGAACAAGTTGTTAGACTTGCCATACTACAACAATTTGCTATTACTGTTATCAGTTTTACGCCAAATTCTTTGGGATGGAGTCAATGACACCATTCAAGAATTAGTGAATTCTCAAATATTTTTAAATAAACTGATTCTAAAAGACGATACGATTCCACTGAATTTAAGACATTATGTTCTGTATGTGTTGGTGGCTGAATTTCTTAAATTTCATTTACCGGCAGATTCTCTGTGGCAAATTTATCATCAGTTCATGATATGTTAGGACAGCCAATGTACGAAAAGTTCACTATTTTAATTGTGCTGCGATTAGTGATAAATACGACTTTTCTACCATCGCGTGATTAAAATTGTGTTTGGCTAGTTGGATACACGAACAGAGTTACGACTGGAAGAAATTACGCGACTGGGTAAATCTTGATTCGTTACTTGGAAACAGGACCCGGCTGACAATTCGATAGACGAGAAAGAAAACTTAATTTGAAAGTAAACAGTTCAGTTGTACCAACAACAACAACAGCAACAACAAAATAACAGGTATAAAAACGTCTTTAGTTCCTGGTGATTGTCTCAGAAATTTCAAAAATATTCGAGAGTTATAGATAATAGACGCTGAAAAGGGATACAAGAGAAAGAGAAAGGAGAGCACTCCGAAGAATATCAAATTCCACCTGCTAAAACACACAAGTTCACACTTACATCAAGAACTGGTTGGATCAAAACGTTAATGTCAACGCCCTCGCCAGCCGAAGAGAAAAAGTAGTGAAGAAAGAAGTACAAAATAATTATTTACTCCAATTGCTCGTCGGACACGTAAAGCATGCGATCCAAAAAGATATCATACAATGAAAGGGCATTCGTTGTCGGTTAAATTACTTAGCATAATCAATATGGACACTTCTGGCCAGGATTTATTATTGATAGATTATCAATAGTAGTGAATGGGGTCACCCTACGTACAATGGGAATTAGCATTACAGGGACCCCTGGGTCACTCTACGTACAATGGAAATTTAACATGGCGAAAAATCGTGGGTCACTCTACGTACAAGGGGAATTTAACATGGGAATAAATCGTGGGTCACTCTACGTACAAGGGGAATTTAACATGGGAATAAATCGTGGGTCACTCTACGTACAAGGGGAATTTAACATGGGATTTTTTTTAAAATTTTAAAAAAAAATTTTTTTAAAAAAGGGGTAGGCAATGGAAAGACTATCTCTTTTCGAGATATATGGGGCCCTGAAAAGGGCCTTTGGGTTTTCTTCTTCTAATTTCTTCTTTTCCTCCACCAACTTCTTATTTTATCTCCAACACTCTTTCTCTTCTTTTTTTTCTCCTTCTCTTCTTTCTTCTCTTCCTCCTCCTCTTCTTTCTTCCTCTTCTCATTTTCCTCTTCTTTTTCAATTTTTTCGTTCCATGTTCTTATTCTTATCTTTTCCTCTTCATCCTCCTTCTCCTCCTTTATTTCTTTCAACAGATCACTGATGATTACCTTCATTTTTCGTAAATTGTTTATCTCCATCTTCACTCGATGGGGACTATATGAATAGTGATCCTCGTTTAGGTTAACCAACATTTGCTCTATCATTCCTAAATTGTCGAGGACGTTTTGCAATTTTTCCATTTTGTCCATTTGGTTAGAAGCCATCTTCTTTGTATTCTTTGCAGAATGGTTTGAACAACGAGCACTGTGGCTTCTTATACGAAAAGCGCGAACGTGAAGGAAAACATCCCCCTAAAACATAAAATGGATCTTACCTAGATGATGACCCAACATCGCGCGAACGTGAAGGAAAACATCCCCCTACTTTCTCATTTCATATAATAAAACCCTAACTATACTCTTCACATACGCTAAGAAACCGATAATCTACTATTCACACTAACATACCTGAGCTCTTACAAACACAAACACACAAACACACAAACTCATACCCTCATACTATCTTAAAAAAGAGTTAGTGTTTATTTTCACACTACTCTACCTACTCACATTGGCAAATTAATAGTTATTTCTTTTCTAGACTATTGGGTAGCCCTGAAAAGGGCTGTTTTTTTAAACTCCAGATGCACCTATCTAATGGTTGCACCTTCCTGGCCTGGCGCCGCACACGCATCTTCTTCCCCAGTCTTCTTTCACCTTTCTTCTGGGGAGCGCAGAGGGAGGATGATTCGCTTCAGCACCCCAATCCTCTGTTTCAGGAATATTAAACGACATCATCTCTTCTCTTTTCTTTTCCTCCTCTTCCCTCTGTCTTCTCTCCTCTTCTTCCTTCTTTATTCTTGCTTCTTCTACTATAGCCTCCGCTGATAGTTCGTTTACTATCCGCCTGGCATATTCCAGGTGCATCTGGAGTTCTAACAGTTTCACTATTCTGCTAGTCATTCTTCTGGCTGTGTTGATCAATCAACAAGGGTAGCTGGACTGCCGAACGAGTTTCAATTTATACTGAAAGCGCGTACGTGAAGGAAAACATCCCCCTAAAAACATAAAATTCATCTTACCTAGATCATGACCAAAAAAAAAAAAAAACAACAACAACGCGCGGACCTAAAAGAAACACTCGCTCACTTTTTTATGCTACCCATCACTTCAATAGACTATCCACATACTCAAAGCAATCCAATCTAACCCCAAATATACACCTCAAACACCAAAAAAGACATAATTTTAATCTACTATTCACACCATCCTACTTTATCACTTACAAACACACAAACACACAATCCTATACACAAACACATACCCTCACATTTTTTGAAAATGATTTATTGTTTATTTTCACACTACTCTACCTACACACATTGGCAAATTGATGGTTATTTCTTTTCTAGAGTATTGGGTAGCCCTGAAAAGGGCTGTTTTTTGGTTGTTTTTTTTTTGCTATGGCATTCTTTTTTAGTTTCTAAGAATGCGATGTCCTCTGAGGATAGACTTTCTGGCAATAGGTCTGCTTCTTCGGAAAGAGAAGAAGAACTCTTTAGTGTCGATACGGCAATCGACAAAGCCTCTGTCAGCTTCAGGTTGCTGTTGCTGCTGTTGCTGTTGTTGCTGCTGTCTCTGAAGTCTGTACTTCTCTGTCCATTCTTCTTTCTCCCTGTTCATTTCTTCTCTGAAGAGCTCTTCTATCAGGTCTTCAGTGATTTTTAACATTCTCACATTCTCTATTTCTTCTGGTTTCGGTATCAGACTGTGTCTGACCCTATGCAAATTCACGTAGGCTTCGTTGAGCTTAGCTAGTTTGGAGCACATCTTCTTAGGAGGATGAGTCGACAATGGATGGCTAGACTGGGAACAACCCGGTTCTTAAAGTGAAAGCGCGGACGTGAAGGAAAACATCCCCCACACGGTTTTCGAGCCGCAACGTTCATGAGAGGGATAGTAAGAAATGAAAGAGCATCAATCCAGCATTCTTATAGCTAAACAAACCACAAAAGCATTTTTTCAAAACACAACATTTTTTATTCAAAAATCACTTAACACTAAACAACAACATTTTTAACAATAATCCAACATGATAACATGAAACAATTTTTTTTCTAATCACAAACATTTTCTTTCTTCAAATACAATCTACTTTAAACAAGGCTGACAACGTTGTGAATGAAATTGTGATTTCCACTGTTGGAAATCATTAGGCCATTGATGGACACTACGTTTCCTAGCTTGAGACAAAAGATAAGCATAATGGTCACAAAACCACCGATCTACTTTCACATCGTTTCTAGCAGAAGAACGAGGATCGAAATGAGTCACTAAATGTTCTAAGGAATAGCCCAGGCTGCGATGATGCAGAAAATACACACAATATTGTCCACACACCAAGGAATCTGTGCCTTGTAATTTCACGTTATTGAATCGGGTGGTTTGAGCATTTCTTCTCATAAAGTCGATGATATCGTCTTCCAAAGGCGGCAATCCATACGAATCGAAATATTCCACACAGCCTTCTTGAGGAAAGTAGACGGCTACCCAGTGGGTTCCTGGGAGATGACTGTCGTCCGTGTTGATCACGTAAGCTTGATGGTCTTTAGGTTTGCGATGAGGGAGTTCATCTTTAGCACAGACGACGGGATTCCAAGAAGACGTATACGAACTGTGGTTCAAAAGGTAATAAAGTTCCCAGGTATCCATTGTTTTTGTGTTTGTTTTTTTCTTCACAGGTAATAATAAGTTGTCAATTCGATCCTGACTTTTTGCTTGAAAATGTCTGACGAATAAACGGTTATTCGTTCTGTTTCCTCACTCTGATTCAGGAGAGCTTCGATACGATGGATCTCTTGAGTGGTTAATGGTGGACAAGAATGATCACGCAAGTCTTTATACCACTGGTGCAACACGTCTTCGTTCGAGATGAGACTCCAAGCTTCGTCCAGATACTCGTCCAATTTTTCTTCTTGACTTAACATCAGGCATTTATCGTGTTGAATTTGACTGGGATGATCGTTTTGACATCCATAGCAATTTTTCTTGATCAATTCCGTCATTTTGTCGACCAAGTGTTTGGCAAAACAGGAGACTAAATGGGCTTCTTGTTCTGGCCATCTCGACTTCATCATGACAATTTCTTCGTCTTGGGATTCTCCTTCCACGGTCTCCTTACATTCCATGTCCAAAGTTTCTTCACTTTGTAAAGAGGGATAACAGTCTTCCATGGCTTCTAATAATCCAGAATGACTTCTCTCAAACTGTTGATTTCTATGGTATTATCGAATTCTGCATACAGGAGGACGTTCACTGTCTCTGGCAGAGGATTTGCAAACTGAAGTTCCACACGAATCTGGCCGGATTTTATAGGGTGGAAATGTCCCTCGTCGCTGCCTTGGTCTGGAGTGAAATCAAAAGCCCACAAAGCGTAGCCTCCTGCATAATCTTCGTACGTAATGCCGTGACTGGTGTTGGTTCCTAACTGTCCCGTGGCTTCGTACAGGGACAAGTACGATCTCAAGTAATTCTTGTTTTTAAAGTCAGGTTCGAAAGGTCGGGTACACAAGGTCTTGCCATCGCGACTGACTTCGATCTTAGACACGTCAAAGTGTTCAAAGTTGAAAGGATTTTTTTCGACAGCTCCGTTGAAGGCTGTATTCTCGACCATACCAACGATCAAACGTTTGGGTAACTGTCCTTGAAACAGATGATCTTCGATCATGGATCGCTGTCCCTTGGGAATGGTGAAGGTTTTCACTTCCACGCGTCGTATGGGATACTTGGCGGTCGTTCTGCTCAACGTCTGACTGATGTCGTTTCCCACTTTAGGTAACACTTCCACACGGCGTACGTAGAGTCTGGCTTCTAGGATTTTGGTTTTGTACTCGTCAGCATTACCCAATAAATGGAAAGCGGAACTGCTCCGATTCAGTCTCAGGCGAACATTCACTCCGTTTAGCAAATATTTCTCTTGCAACCACATGTCCAAATGCAAACGGTCCATCAGTTCTAAACTCTGTCCATCTTTGATTCTTTCTCTTCGTTCTATAAATCCCGCATTGTTTTTTTTGGCTGCTGGATCAGTATCGAATGTTTCAAACTCGCCTGTTTCGTCAGCTTCCCATACTACACAGGAATTGAGATGAGTGTTCTTGGCATCTATTCCGTACGTCAAGAGATTTTCCAGGTAGGCACGATAAGGGTAAGTATCCATGCTGCTACTGACCAGTTTGTTATTCAAGTACAAGTCCACTCCACTGAACAAGGAATGCATGAAATTGTTGACGGGAGCTACTGCTTCAGTGTCTATAGGACCTCCAGTCTTATCTAGAATTTTGACTTTCAGGTACAAGTAACTGCTATTCAGATCGATGTAATCTTCGGGCTGTCCTTTGATTTCAAACTCGATGGGAGCGGAATCGGTCAATGAGGAGACGGGGTGAAATTCCACCCACTGAGATTCTTGCATGGTCATCATGGTGGGGGGCATGGCAAACAGATCCAGTTCCGTCTTGGAACAAGCGCAAGACTCTCGGTGCATCATTTTTTTGTTGCTGTGTCTCAATAATCGAAAACGTCTAAGTCTCGAACGGTTCTTCTTTTCTTGGCCTTTCTCGCTTGAAGTCTGGTGAAAGGGTGTTTTTTTCGTCGTCTCTTTCTGCCTTGTCCTTGCTGAATGCCTGACTCGGTAGCGTGCAGGGCATTTATAGGTGTGTCTCGTCGGCCCAAAATGTCTTTGCCCGTTTGCAGCAAGACATTTTTGCCTGCCCTCATGAAGGCTTCTTTAGGGTTCTGTTTGTCGATGATGACATTTTGGAGAAATTCTTTGCCTTGCGTCAGTGCCTCATCTTTCAATGCGTGCAATCCGCGTGTCACCATCGGTTTCAACACCGGGGCCACCGAACGAAAGGCCGATTTTAACATGTCTCCTAAACCGTGTCCTCGCTGTCGAGCCACCCCTCGGTACACTGGATACATGACTTGCTTACGAGTCGTGAGAGAACCGTTTTCGAAAATGGAGTTTCACCGTGACTTTTCCTTTGGTGAATGGAATATTTTGTCCCAGATCTCCTTTTATAGTAATGTTGACCGTGTCCAAATACGACTTGCTTACCGGCAAATAGTGAGGATGGACAAATTCGCGGTGGACGTGGTAAGTGTTTCCACCTTCCTCGTCAGCGTTTGCGGCAGAATCCACTTTGAAAGGAATGACACGCAGTAACGGTACGGAGGTGTGTCCCACCACGTTGTATTCCACCACATCGGAATACACGAACATCAAATTCTGTCCTTGGTTCAGTTCTACCGGGGTACGAAAATACTGGCCAAAAGACTCGTTGTCGTAAATGATTGATAATTCGGGGGGGTTTTTTTGTTGTTCTACTCTCTTCCTCATCTCCATGTCACCGCCCAACATGTCAAACAATTCATCACAAAAATAGAAACCCATGATTTTATCCTCAGGAAATTTTATCAGGAAGCGACGAGCTGTTTTGTGGTATTCCAGGGTGACAGTTTTGTTCTTGACATTCTTAAAAGCTTCCCCAAACACGCCATTAAACCTGGTGGCTATGGTGTTGACCAAATGTTGACCACTAAAATAATACCCTTGGGGAATGAACAAGTGATAGGTGGTGTACTTTAGATTTTTTGTGCTAGGGCTTTTATGCTTATATTTGCTATGGGTATCCATCCACTGTTGTATTTGTTCGTCATAAACTTCCACATCAAATGTATTTTGATTGACAACGACATTGAGGACTTGGGTCGGGTGAATCATTTCTACTAAAGCCACTTCCCAATGGGCTTCGTGATCTAAGGGGATGGCTTGAGGTAATTTGGCCGTGTAACAGCACAACGTGTTGTGGGGAAACACCTCCATGGAACTGTCACTGGGTAAGGTTAAGTAAAATTGGTTTTGGTGACTCATAATTCCAGAGTTCTGTGGCTGTCCGAGGGAATATTAGTGGATGTCAGAGGTGTGTCTCCGCCCAAAATGGGGTTCTGGTTGTGGTTGTTGGAGTGGTGACTGGCACTGGCACTGGACACAACGTTCCCGTTAGAGGAGAATTTCAGGGAGGGATTGGGAAGCAGGTAACCGATGCAACTGCTCAATAAAATGGTCCACAATTGTTTGTCTCCTTGTTGCAAACTCAAATTGGCGATGGCTGCCCCGATGACACAATACACCACGAAGATTTGGCAGAAAAAGACGATTTGCGTTTTAGGCACACGTTCTCCACACCACACCCACAAGGGTTGTTTTTGTAAATCTTGCACAGAAGAACTAGGGGAAGAAGGACTGGTCGACGTAGCTGCGTCTGCTGTGTGAAAGGGCATGATGGTCACTTCTTCTTTTTATAGTCGATGACTTGCGAAGCGTCGATCCAAGAATCGAAACTGGGTGGATATCCTTTCCAACGTACTTTGACTTCTTTGACACGTCGTTTGCCCACTTTACGGGTTCTGCGTTCGAGAATGCTTTCGATGTCGTACACGTCGTCTTCTTTTTTGGTGACACGTTGTAACTCGGGCAAATAAAACGTTCCTTTGAGTACTTCTCCGTTCATGTCTTCCAATTTATAGACGGCAGGATGACGGCCATGTACTCGTCCAGTGACGCGAAACAGTTCGGTCGTCCAGTTAGGTAAGTAACCTTTGTCGAAAGTGCGTTTGGTTTTGCCAATGCGCACCCAATCTCCTACGGTCAACTCTCCACTTTTCTTGGGGACAGCCCTCGTCGGGGACGTACCGAACAGGCGCTCGAACACCAGCACTTCGTTGTCGGGAGTCACGTTTTGCGGGGCACGTCCGATGCTTCGATGGTAAGATTGGTTGTACGCTTGCACCAGGTGCGGTAAGATGTCGATGTACTTCAGAGTGTGGTGATGCGTAAAATATTTCCACATGCGTTCTTTCAAAGTGCGTTGAAAACGTTCCACGATGCTGGCTTTGGTTTCGGGATTCTCGGTGGTAAAAAAATGAATGTCACGTTTCTTTAATTCTTTTTGGAAAGCTTGGTTCAGAAATTCGGTGCCTTTGTCCGTTTGCCATCGAAGAGGGCGACGGCCACTTTGTTTCAACACCCGTTGCAGGGCTCGCACTAACTCGCTGCTCGATTTGGAAGTCAAAGGCACGACCCAGGCAAATTTGGAAAAGACGTCGATGACACAAAACAAATATTTGTAACCACGATTGTAGCTGGCCAAATGAGAGACATCGGCTAAATCGGCTTGCCATTGATGATCGATGCCTTCCACTCGGGTGCGACTTCTGGCAAACTTGCGTCGAATGGGTTTGTGTAAAGTGTAGGTAGCTTGTTCTTGTAACCATCGTTGCACTTGAGGTAAACGGAGACTTTTCAGTCGCGTTTTGGCAGCACGATACAATTTTTGAACTCCTGCGTAACCTGCAGGATGGGAGGGATCGTAGTAAATGCTAGCTAAGACTTTTTCCATTTTTTGTGTTGATTGGTGTCTTAATAAGGCACCCACTCTTGGAAGAGGCTACTCTTTTTCTCTTGGGGTATTTTCTTGGATTGCAAGGCTTTGCGTGTGCGGCCAGCAATAGGTGTCGAAGAGGAGGAGGATGTCTGAGCGGGGGATATCGGTTCTTGTTTCACTTCTGTTTTCACTTCTGTCTTCACTTTCTTTTTCTCTTGTGAGGAAGAAGGGGTGGCCATCATCTTTTTAATCCATCCAATTCTGGAGGTAGGTGGTGTTGTTAACTTGCGTACTTTTTCTGGTGGAGTTTGAAATCCTTCTTCTTCTTCTTCTTTTCCTTTTTCTGTCTTGGTCACGGGTACTGGTGGTACTGGTACTGGTACTGGTGATGGTGCTGGACTTTTCATCAAGGTCTTAAAATCTTTCAAAGTGGGTAGAGCTGTTTCGTCTAAAGCTTTCTGGTGAAAGAGTTGCAGTCGTTGCAAGAGTTGACCGTACTTTTGCGATTTTTCTGTTTCGGACAAATCTTGGCGATCCAGCAAGGATTGCAATTCGTGTTGTAACTGGGACATCTCGCTCAAATTGGGATTGGGAGGTAAATGCGGGGTGCGTTGTTCTTGCCACCGATGGTATTCCATCCATCGTTTGTAAGGCACTAAAGCTAGTTTTCGTCCTTCCATGGGGTTGTCAGGGGTGAATTCTGAGATCTTGGGACTTCCGAAGGCCTTTTTATCTTGCTCCCACCAGTCCTCCCAACATGGTTCCCAAGACTCCTTTCAGTATGGGGCCTAACAAGAGAGGTAAAATGCCTCCACGTTGGACCAACATCTTCTTTTTTTGACGAATGGGAATTTTCTTTTGAACCATTTTCCGAAGAACGTGACGATGTTTGCCTAAGCATTGTTTCTGGTGTTTGGACAAAGGGATCGTGCCTTTCAAAACGTTCAAACAACATTCGCACACGGTATCGATGACCTCTTTGGAGGCCGTTTGAATGAGTTTTTTTCGTAGGGGTGGAGAAGCTTTGGACAGGACAGATAACAGGTCCCCATGTTTGGCTAAACGTGGTGGTAGTCCTTTCCTTTTCTTTCCTTGGGGTTTTCTGGAGGGTGACATCTTTGAGTCTTTAGGAGCACCTAAAAACACTGATACCCTACTCGGTCACAGGCCTTTTTTATACTGGAACGCGTCGCCACTGATTGTCTTTACGTTTTATCAGTTTGAGGACAGGCATGACACGTCGTGCAGGGGTACGTAACGGACTAAATCGAGCCAGTTCTTGCTTGGACAAATCCAGTAAACTTTGTAACATGCCCGATCTTTCTTGAACTTTGATTTTGGGAGAAGGTACTTTGTGAGCAGCAGCCACTGCCGCTAAATGGGAAGGTCCTGCCACTGGGGAAGTTCTTTTGGGGGTCATCAACGGAGAAGTTCTTGGTGTAATCAACGTCTCCAAGTACTCTTCAGTTCCTGGTGACATCAACGGAGAAGTGGACAAACGTGAGGCTGCCGGAGACGTTGTGGCAGGTCGTGGCTTGCGAGTGTAAGGTTGCGTCCTGGCCGAAGTGCCTCTCTTGCGACTAGTTTTCTTCTTCTGTGGACTTTTCTTTTTTTGAGGACTTTTTCTCTGTTTCTTTTTCTGGGGGCTTCTTTTCTTTTTCCGGGGTGATGGTGGTGGTGTCTGGTAAGAGGAGGGTCCCGCCACTGGAGAAGTTATTCTTCTTGGGGACTTGGTCTTTTTCTTTTTCTTCTTGGGGCTTCGTTGAACTTTTGTCTTGGGGATAACTTTGGGGGCATTAGGATCCCATCTTAAGAGTGAGCGAATGATGACCCCTCCTAGAGTACCGCTCCCTCCAGGTTTCAAAATGATTTGTTTTTTGGTTTGAGTGTCGATGCGGGGATCGGCCAGTTGGACCAAAGCGACTTTGTTTCGATCGAAAAAGCGTTGGGTTTGATGAGGAATCTGAATGATTCCTTGGAGTAATTGACGTGCCGTCACCGTGAACCATCGTAAGACTTCTTTGAGACTAGCTTCTAAGACACGAGCTCGTGTTTGTGGATCTTTTTCTCGACTGATGCCATACAAGGCACGAATCAATTTGACGGGAAGATGTGACTGAAGGGACGTCATGTTCACACTGTGTGAGACAGACGAAAAAGGGTCTGAGGTTTTTATAGATTTTTTTCATGGGGAGTGAAATGAAGTCGAGGACGGAGACGTGTACAGGACAGGCCCTCCGTCTTGGCACCAGTGGTGAAACAAGTGGGTACGAAATCGCAAATCCTCGGGAGTCGTAGGTTTCAAATCGACGAGTAAATAGGCGTGTGGCGTTTGAGTGGCATCGTCGTACGCCTGAGTCAGCCAAGGCGTTCCTAACTGTTTGGCTAAGACTTGTACTTGCGATTTATCTCGAGGGCTTTTAAACAAGACCACGTAATGCGCATTGAGACTGATGGTGCGATGGGCTTTACTTTGTTGAAACAAATTTTGGGTGATGTAAACGACACTGGCATTACGGTGATGCCCTTTGCGCGTAAACCACAATTTAATTTCTTCTTCGTCTTCTCCTAACATGTCGTCGAAAATGACCAAATGGGTTAGACGGGAGTCAGAGACGATGCCATCGTCTTCTTTAGGAATGCCTTCCACAAACACGATGGAATCGCCTTGACTTTCTCGCAAGAGGTTGTACGCCGATTGCCACTCTTTGTAACACCACACGATCCGTTGAGGGGGCCGATCGATCAAATGATGTTTATGTTCGATCAAACGTTTGACGAATTCGGTTTTGCCTGAACCGCTAGGTCCAGCAATGAGCATGTTAAAGGGATGGCGAAGATACAAAGCCTCCCAACTGGCACGATCTAAGTGTTCGTCGATGACTTTGACAGTAGAGGAAGAGGGAGCAGAGACAGCAGAGGTAGCCATGGTATGAGAAATGTCACTTGTGACACTAAAAACAAACAAGACAAGAGTTTATATACTTTTTCAGAACACGTTTATTGAATGTTTCAAATATGAACACGAAAGACAAAAATACATACAACCCAAATAGTGATGTACAGGAATATAAAACACAGCAAAGCGATCAAAGTGGAATATAAACAAGTGTCTGTACAACATGTTTTGGTTAACCAAGATGTCCTAGGGACAGTGTGTAATGTTCTTACAGTCTCTACATGAGGTATTGTCACACAAGTGTCCTCCCGGAATGACCTTTCAGGCATGTCCATGACAGTCCTGTCCTGAAGCGAGTGGTTGTTCTCGGTGACGGGTTCTTCTGGCACCGTCACTAACACAGGTTGAAAAGTAACTTTTTTCCTTGAACAACTCTTGTGCATACTGGGCCACTTCTTGGGTCCAAGCCTCAAAACCCCCTTTTTTCCAATCACGAACATCTGTCCAATGAGGGTGTAAGTCACAAGCTACACACACATCGTCATACACGTCTTGGGTCGCTAAAAGTTGACGAATCTTTTTTTCCTGTTGAGGTCGAGAAGTATCCAGATGAAAACGCAAGGCTTTGAGCAAAAGGAGTTTTTCGTGACCATTTAAGGCCATGGAGGTGGTAAGTACTGATCGTAAAGAGTCCACAAAGAATCGGCTGGTAAACGAAATCCCAGAAAACAAGTCACTAAGACACACACCACTTGTCGTCCAAAATTGAATGGATACAGTTCTTGTAATAATTGATGGTAATGATCCACGGTTTGAATATGGTCATTGAGTTCCTTCCACGGAATCTGTTGGATGACATGTGACATAAACCGTGGCATGGCAGCCTCTTTTTATATTCTCTTTTTTTCGGATGCAATAGACGTACTTTCTAGCCAGAGATCTTCGTTCTCCAGTAGGGAATCTAAATCTTGCATACTGTAACCGAAACGTCAGAGTTCGTTTAGGTGTTTCCTCTTCCTCTAAGTAGATTCCACGTAAAATATGTTGGTAATCCTTTAACTTGTCTTCCTCAATGTATTGCTGTAGGTGAATCTCGAAGTAACCATAATCATGAACATGTCGATCATTAGCGACCTCAAAGTTTTGAACAATGTCTGACCATTGAAAGAATTTCTGACGAATCAGTTCTTTTATACCATTCAAGTACCAGTGGTTAAAGATCTGGCGACGTATCGGATGCAATTGTTCTTTACGTTTCACTTGTATTTTCACCAGCTCTCGGTAAATGCGTTCTCTCAACTCCACAGGCAAAGCACGAATGTTCTCTTGTAAAGTATCCATGAATAGGTCATACTAAATCCTCTTTGGTCTGACACAAGAAATGTACTCTTTGCACAAACATGGTTTCACTTCAGTGTCGAATTTAAATCGTTGAGTCACTAATCTACACATTACAATTCGTTCAGAAGTTTCCTCTTTCACCAAGTTGACATTGTGTGAAAGATGTTGGTAATTCGTTAACTCTTCCTCTGGAATTCGATGCAATACGTTTACAATGTAGTAAATAGAATCGTCAATACCAAACCATTCCTTTTTATAACCAGGAGGTCGTTGATCAATGTCTGTCCAATGGAACACTTTCAATTGAATCAGTCCTTGTATAGCCTTCAGGTACCAGTGGTTCAAACACCGGTGACGTATCGGATGCAATTGTTCTTTACGTTTCACTTGTATTTTGACCAGCTCTCGGTAAATGCGTTCTCTCAACTCCACAGGCAAAGCACGAATGTTCTCTTGTAAAGTATCCATGAACAGATGATTATGGTAAGAAGTTACTTCAATGTCTCGGTCCCACTAAAGGTAAGTAATGACAATTCGGTGACCATCGAGCATGTTCTACGTAGGCCGAATCTTGCGGTTCCCAGTGGTGAAGTGACACACCGCAACTGAAGCACTTGACTTTATCTCCTTCGCCCAAGTAGAAAAATCCGGCTCTGGCTAATTCTTCGGGGGTCGGTCCTCCCAGATACTTTGGCCATTTTCCTTTGAACGATTGAAGACGATTTTCAAAGTCGCAGTATTCCGACGAACGCACAGGAAACGAATATTCGTTTTTCACAGGTTCGTTTCGATGAGGGTTGAGTGAAATGGGTAGGAGTTTGCTCAGGGCTGGATGACATCCGTAGGGAGGTAAACGTGAAGGTCGACATTCCCCTTTAAAACGAAACCCAGTAAAATGTCCAAGAGGACGAGCAGCATCGCTTTCGCATCCCACAGGTTTGACACGCACAGCATCACTTTCCATGACAGGGGTAGGGGCACTAAAGTTCCCATGATGCTTTACGGCATCGCTCAGGTCACAAGGTACAGCATCGGTCCCATCGCAAGGCTCACAATCGCACTCGTCTGCAAACTCCGTTACGCAATTACAATGGTAACCACATGGACAATCGCAGTTTCCTTCCGGACATTTTCCGTCGCAATGCATGGGTCTTATCCATCCAGTATTAGTCACACTAGAGGAAGATACAACTTTTTTACAATCCCCAAACTGAAACGATGTCTTTTTCAAAGTATTCATCTTGTTCGCTCGGTCTTGGTAGTCACAATGAACTATCGATCTTGACCATAGCCCCCTTTTTATACTAGTCTCAATGCAGTCTCCAACTTGTACATCTTTCCTTTTTTACGTTTTTTATGTCCTGTTCTGGAAGGTACCGTCTCTAAGGTACCGTCAACATTGTACCGTAGTGTGATGGGTGGAAAGGCCATAGAAAGGTAAGGGCAGTGCGGAGACCATCGAGTATGCTCCAGAATAGCTGAATCTTTATAGATACATAGATCCATTCGTAACTTCAGTCCGCAAGCGAAACACTGTACCTCGTATCCCAATCCTGACTCAGGTCCCAAGTAGACAAATCCTGTTCTAGCTAAAACATGCGAAGAAGGTAATCCTTCCCTATTCGTAGGCCATTTCTGAAACGTGTCCAATCGACGGGCACAATCACAATAGTCAGGTAAGAAGACTGGAAAATGGTAGGGTTTGAACTTGGAGTTCTCATCGGGTTTCTCACTCGATTCTTGCTGTGGCGAAGTCATCTTTTCTGGTGGGGTAACTATCCTCTTACAACCAATGTTTTATACCAACGTGTCCATACGGTAAGGTGAAATGATTGGGAAGTCGAACTCGCTTCTGGTACACGATTTGATAGACTTTTTCCAAGGGCCGACTGACGATGTGGTGAGTGGGTAAACGTACAATCTTGTTCGGTTGGTAGGTGGTCACTTTAAAGTTTCCGTCCTCTCCCGATTGCAAGGCTTCTTTCAATACCCCAAAGTTGACCACTCGACTGGTACGATAATTCAGAGTCAGTCCTTTCACTTTGCACGTCGTGTGCACTTCTCCTTGTTTGTCACGGTATTCGTAGCCGTAATTTTTGGGACCGCCACTGACGAAACTTAGAATCTTGTCGTCGGGATGTTCGTCTGTCCAGGCTCCTAAACGGTCTCCTTCGATGTTAGGGTGATGTTGAATCGGGTGATGGATGTAAATGCAACTGTCCGTGTCAAAGTACAGGACGCGTTCTTCTAACAGTTCTAAAGCTTCGTACAATTTTAAGCGAGCATGGGCTGTCACGTAAGCCGCAATGATGACATTTCCAAAAGGGTCGTCTTGTACAAAGTCCAGATCTTCTTCGTAATTGACCAAGATTAAATTCTCTCGAACGACGTCCACGTGTTTCATGTATTTGGTTTTATCGTGAATCATCTGGAAGTAGCGGGAAGGTTCTGTCAAATATTCCGTCTTGGGTAAACACGGTCGTTGTGCCATTTTACCCCACAAGCAATTTAACATCACTTTGGCAAACGATCGCCTGCCTTCGTTTTTCTCGATGTGGTCTAAAATGATGCCTTCTTGTTCCCGGTATTTCTCTTTGAATTGTATTTGGCCTTCGGGAGTGTGACACCAGGAAGGATAGCCGCTGGCTTCTTGCTTCAGTTTCAAAAAGGCATCCACGTAGTCGGCGAAAATGCCTTTCTGAGTAGGGTCACCCTTGTGGTATTGTTGTGTCTTGGGAAAGTGGCAAATTTCGTACACTTCTAACAATTGGTATCCCATGTCCAGAGCTTTGAACAATTCTACGCTGACCCAGGTTCCCGTCAAGGCACGTTCTTCCTGGGTGTGCTGACAAGGTTGGTCTTGGTTGCACGTTTCGGCACAAGTACGGCACAAGGGAAACATCAGTTTGCCTTGACAATGGTGAGGTAAGACGGGATGGTAGAGGTTGGTGGGAGGCAAAACTTTGCACTTGATCAAGCCTTCGTATTGTCGAATGTTTTTCAGGTCGATGTGTTCCGTCAGCAATTGTGGGTGCCCTACGGGAAAACGACAATATTTGCACACGTAGGGATACAGCGAACACACGTCCAAGTATTTGATTTCTTCTCCTTTCTCTTCGTCGGCTTGGTACAGCAAACAGGTGGCATTGGTCCTTCCTCCGTACAAACTATCCCTCGGGTTCAGCGGGTCCATGAACTGGTAACTTTCCACGAGGCGTTTAAACTCGGGATCGGTTTTCATACGGTGATCGTACTCGTGTTCCCACATTTCCACCACTTGGTATCCTTCCTGTTCTAACTTTAGGCGTCGCTGACAAGTGTCCTGGTACAAGTCTTCCATGGTTCGTTGCAAAAACTGATTTTTAGTACCACGGTCAGGGTAACAGACGGGACATCCGTGAAATAAGCAACCGTTAAACTCGTACACGATCTTGGGGTTTTCTAAGTCCCAGCCATCTACTGAATACGTTCCGATGGTCTTTTCGCCCCCTCCGTTGCGGGCATGCTGAATCCACTTGTCTTCCTTGTCGCACAAGTAATGTAACCAACGTAGGGCTTTGACCGAGTATTGACGTTTGACAAAGTGGGTCGTTTGAGGACTGATGACAGCCACGGTGTTTTCAGGCATGAATCGTTGTCGATACACTAAGGAACACGCTTTGGCAATGGTGCAAGCTTCTTTCAAAGGATCGACCCCTCCGTGTTCCATGAACAGTTCTCGAAATTTTCCACAGCAACGCCGTAAAATGTCCACGTCGGAACGACAATACTTTAGCATTTCTTCCTGAAAGTCGAAATGGTCCGAAGCGTGAGCCTGGTACCAAGCGTAGAAAGCTTCTCGTTGTTCGGTACGCATGTTGTCGGGGTCGTAATAGTGAGCCTCAGGTAAATGGGGTAGAACGGCGTGTTGATTGGCTTCCGTATTGAAAAAGTGTGGAAAGTACCCTTTAGCCATTTCTGTCATTCCAAACGTTTTAGGCATTCGACTCAAAGGCATGGCCAAATAGCTCATCGAATCTTTAAACTGTACTTGTCCCACTTGCATGAAAATGATTTTGGCTCCGTTCAAAGTCACTTTAGGACGCTCGGTGCCTTGTTCCGTATAGTACCTCAAAAGAAACTGTCCATCGTATCCGGAGAAATTGTGAGCCATCACCGTGGCATGACGATGACAATCTCCGTAACGTTCGATGTCCTCTTGGCTCCACGTCTTGTCGATGGGGTCTAAGACCCATTGTGCAAAATCGGCTAACGTGTTTGGTCCCCGAAAGATTTTTTCACGTCCTCCAGGAATCTTGCTGCAGTGAGGGCAATGACTGAAGATAGGTTCTTGAATGCACTTCTCGCACGCTCGATGAGCCACGCAAAAATTAGGAATGTGAATGCCGGTCTCTTGCATGCATTCGAAATCGAAAAAGATGAAATTGCCTTTCTTCTTGTGACCGTCCTCTTTCTCTGGTGGGGGTTGGTATTTTTGCACGTAGCATTCGTGTTCCAAGTCCACGATGTGGTGACAAATGTGACATTTTTTCTTTCCTCGACATACGTGTGCCTTGGTACTATTGGTACGTATGCCTTGTCCACACGTAGGGCACAATCTCAGCAGTTGACAAGCGCATTTCTTCTGTGAACCTTGCGTCTTCAGATGTTGTTGGTAACAGGTAGGGCTGACAAACGTGCGCAGACAAGTTGAACAAGGCACTGGTTCTTCGCTCAGACAGGGTGGAGAGGCCAAACATCCTGAGCATTTCCATCCACAATGTTTGTGTTGCTCTCGATTATTATAACCATAGTCACATTTCTCACAATAATAAACATATCTCAGGAATCCAGTGATACTGGTAATGGTATCGAAATGGTCATCGTGATGATAAAGGTGAATGTATTTTCCGTCCTTAAAATCTTGGCCTCGAAACAATAGAGGCCCGCGCATTTCTTGAGGGTGCACTTTCAAGGTGTATCGTGGAGCTAGGACATCTTGCAATTTTTGCATCTCGGGAATGCCACAAGGTGTGTCTTTGGGCAGTCCGGCTTGTTGTAACAGGAGTTCTGCTTCGTTTCGTTGTTTGGCTCGGTCGGAACGTTGAATAGTGTTCCAGGTTCTTTTCCATTCTACCGTGTCGTTCTTGTTGGCATAGGTTCGTCCCACCACGATGGCACGGGCTAAACACATCTGGTCATGAGGGTTGTTAATTCGGACGAGACTCGTTTTGGTGTTACGAAGGTCGTCCACCAATAACATCTTTTTGCGTCCAGTCCCTTGAGGAGGAGAGACGTGGGTCATGTCCAGTGTGGCTTTACCATCGGTGATGTCAAACTGATCATTAGATTGTTGTACGTGTTGAATCTTGTCCATGACTTTGGAAGCAGTTAATTCTGCAGGGGTGCTAAACTCGATCCAAACAGGGGATTTCAAACCGTCGTGTTGTATGGAAAGTCTCAAGCGATCGTCTTCTTTGGGTTGACATTGTCGCTTGAGTGCAGTGAGCAAAGAATCCCACACCTCAGTGATGAACCCTTCTGCTTTCTCTAACGGCACTTCAGCCTTGAAATCTTTAAACTTCACCGTGTATTTGTAAGCCGTGGTTCTAAATTTTCTAGAGGAGCGCTTTTCCGTCTCTCGAATGGAATAGTAATTTTCAGGGTTAACTAAGGGTGATGAACTTGGTTTAGAGGGTTCGGATTCTGGTTCACTCATGTCCTCTTCAAAATCACTGGCATGAATTTGTGCCAAGATCTCAGCCCTGGTACGAGGCGATAGATCACGTTTCTGCCTCTTACTTTCTTCTTCTTTCTTCTCGAATGAATGGGATCGTTTCATCTTGAAAGCAAAAAGTCAAATGACTCAAGTTCAAACACCATAAACTACTTTATAGTCATAGCAGACCAGCGTATATAAAAGGGTGTGTGTCTTGTCCTTTCACTATTCATTTCACTCTCGAGCCGAGCACAACGATGGAAGAGACTGACCAGATGGAACGTTTCGTCAGAGCTTTGCGAGGGGTCATTAGAAAATTCTCTTCAGACCAGCCTACGGACTACTCTCCTTCCTTTAGAGATAAAAGTCAAGATACTTGCTATATCTGTCAGAAGAAAGGGCATTGGTCTTCAGAGTGTCCAGACCGTCAAAAAAGAAAAAAAACAGGGGATAAAAGAGACAAAAGTCAAGATACCTGTTATTATTGTAAAGAAAAAGGACATTGGTCTCCAGATTGCCCAAAAAAGAAACAAGAGGAGTCAGAAGAAGAGAGGAATTCTTCAGAAGAAGAGAGGGATTCTTCAGAGGAAGAGAGGGATTCTTCTGAGGAAGAAAGAAGACAGGTGAAGAAAAAGAAACAGGAGAAAAAAAGAAGAAGGGAAGAAAGCGAGGAGGAAGAAGAGGAAAAGAGTGTGACGGTGAAGAAATTCAAAAAACAGAGAGACTAAGCAAGGAGAAAAGAAGAAATTAATGAACTTTTTATTAAAGTGTTGTGTTATAAATTGTGAATTGGATTGTAAAAAATGGAGAAAAGAATAAATGAATGATATAAGGTAAGTGTCTTTGAGTTGTGATTTTAAAATAAGAAGCTACACTCACGCACTCATACACAGACACGTATTAAAAGGGTAACATGGGTGAGTTTTTTTTTTGAGTTATTGGCAAATTGAAATTGTATTTCTTTTCGAGAAATGTGGGTGGCCCTGAAAAGGGCCTTTTTTCTTCATGGTGTAGGGGTGAGTTTAAGCAATCAATTTTAACTGCCTTAAGCCTTTGCCACGGCCAAGGCCTACTTCTGGACTGCGTAATGCTGATGATGATAATGATTGGGTTGAAATCACTAAGGGTGGTACGGTAGGCTTAGTCACAGGGTTAACATGTTTGGCTCGGGAAGGTCGTATTCTCTTCGGTCGTGATAAAGAAGTCTGATACATTTGTTTCAGACTTCTTAACTCCGCTAAAATGTCCAACAGTACCGTGACCGTTTGATTTTCACCCTCTTGTTTCTTTGCTGCTACTTCTTCTTGCTGTTGTTGCTGTTGTTTTTTTCTTACCTCTTCTTCTTGTTGCTGTAGGAGAAAAGTCTGTTCCGCTTCCTTTTGTCGTTGTATAAATTTCTCCAATTCTTCTTTCTGTCTCTGTCTAAAATTCTCCACTTGCGGTAATGAAGAAAGTAACGAAGGTTCCGGAACAAATTCTTGCGAGGAGAGAAAATCCACAAAATCCCAATTCACCTCTTCTGAAAGTAAGTCCGGGTTCCCTTGGGCAGTCTCCCCTACTGGTGCACCCCACTGGATCGTTTTCTGAGTTTCCGTCATGTTGAATCACTGTCGCATAGATTGACTGCACACAAGCGCTAGCGAATCTATATTGACTACGTGACGTCACAGACTGCTCTCTTCGGATTGGATGCGAGCTGACTGAATTCTGTAACGCGTGTTCGGATTGGTAAATGAACTCAATCCGTTTCAATCCTTCCTCCGCCTATAAATAAGCGCCGTTCAATGCATTGATTCACCTGTTCTCGTCGCTTCAAGATGTGGACTACAGTTGAGTCATCCACCCTTGTGTCTTCCATGATGTTTCGGACAGACTTGCTCATGTATGTCCGATCGAAGTGGACCGTTGTCC
Organism: Sinohyriopsis cumingii; assembly: GCA_028554795.2. Classification (NCBI taxonomy): domain Eukaryota; kingdom Metazoa; phylum Mollusca; class Bivalvia; order Unionida; family Unionidae; genus Sinohyriopsis; species Sinohyriopsis cumingii. The sequence goes on from JAPYKE020000047.1 coordinate 1,780,834, forward strand.
ACAGGACAAACACCAGCCTGTGGATACGTAGGATCTACGTCGAAAGACAAGGATGCCTGAAAAGAGTGCTGATGTACGGACCAACAGTAAGACGCAGCCTAAGGACAAGAAGAAGACCAATGCGGTGCCATTTATGTTAATGAATACATTAACATAAAACCCAAAGGCCCTTTTCAGGGCCAGCCATATTTCTCGAAAAGAGATAGCCTTTCCATTGCCTACCCCTTTTTTAAAAAAATTTTTTTTTAAAATTTTAAAAAAAATCCCATGTTAAATTCCCCTTGTACGTAGAGTGACCCACGATTTATTCCCATGTTAAATTCCCCTTGTACGTAGAGTGACCCACGATTTATTCCCATGTTAAATTCCCCTTGTACGTAGAGTGACCCACGATTTTTCGCCATGTTAAATTTCCATTGTACGTAGAGTGACCCAGGGGTCCCTGTAATGCTAATTCCCATTGTACGTAGGGTGACCCCATTCACTACTATCAATGTCAAGCCAATTGACAGATATCTCTCTTTAAGCTTCGTACGATCGAAGTTACAAATATTTGTTTTGTGTCATTACGGTATTTTCAAGGTCGTCTGTGGTGTTTCCTTTGACTTCTAAAACAAAATCAGAGTTAGTACGAGCTTTGCAATTAGTGTAAAAACAATGTGGTCCAATCCCACTGCAATAGCTAACTGGCAAATGCACCAAATGTCTAATCAAGCGTTTCAAAAGGAATTGAAGAACTACATAATCCTTGATCCATCATTGAAAATAATCTGAAGTTTAAGAAAAGACGTAGAACGCTTTTAACGAACCTTGAAAGAACCTCTGTGGAAACATAAGGTTAAACCTTACAGTCAACTGGACCATCTCAGCATGAGAGTGTACTCCAGAAGTGTTTCTCAAAAACGAAGAGACCGTTTTTGATCACTTGTTGGAACGTCAGTGACAAGAAAAAAGAAAGACGCGTTAAACACCAGTGACTGGGTTCGCACTTGACGATATTAAAGGATGAATGTTACAAGGATATTTTTTGCATGCCCCGGTAACAACGAGTGACAAAAAAAAGAGTACATGAACGATATCGATAGCTTTTCGGATCGAAGAACATGTAAAGTATCAAAAAGGTCAACGTCGTTTGGAAAGGATATCCTCTTAGGTTTGATTCTTGGACTGCATCTTCACGTGTCATTAAGTATCAAAGGAAGAACTTTGGAGAACGAGTAAATCTCGAATAGAAGAACTATCGAACTGTAGATATTCAATTTTATTTAACAGTGCCTAAAGATGGTTCTAAAGACGTTTGCCAATAACAAATTATGTTTGACGTTTGCCAATAACAAATTATGTTTTTTCATGCAATTGGGCCACTAAGCACGCTAGGAAGGGTATTTGGTAGAAATAATTCATCCCGCTGAAGTTTCAGATAGTACCACAGATAAAGCCACTTTTGTCGTGGAAATACTCAGCTAACAAATACAAGAACACTTGGACAAATGATCCTGGTCAATACAAAAATGACAAACGCAAGCAGCAAAAAGGTGTGTGTGTGTGTGTGTGTGTCAGTGCGATTTGGATTTTTAATGTAGCTTTAACAAAGCTAATAAGTCATATCGCTACAATGCCTCCAGTGTGGTAGTTTATACTGATATCTACCACTGGGACATCATGCCGCAGACAGTGTTTCCCTTTATGCACATTTGTGCATCAGGGACGCACGCTGGAGAAAATTGATGCACATATTTTGTTGCCGTGCGTTTTTTGATGCAAAGGATTCACATAATGCAATCAGGATTTATTTAATATCCAATGCATTGGACGATGGATGGCATCGTGTATACTTCGAGCATAGGCATTGACGGGTTCCCCACCTTGTTTGCTCCCTGCGTTGCGCTCCTCTATTCGTATAGCAGAGTGTAAGGCAGGGAACATAAGAAACAAGGAACCAGATTAGCATAGGCAATGTTATGATGGAGTAGCTTCCCCTAATATTGCGAGCTCTCACGCGATTTCCATTGAGCTGAGCAAGATATCACTAGATGTTTAACCTCGTTCACCACAAGATGTCTGGAGAGCACATTATACCCCAATACATTCGTTCACAACAAAGAAATCAGTAAACTTGCCGAAACAAATGCGTTATTTGGTATACAAAGTCAGTGGGTAATTGCAAATTTTGTTGGTTTTTAACTTTGATGCAATAAAAGAAAGATCTTAAACTTCAAGTGTAACTTATTAGAAAGAAGATGAATCATCAGCCTTCTTAATTTTTGGAGACATTTGTTCTACGACAAAGTGCAACGAAACCGATGGTAGTACCCATTTTATGATAGGCAGTAAATTAACTGCCATTTGCTGAAAAAATGTATTAGCCTTTTTGTATTGGCTTGTATGATATGTGTTGGTGTGTAATATTGCTTCATAAAGATTATCAGGAGACTGTTACAAGTACGACTTTGAAAGAAAAATGAACTAATAAAATTATTCTTTGAATGGACAATGCATTTGTTTGTAAATTGTGCATGTTGATTTATTTGTATGTAGAGAGAGAGAGAGAGAGAGAGAGAGAGAGAGAGAGTGAGAGAATGTTGTGCAAGTTGCAGTATCCTATTGCAAGCTAAACAAAGTACGAGTCAGATGAAAATTTGTCAGTACATTTTTGACCCCCACATTTTTTATTTGACCCTCCGTTCTGACACCAAAGTTTTTTTAACCCTCAGTTTTACACCCCTCCGGGATACACTGACTGACATGTAGCATGTATCATCATGTCCCACCCAGTCACACAGTGCCGGATTACAAAATAGGCAGAGTAGGCACAGGCCTAGGGGCCCCGCGACAACGTATCAAAATAATATTGCTAAAACGTAATAGAAGATAATTTGCGAGGGGTCCCCAAGATTTTGACTGCCAAAGAGCCTCTACAGGGTAAAAATCCAGCACACCGGTCACATTATCCTGACACTAGGCCGACCAGTCCTAACACTAACCTCTTAATGCCAAGCGCCAATCAAAGCAGGTGCTAGGACCGTTTATTTTTTAGTCTTTGGTATGACTCAGTCGGGATTCTAACCCGTGAAGCAAACAGAAAAGGCAGCTAATCCTCGATTAAATAATTGTGACTTGATAATTTTCCTGAGGCGTATTTTTGCATTCCTCAACATTTCATCGATACGATTTAGAATGTTTTCAAATTCCTGCACGTATTTTTCTTATTGCTTATTATCATTTCGTCCTTTATTGGCGTGGACCCCTCGAAGCCTTCCACCTATGATTAAGATGGCTGGTTTTGAGAGGACGCCCTTGTTCCAAAAGATTTAAAGGCTTTTATGTGTTCTTGTTTTCTTACCCAAGTCTGTTGTTGTGTGAAACCTGAATTTTGATAAACATTTTATTAAGTTTGAAAAAATGATTCAGTCTCCACCTGACTCTAACCTGTATCACAAGGCTCGTACTCCCCTGGCTGGTTTCCCAGCGTTTTACTTTAACTAGTGATCCTTGCTAGGGATCAGTGTATGTCCAGTGTTTGCCATTTGTATGGTGCTATTTTGACCAATCTATCATGTGTTTATGTTTGGACGGGCTTTGAAAGGTCAAATCGAGCTAGTATGTTGTCACTATTTATTTCAAAACCTAGCTAATAAAAATAAAAATACATCCGGCTAGGGGGCCCATGGCCTGCATGTGATGGTGGCAGGTGGCTACCCTATCCACCCGCTTCCACTACAGAGGCAGGCCCCTTCTTTCCCACGCCTTACTTTTCCTATCTGTATTCTCTGTGGTTGTACTATATAGAAAGAAAATGCTATTTTAATTTTTTTTATACAAATAACCCCAAACGAACAGAAGTAGAGTCTGTATGTTGTAAAAATACGTGTTCTGTGTGTGAATTTGCTGCCTCGTAGGTTTTAGCAGTGTGTTTATGTTTCCCCGTATTTATGTTTTCGTAATGTTCTTGTATTTTGGTCGTCGTGTAGGGGAGATTAGAATTATATTAGCAGCTACGAGACTGCATGTTACTTTATTAGTTTTGTTATTGTAAGTTTTGGCGACCTACTCTCCTGTTAAAAAGGACAATAAATAAAGAGGGACAGTGGAGTTAGGAAGAGGGGACCCCAACGGCTCCATTTGGGAGCGACATGCCGTGTGCGCACCGCCCCTGCCCCCACCTTCTCCTCCTTCAAGCAGGCAAGTGAAGGCGACTATTATTATTATTATTATTATTATTATATATTCACTTGACTCCTGTGCCTTTTCAAGCATGTCTAATCTTTTGGACTCATTATCGCGACTATTTTCACAACTAGGTCATTGTATATGTCTGTGTCTCTGATCTGATTTGAATATAATACATTTTTAGCATCAATTCCTTCATATCTTTCTCTTATTTTATTGGTTAGACTGTTATCTGTCGGTAGCTGTTTTGTACAGCGTAATATTATGTGATGTTTGGAGTCAAGGCAATGTCCACAAAGGTGACAGGGTGGGATTGCATGAATAATGTGCCTTTTATAGGTTATCTCGCCTGTAATCCATACATTATGTAACTAGATGAACATCATGCTTTGTTTTGGCAGTTGACGAGATAGCCTCGCACCTCTTCCTTTCCAATTTAAGCTGAGGTTACTCGTGTCTACCGGAAGTTTTGCTTTTTTCTATTAGTTTCTTTGTTGATCAAGTAGTATATTTTTGCATCATTTTTTCCATCCCAGAGTTCATTTTTCTTTCTCCATTTAAATATGTCTCATATGATCCTACATTTATTAGGCGGTTCAGTTAGTTTCATTAGTTTATTGTTTTTGTATATATATCAAGATTATGTTTGCACAAATATTCATAGAAATAAATGCACATTGCCTCCCAGTGATACTGGTGCTTATTTGTAAGGGGCCTAATTTTGCTCAATCTGATTCTGTTCGATACTTGCTTATGATATAGGTGAAATATTCATAATCCTCCTTCGTTTTTAGGTTTATATAAGTTTTCGTTGGATATAATGTATCTTACGGTTCCATATAAAATGAATAATTTTTTCTTCAATCGTGTTTAACATTGGTTCGGTCAGATCTACTGTTTGTCCCACGGAATTAATCTGGTTCTGTATATTGGTATTAGCGACCTGGATACGTTCCATTAAGTATAAACCAGTGACGTCCATGGCTTGGTGTCATCCAATGCGGTAACTCATGATGTCACCCTCATGGACCTCCTTCCTACACAAAAATTCAAGAATTTTATAGACAGTCATGTGCGGTAACTCATGGTGTCACTCCCATGGACCTCCTGCACAAAAATTAAAAAACTGTATTGACACCACTGATGGTGTCAACCGGTGCGGTTCGCCCCCGCACCCCCTAGTGACGCCACTGGTTTAAAGTAACATATGACCAAATTTCTATTTTTCTTCTACTTTCTTTAGTATTTGTCTATAAGTAAGTTCAATTGAGTTTTTTTCCATAAATTATCCCTAATGCTTTAATTTGCTGTTTAATTAGGTGTGGGCGGAAGCCCAGGGTGGTTTCCCCGCCACTTTCCAATTAATAAAATTTCGGTTTTGTCACGATTAATGTCTTTCCAAACTGAGAAAATTCCTTTTGCACAAGTTTGAAGGATGTATCGTCCCTGATAAAATTCGTGCAATCATCTGCATGTAGTACAGTTTTAAAACTTTCCTAAATTTTGGAAGTTTACTCCTTGTATATTATTATTGTTTTTGATATTTTTATTTAGCGCTTTAATAGCGATAACGTATAGTAACATTGACAGTGGAGATCCCTGTTTTATCGATCTTTGTATTGGGATGTCCCCCGTCAGTGCCACATTAATTGTAATTTTAGAAGTTATTTGGTTATACGTGGCTTTGATGCAGTTATGAAGTTTTCGCCAATGCAGCGTGTAGCAAGGACTTTTACAATGAAGCCATTCGATCAAATGCCTTTACCTGAAGCATGGCCCCCCTTTCGCCTTCACTTTCTATCAATTCTATAATTGCATTATTAACGTGGAGTTAGTATTTATGTTCCTGCCTTTTTCACCACAACTTTGATTCTTATGTACGACTGCTCCAATAAAAGTTCTGAGTCTATTTGTTATAACCTTACTTAAAATGTTATAGTCGGTATTTAGTAATGTTATAGGTCTTCAATTTTTAACATCCTCCCTATACCCCTTTCCCTTATATACTAAAGCGATTATTCTCTCCCTCATTAATTTTGACATTCTCCTTTGAACAGGATATACAATTTTATTTTGACATTTTATATAAAAATCTGTGGTTAGCCCATCCAAGTCCAGAGAATTCCCTTTGGTCAAATCTTTAACAGCTTTTAAAATTTCCTCTGACGTAATGAATTTATCACATGTTTCTTTTTCATTATCTGATACTGCATTAAATTTATACTCTGAATGTAACCATCTGTAGTACCCGGGTCAATATTCTGCGATTCCATAAAATATATTTGTATCTCATTTAAGATCTCTTTTTTAGTTGTAAGTGTTCTATTATTAATACGTATTTTATCTATTTTTTCCTTCCACCTTTTGGTTCTCATGCGCTTGTAAATACCTCTCCCCTTAATGTAAATGTTATTGTACTTTCCCACTCAATGTATTATTCCCTGTGTGATGTTATTTTCTATCTGCCTCATCTGTTCTTCGATCTTTCTATCTTATTACGTTTTTGTCCCTTGTTTATTTTGTATTTACTTATATTTCTCTTTTACCTACTCTCTTTGTATGTTTTTTAGTTGAACTGTAGTATTTCGTAATTTTCTTTATTGTATGTTTCATGTATTCCTACAGCTCAGTTATATCCCCATGTATTTCTTCCGTCAAGTTGTCGAGTTGAAGATGAATAAGGCTCACATAGTCCCTATCATCCAGGTGAGCATTATTCATCTTCCATAGACCCTGACCCAAACACCTATTTCACATAAAAACGTAATATTATCCACTAAAGTCACTCCATAAAATGCTGTATAAACTGATCGTTATCCTGTTTTCAAAGCGTACAGTTTGCTCAGTGTCATGCAATACTTACGTATCGTACCAAAAGGGAGGTAACCCAATGACGCGATGACAGAATTTGACACTCACCTACTGTCACGCCAAAATATGGGAGGCTACTCGCACACGAACACGTAGATAATGTGATTTATACATGCATGTAGCCTAAACATGACACAATCGCTTCCTCCTTCCCTTGCGACCGGATCGAACAATATAAACTGATCACAGATGTGTCAGTAAGATATCTCTAAATGGAGGATATGCCGATATGTTCAACAAAATTAAAGCCATGGTCATGGAGAATTTTTCGAGAGGGTCATACAAACCTGTTCCTCCCCCGCCGAATCCAGAAAAGTTCCCATTCAACAGACCGCAGTTTCTTGGTCTCAGTGAAAGAGAGATCGAAGAAAGCAGGAACTACGCTGTCAGGCCAATTCTGATCCCCCGAGATGTGCAGAAAGTCCCATGGTGTGCAGGATATGCCGAGTATGATCATATTTTAAACAATAGTTGTAGTAGTCGTGCTCAAATGTTGTGCATTCTGCTGTCGTCAGCGTTTTGCTGACCACCATTATCAGCTGACCATGTTCTACGCTGACCGTTGTAAAAATAATGATGTCATTAATTTGCAGATTAATCTTGCATAAGTGATGATTTGTTATATTGGCTCGTCGTTTCCAGGGGAGGCTGTAGATTAATTCACAACATATATATATATTTTTTTAATTGTAATATTGCCGTTCATGACAATATAATCTTATACCGTGGAATATATATATGTGTCCTGGAATAATAATAATCATAATCATTAGTACTAAACCTGTCCATAAGATGGCGGACGTTGGCTTCTTGCGTGATCATGTTAGCATAATATCAACTCATATCTGGTCAAATATCCAATCTATAACACTGATAATTAGCATGAATTATGTTACATTTCAGTCCTTGTATTATGTGTACCACAAATCAGTCTTTTTTCTCATTCAAATAACTTTATTATGATAATGTTCATATTTATTTTATGTAATAGAACAGAACAAAGATAATGAAAAAAAGAATAATTCGTAGTTATTCTTGCTATTATTATTATTATTATTATTATTATTACAATAGTGATGGCATGAATTAAATATTATTTTTTAGATATTGAATATTATTTCGTAGTGGTAATTATTGCACCTATACAACATTAAAGACAAAGACCAAGGCATATTTGCATCCTGTAATACAGAGTGTATATAATAATAATAATAATAATAATAATAATGATAATAATAATAATAATAATAATAATAATAATAATCACAGTAATAATTGTAATAGTAATAATTTTTGTGGGGTTTGGTGCCATTGCTCAGCACATAATAGGCTGCACATGGCAGCCAGTTTATTTGATGTGAAGATTTTATATATATATATATATATATATATATATATATATATATATATATATATATATATATTTGTGTATGGCTTCCACTTTTGTTAACTACAAATTCTATATATATTGGGGTCAAAGGTTATTGTCAGTGTGACTGAAAGAAGAAAATAGCCTTGCATAATACCTTTACCAAAGTTTGTGTAGGGCTTGCACTTCAGGTATGAAAGTGTCCAATTTTGGGATCAAAGATCAAGTTCATCGTAGATTGTGGCTTAAAAAAACATTTTGTGGATGAACTTTTATTTTAGAGTAATGTTCTTGATCAAAGTTAGTGGGTAATTAAAGAAACCTATAAATCAGGGGTCGGCAACCTACAGCACAAGAGGTTTTGTGTGGCATGCGAAGGGCAGCCAGACATCGTGATTTTAACAGTTTAACTCTCTTACTGGTTACTGGTGGCATGTGCTCATTCATTTTGTAATTAATCCAGAAAAAAGTGACATGCTATGTAAAATAAGTTGCCGACCCCTGCTATAAAGTCTGGATTGAAAAGGTCATGGTCAGGCTACGAAGATAGTAATGTTTATGTACATTAAATTTAGTGTGTTAAGTACCTCAACAGGGCACTGTTAAATACAGGGCTGGCATATAATGTGCCAGTTAAGGTACTCTTCTTTTTCTTATCTAATCTTTTTAAAAAATAATTTTCGTGTATGAAAGTAAATACAGGCTAAATAAACTTTTCAGAAAAAATTCTATATCTTAATGCGGTAGTAAACACAGTAATAAATGTAATATACGATAAATGTAATAATAAAATTCATACTGTCGTCTGATATTTAATTTATGCTGACATCACTTTAATATCATTATTATTATTATTATTAATATTATTATTACACTTAATGAAAATATGGAAAAGGAATGTAATGAAAATGATATTAAAGATTATCATTATTGTATAATAATTTTAAGATTATTATTATTGTACTATTAAATAAATAACATGAAGATAATATATATGATGCAGAAGATTTCACTCATTGTATTAGGGATTGATCAGGGTGGTTTTTCTCAAATGGGTTTTGAAATTATGCTATTTTATTAATAATTTACAACCTCCCAATGTTATTTTATTAATAATTTACAACCTCCCATGACAGCTGATGAGGCAGTAGCACAGACCATTGTTTGTCATCTGGAAAATCAGCAAATGAATGAAAATAATGGAAATTTACAACAGTCAGCATGTCAGTATTTTAGCACTTGGTCAGAAGGTGATTGACATAGGAAGATTGGTCAGCAATTTTGCATAAGCCTTGTTTTAGAGCATACACATACACAACTGAAAACAATCAGGTAGATGGACTTCTTTTTTACATCCACTAAGTCATATTTTACTTTCTCTTGGGCTTCACAAGTCAAAAGTTTTCACTCTTTTCTTAAAGGATAAGTGAATTTTCAGCAGGAATTCCATAGCAATGCAAATATAATAATTCAACTACAGAGCATGAAACTTTTTTAAAACCGCCCACCACCTCCTTTGAAACGAATTTTGACAAAAAGTCAACATTTTACTTTGATGGATTGTGTTGAAAGAAAAGGAGTTGTCGAGAATGGCATGAAATCAAGGCAGATTGAAGTGAACCTCACTTGCTGGGCAGCTTTTGGTGAAATGATGGATTCTGTTGTGACTATTTTTCCAGAATCCCTTGTGTGGACATGATTCCTTATATAGCAGATGTGAAAAAACGTAGTCTTTATCCTTCATGAAGCCATCTAGTTAGGACCTCTGTTTGGTGGTATTGATTCTATCATGTGTTTAAGTAATGTTATTAAGGCGTTATTGAAGGATTTCTCTGCAAATATTTCAAAACTTGTCAGTGGCATATTAAGTATAGTTTGGAGATTGTAGCATACTTTGTGGAAAAGTCCATCATTTACCACCTCTTTAAGATGGGGCAGACTGTAAGGAATACAACAAACAGTGGTTGATTACAGTATTAAAACCAGCCTATGCTACCTATTTGAAACTGTGATAGATATAAGATTTTCTACACCAGAAGCTCACAAAAAATCTTTTAACATTTGTTTTTTTTATTGTACTTTTTAAAGAAATATAGCATCTTGTTGGAGAATATAGGATTACATTTGTTTTGGAAATTGAGCAGCAATCTTGTTGGAATATATATGTTTACATTTGTTTGAAGGACTTCCAAACCACAATTTGTTCCCCTATACCATTATAAACATTTCCCTTTTTCACAAGACCTGTAGAAAGTGAATGTCTTGCAGCAAATTGACTTTCTCCTTACAAAAAAGTAGAGATTGTTAAGATGTAAACCCATTGAGACTCTATACTGAAATTTTCATTAGGGCACACATCAAGACAGTTCTAAGTGCTGTTTATGTGGTAGATTTCACATTTGTGATATGGCATACCAATGTAGAGTAATCCCTTTAAGTCTGAACTTAGTCCCTGGCTCATAATTCATGTGAATGTGTGGAAAGTCAATTCAAATTTCAGTACCACCTCCACATGTGACTTTACCTCCCTCAGTGACATTCTGCAAAACCATCAGATGTATAATATTCTCCATCAGTACATGAAATCAATTGCTTCACTTCAACTTCACCTTGGATTCTTTGTCAGCAAGGACAGATCCATTATTGTGCAATCTTAACATTTTATCCACTTTGATTTGGAGTTCAAAACATGTGAACAGGGTCTGCATTCCTCAAGAACATGCTTTGATTCATGGAGTATTTCTCTCTTAGAACCAATCTATCCAGGGAAAAAGTCTTGTTGGTTCTGCTCAGTGCTGCAGCAGATAATCTTGAGACATATGTTTAAGAGACCATTACAAATTATTCTCTTGTTCCATTGGTACCCAAAACTTTGCCTATGAGGTCAGCATGAGATTCCATCACAGCAGATGGGAAAACCTCACATACTGCTGGTACTCCCTTGCAGATTCAGGCTCTGGTAATTATGATTTGCATTTATGCAAGCATAGTAGGCTGGGATCTTTATCTCCTACACTAGTTTTGTGAATTATGTGCAGTGTTAATTCTGCATTATTTTGAAGTCTTTTTTCGCAGCTTTTACCTTTGGCTCAACTACCAGTGGTCATGACTTTTGACTTGCCTGCATTTATCTTCATACCATTGTGTTCACACCAGCTGCTTCCTTTAAAACCAAATCCTGATTTCATTTTGTGTTAAGCTTATGACCAGTTCATATGATGATATATAATGTTGTGTCATCTACAAACAGGTTAATTTAGGATAGATCACTGAGATATGGTGAATCAATGATATACAGCAGAAAGAGTAATGGTCCAAGAACTGATCCTTGTGGAACAGCTGACTTGATGAGTTTCCTGTCTGAAAGTTTATTTAAAATAGAAACTTGCTGTCTGCCTTCAAGGTAAGATTGCAACAAGTTAAACTTTTGTGGTTAACTTGATATTTGCTGAGTTTTTAAATTTATGATTAACAAGGTCAAAAACCTTTATAAGGTCAAGAAACACTGCTATCTAGGCTACATTGATTTGTTGCTGTTAACCCATCATCCCCATTCTAGTTAGTGTAGTGAATATCCTTCATGAAAGCCCTATTGCCCTGAATGTAGTATATTGAAAGGTATGAATATCCTTCATGAAATCCCAGTTGCCCTGAACGTAGTAAATTGAAAGATATTAATATCGTTCATGAAAGCCCAATTGCCCTGAATGTAGTAGATTGAAAGATATTAATATCCTTCATGGAATCCCAATTGCAATGAATGTAGTAAATTGACAGATAGTAATATCCTTCATGGAAGTCCAATTGCCCTGAATGTAGTAAATTAACAGATATTAATATCCTTTAATAAAGCCAAATTGCCCTGAATGTGATTTGGATTTGGATTTTTTTAAACGTAGCTTTAACAATTTTTCAGTCATATCGCTACGATGTCTGCACTGTGGCAGTTTATAGTGATTTCTAGACATGTAGCATGATGTCCCACCCAGTCACATTATCCTGACACTAGGCCGACCAGTCCTAACACTAACCTGTTAATGCTGAGCACCAAGCGAGACAGCTGTTAGTACCAGTTTTGTAAGTCTTTGGTATGACTTGGCCAGTCATCGAACCCATGACCTCCCGCATCCGAGGCAGACACTCTAAGCACTAGGCCACCGGAGTGGTGCCCTGAATGTAGTAAATTGAAAGACTTTAATATCCTTCATGAAAGCCTAATTGCCCTGAATGTAGTAAATTGAAAGATATTAATATCCTTCATGAAAGCCCAATTGCCCTGAACGTAGTAAATTGAAAGATATTAATATCCGTCATGAAAGCCCAATTGCCCTGAATGTAGTAAATTTAAAGATTTCAGGTAGTTTCTAAATTCATTACAAAGATATATTTCGTATATCTTCATTACTGATGATAAAACTGATAAAGGTCTATAATTATTCATATTGGGAAAATCTCTGGTCTTGTGTATTTGGAGCTGCATTTGCATTTTAGACATTGGAAAAATACCTGTAGAAATATGTGTTCTTGGATTGAAGATGTACATAAGAGAAAGTGCCATGATTTAATTGATATAGGAATTTTAGGAATTTAGCAAATATCTCATCTAGACCTGTAACTGTTTTGACAACTAATTACCTTAACCATTTAAAATTAATCCTAAACTTATTTTAGGTATTTTGAAGGAATCTTGTTTGCCACATTTGGAGGAAATGAGATTATTTAAGCCATGAGATCCACAAGTTTTTTGTTTATGTTCACAGAGTAATTGATCATTGAGAGCATTTGCGGTATCCAGGGGTTCTTGCTGAATATCACTGTTCTCATCCATCTAAACAGCAGGTTATTGACAGGTTCTCTTTTTTAAGTCATTGAACAGGATGGTTTTCCAGAGACTTTTTAAAGTTCTTTTTCAAAATACCATCTGATATTTTAGTGGAGTAGTAAGTTTTCCAAGCTTTTTTGAATCATTGACTTGACTGGTTCTCCATAATCTGCAATTGTTATTTTTTAATTATGAAGTCTATCTCATCTTAATAGCATTCAAAGAGTTTTGTTTCTAATCCGACCCAGGAAGGGTTAGAGTGTTTAAGGGAAGATGAGTTGCTGGAGCTTGCCAACCTCTGTTCTCTTTCAGACATAAAATCATTTCTGTTAAAATAGACAATTTAAAAAATTTAGGTCAAGTATTTGGTGGAAAAGGAATGCAAGTCTCTATCTAACTCTGAAATGGAATTACTTGAAATGAAATTGAGAAACCAGATGGAAATAGAATTAAGAAAACTTTAGCTTCAAAAAAAGGAATAAGACAATCAGAAATGAAATGAAATAAATTCAGATTAAAACACCAAAGGGAAATATAGCTCAGAAAATATGAGCTTAAAAAAGAAAAAGAGAAATGCAAATGCAGAAAGAAGAAAGAGGGAAAGAGATATAAGTTCAAAAGAGGAAAGAGAAATTCAAATGCAGATGCAGGAAAAACGAAGAGATGAATGCAGTTGCAAGAAAAAAGAAAAAGAATTTCAAATTAAGAAGGAGGAAAGTGTAAGGGAAGACCAACAAATGCAGATGAAATTGTAAATACAAAAAGAAGAAAAAGAGATGTAGATGAAATTACAAATACAAAAAGGAGGAAGACAGATGAAATTATAAATACAAAAAGGAGGAAGACAGATGGAACCACAACTGATACACAAATTGCATTCCCATCATGAAAGTTCAGTTTTTGATGTTATAACATATATTGGATTAGTACCTCCCCACCCTTAAAGAAAAAGATGTTGATCAGTATGTTTCTCATTTTGAAAAAATAACAGAATTTAAAATGACCAAGAGAGCACTGGACATTGTTGCTGCAAAGTATACTTGTTGGTAGAGGTAGTGAAGTTTATATTTCACAGTCTGTGGAAGCAAGTGTTGATTATGGTTTGGTCAAGGAATATATCTTGTTGTTGTTGTTGTTGTTGTGGGGTTTAACGCCATTTTTCAGCACACGATAGGCTATGCATGGCGGCCAGTATTAATGGTGGAGGAAGAACCCGGGAAACCCCCGCAAAGAACCACCTACCCACGAGAAGCTACTGGCAAGCTTTCTCACATACCCACATTGGCTAAATCCGAGACTCGAACCGGCGCAGACAGAGGTGAGATGGGGAATATATCTTGACGAGTTGGTACCTGAGGCATATTGACAGAGGTTTCAGAATTGCAAAAAATTAGCCAAACCCATGTCAGGTTTGCCTGGGAAAAAGAACAACTATTTGACAGGTGGTGTGCATCTCAAAAGATTAATAAAAAGTTATGAGAAACTTAGACAACTCGTATTACTCGAAGAGTTCAAGAACTGCGTCCATAGTGATGTCAAGACTTACCTAGATGAACACCTTGTAGATACTTTGGAAAATGCTGATCATTCAGCTGGTGACTATTCCACAGCTTCATTTGTCAATAAGTTTTGCTCTCAGCAGCTTCTTAGTAAGAAACTGATTCAGTCACTCTCATTTGAGTCATTTAAGGCACCATAGTTTATTCCATGAATGGATTAACTGAACTGATGACAAGAGAGAGAGCTTTTTTATTTCTGCTATTGGTAGAAGGAAACAACAATACAGGCTATTGATAGAAGGTAACAACAATACAGGCTATTGATAGAAGGAAACAACAAAACAGGCTATTGATAGAAGGTAACAACAATACAGGCTATTGATAGAAGCAAACAACAATACAGGCTATTGATAGAAGGTAACAACTATACAGGCTATTGATAGAAGGAAACAACAATACAGGCTATTGATAGAAGGTAACAACAAAACAGGCTATTCATAGAAGGTAACAACAATACAGGTTATTGATAGAAGGAAACAACAATACAGGCTATTGATAGAAAAAAACAACAATACAGGCTATTGATAGAAGGAAACAACAATACAGGCTATTGATGAAGGTAACAACAATACAGGCTATTGATAGAAGGTAACAACAATACAGGCTATTAATAGAAGCAAACAACAATACAGGCTATTGATAGAAGGTAACAACAATACAGGCTATTGATAGAAGGTAACAACAATACAGATTATTGATCGAAGGTAACAACAATACAGGTTATTGATAGAAGGTAACAACAATACAGGCTTTTGATAGAAGGTAACAACAATACAGGCTATTGATAGAAGGTAACAACAATACAGGCTTCATTATGCTACATGCAGTTCTTTATTTGCTTTGCTTGAAAAGATTTTACTAACCCCAGCTCATGAGGATAGAACAGTAGCCCCAAACATTGCATTTGAGCATGATTATTCCTGAAGTAACATTTTCCAGGACTGGGGACAGAGGTCAGAGCTAGCTTTAATCTCACAAATGTTTAATCCCAAGGGGCTGTTTCACCTGGTGGGATCAATAGCAGCAGTACAGTAGGCTTCCATGTTGTTTCATTCAGCAGCTTCACAATGATGTGCCCACTTGACTTAACTAAATGCCGGGGCTGGGGGGGGTGATTTTCCCCAACAAGGTGCATCTGGGCATACGGAGTTGTTAATCTGAGCCAATGATTCTTCTGAAGCTGCTTCGTGTGCATTTGGGGATCAGAGATTTGTCATTTCTGGTTTAAGTGTAATTCCCTCCATTGCTTACATATTCTCCCAAAGTATTATGATCAGGTGATTATTTGAAGACAAAACCAAATTTTGGAAGAAAATATTTCTTTGATAATATTTACCCAATCATAATGCAGGCAATGCCTCCTAAAATCAAATTAGATCCGTTTTAAAACCTGACAATGTGCATATCTGTTTCAGTAGTAACTGGAGTACTGAAGATTTAGCTCTATTCCCTGTCTAAAGTGAGATCACTCTTGTCTGATTCCCACATTGGTGGGCAAACAAATTTTAGCACTTTATTGGGATTTATGATGCAATTATTGTCGTCCTAATGTATTATAAATTAAGGAAACATATTTTACTGAATTGGTATTTCTGGGGTACTCGGCTTTCAGTTATTTCCTTGATGCTTCACAAAACGTGACTGCTGTTATGTTTCACTCATGGGGATAGCTGTAACTTTCTTTGTAGGGTTGCAGTTTTCATCATTATGCTCTCTATCAGCAAAACTTAAAGACTGATATGTATTGTCTCATCTAAGTATATATAAGCCTTCCAATTTAAAAGAAAACAACAAACACATTAGAGTATCAAATAAATATATTTACTGGGTAGTCGATCTTTGAAATTTAACACTCTGGTATACACTAAAGCATTAAAATGCCATTCTAACCAGTTGCTGTATAGCCATGGGTGGTTAGGTTGTCTGGTATACACTAAAGCATTAAAATGCCATTCTAACCAACTGCAGTATAGCCATGGGTAGTTAGGTTGTCTAGTATACACTAAAGCATTAAAATGCCATTCTAACCAACTGCAGTATAGCCCTGGGTAGTTAGGTTGTCTAGTATACACTAAAGCATTAAACTGCCATTCTAACCAACTGCAGTATAGCCATGGGTAGTTAGGTTGTCTAGTATACACTAAAGCATTAAAATGCCATTCTAACCAACTGCAGTATAGCCATGGGTAGTTAGGTTGTCTAGGACACACTAAAGCATTAAAATGCCATTCTAACCAACTGCAGTACAGCCATGGGTAGTTAGGTTGTCTAGGATACACTAAAGCATTAAAATGCCATTCTACCCAACTGCAGTATAGCCATGGGTATTTAGGTTGTCTGGTATACACTAAAGGCCATTCTAACCAACTGCAGTATAGCCATGGGTATTTAGGTTGTCTGGTATACACTAAAGCATTAAAATGCCATTCTAACCAACTGCAGTATAGCCAGGGGTAGTTAGGTTGTCTAGGATACACTAAAGCATTAAATTGCCATTCTAACCAACTGCAGTACAGCCATGGGTATTTAGGTTGTCTGGTATACACTAATGCATTAAAATGCCATTCTAACCAACTGCATTATAGCCATGGGTAGTTAGGCTGTCTGGTATACACTAAAGCATTAAAATGCCATTCTAACCAATTGCAGTATAGCCATGGGTAGTTAGGTTGTTGCAGGTTTAATCAGCAATACCTTTATTGATAGCCAGACAAAACCTAGTCACCTTTTGATTTTCCTTCATCAAGTTATTTGACACTCTATAGTGATGATATAAATGTTCTGTGACCACTGTCTCGTTGTCACAACCTTTGACATGTTGGTCATGTCCAGTAAATAAATCAATTTTGATACATACATGCAAACATACAAACTTGAGAAAATCTACAATATGAAGTCATTTGTGACACAAAGTGGGAGGCCAGCATGATCCATTCATTGCTCATTTCAATGGACATTCAGCCTCTGCATCAAAATTTGCTAGAGAAAAATTTAATGGTTTGCAAGAATACTCTCCTGAAGCTTTTGGAACATGCACTTTGGTAACAGCTTTTAACTGAAATAAAAACATAAGGGACATTTTAGTGAGACCCAAAGACAAGCAGAGTTATTTTAAGTGTGAACTTGATGCTTGTAAATTGTGTGATTTTCTAATTAAAATCTTGTAAACAGGTACAAATTTGAAACTTACATAAGATATTTTATGTGATACACAAAGTGTAAATTGTGTATTGTATTGTTTTTAATGAAAAAAGCAGAATGTAGGTTCAACTGAAAGAAATTTATGCATTAGTATGGCTAAGCATCTTTCGGACATGCAGCTGCAAAGACATTTTTGCTAGCCAAGGTTACAATATGATAACCCTATCTACACCTTGGCAGATTGAACAGATATATTGGTGTTTTGTCCTAGCGACATCTATTCAATGTCATTAGTTGCCTCCCTTTGTATGTAACACCAGCTAACCAATAGCATGTACATTGGCTGCAAAACAGTTGGGGCAATTGATCTAAGGGGGTGCTCACCAGTTATTGTGTACTTTTGAGAGAGTGACGTATGTAAGGTGAAGTTGTTTGCATTTAAAACATGCATAATGGAGAGAATGTTGGCATACCTCAATGCTACATTAATGTAATGTGGATGATATTTCTTTGGATATTGAACTTTTGGAAATTGTACATGATCTAAGCACACTGCTAACTAAAATGACTGCTCCCTTGTGCTAAAAAATCAGCCTGAATTAGTCTAAAGTATACTATCTATAGCAGCTATTAAAATAGGGAAAATGAATTTTGCCAGACTAGACAATACCAGCTTCTGAAAGTGCAATGAATAAATTACCAAATATGTAAAATGTAAAAAAAAGTTATCAGCTCTTTTTTATACAATTTACCTCTGAAGTTCAGGAAGTGAAAATGACCAAGTGGAGGTAGCACTTTTTTGAATGGTGAACATCTGGAGTAAGGCCAAGCTGTATACTCTAAAACCCATATTACACCCATCAATCATACATCAAAATAAAGGGAATTAAAGGTTCTTTGAATTATACATAAGATATACAAGGTCTTTTTTAAATAGTCAGTATAACCAGTGAAGAAAGCCAGGGAAATTCTTTTTCTTTAAAATTCTAACCCTATGCAAAATACGAAACTGTAGAGTGCCACCTAAGTTTGAAAGTATGACTATGTACCAGAAGGAAACCATTACTGATGTATTTGAGTGAATGGTATTTGTGCAATCATGGACCAGCACTGGAATATTGCTTTTTTATCAGTCCATTAAAGTTGCATGCACCCCTTGTCTCAGTTATGTTGAAACAGTGTTCAAATTTGAACAACTTAATTTTGATTTGTACATGGTGGCTTGCTGCTGCATCCAATGAAATTCACAGACCTGGAGCACAGAAATATCTGCTGAGTATGCCAAGATGTAGGTAGGGTTATCATATCAGAATCTTGGCTAGTGAAGATGCAGCAAAGGCAAATAAAATGCCTGTCTAAACATTTTATTACATTTGCAGGTTGAAAGAAAAAGAAAAAGAGAACAATTATGGGTAAACCTTTAAGGAGTTGAAATTAACTCAGAAATTTCACTGATAGTATTTCCTTATAGTCTTTTGCAGTTTCATGCTTTTTTTTTCTTCTTTTCAAACGTTTTCTTTGTTTTCCCCCACAAAATATTGTGCAGGATGATGGAGATAGATCCAGTCATATCGATATTATTCACCTGTCTGTATTACTAACTTTCTGTCTTACTATTTTTTATTGCAGGTCAATTAATGGAGGAAAAAGTGACTTCAATGAGGATCAGGTGGCAACATGGCACATTATCATCAAAGCTCCGCATGTTGCAGAAAACAAGAAAGACAAAAGTCCTAACACCATGTCACCTGTAGCATCAGGCAGTAGAGATATAGCGCTACAGTCCGTATGTACATATGTTTAATGTACTTGAATCACTCTTTCACTTTTGGAGGTAGACATATAAAACTGGTCAATGATATGTCTTTGAATTTAGATTGTGTCAACAGCTTCTGAATTTTTTATTTTGCTTATGGAGGTGGGCCTAGGGGGCTTGAGTTATTTTACATTAATTTCAAATAACTCTAGAGTTGGTATTTCTCACATGTCTGAGATTCATTGTGATTAATGACCCAAGAGTCATCACATACCATTGACTGGAAAAGTCTCCCTCTTTGTACTTTGTATGAACAAAGGTCAGTACCTCTTACAGATTACCTCCCGGTCTAAAGCGATCTCCGTTACGGATCACTGCCATCTCACCTCTGTCTGCATGGGTTCGAGTCTCGGATTCAGCTAATGTGGGTATGTGAAAATGCTTGCCAGTAGCTTCTCGTGGGTCAGTGGTTCTTTCCGGGGGTTTTCCGGGTTCTTCCTCCACCATTAATACTGGCTGCCATGTATAGCCTATCGTGTGCTGAAAAATGGCTTTAAACCCTACAACAACAACAACAACAACAACAACTGACCCTGGGTGGGGAATCAATTGAATATGTTGAAGTCCAGGATCAGTGTTGATCAGATACCCTTGTATGTGTTGGAACCCAGGATCAGTGTTGTACCTAAAGGACAGGATTGTGGGGTTTTTGCAGGTTTCAGTCCTGCACTAAATTGGTGCACATTTCTGCTATCATGTGCATTAGGGAAAAAAATTAAAATAAAGCTACACGACTTTGTGGGTTAAGAAAAACCTCCAACATCTATCCTCACATCTAGATGGAGTTGCTGCGGCTTCTCACAGGGAATAGTGTGCACATGATGATTCTCATACAGTCGCATCCGATGATCACTGCAAAGTGGACATGGTCTCAATAAAATGGGCATGGTTTGTTGCTTATGACTCCTTCAAGCATGCTCAAAAGAGGTTTAGAGAGTTAGTCACTGATTTATCTACATCATTATCACTGATAGGCATTTTACTTACTGTCTGATAATGAAAAAATGATCATTCAGTTAATTATAAATATTTGCTAGTTCTAATGAACATAATACATCATACATAATGCCAAATTAAATTAATGTTTTACTGTTTTCTTTTAATTTTCATGTCGCATACTATGCAAAATGCAAAAATAGATGAACCTGATCTAAAGAAGTTATGGATCATTAACTGTTTTAGTAAAGTTCCTCTCACTCTCTCTCACTTTCATGAAAGATGGAATCCAGTTTGCTCCTGTGCAGGTTATTGTAATTAGATGTACTTAACATTATTAAGATTTGTTTGCTTTGGTAACAGTTTAAGATTTCCTCAGTTAGTGGCCTCATTCACACCAAACCAAACAGACGTTCCTGCCATGAAAGTTTTCCATGATTGTGCTTACATTTTGAAGCATTTTTCAGCAATGTGAGTTTGAGAAATAACACTTAAATGCTTATTAATATAAACCAAATTTTATTTGATTGATGCTTGACATATATTCATTTTTAGGCAATCTTCAGAATTAAAATGTTAAAAATCTGTATGTACACAAATTGAAATCTGGAAAGTTGATAAGTGGTAAGGAATTTACACTGTTCTTGACATTATAGTGTCATGTTGGAGACATAAACACATTTTCCTGCCAGCGGGCATGAAATCATGACTTTGGGATGTTTTCAGAATATATCAGTGGGAGAGCTTTTTAAGGATGGACCAGTTAAAACCTCAAGATTTATTTGTCATGGACCACTGCTCCGGTTGCCTAGTGGTTAGAGCATCTGCCTCAGAAGAGGGAGGTCTTGGGTTCGATCTCCGGCCGAGTCATACCAAAGACTTACAAAAATGGTACTAACAGCTGTCTCGCTTGGCGCTCAGCATTAAGAGGTTAGTGTTAGGACTGGTCAGCCTGGTGTCAGGATAATGTGACTGGGTGGGACATCATGCTACATGTATGCGGCATGATTCCCCATTGCTATACATCACTATGAACTGCCACACTGCAGACATCATAGTAATAGACTGAAAAATTGTTAAAGCAACGTTAAAAATCATAATCACGCTCACACTTGTCATGGACCAGGTGAATGCCTAGTCCAGTGCATATGTACCCTCATATAAGGATTCAGTCAACCTGAAGGCATCGACTCTTATGCCAATTCATGCAAAGTGGATTAACTCCACATGCCATGTCAGTTCAGATGGATTTGATTAAAATGGACTTTGATAAAGCTGGACTGACCTGCTTATTGGTTATTCAGCAGTTAATTGTATATATAAAAAATATTTAGTAATAATGACATGCCCTTGTGTTTGATAGCTCACTGGGATGGTGGATAGTACTTGTGATCAACAGAAGCAACAGTGCAGTGAAAATTTGTTTTGATTCATGCAGCACCTAGCTGCACATCAAATACATCTTACGCTAGTACATGTACTGATATTTGAAGTATTGTTGAGTACATAATTTCAATTGCAACTGTAATACCCCTGTACTTTAAGTACTCTCTTTAACTAGTACATAATATATCAAATATTGTCTTGTACTAGTACATATCAAGTATTCTCTTGTATCAGATATTGTCTTGTACTAGTACATGTATTTCAAGTATTCTCTTGTACTAGTACATATATATTAGATATTACCTTGTACTAGTACATGTACCTCATGTATTTTGTACTAGTACATATATCTTAGATATTGTCTTGTAATGTAATAGTACAGATTTCTAATGTTGTCTAGTACTAGTACATGTACCTCAGGTATTATTTTGTACTAGTATATTATGTATATCTCAGATATTGTCTGGTACTAGAACATGTACCTCAAGTATTGTCTTTCACCAGTATATATATCTAAGATATTGTTTTGTACTTGTACATATACCTCAAGTATTCTTATATGCTAGTACATGTACCTCAAGTGTTCTCATGTACTAGTACTTGTACCTCAAATATTATCTTTTATTAGCACACATATATCTAAAATATTTATAGTATTTTTCATTGTCCATTAGAAATTTTATGTCTCCTAGACTTGGATGACATGTGAATGGCTTTAAGATCCTAGGTGCCACACTTTTATGGAACCTCTGACTACATTGTGCAATGAAAGTGCATTACAATTACTCTTTCCAGACCCTGAGTAAGATTGATGTTATCTCCAGAGAAGAATTGGAACAGTTAATTAGTATAGTACAATTAAACATTGATTTGTCATTGAACTCAGATTTAAAAGGTAAAAACTCCATTTTGATGTTCTAGATTTACTATTCATGTACTTACAGATGGAGTCTGAGATCCTGACTTACTATGGAATGTTTGATGGGCATGCTGGGTATGGTGCAGCCATCATGGCAGCAAATTTGCTTCACAAGCATCTACAGGTCCGTAAGTTCTAGACTTGTTATGCGATCAGTTTATGAATTCATCAGTGGAATGGTTCAGATAATCACTGTTTTGGGAGAACTCAGACAATATGGCTTAGACTTTTAAGGCTATTTTGAACAGTAAACTCTTTCCTCATAAATCTCAGTTTTGCTTCATCCTCATTCTGCCACACACACAACACATAATATACCCCATTCTGCTATCACTCCTGTGATCCAAAACATAAAAAAAAGCTCAAAGAACTACTGACAGTATATTTATTTGTCTCTGTCTGTTTCCATACTTTTTTTTATGTCCCACTGCCATAAATGTGGTTGGTTTTTAAAGCATAACCCTTTTCCCTGGAGCTAAGGTTTTCATTTAGGTCATTTATTTAGGCATGTTGGTGGGGCATACATGTTTCATTAACACATTTATTTAGGCATGTTGGTGGGGCATACATGTTTCATTAACACATTTATTTAGGCATGTTGGTGGGGCATACATGTTTCATTAACACATTTATTTAGGCATGTTGGTGGGCATAGATATTTCATTTAATGATTAACACATTTCTTTTGTTGTTTTTTTATACTTCTGTCAGATTTTTATCTCACAGAGTTCAACTTGAGAAACTCCTAGAGGAAAACTGACATTAGATTATATCTCAAAGAGTTCACCTTGAGAAACTACCAACAAATTTTGTCTGAGCATATGAAAAACAACCATTTGTTGCCTCAATTTTAAAAGTTATCCAACAGTTTGGTTTGTTAAATTACAATAAATTTGTAATCAAGGTATCGAATAATAAAACAGGAGATTAAGAAATCAAAAAATCGCCATTTATAATTCATTTCATTCTTTTATTACTTTTTAACAACATATTTTTATATTTTCTTTATTTGAATCAATATGGAAGGTTCACATTTCAAATTACTTTGGAAAATACCGATGTATGATATATGTCAAACTACGAATACATTGTTTGCCGAGAATATGTTTCATATAATACCAAATGAAGAACATATCTATTTGTTGCCTCAGTTAAAACTGACCCAACATATTTGTTAACTTTGCACATGACATTGAATAATTAAACAGGAAATAAAGAAATAATCACCATTTATAAAAGCACAGAAAGGCCTTTAATTATCTCTTGCTGAAATGGCAATTCTTTGATTAGGAATCTACTCTCATTCATCAGTCTGCCCTACTTGTCATTTTTATTGGTGAGAAAATACAATGATTGATGCATAAACTCTTTTATTGTCATTCCAATCTCTTCTACTGCATGTTTATTAACAACGGGACAAAGGCCTTTACAGTAAATATCCTTAAACATTATCATTAATTAGTGCTCTTTATTATGTAGGTCACTGTGACACCACATGCATTTTAAAATGAGTTCGGAAGCCCTTTGATGTTTTCTTATCCAACAAAAATTATCTCGGTACATGCAAAAGTGAAGACCACAGACCATTAGTCAGTTTAGTCATATTGTTTCATTATTGTCATACAGACATAAAATCTAAAACCTTGTCAATTTTTATAATAAGTTTGAAAACCACTGACTCTGTTAAAACATTCGTACATATATAATATCTTTTAAGTGCTTGTACTGTTTTGAGATTGATATAATTAACATTTTTATTCTACGATACACCCCTCTATTGTTATCATTATTTGCAAGTACAAATAACAAGTGATGCATGTGATTGCTTGTCCTTACAACATCTGCTGTATGGACAAGTGATCTTGATAGGACAGTGACAGATTTTCATTTCCCTAAGGATAGCCTCATTTCCTTATTGGTAACCTCGCTGATTTGACTTCCTCTGTTGAATCTTGCCCTTTATCTGGTTTCAACTGGAATAACAAGGGCAATGGTCTTATCACATTTAATTAACATGTAAATAACACTGCACAGCCATGTGGTTGTTGTGACAATGTATATCGTAATGGAAACAAGAATGAATCGTTGGTTTAGAGGTGTTAATTGATAATGGAATATAGTAGTGTCCTAGTCCATGAGGAAGATCACAATAGTCTGATAACTGAAAATACAGATTTCAATCAACCAGCGATCTCTCTTTTTCTTTCTAAAAACTACAAACAAAATCCGCCCTGAATAGTCTTTCACACTGACACATCATTGTTTCATTTCTCTCACACACACACACATTAACTAAAAACAAGTTTGTTAGAGTTGTTTTATTTGTTTTAATTGCAATTTGATGAGGTAACTGTTGCTGTACGAATACAAGTTGCACTTAACTTCTTGACAGTGTTTTACACCGATAACTATCACCCATAAATAATACATGTTCGTAGCATCTTAATTATTTTGTCAACATAGAATGCTGTAATAACTACAAAGAATATGCTAAATGTAGATGAGTTTGTACTGCACATTGAGACATTACTGTTTCAGTCACCTCTCTCTCTCTCTCTCATGATAAAAGTTTGTTTTTGGACTTTTTTATTATAATTGGATTCTTTAGATCAGAATGAGACAAAAACTGTTACATTTATTTTGTACATTTGTGGATTGTCTAATATTGTGTTCTGGAGACCTTGTTTATGCACAATTCCTTTATTTTTCATACATGATCATTTCCACAAAATGATAACTATTTACTTTACATATAACTTAGGATACTGTGAAATCAATAATTGTTTTTTTCCTGCATGAAAAATGACATGAAATGCGGTATGTTTTTGTTCAGTTTGACTCATTCAAACCAAGGATTGTTTTAAAACTGAAAATTTTGGCTGGAATTAAAATTGTATTGTATGGTAGTAGACATACAGAAACTTTCAGTCACTACATCATTGCAGAGTAAAGAGTTATGTCCCTTTCAAGTGAAATTTACGGATTGAGAAAACACTGATCAGTTCCATCTAATTAAGCATTCTTAGCTTTGTTTAGTCATAAGTCACAGTACATTTTTGAGGTGGGCATTGGTTTTTATGAGAAAAATGTAAAATGAAGAAGAAATTCTTATTCAGAAGATGAAATTATTTTCAGAATGAAAAATTTACACCTGAAGTAAGACAATACACAAATATTATTGGATAGATTTTATAGCTTTGTGAATATCTTACCTCACATGTGGTAAACAAGTTACTTAAATGAGGTAAAAATTTATGTGTAGTTTACTTAAAGTTTCTTATTAAGCAAGATAGAAAACTATTTTGAAAAACTTTAATATATCATTGAGTTGTGTTACTTTTCCCTTAAAGACCAAATAATTCATGCATTTGTTTTGGGTTTTTTTGGTTACTTTTATAAAAGTACTTAAATTCTTATGATTTTACTCATGTGCAATCTTGTCGTGTGAATATTGGTGTATTTATCTTACAGGAGAAGCTTGCATCAGTAATAGAGTTGATATTGCAGAAATTACAGACTTCAGACAATTTAAACCAAAGAGATCAGCTTGATTTGACTGGTAATTTCAGTGTGGATGATCTTGTAATTGGTGCTCTCGAGTCAGCATTTTTGGCTATGGTATGATTTTTTTTTTATTATCTCACTTTTGTGTTCTTATTGAATAACCTTTGCATCAATCAGGCATCCATTGTTCATTCATCAGTATTTGCTATTTTTCCTTCTTATTCAGAATGGTTGAGTAGGACTAAATTGTATTTGTAGAAATTTTGCTTAAGACATATTCTACCAAAGTAGGGGACACTTCCAAGCATTGGTTGCTGTTTCTGTAGCAGAGCAAGCAGGCAAACAGTTTCTTAACCGAATGACAGTTTTGATCAAACTTCTTGCCCAAAATGTCTATAAGTCAGCTTGGATCAAGGTTCTTGTCCAGAATGTCTATAAGTCAGCTTGGATAAAGGTTCTTGTTCAAAATATCTGTAAGTCAGCTTGGATAAAGGTTCTTGTTCAAAATATCAATAAGTCAGCTTGGATCAAAGTTCTTGTTCAAAATATCTGTAAGTCAGCTTGGATCAAGGTTCTTGTTCAAAATATCTATAAATCAGCTTGGATAAAGGTTCTTGTTCAAAATATCTGTAAGTCAGCTTGGATCAAGGTTCTTGTTCAAAATATCTATAAGTTAGCTTGGATAAAGGTTCTTGTCCAGAATGTCTATAAGTCAGCTTGGAAAAAGGTTCTTGTTCAAAATATCAGTAAGTCAGCTTGGATAAAAGTTCTTGTCTAAAATGTCTATAAGTCAGCTTGGATCAAGGTTCTTATTCAAAATATCAATAAGTCAGCTTGGATAAAGGTTCTTGTCTAAAATGTCTATAAGTCAGCTTGGATCAAGGTTCTTGTTCAAAATGTCTATAAGTCAGCTTGGATCAAGGTTCTTGTTCAAAATATCTATAAATCAGCTTGGATCAAGGTTCTTGATCAAAATATCTGTAAGTCAGCTTGGATCAAGGTTCTTGTTCAAAAAATTATAAGTCAGCTTGGATAAAGGTTCTTGTTCAAAATATCTGTAAGTCAGCTTGGATCAAGGTTCTTGTTAAAAATGTCTATGAGTCAGCTTGGATAAAGGTTCTTGTTCAAAATATATGTAAGTCAGCTTGGATAAAGGTTCTTGTTCAAAATATCTATAAGTCAGCTTGGATAAAGGTTCTTGTTCAAAATATCTGTAAGTTAGCTTGGATAAAGGTTCTTGTCCAAAATGTCTATAAGACAGCTTGGATCAAGGTTCTTGTTCAAAATATCTATAAGTCAGCTTGGATAAAGGTTCTTGTCTAAAATGTCTATAAGTCAGCTTGGATCAAGGTTCTTGTTCAAAATATCTATAAGTCAGCTTGGATCAAGGTTCTTGTTCAAAATATCTGTAAGTCAGCTTGGATCAAGGCTCTTGTTTCAAAATGTCTATAAGTCAGCTTGGATAAAGGTTCTTGTCTAGAATGTCTTTAAGTCAGCTTAGATCAAGGTTCTTGTTCAAAATGTCTGTAAGTCAGCTTGGATTAAGGTTCTTGTTCAAAATGTCTATAAGTCAGCTTGGATAAAGGTTCTTGTCCAGAATGTCTATAAGTCAGCTTGGATAAAGGTTCTTGTTCAAAATATATATAAGTCAGCTTGGATAAAGGTTCTTGTTCAAAATGCCTATAAGTTAGCTTGGATCAAACTTCTTGCCCAAAATGTCTATAAGTCAGTTTGGAACAAACTTACTGTCCAGAACAGCATGGTCAGTTTTGATCAAGTTTACTGTCTATGATGACTGAGCCAGTTTCGATCAAACTTATTTCAGAATGACTGGGTCAGTTTTTATTGCATTTGGTAGGAAATCATCTAAGGGCATACATTATCCTACCAAAACTGTGTCTGGCTTAACTTCTCTTGCAGTGGTGTAACTACTGTAACAACCAAACGGAAAACTTATTTTTGAGTTCTCAGCCAATTTGTTTGAAGTTGAGTACAGTTAGTGTGGTTTTTTAACATGCAGGTCCTAGCAGCTTCTTGTGTTAGATGATTTAACAAGTTTCTTTGGCCATCGCAACTTTTTTTTCCAGGATGAGCAGATTGAAAGAGAAAGGTCAACATACCTGATCAAAGGAGGCTGCACAGCTCTTGTAGCCATCTTGTTCCTAGGAAAACTCTATGTTGCCAATGCTGGTGATTGCAGGTGAGTTTGGCTGACATAACCTAAGATCTGTAAGCATTATTCATGTGATTTTTATCTCACCTGTCGAATGGGAAGGGAATAAATATTACTTTCCAATGGGGGACTTGTTATTGTTGTTGTAATAACCAGCAATATTACATGTATTCTAGCACCATTCTTTGAAACTGGCATGAACAGTCATGTAACTTCCATGGGAGACATGCATGTTTTTCACAGATCTATTTTTTAAAACTCTTATGGTCATAGATCAGGAGTGTTCAGAGGATAGCCTGTTGTCATTTTTCTGTCCATTCACACAATTTGGTTATCACTACTTCCAATCTGTGTGGAGGATTGCCATGCGCACATTCATGTCATGTTGGTACTAAATGAAAATGTCAATCTGACTTCAAATATGACCATCACAATAACCGTCTTGAAAATCATGTTATTGCTACTTCTCCTGCATGGCTGGTCATATTGACATTGTGCCTTCACCAAAAGATGTTTTATTGGTCCTAAGTGGAAATGGTGCCTGTCAGGTACCCAATATGGCCACCATGGTACCCATCTTGAAAATTGTCATTGTTACACCTCAAAAACAGAATGACAAATTAACATAGGGTTTTTCATTAGAAGACTTTTTACGGTGTCTTGTTAGTCCTAAATGAAAATGTGCAAATCTGACAACCAATATGTCCACCACATCAGCTAATTTAAAAATCTTATCACTGAAGAATATCAGAGATGGTTTCACCACAGTTAAAAGGAAGAAATGGTCTTATCCTAAATTACTGGGAATTCTTGTTGGCATAATTGTTTGACACTCTTATGAAGTACTCATCAAAGACAAAAGAGAGTGTTTCTTGAGTATAACTCCATACATGCCAACCATTATGCTTTTGGTGTAATCATAAGTTTTTTTTTCACCAAATTAAATTTTTCCGCGAGACTGCATATGGATTATGCTTTTTTGCTACATTAAAAAATAAATAAAAATAAACAAATAAAAAGTTTGTTTTTGTTATTTTATTGTCATCTCTTTAATTCCACTCATAAATTTGAGTATTTTCTTAAAAAGGTGACTGCTGCTTAAGAATATAATAAGAATACTTTCCTTATTTGCTATTTATAGCAACTGTATATGACCCCATTTCCATTAAAACAGATGGGTTTCTTCAAAATTGAACTTTGCCTAACAGGTTCATTTTATTCATAAGTTAGTTAGTTTTTGAACCAGTCTATATTTCTATAGAAAATGGTGCCAGATGTTAAGTGAAACGTTTTATGGTTTGTGTTATATGACAAAAAATGTTAGAGCAGATGGATCTTTTCAAACTTCAAAACATGCCAGATCAGAAAAAAGTGACAAATCAATGCCGATTTAAAAGCTTTAAAAGAAGAATATGAGAATAATGTAATACAGCACATTGAGTACCTTTCTATCACTGTTACTGAAAATAAGAGAATCTTTGAGAACTTTTTCTAAAATTCACTCAACAGAATTTTGTCCAAATTTAACAGAGATCTCTTTGGCATAGATGCCTTTCAAATATGTACAACCGAAGGTAATCTGCCATCAGATTGGGCTGCTGTTACTACAAATATACATTTTTTTTATGTCTTTTCCAGAACTTCTGAACAGAGTTTTATCATATTGGATAGTTAGCATCCATATCAGGAAGACCTTTCAGCTTTTTGAAAATCATTTTGTTTTGCCGTCAAATGTATCAACCATTACTACAAATAGAAAAACCTTTAAATCACTTCTCCAAAATTTAATGACAACAAAGTATGAAAAGAAATAATGATGTGCAAACTGCAAAGCAGATGATACAAAGTTTGCAGTTTTTTCGTTTCATACTTCATTGAATTTTAAAAAAATAAAGTGAATCCTAAAATAAATTCAACAGCATAAATAGTTATATAAACTCATAGTTTAATAACATTCTTTTATGTAATCATAATTTGAATTTCATTTTGAAGGCGTAATGATACAGAACAGTGAAGATTCATGATATATATCTACAGCCAGAGAAAAGCATTTTTTAAGCCTTGCCCACTTCTCATTTGAAGACAAGGTCACCATATCAGTTACAAAATCAAAATCCATTCTTGCATGATAGAATCATCATCCACAAAGACTGTTTCATTGTTTTCAGGCAAAACACAATTTTGTTCTTCATTTTCAACTATGTTTGGGACTGTATACAAATCACCATGCATAATGCCATTTCTCACTGTACCGTCATGTTTTCACATCAAGATATGTAAGCAGATAATGTTAATTTATTCATTTAAAATGTGTTTCATTTGTAGCATTAGCAAAGATATCTCATCTGAGAAAAAAAAGGTCAAGTATTTGCTTCAAGATTTAAATCTCACATAAGAAGGCTATACAGGTTTTCTATCTAATACCTGGTATGTGTTTGCATAGCTTCGTTGGTTAAAGCATTGTGTTCCTAATGCAAAGGTTTCAAACCACATGTGGCCTCAAAATATTTTTCTTTTTTCTTTTATTTTGTTTCATCTTATCCTACAAAACAAATTTAAAGTTTCCACATTGTAAGGGTACACAGATTTCATAACATACATTAATACATGCACACAAATATTAATGAATTTCTCAGGGTACCTTCATGTCTTTCATATCAAGCTATATAAGTAGGCAATGTTTATTTATTCATTTAAAGTGTATTTTACCTGTAGCATTAGCAAAGATACCTTTTTTATTTGAGAAAGTCCAATATTTGGTTCATAAATAAAATCTTACATAAGAAGCTAAGTTTGAGTGATCCAACATTCTATATATAGTCCTCATTGAGTATTATGTACAGAAAAGTAGTGCAGGTGAGTGATCCAACATTTTATATATAGTTCTCATTGAGTATTGTGTACAGAAAAGTAGTGCAGGTGAGAGATCCAACATTCTATATATAGTCCTCATTGAGTATTACGTACAGAAAAGAAGTGCAGGTGAGTGATCCAACATTTTATATATAGTTCTCATTGAGTATTGTGTACAGAAAAGTAGTGCAGGTGAGAGATCCAACATTCTATATATAGTCCTCATTGAGTATTATGCACAGAAAAATAGTGCAGGTGAGTGATCCAACATTCTATATATAGTCCTCATTATGTACAGAAAAGTAGTACAGGTGAGCATGGCTTAAAAAAATTGGGTTCATACAGGTATGAACCCCAGAAAATTAAAAAGAGCCTGGCCATTCTGATTGCTATAAATTATAATGACAAAAGAAAATTTTAATAATATTTAATTTCACCAAACTTGAGAGAAAGAATCCTGGCATAAAGATTTCCAATTTTTTTAAATGATGATGCACCTCCATCAGTAAAGCTGCTGTTACTAAAAATAGACAAGCCTTGAAATGCTTTGTCCTCCAAAACTGCAGAACAGAATTTGACAGAACATTATAGCATCCTAGGATAACGAGCTTTCAGATTTGTTTAAAAGATGCTGATCCACCATCAAACATGGCTACTGTTGCTAAAAATAGAAAAACCTAAGTATGTTCTTCTCAAAAACCTTTCAGTGGATTTGGGCCAAATTTGATAGGAAGCATCATGGAATAGAGGGCTTTGAAGTTTGTATAATTGTTGCTGGTCTGCCATCAAGTAGGCCACCATTGCAAACAATAGAAAACATTGAAATGACTTCCCCAAAGGCACTGAACAGAATCGTACTTAACAAAAGCATGATGTCACAAAGAACATCAAAATTGATACAAATGATGCATATCCACCATAAGATATAGTTGACATTGCTAAAACTAGAAACAGAAAACCCTTTAAACTAGGTTTTCTCCCAAACCACTGATTACATTTAGGCCAATCTTGTTTGAACAATCATAGCATGAAGACCTTCCAAATTCACACAGTTGATGCTATTCCATCTTCAGATATGTCCTCTATTATGAAAAGAAAGAAAAACATTTAAACGACTTCTTCTCAAAAACTGCTTAATTGAAGTTGATAAAATTGTACAGAATATCTTGGAATGGAGAGCTTTAAATTTTAAACAACTGATACTGATCCACCGTCAAATATGACTGCTATTGCTAAAACTAGAAAAAAAATTCTTTAAATGACTTCTTCACAAAAAGCCATGAAAGAAATGTCACACAATTTGAAAGAAAGAAGCATCCTGGGATATATAGAGTTCTTTAAATTCATATAAATTAGGCTAAGCTGCCACTGTCAGAAATGGCCAAAAATTGAATAACATTTATTTAATAGCTTGCACAGAAAAACTTCTTTAGAGATTCTGACCAGACTTGACAAAACAGCATCCTGGCCTAAAGACTTAAAATTTGTACAAATAATATGATGTTATTCCACCATTAAAATCAGAAGCCACTTAGAAAATTTTGTCCAAAAGAAACTTCTGAACAGAATTTGACCAACTTTGTGTCTTGGCATAGAGGTGTTCGGTATTAGACAAATGTTGCTTTGTGACATCAAATATGGATAAAGAGAGAAAGAAAAAATTCAAACCTTGAAACAATTGTTCTTGTGACAAATGCTGTCAACACTATTGAAAGATTTTCTGCAGAAGCATCGTCTCTTGTCTCAGACACACTCACTTTTGGAACTCTGGGAATAAATTTCCAGTTTACAGTCCTTATGAATGAATGACTCACAAGATGGCAGATAGTAATTTCATGTTAGTTTACTATGACAGAAGGGGCCCCGAGTGGCCGAGTGGTCTAAAGCACTCTCCGTTACAGATCACTGCCATCTCACCTCTGTCTGCGTGGGTTCGAGTCTCGGATTCGGCTGATGTGGGTATGTTTGAAAGCTTGCCAGTAGGGTCGGTGGTTCTTTCCGGGGATTTCCCAGGTTCTTCCTCCACCATTAATACTGGCCGCCATGTATAGCCTATCGTGTGCTGAAAAATGGCGTTAAACCCTACAACAACAACAACAACCACTATGACCATCATCTTTGAACATCTTAACCCATTACCTCATAGAGCAAAGTTACCCAGTGCAGTGCACTATAAATAGAACACCTGTTACCTATTCGACTCCATACTCATAGGCCTGCCTGTTAACTGTTAAGCAGTGTAGTGTATGTTACGTTTAACAGCAATTTTAACCATTTTACCTTTTTGGTACACGTCTATTATGTGTGGAAAAATTTAAGAGTAAAGTCCGTTCGTTATAGTTGTGTAATTATTTTTCACAGAAGAATTTTTTATGTGCTTTAAAATCTTGAGAAAACTCGTTCACCGTCAAGTAAGTCAAGCTGCATGACCAACCGTAGCTGCCATTTCTCATACTCAGAATTTACAAGTGTTTTTGTCAGCGTCTACATCACTAAGTCATCTGAATTTGATAATTTATAAAAACTAATTGCTGCCCACATCAATATCAGAGCCTTTACCCAAGTTATTGAATCTTTCATAGTTGTGATTCTAATCGTGAAAACTTTGTAAGTACTGAATGAAATCCGCAGCCTCCATTAGGAAGAGTGGAGAATAAAAACCCAGTTACTTTAAATAACAGATTTCGACCAGAGCATAAACAGTGACCACGTGATCTGACGTAATGGTCATTCACAGAAATGAATGTAGTATCTAATATGGGTTTTCCCTCCGAAGGTGGCGCTACGAAAACCCGCTTAAAATTGCTGATGTTTATAGCAGGCATCAAAAGGCGCTTCCATGCGAATGGAGTAGATGCGTCAAAAGGTGCTTCCATGCTAATGTAGTAGAGGCATCCTAAGGCGCTTGCCTGAGGTAAAGGGTTAAGAAACTTTCTATTGTTCCAACAATGTGACATTTGATATATCTCTTACAAAACTTTTTTACTTACAGGGCAGTATTATTTACAGGAGAAAAGGTGGAGCAGATGTCCAAAGAATTTACACCCGAGTCAGAAAAAGACAGACTTAAATACTTGGTATGTTAAAACTGGTCAGACCTAGGCTAGTTCTCTTATTTTATCTAATGCACATATGAATTGTAATACACACTAAATTCTTCATGTAGAGTAGACAGTTCCCAGAAAAGGATGTTCTAGTTGATGGACTGTGTAGTGTGTTATGCGCTACAGTCAAACCCTGTTATCTTGATTACATCGGGGTGTGTAAAAAATCATCGACATAGCCGGGTCCCAATATAGCAGGATTTAGCTGATAAATCTACTGCAGAACAATGATTATGCATCTGAAGTACCAAAAAATGAGAGTTTTGTTTCTAAAAATAAATGGCATTTCTAATGCACAATAAAAACAATAATTCATCACGCCTGGTTGCAGAAAAAAGAAGATTGGAGGTATTTTAAATGAGATTAAGTAAGAAGTCGCATTTTTAAAACAAAATGTTACTGCAACAATGTCAGTAGTTTAAAGTTGTTTTTAATTCCCTGTGAATAGCCTCATCCCATTGGTAGCCTCAGCAATACAATCATTTTCTCATGCTATCCAAAATCTAGGCCGATTGAAGTACCTGTACATGTAGGACTATACTTTTTTTATAAGTATTTTCTTTTGCTAGAGTTGACTTGTGACTAGCAGCAAAATGTAACTGACCAATACTGTGCATGAAAATCAATCATGTTTTTTTTTCTTTCGTCAGAAGTTCCTTTACACCAGTATACTCTGGTTTTTACTGATAAAAATTTGCTTCTGTACTGGAAGAAGATGGGGCTGTCGGTATTCATGTACTGACAAACTGTAAAATGTGTTTCAAGTCGTTTAAGTTAACTGTCTCAACATTAAATTCTGTATGAAGCCAACTTATTCCATTCATACAGTTGTAGTCCGTATCCCTCCCGACTTTGATCGGTGACCATCGGCAAGAACACAGCACCAGAAGGAGAGTCAGCTAATCTCTTTGATGGATTGCAAGACTTTTATATTCAAGATAAAAGCAATACAAATGAAAACACTCTTCTTTTTGTTTCAAATTTTGATTCTATCAATCGCTTTCTGCTTCATTCCGTTTGTGTTGAAGAATATGTAATCATGGGACAGCGATCGATAATTGCATTATAAAAAAATACTGGGCACTATGGATTTTTTTTTACAATACTGTTGCTGCATTTATTTACTCTTCTTCAGAACAAATCAATAACCACTCGGGGGGGGCTGCTAAGTTTGGAATTTTGCGGGTTTCTATTTATAGATTATTGTGAGTCACATGATCTAGCCATACTGAAGTTGAAGGCTTACACTCACACCAAGCATAACGTATTGTGAAAAACAAAATAGGTATTTGTAGCTACATTTAATGATGTTAACCTGATAATTTTCCGAGTTATAGATAAGATCAAATTCATGATGTTGTGTGGGACAAACTATATTGTCATGGCGTTGACATGTGATAATGTCCATTTTGAACGCAGCTTATGTACAGATCAGAAACGCGTTCATTCAGTTTCCTTACTCTAAATTATTGTTTACAACATGATTTTCTCCACTCTATGCAAGTGATAAACCATGCATTGATGAGATTGATTGATTAGCATTTGTACCCATAAAATCTGGTCTTGTGCCGACTTTTTCCATCCTTGCCAGTACAACATACCAGTAGTATCGGAAACGCTGGATCATTCTTGTAAAATTTCTTTGAGGTAGACATTAAAAGTTGTATTTCATTGAATTAAGTGGGTCCACATGTTACTTTGAACTGAAACTTATGCCCAACATAACCAGGTTATCGACTTAACATGGTTTGAGATAAGTGGGAATAATTAGCATAACAAAGAAGGCTTGATGGATGGCATTGTGTATTATGGACAGTTTTCTATCGTCTACTTGATGGATGGCATTGTGTGTTATGGACAGTTTTCTATCGTCTACTTGATGGATGGCATTATGTATTATGGACAGTTTTCTATTTTCTACTTGATGGATGGCATTGTGTATTATGGACAGTTTTCTATTTTCTTCTTGATGGATGGCATTGTGTATTATGGACAGTTTTCTATTTTCTACTTGATGGATGGCATTGTGTATTATGGACAGTTTACTATCGTCTACTTGATGAATGGCATTGTGTATTACGGACAGTTTTCTATTTTCTACTTGATGGATGGCATTGTGTATTATGGACAGTTTACTATCGTCTACTTGATGAATGGCATTGTGTATTATGGACAGTTTTCTATTTTCTACTTGATGGATGGCATTGTGTATTATGGACAGTTTACTATCGTCTACTTGATGAATGGCATTGTGTATTATGGACAGTTTTCTATTTTCTACTTGATGGATGGTATTGTGTATTATGGATAGTTTTCTATTTTCTATTTGATGGATGGCATTGTGTATTATGGACAGTTTACTATCATCTACTTGAGGGATGGCATTGTGTATTATGGATAGTTTACTATCGTCTACTTGATGGATGGCATTGTGTATTATGCTCTTCTTTATGTTCTACTTGATGGATTGTATTGTCTACCAGCATAGGGGCATGACATACAACTCTTGCTCTCACCTTACATATTAACTGCTGTTTCATTGTAAACTCTGTTCTTTCCATCAGGCAAGTATTTTATCCAAAATTTGCTGTGAACACACATTGTTAGAATTGCAGGATTATGTTTTAACTTTCAACAAGTTAATATCTTCTTAGCATAAAAACACTTAATATTGGCCACTGCCCTTGTTCTTAAGGGAAATTGACTGCATTTGGAAACTTCTGTCTTCCATTTGTGTATCAGTCACTGATTTATGCTTTGTAAATTACTCATGAACAGGTGCCTTGTGAATGCCACATCATTGTTCATGCCATTGGTAAAATATGGTCCCAAGACACTAAGTATGTAATAATTGATAATATATAGTCCCAAAATACTCATTATGTAACCATTGGTAACATATGGTCCCAAGATGTAACCATTGGTAAAATATGATTTAAAGACAAATGGTATGTAATTATTTATCTTGCCATTGGTAAAATATTGTCCGCAGACACTCAGGATGTAATAACTTGTTTCAAACAGCATAGATTTTACAAGAAGTCTATGACAACTGAAGGCTCTTGCCTTAATTACTTATATCCAGCACAGTGGACAATTATTTGCACTTTTGATTCTTTTAGCACACAGATTTGTTAGTGGAAAGTGATATTGACATGTGGGTTTCACCAGAAGACTTCTTCTATTGCCTAGTTGGTCCTGGGCAAAAATGGTACTTTACTGAGTTGATGTCTAGTATGGCCAACCACAGTCACCATCTTGAAAATCTTGATCCTCCTGAATAGATGGTCATATCAATATGGACTTTTCAATGAAAGAATTTTTATGATGTCTGTTTAGTCCTAAATGAAAACGTCAAATGCACTCACCGTTACGGATCACTGCCATGTCACCTTTGTCTACGTGGGTTCAGGTCTTGGGTTCAGCCAATGTGGGTATGTGAGAAAGCTTGCCAGTAGTTTCTCGTGGGTTGGTGGTTCTTTCCATGATTTTCCCTGGTTCTTCCTCCACCATTAATATTGGCCACCATGTATTGCCTATCTTGTGCTGAAAAATGGTGCTAAACCCTACAACAACAACAACAACTAAATGAAAATGGTGTCAATGTGTTGACCCATATGACTGCCAGTCTAAAATCTTGTTATTGCTACACTTCCTGAAATGGATGGTCATATCAGACTGGGTTTTCACTGAAAGTCTTCTTATGATGTCTGGTTGGTCCTAAATTAAAACGGTGCCATTCAGACATTCCTTATGCTAGCGATAATAGTGATCTTGAAAATGTTTGTTGTAGTTCCTTTTTTCTGAATGAATGGTCATATTAGCATGGGAATTTCACTGAAAGACTTTGTATAATATCTAGTTTGTTGTAAATGAAAACACTGCTGATCTTACTTCCAATATAAGTGTTACAAAGGCCAGCTTGAAAATCTTGTTATCATTACTTTTCTTACATGACTGGTCATATTGACATTGTGCTTTCACCAGATGACATCTTCTGGTGTCTGGTTGGTACTAAATGGAATAGGTGCCAGTCTGATAATCCAGTGTGGCCACCATGGTACCCATCTTGTAAATCTTGTTATCATTACTCGTCCAAAAGAGAAATTCATATCATCATCATGGGGTTTCCACCATAAGACTTATTGATGTCTTGTTGGTCCTAAATAAAAATGGTGCCAATATATCCACCACAAAAGCTGATTTGAAAATCTTTTTTATCACTGAAGAATATCAGAGCTGGTTTAAACACTCATCAGTTGAAACAAAAGAAGAATTGGTCTTATCTTGAGTTCCTGGAAAGTTTTGTCAGCCAGCACAGCATCATTCCTATCGAGACAGTTCAAATTTTTTTCTTCTTCAGTTTTTAAGAAAAGAAGGTAAGTAATCATACTGTCCATAGGCATATTTTGTTTTCTAGTTTTTGATGACATATCAAGAATAAAAAATAAAAGCATGATGTGAATGGTTTTTTTCTAGTTGCATGGGCATTTCAGTTGCATGTCTAAACAAGTATTCATCAAATATCTTAATTCTTCTTTAAGTTAACATTTGAAAGCTTTTTTCAGTTGAATGTCAAAGTTTCTTTTAAAGTAACTGGATAGTTGTGCTAAATAATGCTGCATGAGGATTTTTCAGGATGCAATGAAATTTAGTAACCATATGTCATGACTACTAAAGTGTCATTGTTTTCTTCAGTTCTGATGTAGCTGTATAGCATTTGAGAGTACTGTGGAATATGGTTATTCATATTAATAAGTGAGTATGGGAATGTATTAATTTATTCAATTTGCTCAGGTCAGTCACATACGTAATCAGTACCTGTAATCATTACCTTGTTGACATGTAGTGGCCAAGAGGAGATGTGGAATAAGTTTTTCCCAGAAAGGTCTACGTTTTAGTCATCCAAATACTCTTATTAGATATGATTTATACTAATGATGGTGCCACAATGCAGTCAGAAACAAAAAAGAAGTATGATCTTCCATATAAAATTTTGTCTAATGGGGGAAAAAAAAATTTTGTGTGATACTGTTAAGTAGGCCCAAAGGGTGATGGACTTAGCTGGCAAACCAAGAACACAGTTTGTTTTTCCCTTCGGTTAATTAGGCATGAGCCCAAGCAAGAACATTATATACAATTTGTGTATGTGTTAAATAATTGCAACATGTCTCCTTTAAAAAATTAAGCATGTTTGCAACTGCATTTAGTTTTTGAGGACTTTGAAGATGCCAAAGTAAAGTTGGTGCTTTTTTTGTTAATACAAGCCTATTTAGGAATCAAATTCACCGTTTGCAGTGTTTCATTATCTTGTGTTGATGTGCATATGTGTGTTTATATATATATATATTTATATATATATATATATATATATATATATATATATATATATATATATATATATATATATATATGTGTGTGTGTGTGTTTGTTGTAGTGGAAAGTACTCTTAAAAACTATTCAATTTATCTCTTATCTCGGGGCATAAATCTGCCCTTATCAGTATTTGTCCATTTATTAATTATTTACTATAATTAATAATATTTTCTGCTTAATCAAGTCTTTAAAGTGTGAAAATTTGCAGTTTTTATAACAAAAAGTTTCTTATTTTTCTACAGGGCTTTATCAAGCCACCACTTTTGCATGATGAATTCAGCTGTCTTGAGTTTTGCCGAAGACTTAATAAGGGTGATATAGGAAAACACGTCTTATGTAAATTTCCCCAAACTGCAGGTTGGTAAG
Source organism: Sinohyriopsis cumingii (assembly GCA_028554795.2). Lineage (NCBI taxonomy): Eukaryota > Metazoa > Mollusca > Bivalvia > Unionida > Unionidae > Sinohyriopsis > Sinohyriopsis cumingii. The sequence continues at coordinate 1,821,199 of JAPYKE020000047.1, forward strand.
TGGACACTAACTAAATTTTGTGTAGATAACAAAAAGAAACTTTTTCTAAAAGCTTTTTAATTGTAATACACCTTTGTGGTTGTATGTCAATATCTGCAGCAATAAAATCCATGACACTAAGAAACTCAGACATCATTATGACATGAGACACTGAGAAACTTGGACACCATTATAACATGCCACACTATGAAAATCTTTGACTTCATTATGACTTGACACACTTTTTGAAGCTTTGATATCATTGTGATATGACACACTGTACAAAACTTTGATATCATTGAGCCATGACATTGCAAACACTTCAACTTCATTTTGACAGGACACACTGTACAAAACATTGACTTCATTGTGACAAGACACACTATACAAAACTTAGGTAGCATTGTGACATGTGCAAAGATTTGGCATCATAATGACATCCTTGTTGTATAACAATGTGCAAAATTATGACATTCCAACATAACACACCGCACAACTTTGACATGATTGTGATGTGACACACTGTGCGAATCTTGGACATTATTTTGATCTCATGACATCCTTTCAGTGTATTGCCACATTTTTGTATGGCTCCTTGACAACATTTTTGAGAGTGTTAGATTGAGTACTGCAGTCTTGTGTTTGAGGATTTGAGTACATTGATGGTGTCTTACCTGGCACAAATATCTATTCTACAGAGATCATCCAATGTTTAACTTGTCACAAATATCCATTTTACAGAGAACATCCATTGTCTTACTTGTCACAAATATCCATTTTACAGAGATCGTCCATTGTCTTACTTGTCTCAAACCTCCATTTTACCGAGATCATCCAGTGTCTTACTTGTCACAAACATCCATTTTACAGAGATCATCCAGTGTCTTACTTGTCACAAATATCCATTTTACAGAGATCGTCCATTGTCTTACTTGTCTCAAACCTCCATTTTACCGAGATCATCCAGTGTCTTACTTGTCACAAACATCCATTTTACAGAGATCATCCAGTGTCTTACTTGTCACAAATATCCATTTTACAGAGATCATCCAGTGTCTTACTTGTCACAAATATCCATTTTACAGAGATCATCCAATGTCTTACTTGTCACAAATATCCATTTTACAGAAATCATCCAGTGTTTTACTTGTCACAAATATCCATTTTTCAGAGATCATCCATTGTCTTACTTGTCACAAATATCCATTTTACAGAGATCATCCAGTGTCTTACTTGTCAGAAATATCCATTTTACAAAGATCAAACATCACTAACACAGAGAGAGGTCACTTCTCTTTCATGGCAATGCAAAGAGGAGTTAGCTGCCTCCAGGGAAACTTAATGAATTAGTCACAGTAAAGTTAGTTTTTGGTCATATGGTCTTTTGATACATCCTGAAAGGTTTGGTTCATTTCTTGGTTCTTCAGACAAAGCATGACATCCACATTTCAAAACCTTAACATTTCAGCGTCATACAAATTCAAACATTGAAAGTTGTTGACAGAGATGGTTCTTCGAGTCAGAAGTGAAAATACTTATAAATTTACTTGATTCCTTTTCTGATAAGATTTTATTGTCCTAAATGTCAAAAGTAAAGTTTTTGTTGCATTCTTAATCTATTTTAAATGTGTTCAGAGCTTTTCATCTGCACTGTTCTATAAAATAAAGGAAAGTGCAGAGAAAATTTTGAAATTGACTCTTACACAAATATATATGTCGTGGTGTTCAGAATTTTTTAAATGACAAATAAAAGATCTATCAGTAGCAGTAATACCAAGTTTTGTCACAACATTTCTCATTTATTTCCTTTCTTTTGTTGCAGTTTGCGCAATAAATGTTAAGTATCTTAAGAGAGTTAGTATTATTGCACTCTTGGCAGTGAAAAGAATGATAGATGTCAAACATTTTACAACAAAATTGCATTCATACTTGACTGATATGAAATAATATTGCACAAGTTCTAATAGTTACCCCATGCATGAGCATGGCCGGATCTGGTCAAGTGTTGGTGGGGAGATGTTTTCAGAATTCAAAAGCGCCCTGACTTTCCTTGAAAGGGTACCAACGCAAAAATGTACGTTTATAATTATTCAAAGTGTGTATAATACCCAAGAAACGTGTGCAAGAATAATAAGATGGTCAAATTTCAAGTGACAGTTGATGATATGTTTGTCTATGTGTACATTTTTAGTGGGGTGGGGTGCGGGTGGGAACCCTGATTCTGCCCTGACGATTTCTCAGTAATATCTTGTACTATTTCTACTGACATCCAGTCACAAGATTATGGAGGTGTGATTGAACTTTAGATTTTAATTATACAAAGGACACCATGCCATTCCTTTTCTTTTTTAAATAAATTTATCTGGTGATGAATGAAAGAATAAAATATATGCCTGTCAGAAGAACAATCTAGCACCATAAATGAAGTGGCCAGTCCCTTGCAGTATATGTGGAGTTAAAAATAAACATGTATGTATATTCAGCCTCATGATTGGGTCATTATGTGATTCATAAATTGAGAATTCACTCTCGATTTTGTTGGGTTTTTTAAAACAAAAGTGGCTGTGAACTGGAATTTAATTGTCTAAACCATGGAGGATTACTTCTCATGTTTAAACAGCAAGATAAATTTACACTGCATGTACATGTACTAGATAATAGACATTTTGTTTGTCAAGCAAAAATGAAAGGAACTACTACCATATGTTGGTGTGTTGACAGAAGAGAAACATTCACAAGTCTTGTTTTTTTGAGGGTTCACTCTGAGGGACTTGTAGAATGAACTGTGATTACTTAATCAGATAAGGAGTAGCTGACACATGAATATTAGCCAGTAGCAGTCACCAAACTCTCAACTTTGGAATTAAATGGAAATAATTGAGGCAACCTGCTGTAGGTACCCGGGGGGATTAAGTCAATGACCAAATGTTTGCCACTGAGAAATGTGCAAAATTCCATAATAGTCTTTTACATGATCATTATTTTTTTCTATTTTTAATTTACCTGACCTGGCATTCACATTGGGAAAAATAGTTGCCTGGCATTACATTAACTAATTTTAATGATACCAAACAGTATCAAAATATTACAAATCAAAAACACATTTGGTTTAAGTTATTAATAATTTTGAACCAAAATATCATTTTATTTAAATTTAAAGGTCGATGAAGAAAGTAGATGAACAAGATCTCAGGTTTCCACTGGTGACAGGAGAGGGAAAAAAGGTAGGGTGTATAATGCAGTCTGTTCTGTGCATTTACAAAGAAGAAACGAAGTCCTTAAAATTTATAGCATGCAGTTGTAGTAATATGATTATGACAGGATGTTCACTTTTGGTTTGGTTGGTATATGGGTTTGATGCCATTTTTCAGCACAGGATATGCTATATGGTGGCCATTATATATGGTGGAGGAAGAATTTAGGATGAACCAGGACATGCAGGAGGCTACTGGCATGTTTTCTCACATACCTACACTGGTGGAGCCTGAGACTTGAACCCATGTGGACAGTGGTGAGATTTCTGTGATCTGAAAAAGCTAGTGCTTTAGACCACTTAGCCACCAGAGATCCCTGTTCATTTTTGACACACATATGAAGAATATCACAGAGGGCAAGACATATCAATCACTATGTCCAAGATCAGATGTTGCTTTGTTTTATTTAAGGTCAATGCCTTCTGTTGCATCAAGGGGTTATCAGCAGTCTTTGCCCACAGCTGTGTTTAGAAATAGTGAATATCCCAAGTGACTGAAGGCCAAGGTCAAAAGCCAGTTTTAGTTGCATGACCAATGCTTCACATTTGAGGATTTGGCAGTACAGTTTAATGGATAGATGACTTTCAGACATTACAAATAAATATTTGAAAAAAGCTCAAGGGATTTTGAGGTCAAAATGTCAAAGGTTCGGCCCTAGTGGTCAGCTTGAAGTTGGTTTTTTTTATTAAGTGATGTAATATGTCAAGATATAGGCATCCATCCAACTTTGAACCAAATTTACCATGGACACAGAGCATCCTTTGGAATGATGGATGAAAGCTCAAAATTTATCTCAGCATAGTTTGGAGCTTTGGAAATACAAAATTTAATTTGAAGTTGTAAATCCTGTTTCTGTAAACAGATTTTTGTAAGATATGGCACACAAGTTTATAAGGGACCATAGAAAACCCCATGCAATGGGGCTTTAAAAGATCAAACTTTTTGAGTCCTTCCATATTATTATATAATTACAAGTGAGACAATAAATTTGACATAACTTCCTATGCAAGTAAATATTTAGGACACTATTCATTATAGGACTAGAAAAACTTGTGGAGCAGATGTTTTTATTGGAGATCTGTGTGTTACTGCTAGAAATTGGGTCATTGTTAATATTTTTGCTCAACTGACTGTGTACAAAGTTTAAAGATAATGATATATTTTTACGTGACTCAGTGGTTCCCAAACCCCAGATTGCAACCCAAATCAGGGTCATGAGGACATTCTGGAGGGATGCCAGGATTTATTTAGGGTGGCAAAACTTATCAACATGTGTAAACATGGTCATGAGGCTCAGAAAAAAATATATTAAGGTCATGACCGAAAAACGGTTGGGAACCAATGACTTAACTTAAAGAATGCAGACAATCAGAATAACCACATCTTATGATGTTAAAGTAATTTATATAGCAAATTAATTTTACATGTATATGATGGAGATGGAGGGCTTTGATTTTCACTTTCACATTTTGATGTAACAGTTTTAAGATTCAGATACCTCACAAGCCAAAAATGTACACTTACATTAGCAATGATATTACTTGTCTGATGTAAAGTGTTATATATCTATACTTAATATGAATTGTTTGTTAAGTTTTTTTAATTCATTATATGTGGTGAGTTGCGTAAAATTTTTATATTGTGGTTGACTTGGTCCAAAATTAAAAGTTCATTGTCTACCTGACTCTAACTTTTATTTTTGTAAACAAATAATACATCACTAATATTTTCTCTAGGAGTGTTGGTTAAATATTAGGGTCATTATCAGTAGAAGTAAACATATTTATTTGGGTCTAGATCATAGTTATTGGAATTCCCCATAAAATAATACCTAGCCTTCCTGTTTAGGCTGGCCTTATTTATTCAAATTATTGTTTTCTAGAATTACAGTGCTCAATAAAACTTCTTGGACATAGACATTAACTAGGAATTATAGTGAATTCAAACAAGGACATATTGGATTATATTATTGTGAATTAACTGGAAGGCTGTTGTCACATCACTGGTCACTACAGGCACATCAACACCTTAAGTATTGGATCTTATTTTGAACACGATTGGAATGAATTAGTACTTTATTAAATAGTACTTTATTAAATAGTACTTTATTAAATAGTACTTTATTAAATAGTACTTTATTAAATAGTACTGGTGATAAAACTTTTTGTACTCTTTGGGATTTTATTCACAATACTGTAAGTTTGTTTTAAAGTTTTCACTTTGTATTGTGGGAAATTAAATTATTTGTTGAATTTTACATAACTTGTTGATTTTGTACTTTTCTGTTACATAGAGTCATAATAAAAGTAATAATGGCGTCACTCAAAGAAGAATAAATTTAAAATTTTCATCAAAGATAATTGCATAGATGTTACAGAAATGTAAATCATAAATAGCCATTTTATGATATAGTTCTTTTTGATGTTAGCTATATTTATGAGGTGAAATAAATGAAATAACTTGATCAATACATGTACTATCCTTTTTATCTCTTCTTTTTAAAGCATGATAAATATTATGGACTTCTTTTCATGATAGTCATTGATTGGTGATTTCCGGTAAGAAAGTTAAAATCTGAATCTGGGGTATAAAGAATTTTACCAGGTATACAAATACCATCATGTTTATTCATCTTATAATGCAGAGATGTTTTTGTGATTCAAACAGTAATAAGAAGACCCTTTTTCCTTATCTAACCAGAAAACTCCAGTGACCTACAAGTTAGAGCATCCGCCTCAGATGTAGGAGGCTGTGGGGTCAATCCCTGGTTGAATCATACCAGAGACTTATAAAAATGGTACTGACAGCTGCCTCGCTAAGCACTCAACATTAAGAGGTTAGTGTTTAGACTGGTCAGCCTGGTGTCAGGATAATGTGACTGGGTGGGACATGACGCTACATGTCAGCGGCATGATGCCCCAGTGCTAGATATCACTATAAACTGCTACACTGCAGACATTGTGGTGATATGACTGAAACATTGTTAATTCTGTGTTAAAAATCAGAAACACACACAGAGACACACACCGTATCTAACCCCTCATGTCAGCCTGTTTCTGTTCCAAATCTGTGATCTGTGACTGGTACATCTAACTTGAGCAAATGCTTTCCATAAATAGAATCAAATCAATATTACATATCTTTCAGCATTCAGTAAACCAGTCTGTTTTATGTCCTGTGTACAGTCATAACTCAATCCAGGGTATTCAGTACCCAAATCAATCAACTAGTGTATTCAACCGTGAACCAAACAATGCCTTTCTTTGAAAAACAGTTGTTAACCTGAATTTATAAATCAGTTAAATTATACCTACCTAATTAAGTAATTACTATACTAGAAGTCAATGTCACTGCTAAAGGTTATTGAAATTGTCATGCTCCATGCATAAAAAATGAAAGCTGCTTGGTCATGTTGTCAGACATTTATAACAATCCGTCAATCATGTCATACATTCCCCATGAAAATTACACATTGTTCATTAGCAGTTTATTCATGCTGTAAGACAACTAAATAGTAGGTATCAAAGCATAAATTAAATGTTTGAAATTTATTCAAACACTCTTTTTGGTGGCCTTTGTAGAAATGCAGTTATACTGAACTGTAAATGTGCTTTCAGAAATGGATTCACTGGTGGATGCAATGAGATTGAATGTATGTACTTTAACTATTCATGCTACACATGTATGTAACAGTGCATTCTTACCTGAATAGAATTAAATATTAAATATTTAATCACTGTGTCTTCACTATGTATATTGGTGTAAGTTGGTATCTGTGCTAATCAAGCACATCATTTTGCATGTAATTCTACTTTCTCCCTCCCAATTTGTTTTTAGTTTAAGGGATACACATGTATCAGTCAAGTTAACTGACTTGTTTTACTATTTCACAAAAAGTTAAATAGCACAGTGGCACCCTGTGGATGCTGATCAACTTATTATAGTGGGGTTTTCTAGCTGCAGTTTGCATAGTTCTTTTATAGCATATCAATACCATTTGTTTTTTCATACCAGCATAAATTATAAAACTCAGGAGAGATATAGGTGAAATACAGTACAATACCACACATACTGAGGGAACAAGAACCTCTAAAATATAAAGCAGTACTATTTTCAGACTGTCCACATGTGTGTTTCATAATATTATTTTTGATGAGGAAATCTTTAATAAGAAATCCCTGATGTTTTCTTTCATACTGTACCCCAATAAGTCTAGGTCAGCATGAAATGGATGAATTCCCCAGGGTGAATTAATCTAAGTTTCACAAAGTGCAGTAACACCAACTTTCTTTAGATATTTGTTTTAGCCCTACTGGTCACAGGCCAGTAGAGCTCATGGAATTATTTATCATTTGTCATCTGTCCATCTGTAGGCATAAATTTGTTATCACTACTTGTTGAGTTGCCATGAAATTTTACATATTTATCACATGGTATAATTTGTTTTAAGTGCAAAATGGTGCTGCAAAGACAACTAGTGTGGCCACCAAAGCAGCCTTCTTGAAAATCTTTTTATCGCTACTCCTCCTGAATGGTTGGTCAAATTAACATGGGGTTTTCACTAAAAGACGTCTTGTGGCATCTGGTTGGTCCACATTCAAAATGGTGATAATCTGACATCCAGTATCACCACTGCAGTAGTCATCTTGAAAATTTTGTTCTCACTACAGTGGTCCCCCTCTTATATGGTTTCCCCTTGTGCACTGGGAAAGTGGGAGTGTAAGACAGGTGGCCTTTCCAGAGGGAGATTGTATTTGTCAGAAGTATATGTATGTGTATGCAGTAGGAAAGCTACATATAACTTTGAAGCATTTAATGTCTTAATTTAAAAGAAAGCAAAATTAATTATTAAAAGGTTCTTCCTGTCTTAATCAGAGACTTTTTTCAAATGAACATACATGAATAGTTCTTTCTTTTTAAGCATGAAATGCAAGTGGGGTATTCTTGACTTGCACATAGCAAAGCTTTCAAAAACATTGATGTGTTTCAATCTTGGTACAAATATTGCTTGGTGTTTAGAACAGCCTCTTTCCATTTACTCAACTTTCCCAATGATGGAGAATATTCTTCTCATCTCTTATGATGTTTATTGGATCCAGCATCTAATTTTTCAGCAAGAACTTTTGACCTATCCCCATTATTGTTGAGTCAAATAACTTACATGATTTCATGTTAAAGTTTCATAAAGATTAATTCATATGTTGCTAACTGTACAATACTGAAGTTTAATCATGCAGATATAACTTTTGTGGAGGGATGAAATGCCTTGCTTATAAGAGATTTGATATATGTACTGTCATCTGATTTTTCAGTCTTTATCTGGTACCCAGCTTTGTTCAGGGTTAATTTCTATGTTTGAATCCACAAAAGCTACATTTAGTTCATGTTGAACATGTTATGATCTTGACAATTACATCTGGTTGTAAGCATCAAAGAGAAGAACTCGGCAGCTGTGTAAAGCCCAATATTTGATCACAACATTGTTGAGCCCATTTCCTGTAAATGTCAGCTTTGTAGATAATGATGTAATATTAACTGTAGTGGTACGTGTTATAATGTACATAGGTTATGACTGAAAGACATCTTATGATGTCTAGTTGGCATTAAATGAAAATGGTGATGATCTGATGTCTGGTATGGCAGTCATAGGAGCCACCTGTAAATCTTGTCATTGCTGCTACTGAACAGAAAGTCACAATGACAGGGTTTTCATCAGAAAACACCTTATACCATTTTTTGATCATAAGGGAAAATGGTGTTCCTCATAGATCCAGAATGGCCCCCACAGTGTCCATTTTAAAAATTTTTGTTTTCATTTAAGTCATGCCTCCAGAATTTTGGGACATATCAGCATAGGGTTTTCACTGTGAGACTTAAGACATCTAGAAGGTCCTAAATAAAAATGATGCAAAACTGATGTTCATTATGGACACCAACATGGAGTTTTCACCAGAAGACTTGGTTGTAAATGACAGTGGTGTTAATTGTGTATCCAATATGAAAGCCATCTCTAAAACCTTGCTGTCACTACTTTCAGAATAGGTGGCAGGTTAACATGGGTTTTCACCAGAAGACTTTTGATGATGTCTGCCTGGTTCTAAATGAAAATTGTACCAATCTGACACCCAAAATGTCCATGTCAGCAGCAAATTTGAAAATCTTGTTATTGCTGAAAAATACAAGACTGGTTTCAACATTCAGCAGTTAAAAGGAAGAACTGGTCTTGTCTTGAATTCCTGGAAAATCTTTTCAACTACTAGAGCATCCATCTCTTTGAAGGACTCTTATTTATACAATCATCATAAGTGAATTTTTTTATTTGTATGTCAGTATATTTAGATACACATTTATTTTATTGGTATAATGTCTCTCTTAGATCTATGTAATTAAGAATAGGCTTATGTACATATCAGTATTTCAATGAAAATATTTTGTCATGTGTTAGTAAATTATTCATTTTTTTTCTTTTTTGTATGCACACACGCTTAAATGTAACATATTATGCTAGTACCCTAAGTCTATCGATATGTCCAGTAACTTTTCCTTTTCTGCATGTTAGTTTAATTTCCATTGCACATACCTTCCTGTGTCTAGCATACCAGATGACAACTGAAAGATTGCAAATTTGAATCCTAGCATAGGAGAAACCCAGGTCAGCAACTATTGTCAGTCTTTGGCCAGGGGACTTTACCCCCATTGCCTTTGTGTTGCAGTGTTATAAAGCACCAAACCAAACCAATCCAAAACCAGACTAAACCAAACCTTTGCCAAATTTGTAGATGGATTACACTTGGGGTAATGAAGAAGGCTGTTAATTTGGGGGTTATAAGGTAATAGATTGAAATCACCGACGGATAACAGAAAAAATGGTTTATGTGAAATGACATTAGTACAACCTGGATCACACTGTTTGGACAGCCTACACTTAGTATAAGGATGACGCCTATCACGTTCCGAGTCAAAATGTGTAAGGTCAGGGTCACCAACTGTAATGTCAATAGTTCTATGTCATATGTTGGGACAAAACTTCGTGTATAGCTTGCAGTTGGGATCAGGAAGAAGCAGTATTATTGGAGGGGGGGGCAGAGAGTTGAAGTTAAAAGTCATCGTGATTTGAAGAAGAAAATTGTTTCTGCTAAAAAGTTTCAGTTCTCAACTGTGTGTACCTTCACCAAAGTTTCTTGATTTGCAAGTTGGGTAAGAAAGAAACCTATCCAGTTTGGTGTCAGAAGGTTCAAGGTCAAGGTCACTGTGATTGAAAGAAGAAAAATGATCATTGCACTACACTTTTAGTTTTAGACCAATGTACGTACGTTGACCAAAGTTTTGGGAAACCCTTATATTTAATGTATGTATGATGCGGAATAAATAGGTCAAAGATCATGCTCATAGTGGCTTGAAAGAAGGATGAGTTTCATAGAATACAATTTTGCCTCGAGTGTGTTTTCAACCACATTTTGGAGATGGTTTTCAGTTAGGGTAATAAAGAAACATGTTCTGGGGTCCGGAGATCAGAGATCTTGCAGTCATGGTAAGTCACATAATAAACAGAGTATTTTTAGTTCAAGACCACATTTCTTGACTAATTATCCAGGTCATTGAGACCAGTTTTTTAATTGTATCCATAAACAACCATGCCCTACTAGTTCATATAAAAAAGGCTTTTAAATATGGGTTGGGTGTACAATGTCATTCACAATACTTTTGTTATTATTGATGATACACATGCAGGAGATTGGAAATGGCGACGATTAGTAGTGTTTGAAAATTAGAAATAGAAGGACCCTTTGGTAAAAATAACCTTAATGTTACAATTAATAATCATGTTGAAACAACCCATCAGGGCTCCAAAAGATACATAAAAATTAATAGAACATCATTGGGGTGAATATCATGCTGAAGTGAAAAATTTGTTTAAGCTCTCTGCACAATTTAGAAACTGAAGTCCATTTTACAGAAAGTTGTTAATATAATTTGAAAACTGAGTGTCAGGATGAGAAACTAGATCATAGAAGTAGGGTTTTTCACCATAAAGAAGTATGATTTGTACAGACACAAAGTGATGCATTACAGGAGGAAAAGCTCTCTGTCTTTACTTATGCATGGCATCAGAAGCAAATGTATAAATGGATATTATAATTTTTAATTTGCATTTTTCTTTCTGCAGGCACGTTTACTGGGCACGATCGGTGTGACACGAGGATTTGGGGACCATGACCTTAAGGTGTTTGAATCAGAAATTCAAATTAAGCCATTCATGACACCCATTCCAGAGGTCAGACATATTTCAGCATTGTGTTTGCATTATTACAATCTACAGTAACTCATTTTCTTTAATCAGTTAACAATGTTCTATTAAAAATGCCAGTTGAATATGATAGAGTGGAAATAGAAGTTACAAAAATGAATAATGTAACACAACCTAGCATACCAAGTAGTAGTCAGAATGGGAAGATTTCCAATCCTTGCATAATCATCACTTCTCAACACTTCAAGTTAAAATATAGTTCATAGATACCAACTGTCTAATTCAGTGATGATTTGCAGCCATTTTTAGTTTCTTGTTTTATATCATGAATGACTAACTTGCCCTTACACTCCACACCTGATCACTCTGGTGGCCTAGTGGTTAGAGCGTCCGCCTCAGAAGCGGAAGGTCGTGGGTTCAAACCCCGGCTGGGTTATACCAAAGACTTACAAAAATGGTACTAACAGCTGCCTCACTAGGCGCTCAGCATTATGAGGTTAGTGTTAGGACTGGTCTGCCTGGTGACAGGATAATGTGACTGGGTGGGACATCATGCTACATGTCTGCGGCATGATGCCCCAGTGCTAGACATCACTTTAGACTGCCACACTGCAGACATCTTAGCAATATGACTGAAAAATTGTTAAAGCTACATTAAAAATCCTAATCACACACACATCACACACTCCACATCTCTTGTTTTTATCATTTTTATCCAACAAATTCTATGAATTCTCTGAATAGACCTACATGCCCCATGCATTAGTTTCATGTTTTGAAGGTCAAGGTCAAAATGAGTTTTTAAAAGCAAACTCTGGGTGTTTTGTGCATCTTTCATATGAGATATTTTTTCTAAAAGTAATTAACAAAATTTGGGAATCATTCAAGACTTGTGATTCTTCTCTCAATATTCTGGCAACTGTTTGAACTTTACAGATGCATTGTGACACATATGAACCCTTGAGTAGGGGACAGTGTGTCCCCTCTCTCCAGATTTGGGGGACACATAACATTTTTGAGGGGCAATTAGAAGAATAACACAATGTACTAATAATGCAATAAAAATTAGTGATCTCAGTTGCTTAGACAGTTTTGCCACCTTAACTTTGTGGTCTGCACTGTATAATCATCTTTTCCTGGAACACATATTAATGGAATAATGGTTTTCTTTTCCTGGAATATACATTAATGGAATAATGGTTTTCTTTTCCTGAAACACATATTAATGGAATAATGGTTTTATCATGTGCTCATTTAATTTGTGAAACACTTTCATGTTTGAATATATGGTTAACCTGAAATAGCTGCACTATGGAATTTTCCAATCGGGATCTCATTTAACTGTAGTGTACACTCATTAAATACCAGCACTTATTACAATAAATACCCATGTTTTCTTAACTACTTTTTTTTTATATACAAAACTTACAGAACAAAATGAGTATTTGCCTAAATTGAATCTCTTTTGTGATTAACATCAACCTCTAAATGAATTGAATCTTCCTCATTGTTGGAATGACTTTAATCTCAAAAATACATTGTAGTAGTGACCATCAAACACTATACCTTGCAACTTGGCTGACACTACCTACTTTCAGACCTGCCAACCCTGACGAGACCAACTCAGTAAGGCTGTTGATTTTTGTTCTTTAAATTTGACCAGTTTTCAGTAAGGTATAACAAAATATCTTAAACTGCTATTGTAAAACTGGAGAATGTATGTAAAAGTTTGGTATTCAAAACATGCAGCAACGGTAAACATGTTCAACTGAAAAGTTTGTAAAGTGCAAGTAGACTTTATTTATCACTAGTACCATTCCACAAGCTTCAGGTCCAAACGCTATGCTGCTAGCTCAGTGGCTTGTTACTATCTCTCAACTTGATGTAATTCTTGGAAAAAATGTTTCCATTTCACATGACGACAATCATATCTACCACCACGAGACATGCTCAAACTGGCATGTGATGTCCAATAAACGTTATTGCGTCCCTTCCTGCTTTTATTCACAAGAATCTGAATAATCCTTTTTATTCCCTGTACTAATTATTAACACTTTTTAAGAGGCTTATTTTTTCTTTTGTATTCAAAATGCATCACTTGCTGGACACCATTTTTAAAAAATTCTATAATCAACAGTTTGATCATGCAGATGCTTCCCATGAAAAAAATGTGTAGTTTAAAGCATCTGAGGTTCTGCTGCAAATTTAGTCTGGTGCCCTGACTAATTGCACTAATTCTAACATGAAACCCAGATCCAAATCAAACCCTGATGAAGAAATTATCCTGATTTTTTGGCAACACTCATTTTTCTGTAGTTTTTGCTTTAATGCCATAAGTCCATATTTTAAGGGTAATTTTCGTAAGACTTATGGCAAAATCTTAAGGGTTTGCAGGTCTTTACTTTAGAGCTTTTAATTATTAGATACACTGGTTCAAATGGTCCTTGCCATTTGGAGTTTTATCACCTTTTCCAACTTTGGCTATTATTAGTATCAACAGAGACATGGGTGGACATCCAGATGAGAAGTTGTAGGCTTATCTTTCGATTTTTTTAAAATGAACAGAATGCATGTTATGCAGGGTCAAGATATATGGGACATGGAACCAAAGATTGTAGGAAACCCATGAGCCTGCATTCACTGTGCGACACTGCTGATGGTGTACTGTCATAGGCCATGTCTTGTGTCTATATTTACCTTGATCTTTTATCTGTTCATGATACAGCCCTCAATATGTGTAAAACAATTGTTTTCAAACAGCCTGTGAAATTCAACTAAATTTGAAAACCTTGCAGTTTAAAATTACCTCTCTTAGACCAGCTGTAAATCATTAGATTATCCAGTAACGCTGTTTTTGTATTGATTATATAAATGTAAATGTTTTAGAAAGTTTTCACATTTTCTGTTGAAGAAGGGTTGAATATTTTTCTTAAGTTCATTTCATTGATGGCAGGTGAAAGTTTTGGACTTGTCAGTTACAAGTTGGACAGAGGATGATGTTCTTGTCATGGGAACCGATGGATTGTGGGATGTGTTGGACAATTCCTTTGTGGCAGATTCAGTCAGAAAATCTCTCACCAAAACCAACAGTGCAGATCCAGCCAGGTTGATAAATTTATACTCCCATTATTATAGAAAATTTGAGTTCATTGCTTTTTATCATGAGCGTATATGATGAGCGTTTTTTATTTAAAAATTTTCCTTTTTTTCCATTTCATAGGCTTTATTTCACTGTTAACTTTCACTTAGGACTGGACAAAAGAAAGCTGGGGTGATTTTTTAACTTTAATGTTGCAGATAGTGAATTTTTTTATATTAGTTTACAAGCTTTAGTTCAGTGTGGGAACAAGGACAGGGATTGCATTTTGAGATTGACCCAGAGGTTCATAGGAGAGGGAAAGACCATTTTGCAGAATAAATTGTGCTAACTTCATATTTATTCATCTAAAATACAAAACAAATAATCACTAAAAGTTGGATAAACAATAAAAATAATTTAATTACGCCTTGAAAAATCAAAATGATGAGCAGTATATTTTCTGGTTGTATGAGAGGGGACCAGTGTAATTAATTTTGCAATAATTTTATCATCTGCATTCAATGAACAACATTATTTTCAGGAAAAAGATCATTTGTTCAAGTCTTCAGGTTGGTTTCTAATTTCATTGTAAATCTTGAAAGCAGGATAGTGCTGTACCCATCTTGGAAATGTTTGCAGACAAATGAAACAGATCATTGAGAATGACCATTTTACTTTTTATATACCTGCTAAGAAGCAGCGCGTATTATGTTACAATGTTGTCTATCCATCAGTCTGTTCCCAGTTTTGTTTTTGCATAATAACTTTAATTGCCCACCATCTAAACTTTGTGAATAGCTTGAACATATGGTAAGAATGAACCTTAGTGCTTTCAGAGTCAAATGTCAAGGTAACTGGCTGAAAGAAGAAACATTGTTTCTACACAATAAATTGAGTTCTCCATATCTACAGTTACCAAACATTGTGGATGGCATGCACTTTGGGTAAGGAAGAACCCTATCAATTTCAGTATCAAAAGGTCAAGGTCTCTCTGACTGAAAAAATAAAAATGGTTACCAACAATAACAATAGTGCATTACAGACCTGGCCACACTTTCTGGATGGCTTTTGCTTAGATAAAGAAGAAGCCAGTAAGTTTTGGGTTCAGAAGGTAAATGGCCATAATCACACTGACTAAAAAATAAAATGATCTCTGCACAAACATTTTAGTTTTTTGCAATAGAGGACTATTGAACATGATATGGGCATATAATGTCTTTCTTGGTACTTCTGTTTAATTTAATATACAGGAAACATGTGACAAAGCACTCTGCAGCAAGTCAAAGAAACTGGCCAAGTGCTTTTGGGATCTTTGGATCCCATTCTAAAGACAGATGATGCAAATGCAAACAATGATCAAGTACAATCACAAAATTGTAAATAAATACATACATACCATTTTGTTGTGGTGAAATGGAAAAAGTTGATAAATTTTCTAATCAAGAATATAAGCAAGATACTTAATAAAGTTCCTTAGTAATCAGGTTTTCACTAAGGTTAGCATATTTCTGTGATTTTGAAATGAAAATATTAAATATTTAAAAATTAATTGTACCTTTCTTACTTTATATGGAGTTATTACTACAAATGTGTGATCCCCCTCTGGAAAGGCCACCCCTTTTATAATGCCACACTTTCCTGCTTCAAAAGGGGTGGTTTTATAAGAGGGTAACTACTATACTAAATTTCAGAATTGATGCATTCCATATTCTTCATCCCTCTTTTGTACAGGTATTGTGAGGCAGCTCAAGGCTTGGTACATGAGGCAAAAGGCAGGTTTACAGGGAAGGACTGGAAGAGGCAGGATGATTCTGTGGGTTCCTTTGACGATATCACAGTATTAGTTATCCCAATCAAGCCGTATATGGACGCTTACAAAGCAAAACAGCTGTGGGACTGCTTAGCTGAATCTAATACATATCCCTTGGTTGTAAAATAATACAAGAAGTTTTCAGAGATTTATCACTGTCCAGTACATTAATCATATGAAATCTCTTAAAGCTCCCATGTAGAAAAGGTGTATAGCAAACCTTTTCCACGTTGGGAACTGTGTATACATTGGGAAAAGGTGTATAACACCTTTTGTATAATAATTATAAATACTTTATTTATAGATGATGACTCATTTAGTCGAAGATGATTCTCCTTTGAGGACCTCTGAAGAGGAAAGAATAACAATGCACATAATGCAGAAAATTAATAGGGATTAGGGCTGTTCCACTTAAACAGATGTCCCTTGGGGGACAGCACTTTAAAAATAAAACTTGTGTAGGAAGTATTATTTCAAACTGTTTTGATTCTGACAGTGAAGGTTGGTTAGGAAAATCACTTCTAGTGTGGGTTGTGTCAACAAAATCAGAAATCACCAGTGCTTTGTTGGGAAAAAATATATATTTAAAACTGCATCTAACCCCCTCTTGGCTAACTTTTGGCAATCAACATAGTATATCAGTCTGTTAGGAAAGTGTTACTGTAAATACCAGTATGTGATTTTGAGCCCAATCTTGATGTTGAATATGAGTCCAATCTGCATGCTGGATGGATAAAAAGAATGCGTGCCAGTCAACCCCTTATTCAGTGGTATTTCAAAATTGAATGGAGAATACCAAGCCTAAATTAAAATAAAGGAAATTTAAAAGTAGATTGCAGATTTCATTTCTTTTCTCAAAATATTCAGCACTGAGTGATTTTGTGCAAAGTTATTATAAGGGTTTGGTTAAATTGAAGGAAAAAAACCCTTGGTTAGAACAAACAGACTAAAGCATTGATGAACTTAAACCCTAATACAGCATTTTGGGACAGAAAAGAAATCTGGTATATTAGGTTATTATTATATATATTTATCATGTGGTGATATTTTCTGCATTCCTTTTGGCATTTCATTCCAAACCATCATTTGTAATTTCTGTTACAAAATGGATTGATATTATCAACAAAAAGAACGTTTGAAGCAGTGTCATTAATTAATGATGAGATTGATGAATAAGGACCATTGATGTCGTTCATATATATGGATTATGTACTATTATGTGTATCAGGAGTCTTCATTACTATCTCTTTTTGTTTACTGGTAGCAATATTTTTAATAAAAATCATCCTTTCTATTTTTTTATATTTCTAATTTTTGCGATATTGTATTGTTGTCAAATTTTTTTATTTTTGTGGTAAAACCTAAAACTAGTAATTAACACGAAGTGGTTAGCTGTAAAAAGTGGGCCAACTTCATGTATGCAAAATTTGTCACATTTCATAGTGTTGCTAGGGACAACAAAATAGTCAAAAACATGTACTTCAGAAAGTTGTAGAGCCAGCACTCATATCATCACCACATATTCCATTTAATACAATAAGATTATATCCTTGTATACTTGCTTATAAGTTGCCCCCCACCTTTTAAGGCTACAAAAAGCCAATTTCGCTTTGACAATCCTATAAATAAAACATAAAAACCAGTGTAAAATATACTTATATTATTGAGTGGAATATGTTAAAAATAAATTGACAACTTACAATTTGTCCATCTTTGTGTAATAAAATCCATTAAATTTCATGATGCTTGACATTTTAAATCCATTTATGTGATAAGTCCACTAATTCAGTTATAGGTCACATACTGATGTTGCAATTGTAATTCAGAATAAATGTTAAGTTCACATTTTTGAGATTCATATTATACTATAAATGTCATTATCTAATGTTATATGGTACAATGTCCAATAATTCATCTTCATTGTATGATAAAGTTATACAACCCTCCATCGTTGTCTAGTCATTTTAAGCCATTGTCTAGTCACATTACTAAAAACATCTGACAGCCCGACACCTGGGGCCCCTCTAATTTCAGATTTGGCCCGTCTCTATTCTAAGTGAGGTGTCTATAGGGCTTATTAAAAAAAAAATAACTTGCTTGAGAAAACTTTGATCATGCTGATGAAATGCAGAATGTACTTTCAGGATGTTGATGTACTTGCTATAACATGGCACAATCCAATTAAAATCAGATCACCACTGTCCTATGTGAAGTGGAGATCTGATTTTAATCAGATTATGACATGGCATGTCATAATAAAAAACATGATCTTATACTCCCAAACCCCTCACACAGGTTGTATTTTGGAACACATTTTTCAGTAATCTTCGAAAATAGAAAGAAAAAAAACCCACCACTTCAGTATATACCCATTACATATAGCATGTATTATGGTAAACAGTCATGAATGGAGCTGATATAAAAATGTCCTTTGGGCAGTTTAAATAGCAGCAATTAAAAGGCAGAGAGGTCAGGTATACACCACCATTTCACATATTACTTAATTGGCTGTTAATAGCTAGTGTGATGTGTTTAAAGACTGCAGTGGGTGATCCCATTGTGCTTATTTGCATAGGTAATGATCATGAAGTGAAACAACTCAGAGATAGATAAATCAAGAGATGCTAGATGTGTGTAGGAGAACAAAAGTTATTACATGGTTTTTCTGCCACTAAGATGAGGACCCACCACCACCAAAGTGACCATGCCCATTGATTTATAGCGATAAACGGCTAGAGAGGACATCTTTTGAGTCCAGATTTTTATTTCAGTAGATCATTAACAGAGTGAAGCAATTGAAAGAGTGATGGATATTTAAGTGCTAGGTTAGTATTGAACTATGGTTGTTTCCTCCCCCACCTTATTTTTAATTATCTACTCCCCCTTATTTTGACAAGGGGGAGATTCCATCTCCCTGTTAGATAAAGTCCTGGCAGCATCTTTGCAGGGGAGATAACTTGACCAGGTTATTTGATTTTGTTGGTATTGAGTTACCATGTATTATTAATGTTACTTGGACATTATCATACAGTGTATTCGGTTAGCATGGCTGAAGAAAGCATATGATGATTGGGACTCTCAAGTTTATATGGAAACATGGAACTCTAGTGGAATACATTCAGAAATTTAGAGATTTGCTATATTGGAATTCAGTCTTCCTGTTCTGTTTCACATTGGTATACACATTCTCAGGTTGACAGACAATTAGCATATTAGACAAGCATGTAACAATTTAGATATGTATCTAAAACAAGACAAACAGTATGGAGGATAGAATCACCAGAAAGGATTTGAACAAAGTATATAATAATGACAACAATCAGCAAAAGTGTGCCTCTTTTTTAATATGTGTGGCATTGTTTTCTCATCTTCAATAAGAAATAGCATGAGTGGGAGGACTGCATATGATACATCAGAGTCTGTCTTTGCAATTGGACTCGACTTGTGAGTATATGTGGTATATTGATTTAAGGCACATATGAAAATTCATTTTTCTTTAAAGACCCACTGAACACGGATCCTTGTGTCGAGAAATAGAACCCCTTCCCGAATCCACATTTTAGTACCAGTAAACATTCAAACTTATGAATAAAAATTAGAACCTCATCCCCCAGTCCATATTTTATAAGTACCATTGAACATTAATCGTTCTGTAGATAAAAATAGAACCCCTTCAGAGTCCAATTAAAACTGCCAGTGAATATGTCACTTTATAAGACCATGAAAATGAGTAAAATCATGGTAGTCACTTTAAATTTGAAATAGAATTTTTTTATGAAGAAACTCCTGGAGATTCTTGTCATTTTCACCTGAAACAGCTGTAGGAAATGCATTTTGGGGTTTACTTCTGAAAAAAAACAAACTTCATCTGCCTCCAAGAATTTTTTTTTTTAGCTTGATATTAGGCATATTGAAGATGTTTTATGTAGCAGGTGCAGAAGGGTACAAATTTACTGGGGTTTTTGTGTGTATTGGACCCATCATTTTCATGTCCTGACCACTTTTTGCTCTAAATCTCAAATTTATCTTACAATTTGCGAAGGTTCACTTGTCTGTGTGCATCCAGTTAAGACCAGTCTGCTTTAGATTTCAGACCAAAAAGTCTCAAAGCCAGACATAAACTCTGGTTCCAGAAAACAGTAACTTTTGACCTTAAGAAATCAGGTCTCAAAATTGGGTTTTCCCAGCTGTATTTTGTAATGTGAGTAAAAAGTCTATAATACTTGATACCATTGTAAAGCTTCATGAGTCTTTTTTTCTTTAAGTCTACATTATTTGGCATCATTTTAGAGCTACATCAGTCTACTGTAAGTCTACATTATTTGGTACCATTTAGAGCTACGTCAGTCTACTATAAGTCTACATTATTTGGTACCATTTAGAGCTACATCAGTCTACTTTTCTGTAAGTGTACATTATTTGGTATCATTTTAGAGATACATCAGTCTACTTTTCTGTAAGTCTACATTATTTGGTATCATTTTAGAGCTACATCAGTCTACTTTTCTGTAAGTCTACATTATTTGGTATCATTTTAGAGATACATCAGTCTACTTTTCTTTAAGTCTACATTATTTGGTATCATTTTAGAGCTACATCAATCTACTTTTCTGTAAGTCTACATTATTTGGTATCATTTTAGAGATACATCAGTCTACTTTTCTGTAAGTCTACATTATTTGGTATCATTTTAGAGCTACATCAGTCTACTTTTCTGTAAGTCTACATTATATGGTATCATTTTAGAGCTACATCAGTCTACTTTTCTGTAAGTCTACATTATTTGGTACCATTTAGAGCTACGTCAGTCTACTATAAGTCTACATTATTTGGTATCATTTTAGAGCTACATCAGTCTACTTTTCTGTAAGTCTACATTATTTGGTATCATTTTAGAGATACATCAGTCTACTTTTCTGTAAGTCTACATTATTTGGTATCATTTTAGAGCTACATCAGTCTACTTTTCTGTAAGTCTTCATTATTTGGTATCATTTTAGGGCTACATCAGTCTACTTTT
Organism: Sinohyriopsis cumingii; assembly: GCA_028554795.2. Lineage (NCBI taxonomy): Eukaryota > Metazoa > Mollusca > Bivalvia > Unionida > Unionidae > Sinohyriopsis > Sinohyriopsis cumingii. The sequence continues at coordinate 1,842,589 of JAPYKE020000047.1, forward strand.
CTGTAAGTCTACATTATTTGGTATCATTTTAGAGCTACATCAGTCTACTTTTCTGTATGTCTACATTATATGGTATCATTTTAGAGCTACATCAGTCTACTTTTCTGTAAGTCTACATTATTTGGTATCATTTTAGACATACATCAGTCTACTTTTCTATAAGTCTACATTATTTGGTATCATTTTAGAGCTACATCAGTCTACTTTTCTGTAAGTCTACATTATTTAGTATCATTTTAGAGATACATCAGTCTACTTTTTCTATAAGTCTACATTATTTGGTATCATTTTAGAGCTACATCAGTCTACTTTTCTGTAAGTCTACATTATTTGGTATCATTTTAGAGCTACATCAGTCTACTTTTCTGTTTGTCTACATTATATGGTATCATTTTAGAGTTACATCAGTCTACTTTTCTGTCATACCACCAGCTTTGGTTTATAACAAAAGATGTTGATGGTACAGAGCTCAGAAGTAGTGTACAACCTCATGATGCATAAAGTTAGGTTAATGAGTAAAGTGTGTAGTCTCATTTACCCAATGTGTGATTATTAGACAAATTTGTTTACATAATGCAAAAAATGGATACTTTTACACTGGTTATTCTAAATTTGATTGGTAGATTCAGTCATTTTGATAGTTTACTATGGATTAATGAGAGAATGATTTTTGTGCTACTTGAAACCAAATCATGCACCTTGACTTGTAGCATACCAATTAGGAATTCTATCCATCTTCTGATATTTGTATGAAAATATTCCATTAATTACACCTATCGTTTCTTATATACCTGTTACAAAATATTCCATTAATTACACCTCTCATTTTTTATATATCAGCAGTATTTTATGAAGTGCTGATACATTAAATATTTGCATACAAGCGTACAAGGGCCAGGTGAAAAGACAAAATTACAAAATTTCAATTAAAATTTGTTAATTTCTTACAAAAGTAAAATTTACTGATTGAGTGGACTGTAGTTGTGTCACAAAGTATATCCTATTTATATTAAACCTCAAGGAAGTAGTGAATATGTTAAAAATAATATATTTAAGAAAACGTGCAGAAAAGGTATTGATTATATAGTCATTCTTTTGGAATGGAATTATTTAATGTTCTTTACAATAAACAAAAGTTTGGTGTACAACGTTATTGTAAAGTGTGTATTCCACTTCATGTTGCTATTAAATATATCGATAATTTGATCTATAATGAAGAAGATATTAAAAAATTTAGCTTCAAATGTATGTAATAGATACTGATCAATATTTTCATAAAAAATATAATATATTTTCTAGAAATTACAACTTTTCATGATAAAAGAATTTTTTTGATAGGTCAGTGTTGCTCCATTTTTGTCTTTTTTTTATCTGTCTCTCTTTACACCCGCACAAAATAGTACTAATGAAGATATATTTTACAGTACTGTACACACGCGACTACTCTACATTTTTTCATTGACCCGTTAATAAACACTGAAAATTGTGAACATGTTCAAAATATGAAAGTGATCTTATATAAGTCATGTCACATGAACATGCAGAATTTTTATTTGACAAGAAAAAGTATAAATTTTAGTGAACCCTTGGGTAAGAGCCTTGGGGTAAAATGGTCTTTGGTAAATCCTAGGGTTATTGTTTAGAGGTAAAATAGTCTTTGGTGAATCCTAGGGTTATTGTTTAGAGGTAAAATGGTCTTTGGTGAATCCTAGGATTATTGTATAGAGGTAAAATGGTCTTTGGTAAATCCTAGGATTATTGTTTAGAGGTAAAATGGTCTTTGGTGAATCCTAGAGTTATTGTTTAGAGGTAAAATGGTCTTTAATAAACTCTAAGGTTAGGATTTGGGTGTAAAATGGTCCTTGGGTAGTACTTGCTGTCATTCATACTACTTTTTATCTTAAGATTAAAATATATGAGCAGACCGTGCTAGTGTTTGAGACAGGGTGTGCCATTGTAGGAAAATAAAAATCACCTCCTACAAAGAAAGAGATTTTAATATGCCAAAATATCCAGAAGCAAAAAGAACAGGGTCTGGTTTCTTTTACCTTTGTTCTCATACAGACTGGCTAACCAATCATTCAATGTCCAACTTGTTAAGTTAATGTTCTTATGAAAATGAAGAAAATATATAAATTTTTCTGACCGTGCTGGATTCTATTGTATATTTTCCACAATTCTTTTAATCCCATATATGGAAAAAATTGTGTTCATCCAATTGTGCATTTAGTATATCCCATATGTTTACTTAGCAAAATGTGTGGCATGAACCTGAGTGTCATCATTCACATATTTTGTAACAATATGCGGTGCTTGCAAACAAAAGCACATGTCCCCAGAAACTCATGATGCAGTACTTACAGAACATAGCAAAGAATTTGTTGTTTCTGTTTGCTTTTTCTTTCATAAGACTGGCATAGTTACCCAGATTCTTCTGAGATAATTTTAAAAGATTTCATAAAACAGCATACAATCTTATGATGTATATAAAAAGTGAGAGGTAATAACTGTTCCTTATTAATACTTCATGCACTGAATCTGCTAACTATATTGCAGAAGTGAAGGGTTGTTTTAATTTGAACAGAAAAAGATCAGGTGAGAAAAATTAAGTGTGTTGGTGTTTGTACCAAGACGAGGAAATCCCATTTGTGAGGTTACGTTATTTTTATCTCCTCAAGGCAGATTAATAGTGTAACCCCATGACTGGAATTTCCCCGTTTCAGTGCAAACACCAACTTTTTATTCTGTTAATCTTTCGTCTCAGCGTGGTGACCACTTACATCATGTTTTAACACAATTCCATTATCATATAGCCATCCGATGTAATTTCGTTACCATACCGCCATATTAGGTGTAGGTGCAAAACTGCTTCAGATAGCTGATAATTTCCAGAATTGTTTTAATAACAAAATTGGATTTTGAGCAAATCAACTAAAAACAATGGAAAACAGAAATGATAAAGACAAGAAAACTAATCAAAGTTTGAAAACTTTCGTACTAAAATGTAGATACTACTCCAGCTGGCTTCAAATAGGACATAATTAGTTTCTCTTGGTAAGCTTTACCCAAAAATACAAGGTCACTAACGTTGCTTTGTTTGAATTTCATGTTATATAATGTTCACTAAAGGTAATGGAGAATATTTCCTCTCTTCAATCTCAATGCTTTGGCCTAGTGGTTAGAGCATCCGCCTTGGATGCAGGAGGTTTGATCCCCAGCCGAGTCATACCAGAGAATTAAAAAAATGGTACTAACAGCTAGTGTTGTTCCGATTATTGATTATAATCGATCATCAGTTGGTTGAGCAAACCAATAAGATAATCGATTGTGAAACTCCATAATTGATTATGTGTAAAGGGAGATTACTTTAAAGTTGTATGCAAAGGGAGACTACTTTTTAGTTGTATGCAAAGCACAAAGGTTAGAAAAACTCCCAGCCACTAAAGTTGACCTGAAATTTATTAATTCCCTTCACAACTACAAATATAAAACCATATGATACTTCATAGGTGCAAAATTTCATAATTATGAACATATAGCCATTATTACATGATCAAGTTGTTAAATAGTTGAGTTAATAAATTAAAACACATTTTGATGATTTGTTTCAGTTTTAAATGCAACATTATTTGTAGTATTTGTAAACAATGACAAACAAGAAAAACATGTCCTTCTACACTTAAAATTATAAACACATCACATATGAATGAAAGGATTTTGGGGGATTGTAGCAGTATTTCAGTTGCACATGACTTATCAGACATAAAAAGTTGCGTTCATTTAACAAAGATGTAGAACAAAAATAACACACAACACAATAGACAAAAATGTAATATTATTATCAGGTTAAAGTATACATGTCATTAAAAGAGATTACTCCTGTACATTTGCTAACATTTTGAACTATTGATCAAAGATATAACTGAATAACAAACAAAAATTAAAATTTGCTCTTAGTAACCGATTATAATTGATTATCAGTTGGTTAAGTGGAACCAATTATTGATTATGAATTTCTGACCAATTCCCATCACTACTAACAGCTGCCTCGCTTGGTGTCAGGATAATGTGACTGGGTGGGACATCATGCTACATGTTTGCGGCATGATGCCCCAGTGCTAGACATACTATAAAATGCCACACTGGAGACATTGTAGCAGTATGACTGAAAAATTGTTACAGCTACGTTAAAAATCCAAATCACACACACACACTCAGCTTATCTACCTTTCATTTTTGTTCAATCTAGATTTGATTTTAATTAACCAATTTTTTATGATGGAAGTCCTGAGACATCATACTTGGTGAATTTAGTTACAAATGTGACAATAAGTATTCCAACTAAGTAAACTTGACCATAAATCTCCGCGAACAACTTGGAAGAAAAAATTATCAGGGCGGGGCATGGAGATTCAGATTATCTGTAGTTCAAGGAAAATTACCTTGACGGTTTCACTAAAGACCGTTTTCCCTCTAGGCTCTGTCCCAAGGGCTTATAGAAGACCATTTTACCTCTAGGCTGTGTCCCAAGTTTTTATAAAAGACCTTTTTACCTCTAAGCTCTGACCCAAGGGTTTATAGAAGACCATTTTACCTCTAGGCTCTGTCCCAAGGGTTTATAAAAGACCATTTTACCTCTAGGCTCTGTCCCAAGGGTTTATAAAGACCATTTTGCACCCAGGCCCTAACCAAAGGGTTCTTTTCCATCTAGAGGACACACCATGCCCTGTGCCACACCCTCCCCCCCCAAAAAAAAAAAGCAATAAGAAGACAAAACTATTTATGGAGAAAGTTAGATAAAGCATGGAAATAAAATCCCTTTCACAGTCCATATATAATAAGTACCAACAAACATTGATACTTTTGTAGAAAAAAATCAAGCAAAACCCCTTTCCACAGAACAAATACAAGTGCCAGTGAATGTCACTTTCATAAGACCATGAAAATAAGTAAAACATAGTAATTTGAAATATGAAGTAAAAGGTTTTATGGAGAATTCCTTTAAAAGTATATTCTCATTTGCCCATTGTCTGCTTATCAGACTCTATTGTTTACATAAAACAAATGTTGGATACTTTTACACTGGTTATTCTAAATTTGATTTGTTGATTCAGTCATTTTAAGAGTTTATTATGGATTAATGAGAGATTATTTTTTGTGCTACTTGAAATCAAGTCATGCACCATGACTTACAGCGTATAACTCAGGAAGGCTATCTGCATTCGGATATCTGTTGCAAACTATTCCATTAATTACACCTATCATTTCTGATATACCTGTTAAAAAAAATTCCATTAATTACACCTTTAAATTCTCATATACCTATTACAAACTGTTCCATTAATTACACCTGATATTTAGTATATACTTGTTACAAAATATTCCATTAATTAAATCTAATAATTCTTATATAACTGTTACAAAATATTCCATTAATTACACCTATCATTTATTATACATGTATATCTGTTGCAAAATATTACATTAATTACACCTCATATTTCTTATAGACCTGTTACAAAATATTCCATTAATTACACCTAATATTTCTTATATACCTGTTACAAAATATTACAGAAATATGTTACTGGTAATGAAGCAAAGAGTGTCTTTGTCAAATGGGTTAATCGTACGATAAAAGAAAAGATCTACAAATATCTTACAGCAAACAACACCAATAGATATATTGATGATCTGCCAGTGATGATAATAGACTACAATAAAACTAAACACAGCACAACATGTATGTCACCAAACAATGCTATAAAAAAATCAGGTTCTTGCAAACGAGAACATATATCGCAGACACAAGTTTAACGTTGCTGATTGTGTCAGAATTTCATTAGCTAAGAAAACATTTGAGAAAGGTTTTACTCCAAACTGGTCTGAGGAAGTATTTGTCATCGACAAGATTTTAACAACAACACCGGTAACATATAAGCTAAAAAAATCTTGCAAACAAAGATGTCATAGGAAGTTTTTATGAGGAAGAACTTCAACTAACAACACAAGATTTATTTGTTATCGAACGAGTGAGAAAGAAATGTGGTAGTAAAAGTTTGGTCAAATGGTGCGGTTATGGTGATAGTTTTAACAGTTGAATTCCAACTAGTGAGATCAAAGATCTTTGACTAGATTGCTAGTGATCTGAATAGATCGACGTAGATCATTTCATATTTTAGAAGAACAGACTTGTATTTTATAGGTCTGCACAACGATATCAGAGGGCGTCTTCGATCGTCTGTTAAATCTGTGAACAATTTTTAAAAGCGTTACAAAAATAAAATATAATTTTATATTTTTTGACGACCATAAACTTCTAGTTTCCAATACACATAAAGGGCTCGAGCATCTCCCAAAATATCTGATGCTCTGTGACAGTAAAATCAATTTTTAAAAAATCTTTTTGGCAAGATAATATTTGACATTATATCGTGATTGCGCCTTAACATAAATTTGTTCGTGCTGAGGTATAATACCTTATTCGTCGGCAAGTTGATCATCAGGTACATGAAACAAATACGTTTCTAGATCAAATTGTGATTGTTCCTCATGCTGATGCGATGTTGTCAGTCGATTACAATCTTCAATTTTATCAAGATCAGCTCGAAGATCAGACAATCCTTGAAACATATCATATTTTGTCAGCGACATTATACATAAAACTTTTATGTAGAAGATGTAATAAATGCCAGATGAAATGAGACGTATTGTCAGAGCTAAAATATTGAATATGAACCTGCTGTTTGACGTTAAATTTTTTATCGGCAGTGATAAGGCATATCTCAAACATGTTAATCTTATCGTTGGATATGATATTTACTCGGCTTTTGGGGTACTGTTAACAGAGTGCCAGGTATCAGAACTCGAAAAAGATAAAACGATCTTTGTCATATATGACAGGGACACTGTCATGAAATGGACTCATTGTTGATTGACCAGAGAAAATCTTGGGGATATTCTAAAGATCGATCTGCGATCAATGGAGTGCAAACCACTCTAATTTTGTGTTATGTAGTTGAATAACATGGAACGGTTTGTCACTCGAGCTAATGTCGTGAACACATATCAACTTGAAGAGGCTATAATAAATATGCTTTGTGGTGACGTAAATGTGATGGCCTACTTCGAAGTAGAACGAGAAAAAATAATCTCATTTTACTTAACAAGGTCGAAGTCGATCGCATGTTGAAATATGGATACAGTACGACAGAGAAGCACTAAACAAATATGCAAATTGCTGCCTAACCAACAGCAATGTTGCTGCTATACTAAACAATAAATGAGAATCGAAAGAAGATTCTATCAAATGTTTTTCTTGAGAAAGCTGATTTATAAGTACCATCAGCGGCATATTTTACTGATCGTTTATTAATATTAAAATATTTTAACGCTGATGAAATTGAAGGAAATAGTCTTTCTTCACCTATGGCAGAATTTGCTGCTATAATAGATTTTTTTTTAGGACTCTTGAAATTAATATCACCTCGTCTTCCACGTCTCGTATTTTCCTCTAGTGTAACAATGTCAAGATATTTAGGTGAGTTGTCCATCTTTATTCCGTTTATGTGATCAATGATAAGACCTTCGTGGATAGGTCCATTAAATACCTCATAAACAAAACGATGCAAGTAATAGTTAATAAAATTAATATTTTTCCTCGTACTGTTATATGAAAATATCCTGTATTATTGATACTACCAACAACTTTTCTTCTTCTGTTTCTGACAACTCCTTTTATGTGAGCCTCATACAAATCGTAGATCGGATGTGGTTTAAACTCCTCTTTCAAATCCAAATTAGCAGTGTTATTGTCGGTTACCTGATCACTGACATGATAAACTTTCATTCCAGCAGGAATATCGTCATTGATCAATGTCCAGATAAAATCATGTAAAAACATTTTACTATATTCAATATCATCTTTTGTTTTTACCGTTATCTTATAACCTTCTCATGTTAATACTTCGATACCATTTTTCATCTTGAGATTTATAATGACACCAAGTTCATTGCCAGCAAACAAGTTATAGTTTGGATGACACCAACATATTTCCTGGCACCTCGCAATACTATTGACTATGATAGATCATTGGTATAAATTTGCCATCATATACTATACATTTTTCAAATCTCTAGCAATTTCGTATAGTACTATTAGAGAATTCTAAAACATTATATTATATGATGTTGAAACTTGCAGATATCGCTAAACGAAGTTTGTTCTTGATAAAATATCAGCCCCATAAAATTGCAACAGCATTTGCTGGATTTGACAATAGCTGGAGATTTGATAATCAACTTTTACTAATAAATTTCTCATCTACAAATCTGTTTCATCTACTTCAACTTACCTTAACACCTGAGCTTGCAAGGCATAAGGGTCTAAAAATCATTGTGCAATTTCATGCTCATTTTTCAAAGATAAGTATATCATCGGATCGTCTAGCCGATCAGATGCAATCATCTCAACAGTCATTCAAAAAACTTGCTGATCCTTACATTACTTCGCTATCCTGCCGAGTTGTGATTGGAACAAATTTGTTGTCATTGTCAGATGATATATTTCAGGAGATACAGAAAAAGATTGATGATTATACAACATCTGGATCGGATTGGAGATTCGATAAAATAACAGAAATTTTGTTTCATACTATGAAATATAATCCATTGTGAGGTAGCTCATATTTCGATCTGCCAACTAAATTAAAATCACAAAATGTTCTATCAATGTCAAGAATAACGATAACAAATGTTTTCAATGGGTGTTATTGTCAGCGTTATTCCCAGCAGATAAGCACACCGACAGATTATCAAATTACATTTGTCATTCTAACAATCAAAACTTTTTCGGAATTATATTTCCCATTTCTGAGTATCAAATTCCAAAATTTGAGAAACAAAACATTTTAATTTTGCCAGGTAGTATTAATATATTTGGAGTCGATGAAGATACACAAAAGATCTACCTAATATATATCAGCGATAGAGACACATCAGATTCTGCAAAATCCAAGCAAATAACAATAAGATTGATGTTCTATAAAAGCCACTACATGTGGATCAAACAGGTTAACGGATTAGTCGGTGGGCAGTATAACAAGCACAACAAAAAGACCCAGCTGGTATTAGGTCGTCACCTAGAATATTGTTCTAACGTACAACGAATATCTATGCCAAGTAAAGATGAAACCATATTGCAGTTCATGAATTACAAACGCAAGATGAAAGTTCCATTTATAATATACTACGATTTCAAGTCGATTCTACTTCCTGTACAAGGAGCAGTAAATAACCCTGATAAATCCTCAACAAGAAAAGAAGAAGAACATGTTCTTTGTGGGGTCGCATACAAAATTGTATGTGCTGTTGATAAAAGTTTATCAAAACCTGTTAAACTTTATCGTGGTTCCAATCTTGCTTTGTGGTTGTTGAAAAATCTCATTAGCGAGGTTGATGCCATCATGACGTTGCTCGTTAGGAAAATGAAAATGAAACCGCTTACTGTAAAACAAGAAACAGAATTTGTTTGGTCAGAAATGTCATATTTGCAAGCAGGCGTTTACGACTCAAGATCGAGTAAAAGATCACTGTCATAACTCCGGTATGTATCGCGGTCCAGCTCATGGCAAATGCAATCTTAAATAGACCGCACCAGATTTTGTTCCTGTTGTCGCACATAATTTCCATGGATACGATTCTCATATTATCGTAGAAGCATTCGTCACAAAGATACACATAACCGCCTAAAAAAATCAATAACAACGATAAAATAAAATGCATTTCAAACAATACAGAAAAGTACATGTCTGTAACAGTCAGCAAGTTGAGATTTATTGATAGTTTACAGTTTATGGCGGCATCATTAGACGAATTCATGAAAGGATGTGGAAAGTTTGAAAACTGTACTATCATTTCGGTGACAAAGCAAACTTACAAGAAAAGGTATCTTTCAATGTGAATATCTTGACGATTGGAGCAGATTTAATGAAACAATTTTAGCTGACAGGGAAAGTTTTTATTCTCGATTAAATCTCGAAAGTGTCAGCGATGACGACTATGCTTACGCTCAGCAAATTTTGAATGATTTCGACTGTAAAACATTTGGAGATTATCATGACCTGTATCTGATCACAGATGTTTTTTTTGCTTGCAGATATATTTGAAAATTTCAGATATGTCAGCGCTGATAACTATGGACTTGACACTCTATTGTATTACTCAGCACTGGGATAGTCTTGGGACGCATTACTGAAGCACAGTAAAATAAAACTGGAGTTGCTGACAGATACTGACATGTTTTGTTTCATGGAACGTGGAAACCGAGGAGGAATAAGCGTTATAACAAAACAAAATATGCTTAAGCTAATAACAAGTACATGAGACACTGTCGTCATTTTTCATAGTTTATTTGAACACCAATAACCTCTATGCTATGCAATGTCTGAGCCAATGTCGTACGGCGGATATCACTGGATAAGTCCAGAAAAATGTTTTTCAAAGAAACGGAAAAAACTGTACCTGATAAAATTGGTTATTTTATTGAAGTTGATTTTGACTATCCCATTGATCTTCATGACACACGTAATGATTATCTATCTTGTCCTGATCGATTACAGTTTGTTATCAGAGTAACAACGCAATTACTTATCTAGTTCTAGCACTAGTGGTAAATCAGTCGTTCAAAAGCTAGTACCAAATCTTCTTGACAAACGGATATATATTTTGCACTATAAAAATCTGAAACGAGCAATTGATCATGGTCTTCTACTTAGAAAAGTGTATCGTGTGTTAGTTTAAACAATCGTGTTGGATGAAAAATTATATCGACTCTGATACTAGATGAAGAGCAGCTGCAACAACATAATTTGAGATAAACTTCTTCAAGCTCATGAATACTAGCATTTTCGGAAAGACCACGGAAAGTATCAGAAAGAGAGTCAATATTGAGATCGTCAATAATGCTGAACATCGTAATAAATTTGTAGCATCTGATAATTTTGTTAGTATGAAAATTTTAATGAAAATCTTTTCGCGATACATTAGAGAAAGACAAACTTAAAAGTCGGATAAACCAGTCGTGTTGGTATGGCTGTGCTTGAGATATCAAAGACGTTAATGTACGACTTTCATTCCAATTTTGCTAAGGTTGAGTGGCCTGATGCAGAGTTGCTATTTACAGATACTGACTTGTTGATGTACAAGATAAAATCTGATGATATTTACAAAGAATTTTATGAACAGCGGGATCTGTTTGATCTTTCTGATTATCCAACAAATAGCGGATATCACTGCGATGATAACAAAAAAATGTAATAGAAAAGTTTAAGGATGAAATTTCTATGAAAATTGTAACGGAATTTTTTGGATTACGTAGTAAAATGTTTTGCTTAAAACTATCATGTAATATGGTCAAAAGACGAAATAAGGGAATAAAAAGAAATGTAGTCGGTAAGGCGATTGGATTGGATAATCATAAGTCGGCGTTAGACTGGTTTAGTGGTCATGTTGAGATGATGGCAATAAAATCAAATTGGCACAAAATTGAGACGGATGTTATAATAAAATCTGGACTTTGTAATTTTGATGATAAAATATACTGTTCTGATGGCATTAATACATCTGCATTAGGATATAAAATGTCTGAGTTTTTTTTATTTTAGTAAGGTGGATCTTTTAGATTGGTTATCACAGTAAATCTCCAGCGATTTAATTTTTTTAAAAGTTAGGATAGTAAATATTTTGTGTGAAATATGAAGTATAATGGGAGATATTATGGTGGAAGTACCACATTAAAAATGAAGATAATTCTTTTCCAGGGTAAGCATATGAGGATTATGCTTATCAACGAGAAGTATAGCACGTACTTCAAAAATAGAAACAAGATAAAGTTGTCTCTGATTTATAATGATTATTCGGAATATTTTGATAAACTTGCTTTGATCACAAAAGAGCTCGTTAAAACTATTGACAATCTTTATAATCCAATATCGCAAAACATGAACACAAAAGTTACAGTAAATGATAAGCTAAAAATATCTTAGTTAATAAAACGATAGTTTCTCATGGAAGCTTTATCAAAATGTTAGAACCGAATTCTCTTACCAGCGGTAAAATAAATATGTAATTGTTCTGTCATGATGATGAGAGTTATATTATTGCAAATGCTGACACGTTAAAAATATCTCGAGAAATCTTCAGCTATTTTGTGTGAAATATCAGTAGTCTTATATAAAGGGGTGTTCTTGATCAAATCCTATTTTGTTTGACGACTGCAACTATTCAATGGCATGTCCTGAACGAGTAAACGATTATGAAATAGACGTTGTTGCCTCAACAAAGTTATTTTCGTAGTTGTTTAGACTAACTTGAGGGAGCCATGGGGGGGGGGGATCATGTCGTCAAGTTCAAAATTTGGTTTTGGTCAAGAACACTCCCTTATAATCACTATCAAGGTATTTGTACAAACACGGACCGACAGAAGAAAATTACTTATTTATCAGTCCATTCAAGTTGTGTGCTCCCCTTGTCTTAATAACGTAGGAACAGTGTTCACATCTGAACAACTTAATTTTGATGCCGCCGCATCCAATGAAATTCACAGACCCCGAAGCACAGAAATATCTGCTCGATACGCCAAGGTGTAGATAGGGTTTATCATATCGAATCATTGGGTAGCGAAGATGCTACCCACGTACTGAGTCCAATTTCAGTTCTTCTAACCCATGTTACATAAAATGTCAGTAAACACTTCCACTCAAATGTAATTACTTATATCGATTACATTTATTTCATAACAGTGAAAGATAATGGCCCAAACATCTTGCTTTTGGGGTCGACTCGTCAATCTACTTAGGGCCAAATGTACAGGGCCGTAACATCTTGCTTATTTGGGGACGAAGCGTCTATCTACTTAGGGCCGAAATGTCTTACGGACGAAGTGTCTAGGACCGAAATGTCTAGGACCGTAGTGTCTTAGGGCCGAAAAATTATCATTTTATCCCCTCATATTCATGCTTTCCTAGCCATTCTTGATTAACATAAATCTCAGTTCCTCCATTATGGCAATATGTAATATATTATAAAGAAGTTAATATTTCTCACAATCGTATTACTCCCTTTTTACACTGTTTCAATGTTACAAAATAATATTCATAAGCCCAATTAGCCTAAACTTAAATACACAAGATATTGTATTAACTTTATAATATATATTGCTGATTATCTCTATTGTTATGTATATCTATGTTGTGTCTTTTGTCTTTAGATTGCATATGATCTATAAATGGGTGTTGACAAGTTTCAAAATGAATCATAATAATGAATAGGTGTAGAAGTTTGGGGCAATTTTTCATTTCGTTCTTGTCTAAGTTCACATCAAATTTTCAGTCAGGTGGGTTCTTTTGCGACATGGGTATTTTGTGATATCAGTAAGTAGGAGGTATTCCGACAGGGATCGAGTAGGAAAATATTAAAATGTTGAGTCGTAAGGGTGTATATATAGACGATAGTTGATCAGTTAGTTCATTCTTATTTCCTATGTTCTTAATTTAATATCAGTCTGCAGATGTGATTAATGTTCTGATTACATTAAATTTGAGAGAAAACCATTTTTTTTTGATTATTCATTGGAGTTACAAAGTACTCTTTGATTCTAGACTAAAATATTATTCAGGGACTATTGTGAATTTATTCAAAGGAGTTTTGTACAATGCAAATGTGATATATCAAGACTGTTGTCACATCAGCACATTCGAGGACCTTGAATTCATTCGAATATTCGATTCTCTTCGACATGTATAGTACCTATTAAGACTTTTGGATTTAATTAATAATACTGTAAGTTCCTGTTAAATTTTCATTTCAACACTTAGATGATTAAATTATTTGTTAAGTTTTACAAAACTTGTTGGTTTTACTTCTTTCTGTTACTTAGTTTGAGACCATAAAGTCGTCTCGTTTATCAATTTCTGAAAATATAATTTGAGAGAAATTCAATTTGTTTTGAAATTTAAATTGTTTTGTTTCAGAAATTTCTTAGTCCTTGTTATCTAGAGCAAATAGTTGTTTTTTTTAAAATCCGACCCAGGAAGGGTTAGAGTCTTCAAAGAAAGACGATTTGTTGGAGCTTGCCAGCCACTATTCTATATCGGAAGTAAGAAACATCTTTCTTAACACGTTAAATAAAACATATCTTGATACAATATTTGGTGGAAAAGAATATGTTTGATATAAGTGCTGTGGGTTTAATAAGCTAACATGCATCTGGCTCTGAAATGAAAGTAATAGAACTCAAATTAAAAAACCATATGGAAATAGAGTTAAGACAACTTCAACTTGAAAAAGAAATGATGGAATTTAAGTTCAAAAAGATCAAATGCAGAGAGAGAGAGAGAGAGAGAGAGAGAGAGAGAGAGATGAAATGCAGACACAAATGCAAAATGAGAATCATAAAAGAGAAATAAAAATGCAATTTCAAGAAGAACAAATGGAAAAGCAGTTGAAATTACAAGAATTTGAACTGGCAAAAAGAAAACATTCCTCTCACGAAAGTTCAGGTTTTGATGTTACCAAAAATATTAGTATCCTCCTATTTCAGGGAAAAAGAGGTACATCAATACTTTCCTCATTGTAACAAATTTGCTGAGAATTTCAAATGGCCAAGAGAGCACTGGACTTTGTTGCTATAGAATGTACTTATTGGAAAATGTCATGAAGTCTACACTTTACTGTCGGTATATGAAAGTGCTAATTATGATGTAGTCAAGGAATGTATCTTGAATGGTTATGATATATTACCTGATGCGTGTTCTTATTCAGGGAGTCGAGCGTGGCTTTGTTAATGTTCCTCTCCATTGTGAAACTTTGTTTCAGCACCCATGAGGGTCGGAGCGGTACCTTCTTGCACTTTAAGGGGGTTCATTTATTATTAGGCAGTGACCTAGCTGGAGATTAAGTTGTGGTTAATCCACTTGTAACTGACAAGCTTGTGAAGTTACTACAGCTATTACAAAAGAACTCTTAAGAATTCCTCTAGCTGACACATTTATCGGTCAGGCTTTTGATGGTATAACGTTTGCTCCAGGTGTTGATTTAATCAAAATGTATTTATTACAGTGATCATATTGTTATTACCATTCTCTTCTTTTCTAATCAGGGTGACTAAAAGCCCGCCACTTTTGTCAAACAGGAACAAGATCCTGATATCTGTTTGTTTCAGATGGCTATTAGCGAAGCTGAAGCCACATAGTACCAACTTGATATTTTGTGAAACATTGGGCTATTATGAGAAAATGGAGACCATCTGAGATACCTGCTGTTGACAAGTAGTAGGTGAGCTATCAGATTGTTGTTCCGAAGTCATATATACAGGAAATTCTTAGTTTAACCCATGAAACTCCCTTGGCTGATTATTTAGGAGTCATTAAGACTTAACACGTAATCTTGAATCATTTTTATTGGCCGAAAATTAAAAGTGATGTTTCGAAATTCTGTAGATCTTGTCATACTTGTCAAATACTAGGTTTTAGTCCTTTTGAACTAGTTTTAAGACATACTGTCCATGGACCACGAAACTTCTTTAAACTGAAGACTGAGAGATTATTCTTCGTGATTATGGCTCTGATATTCAAATACAAGATGCAAGAGGCTTGTGAAGTAGCACAAAACTAATATTCAATCTACTCAATCCAAAATGAAGTCAAGGTATGACAGAAATACAAAGGAAAGGAGTTTTCAGCCTGGTAATAGAGTTTTGGCTTTCATGCCCATACCTCAAATTCCACTTTAAGCTAAATATTATGTTCCTTAAACAGTTAAAAATAAAGTAAGTGGCTTGATCAAAACATCAACATTCCTGAAAAGCTTAAACAGAAACAACTCTGCCATATAAATATGTTAAACTAGTATGTTGAAAGTGATATACCTGTTGATCATTCAGTCAATTTAGTTGTAACTGTCCCACACAGTACGGATTCAAACGATAATGTGCAATAGTGATTCTTAAGAATTCAGAAATATTAGAGAATCTGGACCAGAAATTTTCACATCTACAACTTAAAGAGAAGAGTGCACTGACAGCTGTTATATATGAGCACTTGTTTCCAGATGTTCCAACCTGAACAAATAAAATTTACCATCATGTTGAAATTGTAGATTCTACACCTGTGAAACAGCATCCTTACAGGCTGAATCTTCTCAAGCAGGAATGTTTGGAAAAGGAAATTCAGCATTTGCTGGAGAATGATTTTATTGAACCAAGTAAAAATAACTGGAGTTCATCATACATTTTAGAGCCAAAACTAGATACATGTAATACTTTCTGTGTGTGCACTAGCTACAGAAACGTGAACAGTGTCACCAAAACAGATCAATTTCCAATACCAAGAATTCATGACTGCAGTGACAAAATTGGAAACGCAGATTATGTCACCAAGTTCAGCTTATTGAAAGTAATTTGTCAGATTCCACTCGCTGAAAGAGCAAAAGAAATTTCTGCATTTTCAACTCGACATGGACTTCATCATTATAAACTGATGCCATTCAGTATGAAAACTTATCCATCAACATTCAGGATTTAATAAACATGATAACATCTGTTATAAATGTCTGTAATGGGTACATTGAGGACATAATTATATTCAACACCTGGAAACCATTGTAAAATTGCTGCTAATTGGCCTTAAAATGTGGCTGCCTTGATTAAAATCAGAAGAAAAACTAAAAGCGTCTTTTGCTCCAAAACCGTTGAACAGAATAGTACGTTAAAATCACTTTCCTTCACAGGTTATCTTGCCACAAATGAAAGGTATTGATCATAGTCTTCGTTTCCAACCAAAAGGTTTATATGAAAAGCTTTCTCCTGTGGACTCCAGTTGCCACTTGTTGTGAACTGAGACAACAAGCTGCCAGTCTGATGAATTGGCATAGGTACAAATCATTGTCTACTATGTGTAACATTGATGACACTGCTATCACATTCCATATTAATTTTGAAGCTACCTTGAATATTTTGTGATAGGCTTTACAGAACAGCAGATTTGACACTTGTACTGTTGCAATACTATTGTCAACACTGAGAATGTCAGTGCTGTATGTGTTTGAGCGTCTCAAGTACAAGCGCGCATTATACAATACTGGTAATAGGTTTTCCCAAAAGAAGGCTCATTATTTTCAGAGGTCAGGATTTGTTTGGGATAGAAACCCTTATTTTCTTAACAGATTTACCATAACTATGATATTAAAGTTTTAGACTAAAAAATCTGAAGGTTTCTTTTTTACAATAAGTACAAACCAGCCAAAATGTTTGGTGTAGGAACTGACTCTTGAACAATGATTAATGCACAAATCCCATTTGATCTTTTGACTTCAAAATCAATAGGTCTGTTCCATACTTTAAAGCAAGCCCTCCACAAACTTTGGTCAAGGTATGTGGTTAGAAATAAAGTTCTTATCCCAAAACCACTTTTCTTCTTTTAGGCACAATAAACTTTACATTTGGCTTTTTGAGCCCAAAATCAACAAGCTTCTTTCTAACCCATGGTACAAGCCATTAACAAACTTTGGTGAAAGTAAATGATGGGAAAGTGAAATTTTGTACACAAACTGCTTTTCAATTTTCAGCCACAATGATCTTTACCTTTGATATTTTTTTTGGCCCAGAGCCAATAGGCTTACACCTTACCCATTTACAAGCCTACTATAGAGCTGAGTACAGGTCTGCGATGGAGAATAAAACTTATATTGTGCAGAAATCATTTTTCTGCTTTCAGGCACAGTGTCCATGACCATTTCTTCCTTGCCCCAAGTGCAAATTATCCATAAAGTTTTGGTCCAGGTCTGTGATGTAGAACTAATACAATTACATAGAAACCTTTTTTCTTCTTTCAGTAAGTGGCTTTAACCTTTGACCTAAATGATAATATACTTCTTCTTTAACCTTTGACCTAAATGATAATATACTTCTTCTTTACCACAGACACAAGCCATTTACAAAGTTTGGTCATGCTAGATGGTGAAGAACTTCAGTTCTGCACAAACAAAATAGGGAACAGACGAATGGAGAGATGACATAATAAAACAACATATTGCATCATTATAGCACATTGCTGTAGCATGCCTAAAAATAAATTGGTTAACAACATACCTTCTATAGCAATGAACATTTTTCCAAAAAGAAATCTCTTTTCAGTCATGTCCAAATTACATGTACATGTATCTTGAAAAAATGTACACCTAATAATCTGAAATTATTTCTGTGCATACAATAAGCTGCTACAACTTATACTTTTATCTGATACTGACATTTATTTACTTGCTCAGTAAAAACACCCTAGTGATGTTATGGACAGTAGCTATAATATTAATTTGGTGAAATATTTTTGTCAGAAAACTGGAAGGGCATAACTATTATCAGGCTGAAATGGAATAATGCAAGGGTGATGTAATGAATTCACACTTTAAAATGTTGAAAATGACCATAAATTTTTGAAACATGGAAACACAGGTCTTTCAAAAAATTACTTAGTGTCCCATTTTTTCTTAAAGTACCTTAATTTTAAATTCTTCAGCCATGATAGAGTTGAACAAAATTTCAATTCTCCAGCAATGCAATGGTGGAGTTGAATAGAACAAAACGTTGAAGTTTTCAGCGATGGCAGAGTCTAATGTAACAAAATGTTCTAATCTTCAGATATGCTGGAGTTGAATTTAACATAATGTTCAATTCTTCAGCAGTGGTGGAGTCAAATGCAAAAAGAAATGTCCAATTCTTCAGCAATAATGGAGTCAAATGTAACGTTTAAATTCTTCAGTGATTGTGGAGTTGAATGTAAAACTTTAGTTCATGGGTATGGAATTATGAACAAAAAAAAAACAGAACATTGATGTAAGGATCAATGAAGTTAGTATATTTAAAAGAATGCAAGTAGACCGCTTTCGAAGGAAAAGCATTACTCTGAGAAGCCAATCCAAAACATTGCTAATGAGGAATCCTTGCAATTTTTTAAACCTTGGCAACCTATTGGAAATATTTAACATATTCATTAAAAGTAACTATAATCATATTGCATAGTCCTTCCTATTACCTGTACATAGTAACAATTAGTGTAAAATGATAATTAGTGGTATATCCATTCTTTGAGATCCAGGACATTGAATTCCTTCACCAACACCTATGATTTTAAGTTTTCCCAAACATTATCTGCATCTACTTTTGTCTTCACTTCTGACATCATTCACCTATTTTACAGTCAGGTCAACTGATTTCTTGTTTCTACATTTCAATTTTCATAGTGCGAAAATATATTCCATGAACCAGTAGATCATACTGGTGCTGAAGTACCTTTCTCTCAACCTATGTCAACAATGAAAACTTTTATCCACCAAACTTGTGATTTTCTGAAATTTTGTTAAAGTAATTCGGAAAAAGCTTTTATCAAAAATGTTTTATGAATAATTCCACAGAATGTGAAATGGTGAGCATCTCTGCATTACTTCTGTAAAATGGTGTTTTGTGCTACCACACATTTTCACCCAATGCCACCAAATGCATCTTGGGACCGTCATACACCAAAACTGGGTTGCTGTGAAATACCTTCTTGGGTTTACTACACACTGCTTTAACAATACTAACTAGTCTCACAAGACAGCAGGCATCCTCTGAACTCCTGCTCAATAACAACTTTGGAATTTCTTCAGGAAAAATATTAACATATTAGATATTGATTCAATCTTAAATTGCAAGTAATGCATTGTTTATATAATTTTGTCTTTAAACCAGCTGATGTCACTGTCCAGTCAAAGAGAACTACAAAAGATTAAACTTTGTAAAAGTTCTTTATTCCTGATTTACAATGAAATGATATAATGATGGAAGTTCTGACACACATCAATCAATGCATGTGATACTGTGTTTAAAGAGCTGCTACTTTGATAATAAAATAGTCACAATTCTGTTATGATGAAAAATGCCTTCCTTTACAAACTGATAGTGAATGGATAATGTATGATAATGATAATGGAAAGTCAATAACAACAGTACTCAAAAACTAAAATCTATGTCTCATTCTCTCATCATACAGGCAAGCCAAAATCTGACAAGGATAGCATCTGTGGATGGTGTAAAGACAAACAAAACAAAAAGCCAGTCATATTACAGTGTAAATGTTTCCGATAAGCTGGGAACAAAGAAAGGGCTCTTGTCTGTGGAAAGAAGCTACTAATATGGCTAATAATAAAAAAGAACAACAGAAAAATCTTGTAGTGTGCACATTATAATCATATATGAAGGGCAGATGAAATGAATGAGTCTAAAGTCATTAATGAATGGCAGCTAAAATAAAACATTTGATTCACCATTCATCCGTGAAAGGCTGCCAAATCCCCAAAAAATCACTCATCCATGACGGTCAGCCAAAATGTCTGAATCAACAGTCATCAAATAAAATGCATCCAAAATGCATGTATAATTGTTTATTTATGAAAAGCAGCCTAAAAGTCTGAATAAACATTCATCCTGAAAAGTGAGTCAAAATGCCTTGAATAATCATTCATCCTGAAAAGCATTCATCCTGAAAAGGGAGTAAAAATGCCATGAATAATCATGTATCCATGAAAGCAGTCGAATGTCGGAATCGTCAATCATCCCAAAACAGCAGCCAAGAAGTTTGAAATATCATTTGTCCATGAAAGGCAGCCAAAATATTGGAATCATCATTCATCCACAAAAGGCAGCCAAAATGCCTGAAAAATAAAAACATTAGCTTAAGGAGCCTCCAAATTTATTAAAATCAAATTCTTTGACACAAAAGAAATTTGGAAGACACTAAAACAAGGTCATGTTCTGCTGACCATTCAATTCACCAATCAAATTACAACTTTCACATTTATAAAAGTGAAAGCCCTCATCTGGACCATAAGACTGCTAATGATAACTCCCCTGAATATGAATCACAATGCTTTATCTGATAGGTTACTAAAATAAGTGGAGCAAAAATTTGAAAATTGGTCACCAGCACATGAATAATTAATCTAATAATTTAGATTTTTTTAAACTCAAGTTTTTTGCTAAAAATATTTTAGGAATTTGGGGCCTTACCTTATTTACAGACAAGTAATGTGACTAGATGTTCCCAAAATTAACTGATTTGCAGACGGCAAGAACATGAGAATTACATTTGGAAGATAAAAAAAACTGCTCCATTTGGATAAGTAAACATTCCCAGTGACATCCCCAGCGAAATGTTGTGAATATGATAAAATCTGTGAAAATTTAAATAGCTTTTTCAATGCTAAATAAAAAAATACACTGTTATTCAAATGTTGTAGTTACTTTCTGTGTCCAACTTCTTTTTCTCCTCTCCTGACATGAAATTTAGCAAGGACTATTATCACAGATTTTTAAACATCATCTCAAAGTATATATATATATATATATATATATATATATATATATATATATATATATATATATATATATATATATATATATATATGTATGTAGACACACACACACACACAATATGGATATGATCTATAGAAATATTTATCTATATCATTACATGAATGCATAATACTGCTTTATTTCAGGATAAATAAAATCATCTTTTAAAATGTATACAGGTTAAATTTATGAAAGGTATAACTTAAACATGGTTGGTTTTCATTACTATTTTGAGCAAACTATTTTTCATAAATTGTTAACAGATAGGGGGAGATAGCAATGGAATTGCATTTGTTGGAGAAATGAATTCAGATCTCCCCATATAATTTTAGTGTTCATGCATTAATACATGCTGAAATTTGAGCTATGTGAACACTGTGCAGAAAAGCCAATAATTAAAACACACTGAATGGTTATGAAAATACATCAGCAAACCAAAGAACCACTGTTAAAGCATCTGATTAGCAGATTTCACACTTGATAACAAACATAAGAAAAAATATACATACTGTATTGGTACAGCATGTAGCCAGCATCATATACTTGGGGTTAAACTGAACACACTGTACTGGGTTGGGATGGTCACAGTTCAGTACAGCCACTTTGGCTCCTGTCTCAGTGTTCCAGCAATGGATCCGACCATCAGTGGAGCCTGATACGAAAACAGATATTAAGATAAACATAATATTAAAACTGAACTGTGCTGCAGAGTGAAATGTTCCCACATTTATATCAGTTGTTAATTGCTCCTTCACAATTTTTCAACTCCAGGGGTTTCATAAAAACTCTAAGACTTATTTGCATATACACAACTTCAATAAATGTTTTCCTGGCAATTATGGAACACACTTATGCATGAAACCATAGCATTACCTTGAGCAGCAGAGAGGGTGAACAGACCATAGAATTCCGACAAAACAAATAAAACAAACAAATAAAATCATCTCGTAGAAAGGTCAAGATTTTACAAATGAACTTTTCCTTGAGATGTTTTATTTCTGTAATGACCGATTGTACTAATAAAACCTCAGTTCGAAATAGTAGCTGAAAAAATAAAGTACTCTACGTGTTTATTTATTCTTGTTTATTTTTTTGACGACCAACGTTGGTAGGTACCCTCTCTGCTGCTCCTCTTCTGCTGATATTAATTAAATTATTATGTTATAATAAAATGATACATCCAGAATCTCATACTGCAAGAACAGCATGAGAACGATTAGAAACAATTAAAAAATTTCTTCCTGTCAGAGACTCATTTAGAAAAAATCTACAAGCGCAGCAAGAAGCACGAGTTGAGTACGAAGAGGACACTAAAAAACTATTTAAACCCGTCACTGCAGCTACTGAGAAAGTTACAACTGTCATCAAAGAAGATCTTCTTCCGGTATCAGAAAAAATAGCAAGAAGAACTAAACAGGCAAAGAAGATTTTACGAGACCTTCCAACTGACATAGCTGCAGCTCAACCTCCACCTGTTGGTGAGGAAATACTTGAAGGTATTGGAGAACTTCGTACTGAAGTCGCCGATGTGAGAAAAAAACTTGCATCTAAATCCAAATCAGCAGGAGAAAGCTTAAAATTAATTGCAAGATTTAACGAAGGAGTTGTTGAGGAAATTAGAAAAACTGAAAGAGAGAAATTACCTAAGATGATATTAGATAATATATCTGATAAATCTAATTTTTTAAAACCCTTTTATGGAAAAACAGGTGATGATGATTTCATTAAATGGATATATCGCGTATATTACAATAAAAAACAAGCTAGAGGTCAAGAATTTAAAAGATTTAATGAAGAAGTAAATAGACTTAGAGGGAGACGGGAACAACTAGGACAAGGAGAGTCCTCCCAGTATCAGCTTCCTCCACCTCTGCAACAAATAGAACAACAGCAATCTTCTTCGCCGCAGCAAAGGTTGAAGTCGGAAATTAAAAGGACTAAAGAGTCACTTAAATCACCCTCCTCGAAGAAAATTCCTTCACCTTTACGTAAAATTTCTGCACCGGATATAACATTTGCACCGATAGATTCACCACATGGATTTCGAGAAGGTGACTCACCCCCGGCCACCACTGAAGTACTTACTCCGGTAATGCAACCACCAGTATTTAAAACACCTGAAGATGAACCTAAAACAGAATCTGGTTTATGTCCTGATAATATCATCAATGACGTGTCACGGTTAGAAGTTCTCATAGGAGGAAAACGAGCTGGAAATAATTCACCAGAAATAACCAATGAAGCAGCTGATATTTGTCGGCGACTATTTCAAGGTGGTATCATGGATATTGGCGTTTACCGAGAACTTATTGATGAGCTCATTGATGATTAGTCACCGCGATTAGATAAATGGTAAATAAAATAAGATGATTGTGCATGATAATCATCGTAAACCCACACAGGTTAGAGCGGTAAACTCACGATTACCAATCTATAGTGTTATTTACGGAAATGGACTTGGTGATGTCATTCAGGGATTATTTACAAGGATAGCTCCCAAAGTAGCACCTGTTGCAAAACAATTATCGATGAAGGCTATTGATATTGTTCGTGATAAAGCTCCTGGTGCAATTGTCAATGTTGCTGGTAAGGCGTTCTCGGCGATCAAGGAAAGACTAGCACGATTATTGCGACGAAAACAACAACCACCGGTGAAACTGGCAAGTACTGAGGTGATGCCTGCAAATGTTAGTAAAATAATAAATCAAGCTGCAAATCAAAAACTAGCAGCGTTAGCAGATCAAGGACTCGGTGAATCTGGAAATAATATCTCAAGTTTGCTATCAGGAAGTGGAACTTCCCGAGGTGGAACTTTCCGAGGTGGAACTTCCCGAAAGCGGTAATCAACGTGTTAGATGAAAAATAATTATAATAAAATGTTCAAGCGTGTATCCGACACAGCATTTGACATGGAAGCACCCGTTCTTAAGGATGAATCGGTACGTGATTATCAATTTTATTCCTATGACGCAAAACAACCAGATCAACGTGGAAGAATTGAACTACAAGTTCATGACACAAGTAGATACTTTTTACCCGCTGATGCCTTTCTTGAGGTAGAAGGTACAATTATAAGAACAAACGATACTAATTACTTAGATCCAGTAAAAATTGGTTTTGTCAACAACGGGATCATGGCATTATTTAGTGGCGCCACATATATGATTGATGGAAAAAATATTGAATCAATTCAGAATGATGTCGACGTTGCTACAACAATAATAGGATTAGCAAGATATTCTGATGATTACACAAGATCAGCAGGTCCCACAATGATGTTTGTGAAAGATAACTCCAATAACCCTGAAAGTGATCCGTATAATATAAGACGACCAAGAAATTTTGCCGATACGGGTGATGCTGACGTGTGGCCAGTGGTTCATGGTTCTGGCAAAAATTTCAACTTGGGATTTGCAGCACGTAGAAATATGTTGCTAGGAGGCAATAGAGGTTTTTCATGTACAATTCCACTATCGCATATTTTTGGATTTTGCAGGAATGTTAAAAAGGTTATTTTTGGAGCTAGACACACGGTTGTTCTTGTAAGAAAGAACGATGATGATGATGCTCTGTGGAGACCCGCTGGTGATGCTGGTAAAGTAATATTATCGAAACTTTCACTGTGGATGCCGGTAATGACTCCAACGATCGCAGAAGAACAAAAACTGATTTCATTCATGGATGCAGGTGGTAAATCCTTGTTATCATGGTTAACAACAAGCACGGATAGCATGCAAACTAACGTTAACGGTCAGTTTACATGGCATATAGCATCACAACAGGGTGTTTCTGCACCACGACATATTTTTATTGCTTTTCAGAGAACTAATCGTTTAAACTCACAAACTCACTCTCATATGATATTTGACCAACTAGGTCTCACAGATATTTCTTTACGGATAAACGGACAACAGGAACCAACAGAGAATATACAACTAAATTATGCACAAAATCATATAGGACGTGCATATCATCGTTTGATGTCATTTATGGGACGTGATCAAAATGTTGATACTGGGTTGCAAATATCACAACTAGATTTTAAAAACTTGTACCCGATTTATTATTTTTCATTAGAACATCTTGATCTATCAAAACAATCTGTAGTTGATATACATCTCAAAGCAACATTAAATACCGGTGGTGTTGATTACAGAGCGATCGCGGTCATACTTAGCGACAAGGCCATGTTACTTGAAGGTGGTAGTGGTCGAATGAGAGTTGTTGATGCACCGGTGGAAAATCTTTAATCGTGTTATTTAGAAAAATATATTTTATATAAAAATGTCGTATGGTCATGTTAATGTTACTCTGACTCCCGGTCAGGTAAAAAAGCTTCAATCAAAAACCGCCAACAAATGCGGAACTAAAATATCACTAAAACGAGATCAGATTAGTGGTGGTCCAAACAAATTATCGTTGACAAATAATCAGATTAAACATTTCAATAAAGCCCTAGAATCAAAAACTGGAGTTCAATTCCATCTCCCCCCGAGCGCCATCAAAGACATGGTTAAAACAGGTGGTATATTCCCATTTCTCGCAGCCATTCCGGCATTAATAGCTGCAGCTGCTCCAGCCGTAGCAAAAGCAGTTGCGTTAGGTGCTGCTGGAGCGGCGGGTAAAAAAGTTTTCGAAAAAATTACTGGTGGACGATATAACAAAAAAAAGGGACGCGGCTTAAGATTGCCAGGATCTCGTTGGGGGAGAGGCCTAAGGCTTCCAGGGTCACTTCGTTAGACGTTCCAGCATCAAATTT
This sequence comes from Sinohyriopsis cumingii, assembly GCA_028554795.2. Taxonomy (NCBI): domain Eukaryota; kingdom Metazoa; phylum Mollusca; class Bivalvia; order Unionida; family Unionidae; genus Sinohyriopsis; species Sinohyriopsis cumingii. The sequence goes on from JAPYKE020000047.1 coordinate 1,868,790, forward strand.
TGATTTACTTAATGCTGCTAAAAAATTAAAAATATCTGCCTTTAGAGGTGTTTTTATGTGAGATCAATTACCGAAACAACCAAACAAACTCGAAACAGGTATTATTAATCTCAATGAACGTTCCGGACCCGGTACTCATTGGGTATCATACGCGGTTGATCCACGTGGAATTGTTTATTTTGATTCATACGGGTTAGCTCCACCTGTTGAATTTATCAAGTATGTCGCACCACTTCACGCAGGAACCTCTGGTTCCAAAGTTTGGTATTCAACGCTACCCACACAAACAATGACAGATCCGCCAATATGTGGCCGTGAAGTAATTAATGTACTCGACGCTATATCAAAATCATCCAGGCCGCCACATAAAGTCGTGCACGATTACACAAGCAACCGATATGTTGCGCGTAAGGTGTTTTAAACAACGGGTCTTATTATAATGGTTGATATTTACGGAAGATCTTCTACTAGTAAGAAAATAAAATCCGACGTTGATCTGTCAAAGTATGCGACTAAGGATGACCTTGCTGATATCATGAACCTTGCTGGAGTTGACCCAGATGAAGTTGTTATTTTTCAAGATCGATATGGTAAACTAAAAACTAGCAATATCAAATGGAATGATATAGTTCGACGAGTACTTGGTGCAGTTACGGATAATATTCCCGTGTTTACTGACGGTGGTAGAATCAGAGATTCAAGTATGTCACTTAAAACCATCAGAGATGAAATTGCAAAAAGTGTTGCTAATCGCGTGAGAAACACCGGTGACACAATGACAGGTGAACTTAGCATGAACGGGAACAAAATAGTAGCTGTAACAGCTCCAAAATCTGACAACGACGTCGCAAACAAACTATACGTCGACGACGTGGATGGAAAACTATCCACGCTGCGGGCCGAATATGATGTTCACGTAACCGGTTTTACAAGGCTTCGAAGAAATTTTCAAAAAATCGATGATGCCATAAATAAGTTCTTTGGAACTCCTCCCGTCATTGACAGGAAACTCGTTGATATCAAAAGTAACCTAGACACGATCAAACGAACACAGCTAGACATCGTTGCGGGAATTCCTAAGATTATCAATAAAACCAATTTGATTAAAATTCCAGCTGAAATAACTCCCGGGCATATTGCAAACATCGTATGCACGGTATCATCGGGAATTGCAACATGGTCAAAACAAAATAATACTATCAAATATACCGCAACAGTCACTGGCGTGTACAGGCTATCTGTGTTTAGTGCTGCAAAATTTGAAATATTTACAACGTTTCCATGGCGTCATTCCACCGACAGGTTTTCCGGGGTTGTATCTGTTATATTAAATATCGGAACCGAGGAAATATTTATTCTGGAAGCAGCTGATAAGACATTAACCGCAACATCTTACTGGTGGTGTTTGGAATTTGTAGCTGAAGCACATCAATTGGTTACTGCATAAAAATATATATGGACGGTGCACAATACAGATACAATCAAGCGCGTGAATGGCAGGCGGCGCTAAAAGATCAAGTCGATCAATATACAGTAAAAGTAAAAAAATATCGACGACGATTGGTTATCGTTGATGTGATTGTTTATTCAGTATCCGCTGTTGTTGCTGGAACCGGTGTCATATTATCAGCGTTGACAACGATGGCACCAGTAGCTGTAACTATTTGTATTTCAGCAGCAACAACTATAGCAGGTGTGCTTAATATCATCACAAAAAAAATATGTACTTGCACGAACGAAAAATTATCCGATTACACAATAAAATTAAATACAGCGACGGTAGCATACTCGAAATTATCCTCGTTGTTATCAGCGAGTCTCAGTGATGGAATTATATCTGATTTCGAATTTTCAATGATAACCAAAATATACGACGAAGGTATCGGTATTAAAGATACAAGTATCAATAATGACAGAATTACTCCAGCAGATCGTGACCAACACAACTCCGCTAAAGATAACGATGATCTCGGTAAGTTCAATTAATCCTGAATTTAGTGTTAATTTTCCCACTGCAATTCCAGTAAAAGAAATAGCACTAGCACAATTACAAGTATATTACAGCTGGCCAAATATCAGATCAAAATCATTTAATGGGACACCAGCAAATAATTCGCTTATATTTGTTAACAAGAACAAACCCGATGGAACACCTGACTGGGTTGTTGTTGGAATACCAACTGGCAGTTATGAGGTCGAACAAATCAGTGAGGAATTTGCGCGTAGAATAAAATCAATAACGGGAAAAGAATCAAAAATATCAATTAATGTTCATGAACCCACCCTGTCTTCGACGATTGAAATAAACTCGCCTGATTATGCCGTTGATATTTATCAATCCACGATAAGATCCGTACTAGGTTGGCCTGAAATTCCCCGGGTGTATGAAGGACCACCAGAACCGAAAAAGTCTGATTATGTCACGGATAGGCAATCATATCATGAAATTAATCCATCATACGGGGAAAAACTACGTATTTTAAAAAGTAAATCAATGTTTAGCCATTTTATCTTTCACGATGATATTGAGGCATGGATTTTTATAAATCAGGGGGAAACAGGAAATGTTTTTGGTCTTCATCGAGGTGATATTATTGAATATTTTCAGGAAATCAATCAAGAATGTAAAAAACAACTAGATCAACTAAATCAATATTTTAACGAACATATTTTTGACATATCAGCGTCATCGCGTGAAAAAATCATCACGCGTGTGGAAATATTAAATCAGCTTATATCAGATATGGAATATTTTAATAACCGAATAGTTCAAGCGATGGTTAGTTTAAAATCATTTATATATTTTGATGCATATAAATGGTTAGAAAAATATAAATTAACAGAAGCAGATGTACCAAATTTAAAATTTCCCGGGTATAGTGTAACCGAGTTAAGAAAATCTGTCAATGATGTCATTGATGAGTTTTTTCCTAAAATACTCCATGCATGGAGAAAACTAGCACCATATCCAACTGTTCTTAGATATGATAATGATCCACATGGCGGCGGAAGACACGTATCTCCGGGAATCGTTAATATAACACCGACGGTCGCGGTCAATCTGGTTTGTGACGTAATCGATGGCAGCTATCAAATAGATCTCGGAAGATCAAATCAAGCTCAACAAGGATACATCCTGTACACGTTCACACCACAAGTTCCCCCTGGAAGTTTAATCGTGCAAGAACCAACTAATCCTGTGTATTTGCGGTGTCACAATAATATGTTAACACGAATCAATTTTAAACTCACAGACCACCTTAATCGCTTAACTGACATACGTGAAGAAGAACTTGTGATAAATCTGTATGTAAAGTCGTAAGACTTTATCGTAGATCTTTATGTAATGGAGGGTTTTTACACACGAGGATTTCTTAACAGTTAGAAGAACATTTGTAACAGAGATCAGACTCAAATTCGATCAACTTAAAAAAAATAAATAAAAAAATATTTTATTATTACTAGCACAAATCTGTGTTTGGTACAAATTAATCGGCCTAGGCAACTAAAAAAGCTGGTCGATGAAAGTAAAAATTAAAATTTCTATCACAAAAAAAATAAGATTTATTAATTTTCCCGATTTTTATTATTTTTTTACTGAAATTGTACGAATTACTTGATTTTGACTACCAACTACCCCGTCAGAAACATAAAAATGCACGAATTACTTGATTTTGACTACCAACTACCCCGTCAGAAACATAAAAATGTACGAATTACTTGATTTTGACTACCAACTACCCCGTCAGAAATAAGAAATTCTAACTTTGTCAAATTGTTCCTAATAAATTTTATTTATTATAAATTAATTTTATATATTAATAATATTATTTTTACTGAGATTTTTTTTTTTTTTTTACTAAAATACAACGAAATTGCTCAATTTTCCTGATTTTGACTACCAACTACCCCGTCAGAAATCAAGTAATTCGTGCATTTTTCTTTGATTTTGACTACCAACTACCCCGTCAGAATCAAGTAATTCGTGCATTTTTCTTGATTTTAGTAAAAAAAAAAAATAAATCCTCAGTAAAAATAATATTATTAATAAATAAAATTAATTTATAATAAATAAAATTTATTAGGAACAATTTGACAAAGTTAGAATTTTCTTGATTTTGACTACCAACTACCCCGTCAGGATCAAGTAATTCGTGCATTTTTCTTGTATTTTGTAAAATAAATATCAATTTTTTCTTATTTCTGACGGGGTAGTTGGTAGTCAAAATCGCGTATTTGTGAAAAAATATTATTTTTCCCCGATTTTTATTTATTTTTTTTTCTGAAAATTTGATCATTTTACACCACACGTGGTCAGCGTTGACATGGACCCCAGTTACCAAAACTTTCATTTTCATTATCACCAGTAACGAAGTTACTTTGGATCGTTTCACCAGTAACGAAGTTACTCTGGATCGTTTCACCAGTAACGAAGTTACTTTCTGACATAATTTTTCTTAATAGTCTTATGCGAGTACTAATCGTTTTCTTTTCCTCGTACTCGTGGGATAATAACGATTTAATTCTTTCTACGGCGGCAGAGAGAGGAACGAACTCCTTCACATGATCATCTTCTACGGTAGCTAGCGACTGAAACATTGCCGCCTGAATCCGTTTCATGAGCCTGTATTCAGATGATAGTGTGTGTGTCCCCTGGGTTTTACGTTCTTGTAAAATCTCAAAGTCAGAAACTATTTTTTCAGGATTAAGTTCATCAGATATATTAATTCCATCTTTTTTCAATTTTTTAATAGCAACAATTACATCATTGATATTTTCATGGTTCATTATATAATATATAAATCTTTAAAATAAAAAAAAAATATCCCTAGAACCCCTATTGAGTGTTTAGCGAGTTCGTCGGGATGTTTCAAGGACAGCACAACCAAGAACTCGTAGCTTGCCACCACAATCTACCAAGTTCATTAGGCAAATATTCCCTCTACGAGAGCCCCTAACCCGCCAAACAACGGTCTAGAAGGCCCAAGAGGGAGGACAGCACAATCCTCATTAAACTCGTAGCTTGCCACCGCAATCTACCAAGTTTAGAGGATATACACATAACATATAACTAACTAAGGACGGCACAAGGACAGCACAATCCTCATTAAACTCGTAGCTTGCCACCGCAATCTACCAAGTTTAGAGGATATACACATAACATATAACTAACTAAGGACAGCACAATCCTCATTAAACTCGTAGCTTGCCACCGCAATCTACCAAGTTTAGAGGATATACACATAACATATAACTAACTAAGGACGGCACAATCCTCATTAAACTCGTAGCTTGCCACCGCAATCTACCAAGTTTAGAGGATATACACATAACATATATACAATGAAATGGTTATATACAATGAATGAAGAGCCCCTATCGAGTGTATTAGCGAGCTCAGATTATGAATGAAGAGCCCCTATCGAGTGTATTAGCGAGCTCAGATTATGCATTGGACGGCACAAACATATAACCTAACTAAGGACAGTACAAACATATACGCTCAGCAAAATCCCACCCACAATAATTAATCCAGTGGGTGATACGAAATATGTATCAACCACAAGTCAATATTGTGGTTGAATTTTGCTGAGCGGGGGGTTTTGCGGTTCCCCCACTATTATAAAAATCGCAATTATGCGCACACCACCGACAAATTGTCAGCCATGGGGGTTCGATCCTGGACCGCGAGCGTCACAGTCCAATACCATACTGATTGAGCTATCAAACCTTGTTACGAACATATGTTTCGGAAGTTAATATATAGTTAAGCTATATAGCTAAGGAACCAATATTTACACTAAAACAGCGGTTTCTGAATAATAACAGTTTCTGTATTTATAACAACAGTTTCTGAATAATAACAGTTTCTGAATATAAAACAGCGATTTCTGAATAATAACAGTTTCTGAATATAAAACAGCGTTTTTCCTAAGCAGACTGCGAATCAATAATAACAGTGGCATGAACACACCTGCAGATCGATTACCATGACAACGGTTTCTGTTCGGTACCTACACAGCTTCCTTGCGGATCAATAACATTATCATGATTTCTCGTAATGTTGTATGATGGGAAATATTTAAAAAACATAAATAATACTTCTACGAGTAATTAATTACGATGTAATTAGTTAAACTGACTAATTACGATCATAAAAAATCAAAAATCTACGAAGAAAACTATATATTACAAAGTAATCTCCCTTTTATATAATCAAAAATTCAGTAGTGTATGGAGGACATACTGTGACATAAATTAAAAAAATTAATTCAATGTGGTGATGATAGTTATTGATACTGAAAGGTAATTTTCTGTTTATATTTTTTCGAGAAAGCGGTTTTATATATATTTTCTGCCACTCTTTGTACTGATTGTGGGTGAATATCAAAATATTTCGCAGCAGAAGATATTGAACGAAATATAACTTTTTCGCCAGTTTCTATGTTTGTGGAAATTACCGCCCTCTTTCCGATTGTCTTACATCTTCCTGTATTACCACATGCAGAGTTCACGCTTCGAGTGACAACACGAAGGTTGTGTAGGGAGTTATTTTGAGTATCCCCGTCAATATGATCAATAACAAGACCGTCATTGATCATCCCATTATGACATTCATACGTAAATCTATGACATAGATAATGTTTTCTCTCCCCAGCAGTAAACCTTAGATAACCATGATTATTAATACAACCAACTTGTCTCTTCAACTTGCAGTGTCTGATGATACCATTAATATTTGATTCATAGTTTGTTATGACAGGATGTGGGACAAATTTATTTTGCTCCATTATAATAATATTATTCGTTTAAATCATTGTTTGTCTGAAATCTTGATATATAATCCCCCACGGATTTTATAGCGTTTTCACCGCTATTATTTTTTTGTCATAATATCTTTTAAGTTCTCTGAACCATTTTCCGCCGCACTTTCCACATAATTCTGTTTTTCCTCGCACTCCAATACCACACCGCAGACATGGTATTGGTCCTAGACTTCCTCATCGTATGTTTTGTGAGTGCATCCAACAAAATTCCTTTCTGCAGGATTTGTTGCATCGATTTACCGAACCGATCATCAACCATCTGCATTGAGACATTGTATATATATATATATAAATTTCTTTATTTAAATATTTGTTTTAATTATATGAACGAGTTTGAGAGATTATCCCAAACTAGGCCTGTTAAATATAAATTCAACCTTGACAGATTATCTTCTGACTTGCCAGTGCGAGATTTGGTTGATCCGAAAAATAAAAGTTTGATCTCGAAAATTCACGACGCCAAGAAAGAATTTTACACGGATGGTGCATCTCATAGATGGTCAACGTTCAAGATCATACGCCTTGACGGAGTCAAGAAAGCTGACAAAGTCAGTGTCGACAAAGTCACGGACGCCACAATGAACGACAAGCGAGCGGCAACTATCATTAACTACATCGCTGAATACGAGGGCAATCAAAAATATTTCTTCAGAGTAAAATTTATTGTATTAACAGAAACAGGTAGTTGGATTATCCGTGACAAATATGATCCTGTCCTTGGCAATAATAAAACTGTCATATTAAGTAAAAATTCCAGACCGGGTCTACTGACGGGTATTGACAAACCGTATTATGAGCGAGCATATCCTGTAACAGCGGTTATTTATGGAATCTATGAGATAAATAAAAAACCCAACGTTGATAAACTAGCGCCGATGAAATTTTCAAGGTTAAATTGTGTAGCCGAACGAGTAATAGAACACTTTACAAACGCGATGCGTGGAAATGGATTAACTGATTTAAGGCGTGAAAAAATAAACTCGTGGGCTGATTCGGTTAAGGATACCGGTGCTACAATAAAAGATGTTGCTGAGTTAGGAAAAATATTAAAATTTCCAATAACTGTGGCGACAATAACGGGAGAAGTACTGTACCAATCGAAATATAAATCGAAAGGAGCTCCAATAAATATTATTGATCATAACGCGCACGCATGGACTAACGCAGTAACAATATTTCCACGTGATCGAACTGTTAGATTTTACCCCACAGATAGTATGTTTGATTTTATCAACGAAATAAGTAAAACCGATCCTGTATCGGTATGGTTATTTAAAAGTAATGAAGAAGGTGAATTTGATCAGTTTGTCAAACCAAACGGTGAAATATATCGCACAGAATCCCTCCATGACGAGATGAAAAATCTCGCGAAGTTTTTACAGTGCAAGCACGCGGAAAATACTGACAAATTACTAAATAATTGTTTTACCGTTCAATCTGTTGCGGCTCATTTCGCCAGAGAACGAAATTCATGGAAACCAACACGATTTGATTTACTCGAGGACGTACGCGCAAGTTGCGTCGAATATGGACATGGCGGATTATGGAATACCAAATACAATTACAATGATGTTATTTCGGTTGATATGGTTGCATGTTATCCAGGAAGTTTTCTGGGATACGGAGATTGTTCTACGTACTTTGAAAGATTTGGTCACCCAACAAACGAGATGACGCGAGTGGCAATTAATGGACCATTACCTGATTTTGATCTGACTGGATTCGCCTGTATTGAATCATTCGAGTTTAACGAAGATCTTCACAAGATTTGTTATGTTTGGTTTGGTAGACATTTTTGTGAAAAACGTTGGGCACCTATAGTTTTGTTACGATATATGCTAAATTGTGCGATACTGACATCGTTGGTGGTCAGTGAGGCAATTATATCATATCATGCACAGACCAAAGTTTGGTTGCCCATGTCAGATTCTGAAGTTATCAGCGAGTTTAAGGAAAAATGTCCTGATGTTTCCGAAGATGATATTCCTAATAAACTCAAAACCGCAAAAGATCTCGGTAGAAAAATTATAGGTAAATTTACTCAAGGTGGTGCATATGATTATAAAAGACATCACGCACGATTAATTCTAGATGATGCCGAGTACGATTTTATAATCGCTGACACAACGGCGAAAAATATATTTGTAAATCGAGAAAATGTTTATTTATCCGACGGAACAAAATTAGGTACGATCGTTAGTTACATAAATGACGTATCCCCACAATATACTCATCTAAGATCTTCCATGTTGGCTTATGTTTCTATAAATTTATTATCGATGATTAATAGATTTCCTGAGACCGCAGTCAGAGTCGCAACAGATTCGTTTTATATTTCAAGTAAATATTTAGAACTTGTTATGAAATTTACAAGTAATGATGAACGATGGGGTTCGTGGAGAATAAAAAAGGAACTATTACACAATTACACAGAATCAGCAGATGTTCCAATGAGAGATTTTTATCGCGAGAGTAATAAAATATCAGAAATGTCGAAAGCACCATCGTTGAGTGATCCAATAACCAGATATAAGACAGTATATCTCAATGGACCTGGTGAATGCGGCAAAACAACTCGAACGATTAATGTTTTTAGAAATTCAGATATAATCGTGCTGACACCCACACATAGACTCGCACGTGAGATGAAACAGCGGCAAGTACAATCATGTACATATCATAGTTTCTTTCGGTGGCGCGGAGATACATGGACTCCTGAACGGATGGGAGAAAAATATATACCTAAAATAATTATTTGGGATGAGATATGCACGGTCTCATTGGATACATTAAAAATGTTTCTTGATTGGTTGTTGACGAAAAATACCGCTATAATAATGTGTGGCGATCATGGTCAACCGCCGCCTTTTGTTGGACCATCTCCACATGATTGGTTAAAAAATTTCGTTGATTATTACGAAGAAATAGATGATGATCATAGAGCTCTTGATGCAAATTTGAAGGAATTTAAAAAATTAATCAGATTACAATCAAACAAAATTCAGTGTGAAATAATACGTGGAGTGATCTCAGAGACCTCAATGAGTGATTTTTTAAATTTATGGAGACCCACCGATTTGATCGTAGCAAGTAGAAAAATAATCAGAGACGCTTTACAACAACAGTTATTTCAGCTGCATAAAGAAAAACACTCAGAATTACCCGTACCATTGTGTTATAGACCATCAGATACACGAAAACAGAATATTAATGTTGATATTCCAGGACCCTTGACAGAGTCAAGGAAACAGAATCTCGTATTAAATGATATTGTCGCCGTTGATATCAGTGTGGTCGAAGATGCAATACACGCTGACAAATCTCCATGGGTGTTGGGATACGCTATGACAATCCACTCGTCTCAGGGATTAACTATTTCTGATACACGAGTCTGGATTGTAGACGATCGCATCGAGTGGTCAAATTTAGTTTATTTAGCGGTATCGAGGGTCAGAAATATATCTCAATTACGTAGAATCATAATTCCTGAAATCGTTGATAAATTTAACATCATCGATGATGATATAATAAGAAAAAAATTAATCGGATACAAACAATCTGATAAAAAAAATAAACACGACTTTGATCTTGATGTTGAATTTATTATTGAGTTAAAACAGCAGCAGAATAATCATTGCGCCAGTTGTAATTGTATAATGTTATGGCGGTATTCGAGTAATGATTCAAGACAATTTACCATAGATAGAAAAGATAATAGTCGCGGTCATACACGAGAAAATACCATGTTGACCTGTCTTGAGTGTAATCGACGTAGAGGCGCTAGCGCCTTGGGTGCTGGCACCCTTGGGTGCTAGTTAAGTGATCGCGGTGGTAGTTGTGTATCCGTGGGGATTATTTGTAGTTGTTCACGTGTAAATCCACGTTGAGGAGCGGCCGAATCTAATCTGTAGATTGCAGGTCTGGAAACGCCTGCGTTTCTCCCAGTGGATCTTGTCACGGTAGATATTTTGTGTGTGGTAACACTCCAAATAGGATCAGTCGCTCTCGCTTTACCACCTTCAAGTTCACCAGGCTCATATAAATATCTGACTGTAACATCACTTAATATTTTTTGTTTTCCAACATCTTTTCGTTGTGTTGGTATATTTTTTTTTGTGACCGCGCTAATGGGTTTCATGTTGGTTATTCGTGTGATCTCATTATTTAATGCGGCTATCACGCCTGGTAATCTTGCCACCAATTCGCGAGATCTTTTATCCTGAATAAATTCCCTCGCGTATTGATATCCAAATAACCGCTCAGCAAGTGTTCGATTAAATCGCTCAACAATTGCTTGATCACGGTGAATTGCAGTATGACCTCGTCGTATTTTGGTATTATGTCGTTTCATCAGCGATGATACTGGACCAAGAAATTCCTTACCAGGATCAACCTGTAGTAGCTGTGGCCATCGCAGACCACCTTGTGGTCCGAGTCCTCGTTGATAAATTCGTTCAAACGCATCGGCTACTTCAGATGATGTTTTCGCTGATAGCGGCTCTGCTTCTTTGTATCTACTTGCAACATCAACTACGGTTAGTGCGTATTTGTACGTTTTTCCACGCACAGTATCATGCGGTAAAAACAGAATATCAGCTTGATGAACTTCATTAGGAACACTGACATCGAAATACGCGTACTGAATTTGTTTAGGACGTGGTAGATAAATTTGCCATATTGCTTGTTTGGATAACCATGCTTTAGCAGTAGAATGTTTAGCAATATCACCACCGCGCTTATTAGGTAAAAACGAAAATTTCTTTCTACCGCATATAGAACATTTTCCACTGTACGCTATTTTTTTGTTTTTTGTTATAACCGTAGCTAAATCAGTAGTTGGAGTTTTAACTTTACAGCGTAAACAATATAAATTCATGTTATAATATATATGGATATAATTGATTTCTCAGCAACTCGGCAACGAGAGCCAGTTAAACACCATCCTGCGCTACCGAACTCCATGAGAATGATTATCATAGGACCATCTGGATCGGGTAAGACGCAATTATTACTTAATCTGATAATGAGATGGTTGAAATGGGATAAATTATATTTAGTAGCACCATCCATTGATGATCAACGATGTTATGATGTACTTAAAGATTTCAATGAAAACGCACGATTACTGGATGAAGATAATGATGTTATAGAGTTTATAACCGATATTGATGAAGCACCATCCGTAGATTCCATAGACGGATTTATTAATAATTTAGTTGTATACGACGATGTGATGCTAGATAAACAATCAAATCCAGCCAGAATATTTTCCCGAGGTAGACACAAAAATACAGACGTGATCTATGTTACTCAATGATATACACAAATTCCGAAGGTGATCAGAGACAACTGCAACATTTTAGTTGTGTTTAATGGCGTAGACACACACACGTTGCGAAATATTCATCAAACTTGGTGTGGTGGTGACATGGATATAATTAAATTCAAAAATTTCTTCTCACGAGCGCAAGCTACTCCGCATGGATTTATAACAATAAATTTACATGATCCAAGAACAAGATATCATGTGGGTCTTGATAAAATATTTGGGTAGCAGGGGTGATGATAAAATTAAATTTAATTAAACAGATATCATTAATATAATGAACAACTGTGCGTGGTTACATCAAGGAACAACAGATAAATGCAACAAAAGGTGCCGTGGAGAATATTGCAAGAAACATAATTATCTTATAAAGAAAAACCCTCATGCTGGTCCACGAAGTTGTGTTGGTTGTAACAACGGCGTTAGAGGATTATATCAGATTTGTAAAAATTGCGGTGGAGATCGATATCGAAGTTTGATGAACTATTACAGAAAAAGAAAGAACATAAATCCAAAAATAGAAAAACCACCATCAGAACTTGAATATTACTTGAAACATAGAACAAATAAAGATGAAACAGATGAAGATGAAACAGATGAGGAGAAAGGACAGCGAGAACGAGTTGAAAAATATTCATCAAACTTGGTATGGTGGTAAATTAATAGCAGCAGAGAGGGTACCTACCAACGTTGGTCGTCAAAAAAATAAACAAGAATAAATAAACACGTAGAGTACTTTATTTTTTCAGCTACTATTTCGAACTGAGGTTTTATTAGTACAATCGGTCATTACAGAAATAAAACATCTCAAGGAAAAGTTCATTTGTAAAATCTTGACCTTTCTACGAGATGATTTTATTTGTTTGTTTTATTTGTTTTGTCGGAATTCTATGGTCTGTTCACCCTCTCTGCTGCTCCTTGTCTAAACATTTTCTTAAAAAAATAATTACTAATATGTATTCAGGCACAGATATATGTCAATGCAGGAATCCAATTTTTAAGTACTTAAAGCAGAAACATCAATCTCTAACCTAGTGTGTGTGTATGTGTTTTTTTTATATTTTTAATGTAGCTTTAACAATTTTTTAGTCATATCACTATGATGTCTGCAGTGCTGTGGTTTATAGTGATGTCTAGCACTGGGACATTGTGCCACAGACATGTAGCATCATGTCCCACCGAGTCACATTATCCTGACACCAAGCCAACAAGTCCTAACACTAATCTGTTAATGCTGAGTGCCTAGTGAGGAAGCTGTTAGTACCATTTTTATAAGTCTTTAGTATGGCCTGGCCTGGGTCTGAACCCACGACCTCCCACATCTGAGATGGATGCTCTAACCACAAGGCCACCAGAGCGGTCAAAGACCAATTTTTACAGTAAAATGTTTCTTTTAAAAAAACTATCTCCTGATCATACAGTAATAATTAGGAGAACATCCACTTACTCAATCCAGCTAGTAAGCAAAGAACGACTTTCAAAATGTCTTTATGACTTGTTTCTGCACTAAATGCACTGAAATGTTTGCATGTTGAGATAGAAATCTGAGAGTGGTGGTCTCTTTGATAAAGGGATTGGTGCCAAATGCCATCATTTGCCAGTTACTATTGGAGCAGAAGTGCATGCTTTTCTAGTGATAATTGTTTACCATGAAAGACAGTCTTCCCTAAAATATTACCTACATGTGGTCTATGTGGGGTTGTTTCCAGGGGGAAAAAAATCAAGTGTAACTGCAAGTGAAAACTAAGCATGGGTACAATATAAATCAATGGATAGAGGTTTTCTCCAGGATCCTTGGAGACTTGTACCTTTATCTAGATCTGACAAAATAAAGGCACACTAATGCAAGAAATTGCTGCGTGAAAATCATGCACTTGTTTTAAATATTTTCACTTTTGAAACCAATTTTTCGTATCTTAGTTCAAACATTGGCAATTCCATTCCCATCTGAAGTGACAGGCTTTTTCAATCCAGAGCTGTTTTAGTCCTGGTGATTCAGATATTTGTTGATTATCATCATCCGCCATTTTTTATTTTTGGTAAATGAAAATGTTAAAACTTGCAAGAGTGAGTTGTTTTAAGTTGATTAGATGTTTTTATACGTGTTCCTAAGTGACCGTTTTAAACAATGATGCTTTCATCAACCATTCACAACCATCAACCATTCACATTTTCAAAACAGACTCATCCACCATCCCAGCATGCATCTGGGGGAAGCTAGTCATCAACACCAAGGGTTATATTGAGTTCAAACCTAGTTGTGTAGGATTAACATTAGAGAAGCCTGTCTATTAGAAGAAACCAGTCATTTTGAATGGAGATGGTATTACAGTGTTTGCAATGAGAAAACAAAAAGTTGGTTTAAAAAACTAAAATATTCTTTAAAAGTGAAATATTTCATCCATGTCTTAGCATTGTTGTGATTTTATTTAGTCAGATTTCAATACCCGTACGGGTCTCAAAGAGTCCCACAGAAAAATCCTCATACTTTATCCCAGCATTTAGTAACTAAATGATATAAATAGGAAATAGAAATTCTGGAATGTAGGGTAATGTAAATGCACACTATTTACATGGCATCCTGTGTGTGATTACTGACACTGATATCTTCCAGTTCATACAATAAATATGGCTTCATAATCATAACCCTAAGTGTCCCAGGGCCAAAATCCCTGAATTTAAGTTCTCTCAGATAGAAGCCTGAGAATACTGTATCAGATTTCCATAAAACAATTTGAATGATGCCTGAGATTTGACTGAAGACTAAGTGGGGGTGGGGGAGGGGGATGACTGGCCATCCTGTGTGAATCCCTTGATTCCGTCTGGACAATCAGTGTACTGGGATATACAGACTAACCTCGGTGTTGCACACTTAAATGTAGATTTGTCAATGGTGACACCATGTAATAAAAATACCTGTCAAGAAGGTAAAGATCTGGACTTGTACCTTCTCGTCTTCAAAGATAACTGACAACAGTAATGGTATTGGAAAGTACCAGAACACACTTTCCAGATTGTGTCTGCTGCCATAATCGAAAGGCATTGATTGTCACTTATCTCCAAGATGGCTGTGTATGTGGACCACTCCTTAAATGACTAAATCCCACTCATTGTGAAAGGGTTCAAAAGATGAGCATCATAGCCAGTCACGAAATTCAAGATGTCTGGTGATGAGATGGAATGACTGCCATCATCTATTAAGCAGCCCTTTCATTTGTTGAGATGAAACTGCATGTATTTCCAAGCTCTGATTGTTGGGTCAAGTTGGCAAGCTTCAGCCATCTCAGAGACAGAAGGTTTATCAACTGGGGTCTCATATGTTGATTGCCCTGGCAGGAAGATCCGCAGCTTTATTGAAAGGTTCCTGAGCCGATATTCAACTCTCCGAGAATTCAGGGATGGCACCGAGCTTCGCCAATGTTGTATGTTGCAATATTTTTCCTTATCGACGATAAAATATACCATCTAGCAATTTTTGGGGCAACAACATTTTTGACTGTTAAAACTTGTATATACAGTCTTGGGTCTGGAGTGGATAAATTGAAAGGCATTATGAAAATAAGCCGCAAGCTTGGATATAAAATGCACTGAAATCTATTTTACATAAACAAATCCTTTGTTCATATTGACAAACCATCCTAACAGTGCATCTGCTTATGCTGATGTCTGGTCTTAGTACTGTATGCTGTAATTGCCATGCTACCTGACTTACTACAATCGACCACCTCTAAAGGTGGGAATGGGAATGACTACAATCGACCAAATGATGGCAATTTTTAAAAAAATGTACCAGAAATTTTTTTTACTGAAACTTTAAAAGCTGATCACCAATTGTTCTGTATGTATATACTAAGCAAATTAAAAAATAAATTCTGTCTTAATGTTCTACAATTATTTGATGTTGCAGCAAGAATAACAAATGGGCATTTGTTTGCTCCTTCAAAAAGGGCCTTTAGCAGCGCCTTAAATAACACTTGCTTCTTCATCAAAGCAAGCCAACTACAACTTTCAATAAATACAAGGGATCTTTGATCAAATGAAGTCACAACCAAACTTAAACAAAAGCATTTCAAACTATCGATTGTTTCATTTTCCATAGTGACTGGAACATATTTATTGTGCCATGAAAGTTTCCTGTTTGTGATCGCTACCAATGGCAGCGTAAAACCCAAATTCAATTTCCAATATTTTGAAACTATAGATATATAGCTGTCAAGTTAACTAAAGATGGGACATCTCGCAAGAATGTTTGTTAAACTTTTTAATTTGTTCACATGTTTTCATTTCCCTATGAAAAACTTCATCCCTGGGTAGCCTGGGCAAGATGGTAGTTGTTTCTGGCTGAACCAAATCTAGGCCAATTTAAGTACATGTACATGTAGCATATAAACAGCCACGTGATACTGGGGAGAAGGAATCTCAGAGTGAATTGTTTAGTGAAATGTGTTTTTGACAATGGGATATAGATCAAATGTGGACAACCATTTTTATATATACATAAGTGTTATTTGCATTTTCTAATGGCATTTGATTGATACATGAATTTTCCAACCTATAATCTAATACTCAAATTCATGGAGTTTTTATAAACATGTACATTATTTAACACATTGTGGAGTGTACTACACAAATGTAAGTTGTCAAGATACAAGTGTATTTCAGACTAGTTGTCTCAATTTAACCAAAATTTCCAATGTTTTATTTCTCTGTGTAAATCCTAGTCACTGACAACATGTCATTGCTTAAAAATTAAACTTGTATGCGAAATTTCAATTTATTTTCAGCCCCACCCCAACACTGATCTAAACATCCGCTTATGTCAACAACATTATATTGGTCCCAAGGATGTGAGATAAATGGACAGCACTGTATTATGAAAATGGCAACATTTTTTGAAAATTGGCGACAAAATATTGAGGTTGGTGATTTTTGGGGTGACAACTTTTTAAAGCCATCACCAACCCTGTAAAATGACAGAAGACATCATACAGATCAGACTCGAAGCACAATTCTGAGGGATGCAAACCAGACTGAGAAATCTTGAGCTTGTTCAGAGAGAAAAGCTGGAACATTACACCATCAGACCAGACTTTGTTGTAGTGGAATTTTGAGGCAAAACAAGAGAACGATAAGGGATTGTATGTGTTGGTACAAAATGTTGCTCATCTTATGATACTTTGATGTCGGTGACATGAATGTAGTTTTGGAGGTGGGGACCATGGATGTGAATCTCTGTGGAGACCTGTAAATGAGAATATGAACACACGCATCCTGAAAGTCCAAGACAAGGGATGTAGGGTTACTCTTGGACATTGTTGAGGGTTGGCCTCAGGATCCATGTCTTTAGACTGGGTGCCCTTGTGTGTTTGACAAGAATCTGCATGCCATGGCAATGTGAATTAACTCAACTTTTCTGAAGGACAGCATCTCTGAGGATTGTTGAAGCCTAAGCCTTCCTCCCAACAGGATGTTGAAAGAGGATGTATAAGCATGAAAAGATGGGTGGCAAGAAGAGAAACTGGACCAAATCCTGTCTGTTTTCCCTTGTGCTTTGTTGTCTCCTCTTTTGGGAAACTAGATGAAGACGAAGGTTTGAAAGAGGAGTGCCCAGCTGTAAATGCCTTAGTTTAATCCTACCTACTTCTCTTATTCTTTGTGGAAATGAAGATGTAGCTGTGGACCGTGAGGCTTGAGAAAAGGTTGTATATCACGAACTCCTCTGTGTAGCTATGGAACAGGAAGTTGACAGATAAAAGGCTGAGCTCTGGGGATTGCACTGTAGTGGTTTCTAAGCAGTGTGGACATGGTGAGGGATACATTTCACTCTGCAACCTGAGATTAACTGAAGCAGCAATAGTACTGGAGAGTCAGTGTTAAGTTGCCATACTGAGTACACAAGTCATACAGATGACTTATTTCCAGGCAAGCTTTTCAGTAGGGGTGTCAATGGTGGGATCTATGCTATACCAAGGTTGCTGAAAAAGAGCCACAGAGACCAGATCAAGCATGGAGAAAATGGCTAAAATGTTGCAAACCAGTTGATAAGTGTTTTCGAAATGCTTTAGATCCATGCACAATGAGCATGACTTTGACCTTCTGGGGCTGGCAATATTTCTGTTTATGGAAGACTGATGAGTGTATTTTGCAAAAGGCCAGACTGATGTCAGACTGGAGGAACTGTTGCAAAAGATCAATTGATGTTTAGGTCTTGAAGGACATTCTGAAATACTGCATAAAATCAGTCACTTGACAAGATTGTGGTAACCATCTGAATGAATGCCGGTCTTTTTAGGGCAAAAGGATGTAGATTCTACAAGTGGCCACTGATAGAGCATGCGGTGAAGGACAGAACTCCAAGCAAAATCTAGAAGATTCTTCTATGGATGCATGGAAGGCTGAGTCTTTCCTGGATATCACTAGATCAAACTAGATTGGATGCAGGAGGTTGTGGGTTCAAACCCCAGATGAGTCATACCAAAGACTTATAAAAAATGGTACTAACAGCTGTCTCGCTAGGTGCTTAGCAATAAGAGGTTAATGTTAGGACTGGTCAGCCTGGTGTCAGGATAATGTGGCTGGGTGGGATATGATGCTATGTCTGTGGCATGATGCCCTAGTGCTAGACATCACTATAAACTGCCATACGGCAGACATCACAGCGATATGACTGAATTTTTTTAAGGCTACATTAAAAATCCATATCACACACACAATCAAACAAAGAAGAGGGCTTGTGAACATTATGGTGCAACAAGGAAGCCTCTTGCAAAGAAAGCAACAGTTAGGCAGTGGATAGGAGATAGATGACGATGATAAGCATGTATGGGAATCCATCCAGGTTGTTGGTAAATGATAATATACAGTTACTGACTTTGATCATTGTCAAATGTCTGATATGAGTGCAGGGAGTGATCTTCTAGTACATTATCCAATGGAATATCTGGGTATATGCAGTTTGAGTCGGACTTCACTAATAAACAAGTATATTTGGTAAGAATAAAATGTAAGTACAATGAAACACTGGAGTAAATAATTAAATGGTTCAGGTTACTTAATCATATGCTGAAACAGACAAATGAAAGTTATATTATTCATCCACAATGATGACATAATGAAATTCATAAAGAGAACCAGAAGTATAGTGTCATAAGGAAACTCATAAAAATTGCTCAAACATGTGAGAAGGTTCCAAATGAATTTTTTGTGAGATCTCTAATGAAAGCTTACTGACTAGGCATGAATGTAAGTTACCGGTAGAACTGATGAATGATAGGATTAGATTCCAGAAGACCACCCTCTTCTGTCTTGGCATGCAGACTACATTTTAGCACTTTTATTGCTAAGAGTTTATAGACATAATTTACTTATTTTCTACACTTGAAAGGGCTGGGTTTGCAAGGCAGTCGTTGTTCTTCTAACAGAATGTTTCTAAGTAATGTATCTGAAGAGAAAATACACATCTACCTTCCATTTTTGTAATAATGTTACCAAGATATACAGGCAAAGGAGTATAATATGGAGGCATATTCTCTACATAAATGTCAAACCTCTTGAACTGATACCGACAAGTCAAAAAGAAAACATCAGGGAAACAAGAGTACTTACCACTAAATACAAACTGGGAATCTGGTGAGAAAGATGCTTCCAGAGGGATCCCCTTGTTGTTGGCATGTCCCTACAATGAAAGAAATACTAATTAAATAATGAAAGAAATACTAATTAATTGCTACATTGTTGGCATACTCATTTTTCATAAAATGTTTCTTCACCAAATATTTGTACACCTAAATAAATAACAAATAAAACATGCACAAAAATTACAGACCATAACAATGTTTGTAAATTAAATTACATTAAAAATCATGCATAAAATTGTTCTATCCATCTTGCTTCTTTATAAGCATCCTTTCTAGCTTAGCCAGAGAAAGCAATTGTTGGAGTAAAACATGTTTTTATTATAATAATTAAATGATCATAATACATCTACTACCTCACAAATCACCAAAACAAAATAAAAAATTACAAGTTTTGGAAACAGAAGCCTTTCTGTTTGCTTCCTGAAAAACCACCATAAAACATTTTCAGATTGCAGCCGCTATCATCCAACTTTCTTTCAAGAAGCAGGCAGAGTGAGCTATGCTCAGCTATCATTTCTGAGGAGAGATTAAAGAACAGTAAGGGCCTCCATAGGGTATTCAAAATAGGAAAATGGTCCTCCAATCCTTTTCCTTATGAGAACTCAGTTTTCAATGGTGCAAGGGTGACAGCTGACAACATGCAGAATGCAGGTAGACAAGTGTTGCTTTTAACCCATTTTCTTTCCCTAACCTTACATCTCACAGCAGATGAAGCCATCTTCACACTGCCCTTTCTAGCTAACCTGGTTGAAGAAAGATTTCAACATTTTGCCAAGGAATAAGAAAGACTCAGTCCCAAAAACAAATGACTTGCCAGATGGTGTCCAGATCATGTTCAGTGCTCCCCCACCCCAACTGTCAAGGATTTCTTCTGCTACAATCACCCAGCAGGCCCATTCAAAGATGACATTCTGCTGCGAATAAAAACCTTCTCATTGAAAAGTGTGGTAGAGTTTGTCTACAACATAAACCCTAGACTGTTCTTAATAAATCCCCAAGGTCTATGGCAAGCTTTCTTTGGTCCTTGATCTAAACCATAACAACCAATTTATTTAGGCATCATGGCAGGCATTGGGTGTGTGCGTGTTTAACAGAACAGTTCAACACACACTTGCCAATGTCACTGCAGCATCCATTAATTTACAACTTGAGGAGGAAGCCATGGTAGATGAATTGTTATCTTACTCATAATCCAAGAGTTGTCGGTTCAAAAGAAAGCCTATGGAAGTGGTGACATAACCTGATAACATGAATTAAAAGAAAAAATGAACATAGGACAAGTACTGAGTTGAACTAAAAGTTCTATGACCTAAGAGTAGGAAATTAAAATGGTGCCAACATGCTTATCATATGAAAAAGCAAGACAAACGAAGTGCAAAATATTTGTCAACTTTACTGACCAACAAATTAAAAGTTAGATTGAGAAAACTCCAAACAACTAACTGCTTAACTGATGAAAAGACATTGTTTGACACTCATGAAGCCTCAAGAATGAGTATGCTTCAGAGCACAAGAGGAAATAGTAACCAGTGAATTTACTGGATTTGGTATCAATATCTTTATTACATCATTAAAATTAATTTACCCCCCAACTACATTTTATATGCATATAAACATGTCTTCTTCAGATATCTTATGTGATCATAATACATTAGGAACACTTTGCAAATTCTGTTCTTCCAGGCAAAAACGACAATTGAGTGGTCTCCCCTTGAATAAAACCTGAAGGGTGTGAAGGCATAAGTCAACAGGAAACCCCTCAATTTGGGCTGAAGGTGTCCAATGCCCAGGTACTCTGTTTTGGAACAGAGGAAATGTAAAAGGGGAGCCTGTTCTTCAGTTTTGTCACAAACAAGTCCACCAAGGTCTCCACAATTCTGAATCAGGGGTCTGCCATGGATTGATGCAGTGCCCACTTCCTGATAACAACCTTGCTTATCTTGATTTGACTGTCTGTAAAAATCTACTTTTTCATGTATGAGAAAAACACATTTAAAATTTCAGGAGCCACGCCACAATTGTCTTGTATTATTCATATGTGATCTTTTCCTCAAAATGATAATAAACTTTGTACATTTTTTTTGGTACTTTTAAGAAAGATTTTTTTTGTGTACGAGAAAAATACATGTATATGAAATTTTGGGAGCCACACCATGACCATGTTATATCCGAATTTGTGTTATAATGGAGTGTACTATTGTAAGGTTCGCAAAGTATCAACTGATCCAATAGTTTTAGCTGACAATCTACGGGTGGCAATATAAGTACAACTTTTCGATACATGTCATTGAATCTTATACTTGCTTGCTCTACTAGCAGTAACCATTCTCTTACTCTGTAAGAACTGCATTAAAATTAAAATGGGTTCCAAGATAGGAATCAACATGTTATGAGCTTCAGCAACGAACTCAAACAGTCTGAAAAGTTAAAATTTTCTCTTACTAAAAATACTAACAATTTTTTCTGCAATATTTTTTCATGATTATGAATTTGACAATATGGGTAAAATAAATCTAAAGCTTTTAAAAACCACTTGATGAATTGCTAACAAACTTATGACCATCATACAACAAATGTAAACAACCTGATTCTGTTTATTTCAGTGTACAATACTAAATATATCTGATTACCCAATGCTATTTCTATTGCTATTTTATTGGCTGCCTAAAATTAGTACTTACTTGTCCATCATGTATAATATGATGTCCCTTGTGCACACTTACAGGGTAATGCATTGCTATTTAAATATACTGAGCTGTATCTAAACACACAGGGCAACACTAAATCAAGATAGTGCACCTCCCCCATTTTAAATGAGATGCCCATCAGGCTTGTTCTCCTAGCCATCCATCCGCAAAGTTATGTAATCTGCCTGACAAAATCTTGAGTGTGCCAACAAAAAAGATTCATTTTCATTTTGAAGTTCTTGAAGGACACAAGGAAATTAATAATGTTCAACACCCTGATGGGGCTCCATTTGTAGGTAACCCCCTTACGTAGATCATCTGCTTTCTTGTATTGAAAGCTATAAACTTTGTGGACAAAGCAAAAAACATGACATATTAATGGAAAACAATGCTATTTCTGTTCTCTGTATTTTATTGGTTACCTAAAATTAGTGCTCACTTGCTGATCATGAATAATATGATGTCCCTTGTGCACACTTACAGGGTAATGCATCGCCATTTAAATATACTGAGCTGTACCTAAGCAACTGTTGGACAAATAAGCTAAGAAAGGGGGATTAATGGCTTACATAGCATCCAATACAATGTTTTCATTATAAAGGAACAGAGACAACTGCAATGTATTTTGGTCCAGTTAGTTCAAAGAAGAGCTGCTGATGCTACTGACATAAGGAGTTGTTTTCAGCAACTGTGAGGTATATGCTGTAATATGATGTAAACAATTTATGAAACTTTATTGTACTGACTGAAATAAAAAAACATCAAATTTATTTTATTGTCTAAAGCAAAAAAAAAAAGATCCATCAACTTTATTTTACTGACTGAAAAAAAATACCCATCAACTTCAATCAAGCAACATGTGAAGATTTTTTACAACATTCAAAAAATAAAACTACTCCCTGAATACTCTCTGCAATAGATAATGATGAAGCACACAGTACATGAACCTTATGGCAAAGCTGAAGGCACAAGAGTAGAGGTATATGCCACAATTATTTAGAATTCCACACTACAACATCAAAAAATTATGTAACGGTTGGAAATTATGTCAACCTGTTTGTGAGTCATCTACTGCACACTGTGAACAAAGCATCATTTTCATGACCAATATAAAAAAATTCAAATTCTCATGATCATTTTCATGACCAATATCAAACATTTCAAATTCTCATGGTCATTTTCACGACCAATATAAAAAATTTCAAATTCTCATGATCATTTTCATGACCAATATCAAACATTTCAAATTATCATGATCATTTTCATGACCAATTTCAAACATTTCAAATTCTCAAGATCATTTTCATGACCAATATCAAACATTTTAAATTCTCATGATCATTTTCATGACCAAAATCAAATGTTTAAAATTCTCATGATCATTTTCATGACCAATATCAAACATTTCAAATTCTCATAATCATTTTCATGACCAATATCAAACATTTCAAATTCTCATGATCATTTTCATGACCAATATCAAACATTTCAAATTCTCATGATCATTTTCATGACCAATATCAAACATTTCAAATTCTCATGATCATTTTCATGACCAATATCAAACATTTCAAATTCTCATGATCATTTTCATGACCAATATCAAACATTTCAAATTCTCAAGATCATTTTCATGACCAATATCAAACATTTCAAATTCTCATGAACATCAACATCCAACCAATAAGGAAAGCAGAGATAGCAACTGGATGCTTGTTGACATCAGGATCTGCTGGAAAACACTGCTTAAAGTGAAATGGAATCAAATTTTGAAATCACATTTAATGCTGTTTGAAACACTAAAGTACTGAAACATTTTAAAGTATAAACTATATTGGTATTGAATACTGGTTAATATTAGGACCTGGGGAAAACACTGCTGTCATGAAGTAAAATCAATATTTAAGATGACAAAGGTGACACAAATTTATACAAAGGATGCATGAATTTATTTTTTGTGAAGCACAATTTATGAAGCAAATAAACACAGAAAATAAGTAAATTTAAAGAATTTTAACATTTCTTTTTCTATCTGAAGTACAGCAAATTAAAAATGATGCCAAAATAACAGTAACAAAATATGGCCCTTGTCATAAGTAGAATTCAAGCAAGTCAACTGATTTTTTTTTTTATTAAGACACTTGCTCTAGGCCTGGGTCTGGAAAATAAATTCTTTGAGCACTGGTGTGGATGAATTCTTTTTTGTTTACTATAAATAACAAAACTCTGGTCATAAGAGTTGCTTGACTTTTATTCTGTGCTTTGAATAAAGAGGTTTTTATTTTTTAACTGATGCACAGATGTATGAGTTAACATTACTAATAAAAAATCAGTTTCAAGTGAAGGCCAAGATCCCTAAAGTTTGTTGAGCAAGTTGATGAATAAAATGTTGTACCATAAAAGTCTGAAGTGGTGTTCCTTGAAATGCGTCTATGAGTCGGATGACTGATCCATTTGTGGAGATTAGTATAAGTTTTCCATCGCCGCTAAATTTCAACCCTGTCCAGTCACACTCTTTGTCCTGAGGAAGCTTGAAAGTGGCAAATGGACCCTGCAGAAGAATAGCAAAGGTATACAAGTATGCATGATCTGGCCTGATAGCTGGATCTCATAACCTTCAAAGATATTCTCTTTTCTTACAATAATACAAATCAATCCTATTCAGTGCATCTACTATTCTACTAGCATACCATACATCTGGAAGTCTTATTTTATGTACTCTATCCATGAATATCTTTTGTGTGAAAAAATAATTAAGTATAATTACAGTACTTTCTTGAAGAGACTAACATTTGCATATGCATTTCCCTGTGCCCAAAAATAAACACAATTTGTATGGAGCAATAGTGCATAAAAACTCTGGGAGTGTGAGATATTACTGCCCATACAGTACTCATCATTTAAACACAGTATAATTCCCATGCTCTTTCAGAACTGACTAGTTTTCAAAACTTTATACTGAGACAAACAAAATGTAGTTCATTTAATGATGCTGCGCTCGAGTGGGGAAGCAAACAAAGGAATAAGTCATTTGAGAAAAGTACTAACCTTGAAAGTATGATGAGTCGCTACAGATTTCTCATTACATTAACAGTTTTTTACACAATGAAATATTCCAGGTAAAAATTCATCTGCTCATCAAGTCAAGTATAAATCCACCTTCGAATTAAATTAAAAAATGTTTTGGAGTTTCTCTAATAAAGTGATAGATTTTATGTAGTAGGTCTTTATTACGTATTTCATAATGAGATACTTAAATGTATCAGTGGGATAAAATTTATATTGTCAGTGGCATTATCACTTTTGGAAATTTCTTTTCCCAGGTAACAAATACATGCGCCCTTATGTATCTTGTTCAAACTTGTACTTCCACATTAAGATCTATTTCATTTTTCTTCTCCTTCTCATTCCCTCCCCTCTGTCCCCCACCTCTGATGAACAGATTTTAAAATATATAAAGATTGTAGACCCTCTAGTGTACATTTATGTAATCAATGAGTAAGTGCCACAGAAAATGTCTTGAACCAAACTCCAAACAAGAAAGAGTAAGATTCACTTTTTGGCCAACTATAATCTTCCACATGGATTATAAAAAATTGTAAGTGAATAAACGTAAATGACTGGTTTCTATTCACTGTTCTCTATCTTATATCTGTCACACAACAAACAGTACAAGCTTTATGGAAAAAGATGAAATAGAATAATAAAAATATTCAAGTGACAATCATAAGTCTCATTAGTCATAGTCATGTTTGAAAACAATGGAGAAATTGGGGATAGGTAAGTGGTGATTGAAAACTAAAAGTGTCCATCAAAATTTGGATAAAGTTACCAAGCTAGAATGACAGCTTCCAACAGCCACACAATTCACATCTGAATGCAGAAACAAACAAACTAAAAACAGGGTGTATAGGTACACTAAGAAACATTCATATCTTTTGTTTATAGCTGTTATGCTCTGAAGTTCATTGAATATGACCCCTCTGTAATGTTTCTACACTACCCCCACACCAACAATGTTCAATGTATCAATCTGTGCAAGAAATGTGTTTATAAAAATAAAAACCTCGCCAATTTCTTATGAAAATGGTCAATAATGTGAGAAAGTACACAATTTGAAACAAAATATCTATATGATAAATTTATCAAATATAAAATAACTAAAATTACAGAACTTCTTTTTATTGATGCAGAAATGCAGCTGAGAAATGCAGTGGTAAAAAATGGAGAAAAATCATCCACTCAAAATCAATGATTTTTTTCAAACGAAATAAGTGAACCTTTTTAAAAAATGAAAAGTAACTTTGTGGAGAAGGTATAGGAAAAATATTTTACTCATGAAGCAAAAAATTGTGTATAGCCACAAATGACAATACAATGTTTCCACTTCAATCATAAAATACTCCTTACATCTACTTTCAAAATGTAGACAGCCTTGAGTGTATGGCCACTCAAGACAATAAACTGTTTACACTTCACTCACAAAATATTCTTTATATCTACTTAAAAAATGTAGACATCATTTATGTATAGCCACTCATGACAATGCAATGTTTTACTTCACACATAAAATATTGGGGACCCAAGTGGCCAAGTGGTCTAAAGCGCTCTCCGTTATGGATCACTGCCATCTCACCTCTGTCTGCGTGGGTTTTTAAGTATAGGATTTGGCCAACGTGTTTATGTGAGAAAGCATGCCAGTAGCTTCTCAAGGGTCGGTGGTTCTTCCTGGGGTTTTCCCGGGTTCTTCCTCCACCATTAATACTGGCCACCATGCATAGCCTATCATGTGCTGAGAAATGGTGTTAAACCCCACAACAACAACATAAAATATTTCATTGTATCTACTTTAAAAAAACTGAAATAGCTACTTTGATGATACAATCTTTTCCCTTCACTCATAAAATATTCCTCATAACTACTTTAAAAATTTGGACCTCCTCTTTTTCTTACATTAACAAAATAAAACAACTTACTCTGTCAAAAGATCGCAGGTCATATAGCTTGAGCATTTCAGAATTAATGCCTGCAGCAAATATTAACCCCTCTGGATCAAAGGCTGCAACTGGTCTTCCTGTCAAGTGCATCTGTCCCTATATTAGACAGACACATTTCTTTATACATCAAAAAATTCACATTTCAAAGCCATGCACAGAATAAAATTTAAACTCATTATAGAAACAAATATTCAACTTTATACAATGAATAAAATTTCATTAAAAACTCCATTATTGTGAATCTGGTGCTGAAAATATTTTCCATAAAAGAATATAATTCCACAGAAATGTATATAATTCCACATACATATATGTAATTCTACATATATATATCAACCTAAATGTCTATAATTCTATTTGCAAATATAAAAAATGGAGACAAAATCTAAATGCTGATAAATTTATGGTGCACTGCTATTGTAGTAACTGCAAAATAGGCATGAGATCTAATACTAAAATTGTCAATTATCATGCAACTTTCTATCGCTACATAGGTTTGTTGGATAACAGACAGCTAGACAGATCAGTCACAGGCCTGAGAATGTTTAGATACACACATCAAATCAGTCACATACAGGCCTGATGAAAGTCTAGATATGTTCATATTCTGACAGATCATTTACAGGCCTGAAGAAAGTTTAGATATGTCCATATTCTGACAGATTGGTTACAGGCCCGAAGAGTATTTGGATAAAATCATATTCTCACAGATTAGTTACAGGCTTGAAGGCAGTTTAGATACATTCATAGTCTGACAGATTAGTTACAGACCTGAAGACCGTTTAGATAAATTCATCACATCAGTCACAAGCCTAAAGAAAGTTTAGATACTTTCATATTCTAACAGATTAGTTAAAGGCCTGAAGGAATTTTAGATACATTCATATTCTGACAGATCAGTTACAGTCAAGTGTGAGAGAAGAGAGATATTATATGTGAGCCAAGCTATAACTGATCAGACAAAAATTGTACATGTTTGTCATTTAACATCAACTTTCAAACTGTTTAGTTTGATTTCAGCTGGAATATATTGTATAAATAACATAGCAGTGTTTCAAAACATGCACAAATGATCTTAAAAAGGTTATCCTAGATAGTTCACCTGTAAACTTGTAGAAGATAGTTGCTCATGCAGTAGGATGCTTCCTGTAAACAGTTTTTTATAACACTGTTAACTCAACATGTTATTAAAAACAATTTTTTATAACACTGTTAACTGAACATGTTATAAAAACAATTTTTTATAACACTGTAAACTGAACATGTTATAAAAACAATTTTTTAAAACACTGTTAACTGAACATGTTATAAAAACAATTTTTTTATAACACTGTTAAATGAACATGTTATAAAGACAATTGTTTCAACATTTCTCTTTATTTAGGTCTTTTCATTTAATGGCAATGTCAACACAATTTGTCCATTATTTTAAGACCTTTATGCTAGAATCTGTTCATCACAGTCTAGACTGGTTTTTAACAATTGATTTTTTGGGTGGTTTTTAGTAACCTGATAATATTTGACGGGGGATTGACATCATTTGCATAAACTTCCAAGCCCTTCATGCTCTTGTGCTTTCTGTAACTTTGGTCAAATTATGTTCAGTGCTTTTGGTAAAGTGGTTTGAATATTTTAAAAAAATTCTGGTAATGGTTGCTATGGTAAACTGACATCATCTGTAGAATCTGAATGCCAGAATATTGTTTCCATAAATTTAACAAAATTATATTACTCAGTTTTAGTGAAGTCATTTAAAGTTTATTTACTTCTAGAATTGGCAGCCATATCTTATGGTGGATTGGCATCATTGTGAATAGGTCTTAATATATTGTTTAATGTTGTTTTCTATTATTACAGTGGCCATGTTGTTCAGCTGTCTTTTAGGAGTCAATTAAAGGTTTCACTATTTTTAATAATGGTGGTGGCCATGTCTGATGGTGGCTCAGCATTAACAGTACAAATTTTAAAGCCTTTCAGGTCAGTGAAACTGTGCTTAGGTTCTTAAGAAAAGATTCTGCAAACTAGCAAATTAGAACCAAATATAACGGCCAGGATCAAACAAAAATCTTGTTCCAGATATATGTTGAGGTAATTCCAGAGTCTAAGACCGTGAACATGCATACATTATTATATTTCTGCTGGTATTTTTTACTAGGTCTGTAACATCTGTACAAAGAGAAAGTTCTCACCTTCAGCATGAAGATCCTACCAATCATAAGAATTTAACACAAGGAAACTTAAAACATCAAAGACCCAACATACATTTCCTTACATATACATTGGAGAACTTCTCAAAACTATATTCTGGCGGCCTCTGCCAACTGTCCACTTGGATTTTTTTCTCTCTCATGTAAATAACATCATTCAGTGTTTATCATGTAAATGTGTACACATTCAATATTCTGTTTAAATGAATAAAGCACATTACAATAGATGTTAAATAAGTCTGGGATGCTGGTTAAATCAAAATGGCTGACAAATATGAAAAAATTTCATTGAGGAAGAAAACAATGGAAAACAGAAGGTGAAAGTCATCCAGTGTGTAAAAGAGTTATCCACTCAGGTGATAGTTGTGGCTAAATGTAAAAACATCTAAAGCACAAATATAAACCTTTTCACTAAAACCAGTTCTAAAAATATAATCACTCAACAACCAATTACAGCTTTCAAAATTCCTGTACATACTTCAATCTCAAAAGGGCAAAACTATTCTTCAACATCAACGATATAAAGGCTGACCACACTGACTTTCTTGTTCGAGAAACCCACCACCCATATGGTTTACCATGGAAATGCATCATATTTTAATCGATTTGTTTTGTTTCTAAAGAGATGTGTCAAATTTCTACTTTGCTAAACATGACAGTCATAAGGCTTCATAAGGCCAGAAATTATGGTTTCCAAAAATCCCATTCTCATACTAAAACCTATGTATTCTGATCTCCTCAATAAAACAGCCCAAACTGGTGGTTTCCCAAAAGTGGACAGTTTAGGGAGGTCTCAAGGATATAATATAATTACTATCTACATTTATCACTTGTAGCAAACTTATGATGAATTCCATGTACCTGACAGTTTTGTGACCGCAGATCCCACAACCTGATAGTCTTGTCCATTGACCCTGACAGGAAGGAATCATTAATTGGTGACATGCATAATGTGACGACTCTGCAAAAAAAAATTGTTTTCAGACAAAACAAGTGTAAATATTCACATATAAGTCAAGTTAAACTGCAAACTGCATAGTCCCAGATCTGCCAAATGCAATTACAGCCTAACATTTTTCTCGTTACCAACCAATAAGCATGCCAATACAACTTTATGGTCTTAAACTGAGTAATATAAGACAGCAAAAACTAACAAGTTGTCAAATTCAACAAATAATTTATTTCCCTAAAATATGAATTAAATCACAAATAGTCCAAAAAGTTTTATCAACAGTCCTAATGAATAAGGTTCTAACTACATGCCAGTGGTGTTCAAAATAAGATCCAGTGCTGAAAGTGTTTATGTGCCTGTAGTGGTCTGTGATGTAGTGATGTGGCAAGACTTCCAATTAATCACAACAATATAATCCAAGATGTTCTTGTATGTATTCACCATGAATCTCATTTAATGTCTCTCTGAATATTATTTGAGCACTTTGTAATTCCAGAGAATAATAATTTGAATAAATAATTCCTGCCCAAGTGAAATACTGAATAAAACAATATGACTGATTAATGCTCAGGGCTATTCCATTTAAACATACCTGGGGGGGGGGAGGCACATTCAAAAATGGGTGACCAACCATAGAAGTGATTTTTTTCTACCACCACCAGTCATAGCAGTGAATTTTGGACACCCATGCCCATGCATCTTTTGATATGACATGGCACATAAGTGATTATTTTTTATTGATGACCATGCATGGAAGTTTTTTTTATTTTGCCGTCCGTGGGGTAGTGGTATGTTTAAATGGAATAGTCCTCAGGTGTTATTGCAGGAATACATAATTATTCAAGTAAACAAGGTCATAAAACCCTCTACTTGACCCAGATCACAATTGGCATTTTCTATTTTAAAAAAACTGTTACTTAATGGAAACTTCCATTCTAAATTATTATGTTATTAAAATTATAATACAGAATGTGGTAAATATCAGGTAGGCTAGGTGTTTTCATTGGGGAATTCCAATAACCATTAGCCAGACTGTAATAAATATGTTTACTTCCATTGATAATGATCCTAAAATTTAACACACACTCATAGAAATATATTAACTATGTACTTATTTGTTTACAAAATGACAGGGTCTAGTTAGGTTCACAATCAACTTGAATTTGGACAAGGTCAAGTCCAGAATACAATTATATTTACCACATAATCATGGAGGGAACAAATATAACAACAATACAATTAAATGAACATAACAATGCCTAGTATATTATTACTAATCAACCTTACAGTTCAAAATCAATCTCAAAAACATATAGGTGTTTTATTGCACAACAATACTGAGAGAGATACTGAACCTTCAGAGATGAGAAACTATTTACATTCAAGATCTGATATAGAGAGTCAAGTCTTCTTGGATGTATATTTCATATTTTGCATGGGGATAGATTTCTAAAGAAAAAGAATTTCTGAGGTTTTCCTCACTGGTTATACTGGCTATTTAAAAAAAGACCGTGTATATCTTAGGCATTGTAAAAAGAACTTTTGATTTCCTTAATTTTGCTGTGCGAGTAATGGGTGTAATATGGGTTGTATAGTATACAGCTTGGCCTTATTTCAGATGGTCACCTATCAAAAAACTGCTTGGTAATTTTCACTTCCTGGACATCAGAGGTTAATTGTAAGAGCCGATAACATCATTAGCTTTATCGTATCTAATTTTGAATGGATGAAACAGCTTGTTTAGTTCATTGACAAACAAATCTAGTGATTACTACATGAGTGTAAAAAGTAGTTCCTAATAAACAATACTATTTTCAGGCATGTGCTGTGCAGTATGGCCGCTCTGGTGGCCTAGTGGTTAGAGCATCTGCCTTGGATGCGGGAGGTCGTGGGTTCGATTCCCGGCCGAGTCATATCAGTGACTTAAAATATAGTACTAACAGCTGCCTCGCTTGGCATTCAGCATTAAGAGGTTAGTGTTAGGACTGGTCGGCCTGGTGTCAGGATAATGTGACTGGGTGGGATATCATGCTACATGTCTGCGGTATGGTGCCTCAGTGCTAGACATCACTATAAACTGCCACACTGCAGACATGGTAGCGACATGACTGAAAAATTGTTAAAGCTACGTTAAAAATCAAAATCAAATCACATCACTGTGCAGTATGATTCTGTGTAGTGTGGGAAAATACTGCACAATTCTGACAAAGTAAAGTTAATGGAGAACAAATGAGCATATAATAAATATGTATGGCAGATATGCAGTATTTATTTTGTATGGCAGATAGGCAATATTTATATAGTATGGCAGATAGGCAATATTTATATAGTATGGCAGATGGGTAATATTTATACTGTATGACAGATAGGCAATATTAATATTATACAGCAGATAGGCATATTAATATTATATAGCATATATTTATATTATATGTTGGATAGGCATTACTTTTATTGAATGGCAGATGAACAATATTTACAGGATTTGAAAGCCAGAATGCTCTCTGCTAATTTCTTCAAATCTGTTCCCATTTTTAAAATAAAAAACATTTAAAATAGCAAGTGATAGTCAAATGATGCACAACAAATACAGGCCAAACCAATACCTAGCTGGCATTGTGGTCATTCTCAAGTTTGTGTGTGGATTGTTAGATAGCATTTACTTTTTCTACCTCCCCTTGCCTGAAGAGAGGGGGATCGTAAAATACCATCTTGACTGTATTATATTACACATAATACAATATATATTGGTTGCTGACTGTTTTATGTTACACATAATACAATAGATATTGCTTGTTGACTGTATTATATTACATTTAATACAATACATATATATATATTAGTTGAGATAGTAAGAATAAATAAATCATATATTTACTCAAAATTTGATCAAAGGACAGTGTTAATAATCAAAATTACTTTTCAGCTACTAAAGTATACTCACTTTTTAGTGTGTCCTGGAAAGTATCTAATGTATTTGTTGTCATGAAGAGACAAATATCTGATAGTGTCTGGAAGAAAAGAACCAGAAAGAAATAAGTATTGCACAAAAATGGGACAAATAAGTATAATACAAAAAGGGACAGATGGGGATGAAAAAGTATCATACAAAAATCTGACAAATTGAGATGGAAATAAGTATCACACAAAATTTGACAAACTGGTGTGAAAATAAGTATTACACAAAAAAGGGACAAACTGGGGCAAAATAAGTATCACACAAATGGGACAAATAATTATAACACAAAAAGCATACAAATTGGGAATGAAATAATTATCACACAAAAAAGGGCAAAAGTTGGGCAAAATCACATAAAAATGGGACAAATTGGGATGGAAATAAGTACCACACATAAATGTAACAAACCGAGTGAAAATAAGCATCACACAAAAATGGGACAAATTGGGATGGAAATAAGTATCACATATAAATGGGACAAAGTGGGATTGAAATAAGTATCACACAAAAAATGGGACAAATTGGGATGAAAAAAGTATCACACATGGGACAAACTGGGGCAAAACAAGTACCACACATTCCATAAAAATAGTACAAGCTGGGCATTAAAAGCATCTCTTAACGCACTATCAGTGAATCACTGTTAAATTTGTCCCAACATTTGTCTCTGGCCTTAAAGACCATGAGCTTTAAAAACTTCCAGTACTTCAGAACATTTATTGGCCTTCCATATTTACAATAGTTGTCTTATCTCGCATAAAGAGGTCCTAGGTTTGACACCAAGCAGAAACCCAGAATGGAGTGAATTACTGAAATTGCTTGTTTAGTGCATGGGTGTCAATATTTGTAGCAATCAAGGTCCCTAGATTCATCAACCATAGGGATTTTAATAGACATCCTCATAATATATATATATATATATATATATATATATATATATATATATATATATATATATATATATATAGTCTTAAGAGTAATTATCCTTAGGCTAGTGCTTGGAGTAATGTTATATTACTCCCTTACATAAATAAAACATAACCTAGCCAGTGGCAAGGTTTCTTGGGGCAAATAATGTATATATCTAAGTTTTGAGAGTGTCTGCACATTCTAGAACCATATATGAATGGTTACCAAAACATCATTTTTAGTGATGTGGCAGTAGCCATGGTAGTATGGGCACTGGAACGTGCAGACAGGCAATAGTTGTCTTACCTCGCATAAAGAGGTCCTAGGTTTGACACCAAGCAGAAACCCAGTATGGAGCAAATTGCTGAAATTGCTTGTTAGCGCTAGGGTGTCAATATTTGTAGTAATCAAGGTCACTAGATTCATCAACCATAGGGATTTTAATATACATCCTCGTATAATAATATATATAAGTATACAGTCTTAAGAGTAATTCTCCTCAGGCCAGTGTTTGGAGTAATGTTACATTACCCCCTTATATAAATAAAACATTATACCTGGATGATATTGGAACTGTACAACATTATACATGAATGATATAGGAACTGTACCACATTATACATGAATGATACAGGAACTGTACCACATTATACATGAATGATACAGGAACTGTACCACATTATACATGAATGATATAGGAACTGTACCACATTATACATGGATGATATAGGAACTGTACCACATTATACATGAATGATATAGAAACTACACCACATTATACATGATAATATAGGAATCACACCACATGGTACATGAATGATATAGGAATTACACAACATTACATGTGATAATACTAAATATCAGCAAAATTTCAGCACATGACTGAAATAGGAATTGTACCACATTACAACAAACTGATACTGGAATTGTATATTTTTATACATGAATGATATAGAAATTGCACCACATTATACATGAATGCATGCATAGACAGTATAAAATAATTACCATATTTTTTTCAAAAAGCAAAGGGATAAGTAAAAGGCATAACTTAAAACATTACTCAAGAAAGGTGACAATCTAATCTGATGTTTCCTTGAAAATATACACAGGTGAAAAATTTACTGATATACACTGTACTAGTATATCATGTCCTCTTGGATTCATAATTTGCTTGAACAGCATTTATTCATAAAATTTTCTTTTAATCCTGAAAATTGCCGAATCAGGAAACAAGCCATAGGCACTTAACATATTAATTTTTCTCTTGATTGAGAAACAATTCTGGATGGACAGAGTAATCAATTGATTGACAGATCTGGATAGACAAAGCACTTTGGGAGTAAAACTACATGACTGAAAAATGAAATGAAACTTACCATCAACTTTGGTGGAACTGTGTAGAGCTGTATTGGCTGCATGTGTATATCTGATCAAATCAACCCCATATTTCTTACTGTTTAATGTTCTTTTGGGCCTGAAATATAAGTAAAATAGTTAATTTCCAAACTTTTCACTCTAAATATAAAATGTTAGCTCAGCAAAACTTGAAAAAATTTAAACAATTAACAATTTATGAAACACCCATTTTTGATTAATTTTGTTGTTTGAATTTTTTAATTTATCTGAAACTGCCATATCAAAATTGCTGAAATACTTGATTTCATGCATACAGTTGAAAAAGATCTACCAGTATACTAGTATCTATTGCTGCTAATTCCTGAATCAAATAATAAATATTTCCAATAGCATGATCAAGTGCAAGTGACATTTGTGTTTTCCAGTATAATACTGTCATATTCCTAAGCATACCTATTAAATTACTGCCACATAATGCACTGCCATGTTCCTAAGCACACCTATTAAATTACTGTCACATAATGCACTGCCATGTTCCTAAGTACACCTATTAAATTACTGTCGCATAATGCACTGTCATGTTCCTAAGCACACCTATTAAATTACTGTCGCATAATGCACTGCCATGTTCCTAAGCACACCTATTAAATTACTGTCACATAATGCACTGCCATGTTCCTAAGTACACCTATTAAATTACTGTCACATAATGCACTGCCATGCTCCTATGCACACCTATTAAATTACTGTCACATAATGCACTGCCATGTTCCAAAGCACACCTATTAAATTACTGTCACATAATGCACTGCCATGTTCCTAAGCATACATATTAAATTACTGTTGCATAATGCACTGCCATGTTCCTATGCACACCTATTAAATTACTGTTGCATAATGCACTGCCATGTTCCTATGCACACCTATTAAATTACTGTCGCATAATGCAATGCCATGTTTCTATGCACACCTATTTTAAAAACTGAATCATAACACAAGCAATGGATTATCGAAGCTTTATTTGATGTCTATGTAATATCCTTTTGTTCTTAAGTGAGTCAAGTATTTCATCATTATTTTTATGGGTGTTAACTTTTTGTATACACACCACTTGGATAGAAAATACATTTTCAGATCACAAAATGGTTAAAACAAACACCAAATATAGGATATATTTCACAGTACTGAAAACAAACACCAAACCCAGGATATATTTCACAGTACTGAAAACAACGTAGGGCAAAACAATTTAACCCATCATCATGTGTCATGATTTAGTACCCTAGTTCTGAGCTTGGTGATGTCAATATCATTCATAATTAACATTAAAGCCAATGGTTTTACAGAAATGGAGAAAGATGAAATTCTACAATGATACCAAATAATGCGGACTTTCCACTCATGTCAAAAAATGATACATCTGAAGAAAACAAAACTTTAAAGTTAAGCTAGATCTTCATATTTGGTCACTTACAAAAACATAACAAATGCAATACATCAAAGGTACAATAGGGAAAATCATGAACATTATCATATAAAGAAAGCTACCTAATGAAATGAATGAATAAATAAATAAATAATTCCCCAGCATATAATCTGCTTCTAAATTCTGTAATAATTTTTCCCCATCAACAAGACGTAAACACATTACATCCTATTCATTGTTGTTTCTCTTCCACGTAATAGCTTATTTTTCATAAAGTGTTGAACTTTATTAACTTTTTTACAAGATCGGTTTGGTCTGCTTAATATCTCTTGCCAGTTGTTGGCATTTTTCCGTTGAATTTTGTAAAACTAGCTAAAAACCTGACCTAATTACTCAACTGAACTGCTGACAGAAACAGTCCAAAGTAATATATTTCATTTCTATAGCAAGATGGATAAACATTACATCTTTTCAAAGCTATGCGCAGAATAGGCCGACATATCGCGAGTGAAGAAAACAGGGGGGGTGGTATCCCCTGTGTCCAAATTAACATTATTTTGAACAGAATATTCTGGTGACAATTGCATCTTCTCAAATAGTAAGCACTGCTGTATTTTATTTTTGTCAATCGCTCGAATTCGGTATGCGTTCTGCTTCAATATTGGAAACGAAAGCCTTAGGTGCGCTGAAATGTCCGACAGCAGTGTACAGATGCTGTGATAATACCTTTTGAAACCGATCGAAAACAGGTTACATACAAATGAGGAACTCGTTTACTACGAACTGACATGTTTGTTTTCATAATTTAAGCAGCCATTTTTAACATTCGAACTCAAAATCATATATTATACGGAATAAAATCACTGATATAAAAATAAAACCACATAAAAACTATATTGTACTATAAGACCGGGTTTGAAGCAATGCTCTACTTACACTCCATTTATACAGTCATAAATAACGATTGAGTCATCATCACTACTAGATATCAACGTCTCTCCATTTGCAGAATAATCTACACTTGTGATTTTATCACTATTTTCTCGAAATAATTTAGCAACACCAAAACTACGGATTACATTATCCGTCAACTTCATTTCTCTGGTCATTTCTGTGCTTGGGTGTGTTCGATTATTTTCTCAAAGATCACCAATTTTTTTAGTTTGGAGACGGGAGATGAAGACTTTGAGAGAATTGGAATAAAGCAAATCAAGCGCACGATTTTTTTTTTTTTTTCCCTTCTTGACTGGTTTTTGAACGTGTTCTTTTACACTGTGCTTTGAACGGAATGTAAAGGAGATAATCCCGAACAGGTCCATAAATGTAGTGTGATAACCGTCGAAAAGATAAAATTCTGTTTCTTAATGTCATATGAATTTATGATAGATAGATGATAAAACTTTTATATTGGAAGCTAATCGTTTGTACGCTGGCAGTTGTAACTAAGTGTCAGAGTACGATTGCAAAGTCTCGGGCTATTGTGGGACCTCTCTTCTACCAGGAGACGGTAAACGGGATATTTTTTCCCTCAAAATTATAGAATATATGAAAGTGGGACGTTCTCTGGATAAGAGTTTAGTGTTATGACTGGTTGGCATTATGTCAAGATAATGTGACTGGGTGGGACATAATGCTACATGTCTGCGGCATGATGCCCTAGAGCAATCCGATACAGAACTCTACACCATCTGAACCCCTTTACAAAACGATATAGCCATTTCATCTCCTTCTGAAACTATGGCTATTTCAGCCCCTTACAAAACTATACAGCCATTTCAACCCCTTAAAAAACTTTGGAGTAATTTCAAACCCATACAGAACTCAATAACATTTGAACCCCTTACAAAACTATACAGCCATTTCAACCCCTTAAAAACTAGGGAGTAATTTCAAACCCATATAGAACTCAATAACATTTGAACCCCTTACAAAACTATACAGCCATTTCAACCCCTTAAAAAACTGTGGAGTAATTTCAAATCCATACAGAACTCGATAACATTTGAACCCCTTATAAAACCATACAGCCATTTCAGCCCCTTAAAAAACTATGGAGTAATTTCAAACCCATACAGAACTCAATAACATTTGAACCCCTTACAAAACTATACAGTTATTTCAGCCCCTTAAAAAACTATGGAGTAATTTCAAACCGATACAGAACTCAGTAACTTTTGAACACCTTATAGAACTATACAGCCATTTCAGCCCCTTAAAAAACTATGGAGTAATTTCAAACGGATACAGAACTCAATAACTTTTGAACCCCTTACAAAACTATACAGCTATTTCATCTCCTTTCAAAAGCTATTTCAACCCTGCACAAAACTATACAGCCATTACAACACCTTACAAAACTATGGAGTAATTTCAAACCCATACAGAACTCAATAACATTTGAACCCCTCATACAACATTACAGCCATTTCAACCCCTTAAAAACTATGGAATAATTTCAAACCCATACAGAGCTCAATAACATTTGAACCCCTTACAAAACTCGACAGCCATTTCATCTCCTTTCAAAAGCTATTTCAACCCTCCACAAAACTATATGGCCATTACAACACATTACAAAACTATACAGCCATTTCAACCCCCTTATAAAACCATGCAGCCATTTCTACGCCTTACAGAGGGGCCCCAAGTGGCCGAGTGGTCTAAAGCGTTTTCCATTACGGATCACTGCCATCTCACCTCTGTCTGCGTAGGTTTGAGTCTAGGATTCAGCCAATGTGGGTATGTGAGAAAGCTTGCTAGTAGCTTCTCGTCGGTTGGTGGTTCTTCCCAGGTTCTTCTTCCACCATTAATACTGGCTGCCATGCATAGCCTATCGTGTGGTGAAAAAATGGCGTTAAACCCTACAACAACAACAACCCCTTACAGAACCATATATCGGTAGCCATTATAATTTAATACAGAGCAGAACTATATAGCCATCTGAACCCCTTACAAAACTATTGTTTCAGTCCTTACAAAACCTTACAGCAATTTCAACCCCGTACTGAAGTACACACCATTGAACCTCTTAAAGAACTAGACAGCCATTGGAACCACTCAAAACTGTATAATTTCAACTCCCTACTGAAGTATACAGCCATTTTTTTAATATACAACCCTTCATAAAACTATACAGTCATTTTAATCCCTTAAAAAAAACTATACAGCCATTTCAACCCTTTACAAAACTATGCAGTCATTGCAGCCCTTTACAGA
This sequence comes from Sinohyriopsis cumingii, assembly GCA_028554795.2. NCBI lineage: Eukaryota > Metazoa > Mollusca > Bivalvia > Unionida > Unionidae > Sinohyriopsis > Sinohyriopsis cumingii. The sequence continues at coordinate 1,909,292 of JAPYKE020000047.1, forward strand.
ACTATTCAGCCATTTGAACCCCTTCCGTATGTATACGGCCATTTTAACCTCTTAAAGAACTACTTAGCCATTTCACCCTTTACAAAACTTTATAGTCATTTCAACTCTATACAGAAGTGTACAGCCATTTCACCCCTCATAAAACTGCACAGCCATTTCAGCCCCTTGAAAAAGATACAACCATTTCACCTTCTTGCAAAACTACACAGCCATTTCAACCCTTTGCAAAACTATACAGCCATTTTAACCCCTTGAAAAACTATACAACCATTTTAACCCCTTGAAAAACTATACAGCCATTTCAACCCTATGAAAAACTATACAACCATTTCAACCATTTGCAAAACTATACAGCCATTTCAACTGTTTCAAAACCAGGGACACATACAGGATTTGTGGGACCAAGGAAAAATTCTCCAGTAGGCTCCTAAGATGAATTTTATCCTAGTTGTCTTACCCTGTCTGGCCTGTGCAAAACTATGCAGCCATTTCAGACCATTGCAAAATTATCAGCCATTTCAACCCATTTTCCATTTTTATGTTTACTAAAGAATTCTTTTTATTGAACAACTTTAGAAAATTAATTTCATGATCAACTCCCTTTTGTATCCATTTGTATTTTTCAAATCCAATAAAAAAACTGATGGGATGCTTGCATGGGTTTGAATAAGTGTTTTTGATGTCCAGTAGGTGTTTGCATGGGTTTAAGTAAGTGTTTATGAAGTCCAGTAGGTGTTTGCATGGGTTTCAGTAAGTGTTTATGATGTCCAGTAGGTTTTTGCATGGGTTTCAGTAAGTGTTTATGATGTCCAGTTACTAATATCTACATGAAGGAGGTTGTTGTTGTTGTTGTAGGGTTTAACGCCATTTTTCAGCACACAATAGGCTATACATGGCGGCCAGTATTAATGGTGGAGGAAGAACCTGGGAAAACCCTGGAAAGAACCACCGATCCACGAGAAGCTACTGGCAAGCTTTCTCACATACCTACATTGGCTGAATCAGAGACTCGAACCCACAAAGACAGGTGAGATGGCAATGATCCATAACGGAAAGCGCTTTAGACCACTTGGCCACTCGGGGCCCCCATGAAGGAGGTTATAACATTGTCATTTTCTAACCTGTGGAGACATTGCTGAAAGGAGAGAGAGAGATATGGGTATCTGTACATCTGGTCACTAGATATGAATATGCAGTTAGATGTGACTCTTGTATTGATGCAAATCAGGGCCATTTTGCAAACCTCCAAATTGTAAAACATTGTCACAGATATACAGGCTATTTCATTTTGTACATAATCTATGTAAAAATCAAAGGATAAGAAAAAAATGTAGAATTAACTTGTTCATGTTTCGCTTCATGGTCAGAGAAGTAATTACATTTTTGAAATAATAGGAATACTATTGAAGAAAAAATAAATAGAAATATCAAACCAAATGCAGAAATTAGGAAAGTCATTGAAAGATAGACGTCTAAAACAATATCCTACTTTCTAATGTGCAGATTTATATATAAGAAATTTATTTGTTTCTAATATTCTAGTTTAAATCTTTTAAAACCTGTCAAGCAAATTGCTTTTCTTCAACTAATTAATCACAGTTGGATTTACAGTCTGTGATAGGTACAAAGGCATGGTTGCATTTCATTTGGGCTGTGACAAGACACCACAAAGATCCAATTGCAGTTGATCAAATTCCAATGAATGGAAAATTTATTTTGTATTAAGAAGATGTGTAGCCAAGCACAAAAAATATTCCAGTTCTAATTATATTTTATAACTACATGTATTGTAATTTTTCTTCCTTCCTTTCATTCATTCTTTTCTTTTGGGGCAATGCATGCAGATAATCAATATTATGAACGCTCATTTTCACATTTTTGCATGGTTTCTCATATATTTATAAGTATCATGCCTTGTTCATTACATCTATTTTAGCATTGGTTTCTTTTAGATTTATTTGGAGGGAGAATTTATTGCAATCTTCGGTGTAGGTAATCTGTACTCATCTCTCAGTAATTAAGAAATTGGAAATAAATTAAACATGACTTTTACGTGTACTTATGGTTTCTATACCATTTTGTAGTTTTATGGGATAGTAATGGCAGTTTTTATGTGTTGGTTCAGCCATCTTGGTACATGGAACATACACACACTCATGAACAAAGAAGATACACCCAGGCGAACAGCCCTCATAGTCAGAAAACTCGGCTGATACAAGAAATACATTGCCGCTCTTAGCAGACATGTCTAACTGATTCAGGATCTGTCTGCAAACCCGAGGGTTGCTACACCTTCTTCTAGAAGGGGAAAACAAAAGATGAGCAAAGAATTCACGGAGTCAGTTTTGCCATTTGTACTGCACTTGTGCATCAATTCCCAGTGGTTCCTATGCATGTGAACGAATGCTTGATGCGACTCCGTGTCCCCCTCTCTAAGTCACGGTATATCACCATCATCAGTTTGTATGCCCCCACGTTGACCAGCAGTGAAGAAAACAAGGAGGCCTTCTACAAAAGTCTTGATGCCCTTGTAAAAGCTATCCCAGCTTGTGACAAACTTGTCATACTTGGTGATTTTAATGCCCAAGTGGGCCACAACTGCAAAAGCTGGAATGGAGTACTGGGGCAGAATGGAATCAGAAAAATGAACATGCATGGACTGCTTCTATTGTCAATGTGTGCAGAGAATAATTGGACTATCTTGAACACACTCTTCCATCAGCCATTTAGCTTCCACAATACAATTTTAGACAACTAAATTTTTTCATGAATTGTGGTTTGTTTATTTGAAGTTGAGATAGTTAAAGAAAAGCTGTTTGATTTTTGTTACTCACCTTGCTGTTAAGTCAAAGTGAACTTGTGGTATGGCCCTGTGCTAGTTGTCTGTCATTCTTGATGCTGTGAGTTCACTTTCTCACTCTGCTACTGTATATACACATGTTCTCTCGCACACACATGATAATCAGGTTGACTGAAATACACCAATAACTTTTTATAAAAATTTGCTATTTGTTTTAATAGTTATTGGCCCAAAGTCCAACATACTGAGAGAATTTTTTTTAATTTTGAGCACTATGTATATCATTGGTTTCTTGGTATATAAGTGGCACAAAGAATTTCAGGAAGTAAGATTTAATTATGTTGAAAGAACTATACCAATTAAGAACATTGTAACTCTGGTGATGTCAGCGATAGATGAAGGCTTGCATTCCCACTGCATGATTTATAATTTTTCATCAACTCTTATTTTTCATGCACCATAAATTCATACAAATTATAATTATTTTGTCATTAATTTTTCATCCATTCTTATTTTTTGTCCATCATCAACCATCAGATCCATGCCAATTATTATTAGCTATTTTTTGGTGTCATGTTTAATTTGCCATGAAGCCATACAAATTATAGTTATTTTTTGTTTTCTAATTTTTCATGCAATGTAAAAAAAATTGTACTGACAACTTTTTTAAAAAGCTTTGGTACCTAAGAAAGGAATAATTAATTTGTGTAGCTGTCATTATTTTAATCACCAGAAAAAATATTTCAAAAGTATACCAAAAGGTTTGATAACATAGTTCATTAAAAAGTATTTTAAAAAAGACATTAGTTTTATCGGTATTCGTTACATAGTATAAAACTTTTGTTGAAATGTGTGTAGGTTCACATTGCTAGACTCTCAGAAAATATAAATTTAATAAATTTTGGTAAATAGGTCAAATTAAGGACATTGTCTGATGAGTTTAATTTAGGTATGTATATGATGCAATGTCTATAGAGTACTGGATCAGCCTTTTTATGCAGAGGAAAGTATTATATGCATTGTTTTTTTAAGCTTTCAAGAAAATAAAAAGACTAATTGTAATCATATTTTAACAATTCAGATTTGTTTTTAAAAAATGATGACACTACAAACTTTACATAACCAGCTTTGGAGGAATCTATCAAAATTTGTCCATCAAGCTATTTATTACATCTTTCATTATGTTTAAGATGTGTGGCATGTCATACATATTCATCAAATCCAGTGAAATCCCTCAGAACCGAAAACCAATGAGACCTCCGAACTTTTGGGTTTTAAGAACTTTTCAGTTTACTGAGGTTAATGGCTCATTTGTGTAGTGCAAAGACTTCAGATTAGCTTATTTTCAGTTATAATCTGTGTCGGTGCAGGTGTTGAGTGTCGAGAATTGTTTTAATCTCATTTGTTGAGATATTTTCTGGGTCTTTGCTTCACAGATCAGCCCACTACAGTACCTGTTAACTGTAATTAATCTGGTCACGCACATGTCTGGAATTTAGCAGCTAAAATGTCTCAAAGTTGAAAATGAGTTTTGGTTTTAAGGGTTATTTTAAGTGTAAATTTCAAATTTCAAATGAAAAAATGTGGTAGTCGGAATTAAGGGATTTCAATTTACTGAGGATAATGACAAAGAAGGAAACATTCAAAGATATCTCTATATATATATATATATATATATATATAAAGTCTTTTCTGTTACAGACTAAATTCAGGATTCACTAATGGTCTTTCCATTTAGAGCCTCAGCAGTCTATCAGCACTGACTTTCTACTTGACACTGATATTCGGTATGCAGTCACAGGTGTTAAAGTGCTGCCCGAGATATTTGTATCCCTCTGTCAGAACAGGGGGATTAGCTACACTAATACATTTTCCTGGAAGTAAACACAGCTCAATGGCTTCTTTCTATGCTCCTAGACCTCAGAGCCCTACTCATGCAAAGCCTCAGAGCAGCACAGAGCTACACGCCAATGTCAGAAAGGACTGTCTGGAGATATTTAGATCAGCCCTTGATGCAGTGTCACCAGGGCAAATGATCAAGAGAGTTCTGAGGGTCATAAAGAGGGAGAACAATCAAGAATCAGCCATACTGAAGGTGGAGGGCAGAGAGTATCAGCTGCACAAGAATGTTTATGTAGTGGGTTTTGGGAAGGCAGTGTCAGGAATGGCCAGGGCTGTAGAAGACTGCTTGAATAATCATATCGTCAAGGGAGTAATAAGTATCCCTAAAGGGTCAAGGGAACAACTCCTGGCAGCTGGAAAGGGGTAAATACTGATAAACGAATGAATAACTGATCCTGGATACTCATTTGTATCATAATAATTTTACATTCGCAGTTACATTTCAGAGTATAATTGTAATATGATTCAGACTGAAGTAAATAAATTTGTTTGTGTCCATATGATATGTCCATGATTGAAGATTAATTTGAGATTTATATGCATCAGTGCCTAACACATAATTCTGATACTGTTGGTGTCTTTTATGCATCAGTGTCTGACACACAATTCTGATCCCATTCGTGTCTTATATGCATCAGTGTCTGAAACACAGTTCTGATCCCCATGGGTGGAATTTTCCTACTGACCACCTGTTATGTATATTTGATTTAATTATATCTGATTTAGTATATATTTATTTCAATTTAATTGTTTGTCAGTTTAAAAAAAATTATTATTTTTTATTACATGATATTGTAATGTAAATTTATTCACTAGAGATGATACTTTTTTTAGAAAATAGTTTGATGTTGATTGTTAGTTTATAAACACCAGGTGTTGATCTAAATCCTGACCTTGTTTCAGAATTTGTGGCAACCTTTGTAAACAAGTTCTATTTTATTTTAAAATGATTGGTTGTTTCCAAGGTCGTGATGGGACTTTGTCTTTAAGATATAAACAATTTTTTTTATTTTTTATTTCTTGGAGTAAAAATGATTGATTTTCGTAAGGGTCACACTGGGTAAATGTAAACTGTAACAAGTACATGCTTCTATAAATTTCCAGAAGATGATCACGTGACCCTTGTTTACATTTTAGAAAGCCCATATAAACCCATGTTTTGTAGAATTTATCTCAGTAGAAGCTGGGCTGTTTAACTGTTGTGTGTTGTGCTGTTTGGAGTTACATGTATTTCAAATTACTTGGTTTGGAGTTATTTCAAATTACTTGGATTCAAAAGGATTAATTCCACTATTTTTCTGGAAAATATGTGTGCTCATGTAATACTGTGGAACAAGCACAGTTTATTTTATGAAAATTTATTCAGCTATCAGAAACTGGAGTGATAATTCTTATTTCTACAAGGAACTGTAGACTTCAACACTGCAGATTGCAACATAAGTCATCGTCTTCCATCATGGATTCTTCATCGGGATTCGAACATGAAATCAGTAGAGCATTTTGTTATTAGGACTACTAAAATTGTATTCTCTGGTTATTTTTGGATTTGATTCTTTAAAACTATAAGTTCATTTTCTTTTCTTTTTTTACAGAATTTTTCCAGGGAAATAAATTATTGTATTTTTCAAAGCTTGTTGTTTTCACCCTTTTTTGTGTTACTGTTTATTCAAGCCTAAACAAGTGACACAAGACCACCAGTCAATAATCAAGAATTATTTTTCTTCTATTTCTGAACAAAAACTGAGGTGCAGAGTCAAAATGGTGTAAGGTGGATATACTGTAGATGCAACTTTAAAACAGTTAAAATAGAGTGTAAAATATTAGGTTTACAAGACAAAATTGAGGGTAAACCTAAAATAACATTTAAAAACATAGCAGCATTTAAAGAGCAGTGTTGTAGACCGCTAAGAAATTACATTTAATTGTCATAATTTGTTCATTGAGAAGGTAAAAGATAATATTGACTCTTATCACTAAAATTAAACAAGACAAACAAAAAACAAGAGCTAGACTTCATTTCAACATTGATTTAGATTATTTTTCCTTTCATTAATAATTATGAAAAGATGAATTTGAAAAAATAACAATTACAGTTAATCTTGACTGGACTATTGGTTTTAATGGATTGCCATGGAAGTTGGTAAATATTATGGATATCACCTGATGATGTAGCTCAACTGGTCACAAAACCAGATGAGCTTTTGGGATGGTTGTTGTCTTTTGTCAAATATCCAGCACCTATCCATTAGTTGGCAAAAAAAAATTTGTATGGCTATACCAAACTACTTAGACAATTGCCATGAAATTTTACACACACATCAATCCTAAATTCTTTATAACATCTCTGTAAATAATTTTCAGAAAATTTTGCTTTTACAAGTTGATGACCTTATTCCCATGCTTATCAAAATTAGTGGTTTTAATAGCATAATATTACCTTAGAGTTCTGGTTATCAAAGAGAAGTATTTAAGCAAATCTTTGCATCAGAATTTGTATACCTCCACCATGATAGCAAAGGGAGGTACAGTGTATAGCTTTGCTATTGTGCATTTAAGTATATCAGCACAAGTCCATCCTGAATCCATTTTGGAATGATATAAAAGGGTCCCAAAAACTTTGTCATCATCATGAGTAATTTTTCAACCTTTTGCATATTTTTTAACTTTCTGAACTTGTGCTAACACAGTCAAGCAAAGACAACTGGAGGTCAGCAAATAAAATTTGGTAGATGTATTTATTTTCATTTCATTGGAGCAATTTTTGAATTTTTACACATATTAAAAAATGTTGGAGACTTGTTATAAACAAAACCTTTATGATCACATTGTAGAAAAAATAATGTGTGCTGGACTAATAGATTTTTATATCATTATAACAATTTCTCTAAAGATTTTTATTTTTGTGAATGGTTTCTCTACAGAACAGGCATACATATTTTACAAACATAAATCTAGTTTTATCATTTCAAATGGTATTGAATTTCCATGACTGTACTAAATAATTAACAATTTCAATGGCAGTTACTTTCCAAAACTTGGAGGGACAACATTTAAAATCATCTTGGATATATATTAAAATTAATTTTAACTTTGTGGTTCTTCTTTCTAATAGGTTACTGCCAAAATAATATACCTGCTAAAACTGCTTCTGATGAACCTGCCAAATTCTTCTTTCCTACATTTAAAATGTTCTTTTTATTTTTAAATATAGTTGTATTGACTCAGGATTGGCACAGACACTTTTTGTTTTCAACAAAGCCATGTTTGTGATTAATGTACCTAATGAATGAATACATGTAAATTGTATTTTGTCCTCCCTCTTTCACAGGAGCTACTAGGATATCATTTTAGTTCTCTCAGCTTTACTACCTCTTACAAATTTGAAATAAAATACAATAATTCTGTTTCAACTTTTGCAATTGGATTTTGAAATACTGGAAAAAGAATATGGGTAAAACAATGTCTTTTTACAAGTGCATGTACATGTACCTTACCTTACCAATTACTAAACAACTTCTCTAACTATAGCTTGCCATTATTCTTCTTGCAGGGATTCATTTCTTCCATTAATTAATTTCTATCATTTGTTGTAAATCTAAAGAAAAATTTATGCCAAGGAATTTAAAATTAGAAATAAACCAATTTAAGTCCATCTAGGGACATTATTTCATCAGAAAATTTATTGTTGCCAACCAAGATAATCTTTGTTACCTCACCTGATCATAAGGCCATGTGAGCATATGATATTTTCTACATCATTATGTGTTGTCCATCCATCAAAAATTGCTTATTACTTTGTTTTGATTCCATATTTCTGATCATATTTCGCTAGTACTTGGAATATATGATTGTATCTTCAAACTCTTGTTCAGGAATGAGTGAGAATCATGCAGATTGAGATAATCTTGCAATTTTTGGTCATATGGTTGGGGGCTAATCTTGTTTCCACTGCGGAGGCCATATTTTTGATCCAATTTTTGATCGAACTTTGGATATGTATCATCAAGATCTTAGGTGGGTTCAGTGAACAGCAAGATAGATACACATATATTACGTAACCATGCATCTGACCAGCAGAGTTTCTTACTACAGAAAGCCATATTTCTGATCCAGTTTTGACAAACTAGGAGCCTAAGGTGATCAAGGCATTCACCGTAACAGATCACTCACATCTCACCTCTCTCTGCTTAGGTCAGAGTCTCTGGCTTGGCCATTGTGGGTATGTGAGAAAGCTTGCCAGTAGCTTGACCCTTGGGTCAGTGGTTCTTCATGGGTTCTTCCTTCACAAGATGTGCTGGCCACCACGTATAACCTGTCATGTGATGAAATAATGGTGTTAAAGCCAGAATAACAACAACAGTTTGACAAACTCTAAATATGTGCTGATATCATCAAGATTATGGATATTTTGAGAATGAGCCATAATATGCATATTAATGAGGTACTTTTGCATCTGATTGGCTCAGCTCCTTGCCACTCAGGAAACAATAATCCAGATGTGATATTGGTTAAGTAGCAATTGTAGTTTAATGACACATTAGGTCTATTACAGGTTGTATTGTGACAATTAAAAGTAAATCTCTGAAAATGGAAAATAAAATGAATTGCCCAATAGATTTATGGAAGATAAATCCTTCCCCCCAAAAACCATAACTAAACAGTAAAATTAGATGTAAAGATGTTAAATTTTGTGAAAGGTAAATAAAATAAAATATAAAGGCTGAACACAAGAACCTTAAAACATTACCATTTTCATAAAACTTGGAATATGGCTTGTATCATCAACATCTTTGATATTAGTTTGTTAATGAGTGAGTTATGCACATAAATTTGATAAGGTCAGTGAGACATGCAAATATTAATGAGGTGAGACACACAATATAGAGGCAGTCTTGCATGTGAATAGCTGAGCTTATTGAAGTCAAATTTCTGATGTGATTTTGATCAAACTTGGAATATGGGCCTATATCATCAGGATCTTGGATGGATTCAATAAAGAGCATGGTGCATGGGTTTATTTAGGAGTTTAGAAAAATATGCCCCTACTTTCAGATAATTCACTTGCTGCATGAAATTTGCTGAATATGTTTGATGGTTTTAACAGTACTTTTAATATATTATTGGCTATATCATGCCAAGAAAATGGGAGCAAAGATACCTTTCCCAAGGACACACTGAGGTACAGACTAGCCTGGGCATGTATGTAACAAGTGATGTTTGGATTGCAAGTCCAATGCTATACAAACTGCAACTGACTGTAATTAAATCATCCTGATTATTACTTTGGTTTCTAATTAGATCTTTGCTCAGTCATTATATAAGACATTATTTCTCCTTCGAATATGTTTCCCAATCACATTAACATTAAGAATATAAGCCAGCCCATGTTATCCCTTTCTTCCACAGGTAATTCTGACATTGTGGGAGTGTCCCCCCCATTTTTAGGCAGCTCAATAGAGGTCTCCCCACATGTCCAAGCATGGCATATGGACCAGTAAATCAAAGTATATGGGGTTTTACAGATCCATTGGATTCATCCAACGCTATGGTACAGCATCACTCTTTGGAGGCATACAGCCAGTCCAGCTGTCTCAATCCAGGGATCTTACTGATCCATCCATCTAGTCATGCCAATGGCTTCATCTCTCTACAACTATGGGATCATAGTGATAGATCTGTCTGTCTTGCTAAGTCTGTGGCTATGCCTACCTGTTGGGATTTTAGCAATAGCCTACAGCATACGTTGTGGCTGGTACCAGCACTGACCAGACTGCCTTCCTCACAGCAGCTGTGCTGATCGTGTTCCCAGCAAGCCATCCATCCATACTGGTATGACAAATTTGTTTGATAAATCTGCTTTTAATTTACCTTCAGTCATGATAAGGATATATCAGACCTATGAGCCAATTTTTTTAGGGGGGAACAACCAAAATCCCTGATGTTGTTTCTAAAATGGAATCTGTCCTGGATTTTGACAGGGCTCAATTGAGATAAATTTTAGCCTTTAGTCTAAGCCATAGTAAAACTACTATCATACAAACATGTTTCCTTATAGCCTTGACATGCTGCTTGACCGAGTTACAGCAGTTTAGTTGATGTGGACTATCATCATTTCAGACCAGATGGTTTGGTCGTCCTCTCCATAACCAGGTTTTGTGGCCAGAATTAGGTTGCCATCAGAGGTTCTTTATCTGCTCCCTTTCCTCGATAGACATGCCAAGCACAGCAGCCATGCAAGGCCCTGTCTGCACCCTCAAGCACTACTTGAAGTACACATACATCATGGTTCATGCAAATAACTCTTTCTTCTCATGAAGGCAGAGAAGCATAATATCACCCCTCAAGCTCAGTCTTCATGGTTGAAATGGGTTATTTGCTCAGTGTACACTGGGTTATATGCTTGGTGCACACTAAAGTGTCAGAAGATAGAGTTTTTCTCATGTGGTTTCAGCTCATGAAATAAAAGAAATCCCTGTGAGCCTCATGTTCAAACAACATCTCAAGCTGAGACATAAATGAAACTATTGGCTGGCATGCAGAATCAACATCGCAATGTTTTATCTCGAGGAATTAGTTTCACAGAGACAAACTTTGAATCGAGTGAGTCCTGTGGTTCTGGTCCAGATGATAACCAGGCCTGGTTACAATCAGCACAGTCTCTTAGCTTTGCTGGATTTGCTAGTGAAATTTTGTTGGTAAGCTGAAGTCAGTAATCATCTTGTTAACTAGAGATAGGGGTCATAGATATGTAAATTTAGGTATTGCTGCTTTGAAGTGAGGAGAGCAGGTTATCATTTGCATAGGGAATGAATCCTTTTCTTCACTATAAAGATTCCAGAGGCACTGGTAGAATGTACATCATTTCCTCCTATTACCTATTCTCCTAATGTTAATGTGGTTGGGGAAGGTATTCAATGGAGAAAGCAATTTTTTTCAGTAAATTATGTTTCTCTGAGACTTCATAACTGATCACATTACTTAAAACCCTACACTGTTCCGGTTGTAGTGGTAAGTGCGTCCGCCTCGGATGTGGGAGGTTGTGGGTTCGATCCCCAGCCGAGTCATACCAAAGACTTACAAAAATGGTACTAACAGCTGCCTCGCTTGGCGCTCAGCATTAAGAGGTTAGTGTTAGGTCTGGTGTCATGATGCCCCAGTGCTAGACATCACTACAAACTGCCACACTGCAGACATCGTAGCGATATGACTGAAAAATTGTTAAAGCTATGTTAAAAATCCAAATCACACACACACACACGTAACACTCTCCCATCCATCTGGCTATGTAAGCATTCTCGTTGGTTTATCACTCAGCTAAAAAATTGTAATACCTGGTGATGGTAAAGGGAGATAGTGAGTAAGAGTTATGCCATTTGTATATTTATTATATAGTTTGTCTTTTCATTAGTGCTGGATCTGGAGGTAGCAGGCTTATATCCTTAATATTAATGTGATTGGGTGAGTATTCTCAGAGAAATGTATTTCACTGAAAATATTTGCTTATTTGTAGCACATTACACTTTGAAAAGGTTGGAGTTGATGCCTGAGATCTTGTTTGTTGTTGTAATATAATTATTTTAATTTTAGTTGGTAAATATGTCTTATGTTAGGGAATGTATAATATAGTCTATCCCCAGTACAGTGATAAAAAGTAAGTCTGACTAACATAATGCTATCTTGGCACAGAAATTTTTTTATTTATCGTGTAGCTGCAACTAATATAGAGAATTAGGTGTCTGGTGAAATTTTTTACAAATATGTAAATTTAATAGCGGCTTACAGAAAAGTTGCACCCCAGAAAAAGACAATTCTCTCTTTTGTATTATCGAGACTGAAGGATTATCACATTTTTGGAGGAAAGATTTTGGAAATAGATTATAGCTAAAACAATTCCTTATGACGTGGTTTAAATATAAACTTCACTGATGCTAACAAACCATTTTTTTACAAAGGCAAAATTAGGCAAGAATTCTAGATAGAATTTGTATCAGGATATAATTTCATATACCATGAGGGGACTCGGGTAAAGTGGCCTAAGGCACTCACCTTTACAGATCACTCAAACATCTCTAATCTGTCCATGTGAGCTTGAATCTGGACTGGACCAACATGGCTGTGTGAGAAAGCTTGCCAGTATGTCCCCAACGGTCGGTGGTTCTTCACTGTTTTCCTGGGTTGTTCCTCCACCATATGTACTGGCTGCCATGTGCTGATAAATGGAATAAAACCACACAAAACTCGGATAGGTTGAATCAACTTGATATTAAGTTTGGGAGATAGTTAACTGATGTTGTTTTCTGCAATACTACATAAGTCTGCTTAGTGAAATGTTCAGCTGTTATGTAAGTCAGGAGAGTGATAACTGGCTCACATTCCTCTTTCTTGAAAACTGCTGATTTGGATTTGCAGCTGCACTTGATCTCTTACTGGAATCATTCATCACTCTTGCCAGTTTCTCTCTCAATTGGTGATTCTCAGATTCAAATTAATCCACTCAGTCCATCTCCTTCCCATTAGTACTCATTCACTTTCTACTGCCATCTTCTTTCTGAAATCTTTTGTTAACAATTCCTTCCCTATAGTTGTGCAACAATTTCTGTTAGGTGTTTTCACAAGGACAGCAATAGCAGATGTGAATCTGCATCATTGTTTTTTTTCCCCTCAAGGTGTGACAGATTTGTTATCAAGCCTTGATCATTCAAACTTGTGTCAGATGCCACCACTGCAGAGATACACTTTATAATCTGGATTTCATTTATTGCTTGTTTTTGTATTTTTTCCCACTCATACTTGCAGACAATTTTTTTTAACCATGTTTTTTGCTGACAGTTATTTCTCATTAATAAGTCAAACAATACATGCCAGTATAGGTAATTTATTACTGATGGGAATGGGTAATTCTGAAAATTTTTAACATTGTTGAGGAGAGGGTAATTCCAAAATTTATGATAATTGTTGGGAAAGTAATTACATTTATGGAAATTGTTGGAATAGGTAATTTATAAAATTTATGAGGATAGTTAAGGAAGGGTAATTCTTTCATTTATGAACATTGGAGGGAAAAAAATAATTCAACTGCTCTGATCAAGTTATCAGGAAAATCTCAAAACTGCACCTGAATTTCCAAAAATCTCAACTTCTTTTTCTCTTTTGTAATATAATCCACCATTGACTAAATTACCTTCACAGCATTTTTTGAGGGAATATGCTTTGGAATTATTTCAGTGAAAATATGCCACACATAACTGCCCAATCTACAGAGCTACCTCACTAACTTCTACCACAAACTGCCATTACTTTTACACTCTCCACCAAGATGCAAACATTTGTAGGTCAGTCTGTAACATAATCAGTCTGATTTCCAGACCTACACACTAAGTGTGACAAGGCTAAACATTTCCGGAGCCCCTAGTGGCCGAGTGGTCTAAAGCGCTCTCCGTTATGGATCACTGCCATCTCACCTCTGCCTGCATGGGTTCGAGTCTTGGATTCGGCTAATGTGGGTATGTGAGAAAGCTTGCCAGTAGCTTCTCGTGGGTCGGTGGTTCTTTCTGGGGTTTTCCTTTGTTCTTCCTCCACCATTAATACTGGCCACCATGTATAGCCTATCGTGTGCTGAAAAATGTCATTAAACCCTACAACAACAACAACAACTAAACATTTCCTTTCTGGATCAGGCATGCTGTAGGCATCTGTTTTTCAAGGCATAGACATGAAGTATATTTTTGCACCTATGTCTAACTAGCAAATTTGTGATGGTATCTAGCATTACTAGTATGTTTTTTTGTTGTTTTTTTACAGTGACCTCTGTTTGGCTGCTGACAGTAAGATTAAAGTGTATGAAGGTGCCCAAAACAACTTGCCCGATGAAGATGCCCACAAGGCAGCCCTGGCAATACAGAATCTGGCTACAGCAGCAGACAAGGGTGACCTGCTTCTCGTCCTTATATCAGGTTTAAACTTTAGTATTTTGTATAAATGCACACGAAATTCTCAACTTGTACAGCATGGTTTTGACTGATCTGATGTTGGCATGATCAAATCTTTGTAGGGGAAGAAACTAGAGAACTTGGAAGAAATTATCAACCTTGAATATTTCCAACAGATATTTCATTTCCTATCATTTCAACCACATATTCGATTTCAGTCATCATTTTAACCTGATGAATATCTTTGATGTAAGTTATTTTGATTTGGAGGGTTTTCCCCAACATGAGCACAAGTTGATATAGGTAGATATGATGTAAAACAGAGTGCAAACTTGTATGTTTTTGTTGCTAAATAATAATTATGAGAATTTTGTGCCCTACAGTTTATCTTTTTTCATTGTATTCCAGGAGGTGGATCAGCCCTTTGCCCCTCTCCATGTCCCCCAATCACCTTAATGGAGGAGCAGGAATTGACCAAGCTAATGTCCCGAAGTGGAGCTACCATTAATGAGCTAAACTTAATCAGGAGGAATATTGAGGTCCTGAAGGGAGGGGGATTAGGGCAGATAGCTAGACCTGCACAGGTTAGACCACACCACCATTAAGTATAGAGTATATAAAAAGGTTTATATATCTGGAAAAATGGTTAAACATGGCAAACCATTTACAGTTCTTATTCTGATATATTTAGCAGTTTATGTAATTCAGTTCAATAAGGCAAACAGTGCAGATTACCTTTTAAAAGGAGCTTTGTTAAAACAAAAAATTGTTTTCATCTGTACATGAAATTTTTGTATTTTAAACTGCTATTTCACACAAATGTATGGATCGAAGCAACTTGAATAAGAATAATCATACAAGAATATTTTAGCATAGTTACATATAAAGGAAATCTCATAGTTCATGTCTTTGATGCCAGTAACTTTTATTGGGTCAATAGCTAAGATACACTTATTCATGTAAGATATTCTTAATTGTAACAGTTAATAATGAAAAGATGGCAGATGTTGGTCAGAATTGGTCATAATGTAATTGTGTCTTATTAATAGGTACACATTTTTAGAGGTTAGCAATTGAACTAACCCCTGGCATGGGTATCCACACATCTAAACCCATATACATAGGAATGCCCTCATTGAATGTCCAGCATTCTTTCTTCGTAGGACCTAGGCAAAATTTGGAGTGGGTTTTATAGTGCTTATGCAGATGAGGGGTCTGCAAAAGCTAACCATATGTGTTTATTAGATGTACAATCATTAGTTTTTGCTTTCAGTTCATTTGTTTTGCACACGCTATAAATAGTGTTATACCTGGGTCATGAAACTTGGTGAGGAGATGCATCTTGATGAGTACTTGGCCCTCATCACAAAAGTATGCCACTTTGACCCATATTTCACCCATCACTGACTTTGGTTAAATTGTTTGGCTTACGTTTATTTCTCATGACCTGTTCATGCTTGAATCATCAAACTAAATGATTGTATGTAAATCTCTTAGTAACACTTCTTCACCACAAAAGAAGATCAATATGAAGTATATTTCACATGCCCCTGGATTTAACTTGTGATCAGATAGGTGTTGTGCACCTGTGTGTGTGTGTGTGTGTGTATATATATATATATATATATATATATATATATATATATATATATATATATATATATGCATTTCTGTTAGTACCATGCCTTCACAATGAAAGAAGGTCACTGCAACCTAGATTCACATTTTTTTGGCTTAGGTTAAGTGTTTGTATGTAGCTTATTACCAGATAGGTTTTAGCACCCTGTAAACATACTGCTGTACCAAAATTAATAAAATTTGATGAGGAGATGCATCTTAATGAGTACTACACCATTGTCTCAAAACTATTTCACTGTGAGCCATATTTTATGCTTCACTGACTTTGGTTCAGTCTCAAGTACTGTCCATATGCAGTTAATACCAAACCCTTACAACAAAAGAAATTGATTGTGAGCTAACATTTCTTAATTCACTGGCTTTTAGTAAGTTTTTACATTTTGCTCATGACCATATTGGTTCTTTTATCTACTATATAATGCAATACTACACTCTTATTGTAAAATTAGGTCAATGTGACCTATATTTCACATTTACCAGCTATGACTCAGTTTGATATTTTTACTGTTCATGATTTAATCATTCAACTAGATGACTATGTATGTCTCACATTTCTACACCCATATCCAAAAGGTCCCAGTGAACTGTATATAACATTTTATTACTAAGGTTAAGTTTTGCGTTTAGCTGACATTAACTACATTGGCTTTTGGCATGTTATTGTACTTGATGAGCACTTTGATTGATATTGATTTCTCAACACTGTCCATGCTAGAATTATGATATTGATGATAATATGCATCTCTGTTACTACCACACCTTTACACCAAAAGTAGCTCATCATGACCTGTATTTATCTTTTACTGGCATTGGTTGCATTTTTACATTTGACACATTAATACAAGTTTTGGCATGTTGTATGCATACTATCATATGTATAGTCATGAAATAAATTTTGTGATAACATGCATCTTAACTTTACATTCTTTATGTAGAAAGAGGTCTCTTTGACCTATATTTCATGCTTCAGTGACTTGGTTGACATTTTATGTTAAAGATCATTTATTGGGTGCATGTTTATATATTCCAGTCATGAAATTTGATAACTGGTTGCATCACTGTTACTTAATAGTAACCTTTAAAACCAAAGAAAGTTACTGTCAGACATTTTATGATTTTCAAACAGGGCTTAAGTATTTTTGTTTTTGATAATATTGTTTCAGCTATGCTAAACCCATATACATCTTAGAATACGAAGAAGGCCCTTCTAAATATCATTATTCAATGGTATAATAATGACTATTCATTGTGATATGTTATCATTAGCAGGTAACTATGTATTGTACTATTAATGAGTATAATTAATTGAATGGAATGCATACTGCATGAATTTCATGGGAGGTCTCATCTGTAGTGGTTAATCAGAGTAATTATTGATGCATGAACTTAACTCTCCAAACTTTCACCCACTTAAATCTGACTTCTAGGGGCAGACAATGATAATCAAGCACTATTTAAAAAAATGAATTAAAAAAGAAGAAATGCAAGATTTATCTCTGGTTTTTATTAACTCCTTGCAACACCTCTGATATCATACAACAGATTGTTTTCTTTATTGCTGTTTGTCTTTTATGATCTGTCACACCATTTAGGTAGGTAGATATATGTAAAGGGCTGATCAAGTTTTGTTTTCCCCCTCTTGTCCAGGACAAGTGGTTTCCAGAAATTGATGTTTCCCACCTTACTATTCACTTGTCCCAAAATTGTAATCACTTACCAAGATTTGATGAGATATATGTGCTTTAATAATAGAAATAATGAATGAAATAATGTGCAACATTATTTATTTATTAAAAGAATATGCATTTTTGAAATATTAGTTGATACTACACATATGCTGCTTGAGGTATAGATATTTTAGGTGCTGAATTTGAAGAAGACTGTATATGTACATGTCTGTTACCAGGACCAGCACTAAGGGAAGAGTTGATAGCTATGTCTGGGTTGAAGTCCTCAAACTCTGGCTCTTTTGCTGCAATGTTCTTTAGAATTTGAAAAGTTTCTTGGTTTCACGAATTCCTTAATGACATCTTGATTAAGCTGTCATTCACACTAAGCAGAGTTCAGGCTTATAACAAACACAATTTTTAACAGTTTACATAACAGACAAAAAGAAGTCTTGTAGTCAGGCGTATGGACAAATATATTGCAGATAATTTCTATCATTAAAAAAGAGTGTTTCAAAAATTTCAGCAGGTGGATCCTATGCCTGTATACCCTCATCTTTCTTTGAAGTCTGCATACTGATGAATGACAGGATGGTCTTCCTTTTTTAAGTTCAAGATCATTGAGAAATACCTGCAAGTCTTCAATCCCATTTTCCACCAGTGCTGCCTTCACACAAGGAAGTTGCATGCAGTCACTAACAAATACAGTGGTTGAATTTCAGATTCTGCCAGTTTGGGATATTGTTTACAATAACTGCACTTTTTCCTTCTAAGTCAGTAATTTCAAGCCAGGGATAACAATCAACACAATGAAACTGAAAATTTCTGTCTTTTAGTTAATGTCATATTTGACATTTTTTGCTGTCACATGTTCAGGTTATGTTTTTTTTTTAGAAATAGTTACTTCACATTCAGTAGCAGTATTATGTTTTATCCCTCCACTTTCATGCTAATCTTTTTCTTCAAATCTTTTTATTAACATCCTTGCAAATATTATTTTAGCAAACTCATTTTATCCACATAGTAAATATCAGTTCGCCTGACAACTACTTCCTAAGTGATCATTACATACATTTTTCCGTTAAATATGAACAAATAAAGCTCATTTCACATTAAAAGCCATATCACACAAGGAAGTAATTAATTCTCAGTATAATCAATTAAAACTTAAAGAATCGTTACTGTCATTTAATCAGTTCATAAAGGAAACCATAACTAAAGTTGGTTAAGTTCTTTTCATTAATTTAATTACACTTACTTGTTCATGGCGCTCTGGTTTGAGTAAACACAATACAACAAAGCCAATTAGAAAACCCTGCTGATTAATCATACCAGCTTTGTTTTGTTTGATATGGTTTGATTTGGTCACTTGGCTTGAAATGTAGTCAAGTGGTAATAGAATGTGCATATATCAACCAGTTATATGAACATTTATCTAGTGATCACTGTTAGATGTGATACAGAATTGAAGGGGTGGAGTTGTTTTCAGTACACCCTGAGGGAATGAGTGACCAGAGAAAGGTAGATAAAGTGATTAAAACATAAAAATACAAACATTCCCGACTTTTCAAAAAAGCACTTGTCCTGGACTTTGTGACTTGTAAAAATTTAACTGCCCGACTTTAAAAAATAGTAGTCCGAAACCTTGGGCTATGAAATTCAATTAGCCCTGAGATACATAGGTACAAGGCTCATTCTAGGATGCATCCTTATGCCATTGATCCTTATTTTTTTATCTTTGGTGCAAAAAGGTTACCTCAATGGCACCCATATGAAATAAACATAAAAAGTCCTTAACAGTTTATTTTAGACGGAATTGAGTGTATCCCAAGCTTACTGAATATAGTGTCATTGCCAAAGAAGCATGAGATGATCAATTTCATTGGCTGATAGAAATGTCTTAGTAATTTTGTTCATCCTGGGCACCAATCGATGATTACCAATAGAACATGTAAATAAAGATGAAATCATGAATGCAAACACTACAGCATTTATTTAAAAGGTAGTATACAGGGAGGGAAATAAATTGAAACTCAAATGAACAAAAAAAGTTCTAGAGGTAAATGGTTACTGAAGCATGGGCAATTCAGATCCCAGTATGGAAGGCTAGTGAGAGAAGGGGCTAATAATTGTCACAGGTGCTTGGGTCATAATTTTATCAGATTCTGCAATAAATATTTACATTTCCAGCTTTACATTCTGTACCATGAATCAGTTGTCATAGAGTCAGACTATAACACAGTTTGCTTCCATGTCAACTAATATAACTGTGACCATTGGAATGGTTATTTTACTGGGTATATAATTTTGACAACTGTGTTGTTATCTGACTCTGCAATGACTGATTCAAAGATTATAATGCTGGAAAAGTGAAATTAATAAATCCATGATGCAAGTGCCTCTGATAATGATGTGTTTGAATTTCTTGAATAAACAAGTGCAGCTAAAGGTATTTGTGACCCATGTATTTTCTCTCAATTACCCTACTTTACAACCCCACTTTTACATTTCTCTAATGAACACTGTGGTGTTTAAGTACACTGCTGGCTATTAACTGTCATTGTAAAATTGACATTTAATTTTAAAATGATTCAGACTCCTAACATAAATATAATAACCTGCACACAAATTTTAATGAGAAAAAGGGCCATGATCGCTTTTAGTCTAAATTGATTTTTTGCAAGATAATGTTTACTCTGACAAGTAGAGGTGAGCTAATTATTCACTTAGGATGGTTAGACGACAACAAAGGTTTCAAATCCAAGATGCAACCTGAGGGGACAATGGGTGAGGGTTAAAGGTCACATTTTCATATATAATATGGACTCTCCATTGTAACCTGAACTCCATCAACACCAACTGTGAGAGTGTAATATTCTTGGACAAGGAATAGATAACAACATAGGTTTTGGCCCAGGATGCAGCTGCCAGGGGTGGAAGGGGGTGGGTTACAAAGGTCAGATTTCTTTGGCAATATGGACACTACTTTATAACCTTAACTTCCTCTACACTGATTAAGAGAGGATGATCATATTTGGTAAGATGAACATATGTTAATAAAGGTTTTGGATCCTTGATTCATCCCCATTGGTGAAGTAGTGTGGTCAAAGGTCAAATTTTTTTCTCTCTGTAATTTGGACTTTGCCTTGTAAACTGAAGTCCATCCATGCTGATTGAGAGAGATCACATGATGTTTCATGAATATGAGTAAACTTTAACAAAGGTTTTTAATCCTGAATGTAAGCCCAGTGGAAAGTAGCCTTGGGGTTAGGGGGGTGGTTGTTGGGTATCAGAAATAGTAAAGTCTTTATATTTACAGTGTTTCCAGGTCATTAAAATTGTTGTAAAATTCCATGGATGGAATACAAATTAAGTATAGAATGAACAATCATTTATCTATTCATTGAGTTGTCCTTTTCTCTTTTCAGGTTATATCTTTAATATTGTCTGATGTTATTGGAGACAAGCTGGACATAATTGGCAGTGGACCCACAGTACCAAAACTGTCCTCCCCACGACAGTGTCTGGACTTGATCAGTCGATTTGGACTCACAGATAAGGTGGCACCGTCTGTTTTAAGTGTTCTTGAAACAAAAGCTCTTGACAAAAAGAGAGATGAAGAAGCAGTGCCTTATTCCTTTCATCTTAGCAATGCCACTAAATTGTGGGATCATATACAGAATGTCACTATTGGCAGCAATGCTATAGCAGCCTCAGCAGCCATGCACACTGCTGAAAATTTAGGTTACAAGTCTCTTGTATTGATGACAGATTTAGAAGGAGAAGCACATATTCGGGGTGCGATGTTTGCTCGTCTTGCTAAATATACAGTACTCTGTTTCAGCTACATGCCACCCAATAAAGGCTCAGGTTTACTAAGAGAGCTAGAGATTCAGTTGATTCGGGATGGCATTAGCAAGGAGAATTTGATTAGGGTGCATGCTGAAGCTAACAAGGCCTACAACAGTGGAAAAGGGGTGTGTATTATCTGCGGCGGAGAAACAACGGTTACTGTTAAGGGGAGTGGAAGAGGTGGTAGAAATCAGGAAATAGTGCTCGCTTGTGCATTAGAGATGAAAAACATTTTCTCTGACCCCAGCTTTGAGAAATATCATGTTGAGTTTCTAAGTTGTGGAACAGATGGCCAAGATGGGCCCACAGATGCTGCAGGAGCCATTGCAGACAAACGTCTGGCAGCAAAAGCTTCAGAGAAGAATATGGATCTCAAGAAGTATTTGGAAGATAATGATTCTTATTCTGCCCTGAAACAGATTGATGGGGGACAGTATTTAATCCAGACAGGCTTAACAGGAACTAATGTAATGGATATTCAAGTCCTTATTGTTAAACCGATGTAATGGATATGTAAGCCATACTGAAAACCGATATAATGGATATACAAGTCCACATTGTAAAACATATGTAATGGATATTCAAGTCCTTATTGTTAAACCGATGTAATGGATATACAAGTCCACATTGTAAAACAGATGTAATGGATATTCAAGTCCTTATTGTTAAACCGATGTAATGGATATGTAAGTCCATATTGAAAACAGATATAATGGATATACAAGTCCACACTGTAAAACTGACGTAATGGATATACAAGTCCACATTGTAAAACAGATGTAATGGATACGCAAGTCCACATTGTAAAACTGACGTAATGGATATACAAGTCCATATAGACCTTTCTATTTTTGTTTCCGTGGGTTTGGACATATTTGTATCATGTGACCATCTGCCATTAATGTACTGATTCACCTCTGTGGTTTGCCTTAGAGACGATTATTTCCTACATGTTGATTCTGAATACCAGCGATTATCTCAGGTAGTCTTGCCAACAGAAAAGCTTATGTTCATAGTCAGGGCTGTAGGGAGCGATCACGGGCACTGGGGTAAGAAACTCTTGGGCCTCTCCTAGTTCTTGTTCAAACAAAATTTTTCTTTTATAAAATTAAAAAGTGTTGTTTGGCCCAAGTCCCCTTATGGGTCCATATCCCCGGTTGCCCCCACCCCCATCTTGTTGGCCCTGTGTGTAGATAAGTGATGTTTTATTGTAAAACGGATAAAAGTAATTCCAAATTACAAATGATTAGCATGATCAGAAAGTTAATAAAATATAATCCCTGGCCAATGCTGATTAAGTCTTCTTCCCAGTTATTCTCATTTTAGTGGATCAGATCGAGTCCGATCCTTAAATTTCAGACATGATCAATTGCTTTAAAGAAAGAATTGAATCACTGAACGATCATAAGTGCTGCTTTTGATAAAAAATAAAACAAAATGATGACATCTTATATCTGCAAATGCGAAATGCCAAACAGTTTTGACACATGCTCCAGATATCACAATCATCAGTCATGGTCTTTCAGATAAAGTGCAGATAACACCTTAAACCTGAGAATGGTGCAGTTTTAGATGACCTGATGAAAACACTTTAAAGTATTTTAAAATGTCCACACCCCACCCCTGAATTACTGCCATACTAACATCTTGGTGCAATGATTGGAAGAGAGGAGATAGTGACTTAAATACCTGATTGTAGGACTGAAGGTCAAAGGTAAAAAAGTCACAATTCTGACTTTTAGTCATGAAACAGGTGTAAGATAAAAAAATTAGAGATTAAATTGTCACAATTATTTTTGTTTGGAGTTATGAAGATCAACAAGTCACAATATGACTTACGTAATTTTTTAAGTCTTCTTACTGCACGAATTAGGAACATGCTTTATTGGTCCTATTATATCTAGTTCAGTAATACCTTTTTACCTGCTAAATTCTTGTCCAACACCACCATTTCCTGTGTACATTATAATTGGATAACGAGAGACAAGATATTTGCTTCTATCATGCATATCCTGTAACTTTGTTTTGCCAGTAATAAAAGAAACAAACCATGCCGCCAGTTGATGAATTCTTGTCAACATCACCCCTTCCTATAAAACACACCTTCTCTTGAGTGCGTATCAGAACATCTGTAATTATGACCACTGAGGAAGAAGTGAATGGAAAAAAAAGAGTGAAGCAGGTAAAAGTAAATAGTAAATTGTTTATAGTGCAGAAATTATATGTAGATAAATCTAGTAAATACATGTAATAATACAATGTTATATTTTATTGATTTATCCATCACAGTTTATGTTATTTGTTTTGAGATATCTATTAACAGTATCACACCATAAATATTTAAATTAATTTATTCCTTTAAGATGCACACAGCAAAATGTGAAACTCTTTATAGCTCTAAGTTATTTCAATTACAGAATCTCCAGAGAGGTGGTCTCTCAATAGAGGACAAAGAATAATACATAAAATTGATCAATTTGTGCATTACGAATCTGCATTAATATGACACTCGGATCATATTGGTTGTGTTAGTTACATGAGATGAATTAATTAATTTGAAATAAGTGTAAAGTGATCTGTGATCATAACTAGTCAAAAGTACAAGGTTTGCATGATCGGTAACCAGGCTTTGTCAGCACCTTCATGGCCGACACTGTCGCTGAGACCTATCGGCTAGTAGAAGATAACTATGTAAGCACTGTCTACAGGAAAGGTCTATAGTAGAGCTGATGTAATGTATATACATGTCCATATTGTAAAACTGATGTAATGGATATACAAGCCCATATTTTTATATAATCAAGTAATGGATATACAAGTCCTTATTGTAAAATTGATGTAATGGTTATACAAGTCCATTTTGAAAACTGTTGTAATGGATATACAAGTCCATATTTTTATATAACCATGGTAATGAATATACAAGTCCTTATTGTAAAATTGATGTAATGGTTACACAAGTCCATTTAACACTTAACATTGATTATACTCTCAGGCCTTTTCATTTAATTTTTTTTGAAAATCTCAGAATTGATACCCATAAAAGTAAATGAAGGTACAGTAGTTTAAAATGATTATTTTATTTATGGTTTTGTCTTTATGTGTCTTATGGATACAGCTGTTGTCAGTTATGTCATGGTGTATATTCAAGAGTGTATTTATATACAGGTGTTTTGT
This sequence comes from Sinohyriopsis cumingii, assembly GCA_028554795.2. Taxonomy (NCBI): domain Eukaryota; kingdom Metazoa; phylum Mollusca; class Bivalvia; order Unionida; family Unionidae; genus Sinohyriopsis; species Sinohyriopsis cumingii. The sequence goes on from JAPYKE020000047.1 coordinate 1,934,257, forward strand.
CAGTTTTATTTCACATAAAATACATAAGCAATTACACCAAGGTTTAAGCAAGTTTTAAAACTAAATATAACATTTACAAAATTTATGAAATTTAACAAAACACAAGAAATTTGAATATACATATTTTATACAAAATTATAATTACAGTGTGATTGATCTACTGTCTTGGGCCATTTTAGCTAGAGTGATGGTTTGTTCTTTTTCTCTTTGGTATCTATCCAGGACAACTTTTCATTTCTACCTGATATTTGTTGTATGCCTATGAAACTTTATTCACACATTCTTCCCAATTTTTGGTTGGTCCTTGAATGAAAATGGGCCTCAGAGATGCTTAATATTTCCACTTTGGTATCCATCATGAAATCGTGTTCATGTTATTCCTATGAAAATAACGGCATGTTGCCAGTATTGGCCAAATTGGATGTCCCAGTCAGGGCCAGTTTTTTCAATATCCAGTTGCATTGTACCATTTGTATTTACATTATTTGAAAATGCCAACTTTAAGCTTTAAAATGCACTGTATATCACCCTAAATTTTTATAATTTTAATCCTTTAAATAATTTTCTCTATACGTTTGTCATACTAATCAGAAGATACCCAACTTCTCTAACATTTGGTTGCATGTCTGTCATACAACAGTGTAATATTTATGTCTGTGAAAGTTTGAATCAAATAAAAATTAAAATCAGCCTCTACTTATCTGTTACCATTTCAGCAAATTAAAATATTTTGGTGTTTTATCGCACATCAGTACTTAAAGGTCATGCACTGCCAAAGCTGGTAAATTGCATTGCCATGGAACACATCACAGCAGCCACCCTGGGCCAATTATATGGCACAATTCAAACCAGCATCCATACTGGCAGTAAATAAGAGCACATGATGCTTTGGTCATATCCATTCAGAGGTTTCGCTAGGATTTTAAAACTAGGAGTCCAGGACTTCCATTTTGGTAAAAATAGGAGTCCCACCATCAAAAGTTGCAGTCCCTTCTTTCCTACAGAATCAACACGGTCATGAGTGCATCTATTTTAGATGGAGAGCTTATCGTTATGTAATCACTCACTATAATATAGCTTCATTACAACAGTTCATTGACAGGATCGCAAATTTATGGTTTATTTATATGTATATGTACTTGTAGTAATTTCAGGCAAATAAATAGTATCTGATTTGCTGTTTTTTCCCGTATTTTCGCAAATACATGTCAAGCCATAAAACAGCTTAGACCTAAGCGCATCTCGCGAATTCCCCAGCACAGCATTGTCCCATACGTTTCTGATCTACATAATTTGCATTTTAAATTTAAATCTTTAATAAAATAATACATAGGCTTTGGTTTCAATGATTTGTATATTTTTTCTGAATATATTTGCCAGATGATTTAAGAACACAGACAATCTAATAAACTGGTATCTCAAACTTAGCAAAGTCCGCCATTATTTCCCGTTAGGCCTACTGGTTCACTTACAGTGTCTAATTTTGTGATGAAATAGTGTATAAGAGGCAGTTAATAAATATCCAGATCACCGATTCTGATCTTAAAACACAAGTTTGTATGTTTTATCATCAAAGGATATCATGCAGGAAATTGATAGTTGCTACCTTATAAGGGTTAATGGTCAATCAGCTATCAAAACATAATGCTTGTGAATGGGCAAGAGTTTGTCAACGTAATTGATATAAAAACTAGGCCTAGCTACCGATGCCTTGATGAATACATTTTGCTACAACACTAGAACTAACTGGGCTAAGGCGAGGGGCATTTTAAAAAAGTATGGTATGGTCAGTCAATGTACCTCTTAAATAATCACAGGGTGAAGTTGTTTTCGCTTTCCTAACAGAAGAAGGCGAAGTTTACATTTTTAGGTGATTTGTCACCCACTTAAGAATGGCATTTTGTCAAAGTCTCAACATGTCTTGATTCTGAGGTCACATGCACTGCTTATTCTGCTACATTCGGAAATGAACACAATAACGAAAGCTAAAGTTGTTTATTTGATGTACTTTTATAAATGACCACATGTACATCTCTGGGTCTTTCTGCCTCTGAATTCAATCACTGTAAATATCAGTACATTTTCCCATCTGGCCGTCAGTCAAAGCCTTTGAACTTGCCACCCAGCTATTGCATCATGTTCTTTTTTATGTACTTTTATAAAATGGCAACATGTATGTACATCAAGTGGTCTTTCAGTCACTGAATTCTGTCATTGTAAATATCAGCACAGCTAATTGATCAACACATTTTCCCACAAAGCAGGTGGCTGAAGCAGGACTGGCAAGTCTTTGAATTTTGCCGCACACCTGTAACATGCGTATGGAGGACTCCCGCCTCAGTGATTTTCTGCATCCCAGATAAAAAAATTGGCGTCCAAATACGCGTAATTAAGTGTTTCTGAGATCTCTGCCATTTGTGTCTTTCATCCACTGAAAATATGGTGACTCGCATATATAACCAACCTTTGCAGGTAGGTTGCCATATATGAGACAAAAAAAACTATGGATTTAGGAGTTCAGACGTGAAGGTCACTAACCAAACAATGTAAACATGTTTCCATATATTAATAGTTTTCGTAGTGCATTACAATTCAAACATGTTGCAAAGAATTGTCCTAGCTTAATAATAATTCATCCAAAAAATGAACATAAGCAAATGAAATTCTTAAACTGAAGCAGTAATGCATTAAGAAAACACTGAACTTAAAATCAACTGCAATGGAAAGGTGTCAATCATAATGTTGTGTGAAATGTGTTCAGGTTATAGTACCATTTTTATAAGTCTTCGGTATGACTCAGCCAGGGATCGAACCCACAACCTCCAGCATCCGTGGCAGACACACTAACCACTAAGCCATCAGAGCGGTCACTCAACTTAATAAACAAGTGATAGATAAATGTTTGATTCAGTTGAAGTAAGACATGCATTTGATACTTTTGTTACAGAAACATGATAATGACAAGGGGTATAGAACATCATCCTGCCGATTCATCTCTTATAACATCTGTATAACATATAGAGGCCAGATTAGAGTGGATGCTAGGCTAAATGATGATGTGGAATTGGCAATTGAACTCAACCAAGGTATTGCCATCATCTAGCTTCATACAAAATCTGGGCTGAAACTCAAAATAACTAAGGGAGCTATTGTGTGTATAAACAAAAGTGGAGCAAAAGGATGCATGGACATCAGGGTACAAAAATCAGTTTGTATGGGCAATCTACATGTCTGTTTTTTTTCGTTCCAGGTGTTAATGTTTACTAAACATTTGATAATATTTGGCAGAGTTAATCATATGTAATAGTCCCATTCCCTGTCATAAGAAAACAACTTTTTGATAAATATGCTCACAACATTTACAGGAGAAATTATACTTTATAGACAACCAGAATGATTCTATAATTGTAGAATTTTATAATGGGATTTTTATATTGATGTTAGAGTTCTATATGTTCTAAGAACATATAGAGAAATGGGAAATCAGAGTTAGTTTCTTGCTTCGCCCTGTTTCCATTGTTTTCATTACAAAGAAAATTATTTTGCCACCATAGCGTCTTCTAGGAATGAAATGTAATTATGTAGGCACTAGTAGGACGTTACCGACTTTGAACATTACTGATTTTTAGGTGTCACTGTCCAGGACTGTTGAACAAGCTATGTAGTCATTATCTTAACTTGATTTGCAAAACCATTGTTTTCTTATTGGACCTCTTATGACCTTGACTTCTTCCCTTTACACCCCAGATTATTCTTTATTACTAAAAGGCATGCTAAAATTTCAGTCAAGGAATCTAAACAATAGTTGTTCTGCATTTTTCTTTAAACTTCAATGACTTTGACCCCCAAATTAGTAGGCATTTTCCATACCTTTAGTGACCTGTCTGGTGGCCTAGTGGTTAGAGTGTCTGCCTCGGATTTGGGAAATTGTGGGTTTGAACTCTGACCGAGTCATACCAAAGACTTATAAATATGGTACTAACAATTGCCTCGCTAGGCACTCAGCATTAAGAGGTTACTGTGAGGACTGGTCAGCCTGGTGTCAAGATAATGTGGCTGGGTGGGAAATGATGCTACTTGTCTGCAGCATGATGCCACACTGCAGACATCATAGCAATATAACTGAAATTCTTTTCAAACTATGTTAAAATCCAAATTACACACACACACACCATACTTGAGTGCAAGCCCTCCACCAATCTTAGTAAAGTTATGTGGTCTAGAGCTCAAGTTATTATGCAAACACCTTTTTTGGCTCAAGTGGTCATAGACCAGGCAAGCTTATAGGATGGTCTGTTGTCCATTGTCCATCTGTCTGTTGGCACAAGTTTGCTATTTCTACACCTCATAAACTGCTTGGAAGATTGCCACGAAACTATACATGCATTTTGTCCCATAGTTTAGTTGGCCCTAAATGAAAACTGAATTTTAAAATAAATTGTGTTTCTCCAAGAACACTTACCCAATCACACTACATTAGGAATATTAGCCTGCTACCTCTCGAATCCAGCCCTAATAAACGATGAAGGGCAATAACTCTTTCCCATTACCTCCCATTGATACCACCAGGTGTCGCCAGTTTTTAGGTGAGTAAGATACTAACAAGCATGCTCGCATGGTAGGGTGTTTAAGTAGCGTGATTGGGAAAGTATTATCGAAAAATACTTAAAAATTTGCTTTCTCCTTTGAATACATTCACCAATTACATTACATTAGGAGAATAAGTAATATGAGGAGGGGATGTTGAGCATCCAGCCCCTACATCAGGTACCCTTCTAGAGAAGAATGGCTGAATTCCCCATGCAAATGATAAGCAGTTCTCCTAAATACATAAGCAACATTGCCTGTGGTCACTTGACCTGTGACCCTAACATATGGTTAAGAAGATGATTATTTAAATCTTACCTATAAAATTTTCAGCAGCAAATCCAGCGAAGCTAACAGTCTATGTTGAATACTCCAGTTGAGTGTGTAGGCCGTCTGTGCTGCCTCCACTGGATTCTAGGTTGTCTCTGCGATGATATATCTCTGAAATGGAAGCTGAAGAAGGTTGGCTTTGCTTGCCAGCCAACAGCTTCTATTATATCTCGGGTTGGAACATTGCGTTCAAACACGAGGCTCGCAGAGATTGCATCAAACTTCTGAGCAGTAATCTACATGAGGTTAGTCTGATCTGGTGAGACTTAAGAGTACACCAAGCGTACGACCCACCTCAGCCACAAAGGTCTTGATGCATGATATCCTGTGTTGTGGTTCAGAGATTGTTCGGAACTTTTGCAACTTGCGGCAACTCTGATCTGGTGAGACGTCAGAGTATACCAAGCGTAAGACCCACTTCAGCGCAGAAAAAAGGGCTTGAAGGGTGATATCCAGTGTTCTGGCTCACACCGGAAGGAAGAAGCATTTGTGCGTGCTATAACTTGTCTCTGTGCACTTTAAGTTAGTGCTTGAGAGTGCAAACAGGATCTTGTATGGCTGCTGTTCGCGAACAGGCTATGGAAGAGAGTGAGCAAGTGATGACTGTTTGACTAACTACAGAAGGTAACCCATGTTGGGCTAAGAAGCCCAATGGTATCATGGTACCACCGAACTCTCCAATATGAATTGAAGGAAATTCGGGTTGACATCAAAGGGCTTTCAGTTCTCTTACCCTGCTTGCAGCAGCTAAAGCTATCAGGATTCACAATCTGTATGATAGTGACTTGAGCGATGTGTAGATTAGAAGTTTGAGGAGATTTGAATCGAGCCATGTTAAAACATGGATCCCTTTGGAGACAAACTGGGGGATACTGGTTGATTAGACCATCTATTCCGACAAAAAATATGTTTGCCATGATGCCAGAATATGTCCAATATCATGGGGCTGTAGCCATTGGGGCCCAACTGTTTCTCCTCAAAGAGCCAGAAAAAAGTCGGCCAGCTGACGGATAGAGGCATGCAGAGGGATGATGTAGTTGGTTACTCTCAAAAAAAGGCCCACAAATAGAAACCACCAAGCAGGATCATGTTCACTGACATATAATAAACCAAGAAGTTGCAAGAACTCACCCACTAAAATCCAAGTCTTCTTGGAAATGGATTTTGGTGAGTTCAACAAATCTGGTAATGCAAACACAAAGGGTGAGCTAGATTCCAGTTGATTAAGAACTCCATACCCAGATGGATGAAGTTCTTGGATGAACAGAGGTCGGACTTTCCCAGCTTGTTAAAAGGCCTAGATGATCTAGAAGAGAAGGAAGATCATTCCCACCTTGGAGTAGGATAGAACTTGCCGTGTATTTCTGTAGGATGCCCCCAAGGTAATGCTGCCATCATTGTTATTATGTAGATGACATTGGCCAGAACAGTGAGAAAACGCAATCCAAAGTCTGAGTGAAACCCCAGGGGCTGATGTTGAGGCCAAAGGGAAGAACAGTGATTTGCGAGAGACAAGGTGGATAGGAATGTGAAAGTATGCGACCGTCAGATCAAAACTGACAGCATACTCGCTCCATCTGACAGAGAGGCAGATTGACCTCACCATCTCCTTCTTGAACTGGATGAGGTGACTCCAGTCGATTGTAGGTATCAACCTGCTGTTTGCATTACAATAAGGAAACAGCCTTGAGTAAAATGCTGGGAATTGTCACCATTGCACAAGTTTCCATGCCTTTTTTATGATGAGAGACCATATCTCCTGTTGTAGAAAGGCATCCGTGTCCCAATTTGATGGTGTATTCATGAATATGGGAGAGGGGATTGTTGATGAACTAAACCCAAAGCCCCTCTGAATGAGCTGGATCATCACACACACACCCCTTCTGAGAGAATAAGGAGGTCCAGTGAGCTCAAAAATCGGTTTCATACCGCCACTGTATGATTGCGTCCTAGGGATCGATGTTGGTGCACGTGTGATGAGGGAGATCCCGTCCTGAGGCTGATGAACATCCCTTCACACTAGACGGGGACTGAGCAACAAGGTAGAGTGGTAGTTCATGAGCTGCCTGCCTCCAAACTTCCTCTATTCTTCCTCCAAAGTAACAGTGACCCAAACAGGGTTGTCTGGAAAGGGAAGGTATGATAAGGTAGGAGTGACATGGATCGCACATATGGCATGTCGTATCAAGAGTAGACTGACCAAAGCTGTCCAAGAGTTGACCATGGTATGATGTGCAGACCTGGTCAATTACTCTAGCAATCTTGTCTGCTGTCTCCCAAGCATGGTTGCTGCAGGTTGTCTGTAATGACATCTCTACCCAGCTTTGACAGGCATGGAGCAGATTTTTTTGCCCTAAAAAATAGACGAGCATACATGTGAATCACTACTACATTCTTGTCAAGTGCCAGGAGATTGGTTCTGAAGGTGACTGTTGCAGTAAGTCCGTTTCTTCCTCTTAAATGAGATCTACTGATTCTTTAGAGCAGCAGTAAGGGTGGGGGCATTCTGACCTTTTAGGACCTTATGCCTGGACTTAAGTAGTGAATGTTGAGGTTTGCAAATTCACTGTTCCATGGGTTACCAATGAGTGTTTCATAAAACTAATAATATGCTATTGTTTTCTCACTTTGTGGCTCATGAGAAAAGTCCAATTCCATCATTCAATGCATTAATCTCTCCGTTGTTGTTATAGGGTTTAATGCCATTTTTCAGCACAAGATAGGCTAAACATGGCGGTCAGTATTAATGGTGGAGGAAGAACCCGGGAAAACCCCGGAAAGAACCACCGACCCACAAGAAGCTACTGGCAAGCTTTCTCACATATCCACAATGGCCGAGCCTGAGACTCGAACCCACATGGAGAGAGGTGAGATGGCAGTGATCTATGACGGAGAGTGCTTTAGACCACTCGGCCACTCGGGGGACCCAAATCTGTCTCAATGGCGTGTTTTTTTCTTTATCAGAATTAGAGACCTTTACTGCCTAGAAAATCTCATAAGAGCTGGGCTCATCTGCAGCCTTGCACTTGGCACAATAGGAATTAAATAATGTTAACACTGGAAGTCACATACAGTATTTATAATTACTCAAAAATTAAAGTGTATCTGCAGATAGTACTGAAAAAATTATTTGCTATAATGAGTTATTACAATTAGCATGGGAGTTCATATACCTCCGTTAAACAAAATAAGTTCCATAATCTGTGCACTATTTTTGTAAATAAAGGCATTCAGTAAAATGCAGATCTTCTGAACACTGCAGAAGGATTTACAGTACTGTACTATAATGGTCTAAAGTGTCCTGAGTGATGCTTATCAGAGAAAGGTCTCAAAATATGGGTGTAATTTACTTTTTTAACAAAACAATGATAAGGCACCAACAATCAATTAACAGATGTCTTAATCACCTTGCATAATAAGGTCTGGTACATGTGACTTCACCTTATCCCTTAAGGCACCACCCCCACACACACACAAAAATGTTTCCTACTGCTCTGGTTTTAAAATTTGGGTAGGTGGCTAGGGATTTGTTTTAAAAAAATTAGATATAACTGTTAGCAGATATAATGTATAAAGTACTTCAAAGTACTGGGCAAAATCAGCTCACTTAGATGCACAAATCAATTTAGTTCATTTTTTAAAATTTTTAAGAACTATTTTCTTTTTAACCATGGGGGTAAAAAATGCCAGGGATGGCACTGAATAACATGGCCGATCAGAAACATATTTTTGGGGGCCTTATAATCACTTTGCATCTGTTTCAGAACCCACACAACAACACTTCTGATGCTCACTTTGCAGAAATTGGTTACATAGAAAAGAAGTTAGTTCAAAACAAATTGGCATACTGAGGGGGTGTCTGTTGGAATTTGCATACATACAAAGTTAAAACTATGTATAGTTTTACTTTGATTTTGGTGGAGAACCTTGATGTCATTTTTTCTTTATTAGTGAAGACACCCTGAATTTAATTAGAATGTAGAATTTAAAGAATTTATATACAAAACTCAGCATAGAATTGTCAGATATTAGAGTTCCCTGGAGGTTTTTGACATTCTAAGGTCAACATTTCTACCAAAACTGGAAGTGCATTATACAATATTCCCTGCTATTGATAAACTGGTTCTGGGTTATGTTATCAACTTTCTTGACATGATGCATATAATTAGCTTGTTTATTCAAAACAACCACATACAGTATCTGGGATGATTTTTACTAACAATACCTCAAAGGGTCATTATTTTATATCATAAGGACTATGTGAGTATACTTAATGGTGTTTATTACTGGATTCCAGTTGTCTGATTTGCAGTATTTCACTACACCATCATGTAGTAAGGACATCATGATGTTAAGGAGCATATATTTGTAACGACTTGTGCAGCTGAAATGGCATTTTCACTGTACTGAAACAAGGTGAAATTTTATGTAATGAAACAATTATAGATCTTTGTTAAGGTGCATATTACATTTTATATAACAGTTAACTTACATGTATGATATTGATCTCCACTCAACATTGACAACTACAAGATTTACTTGTTCATAAAACTTCAAATTCACCTCAACAAAGGGCAAAATATGTAAAATATTTGAACATGATCATTTCTTATTCAATCAAAAAGTTCACCATCTTCTAAATCTGTACAAAATATAAAAGAACTTTAAAACTGATTCCAATCGTATCTGTCAATACCTCACTAGAACTGGCAATGTCATTAAAAAGTATATATGACAATGTATAGAGTATCTATTTAAAAGTTTCCATTACTGCATCCTGAAATGCTAACATCCACATGGAGTTTTCTCTAGACTTTGCCATTAACTTGAGGCAAATTAAGTTTTTTGCAAGGCTCTTCTTTTAAGCAGCATAGTCGTATAACATTCAGTATCTTTTTACGGAATACAAGGAAAATGATCAAAAAAATGAACACAAAGAGTAGCACAGTGAGCCTTGTTTCATAGTCATCTCCATAGTGGCTCCCACCAAAAAACCAGTCCAAGTCAAATGAGCCATCATTGTCTGTTTCCTGAATCCACTGTTCTCCATTGTGACCCAGTGGGTTTGGAATAAAGACCCTAGTCAAATTGAATGGACGATGGAATGACTGTATGATCCATATTTTGTCCACAAGTCTGTTGTCCGAAGAATCTAGCACTTCCCAATAAAGATGTGTGGCATTGTAAATCTTAAGTCTTCCAAAAAGTTCTTTATCTCCATCATCAACTAGAAATGCAGACCAATGGCCTCTAGCTTTAGTGCTGTATTCTTGTAAATATGTGGCTCCCAAACTTCCCATTGTGACATGAACAGGTCCTGCTGGTTCTTTGTAATTGTAGGACAATGCATGTGACTTGTATGTTGGCCATGTTCTCTCATAATAATGCTGATGACCAGATATGATTAGATCAACACCTTGTGTGTAGAATAAATCCTCAAGATGTTTACGAACAAGGGAGCGTTCTCTAGTACAATCTTCTTTAAGATCACTGACAGAGCAGTACATTGGTCTATGGCCCATTGCTATGATCCAGGGCTGTGCAGACCGTCGTGCATTGGCTGCTGCAAGGTCATCCTGCAACCATTTTAACTGTGACTCAAAGTCATCAGAAGAGAAAAACACTTCTGTATTGTAGATAACAAAGTGAATGGGTCCTATATCCAAGCTATACCACAATCTATCTTCTGGCATAGGCCATGGTAGGGTTGGCATGGAAAATCTGTATCTGTAATGAAGAAAATTATTGAACCGCTCATGATCTCCAGGACAGGTCATGTATGGTGTTCTAGCTGCCATGTTTTGAATCAGATTCAGGAATTTGTCCCCAATCTGACCTCTAGCTCTATTGAGATCATATGCAATATCACCAACATGAAATACAGCCTGATATTTTTCATTCAGTGTCTCCTGAACTAAAAATTTCACATTCTTTGTTAGAGTACCCATATCTCCATAAACCATGAAAGTCTGTGTACTTCCTGCTTGAACAAATGGCATGGTGAAGCTGTATTGATCACTAAGAGTATCATCATTTTCTCCTCTTACATTATATAAATATTTAATCCCAGGAGTCAAGTCCCTTATTTCAACTCGGTGCAAATACTGTGCACCATCCTCATTATCTTTCATCAATCTTATAGTTTCTCCTCGTTCCTGAGTGGCTTTTGGTTTATTCTCCGTGTGATATTCAACTATCGAGATATCATTGGCTTTTGTGGCCCACACAATCACAATGTCATTGGCCTTTTTACCAAAGCTGATGTGTATTTGTTCTGGCCGAAGCAGATCTGTTCTTGGCTGGAGGTCTTCTGTAATTGCCTGCTTTTCGGCCTCTTTGCACAAGACTGATTTGACCAACATCAGCACAACTAAAAAGAAAAGACACAGCTTGCGACTTGCAAGCATTATTAATTGCATACTTGTTGCTGGACTTGTCTTTAACTTACTTGAGCTTGCATGAAACTCGGAAAATTGTTTCAATTAATTTCCGTCACTGTTAACCTAATCTGTAGCCTGTGAATGTTTTTTTTTTTGTGTGGTGCTAGCCAATAGCACGTCATGTCATAAACAACTACAATTTTTTAACAGCTACTTCGGGTATGTTAAATATACTGCTTAATATGCACTGTTAGTAGCATTTTAAGTTCAGTTGACAGATCAACAGGAAGTTTTATTTTAACTATAATTGGAAAATGGACGGAATAAACGAAAGCGTGTGAACAAATATATCGCGGCATGCGAAAGAGGAAGGACCCAAAAGCCGGAACAGAGGTTTTGATACGAATAAAAAATGTCAGATTTGGAGAAATATATTTTAAAAATTATCAGCTTTTAAAAAAATATCTATTTATACTTATTAATACACCAGTTTGCACAACAGACGCTTTGATGTTGTTGATTCAAATATATACAGTACAGGTAGTAATGCAGTTTTAGAGTACTGCAAAGATCTTAGTGTTTTTACAACAAGCCTTGGTGTCTTCTTTATTTCTTATTTCATAAAAGGCCAGGGAAATATCGCAGATATCACAATGCATCTATCTTGTAATATATTTCTTGTGACGACCTTTAAGTCTCAGACATGACGTGTATGTAGGTAGGTAGGTAGATGTGTGTGTGTGTTTCGATGGTATATTAGCATAAACCTGGCTGTATAGCCTAGCGCAGAGTAAAAGTAGAATCATTAGTAAGAATAATTTGCTTAAAAAAGAATTTGTAAAGTTTCACATTTTTATCATTATGAATAGTAAAGTACAAGAAATTTATTGTACAGTGTAGTGGGGCTTTTTTCTTCGCAAACCACAGGGAGTACAAGAAGAAGAGATAAACTAAAATCATATGGACAGTAGAGGAGTCACTTTTAGACCAACCCACTTGTGTAAATAAATAACACACAAACTCAACAATTTCCAACTGACACAAAATAATAATTTGAATTTTGTTACAAAACACACAATGTCACAAAGCCACTTGGTATGAGAGTAGTGTAATGTGACACTTGAACTATAAATGGGACTCGCATGTTAAATAGGATCTGTGTATTATAGAGCCAAAGGAGAATTTAATGTTAGATCCACATTTTGGTTCAAAGGTTTTCACTGAAGGAGCATGTCTGGATAGAAATGTAATGGTGTACAGGCCTATTTTGACAGGAAATGTGACTTTCTCTGCCCACTAACTGAAATGATTATTATGCTGTAACTTTATCATGTGTGTGTTGGTATTATAATAATATTAATAATAATGAGGACTTAGTAAAGCGCCTAATCTTTAGAATCTCTAATTGCTTAAATTTTACAACACTGGACAACACCTATAAAATGATATGATTACAAAAATACACCATGAAATTAGAAAAAAAGAAAACATGCTGAAAATATTTAAGGTAAGGAAACATTATTAGGTCTTTAAGTCTGTTCTTGCAATTGAAATAGGCGAGTTTTAAGAGCACTTTTGAATGAGATCACTGTGTCAAAGTTTAGTGGGCAATTTGTTCCATGTTGCTTAAATTGGCCCTGGTATGCAAAAGAACGTTGTCCATATGACTTCATTTTCATAGTGGGAATAATGATAATACGAGTCTCAGAAGAGGTGTGTACACAAGGGTGAGGTCAGATAGGTATGTTGGATTGGAGCCCGTCAATGAAACCTAGCACAGAGAACAAATTTTGTGCTTGATTCTGGATTGAATGGATAGCCAGTGTAGGCTACAGAGCAGGGGTAGGTGTGCTCTGATTGTGGTACTGTAAGTATAATCCAAGCAGATTTTGAACTTTTTGAAGTTTCTGGAGTAGATATTGAGACAAACCAGACAGAATTGAGTTACAATGGTCCAGTCTTTAAAGTACTAAGGAACACACAAGTATTTTAGTGGCATCACCTGGAAGATATTTTTGAATGGAGCTGATGCGTTTCAGCTCAAGATATGTAGCCTTGCATATGTTCACGACATGTTGGTGCAATGTGAGAGTACTGTCCATAGTAACACCTAGGTTTCATACTGTGTGAATTTAATGTTGGTGTTGCTGATATTTATTTTTTGAGGTAAAGGATGTGAATGAGAAAGTCTTCGTGTTGTGATCAGAATGGCTTCAGTTTTATCATCATTCTTCTGCAGCTTGTTACATGTCACCCATGATTTCACATCGGAAATGCACATCTCTAAACCTTGGATGGTAGCATCAACTTCAGTTGGGTGGCTAGATTTGTATATTTGGGTGTCATCAGCATACAATTGGTGGGACACTGGATGATGATCTATGACACTTGAGAGCGGCTGAGTGTGCAGAATGAAGAGAATATGTCCAAGAACATACCCCTGTGGAACACCACAACATAAATCAACTGGGCTGGAGTATATTCCATTTGCAGACACAATTTGCATCTTGTTGACCAAGCAGGACTTGAACCACAGTAAGGCTGTATAACGGATGCCAGAAACATGCTGGAGATGGTGAAGTAATATATCGTGGTCTATTGTGTCAAATGCTGCAGACATGTCAAGGAGGGTGAGGACTGTAATCTTTCCATTAATCCAAAGCAGAGAGAAGGTCATTAACTACTTTTAGAAGAGTAGTTTTAGTACTGTGGCAAGGGTGATATGCAGACTGTACACTGCTAAAAAAGACTGTTTGAAAATTCAGATGAGAAACAAGTTGGGATAGAACAACTTTTTCCAAGATTTTTTTACATGAATGGGTGATTAGAAACTGGGCAGTAGTTATTTAAAGTGTTGGTTTCTTCAGCAGAGGCTTTACAATGGAATTTTGAAAAATGATGGGAATTCCCCAGATGAGAGAGGGGTATTTATAACATCAGTTAGTGAAGGCAATACTGGATCTAAGCACTCAAGCAGCAGTGATGATGGAATTGGATCAAGTTCACATGACTTTGATGCACTCTTCATCATGACTGTACATACTAAATCCATAGAGACAGGTTCAAATGCTGCTAACGGTTGCAACTGAAATTTTGTATCGCAACTGTATGGTGATGATGATTCAATTGAAATTGTTTTGTCAAGCTTATCTCTAATGGTTTGTACTTTATCACAGAAGAAATTTGCAAACAGGTCTGGAAGGTCGACCAGAGAGAAGATAGTTGGAAGTGGTGTACATGGTATGACCTGTAACATGTAATGTAATGATAAAACTCCACTCTTTAATTGCAGACATCAATGAATAACCATGTGGTTAGTGGGAATGACCATTAGCAATGTGCTAATCATTGTTTTAAAATGTTTCGGCTCTTTTATGTAAATTTACAGTGTGTGGTACGTTTGATTTCTTTTCATTAAAATTAGCATGCTTTCAACAACTTAATAAAAGTGACTTTATATTAACTGACATGATGGTATCTTCTTTAATTGCAGACAACAGTGAATAACCATGTGATTAGTGGGAATAACAGTTAGCAACGTGCTAATTATTGTTTAAAAATGCATGATTTGTTCCATGTTTGGGGTTGAAGTGACTATGGGTCAGAATGTCTTGGGACCTTTCTTAGAGTCTAAATGTCTTGGGACCTTTCTTAGAGTCTAAATGTCTTGGGACCTTTCTTAAAGTCTAAATGTCTTGGTACCTTTCTTAGAATCGAAATGTCTTATGGTCAAAATGTCTCATTCTGTTACAAAAGAAAGGAAAACCTCTATAATGTCCATGGGCGACTGCACATAGTGGCAAGGAGGATATCATCTCACCCCAATTTCGGCAAGGAGGATATTGTCTCACTCCAATTTCACCTGTAAGCATGTTTTGGCCTGCATCATTTAAATTAAATGGCTGACCTCTACAAATGTGCCCCCCTCCAACAGAAAAATGTCTTCAGGTGCCCTTGATAATATAATGATCCTACCCTACTCTTTTTGAAACAAAATTATCATACCCTTTATACAGGGTAGGGTGTAAAAGAACAGGTATTAAAAATATAAATACATTTAAATAATTAAAAATATAACTACCTTTTTATGGGGATAAAGGATAATCCTAAATTAGAAATGTCCATCTGTTTTTCTTGTATAAAGCTGAGCAGATGAGGAATCCATAAAGCAGATTCAAAGTATGCAAAATGAAGCAACTGCATCAGAAGTTCACGGTGTGAAAATGAAGAAAAAAGAAAAGAAAATGGCACAACCAAAGAAGGCGGAAATGTTACATATGAAATCAGACCCCAGATTATTTAACTGTGGTAAATATGGCAAATTACATGCAAAAGGTAGGTGTCCAGCTTATGGAAAAAACTTGCTACCGGTGTCGAAAACAGCATCATTTTCTGAAATACCGCAAGACAAAATGGGTGCATAGTATGCAAGAATACTCAAGTGAAGAGGAAGAGACATCTTTTATAGGAACAATGACAAAAGCGAACACTGAAATCAGTGACAAAGAATGCTACGTCACTCAGCGAAATTTATCCCAAATATGTCTACAGTGACAGAGCCAATCAGAGCACTTTTGAAAAGTGAAACTGAATTTGTTTGGGAAACTGCACAGAAACATGAAGAGATCAGTTAGTTTCTAAACAAAGAACCTGTGTTGAAATACTTCGATGTTAAGAAGCCTGTCGTTGTTAGCTGTGATGCATCAAAATCAGGACTTGGAGCAGTGTTGATGCAGTCAGGCAAACCCATAGCATTTGCATCAAGGTCTTTGACAGATGCAGAAACAAGGTATGCACAGATCGAGAAAGAACTGCTTGCTGTGTTATTTGGTCTTGAAAGATTTAATCAATATACTCATGGTCGTCTAGTACAAGTTGAATCGGATCCTAAACCTCTGGAATCAATCCTCAAGAAACCTCTATCTGCAGCACCGCCTAGACTTCAGAGAATGCTTTTAAGACTGCAGAAGTTTTGACTTAACATATTGTCCAGGAAAAGAGTTAATTATAGCAGATACATTGTCGAGAGCATACAGACAGATGAACACATCTGAGATGAACATGGATAGTGAAACTGAGTGCTATATGCACATGATCATGTCAAATACAGATACACAGTTAGAAGCAATAAAGAATGAAACTAAACATGATAATAAATTGACAAAATTACGAGAAATGATTCAGAAGGGATGGCCAAATGATAAACATCTCATACCTTTTGAAATCATAAATTTTTGGAACTGCAGAGATGAACTTTCAGAAATGGACGGATTAGTTCTAAAAGGAGAGAAGTTTGTAATACCAGATGCTCTTCAGAAAGAAATGCTAAAAGAGTTGCACGAAAATCATATGGGCATTGAGAAGATAAAACAAAGAGCAAGAGACATTATGTATTGGCCTGGCATGAATGCACAAATTGCAGACATAGTAACGAATTGTTCTATTTGCCAGGAATACAGAAAGTCAAATAAAAAAGAACCTACTGCACCATAGGAAATGGTTGGAACAGATTTACTTATGTGGAATAATTACAACTATGTCTTGATAGTAGACTATTGCTCCTGATATTTTGAAGCTGCCAAGTTAGAAAATACACAAGCAAGCACAATAATCACCCCCACAGTCAGTTTTTGCAAGACATGGAATACCACAGGTAAGGAGTGATAATGGACCACAGTTCTCCTCAAAAGAATATGGTCAGTTTGCAATAACCTGAGGATTCAAACACACTACATCAAGTCCCAAGTATCCACAGTCTAATGGTTTATCAGAAAGAACCATTCAAACTGTCAAAGGAATTCTCAATAAGGTAAAAAAGAGATGGAAAAGATCAATATTTATAGATACTGGAGTATCGAAATACAACAATTGATGATATAGGATCTCCGGCATAAATACTGATGAATTGAAGACCTCGATTGACTTTACTTACAACCAAAAAACAGCTACATCTGAAAGTTATAAAAGAAAGAAACCTAAAGTGGAAAGAAAAATCAGCAAAAGAAACAGTATAACAGAACAGCTAAAGAGCTTCCAAATCTGACTTCTGGAGACAAATTTAGAATCAGAAGACCAGATCTTTGGGAACCAGCTGCAGTCGTCAGAAAAAGTAGCACTCCAAGGTTGTATGATGTGAAAACCCAGGATGGTGCTATATACAGGAGAAACTGAAGACATCTGTTACAACAGAAGAGACATTACCAGAGATATATGATAAATACAAAGATACTAACAAGGAGGTCACTGAACTGAATGACAAGATACCATTAGTCATCAGTGAGCCAAACCAGACAGGAGAAATTTGAACAAGGAGTGGACAGCTAATAAAAAAGCCTGCAAGATACAGAGATTTTGTCATGTGAACTCGATCATTTTTCTCAATTACAAAAATTGTGTCTTGTGAATATTAGAAACTGAAAGTGTTTAAGGGTTATATCACTTCATTTTATATGCAGTGATAACTGGATTGAAGAACAAAATATTAGGACAATAGATTTAAGTGACAATGCCAATATATCACTATGTATTTGTTTTCACGAGTGTAAGAATGATTGTGAGTGTCAGAAGGCTAGAACTTAATTTTAACTACAATTAGTAGAACTTTTACAACTCACCAGAAAATCTTGAAATGTATATATTCATGTGCAAAATAGAACTTTGTCAAGTAATATGTTTACAAATTTATTAAAAAGAAAAGGAAAAATGAATATATGAATTTAAAAGAAAAGCATAAAACTCATTTTTAGGGGAAGTTGTGGTACTATACGGTATTAACATTCTGTTGCTACAAATGGTCTGACAGTTACAGGTCACCTCCAGGCTATCACTCAGTTGTAACCCTATATGCCTTATGATAGCATTAGCACGAGAAATTAGTGTACATGTGTATTCTCTGTTTGGAGTCAGTTGAACCTAGCCATTAGAGTAGTTAGACCAAACCACGTTTTGTGTTAGTTAGCAAAAATATAACAATAATGACTGTATATACTCATTATGACTCTGTATATGAATTGGATTTTTTAAAATAGCTTTAAAAAAAATTTCAGTCATATTGCTATGATGTCTGCAGTGTGGCAGTTTATAGTGATGTCTAGCACTGAGGCATCATGCTGCAGACATGTAGCATGATGTCCCACCCAGTCACATTATCCTGACACCAGGCCGACCAGTCCTAACACTAACCTCTTAATGCTGAGCGCCAAGCGAGGCAGCTGTTAGTACCATTTTTGTAAGTCTTTGGTATGTCTCGGAATGGGATGGAACACACGACCTCCCGCATCAAGTTAGTTGTCTACCTGACCAAAATCATTTTAGTTATTCTGTAAAAAATACATAGCTAATATTTTCTCTATGAGTGTGTTTTTAATAATTGGATCATTATTAATAAAAATAAACATATTTTTCTTGGTCTGAGTCATGGAAATTATGTTTACCATGTTCTTTATTAAAATTTTAGCAACAGACCTTGTCTAATTAGAGCTTGGATTGTTCTGGAAATGAACTGTTGTCCTACATCCTGGTTCTTTTGTGTCTTAGCTTTTTTTAAATATATAATCTTGTTTACTTAGAAATTATTCATTCGTGCTATAAGACCTTGAGACAGAATCATCTGTTGTATCAGTGTTAGATTTGGGCTGAAACTATTCAATTCAAATGATTCTTCTCTGGAAATGCAAAGTGTTCTATAATATTCTTAGAAAGAGACATTAACTGGGAATTATAGTGAGTTCAAGCAAGGATTCCACAAAAGACTTTTGGCACATCATTATGATTGGTACATTAGAGACTACCTGACACTACAAGCACATCAACAACTTCAGGTTTGGAAATTATCTGGAAAACCACTGAACTTTATTCAATAGGACTTTTGCTAGTAATTCTAGGATCATTTGGGATTTAATTTGCAATACAAAAGGTTCTTTTTATATTTTCACTCTGTATTCTAGGGAAGTAATACACTTGTTGAATTTTACAAAGCTTGTTGCCTCTCACTCTTTTCTATTACTTATTTTAAGTCCATAGGGTTGTAATACAAGCAAGACAATATGACATGATAGGTAGATCAAAAGGAACTGTACTAATTACATTATTCAAACTGATAAACCTGATAAACCATTGTATGTAATATTGTTTTAAGCAGAGATTACTGAACTTATTATACAATTAATTTAACATACATCTAATAGCCTCACAGCTAATACTATGTGGCTGACCAATATTACTAGAACTAAATGGACTATCAGTCACAAAATCTGGAAAATGTCAAATTGGTGAACAAGGTCTATAACAAAATTGATTCACAGGGCCTATACCGTGGAGTTGAAAGGACAAAACTATTCAAAGACATCTTCATTGTTATATAAAGTACTTCATCCATACACTGGCATAAAACGGTCAAACAACTGCTGAGCTATGCTCATTACAGGTGTAAATAGATACACAGAAAAGTCTTTTTTTTTTTTAATGTAAAGCATAAAAACTGACACGTCAACACACATCATTAAGTTTGTGGAGTTTAATGAAAATTTAAGCCTAACATATCAAAAGAAATTTGGAATAGTCACAACTATGGCTTACCTTTCATAACCATAGAATTTAAAACCCTAAAGGTCATTACATAAAAAACATTTGCAAAACTTTTCGGCCATTATATGCTCATATATTTCTAAGAAAACAAATGACAAACAATGAAAAGCCGCTACATCTACACAGAGTTCAAGCTGTAAAAACACATTTTCTTTTGTCATGCATGCAATCAATCCAGCAGTAAAAAAAAGTCAGAAGGTAAAAATGTGTAAAGTACTTAACAAAGTCAGTTGTTTATTTTCTTCTTATAATCAAGCAAATTTTTTACACAACTAAAACCTCTCTTGAAAGAGCACCTGCCTTGAGAGATCAGGTTCTCAAAGCATATATTTATGAATTATACAGTGTTACAGCTTGTCATGAGAGAGCATCTTATTAGCAAGTGGTTGGTCTTTCAAGACAAGTTCTACTGCTAACAGTGACCATTATGGAGAAACAGGATCTTTAGTACAAAATTGAAAGGATGCAAGGATCATGACATTAAATTTTATACAAATTATCTGAGCCATTTATGATAAAATAATTCTAAGGCTTTGTTTCTCTTAAATACATGTAACAGTTACCACATTTATTTTTTATTATTGATGTCCATTCAAGTTTTAGTCCATGAAATGGACTTGCACTCTAATGGCCAAAAATTTCAGAGAATTCAAGACAATATCATTTCTTCTTTTTAACTGCTAACAACATTTTTAGCTGTTGTAGCAGCTATATTAGATGTAAAAATGGCACCATTTTCATTCAGAACCAACTAGACATCATTAGAACTCCTTGGTGAAAATCCCATACAGATGTAAACTTCCATCTAGGAAGTACAGCAACAAGATTGCTAAAATGTTTGTCATTGTGGCCATATTGGCACCATTTTAATTTAAAAACATCTATATAACAAGACATATTCTGGTGAAAACCCCAACAAGATTTTCAAGATGTCTGCTTTTGTGTAAATACTATTTGTCAGATCAACACAACTTTTTTATTTTGGACCAACTAGACATCACAAGATTTGTTTTGTTTAAAACCACATGTCAATATAACTTTCTATTCTGGAGTAATTGCGATAACAAGTGTTTTAAGATGGCTGCTGTGGAGGTCACCCTGCATGTTAAATTTGTACTATTTTTATTATGGGCAAACTAGACATAACAAAATGTATTCAGACAAATTAGCAATAACAAGATTTTGGTCATACTGTACTCCAAACAACACCATCTTCATTCTGGTCCAACAAGACATCTGGTAAAAACCCTATCAAGAGGAGTAACAATAACAAGATTTTCAAGATAGTTGCTGTGGCAGCCATACTGGGTGCCAGATAGGCATTATTTTCATTTAACTAGACATCAAAATAAAACCCAAAATACTGACATTCTTAGTATTTAGTAGTACTGAAGTATACTAGGGTTTAAAAAATTTCTCATTGATGCACATAGTACACCTTTTGTTTCAATGTTTCATAAATTGTTTAAGAAACAAGTTGGCTGAAAGGCCTCAAAATCTTATGTGACTGTCCTATATTGGTCTATTGTGCACTGTCTGTTACCAGGGTTGCTATGTTCCAAATGTGATATTTTAAGGTGCTCAAACATGCTTGAATGGTCATAACTAAATTTGATTATTCTGCCAAGGTATTTCATGTCTGCATATGTCCATCAGTCGTAAGACATGTTCTCTTTAATAAAACCTTCACAAGAAATCTGTTACAAAGCCAACAAAAAATTTGGAACAACTCTGACAGAATTAAATGAATTGATATATTTGATTCTGATCCACTGATGATCACAAAAACCATTCACTTTATCTCAACAAGAGGTTCAAGTGGGTCTAAGATTGCTAACCCACTTGCATCTACTTAATTCATAATGTAAGAAACATTTGATGAAGAAATCCAGGGTTAGCAGCATACTGTCAAAATATCATCTGCTTCTGTTGACTTGCTACAAAGACAGTTGTTTGATTTCTTTCTGATTTTCAGCCATATTTAATTTCAGAAAGGCATAATTTTTGTACAAAATATTGCCAGGATGCACACTGTCCAACTGGACCAAATTCTTCCAAGCAGTTTTTGTCAATGATTTTAAAGTTTTGCCATAATTAGAAATAACAGACATTTTCAACCGCACATTTGCTTCATATGCTTGATTGCAGATATGTTGGCATGTCTTGGGTTTATGGTACATCAGCACAATTCTAGTTATATATGGCCATATAGGCTTGAGTAACCACAAGTAATCGAGTCATCCAAGACACAAAAAGTAGAGGCAAAAAAAAAGAAAATATATAAAATACAAAGTCATATGATTTTATATGTAAACCACACAAGTCCAAACCTTCTGAATTGGAATACCATCATGGATCGCACCCCCCAAGGCAAAAAGGTTGCCTAACTTGCCTCCATTAGTTGCCACATAAGACATGCAGGAGTGTACATTGAGCTAATTCTACATTCTAGAAATAGCAGTTTTTGGGAAAAGTTTTAACTTTTTTGTAAGAGAAGCTATACTGGACAGCATCATTTGTACAAACTGGAATAGCCTTCATGAAAGGACATTTCTTTTCAAAAATTGTCATACTGTGATGATGTTTCTTAAATAATAATTAAAGTATTTTCTTTTCTATTTTAGTTTTGGCAGCCATACTAAATAGTAGATCAGTATCATTTGCAAATACTTTAATGACCTTCATGTGAACATACTATTACAGTTAGTCAAAGTTTGTTAAGTGATTTTGAATAGAACTGATTTTAAATTTCTCTTTTATTACTGGTTGCCATATTTGATGGCAGAAAAGCATAAATATTATACAGCTGAAAGTTCTTCATACCATGACAGTTTCTGTGAAATTTTATTAATTCACATTGGAGTAGACATTTAATGCTTTTCCTTCTCTTAACCCTTGGTAAATCAGCATGATTTTTACAAACATGGACGGTTTTCAGGCCATGATGCTCTTTGTCAAAGTTAGGTTAAATTCTATTAACTAGATTTAGTAAAGTTGCTGTTATCTTAGTAACATCAGCCAATTTTCACAGTGGATTGGTAACATTTCTGTAAAACTGAATGCCCTTCATGCCAAAATACTTTCTCCTAAATTTTATCAAATTTTGTTAAGCCCTATTTCTTAAAAGTGAAAAATATAATTTCAGGTATTGTCACTCCGACAGAGTTTGGCACTTGAAAGAATGTATACAATTTCTGCATCTTTGTAGGACATATTAGTGGAGACATCATTAATAACTGACAAAAACTGACTGGAAGAAATGATATGGTCATGTTTTGACTCTACGAGTATTGGCAATAGCCCTAATAAATTTCTGATAATATTTGTCCATCAGGTAGGTACTGCCCATTTCCAAACCTTGCCCAAATCACATAATTTCACGTAGTATAAGGGTGTCCATGTTTCACGACAAAATGAGCATTTCTAAACATGACACATAGTTTTTCAAAGGCTGCCTTTTTCAGCAACATAAGAGGCTTCTCACCTTCAGAAGAACCAGAGGCCGCCTTCACAGCTTTCTCTCACTCTATTCTTTTTGTGGCTATATGACAAGTCATCCGTTCTGACTGTACCAATTTTAAAAGGTTTTGCAGCCAATTACAAATGTTCCTGATCATAGCATATGCAGAACAAAAAAAAAAAAACGTCATCTCATCCTTCTCCTTGTTGTGAGTTAGCTACGAAAATTCCTGCTTCCAGGTATCTTGGAATTTTAATTCTCTTTTGGTTTTATCATACACATGTTGTATTTCGAGTTTTTTGTCAAATGTTTTGGTTTATTTTGGGTGGTGGTAGTAGAAGAGAGACATTATCAAGAAACCAAGAAATCTCCATATTTTTCAAACACAAGAAACCACATAAGAAAACATCAATCGCCTAAACGTTTGATGCTCTTATATGATTAACAAAGTAAGCGCTCAAATGACAATTTACGGAATTGTCCAAATGAGAATAATTTGGTTTAAATGGCATAGGCATGATCTTTGCTTTTTTATATAAAAAACATTCATTTTACTTTTGATTTTTGCTATGTTTGACATGTTTATAATTAAAAGGATTTATACAATCCTATAACATGAGACATAATTTTGATATCCACAATTTAAAATAGCAGGCTTGATGGACCACCCATCTTTAGGAAAGTGGTGGTCCTTCTGAAAATTAGGTGGCCTTGGGCCAGTGGACCTGCATTAGTGTTGAACCCTGTACAGGATCCCAATGTGTGTGACAAGTACATCAATATGGACTACTTATCTGAAGACTGTACCCATTTCTACAAGAATTCTAAATATTTATTTTGTCAACTATAAGTCTCAAAGAAATGGTGTATAATGCAAACATGTGACATTCATTAGGGTGTGAAATAAATATTATTCTAAGGTATATATGGTTAAGGTAAGAAGAATATATCAAGATTAATCTACATGTTAGGTTTTTAAACAAAGAATATATCAAGATGAATCTACATATTAGATTTTTAACAGTACCTACAACAGTGACCTAGAATGGACAAAAGAAAAATGAAGAACTTTACACTAGAGATGGAATATATATTGCTGCGACCTATTTTGGTGTCAGTGGCAAAAATCCTAAAGATAAATGCATTTGCCAAATTCAATATTACACACACAAGTCTGGCTAATTCAGCAGCATCACACTAGCTTTGTATCTCTATGGCATCTATTTCAATCCTTTTTACTTCCTGGTCATCCTTACAATGTCAGTGTTTTACTCCTGATTTTTGTTTTTCCTCCACCAAATACTTGGCTTCTTTAAGACACTAATTTAACTTTTAAGAGATCTTATTATGACTTCTTAGAGTTTTCAAAAATTTGATTGAAATAACTTATATTTAAAGAACAGACTTACATATAAAAACAAAGCTATAATATTTTTTTTTCACAAAGGCTTCAACTATTTTATACCAGTCTATGTGTGGTGGTACATTAAATACCAGACTTAAAAAAATGAAGGCTGCTGATTGGCTGAAAATAATTACTGGAAAAAATTAGCACAAGTTTTCAGAATAAGCCTACAATTATAGGTAATAACAGTCAACTGCAACCCAAAACCATTTTATTTTTATCACTGTCACCACACATGTACTACTGGATGCAAACAGAAAGAAAGTACTAGATTTTTATATTGGGCACTAAAAACAGAGTTTTTATCAAACATGAGGCATGAAGCATATCGTTTTCATTTTTTTTTAAAAGTTTTATTTTGGACACATAGCTTATATGAAGTAATTAACATGACAGTCTAAAGGAACTGAATTAAATGTCTGTGCCCTATATGCCAGAACTGAAAACATCTTCAGAAGAACATTACAAATGTCCTAATGCTATTGTGCAGGCGAGACCAACAAAAAAATGACAGTGACAATGTTTGGAAGTCAAACTTAATTTAAATGAATCCCCGAAAATTCAGTATTACTCCAGGATTTATAGTTACACTTCTTACTCAAGGATATTTACAAGCTATCATGAAATATCAAGAATTATATACTGTATAATGACTTTCAACATCATTATGCTCACAGTGTTGTTATATCAATATGAAAATTACACAACAATAAAGTTTAAAACAGCACTAAATCTTTTGTTAAATGGCTGTCCACTGCAAAGCAATGAAACTACTTCAGAGTGTTGTAATCAATGCCATAAGTTCTGGTTTTAAAGCCTGTTTTTGACAGAATTCACCTCGCTGAGCTGCTATATCTGTTTGAACTGCCTTGTCCCATTCTAGATTTACAACAGCTGCTGGAGCAAGACCAAACTCAGCCAGACTGGAATCTTCTGTTAGACGCTGACCTGTTTGTGTAACTAAGTGAAAAGGCATCCAATTTTCTGTTAAATTTTCTCGAACAAATTCAAAAATAGCAGCTAATTTCTCAAAAGCCTTAAAAGTTCCCTGTAGCAGAATTCCATCTGGCATACGAACCCTAATCAATGCATATCGGTACTTCCTTAATTCTTTCATTTCATCTCTTTCTCGCATTGCCTTGGTTCGAAGCATGCCATATTTTTCAACTGCTTCTTGCCGTCTCTGTTGCTCTTTCATTAATTCTTCTTTAGACACACAATAAAATTCATCTGGGATGTCAAATTTCGTGGCAGCAGAAGAGGGACTGAGCACTTGCACAGCTCTATCCAACTGAGGGCGAATTGGCTCTGCAAGCAACAGAATCTCTTTGAGTCCCTTAAGCCGTTCTGTATCTTTAGCAACCTCTTCCTCCATTACCCAAAAAATTTCATCAACACTATCAACAGAAATTGTCTTGTACTGAAATCCCGATGCTTGAATGAACTCTTCAGTTCCCTCTAATGCAGATACTCTTTCCTGGAATGCTTTATTACTATGCCTAATTTTACGGTATTTTTCCTCTTCAGGGTTTGCAATGATATTGTCAAGATATTTAGAAATTGTCTCAACACAAGCTTTAACTTTGACCTTGTCTTTGTTGAAGGTATGAATCATAAGTGCTGAGGTCATCTCTGGCTCCTCAGCAAGCTGATTCTGCAGATATTCTCGTATGTACCCCTCCATCTCATTATGTGGCAGCACAACAGAACCGAGTTCAGGGCACTTGAATAGAATTCTACTGGTGGCTACTGGGGCACTCTCCTGGACCACTTCTTGAGGCCCTGATGTTAAAGCTTTGGTCTTCTGGACCTTTTCTAAAGCCTTCCTCTCAGCCTCCATCTCTCTCTTCATCTGTGCTTTCATGGCCACCTTCGGGTCAGCTGAAAGATTGAGAGAAATTCTCTGGAATAATATGTCTCATCTGATACCCAAGGATAAACATACTTGTAGCATCAATGTAATCCTAAACCAACAACAATCTCTTAAAGGGATATAAGCTCTACTTGCCAAAATATTTCCATGAATCCAAGATAAGTCCTTATATTCTTCTTTACTGCAGAGTACAGAAATCACATCTGATATTCCTGAGAAATTCAAACACACTAACTTAGTATCAAAAATAGTTTCTTACACATCTGAGTTCATCACAGACCTTATAGTGTAGTATGAAATTCTTTGTCATAGCCTTTGTACTTGAGCCTGATATCATGGATAGGAAAATTATGGAACCTGTCTCAGACAATATTGATATATTCATGTGTTATTTTTGTTGTTGTTGTTGTTGTAGGGTTTAACGCCATTTTTCAGCACATGATAGGCTATACATGGCGGCCAGTATTAATGGTGGAGGAAGAACCCAGGAAAACCCTGGAAAGAACCACCGACCCTCGGGAAGCTACTGGCAAGCTTTCTCACATATCCACATTAGCCGAATCCGAGACTCGAACACACGCAGACAGAGGTGAGATGGCAGTGATCCGTAACGGTGTTATTTTTGGCTAAATCTATAATCACTACATTTTGAAGAACAAAAAAGTCAAATACATGCCATCATTAAGGATATTCATTAGAGAGATCCACAAGCTGGGTCTGATAAAAATTCATGCATACTTGTCTGTGTTATGAAGTTCACAAGCCAAAACAGCTAAAACCCTGAATTGAGACGTTAAGTGAAAACACATGTCAATGACACCATTGACACAAGAGTAGTGATGACAAGACTGCACCATGCTGGTGATCACATGAGCACCATTTTCATTCAGAACCAAATACATATTTCTGTGGTAGTGGTTTTGGTGGCAGCTGCAAGGATTCTAAAGAAAAGTGCATTTGCCAAGTTTCAATATTACATACACAATAGCATGCAAATCCAGATAGTTCTGCAGAAATTCGCTTGCTTCTATCTCTGTAGTCTCAATCTCCTTGGTCGTCCATTCAATGTCTACTTTTAATCCTTCAGTTTCCTCCACCTACTGATACTTTAAGCCACAAAATTAACTTTTCAAGAGTATTTAAAATAATTTTGAAGAAAAATGTTATCTGAATAACTTTAATCATATATTTAAATAAAACAGACATATATGGAAATTCCAGGCAATGATGTTTATCAAACATAGCAAGAAATGGTGGCCATACTAAATGTCAGTACAGACAACCCTACCATAGCAGTCACCTGGTCTCCACAGCCATTCCCATCTCCCCAGTAATTAAATTTCCTGAATAAAAGTCATGTATAAAATAGTCGTTTTCTGCATTTAGCAGGGAGCTGTTTCCGAACCAAACAGTGGTTTCTTACTTCTTACAGTGGTCAACGTAGCATATTGACCATGCAACTGAAGCATTTACCACAAGATATAAATTGTTTATGTAAAGACACATGTATATTGATGTGACGACATGCTTTATCTTGCTAATATTCAATGTGTTCAGTTCTGACTGTCAGTATAACTTTTAACTGGCTATTCTCTCCATTGTCATTTGAAGAATTTAAATAAAGCCACAATACTGCTAAGAAATTATGGCTAAATAATGTAAATGGTCATTCTTACACTCCACCCCATTTATGCCTGATGCCTGTCCTAAACATATTCATCAGAAAAGATCAAATGAGAACTAATTTAACCCCTAAAATTCTTTAATTTATCATATTTGATCTATTCAACAATTTCTGCAAAGTAACAGTGTGGGATTCAAGAAAGTGGTAAGCTCATCCTATGCACTGTTTATGTTTAAGATGGAAAAAGTTGGAGTAAATCCGTAAGTGAAAATACACTGTGGTCTGTTTACAAGGAGCATATAGTTATAATGCACATTAACTATCCATCCATATCGTATAGATGAAACTGTTAGCATTCAATTAATCATTAGGTTACTATTTTTAATCCAATAATAGATAATGGACTAACAGTACAGTCACTATATTTAAAATAAAATAGTCTGCTGGCTTCAAAATTGTATGGAATGATATGCCAAATTTGGCAAGAATACAGTTGAGAAGTAAAAAACTCAAGCACATTTGTTAGTAAACAGATGATGGGAACAGTGTTTCAACTTAAAAAGCATCACAAGTAATGGAAAAAAGGTAAACTGTCAATCAGTGGGTGACAATTTGTATATTTAGTCTAGTTCTGCTACATTTAAGATAGCCAACTCCAGCTGCAATATACAGCAGCTAAGCTAGCTGTGTCCCTAGTTATTGTGTGTGTGTGTATGATTTGGATTTTTAACACAGCTTTAATGATTTTTCAGTCATATCGCTACGATGTCTGCAGTGTGGCAGTTTCTAGTGATGTCTAGCACAGGGGCATCATGCCAGACACATAGCATGATGTTCCACCCAGTCACATCATCCTGACACCAGGCCGACCAGTCCTAACACTAACCTCACTTAATGCTGAGTGCCTAGCAAGACAGCTGCTAGTACCATTTGTTTGTAAGTATTTGGTATGACTTGGCCGGGGTTCAAACTAGCGACCTTCCCCATCCAATACTTTAACGACTAGGCCACCAGAGCGGTTCCCTAGTCCTTACCACACACACATATATATATAAAAGCAAAAATCCATGAATGCAAAATATATCAATGATAGATTTATATGGTGAATTCTTTGTAGAGGAGAGTATGCCAATTACCTGAAATAAAATAATAATAATAAAAGTACTCAGTGCATGGTATTTGTTCAAGAACCAAATTTTGACAGGTAAATTTGCATTCAGGTCTCAGCATACAAAGGCTAGTTTGCCTATTTCCCAGACTTAAACATGTGGATTGGGAAAGGGCTCCTACTGTCTGCACAAAATGGTCTTTGCTTGATGGGTCTGTAAATTTGTAAGTGAATTTAATGCATATGAAAGAAATTAATTTACTGCTGATCCAAGATAACACTTTCAAAAAAGTGATATGCTGAACCTGTGCCAAGTGGGTGAGAAAAACATATGGAGGCAAACTGTAAAAAAAACCATTCACACTGGACCAAGTAACCATTTTTCACCACTTCTCTGATAATAATGCCAATTGGCCTTCCTTCTAAATTTGTTGAAAAGCTAGGAGTATGCTTATCATAAAAAAAAGTGTTCATAACTGAAGAGATATGGTACACGATCAAAGGCAATGGCTTTTTTAATACATTCACACATATAACATGTTAAGCTCAACAGGCTTAATAATTTACAAAACAAAAATCCAAGCCCTCGAAAGCTAGAAAGTTGACTCCATCTCATGACCTCCATCCGGTGGTCTTAACCTTTTTGCCTACCAGAGATCCTGAAAGCCCCATATTGTCTGGACATGCCTATTAAGCCAACAGTTTTAACAGGCACATACAATGAGCACCAGTCAAAGGAGTTCTTAAATATCATAATATCAACTTGTCTCTGATTTGCTTATTGATTTAACTGCCACATACACACCTATACAAAGTAAACTTTAACACTCACCAGGATTGCTTCTTTGTAGGGCAATCAATGCCAACTAAGCTTCATTCAAATGGTGGTACAGTAGGTCTCATTTAGTTTTTTTGTCAGACAATCAATAAATATAAACTAAGCTTGTTTTGTCACTATGTTCTCCCAATTGTTTAAACACAGTATAACCACAAAACACTATACAAAGTGTCAAAGCTTATCTCCTTGTCTAATAAAAACATTTTAACTGAATATCTGCACCTAGGTCAAGTACTAACAGATATTAGATAAGTCCCTTATGCCATGTGGCTTGTGTCGAGATGAGCCAGCATTCCCTGCATAAAATATATTGTGTCGAGATGAGCCAGCATTCCCTGCATAAAATATATTGTGTCGAGATGAGCCAGCATTCCCTGCATAAAATATATTTTGAGCAAAATATGTGAAGCTTTGGTCTCAATTAACAAATAAAAAAAAAAAAAACGTTTATTAACATAAGACATATTTGAGGAGTTGATCAAATAAAACATCACATGACTTTACGGGAAATGAATGTTAATTAGGAGTTATGCATTTTCAAGGCAGCATGTCGGTTTGTCATCAATATTTTTTTGGGAAAGAGCAGAATGGCATTAAAAAAGTTGCAAGGTGGAATTCAATAGTAAAGCTTTTTTCAAAGAAAAAAAAAAGAGGTTTGCAACTAATTAGTTTGACAGGATACCAGTTAATCATGGAAGGAAAATACTTTAGCAGTCTAAGTATATGAGGCCACTTTGCCCACAGATCTTAGACACAAGATCTCATTCAAGAGTGCTCTTAAAATACACCTACTTTTGACTCCAAGAATAGACATGAAGATTTAATGTTTACTTCCTTAATTATTGTCAGCATGTTTTTGTTTTGTAATTTCATGGTGTTTTTGTTTTAGTAATCTTGTCATTGTATATGTTTTTATGTGCCATCTAATATTGTAAAGCACTCTGAGCTTCTACAGATTAGGTTCTGTACTTAGTCCACATTATTATTATTATAATTATGATTATTATTATTTACTAACCAGCCTTGCTGGTCCAGACCTTTCAGTCAAGTGGTATGTGTCTGGCTGTGTGATGGACAAACCAGGAACATTCCCGACTGCAACACTTAGAGTTTGTATCTTCTCCTGTTGCAACACTAGAGCTGCAGCAACTCCAAAATGGAAAATGAAAATATTTTTCAGTACATTTGATGCTTACATATATCAATGTTTTTTCTTTTGTCACAACTCTGGAAATCTCCCTTGAATGTTTTTATGTTATATTTCACAAATACGTCAGCCATGTTCATTTTCATGGGAAAATGTCTGTCAAGAGCCATTTCAATTTCATGATCTATGTTGCCAACATATCATTTCTGTGACTCAATATCCAATTATAAAGCCTAATTCAGATGGCAAGCTACAATAATACCAGTACATTTATACCGATGCTCTCTTGCAGAAATTATTCCCTGATGTGATCATGATTCTGGTTAAATCTTGCCTGCAGATAATGGGTCTACAGAAAACTTTCCTCCCAATCCCAGTATGTCCTGTTTAAAGGGATAGGCCTAACTGTAACAAAATTCTAGGCTGCACACAGATCACTTGAAAAAATTAGGTCATGTAATTTGATTGCAAAGAGTATAACTCCTTAACATGCATCTAAATATTCCTAATAAAAATGGAGATAAATGGAAAACCTTTTCCCATACAGAAATGTGAAATGATCTTTATGACCTAATCTAAAGGTAACTAATTCTCTTTCAGATCAATATACAGTATATGCCTAAATGTATTGAAGGTAACTGTAAAGGTATCACAGGTAAATGTAACTGTATCCAAGATAAATGCTACTGTATCCAAGGTAAATGTAACAAAAATAACAAATGGAGCATGAAATGTTGACCTGTGTGTGTGTGATTAGGATTCTTAATGTAGCTTTAACAATTTTTTCAGTCATATCACTACGATGCCTGCAGTGTGGCAGTTTATAGTGATGTCTAGCACTGGGGCATCATGCCGCAGACATGATGTCCCACCCAGTCACATTATCCTGACACCAGGACGACCAGTCCTAACACAAACCTCTTAATGCTGAGCGCCTTGCAAGGCAGCTGTTAGTACCTTTTTTTGTAAGTCTTTGGTGTGACTCAGCCAAGGATCAAACTCATGACCTCCCGCTTCCTAGGCGGACACTCTAACCACTAGGCCAACAGAGCGGTTGAAATGTTGACCTTGTGATCTGCTTTTGGTATTGGCTAGAAGTCCTCAAACAGGAACATATCTATAAAGTTTACTCACTGTGCATCAATAGTTTTGGAGCGATTGATTCAAAAACAACAATTTAATAACAAAATGACAACAATACTTATGTTCTTATGCCTAAGATCACAAATATAGAAATTTATTCTCATGAATATGAAAATGTTAAATTTATGCTTCTATCTTAGTATTACCAAATTATCCTTTCACCAATATGTCACCTGGAAATTTAAAAGTACTAAAGTAAAATTACAAGTATGGGCCAAGATGTGTGATAATCAGGTAGTATGACCATTTCCACCACCACTACCAACAAATAAAAATGACATACAGGAATTATTATGTCCTGCAACATCAGAATTTCAAAGAGCAACATGATCCAAAACCTAAAGCAGTTTCTAGAGCATGAAAATGAGTTTTGCTATCAAGTTTGATGGCAGGATGTATATCAGTGTCTAAGAAATGATCCAATTTGCTCCAACTTATGATAATAATTGGAGCATGAAAGCAGTAAGTAAAATTTCTCAAGATAATTGCAATTGTCATAATTGCTACTTTTAGGTAATGGAGCATTATGAAAACACTTAATGCTGACACTGAAAGATAGCAGTTAAAATGCTGACAAAAAAGCAAGGTCGCATCAAGCTTTTAAAAACATGGCCAAGTGCAGCCTTACCTCTAGAAAAAGGGGGATCAACCAAGTTGGGTGAGGGGGCTATGTATTCATTATTTAAAAAAAAAAAACCAATTTAAAAACAACTGTATCAAGAAAAATAAATCATCAGTCTCCTATATATACGTGACCTCTGTTTACATTCAAACTACTTCTAAGCTATGTTCAAGAATAGTAACCAATAATCTTAATATAGAAATTTTATTTCATCATACTTGTATCAACTGAATTGCATCAATCTGTCCTCTGGACCAAATAATAAAGTAAAAAAATCTTTTCAGCATATATGAATGTGAGGAACAACAAAAAGTTTTATGTGCAAATGTGAATATTTGCACTAAAAGTCAATGTCACATGCACACACAGTGTTCAAGGGAACAATTTCAATCAGGAGTAAGATTTCAGTCCACAAAGCAAAATTTCTAATGACCATGGGTTGGTAAATGATTCATTCACCACTTTCTGCACTGTCATCAGTTACCATGAGCATCTTCATGATCACCTAATGCTTACATTTTCACAAAGCAGCAGAATGATTACAACTATCAATCAATCAGGTGGCCTGTTTAGCATTTGCAGCAAATAAAAATGAAATGCATTATCTGAAAACGTACCAATAACAGCAGTGAATTCAATAATTACGTAGCACTCTTCTACAAAGCTTTTAGCAGTTTCCTTTATCCACTGTAAACATTAATTATTATTTTTAAAAAATAACTTTGAAGCAAGTGATCTTGAAAGCAAAATGTTTACCCCATTTCTAAGGAGTTTTTTTATTTTACAAAATCTTAGTTTTTTAACTTCTGATTCCTACAGTCAGTATGTGTTAACATAACAATAATCCACACACAAACATCCTAGCTACCAATACTGCATACTTTGACACAGCATAAAGGACATAAAACAATGAGATGAACACTTGAGTGGATAGATTCCATTTTCATTTCAGACCAACTAGACTATATGAATGAATGTGACTAAAGTTTCATGGCAATCCTCCAACTTGTTGTTTTGGAGTAGCCACAACAAACGTGTGCTAATGGGCATATGGTTGGATGGATGAATGACAGACAACACAGACAACATATCATCACATAAGCTCTCGTGGGTCTATGACCAGTAGAGCTAACAAAACATGTCTGATAATATATAAGGGCAATGACACAGAAACCTCAGTGTCCCACTGTGATCTCTCTCTCTCTCTCTCTCTCTCTGTATTAAACTCTTTGGCAAAAGGTTTCTGGGGTTGTGAACTGTAAATCACACCCCTTCATCGACAACATGTCCTCTCCACAGCGATGTCGGATGCAACTTCGCCAAAAGTAGTGGCAACTCTATCAGTTGTGCAGGAAGATGGGTGGAGGGACTTTTCTTAGTCCTCTCCACTCCCACCATGATGTGTGGAGAAATGAGAAATCTCATGTGCTTTACTGTAGTTTTGCTACAATGTCTATTACTGATAGGTTATTTATCTTACTTCATAAACCATATCTATATAGGATCATTTTGTTTTCACAAAAATAGCAAGACATTTATACAACCAACATTGCTCACAGGATCTCTCCCAGCACCTGAGGACTTGACCTTGATTTGAGCATTAGAAACTGTTCATAACTCCACCCTTAAAGTATATACACTAACCAGGCATTACAAGGGGAGTTAATTCATGCACATCACATGGATTCCTGGATCTGTCCTTTCCCCCCACCCCATTCTGACCCTCTACCTGGAGTCATAACTTGGAATTTATTTAGATCCCAATCAAGAGAGCTATGGATGCTCAGTGGTTAAGGAAACAGATTAACGACCACAAGGTAAGGGGTTCAATTCTCTGATTAGCTTGGATCCTCATTATTCGACCTCACTCATAATTTAACAAATCTGATAACTTGACGATACAAACTTACATACAACGTATAGTCAGAATAAAAAAAGATGCCTTTTAGAGTGTTCGCAAGCTCAGCCAACCAAATGCAAGATCACATCATTAATATACATGGTAGTTGCTTATAATCTAACTCATCTATGATCCTGATGATATAAACGTTCAAATACAAAATTTCAACATACATAAGCATGAAATATAGTTCACAGAAACCTCTTTTTGGAATAAAAGTGTAGTACTTTTACCAAGATGCATACCATCACTAAGTTTCATGGTTCTAGGCAGGATAATATGCATACACCATTGCAAAGCTCATAAGGTCATGAGCAAGATTACAAAAACTTAACCAAAGATGAAAGATAGTTCACAATGAGTTTCGTTTATTGTAAGGTTAAGAACAGAGATGCAAATAATTATAAATTTCTAGTGATGAACAATGCCTGAGAAATGAACTTCAAACTAAATTTAAACCAAATTAATTGATGCGTACAATGTGGACCATACTGCCCTACTTCTGCAATGAAGGAGTAGCACTCATCAATATCCATCCTCTCACAAAGTTTAATGATTCTGGTTAGGATGGTATGTAGATAGCAAAGGAAAACCCAGTTGTACCATGAACTACATGCAAGCACTTGATTTTAAGCAGTAAAAGGTAAATGTAGGGTTGCATCTAGGCTTTACAGATTTAGGGCCATATGGTTGTGATAATAACAGAGACGTATAAATCATCTAGTTCAGTGATTCTAGTGTGAATAGTGAAAACAAAAAATTTAAATATGTCATTAGGCATAAAATATGGGTTACAGTGAACTACTTCTGTGAACTTTTCTGGATGCATCCTCTCACCAAGTTTCATGATTCCAGGTAGAATAGTACTTTTACATCCAAGCTAAATACCAAAACTTATCCCAGAATGTACAAATGATTTACATGTATGCACAAAGTCAGCCCCATCTCATGGCAGTTGCTGCTATGAAACCTACTCCATACTGTTGCCTAGTTTCTAGGAAGAGAGAATAGTAGACATTCAGTGAGGCTGTACTTATATGCTTTTATCTGTGAAGAAACCAATACTAGTACAATTGCACTCATATACTTCGTGGAGGGGAACAAATAATGGAAAAGTGAATCAGTTACTCATCAGGAAACAAGCCAAAGTGAATCAGTTTGGGCTGGTATAAAAGCATTTAAAAACATTTTCACTTTTCTGACTGTCCAGTTGTTCATTCTCAACAATGTCATTGTGTGTGAAATAATCTCCATTCCGTCACATGGCACATCAATGGCATGAGGCCTGCATAGTTAAGTTAGCCAGCATATCACAATTATGTCACTGACTGGTGTTTTTATTTTTCCAGACACATTTAGCATAGACCCCATGTATAACACGAAAATCTTGGAGGATTTACATTTACTTGTGAACAAGGCTTATAATCTGTGCCATTTTTGAGTGTAAGACTACAATTTTATGAGATATTTAGCAGGAATCATGCAAACGCGTTAACTAGATGCAACCCTTAAAAAATGATACCTAGGTCAAACATTTAGTCGGGCATGACTAAATAGATGCATAATTTTCATTTAAATATCATACTTGTTTCATTTTTCTGGCTGAACCTGATCAAGGCTGCCTCCCCTGCCCTCTGGCTCTCATGAGTGGGTTCCTTTCTGTTTGGCCCAGACTGGTAACTGGCCCCACCACCACTACCACTGCGGCCTGCTGAAGACCTATCAGTCTCCTCATTTAGCCTGTGACCAGCACCAACTTTCTTAAACTTCATATCCAGTTTCTTCTTTTGGAAGAACTTTATGATTGCAGACATGGTGAAATTTGACCTTTGACCTCAGTTTTCTTTCTACTTATGGCTTGTATGTCTGTATGAGTGCAGATTCAACACTGAAAACAAAATAATAGATGATTAACTTTTCACAAATGTGAATCACCAGTGACATGCAATCATAAATTAAACAAAAAATGTGTTCAAAATGTGGTCCAGCCAAAAACATTTAAATGTAGCCTAACTTTTAAACAAAGAACCCATTTGGAAGCATTTCTCACATGTTTTGTAGCCTTCCCTTAAAAGCAACAGACAATATCATCAAAGTCTGGATGATATTATCAATCCACATTCATTGCAACTTGACTTCATAGATACCTACAAAAAATGGACATCTAATACAGGACAGTTTTTATTTGTCACGTATATTCAAATAATACTTTGAATTTAAAATTATCTATGACAAAAGCCATCCACAAAGATGAAGCAAAAGTGCTTGAAAGAATATGGGATGAACATAAATGATATCCTTTGTAATTTACAAATTTATGCCTATATATTAACTGGCATATGAACATATATATACTCTTTTGAAAACAACATCTTACAAATGCAGCATCAAAATCTGACAATCTTGTCCCAAGAAAGAATGTACAATGCCATTTGCTGGGTGGTTTGACTACAGCAGCACAGTATCATGTGTGACTTGTGTTCACCATGTCATGGCACAATCTGGCATGCATAAGATACCTTTAATATTAATAATAATAATAATAATAGTAATAATAATAATAATTAATAATAATAATGACAAATCAGTATTAGCATTAGGGTCAAATTAAACAAATCACTGATAAAATGTGATTGCTACTCAATATGTTTCATACCAATAAAGTACTGAAAAGTTACCTTTAAAATTTAATAGACTCACAATTCACATGTAATACTGAAAATGGAAGTACATGTAATTTGAAAATAAACCCCATTATGCATTTTCCTGTTATCTGGTTTTCATTTTATTATTCCACCATTCTGGTTCTAATTTAAAGAACAGTAACTGTTTCATCTGCTTGATGTTCTCAAAAAGGTATTTGAATACAATACGATGAAAATGTCAACAATTTGTAATTTAAATCAGTTGTCAATCTACAATTTCACTGAAGAATCCGTTTTTGTCTTATCCCCTGCAAACACCACAGTTCAATCCTAAAAGTGGAGCTTGAGGAGTTCAGTTTTAACAGAAATTGCATAAGAAATTTGAATGTTTTAGTAAATAAAATACTCTTGTAAGAAAAGTATACGTTTGGCACAGAAGACTTTGCAAGTGGGAACAGACTATGGTTTTTTGTTTTAGTACCCTTTCTGTGAAGCTGACTTCACTACTGCACAAATGTACATGGTGAAGGATGCCTGAAATTCTACAAAGTGCAGACAACAATATGGAACAAATTTGGAACAAGTGATTTTCTCAAGATTACAGCAGAAATGTAGGATATACATGTATAACCAGGGTAAGGGGCCATCCATTTAGGATGTAGGCAAAAATCTGGCAAATTTTGGACCCCCCACCCCCTACACATGCATACTTTTTTTTACACACCCCACTTGCGTACGTACGCTTGATGCACCCCTACACCAAGAATTCTATAGAACGGCCTATATTTAATCCACGCAGAAACCATAAAGGATTAATAATATTAATGTGTTTAATAAAACAGATAGCCCACCGACATTGAATGTCTGGCTGCATCAAAGAAATAAGCTGTGTTAACTTTAAACAGCTTGTCTAGTGTCCGCTAAAATTAAAATGCCGACTGAACCCAGTCGAACAGGTTATGTATTAGACAATTATCAAGATTTCACGCCCACCCCTGTTTCCATGCATACATACTAAATGGACGGCCCCTAAGTAGGTTATATACACATACCCTGAGGTAATGTGCAATATCTACTGACATTTCACATGATGTGATGTTCTCTTGTTCTTTGTTTTGTTTCTAAGATTTAATTTCTGCATAGTGAGTTTCGGGACAGTAACTTATACTCGAACTAGTATCTGTTTAACGAAGTTGGACTGTACAGGTGTTCTTTGAAATGCCAGTTTGATAACACCAATGCTTGATCCCCAGTACTAACTAATATTTGTTTGGTCAATCCATTTAATTTTAAAATATTGTTTCGTTTTTATTTTATACAAATACACAATCAGCTGAGCCATTACTATGTCATGATCACTGACAATTTTTCATTCAGTGTTCTACTTCTTGTCATACTATGTATCTATTATTTGTAGCATTGTTATACCATGTGTCACAGTATCTTATCTGTAGTATTGTTATGCACGAAACACACCCAAATTTTATTATATGCACCATGGGTATTAGGTATCTGATGAAATGTTAAATAATTGTCGTTCAGGTCTGTGTTTCCTTAGATTAGCTCACTCTGTTGACAGGAGTTGCAATTAGAGCTTGCTCTGATGTTAATTTTTTTTTCAACACCAACAATTTAACCAGCATTTGTATTTATTGTAAAAGAAAAATAATAAAAGTTAAAAGACTAACTTTGTTTTGCCTCTTTTCCTTACCTACTAATTTTTTTAATGATCAGTTCTAAAAAGAGACAATTAATTTTTGTTTTTAATAACCAAATTTATTGCCTAAATACCAAATGTATGTGCACCAATTTGGGTATTAAAAGTTTGTACAGGTACACCAAGATAAAATAACAAATTGCTGAATACATTATTAAAAAAAATGAAAATAATCTTTAAAAGAAAACAAAATCATAAAAAATAATAGATACACTCCCCCATAAAATATGCCATCATAATATATATATATACAAATAAAAATCCCTGCAGTAAAATAGATTCATAAATAGAAGGAAGAAAACCCATAAATACAAGCAATTACAAACTAGCACGTTTTGGGTTTTTTCTCCATTAATAAAATGATATACAGTGTATTTGTCTTGCAATTATCTTTCCTTTAGTTTTATTTAGTTTGATGATTAAAAAGAGCAAAATTAAGTTAATAAGTAGAAACACAAAACATACCTACTTTAGGTGAATAATAAACAAAAATTAGAACACACACTTATCTTCTTCACTAAGAATACAAAAATTTAATTTACACAAAGCTTACAGCCACATGAGGTGGCCAAGAAAATAGAAATTAAAAAACATACAAATCATCTTGTCAATTCTTCAATATGAATGAATCAATAGATTTTCCCAATAACAGTGGAACACACATGAAATACTTATATCTGTAACACCTAACCAGAACTGACGTCTTCATTTATGTACCAAAGTTGTTGTTCTCTTAACCTCTCTATATTTTCACCGACATATGTTCATTAAGTGTTACCAATTCTAGTTTAACTTTCCAGACCATAACCTATTTAAAAGACGTTGTCCTGTCTGATCAACAATGTTAATATATAAATGACACTTACTGTTTTTATCATCACTTTTAACTAATGGATTTGCATATCCAATTTTCATATGAAATTTAATTATATGAATGAATATGACCTTAATAAATACCAAGAAGGCATATTTTGGCACAGATATATTAATTGATACTGGCAGCAACATACACTGGTTAATTTATAAAGCTGTACATTACTCAGCCATTCTTCAACAATCAATATATATATATATATATATATATATATATATATATATATATATATATATATATATATATATATATATATATGTACACACACACTGTTTTAACAATTAAAGACCTAAATGTTATGAATTGCCAATTTATTCCTTTTTCAAATAAATTACAAAAATTATTGAATTTCACCACTATATATATATATATATCTCTGTGTGTGTACAATCTAATGCCTGTATGTCATTTGAAATGAAAAGTTTTTAAAGCTTATTGTTATTATTTTAATATATGATTCTATATAACATAATTGCTAAGGTAACATGAATTATTACTCTTAATCAATCAAGTTTTTTGTGTGCATGTCACAATCTGCCATAATGAAATCAGTTTAACAGATTAGCAGATTTAAACGTATTCATTTCATGGTAATTTCAACTAAGCCATGGTCTTCATTCAAATTTAAGAAATATTTTTAAAATTTTGAATTATTTTCAAAGACCTTTACAAGACAATCATGCAATAATCCAGTGAAAGATTTGTATGTCAACTAGATTTAATGTACTTTATAATTAAAAGGCAACTCCTGTAAATTAGAAGAATAAATGAGAAGATGAATAGCCAATTCTTGAAATAATTCTGGCAGCATTTTCTTTTGTTGAATTATCATGAAGGCTGGTAAAATTGATATAGGTCAATAATTATTGCTGATGATCTAAAATA
Source organism: Sinohyriopsis cumingii (assembly GCA_028554795.2). Taxonomy (NCBI): domain Eukaryota; kingdom Metazoa; phylum Mollusca; class Bivalvia; order Unionida; family Unionidae; genus Sinohyriopsis; species Sinohyriopsis cumingii. The sequence goes on from JAPYKE020000047.1 coordinate 1,975,381, forward strand.
TCTGTAACATGTGGCAGATCTGGAATTGTCATGGGACTTTCAATTCCACAAAATCTAAAGGAATGAAAAATGATGTGGAAGAATATTTTCCAAGTACTGAAAAATTGCTATATGTCAATAATTAGTTGCTGACAATCTAACACAGCATGTCTTGTAAAGCTTACCAACTTAAACAATGCATATACAACAATCATACTGATATCAGATCTCCACTGTTATACATGAAGATCTGATGGAGAACACTTAAGTGTCATGTGCTGGTAACCTATGTTATTAGCATAATCACTAATTTTATCAGCCAATCAGATGAAGTCTTATATCTTTGCATTTGGAGACTGAGCAGTGTGGATGAAGATCATCAATGTGTACCGAATGATTTAATTAACTTTCAGATTTTTGAAAGCTGCATTTCCATTGACTAATTTAAAGGTCACCAAAACAAGACCCTTAAGCAGTCATCATCAGATCTAATTTTAATCAGATTGCATATACAACAGATAGTTAAAGTCAATTCTATTTGTGTATATCGAATGACACAGAACACAAACTTTATGCAATTTAAGAGAAGACCAGTCAACAAGCTCATCAGAACAAATATTTTGATGCTTCCCATGAAACCAGTTTGAACACACATAAAACAATCAGGGCGCAACTTAATTTACAATCTACACGTAAAAACTTAGAAATGAACTTATTAGCCATCACGATTGTCAACTATGAGAACTTATTGATACGTTTTGTTGGGAAAGGAGGTAACAGCACTTTTAACAGATTACTGATTACAAACCGAAGAAATGGGAGCCAAGTGCCCTTATGACACACTGAGGCAGCCACCAGAGCTGACCTGGGCTGGTAATGAATCTGTAACCTCTACCAAATGAATTACCATGGCTCACCCAGTGTACATAAATGCTGTGTTCATTCTTCGATATATACTTTCACAAAAGATATTTATATAGGACCATTGTATTTTGATATTGTGAGTAAGTCAATAACTGGATTGAGAATAGTAAAGGTGATTACTTTATTTTTTAAGACAAAAATTGTTGAACTATGACATGCACACATGATTTCTCAAAAAAAGTTTTATATTACATACATTTCAACTACAAGAATCAAATTTTCACCATACACTGATGATCACCAGTTGATTACTAACGTCTCTGAACTAATCTCAAGACCTAGGATTAACAATTAACCATTGATCATAAATTTTGTCATGACTTTAGAAGTTCTGAGTACAACAATAACACTATCGTAACAAAATTTCTGTGTCTGTGTTCGAAATGATAAATGTTTTCTATCAGAGGATTTATTGTCTTATTGGCCAAGGGAGCCATCTTGTCCGAAGTGCTTGAATTTACCAATCACTGCTATCTCACTTCTGTCTGTGTTGGTTCTAGTTTTGGGCATGACCAATGTGAGACAACTGCCAGTAGCTTCCCATGGGCTGGTGGTTCTTACTGGGGTTTTTCCAGGCTCTTCCTCCATTACTTATGCTGGCCACCATGTATAGCTTATCTTGTGTAGAGAAATGGCATTAAATCCTAAACAACAACAACATGACATTGTTTTTGCAAATTACCACTGAATTGATTGATTTTACTTAATTATTCATGTAATCACGATTACACTCCGAGATTACACCGCCAACGAAGGATGATTATGATTACAGCTGACACTAATCAATTACAACTGAATATGATTGCATTTATAATTGGCCCCATGCCAGCTTGGAAGATGAATATTCAACAAAAAAAAGTATTAAAAAGTGTGTTATAATATTATGTTACCCATCAATAACCCTTTATATAATACTGATTTATTATGTTTAAATATAATGATAATAACACAATTAACATGAAAAATTAATAAAGTAATCGGCCTACATTATGGTATGAGTGTTCAAAGTTGGTAATAAAACTGGCATATTAATTTGATTATCTTTACTCTAAACCTTAAAAATAAGACGCTATCTCATAATGGTTGTTTCTGATTTCGACAAGAAATGTAGAAACATACAAAGAACACTCATATCAATTAAAAAGAACTTGTATTCTCTTACCATCCACTGCGATCTATCAACTTTTCTGTGTAAAATACGACACCTGATGAAATCTTTTGTATATTACACGTATCAAAACTATATTTGGGTGGTTTTGGTATACCAATAATTTAGACATAACAGCATCCCTGGCATTCAAAAGATCAAACACCACTGTCTGACTCATTCAAGTTGGTGATGACTCAGATTTTTATCCTTTGACTTTGACAGCAAAGACAATCCTTCTAGCTGATATTTTTGTTTTAAAACTAAGCGTTTGTAACCAATACCATGTTGAAATATATTGCCCTTAATAATGTGTGTGTGTGATTTGGATTTTTAATGTAGCTTTACAAAATTTTCAGTCATACTGCTACAATGTCTGCAGTGTGGGAGTTTATAGTGATGTCTAGCAGTGTGGCATCATGTCGCAGACATGTAGCATGATGTCCCACCTAGTCACATTATCCTGACACCAGGCCAACCAGTCCTAACTGTAACCTCTTAATCCCGATCGCCAAGCAAGGCAACTGTTAGCACCATTTCTGTTAAGTCTTTAGTATGACTCAGCCAGGAATCGAACCCACGACATCCCCCATCCGAGGCAGTCGCTCTAACCACTAGGCCACCAGAGCAGTCGCCCTTAATAATTCATTTTGAGAAATTCTATGATGACGAAATTAGACACTTGTAAGGCAAGATTAAAGATAAGACCAGAGTAAACCACATGTTTTCCCCTACTGGAACTGGGCGTCAAACCTGTTCGAAAGTATCAATATTTTTGGTGGATTTGGTATAGATTTTGGGTGTTTCGTGTAACCGATCAAATATTTAAAACATATTACTGTAAAAACTAACGTAAAGAATATTTATGAATTAAAAATAAAGTATGCATTGGTTATCTATTAAGAAAGGAACCTTTTTTTTTGGGAGGGCTGGTGATACTAGAGCCGAAAATTCTCCAGGCGACTTGGATCAGAATAAAATTCACTGCCAGACACACGACAAGTAATACCAGGACTATACCCTGGGCATCGCTGCGGACATCAGCTATCCCTAGAGTCCACTCGTACACCTCGATAAAAAATGACCACAAGTTTTCAATAATACGTCCTGAATTTATGTCAAAGCCGTCGTTAACGTCGGGGGCAGATTCGTCTACGGTTTCAAACAGCGCGGACATGTATATCGTGTAAAATTTCATTGAAAGATCACACCAATCGGCACATCCTGGTATTTCTCTCCAACGCAAATAGACTCTATGAAACAACTGCTTCCCAGGTAGCGCTCTTGCCTCTTCCCGAAATGCAAATGTTGCCCTAAGTTAAACTGTTAGGAAAATTTCGGCATAAATGCCTGTTTTGATTTTGCAACAGATTTGATGGGATTCTTAAAAGCAGCGTAAACTATAGTAGGTTTAAGTCTCTAGCCAGCAGCTTTATCACTGTTACTGTTAACTCTTCGTCTTTTTTCGCCAATCCCAAAATGACAAACTCAAAACGAGGCAGATGTCTTGGGTACAACTGTTCGGTTATCTTCGTGGCGCACTGGGAAAATTAATAAGTATATCGCTCGGTCATTTCCGTCATGTCTAGAAATATGGTAGGTTATTCGTCTTTGGCGGAGTGCACCACATATATTGCGCTCATCACCACCCACCCCCCAAGGAAAAAAAAAAAAAAAAAACCCACATCGATAATTTCCAGATTCATATATAATATTAGTCTGGTTCCCTGCTTCGTATGCTCCCTGTGTTGCACTCCACTATAGTGGCGCTCTACATTATCGTATTTTGCATAGGGTTTAGAATTTAGAATCTTCACTGGTCATAGTGCTATTTAAAAAGACCTTGTATATCTTAGGTATTGTTCCAAGAACCTTTAATTCCCTTTATTTTTGCATAATTGATGGGTGTAACATGGGTTATACAGTATACAGCTTGGCCTTATATAAGATGTGCATCTTTCAAAAAACTGCTAGCTCCACTTGATCATTGTCACTTTCTGGACTTCAGAGGTAAATTGTATAAAAAAAAGAGCTGATAACTTTTTTTACATTTTATAAATTTGGTAATTCATCCATTGCACTTTCAGAAGCTGGTATTGTCTAGTTGGGCAAAATCCATTTTCCCCAATTTTAATAAGTGCTAAAGATTGCGTATTATATAAAAATTCAGGGTGATTTTTTTAGCACAAGGGAGCAGTGTGCTTAGATCATGTATAATTTCCATAAGTACAATAACCAAAGAAATGTCAGCCACATTACATCAAAGCAGCATAGACGTATGCCAACATTCTCTCCACTGTGCATGTTACAAATGCAAACAACTTCATGTCCTTACATATGTCAATCTCTCAAAAGTACATAATATCTGGTGAGCGAATAGTGGAGTGCAACACAGGGGAGCAGGGAAACAGACTTGAATATAGGTCTCACTGGATAGCTTCGTATTTTGAAACCTCCTTAATTTTTAAGGTAGAAGGCATGAACCTAGGCCTAGCATTTATAAATTCACACAAGCTAAATTTGTAATGTGGTTTAGATTTAGTTTGAGTTAGGCTTGAAAATGGGTTGGCTTGTTTGGTGACTGCCTGTCACAGTTAGACTAGCATTGGAAATCAAATAGGTAACTTGGACTGCAAATGAACAGTTGACTCGGCACACGTATTTATGTATGTCTGTTAAGAGGTAACTATCTAAAAATTGAGATGGTTGAGGGGTGATGAAAAGTATGCTAATTTGTTATAGTACTAGTGAACTTTATTCATGCATAAGGCACATACTGATTCTTCTAGCTGTCTTGTCACAAGAAAATATTCAAAACAGCTCTTTGCTGTCAAAAATGAATGTAAAAAAGAGGGGTTGGAGGCATTGTTGGTTCAGTATAAAAGCCACCAGTTGTATAAGGAATTAACCGGATTGCTTCAGTCAAAATCTCACATGCATGCTTTCTACAAAAATCATTAGTTTGTTTTTATTTGCATCTTATGTGTAAAATTATTCTCATTTTTGTGCAATAGGTCATTGTTGGATGAAAATTCACCAGATAAACTGTCCAGTGAGACCATTGCCTCCTCTTATACACACAGTCGGAGTATTGTCTATTTTTTCTATGATAAAGAATCTGCCTAGAATGTTGCACAGGTGGTGCTCTACAGTATCGTATTTTGCATGGGTTAGACTTCAAAAGGAAAAGAATTTCCCCGGGGTTCCTCATTAGTTATACTGGCTATTTAAAAAAGACCTTGTATATCTTAGGTATTGTTCAAAGAACGCTTAATTCCCTTTATTTTGGTGTATGACTGATGAGTGTAATATGGGTTATAGAGTATATAACTTGGCCTTATTACAGATGTGCATCTTTCAAAACAACTGCTAGCTCCACTTGGTCATTTTCACTTCCTGAGCTTCAGAGGTAAATTGTCATAAAAATATAAAGTAAAGTTCACATTGTGTCACTAACAAAAGGAATATTAAAGGAATAAATGTGCAGCAGTTAGATTAACTAAATATGTCGTAGTCCTACAATGTAAGACACATTACCCGATATTTTTGTTCTGGGTGTGATGGGTCTTAATGCATAACTAATGGTGCTGTGTAGCATGTTTTGATGTTAACTACCAGTGCAACGAAAATCAAATTTTCAGGAATATCATGCACAACTGGCAACCAATAACAACACTTTTCTACAAAGTAAACTCAGTGTTTTAGTCAGACTTTACTTACTCTGATGTCTTCTCTCTAATAAATTCAAATTCTCACAAAAGAAATGGATCTGTTTTCAAGTTCCGTTGTCCTACATTTCAGTTTGCTGGAAAGCGATGAAAACCAGAAATGCCGAAATTGGGTTAAGTTGAAATATTATTCTTTAAAATTTTACTTTCGTTATGATGTTAGTTGACATCAAAACATGCTACACAGCGCTCTTAGTTAGGCAGTAATACCCAGATGCCCAAAACATTAAATATCAGCATTGAGGTCAGGGTAACCAGATGAATAGGGAAAATACTTATCAGATTGTATGAGCTATTAAAGTCTTTTATTTTATGAAAAAGGTTGAAGGTTGGTTTAGAAGACTATACATGGCGCATCATGGGAAGAAGGCACTTTTACTATCACTTATAATGATGTGTCAAGGATTCACTTTACTAATTCAGTTCCCATAGTAAACCTATGCAAACACCATGTTATTAAAAATTCAATAACTTAAAATTTTTGAGTGCTCATAATCAAACCTATATTTATCAGTAAAGATGAAACCTGGATGTCAGCTTCTGTGCTGAGGAAAGGATATGAGCCTCAGCATTTTCTGGACCTGCATGTGTTTAAAACACATGCTTTCAATTCCGCACCATAGAGTCAGGTGCTAATTTTAGTAATGTGTGTTCTAAACTCATGGCTGTTAAAGGATTAAATTTCCATCAATAAAACAATGTCTCTCTTTTTTCTTCCACTTACAACTAAGATTCAAAAGAATCTTTTTCCTAAAACATAACTTACATTATTAACCAATCCTGGTCAGCCAAGCCCATATATACTCTATTTTATGTTCACCCATTTCCAGGCTGGTTCCCATTTTTTTCACATCATTAGTACCATGTGTACTCAAAATCACCTGCCATCGCATTCGGGAGACATCGGTTATTTCTGTGAGAGAAAAATATGCCCCAGATATTTGTTGATGCAGTAATTTATAGAAAATGATTTTATTTGTGGAAAATTCTCCACAAAACAAAGAAACCCAGTTTGTTTGTGTCACCTCATCCATTTCAACCATTGGATTTATATACTATTGATCAAGAAGTTACATATTTTCTTTTAAAGTTTGATCATTCGTAACTTTTTGTTAATCCTTGTTTCTTAAATAGCCAAAGTATTTGGAATACTAACATAAACTCACTCTCTGCATCAAAAGTGCCTGCTATCTGGTAATTTACAATTGGAATACCTCTGGGGTATTCTGTCCAGGCGAGAAAAAAGCCTTTGATGTAATTCATAGCCGTTGAGCATTTTATTCCAAACTACTGTCAGATACAATGGACAATACTGCGGTGGAAGGAGACAAAGTTACAATTGTAGTAAAGGAGGCCTTTGCTGTTTTAACATTTGTGGCACTCTACTGTTTCGTATTTTACATAGGTTTCAATTTCCCAGGTTCTCCTCACTGGTTATAATGGCTATTAAAAAGACTGTATTGTTAGCTCTAAATTCCCTTTTTTTTAACTTTGTGATTGATAGGTATAATTTGGGTTTTGAGTATACAGCTTAGCCTTACTTCAGATGTGTATCTATCATAAAACTGCTAGCTCCACTTGGTCTTTTTCACTTCCTAGACTTCAGAGGTAAGTTGTCAAAATAAGAGCTAATAACTTTTATTTTTTACATTGTTTATGTTTGGTTGTTCATTCATTGCATTTTCAGAGGCTGGTGTTCTCTAGTCTTAGTTTTCTCTATTTTACTAACTGCTAAACATGGTGTATTTTAGACAATTCATGATGATTTTGCAAGCACATGTGATCATTTTTTCTGGTAACTGTGTGCTTTGATCATGTACTATTTCCCCAAGTACAATATCCAAAGAAATTTAAGTGACGGTAGATCAAGTAACATTGAGGTATGCCAACATTCTCTCCAATGTGCATTTTGCAAATGCAGATAACTTTACCTTACATCTGTCATTCTCTAAGAAGTTAAAATGTCTGTAGAGTGCCAATATAGATGGCGCACTCCGCCCGAGGTAAATCACCCAACACATCAACATATTCCTACAACTTCTTCAGATCTTATTTCACAACATGATGGAAATGGCTGAGCGAAGTTCATATCGTGGTAACTTACTCTTCTCTTTTGGATGTTATCCCTACACCTGTCAGTTTAGAGGACACGTTTTATATACAAAGAATAAATAGTTTCACACACTTTGCCCCATTACTTTCAAATTTACTAGGGTCAATCTAATATATGTCAATAATGAAATTGCAATTAAATCAGTTTTTGTTTTAAGATTGCTTTTTACTAAATATAAAACTGACCATTCTTATTGGAACACACTTCTGTTGTCAAATCTTCACTTTTGGAGGTGAGTAGTTAAACTTGCATTCCATAAAGTGAAGTGAACGGATTCGAAAAACGCCCCAACTGATTAAGTTTGCCTCAGGTGGCAGGGGCCAGTTTTCATGTACAAATTTAATGCCACAATAAATGACCCGATTTTTAAAAAAATCATACAAAATCAAATACACAAGTGAGGTCAAAAAGGTCCATATTATGGGATACCTATATTAAAACAAAGCATAAGAATATTATCCACTTGGCCGAAGAAGTCAGTGGCAGTTCATAGGAGAAGTTTATGCACCCCAATCCCAAATTTATACTTTCAATTTTTATGTCCGAAGGTCATTTTCGACACCATGTGATGCTCACAGTGCAAACACAAGCCCTTTTCCTAGACGCCAATTCTGTAAAACAGTGTGTACTAAACAGGCTGATGTAACTGAAAAAAGTTTTCATCCAAGCCGTTTTTTGAGGTATTCTACTTGCCCCAAACCCATGTGTTTACAGTAATGGTATGCTAGCTCTTCTTCCTTGCCAACTATTGGTATTTCACTATCAACATATTGCAGAGTGACTATGGAAGGTGTACATGCCGATATCAATTTCAAGAACAACACAAGCCCGCAACACCTAGTAGACAGATATATTCATATATTTAATTAGTAAACAATAATAGCTGAAAAAGTCACACCATAGCCTTAAGTTAAGAAATTTGCCTGGGGACAATTTACGAAACCGTACCCTGCCTCCTTACCGTCGATAGAGGTTTGCAAATTTTATTAATGAACCTCAGTTACAACCTTACAACCAGGCTAATAGCTGTATCCTAACAATATGTACATGCATTTAAATTTTTTAATTAAAATATAAGAAATAGAACAGAATTTTCTTCCTAAGATTACAATTTAATCATTTGAATTGCTGAATTGTGCTGCTTTGGATACAAGGCTATAGTGCTGTTCTTTCATTTGGTTGCGCCCACCCATTAGTGAAACATATTCTCGTTTCTGTCGTTGTCCGATTTTAAATTATAGTCTCTAAAATTGATTAATAAATAAAAAATTAATAAAAAGGAAAAATCAATTGTTATGTTCATGAAAAGATGTGCATAACCTGATCATTCTCAGACCAGACAGATGACCTATAAAGAAATGTCTGGTCGCCATTGAGAGAAAGGTTTTGCGGGGTGAGTGGTACGATAGCGAAGCCCAAGAGAACAGGCTACAAAAGGGTAAGAGCAGTATTTTGATCTACCAATGACAAATTGCAATACTTCCTTCAGAAGAATCAGTCACTTAATTTGCATCGATGTAAGGGATATAGTAAAACTTGTTATAAAGTTTGTAAAGTAAATATTGTACCAGTTGTGAAACTTTAATTAAAGTTTTGATAACTTCCAAGTTTTGGATACTGCACCAACCTATGGCTTCATTTTACCTAGTATAGTGTATATTACAAGAATCAAGTGGAGAAACCAAAGAGCACAAACATTTAACCTACTTTTGACTTACTAAAAACATTTTTATATCTCAAAAGTTATTTTAATTTGTTTCATCAACCTTCCAACCAGAGATGTCAGTAATCTTGGGAAGGGACTTGTTCGTACATGGAAAAGTCCCAGTCTTACTTATGAGGTTGCAGTAGGAAATAGTAATGATCAGAAACAGAGTCTGTTATCACCCAGTTACATCGGGCTTCGCATTTCAAACTTTAAATATAAACGTTTTTACGCTGGTATCTTAATTTGTACTTAGACGGAATGGAAGTCCTGTCAATGTATACAAATATATATCAGACAGTAAATGTTGAATATTGGCATTATTGTGTTCTGTGTTTGTAGGCCTAGGTGCAAAGGAGAACTAATAAGGGTTACTGTCTTTATTTGAAAACCAATATGTTAAAATTATCAGCAGCCTTTATCAAAGTTGATGAGACATAGCTTCCAAAGTAAGCTGTATTTCATGTTGGTTATTAGTTAAGAAAATAATTTTAAAAAATAATTTTTTTCTTAATTAGGAAATTTAAAAAATAAATAATTTTATAGACTTTTCTTTTCAGTGATTTTCAATTATTTTATTTGTGATCTTGGAATAGTGCAGTCCTGAATGCAATTTTTGTTAGTATTTTGTTCAAACCTGCAGTATCATGACTGCTGGAGGTATATATTTAAGAATATGAATGTGTGTGTGATTTTGGTTTTTAACATAGCTGTAAAAAGTTTTCAGACTGTTCACAATGATATCTGTGGTGAGGCAGTTTATTGTGATGTCTAGCACTGGGGCATCATGCCACAGATATGTAGCATGTCTCACCCAGACACAATATCCTAACAGTGTCAACCAGTCCTAATACTAACCTCCTAATGCTGAGCACTAAACAAGGCAGCTGCCAGTATCATTTTCATTAGTCTTTGGTATGACCTCCCACATCCTAGTCAGATGCTCTAACTACTAAGGCCACTGGAGCCATCTAATATGTGTGAGAATTCCCATTTACTTAAATATTAAAACTAATCACTAAGTGAATTTTAACAACAAAAATCTAATGAGAAGCAGTACCAGGGCATTGTCAATCCCACTTGATAGCAGGTACATCCAGAGAATGGAGATCAAGAGAGACTAAGAGGGAAACGTGTTCAGCTTGTAATGCTTTATGTTCTGCAAGTTTTTACTCTGATTTTGCATTGTTACATTAAGTCAAAACGATCAACAGCAGCCATTCAAACAGGTGACTTCTGAAGGAAGGTACAGCTCTCAGATTTGGTTCAAGACAAATTTATTTACCATGAACTAACTAGTATTATTATTAGTAATATGCTAACCAAGATACATTTATTTAGTTCAGCTATTTAGCAACAATCAAGAAAATTACAACTGCGTACATGTACTCATCTCTCTTTCTCCACAACTGAGTAATGCACTAATTTATCTTAAACAACTTATGGTTCCTAAGTAAAGTACTTATTAACTGCTTGCCTGTAATTGTGAAATAAACAACTGACGTTTTGTTAGGGATGAAAACATGTTCACACTTTAAACAATCAATGGATTACGCTGGTGCTCAAACTCACCAATATCGTAAGACAATTGACTTTTCACGACCTTTGATGATTAGTGAATGACATGAAGCCTACTGGGGCTATTGTTAGTAGCACCTAAAACATTAATCTTAGACCATTTCAGTAGTCACATGATATAACAAAACCTTCACTGACACATGCTCCATTCTTGATGAACCTTGTTCCAAGTTGCTGCGACAGCATCAGGTGTCCAGTTGTTCTCGGATTAATTATGTTGAGAATTATGTGTCCTTTTGTTCTTTTACTAACAATGTGTGACTTTCATTTAATATTTTCACATTTTTGTGTTGCAACATTGGAAAGGGGTTTATTGTTAATATCATGTGACTACATGGACATGTGGGTTATGAGATTTGTTTCAATGCTGTAGTTTCATCTCATCTGCAAGCAGATTAAAGACAAGGATTATAATACAAAAATATTTCCTATTTCATGCAGATATGACTCAATGTTACATTGTTTAAGTCTGTTAGGGTTGCTGGTTAGTGGCTACCCTATGCCACCAGTGCATGGTAGTGGTAGATTCCATGTTTTCAGTAGGCAATTGACTCTCATCCTACACCCCAGTATAAATGTCCAAATATTGATAATGTGGTTTATAAAGGTCAGAGGAGACTTGGATTATTAAACTATAAGGGATGTCACTGGTTTAAAAAAACCTGCCTTGCTTTAGATGCCAGCATGTTTACTCTTTGAGCTTCACTGGGCTATTAAGTACATTTGAATATTAAATGTTTTAGCATTGATTCCAGTAATATACTTTTATATATACCATGCATTGCAAATCAAACAAAAGAAGTATAATTTGCATACTTGAAGTGGCTACTGCTGATACACTCAGCAGTAACTGATACTGCCAAAGGCAGGGTGAAAACACTGCTTGGTGAAGAAACACATGGCTGCTCACCACATAAGACAGGTGACCACTTACTACATAACATTTATATAGGAACTTTGAAGGAGGAAAATTAGAATATCCATTGTGACCAAGTGAACGTTAGAACAGGTTTGACTCTTATCAATGCCTTTAGTTAGCATTTACATGTACTACGTTCTTCTATTACATTGTTGCATCCAGTTTCTTTCAGCTATCGATCCGTTTTTCTCAATTTACTGTTAATGTCTGTAATTTCTATCTTGTAGACATTGCCATTGTTGCATTTTCATTCGCGTGTGTGATAATGTGATTATTTGCAATTTAAAGCAAGTTTGAACATATAGTGAGAAGATATGTTATAATTACAATAAACAGATACATACTTTCTGTTTGACTAATAATTAAATGGAAGAAAAAAGTATTCTCAATTTATCTTTAAATGTTGGCTTTTCATTGATTGTTTTGATGGATATCTCTGATTTACATGGAAGTGGAAGAGTGAACTGATTAATAATGGACAATTTCAGTGAGGGATTCACTTTTACCTTGCTTTTTTTTTTAACTTGGCTGGACACTTTAATGAGAATTTTGATTGGAAAAGTAGATAAAGAAAAATGTTTTGCTATATTAAAACAGATTAAAATAAAGTTAAAACAGTTCTGTTCATGGTTGTTTCATTTTTCACTTAAAGATCTTTTACCAAAACCTGGTTTGCTGCCAGTCTTAAATATCTGGCTGTTTCTGAAACCACCTAATCATTTCTCCATCTACTCATGTATATGTTTGTTTTTAATCTATCTGCATTCAAACACTACCTTTTTTATCTTCATCTGTATAACTGTCTTCATGTACTGTTTACATGTATCATCTTTGGTAACTTTAATTGTTTGCATATCATTATAGGGTACAAAACAAGATTGAAAACAAAAATTCTTTATTTGTCAAATATAGCATGATTTCCTTCCTTTATTTTCCCTCTTTATTTATTACTTTATTTGTGATAGTGCTTGGTATCAGTTGTCAGTATAAAAATTGTAATAACACAGCTTTATTTTATTGGCCTTCAAGAATTATTATGGAATGAAGAATTCATAGTTGTAACATCAGTTAGGGTATAGTGGGGGAATGTCAGTGTTATTGGAGATGACAGGGAACTGTGCTATTTTATTTACAGCTTAATGGTGTTTTTTGGTGGGTATGTCTTTTGTTGAAACAAATAAAACAGAACTTTATAAATTTAGACCCCACAGTTTTGTTTGAATTGTGTGGTTTTTCTTTAGTAACTACCATGGAAAGGCATTGTACACGTTCCATAACTGAATTACTTGTTCATGTTTCTGGGGTTTTTTTTTTTTGTGACTGCAGGTTCTGATTAAACATCAGCTCAAAACAAGACTCAAAAAGGAAGTAACCCACCTACTTTTGTAGGTGTTTGTAAACCTCTGAATAATAAGTTGAAAACATCACAGTTGTTCCTGTAACATACATACAGCCCATTTATGTTCACTTTCCCAGTATTCCAGGTGCTTTCTTTGTCTCTTCTATTGATAATATTTGTACTCTCTTGTCATCACATTTCTGCTGTTTCATGTTTGCTGCATACCTTGCAAATACTTCCACATGTTTACATGTATTAGCTCACAGTGCCTTGGGTGTTTATCAGCAGCAATATTAATATTAAAACATTTTTCGGTATAATTCTGGATCATTCACTGAGCCAGTGAAAGTGACCATTTCTGATTTGTCAGCACAACCTTGAGATCTAATAACATTTGTTACCAGCAGTAATGAACAGCTCTAGGTGGCCTAGTGGTTAGAGCATCTGCCTCGGATGTGGGAGGTCGTGGGTTCGATCCCCAGCCAAGTCATACCAAAGACTTACGAAAATGGTACTAACAGCTGCCTCGCTTGGCGCTCAGCATTAAGAGGTTAGTGTTAGGACTGGTCTGCCTGGTGTCAGAATAATGTGACTGGGTGGGACATCATGCTACATGTCTGCTGCGTGATGCCTCAGTGCTAGACATCACTATAAACTGCCATACTGCAGACATCGTAGCGATATGACTGAAAAATTGTTAAAGCTACATTAAAAATCCAAGTCACACTCACACCAGTAGTATGCTTGGTGGCAGTATGCCAGCCTAGTTCTAGTTATGTTGGCACCCCATGATTCGGTTCAGCAGATGCTGGTAAAGAGTTGGAGGTTTCACCCTATTTTTCGTTTCTAAAGGTCATGCTTTGTGTTTTATGTATTCCCCCACCCCCTCCCAATTTTGGATTTCATGTGTGATTTTTTTTTTTTTTTTTTTACTGTTTTGGTAGTAATGAAATGCTTTGGGGCAGTACACCAGCCTAGTTCTATGTGTGCTTGGACTGTTTTGACAGTAATCACACTAATATGCATGATGGGTGGATGAATGATTTAACACCTGTTCATTTGCTCTGCCAGGATTTATTGTACCTCCTCAAATGCAGGATGTTGGTTGTTTTGCAGTTAACACAGGTAAACAGATCCTTATCCATTAAAGAGAATGCTGACTCATGACTGCTTCATAGCTGTTATACATGTAATTGTAGTTTTCACAGCTCCAGTGGATTAGTGCTAGCAGGGTTTTAGTGATCCATCAGCAAATGAAGGATAGTAGTGCTAATCTAGGGCCCAGTGTATGTAGTAACTTTACAGCTGTGTATGTAGTAGTTTTGCACCTGATCACAATAGTATTTAAATGATGCAAAGTAAATGTAAAAGTTTGAACAACATTAAAGTGGATTGGACAAAATTTAGGAAGATATAACTTGGCCAAATAAATGTAAACATGAAGTACAAGATAAACTATAAAGAAATTAAAAGTCTGAAAATGTATATAACATAAAGAATAAAGATAACAGATATAGAATCCTGTATAAATCTGCTGTATAAACTGTATCCCCTATTTACTGGAGTGATTCCAAGTATTTAAGTGACTCCATATTTGTATGTCAAGGTTCAGTGCACTTTATTTAGTATCCACATTGGGATACCCTTAAATTGGTTCAGCCTAAAATCATGTGTAGCAAGCCATTATTCATATTTTCTTGGGTCCTTACATCAGACTTTTTGGTGCCAAAGTTGAAAAAATAAGGGCAAGTATTGCCACGTTGCAGCCTAAAATGAACTCTAAATGAGCATAGCATGATTCTTGGCTCCAAAAATGGGCAGTTCCAGTGAGAATCCTGAGTCTCCATTCAGTTCAAGCTTCAGTGCAAGAAAGAAATCTGTTCCAAGCTTTACGTTATACGGTGCAATAATTTAAGAGGATTTATTTTATATATTAGTATTAAAAAGTAATTGTGATGCAGAGAGAGGATCAAAGAAACATCTGTATTAGTTATGTTTGTGAACATAACCATTTTGCTGCATTAGATTGATATTGAGTACAAATGTATATACCCTGTGTTGTGCAGGAAAAAATATATTGGAGACAATGAAGCAGACACAGAGAGACAGGCTGCCGTGTTTTCTGAATTTGAGAATTGTGATATGTAGAAATGATGTAATAAATATTTATTACAAAGATAAAAGCAGAATGACATGGTGAAAAATGGTTATAACTGTAATATTCTGTTTCGTTACCCATGGATTCTGAGTAATCCTCCATTAGCATTTACTTTTATCTCAGGCAGCATTTTTAAAATTTTGTTTATATTCCATTACCAATGGACTTTCCTGTCAATGACTGACTGTCATTGATTGTATTAGCCCCTTTCTGAAGTTGTAGTCAATGCAAAACCTTTTGTGTCTTGGGCAAAACAGATGCCAAATGTGTTCAATAAAAAATTTCAAAGAAAGCTGATTTGCATCCACATTGGATACTCCAGAGATTGTTGGAAGAAACCCTTCATCTAAATCAGGAATATGTACTAATGTCTAAGTAAACTTAATTGATGATGATTGGTTGATTAATAAGCACCCTGTTCACTTAAGCATAATGCCAGCAAGTTTATTTTTTATGATTGAAACAAAACTCAATAGACATTATTAAATCAAAGGCAAATTTGCAACTCATTCAACCAGAGAGACAACAAAGACTTTAAATGAGGCTACATATGGCAGTAAAAACAAAACTTCAAGAAAATTAGTGGTAATCTTTTGTTTGATCTCTAGGAGGCCACATAATTTCCAACAGTCCACCTTAATCCTCTGCCATGATATTATGTCACACTGCTAAGGAATTGCATAATGTGAAGTCACATTACACAATGTTTTGATCTGCATGTACCAACAGGGGGAATCAACTTACCACAACTTCAGAAGGGTGAATGTTTTCACTGGGGTATTATCTGCTTTTATCTTTGTAATGACTGATCATTTCTTGACATCAGTGTGCTCATAAACCCTCTCAAGTACCTTGGATGCAGCATATTTTGATAGAGTTAAATATGTTGTTTTTTATATGTTGTTTTTTCAAGTATCTAATAAAAAATATACTATAAAGTTAATTATGCTTTTCTCAAGTGTCTAATTAAAAATATACTCCATATTTTTATTCTATACATGAGAAAAGCATAATTAACTTTATCAAAGGTACTTGAGCGGGTTAAAATGTCCCAGGCCATCGATTAGCAAGAAATCCTGCTTCCTGCAATTGGTCTTCTATTAAATGGTCCGTTGGATTTCACAATTGGGTGGGGAATGAAATCGTCATAAACTGAGGCTGAAATCTGGAAATTTGATGGTATATACAGGGTCTGTTTTAGGATATTCCATTGCATGATTCATGCTAATATCCCAAAAGATCATGCTAAAAGATCAAATGAATTTTCGTAAATCATGCGCCACATTTCCAACCTTTGACATTTTTTTCTTCTTCTAAATTCAATAAATCCATTATGAAAATTTCTCCATTTTTTCAATGATGGGGTTGGGACCCAGGGTGGCAGAGTGGTCTGAAGTGCTCACCTTTAACGATCACTACCACCTCACCTCTGCCACCTGGATTTGAATCTGCAGTTCTGCTAATGTGGGTATGTGAGAAAGTTGGCCAGTAGTTTCCAGTAGCTTGGTGATTCTTATCAGGGTTTTTCCTCCACTAGTTATTCTGACTGCCATGTATAGCCTATTGTGTGTTGAAATATTGTCTTAATCCCACAACAGTCAATGAAAGGTGTTAATTTACCCCCAAAGCTTTAGTTCCAGAATAGATCCTAGAAATAAGAATATGTGGACCAGTAGAGAGAAAACAAAACGATGTTATGTTATTGTATACAAAAAAAATTCCCAACCACAGTCTGGTGCACATTATGTAGAAAATTACTAAAATGCATGTTGCATGGGATATACATCATCAAAGTAACCTAGGTTATTGAATTATTTATCTATTCAGTTTTTTCTTTGTGAATTTATTTCAAGGAAAAGTGTCTTAAAAATTCAATTAAATGTTCCTCATTTTACTTATTTATGCAGAAAATTTGCTAAATTTGTGCAAATCTGGTTCCGTTAGTACTGTAAATGCTGCAGAATTCTGTGCTCTAAAATCACCATTATGATTATAAAAAACCCAAAAGTGGTCATATGTCCATGTAAACAGATAATGCAAAAGACAGACACAATGTTGCCATTGCACACACACACACACCCAATCCTGAGCAAGTAACTGGATTTTTAAAAAATTCATCATTTTTTTCAGATTCTCTCTCTATGATGACAGCCTTGCAAAATCTTAAATATGACAACCCATTAATATCCCAGAGCTTACAGAAACATAATTTTTTACAATTAAAAAAAATATTCTGGACTATTGGTAGCCTAGCCACATTTAGTATTAAGTTAATGAAATGGCAAATAAAGGAGGCAAAGCTGTTAGTGATCACCTGTTTCTGCATGGAAGATTCCATATATAAATCATAATTTTCTTCATAATTGGCAAAATATGTGGAATGAAAATCCATGAACATGTTTCATAGCATCAACCACACAAATCACATGGATGAGGTGGTATGATGGCTCTCATGTATCATACATGTATGACTAATGGGTGAAACTTGACATTGGAACATAACCTGTCAAGTGTGTTGACTACCGCCATGTGTTACAGACATATTTTGATGTGAACTTTGAAGAAGAAGCTGTATGGTGATGTACTACCTGAGAGAATCCTGGATTTTTTTATAGTGACTTTGGAAATGTGGCTAGATTATTTAAGGATTTTACCTTTATCTTTTATTTTATATACCATTTACAGACTTTTAACATGTTTACTGTTTTGTTTTAAATGCATACAAAAAACCATGATCCCAAAATCAATAATTAATAACCCTGTTTTGAGTGTGTGTTTGTGATATTTATTTTTAACATAGCTTTAAATTTTTTTAGTCATATTGCCTTGATTTCTGCAGTGTGGCAGTTTATAGTGATGTCTAGCACTGGAGCATCATGCTGTTTGTACCATTTTTATGTCTTGGGTATGACTTGGCTGTGGTTCGAGCCTGTGACCTGGATCTGATGCTGTAACCACTAGGCCACCAGAGCAGTGCCCTTTATTGAATTTTGACAGCACTATATAGAAGATGACCTAGGAATCAGCCATTACTTTTTAGGGGATGGAGTTTATGGTTGAAAACAGATTTCTTGGTTTCAGATAGCTTGAAAAATATTCTTGCCCTGATTCCATGTACCCCTTCCCACATATCCATCATAATAGTTGGAATCCATTTAATAGCTTAACAAAAAACTATACACTTGTTATACAGTGAGTCTTTACAGTATACATTCTTCTGTACATTGCAGGCTTTGACTATAGTGTGGCAGAAGGAAGAAGGCTGAGCCTTTGAAGATGATAAACTGATTTGGTATTTTGCACAGGACATCTTTAACTGGGGCAGGATATTATTCTGTTGGCAAGAGCATTTAGCATTTTATTCAGGATAGTGACAGTTGTTATAGGAAACATGGAATCCTTACATTTAGGGATTTTACTTGTAACTGTGATGGCAATTCAAGGTAAGTGCTCATTATCTTACTGTAATTCTTATGGTGGGTGTGTCGATTTTCATAGACATGAGCAGTAGTTGTACATGTGCCAAAGAGGATTTTGTTGCAGAGAAGAACAGATACATACATTGTATTCTTCTCCACAGCATTCTTATTTTCAATGTAGTTAGCACCACTTTTGCCTCCCTTCTAGACTTTTTTTTTTTTTTAATATACATAATTTTTGTTTCTTGTTTTACCTTTCTTAGTGTATGTTTATTATCTCTACTGGACAAACTTATGTGATAGTCAGTTATCCATTGGGCTCTTGGCGGCTGAGTGGTTTAAGGCACTCGCCTTTACAAATCACTTACACATCACACCTCTGTCCATGTCCGTTTGAGTCTCAGCTAGGCCAACATGGGCATGTGAGAAAGCTTGCCACAGTAGCTTTGCATGGGTCACCAACATATATTGGCAGCCATGTATAAGCAGTCGTGTTGCAGATTGGCATTGAACCTACAAAAACAGAACTAGTCCATCATCTGTCCTTTCTGTTCACACAAGTTTCTTGTTGTTACTTTTCCTAAACTAATTGGAGGATTGTCATGAAACTTTACACACACATTCATTCCATGGTCTAGTTGGTCCTAAATAAAATTGTTGTTTCAAAGACATCCAATATGGCCACCCTGCACACCATCTTGAAAATAATTGTTATTGTTACTCTTTCAAAACAGAAAGTCGTACAAGCATGGGGTTTCCACCCAAAGACTTCTTGTGTTGTTTTGTTGGTCTTAAGTAAATATGTTGCCAATCTGACAGCCAACATTTCCACCATAGCATCTAATTTGAAAATCATTTTATTGTTGAAGAATGTCAAAAACAGCTTCAGCACGCAACATTTAAAAGGAAGGATTGGTCTTATCTTGAATTCTTCTTGATTTTTATTAATTCATGTCAAAGATAGATTAAATTATTTTTTTTAAAATAATTTTTTCATGCAGGTACAAGCAGATAGCAGGGGTCAGTTTGTGTTGTCTTTGCTGTCAACGTGATTGAGACTTTGTTATTAGATCATAACTAAGATTTATCTTTGACACTGTTGCATGTTATAGTGAAGAAATTTAATGGGAGCTGTCGTCATAGTGCCTATTAAGATGAAAAGCAGGTCAAACTAATGTACTTTTGCTGATCCTGTAGCTGCTTTTTTTTTATGCATCAAGGATATAGCTGAGACATTGCAGAATACATTTGCATCATATCATTCTTTCTTTGGTTTCTTTAAGCTATTGTTTTGTCTCTCCTTTTGTGTTACTTTAAAATGGGATTTAGTTGGTTTTTTTCTCCTGCGACTAATGTTTGTGCTGTAGATTACTCAGAATTTTGAGATGATTCTTCATAACCTAAGCTATATGGGATCATCTCTTTCTTTGTCCTACATGTAATCTGCTTGTAGATGGGAATATTTACCTCAGTGAGTCAGGCAGGTACATATGTCTGTCTCTATATCTGGGATGTGGGATAATGGGAACCATCTGCTTGATTTCAGTCTGTAGTATATACATTGCTTGATACTATACCAGCCACCAGCTCAGCAAGAAACCAGATCAGAAGA
Source organism: Sinohyriopsis cumingii (assembly GCA_028554795.2). Classification (NCBI taxonomy): domain Eukaryota; kingdom Metazoa; phylum Mollusca; class Bivalvia; order Unionida; family Unionidae; genus Sinohyriopsis; species Sinohyriopsis cumingii. The sequence goes on from JAPYKE020000047.1 coordinate 1,996,002, forward strand.
TGTATCTGTACCTTATGTATCCACATTAAATTTCCCTTTATCTAAGTAGTAGTAAATCAAGAGGGAAAAAAATGTGGTCTATCAGCCTGGGGTTCCTTTAAGCTCTGCTGGTCATAGACTCCCCCAAATACACTGGCTGCCATGTGTAGTCTGTCATGTGCTGAAAAGTTGAGTTATACCCACAAAAACAGAAAAACTGAATCTTGTTATCCCTACACCTCCTGAAGAGAATGTAGTCAACATGGGAGTTTTTATGATGTCTGGTTGGACCAAAATAATATGGATGCCAGTCTGACATCAAATATGGCTACTATGATAACCATACAGAAAATCTTGTTATCCCTATTTCTCAAGAATGGATGGTCAGAGTTACATATTTGGTTTTCTTCAAAATATACCATGTTGCTCTCTTACATCCTTGGACACCTTGAAACTCTTGCTATTGCTAAATAAATCACAGATGGTTTTGACATTTAGCTGTTGAAAAGAAAAAATGGTCTCATCTCAAATTCTTTTTAAGAAAATTTGGCCTATAGTGTCAGTCCTTTCAAGGGACTTCTTCTTATGCTGGGCAAGTGAAAACATGTCACCCAGATAATTATATAAAGGAAGATGACAAAATTTTGGATGGGCCTTTTTGGTTGCTGTACAGTCTGTGTTTTAGCATGATCAGTATGCAGCAAAACATATTTCGGGGTCTTGGAGTACCTTCATTTCTAATGCTGCATACATCTTGATGTTTCTGTATCAAATTTGAAAAGAAAAAGAAAGCTGGGGAGGCCTTAATCTTTTTTAATATCAGACATTAAATACAGTAGCTTCAAGTTCATAATTAGTTTGTGTGATAATATTATGAATATCGTAATGACTGTAAGTCTTGGGACACCCTAAATTATTTTCAAAAGTAGCTATTTATGACTTATAAATGTTGGGACACAAATTTATAACAATTTTTTCATGTACTATAAATCTTCGGGACACCTTAAACATTTGTTTGAAAAGTCAATAAATATATTAAATTTTGTTCTGTTTCCTTATTATTTCTACCCAATTCAGATGTGTATAATTCGATCAATGACAAGTTATGAGCATTAGTGGGTTGCTGTAAGCATTTACAATAGTGACCCATCCCTTTTTGTCTTCAGTTTATTATTGTTTGTTTAAGCATTATTGGATTAGAATATTGTATCAGTGCAACAGTAATTACGTTTTTATTTGCCTTAAAAATGTAAATACCTAACTCATTATAACTGTGCTCCATGTATGACAAGAATGAACAATAATGTTTGGTTCAGTGCTTGCATTTAGTTAGCATGCTTATGTCACATCCTACATGTACGTTGAAGATTTTGACTTGCACTTAGTGAAGTACATCCTTTGGATTCAAATTACTGGCACAATTGCGCTGAATTTTAACAATACCACCCAAAATACAATAAAGAAGTTTCAGAAATAATGCTTTGAAAATAACTGTAATATCTTAAACACTGACATTTTACTTTGATGTAAGCGACCATAAATTAGTACCTGTTTACCTGGCTATGTTAATCCTACTACTGATCCAATCAGGTGTTCATACCTTAATTGATTGACAATAATAGTCGATGGTTAGTCATTCCAGTATAATTTTCGGGGACCAACTAATTTAGTAACGCTATTGTACAGGGCGTCTCATCCTGCTCAACCCACTTTAGATTTTCCAACAGTTAATTCATGTGGAATAATGTAGAAAAAGTTTACCAGCATTGCTGCCAGACAGAAATCCATCTTTTCACAAAACCAGTTTTATGGTTTAAACAACTGCCTGATCTTCTGTGAGAAAACAAGGACAAATCTGCCAATTATATACAAAAAGAAATGCCAAAACAACCAGCTGTCCAAATTCAAAGGTTGAATGAATACATATACTGCGTTGAAAGTTACGAATTTGTGTTATGGTAAACCGAAACAAAAAACTAAAATGTATCAATGATTATCAGTTATATGAATGTACTGTATGCTGGTTATGTGACTTGAGTAATTCAAGACATGTGTTACTTCATACAATTTACATTATTTCGTTGGATTGCTTATATTTCTGACAAACAGTAACTCTTGAACACATGGGTCAGAATAAATCATATAGCAAGTGACTTATTTTTTAAATGTGATTTGGGAGAATGAGATTTGGTAAAAATGAAGAATAAAGCAAAACTGCACCTAGTATACTAAAGAATAAATAGGATATACATTTGCACCATGTCAGTACTGTTCTGCACACTATATTTAGACTGATCGCTCAGTAAACTCTTCGTGCCTGTGACTTTCTGAACTTTTTATTGATGTTTATTTTATTTCATGTTGGAAAAATCAGAATGCAACAAAAGAAACAATCATAGTATTTTATAACATTTATTGGTGTAGTAAGTGCACAAGAGCTGGTCACTGGCACAGTATGGTGATCTTGTCAATTTTATCTTGACCTTTTTTACGTCTGTAAATGTTGGGACTCTGAAAATGCTATAATCTTTTAATGCATATCAATCTTGGGACACGAAAAAAAATTAATGTCTGAACACAGTCATTATGGTGTGTCACAGTGATAGAAAACACTCTTTATCGAAACAATCAGCTGCTACCAACTCTTTAAACTGGATGGATTTAAATGCAATGATCTCAGTTCCTTGAGGGTGAAAAAACCCTAGCAACATTGTCTTGTGCAGATCGCCTAGCTTTTCATGTATGTAGGTACTGCTCGATATATTTAACCACTAACGTATTTATACATGCCAACCATTATGTAGTGTAGTCTTTATGCTTTTTTCATCTAATTACATCTTATGTGTTCCTGTATATGGTTTACACTTTTCCAGTACATTGAAATATGAAAATAAAGCAATAAAAAAAACTATATTATCATCTTAATTACACTCATCATATAAATCTGGGAATATTTATAAAAAGAAAGACTTGTGTAAAAATAGTGTAAGAGTTAATTTGTCCATTCAAGACCTATATGTACTTTCCTTTTTTTCTATTTATAGCAACTGTATATGCCCCCCCACCCCCATTAAGTCTTTTTATAATTTCAAGGATTGTCTTGCAGAGTCATTTGATAATCAAGTTAGGTAGCACAACAACTTTGTACTTTTAAAGAAAATGGTGCCTGATGTTTATCAAAACGGCAATTTACTGCACCTTGTGGGTCAAAATTTTTAGATCCAATTTTGTTAAAAACTTAAAAACATGTCTGATTAGAAAAAGGATGAATCAACACCACTTCACAGATTTGAAAAGAACTATGAGAGTTATACAGTATGATATAGTACTTTGATTGAATACTTTTGAATTTGTGGACATCACAAGCATTCAGTGCAAGTCAGAATGTGTAGAGTAGTTGAGTGTTGAATGTGAATAATTTTTTAAAGTATGTTTTGTGTTTGTATTATGGTTCTAACCCGCATGGATTTTGCCCATATATATATATATATATATATATATATATATATATATATATATATATATATATATTACACTTTGTATGCTCAGATGATGAATTTTGCCACTTGCATTAGCATTAATTACACTTACGCCTCTTTTAGGGTTGGTATGTATGTTATTACATGTACTAAGTCAGTGTGAACAAGTTTATATGAAATATGGATAACAGAAACAGCTCTGTTCCCCATCCATAGGTCACATTCTTCACTTTGTAGACACAAAATTTATTGCTTTGATAAAATAATGTAGACAGTCTTTGTAATGTGAAGGGATTTACAGATTGGACCCAGCTGGGAACAAATATTAATAATTTACAAGTGTCTTTCAAGAACTTCAAAATAAAAATTCAGTATTTTGTTAGTGAGCTCAAGTTTCCTTCATGCAAATTAGATACATAATAGGTGTATGGGAGACAGGCCCAATGAGCAACTCGTTTATAATACGAGATGGAACTCAATCTTGATTATAGGGGTATGGCAAGTTTAGTTTATTAAAATTTGTATGTCTGAAATTAGAACAAGATCTCGATGGGTATTATATTTTTTATTTTAATTTATTGTTACTTTGTGTAAGAGTAATATTTTTATTTGGTGTGATCAGTCATGTTATGTTGAAGTATAGTGTGCATAGATGAATAAATACTTGAATATTGAAATGCAAATGATGTTGAAAATATAAGATCATACACAATCAAGTTTTAAGACTTGGTTGAAATTCTTTCCCACAAATTCCTCAAATTTCTGATCGGGCAGTTGAATTATTTTTCATCTTTCTCCCAGAAAAAAAAAACATATTTGAAATCTCTTATTCTGTGATATTTACATCAGCATTTACCTGATTTACAGCACTTTTATACCAAAAAAATAATTCCATTGTGTTCCACCCTATTTACATAACCTACAAACCTGCAGAACTAGGATATAATAATTTACATTAATGATTAGATCACCAAAACATGCATTTAATGTTCTGAATTGATGGTAAATAGTACCTGGATTAGCAGATATTAATTCCATTGGCATGCTCTAAATTGCATACTGACGATGTAAAGGAAATTGAATGCCCAATCAAAGTTATGCTGTAGGAATTATGTACAGCTTTTTCGTAAAATATGCAGTTTACTTATGGTCCTGATGAATAACTAATATGTTTTCTTTTTTGTGAGTTTCTCAATTATACCTGAACACAGCAAATAGATCTTTGTAATCACCTGTCATCTTTGCTAGCCATGGTTCCAATGTGATTACGCTATCTATATCTTGGCATATCAAGCAGATGTTTCTGTGCTGTGGAGCCCTTGGACAAAGCACCAATATATGTTTGATCCTCCAAGGTGTAAATAGGGTTATCCTATCGGAGCCTTGGGTAGCGAAGATGGCCTGTCTGTGTGCACTTATATGTATGTGTTTGAACATGATACAAAAAGAAATATTGGCATTTGGAGCTTCTTAGTTCACAAGTAAAAATAATAACACATATATTATATTGCCTTCTTTAGCAGATCGATACAGATACATATATGAGTAGTCAGTAATGGTGACAGAAACAGCTTCAACTAATAATAAGATTTTGTGATGAGTTGTTTGAAAGTCATGTACATGTTAGCACAGTGTGCAGGGAAGAAATTGTTCTTCAAAACCCTTTCAGAAGTACTTAATCTTGTCTTGCAGACTTGTATTACATGTATATGTATTTTCAACGGTTCTGAGCAGTTTGTAATTTATTTAGTTTAAAGGTGCATCTGAGTGTTGATATTTTTATACATTGGATAGATATAGTATGCTGAAATGGCATGAAGTTGGGACCTGTTTTTGGAGTAGATAATACACAGAAGTCAGGACCCAATATTTGTGGTAGATAGTACATTGGAAGGTCAGGAATATGGACCCTGTATTTGGGGTTGATAGTACACTGGAGGGTCAAGAAGTCAATCTGGATAAAATCAGATCTACACTGTCCTGTATGAAGAGACTGAGCAGTGCGGAAGAAGTGATGAATGTTTACCAAACTATTTGATTCACTTTCGGATTTTTGAAAGCTGCATTTCCATTGGCTTAATTCAAAGGTCACCAGAACAGTCATCGTAATATCTTCACGTAGGACAGCAGAGATCTGATTTTAATCAGATTGACCAGGAAGTTAGACCCAGTATTCTCAACATCTTTTGGGCACAGAACTCTAGCTAAAGTTAAAACTTAGATATGTTATTTGGAGTAATACACACCATTGATACTTGGCATGCAAGGTTGGAAGATCCTAAAATCTCTTTTATTCTAACTTAATTCAGATTAATGTTGCAGAATATAACAATGTTAAAACTGAACTTGATTAATTGCTTAAAATGTTTTGGAAAATAGCAGTCCTGGTCCTGGTTTACAGTATGGAGAAACACTTAGTTCTTTGTTTCAAACAGATGTCATATTTCTTGATTTGTTGATGTTTGGTATTGCACCAACAGTTGCTCTTGCACATTGTATTTTATAGGGTACCACATATACAGGCCCATGATCTATTGTAGCAATGAAAATGTTTTTGGGGAGTTCTCTGCTCCAACTGGGAGGGTAGGGTAAGTTTTTTAAATAAAGGAGGCATTTTATGACTTGCAAAACTGATGGCTGACTTTAGTTTATGGGGCCTCGAGAGGTCTAAAGCGCTCACCATTCTGGATCACTGCCATCTCACCTCTGTCTGCATGGGTTCGAGTCCAAGGCTCGGCTATATGGGTACATGGAAAAGCCTGCCAATAGCTTCTTGTGGGTTGGTGGTTCTTCCCTGGGTTTTCCAGGGTTCTTCCTCCACCAGTTATACTGGCTGCCATGTATAGCCTATCTTGTGCTGAAAAATGGCATTAAACCCTAGAACAACAACAACTTCAGTGTAATCAGTTGATTTTATTAGGGTGCATTGTTTCAAAACTTTGTGTGAATCCACAATCATGCATCCTTGAATAGATCTTTACACTATTATTTTTTTTTATTGTGGGGATTTTTGCTACAATTCCTTTATTGACACCTCCCCCCCCCCCACCAGGCTGGCAATATTGATGGGATTTTGATTTGAAAATAAATCAGACTTTTAAGTAGAACTGGTGCAAAAGCCAGAGTGCAGGGTGTGTCTGTAGAGTAGTAATGTTGGTGCAGGAGCATATTATTTACAGTGCTATGTAGTCAGTGGGGTGTAATATGAGCTGGCTATCTGTAGAATTAGAAGCATTCCTTGGCTCTGGTTTATAATTTACCACTCATTCATAGAAGCTGGGCCAGATAAATAGGCAACTCCTAGGCTTCAGCTGCCCCACTCATTAATATTGACTAGGATGACCTAATGTAGAGAAAACAGGTTAATAGGTTACACATTGTAAAACACAACCCATTTAGTTCTAAGCAACTACACATAAAGGATACAACTCCCTCTAGTTCTAAATAACTAAAGGGAATAAAAAGTAAATGAAAAAGATTTCAGGGGGACAAAAGTAACAATAGACAAGGAACTTGTCTCGATTAACAGATAAATCTTGATTTATTCAATTCTAAGGCCATTTTCTGGAAACATGTAACAATAGTTTCAATTCACCTTAACTACTTTTGGTTTTTAAAAAGAATGAGGAAGATTTCTAAACAGAAAGAAAAGTTAAATGACAGTTTAAAAAGTCCTGCAGAAAATTGTTGGATAAATGAAAATGACTTACAAGGAAGAGACTTATTTCTCTTTACATATTTATGAAATGACATATTTTTATTTTTTATTTTTTATTTACGTATTTGTTTATTATTTCTTTACATATTTATGAAATGACAGTTTTTAATCCTAGTTGTTTATTTTTGGAATATTGTGAGACCTTCTGTATGTTGATCCATTTGTCGATCTGCCTGTATGTTACCCCATGTTTGCCTAGACCATCAAGTAGAAATTCATGAAACATAGTTTTCTTGTACCTGCAGAACACAAATTAACTTTTTCATTATTGGCAGTATATTTATTAGTGTAATATTTTCACCTAACAAGCGTCTGGTTTTTTTTTTAATGTCCACTAGCATATTTGAAGGAAACAAAACTTAAATATTAATACAAAATATCACTTATATGAAACTTCTAGTTCATTTTTGGTTGGGACTATTATCAGAACAAAAATTTAACTAGCATAGCACAAGTATCAATTTCAAGCCCTGTCCTGTGGCAGCCATTTGTCGTGTTTGTCTCCAGGTCCTGGTGTTACTGTGCGAGTCTGTAGTCAGATGAACAAAAAATAACACTTTTACTGACATTTGAAAAAAAATTCTTCACAAGTTTCATTTATGCTCTCATTGTCTGGAGATGCAATATATATATATTAGATGTTGCATTATGATCCCCTGGTCATTCTCTGAGGGTGTGTGGGTTAAAATTGGGGGATAGGGTGGGGGTGAACTGTTGAATATGCAGTAAAAATAACAGGGATTTGCTATGGTCATCTATCAAGTTGCACTATTTGCCAGTATTTAACATTTTATCATTGCAGGTACGAAAGGGCAACTGAGCCAGCCACAGTGTGAGCGGGGAAGTTGTTATCCAGCCACTGGAGACTTGCTGATTGGTCGAGAGAAAAATCTTACCACCAATTCAACATGCGGCCTTGACAGGCCAGAAAGATACTGCATTGTTAGTCATTTGGAAGATGTTAAAAAATGTTTTGTATGTGACTCTCGGAGACCATGGGCAACAAATAACAGAGAAAGTCATAGAATAGAAAACATAGTATCCTCATTCAGAGAGCGAAAGTTACGCTGGTGGCAAGCAGAAAATGGTGAACAGAATGTTTATATTCAGTTAGACCTTGAAGCAGAATTTCATTTTACCCATCTTATTATGACATTCAAAACATTCAGACCAAAGGCGATGTATGTAGAGCGTTCTTTTGATTTTGGTCAGACTTGGAATGTTTACCGTTATTTTGCTGCTGATTGTGCCAAGTCTTTCCCTGGAATATCCACCAGCCCAGTTCGAAATCTGAAAGATGTTATCTGCGTTTCCAAATACTCAGAGGTGGCTCCATCAACTGAAGGAGAGGTAAGTTCATGTTATTCACATTTATCCAAGTTGTCATCTTAGTTGACGCTTAAATTTGTCGTTAAAATAGAGTTTTTGTAAACACATTTTTATTTAGTATACCAGAAGAGGGATGTACTGTGATATTTCAATTCCAGATCTCTTATTCAGCATGACATATTATTGACCAGTATTTTCTTTCTTAATTCCCTCTTTCAGACCTATACAAGTTTGATTACTGCAACATTATGCATTGATGCATGCTTCTTTAAATTATCAAATATGTGTTTTTTGGGGTTTACTGCTCTTAGACCAGAATAGCTCATGCAATGGCTTTTCAACTGCTGTCTGGTTTCCCTAAATGAAGATTATGATGATCTGGCATACAATAGTCACCATTGTGGCCATCTTAAAATTTTTGTTATGGCTCCTTCTCCTAAGCAGATAGATGAACTGACATAGAGTATGTACTTAAATACTTAGGATGTATAGTTGATCCTAAATGAAACAACAGTGCTGATATGGCATTGAGTGGCTGCTATAGTGGTCATCTTGAAAATCTTGTTATAGATACGTCTCCAGAATGGAGAGTCATAGTGACCTGGTTCTTTAAAACCTTTGTATCAGTAGTCTTCATTAAATTATGGTCATTAGACACGTGGTTTTCACTAGAACACTTCTCACTTATAAGCATTTGGTCAGTGTGTGTCTGTCCTCTTGTAAAATCTACTTCTCTAGAATTATAGTCACCAACATTTTCTTTTTCAAGCGAGGCATCTGTTAGTACCATTTTTTTAAAGTCTTTGGTCTTTGACCAATCAGTTCTAAAAGTAACTCTTAACTCTTAATGCTGCGCCAAGCAAAGCAGTTGTTAGTACCATTTTTGTAAGTCTTTGGTATGACTTGGCCGGGGATCGAACCCACAACATCCTGGATGCTCTAACCACTAGGCCACCGTAGCGGTCGTAGCCAGTTAGAAAATCTTATTTTATTCCTCATGCATGAATGGTAGCATTGACATGGGGTTTTCATTAAAACAATTCCAGCAACATTGAATGCTGAATCAGTATGGTGCATATATGTTTACCAACAAATCCAAACTTTTGTGAATGAGTTTTGAGAACCAGATCTAACTGACCTTGGGGTCAAGTCCAAAATGACTGCTTGCATTCATGCCTATTTTATGAAAACTGACTCGTACATATATTGAAGAAATTTTCACCAGAATTTGTATTTAGCTATATTCTAATGAACAAATTAATAGTCAACATGGCCTTTGTTATTAAGGTGAATGGTCTTGATTTAGGTTTTTAGATTTACTGGCTAGTGAGCATGATAGCAGAAGGAGATATGAATGGATTTTTATCGTATAACCCAGTCTGTAGTTTTATCAAAAGATTACCATAAATGATGCCACTTCAGTAACTTTAGCTTTTTCCCCCAGAAAAATAATGTATATAGAAGGCTTTTTTCCCCAGAAAAATATTGTATATAGATTTAGCCAAAATTAGCATTCTGTGACCCAGATTTAATGATCTTGTTTCCTGGATACTAGGCCCAAAGTCATAGGCCATGATAAAGAATTCTGTATGACACTAAGGGGTTAAACGATTCACCTTTACCAAATATTGATGTGATTCACGATACACAGTCTTCAGTTTGATAATTTATCAATACACATACCTTATCAACATCAGAGTCTTTTCATCTGTTGAAGGTCATTGTAGGGATGGTGCCATTTTTGTGTGCATACATACTGGTTGTATTTATTATTGCTTCCAGTATGCAGATTACAGACAAAGACTTATCATATGGTCATATGCCATTCTCATCTTGACAAGATGGGAAAATAAATTCAATTGCAAACAGACTTCCTCTTGTCGTCAGTGAGTTTAATTCAACCTTTTAGACCTTTTCAGGCTGTTCTATTTGATTTGATGCAGGATTTATCTTGGTCACCACTCCCTTTGTTTGGACCGCATGAATGCTTTGAAAACACCTTATTTCTAATTTGTATCTTTACTTAAATTTGTTAGGCATTAGGATGTTATCTTCAAAACAGAAGAAATAGTGCAATTTCCTCATGCCAGGAAATTGTTACTTAGGACAAGTCCAAGTATGAAAGCAGAGATGACTAACTTCCAGATCCTACACTGTGTACTTCCTGCAGATGCAAAACAACTGCCTCAGACACAAGTCAGTTTTTTAGTCAGTAAAAAAGGAAATTATTGACAGCATCCGCTCCCTTCTAAAATGATTAATTTTATTAGTAATAGACCTATATATATCCATGGAATTATAGACAATGCAATTTCTGGCATATATGATCATAAAATTAGCATCTGAATTGACTACGGTTTCAAAACTTCTTTTTTCAACTTTTCACCATCCTCTTTGAAGGGATTATTAATGCGGAAGTCAGCAACATGCTTTGAATATGAATGCATTATCCTGAACCAAAGGGGGGCAGGGGGATGGTCTGAAATCAAGTCAAGGTGAAGTGAATTTTGCTTTAAGGTGAAAATGACAGACTCAGGGATAACTATTTTGCCTGAAGTACACCTAGCATAAACCCTGTTATTAAGATTATGGTCATAGTTCAGAATTACAGATTAAAGAAAAGCAGATTTGACCTTAAGTTGCTGTTAATAGATTTAGTGTTTATAAACTACAAGATGAATGACACGTATTACAGCACTGGTTACCATAGATTTGATTTTTGAACTACTATATCACCAAATATATTTGTGAACCGTCAGTTTAGGCCTTTGAATGGTACATGCAATGTCAGCTACCATTGGGAGCTGATTGATGATCAACAAGCTTGTTGGTCATGCATTGGGTTTTCACTAAAATGCACGTGTTATTTGTTAATAAATAAAAATGTGCCAGTCTGACTTTCATCAAGGTTGTTCAGTCTTATTATCACTTCTTCTGCGGGTCCCATGGCCATAGTTACATAAGGTTTTTGCCACGGGACTTCTTACCTTGACTAGGTGGTTGTAAATGAAAATGAAGATGATCTAATTTGCAGTGTGGCTGGCTTGGTTTGACTTCTTGAAAATCTTGCTATAAATTCTTGTCCTAAATAGGTGTGCTCTTTTTACCAGACTTTGTATTTAGTTGCATTACTATGAACAAGTCGATAGTTGCCTGGCTTTGTCAAGGTTTTAAATTTTTAGCTGTACTCGCTTGTGAGCATGTGAACACAACTTAAGTATGAATTGATTTTTATCATTTAATATTGGCTGAGGATATTTGTGAGTGAAGCTTTTGTGAACTGCAGAAGAGTACAGATTTTGACTTTTCACATTTATTTTTTCCTGTATGACTGTGGTATGATATAGGTGCATGGTATTACCAGTATACTGGTTTACCACTGTTCTTTTTTATTTCTGCAGTATTAGGGCATAACCGATTAGCATTTTTCTACTGATTTCCGATTCCGGATTTTGGGCATGAAATTTTTCCGATTCCGGATACGATTCAATTAATCGGAAATGCTAAATTAAAAGGTTTTTCAAATTAACTTTTTAAACCGTGTTACACACGTTTTGCATATCACACCGATGTCATAAGGGGAAGGATATGGCAGGACTATAGCAAAATGCAACGAAGTTCAAAGCCACAAAGAATCCATGAAATTTTTTATTTTTTTGCCAGTTCCGGCCCATTCTTTGTTCAACAATTAGTTGATCTTGCCGCCAGGCTTTTATTTTCCCGCCTTAATCATTTATGTCGGCAAGCGGCCAGTTCCATCCTGTACTTTATTCAACAATTAGTTGATCTTGTCGCCATGCTTTAATGTCGCGGTCAAATAAAAATAAAACAGGCTTTTGTTTGGTCCTATAAAGTTGGCCTCTTGCAGAATCATTTTCTTTTAATACCTCATTAGCATGTGTCAATGTATTCAATATTATGCCTTCATTATTGAGGATGTTGACATAAACGGGTAGGACTGTATTATATATTTTAATAAATTTAAATCTTTCGGTCTAACTCAAGTATTATCGTTTCACCCCGTTGTGTTGACCGTATTGGACTTTTCTGACTTCTTATTTAACTTTATTAACGTACTATCGAATGACACGCAGTGTTAGACACGGTGCTATAGAAATTCAACTTTATTATTTTTATTATCCGAATCGGTCGTTCCTGCCTTGTCAGACTCCGATTAATCGGAAGTTCATACTATCCGGTGGAATCCGATTTCCGGATCAAAAGTCGGTTATGCCCTATGCAGTATTTACTTTCGTATGATACTTTTCACTGTTCTTGTATTGGTGCTTTGGTGGTCTCCATTAGCATGGAAATTCCCAAGTAATCTTGTTGCAAATGTAATGACATTAACAGCATGTTTTCATTTTTCAAGAAATTAAAAAATTATTATTTTTGTACAAAAGAGTTTTATTGTCACAAATTAATTTTGAATATTATAAATACAATTATATTTATGATCCTTTAATCACATGGTCAACACATGTCACATATACCATATAATTGTTTAGTTATTTACTAGCGTATGTTAATGTGTTATGTACATGTACTTTTAGGAGATCATCTTTTTTTGTTTGAATTTTATGTAAGACAACTTAATATTTTCTCCTTTGTTGAGTGTGTTTTATGTCTATTGGCCTTCTCTGATAAGCATCTTTCCTGGGTGTTGGCAGGCTGTATACATAATTATCTATAGTGTAGCTAGTGAATTGTAGGCCCGTATCAACACTTGCTATTTTTATGAACAAGTTATCTAAGTCAGCACAGTGACTTTTACAGGTGTAAAACATAATGTAAGCATAATCATCTCACTTTAGTTACAGTTTTAGATAACAGCTTATATAACAATTAACATTAACATAGAAAAATTTGTCGCTATAAGGTACTGACAAGTTAATCTTTGGTGTGAGGGGTCTTCTTTTGTTTTTTGTTTTAGCTAGTTATTTTATTCTAGTATCTGAAGATGATTTTTTTTTCAACAGATAATATAACTAATATTCAAATAATATGATGGATGGATATAATGTGTTGTTATTTTGCTGTAAATGAGAACAAGATATGTTTTTTTAGTTACTGACATGGAAATTTACCATCAGGCTTACTACATCAGGCCCCTGCCCCAAACTTTAAATTGTTGGTCCGTAATAGTTGCGGTATACCGTGAGACATATTGTGGTATGTTCAGAAACACCACATTACGTAATTTGCCATGGTATCCAGCTCTATGGTATGAATAATAAATCATCTGATAATTGAATCAGTATCTGATGTAAAACTTTTGCTGTGCCATTTAAAAGGATTGTGCAGTGTAGGATGGTTATCTGCACATTGTGTACCTAACATCATAAAGCCACTTCATATAAATCTTTTAACATACTTGTAGTAAATTGGTTAAAAGATTAATTGATAATTGATAATCTTTTCCTTTGGCTGATAGTCTATACCTATTCTGGAGCTGATAGCCAGCCTTAATTACTAAGGTCTTGGAGATTAGTGATTGAAAACTATGTACATGTACCACTTTATTTTTCTGGATTGGCAAGTGCTGAAAAGTCTGAAATGCATTTAGCACAAGCATTTACTGTAACTGTAATATGAATGATAAGAAGATTGACTTCTGCTTTTAGAATTAATCTTTTGTGAACAAAATTGGCAAAAGTGTCCCATACATACAGTTGAACATTAGCCCTAAAATTGGTTTTGCTGATCAACCACTTTGCCGCAAGAAGTCACCACTTGGCATTTACAGTAGTTTGGAGCATTTTCAGCCCCCATCTTATCGCTTTTGCAGCTTGTATATGCCTTTACAATCTAGAAGAAAGAGGTTGATGGTGTGTAATAAATATTATTTCAGTTTAATCTCAGTGTCACTGTTTGCTGTCTGTCTGTCTTTAAGCAACTTGTCAGTCCTATCTCCTGCAGTACATTGTGTGTTGCTCAAGTATCCTGAATCTGAGATGCTTCAAGGCAAATGGCTCATGGATTTTGCACAAAAAAGATCTGGAGTTGCACAACGTTAAACGATAATGGGAGAAAGATCAGAATGGATGGTGACATCAACATGGGGTTTGTAGTGATGAAAGATTTCTTAAGTTGTCAAGTTGTTTCTAAATAAAAATGGTACAGATTTGGTATCCAATCTTGAAAATCTTGTTATTGCTACTCCTCCTGAATGGAAATTCATTGACATAGGATTTTTTATGATGTATAGTTGGTCCAGCATGAAAATGGTATTGATCTGATGTCCATTATGGCCACCACAGCAACAATCTTGAAAATATTGTTATCACTACTCCTCCTGAATGGATGTTTTTATCCATATGGGGATTTGACTGAAATAAATCGTAAGTTGCTTAGTTAGTCATAAATGAAAATCTTACAATGATGGTTGTCTTGAAAATCTTACTTTTATTTCTCAGAGCAAATAGCAGATTGATCAGCAAGTAGGAAAATATGTAAATGGTTCCATCAGTGAATCATTTCTAACGAAAAGACAACTGATATTGCTTGGAACATTGGGGTGACAAAGATCATCTGCTTGGGATGAAACTAGGCAGGAGGAAAGGTTTGATGGTTTGAGATGCTTGCTAACAGAAAGTGGTAGATACAGAAATAGTCAGTACCCTGTCATTTAGGCCCCAGAGGTTCTGATCTTGCCAAGAAATAACTTATGAACAACATGCATGAATTGAGGAAATTATGTTTGGAAATTCTGAAGACCAACTCTTGAATCTATGCAGACAGTCATAAATTTGCAGTATTTCTGTCTTTCTTGAAAAACAGAAAAAAAGAAAATACTTAAATAATAATAATAATAATGAATTTATTGTGAGAGAAGATTCAGCTCTCAAATCAGAATTCACACTACTCTGGGTAAGAGTGTAACATCTGAACCAATAAATAAATTGATGACTATACAGATATAAGGATGCTTCAAGAAATGATTTTATGTTTGTAAAGGGTTAAGAAGGGGTGTTATAAGAAACAGATATTTACCAGCTGAGCAAACTGAATTAGACATGTAGACATCTTTTATGTAAGCATGAACCAAGAATATTTTATTTCTTTACAAATTGGGCACAGAAGTGAAGCTTTTTGCTTTAAAAAGTAATAATAACAATTAATTTTTTAAGACATTTCTTCTCTTCTATTTATTATGGATTAACAAAAATTGTCATTGTTTTTTCTTTCCAAAGTGCTCTTCAGCATGTGTGACAGCTGCCAACCATGTGAAATCCTTTTAATTTGAATTTAACCACAAAGTCAGAGAAGGAAAATCCATTATTTTACAGTTCTAGGGCTTCCTATGTGCCTTGTGTTTAAAACAAATTTTAAAAAGCATTGCTTCTGCTGAATGTTCATAAAAATGTTCATGACTGTCTTTTTCACTGTGCATTTTCATACAGAACACAAGTTTATGTAGTGCTTCAATTACTCTTTCTAGTTTGTGATATGCAGTGGTTGGTGTCAATTATTCAACCAAAAAAATAATATTAAGAATCATCAAATGTTAAAACTTGGAATGACTGGTAAGTACACAGGGGCTGCAATCTCGAAAATATTTTAATTCTGTTTTGCACATGGCCAACACCTCAATAAAAACCCAGCTCCATATAATTTTAAACACTTTATGTTCATACAGATAAAATCATTGTTTGCTCTGTAGTGTTCTTAGACATGTCCCAATATTAAATCAATATGGGTGCTATTAACAATGAATTAAACTTTCTGAATTTCACAGTGATCAGTTACCTCCTTTCTAGAATGTAATTGGTAAGGACTACTGCAATACAACTGTAATGTATCAAGAATTGCTGTTGGGCTGTTAATTTTAAGCAACAAATGAAAATAAATGATGTACTTGAACACTTAGTCAATGTAGACATGAACATGAGGCTGTGTTTTGTATGGTGGTAGGAATTGTATGCCTTGTTGATTCATGCTGTATGTATTGAATTGTGAGAAAAGTGATATCAAGTCATTCATTGTCAGAAAAGTGATACCGAGTCATTCCTTGTCAGAAAAGTGATACCAAGTCATTAAATGTATGTTTTAAATAAGGCATGCAAATACATTTTAATATGTTGTCACCCACAAACTGTCCTTTGCCATTATTAATTCACTTCCCTGCTATTCCCTACCCATGATTTCCCATCTGGAGGTACATGTAAGTGTGGGAATCTACCCCTCATAAGGAAATTTCTGGCAGCATCTCTGTTCTGAATTAGTACACCATAGCAGGCATGTGCTATCTGACAGAGGAAAGAAGAATTAATTTGATGAGGGGCAGATTTATATTTACCATGGAGTCTGGCATTGGCTTCTGGTACCTATAGTGTAATTGAAGTAATTAATGTCAGACAGAATTTTAGCACCAGATAAATGTCATGCCACACTAAACCTTTTTACTAAAGCTATTTGTCTTACAGTATTCCCCCCACCCCCATTATAAAACTATACATGGGAGTCATGGAGTACACTGCCTTATAGTGAATTCTGATGATGATAAAAGTCAATGAAAATAATTAAATGCAGTGAGTCAGTACAGTAGATAAAATTACTGCAGAATGATGCATTTTCTGGGATTTGCAGGTCTGACTTGGAAATAACATATAGTTGAACAACAGTGGAAATTGATCATAGTTGATTTGTGACCATGTAGACCATAGTCCCTGCATACATGTCAGCTTGTATGGGTTACCTGTAATTTGTATGTTTTATTTCTTCCCATTTTCGTCAGTATGGGATGCCAAGTGTGTGAGATATTCCTGAAAATTGACTTATCATTCCAAATTGATGTTGGAACACGCTATGCAAAGCCATCATTGCACAATAAGACCTCGACACCCAAAAAATATCAGGTTGAGGTCTTATATTGTAGGACTAAGGGTTTATGGGGAGAAAATATTAATATGTTATAATGAGACCATGATAAATCTAAATAAGTTAATATTACACCTTGAAAATTCATTTTTCAAAATACCTTGAACATATTTTTTTTTATTTTGTGTTGCTCCACACCTGGATCATGAAGCACTTAGAGTGTCCGCCTTGGATGCGGGAGGTTGTGGGTTCGATCCCCTTCTGAGTCATACCAGAGACTTACAAAAATGGTAATAACAGCTGCCTTGCTTGGCACTGACAGCATTAAGAGGTTAGTGTTAGGACTGGTCAGCCTGGTGTCAGGATAATGTGACTGGATGGGACATCATGCGGCATGATGCCCCAGTGCTAGACATAACTAAAAACTGCCACACTGCAGTCGTCATAGCGATATGACTGAAAAATTGTTAAAGCTAGGTCAAAAATCCAAATCACACACACACACACGAAGCACTTAAAGATGAGTTTGAGGATCACTGCATGCTGCCTAATGAGTGTGTGCCTGTATTAACAGGCAGTCGTCAGAAAAGGAGCTTTTGTAGCTTCTGGCTGGATATTAATCAGCCAGACAATTAGTACTGGTGGCATTCACTTCCCAAATCTGAAATTAGTTTTTCAGTGACTACTTATGTTGCCTCAACAATGCAGACTGTGAGAGATTTTTTCTATGATGAAAACAATACATACAGATTGTAAGAAGTACCTGAATATAGAAACACCAACATCGTTTGTACAGTGTAAAATAAACACTGACACCTGTTTCATATACTTTAAAACCTGATTACATTTTGAAAAAGTGCAAAAGTTGCATGTACTTGTATAGCATATAATAACGTGTTTTACAGCACACTGAAAATCAAAAGAATACAATTTAATAATGTTCCAGTGATGTAACTAATTATGTAAATGTGTGTAAAATTAGTTCGTTTATAGCATTTGTTTTTAAACTTTTGATCTTATATGATGAATGCATTTTTTGTTTAAGTTTTTATTTTGGTCTTTGTAAGGTTTTTATTGGTCTGGAATACTGGTTTTCATCTCAACTGGTTGTCAGGTATGTCCCTGTCAGAATCACAGAAAGTGTAAAAATGTGGTTTGGATTCCTGATGGCTGGAAAAATGATTGGTTAATAACACTAGGACTCAATGGGACTCTGAGAATTAAAATACTGTGAAAAACCCCGATTGACACATGTACTTCCGACTTTTGCAATAAAATTAAGTGGTTTGCAGATGTGCACAGTAGTTTAAAATTTTGATTCATACATTGAATTTATTGGGGGGGGGAGTTGAAGATACTGAATTAATGGTTAAAAGTACATGTATAGGGATATGTTACTTTTATAGCTGACTGATGTTGAGAAAGAAAAATAAGCACAAGAGTTTTACAGAAAACCAGTTATTTTGTATGCTGTACATGGGGTTTCTCGCTCGTGTCAATTTCATAATGGCTTAAGTAATTGTTCATTGTGATGCCATTGTGGCTAGCACCTATAAAGCTTTAGTCGTGTTGTAATTTGATTAAATGTGAGATCTCCAACTTAATGCAGATCTAATGGACAGTGGTAGATGCCAACTTTCCAGACACTGTTGGGAGATTTTGATGCTGAGAAGTCTTTTTGTTGGTGTGGGGTGGTGTAGGTGCATTTGACCCTAAAAGTAACATTGCACTAATGAGAAAAAGTGACCTATTTGTATAGTGCCTGATAAAATTACTATAAATTTAAATTTAAGTATAAAAAAATAGTGGTTTTTTAAAACACTTAACACACTTTCAAAAATAAAAAATAACATAGTTTATGGACCCAGTATGAAATATTATGCATACACACATGATTACATTTATGCAGATATTATGTTTAAAAAAAGGGGCCCCGAGTGGTCTAAAGCGCTCTCCGCTACGGATCAGTGCCATCTCACCTCTGTCTGCGTGGGTTTGAGTCTCTGATTCGGCTAATGTAGGTATGTGAGGAAGCTTGCCAGTAGCTTCTCGAGGATCGGTGGTTCTTTCTGGGCATTTCCCGGGTTCTTCCTCCACCATTAATACTGGCCGCCATGTATAGCCTATCATGTGTTGAAAACTGGCGTTAAACCCTACAACAAAAACAACAATGTTAAAAAAAGTACACCTAGTTTCTGTCTTTAAAAACAAAAGGACAGTGGAATACAGAGTTTGCTGCCACCAATAGTTAAGTGGATTGTGTGAAGGTGCTATTGGGGTCTGACCACTTAAGGATAGGGGCTAAGATTTTCTTTCCAGACAGGAGTTTTGGCTTCTTTTATCTTAATGTAATTCTTTCTGACAGCTAACTTCATAGCTTTTTTTTTTCTTTCTCCAAGCTACACGTTTTTGGTGGCTGGATTTATTTTTGTCCAAATAAAAATGGACTTTCTCCATGAAAATTAGATGGTTGGTCCCATAGTATTCATCTTTGTACTCTTTCAAGACTGGATGGAACTTCCCCAATGATTTTCTTGAATTTTCTTTGCATTTTGTTCCTTTATATCTAAATTTCTTGGTGATACTCATATCTGGGAACATTCCTGCATAGGTCTTAAAAATGATTTCCAACTGCAGAAGACAGATTGGGGTCTGCTACTTAGCTCTTGACACATAGTTGGCTGATGTTTGGTTAAACATGTTATTTTTTGAATTGAGTTCATACATTGTTCTCATGCTGGGTGGTGTTGTACATTCCAGAATGACCAATGTCAGTATGGTATTTGTATTAGTAAATGGTCAAACTCCATAAATTAGGTGTTTTCAAGTGAAATTTTGATTTGCTTGCTTTACAGATTATTTTATTTTAAGGAAGAGTGTATTATGTTATGATGATGTCTCTCCTACTGTTTGTCCATCTGTATGTTACCAATTTTATTTCTTTACAATAACTTAGTTATCCACCATCAGCTGTTGCCACATCTTGCATATGGCACTTGGGTGCAGGAAGAATCCTATTAATTTCTTACTCAAAAATTTAAAAAGTCATGGCAGATTCCTTTAGGGTTGTGCAACTGCGGGTACTTAGTGCCGACAAAGACAGAGGCCATGTACAAATGTAGGCAGATTTTTAAAAAAAAATGTTTTTAGAAATCATGTCCCCATAATTTGAACAAACTTGAGCAGCTGGATTCACTTTGATGAATATCAGTTAATTAAATTAATTGATTTTTTCAGGTGAGAATTTTTTATCAACCATTGCATTGTTTGGTACTTAGCAATATATGTGACTTGAATGAGGAAACAGCTTCTGGTTATTGTTTGAGCAACTGTTGTACACAGAATGCACTGAAGATGAACACATTGAAGACAAGATGCCTTTATTGATAAACAAAGTGAAGACTAGATGCCTTTATTGTTCATTGGTCAGTAATAACAAGATTGATACTTCAAGAAATTGGTGATATTGTAAAATTTCAGAAGCAACATCACATTGTGTTTTTTCTGAATTTGTGTTATAATGAAGCATGTTATAGCAGTGTTTCACTGTAGTTAGAGAGTTTGTTGCTTTTAACACATTAATTTAACCCTGGATGTTTTTGTCATTTTTGTCTGAAATTCGAGTAGGAAACACATTTTGAAAGCTATTTCTGAATACATCTGAAAACACCAACTTCCAGGTGATCTTCCAATAACAAACTGCCTAGTTGTGTTAGAAGCATCGTTTTTCATTGGCTATTTGGCTCACACTTGAGCAGAAGGGTAAAAGTTTTTTTTATTTTAAAATTTTTTGCTTAATGGACTCTTCATTTTCGTATCGAGAACACTCTTTATTCCAAATGCCCATCTTATCCTACTTTTTGCAAAGGTTCATCTGTCTGTTTGCAGTTCATACCGGTTTGCCTTAGATATGATACCAAAAAGACTAAAATCCGGACACCAAATCGGATTCCGACCACGGGTGAATTTTGGGTAGAAAACTACTAGTTTACAAAAATGAGGTTTTTCCCTCTGTATTTTGTAGTGCAACTTGAAATTCCAGATTATTTGGTATCATTATAGAGCTACATCTGTCTACCTTTCTATAATACCACCCACTTTAGTGTATTATACATGACCTTGATGCTACAGAGCTCGACAGTAGGCTACTACCTCCTGCCACTTAAACTCGTCACCAGGGAGTAATGTGTTAATATTGCATTGGAGGGTTTGAGGAGGAGCTCATCATTGCAGTCATTACAGACTGGATGATAGTGCATAGAGATATATACAGTATTTGGGACCTAGTCTTTTCATGGTTCTTATTAGTTATTTTTAGGCTTGAGTTCTGCAGCCTTGCATTTTCCTGATGTGGGGTGGTGTTACTACATAATGTCAACAGATGTCTTATATTTCAGAATGGTTGCTCACTTCACAGATGGCTTATCCTTCCTAGAATTGTGGTTTTCTTTTGACATTTTAAGCCACACTTCTACACTGCTATTAACTGTGCCATTTTAACTACCAAAATAATAATATTTTGCATTATATGTATTAAGTAAAATCCAACTTCGTAGAAATGTTACTGATGATTGTGAAGTAACTGTCAATCTTGAATAAAGATGGCTTAAGCATTCTCATTTAAGGTTAAAAAGTGTAATAACTTAACATGCTTATCTACTTTACCTACCTTTAGATGAATTGGGTTCTACTTTGTGTACACATGACCTATGCAAATTGTCTAATGGTCTTCCTGCAGCAGCATTAGTTAAGTAGTCTGTGGAATGATTTTTTGTTTTAAATTTTGGACCACCTCTACCCCTCTACTTTTATATGACAGTTAACTTTGTAAACTGTCCAGTGGTAATTAGAGATGTCAAATTTTAGGCAAAGTCAACTGAACTGGTTTACCAGGGTACCTGATGATCCTAATGATCAGCTATCCGAGTACCCGATTAAAGGGAAATTTTATATTACATGTGAACCTGAACAGCTTTCTTGTAAGTTCATACATGCCAACCCCCTGAGAGGTATAAGCATAATTATTACTAATATAAGTAGCAAAAAAGTGTAATCTGAGCATAAAAAGAGTGATCTATATATTACATGCCATAACTACAGAAGACCATATGAAAAGCGCACATTTTTACTTAAATTTATTTCAGCAAC
Organism: Sinohyriopsis cumingii; assembly: GCA_028554795.2. Taxonomy (NCBI): domain Eukaryota; kingdom Metazoa; phylum Mollusca; class Bivalvia; order Unionida; family Unionidae; genus Sinohyriopsis; species Sinohyriopsis cumingii. Next base: position 2,018,475 of record JAPYKE020000047.1, read on the forward strand.
TTGCCTGGATCTGTAGTTAAAATTCTTGTCACAAATCAGCTAAATCTATGTGGATTAGTATGAGAATAAGACCAAGCAAAATAATAAATTATTTCAACACAACATTCACTTTAAATAGTCTACATCACATGATTAGCTTTCACTTAATGGTCGTAAACTTGTCAACAAAGTCTGAATGCTGCAGAGTTCCTCTTTAATTAATAAAAATTTGTAAAATGCTATTGATTTGTCCTTTTCCTGATACAACATTTTCTTTTAGTTTAACAAAATCCCTCTCCTAACATTTTTCAGTCATATAACATACACGAGACATTTTGATAAAGCCTGTTTCACCTGATGATATTTGGCACCATGTTTTTTCAATATAGACTGGTCTGCTACATAAGTGTGTATAAAGCTGTAATTAATCTATGGCACGTGACTTCAAAATTCTAGAAACCCATCTCTTTTCTTTGAAACCTGTCATGTACAGTTGCTATAAATAGAAAGAAGGAAACTGTTTGAGTATAGCCATGTGGTCGCACATGTTGACAGTATGAAGATAAGTAGATAAGGTCTACGAGGGATTAATGTCACATGACACAAGCCTCAAATTGTACTCATATTTTGGTGTCTTGCTTGCTATTAACGTCACCAGATATAACCTTTGATCTGAACTTGGAAACTTTTTTATTTTAATTTTTGATTTTTTTAACATAAACTAAATGGGTACCCTTCAGCTAATTTTCATACTTGGGTAATTATGAACGTGCGGACACCCAAGGACCCGGGTACCCATTAACCATTTTTAGTGGTAATAGTTTTCCATGAGTATTATTTGTGAATTTGTACAAATCTAGAGTGTTTACTGTTTAAACAGACAGCAGGCTCCTGGAATATATTCTGGTATTCAAAAAAGGTTTAGTGTGTGTTTGTGTGTGATTTGGATTTTTAAAATAGCTTTAACAATTTTTCAGTCATATCACTATCTTGTCTGCATTGTGACAGTTTACAGCGATATCTAGCACTTGGGCATCATGCTACAGACATGTAGTATCATGTCCCACCTATTCACATTATCCTGACACCAAGTCGACCAGTCCTAATGCTGAGTGCCCAGTGAGGCAGCTGCTCGTACCATTTCCATAAGCCTTTGGTTTGGTTTGGTCAGGGTTCAACCCAGTGACCTTCTGCATCTGAGGTGAACACAGTAGATAGTAAAGGGTGTAGATCAAAAGTAACCATAAAGAATTGCTGTTAATTAATGCGGAAAGTGAACGTAACATTTATATTTCGGTAAATGAGTAATGTAATGAATCCTTTTAATTTGCAGTAATTATTAAGAAAGTTATTACAAGCAACAACAGCATTGCAATTACGTTTAAACTTTTGGTAACAATACCATTGAAGAGACATTGACATTATAGCTTTGATTAGTGGCATTTCACATACTCTTTACTTTTAACACATAGTAACTAAAAATTGCTTGATTTAATTTCATATGATAAAAAAATTCTTGCACTGTTTGTAATTCCTGTCAGAATCTCATTTTTGATCCGTAATATTCTAAAAGATTATTTTTCTTTATAACACCTGCAAATTAAATGTAAACCTTTGAGTTTCATTAAATTAAATCTAAATTTTATTCAGTTTCTTGCTGCCCTTATTGCCTTCTTAAGATTTACTTTTTGATTTTCTTTAAATTTTTTATTCATCGCCCATCTGCCTGTTGCAGAAATGCCAGTCGCAGAAAAACATGCATACCGCTATCAGTGAACCTCATGGCCAATGTCAGTTGCATGTAACCATTTTTATTTTCATGCTCTGTTAGTGTAAAGGGCTCAGGGTAGATGGTATAGATCCTATATAAATACATTGGGTGGCTACCATAAATCTGTATAATACATAGGCTAGTAGCACACATTATAAAACTTAAGCATAAAATGTAATAAATTTTCTTAAGCCTTAAAGAGGGAAAGAAAAAGGCCTTTGATTACAGGCAAAGGAAAAGATTTGCCAGAAAATTAAAGACTCCATATTTCCAGAATTATTGAGAAACAAGTAGCAGAACAGGCAACTGACATCAATCACAATCATGTTTTCCATCCATCCACTTGTGTAGACTGTGCTGATAAAGATAACTCATAAGGGCAATATACTTAAAACAAAGGCATTTGAAGTGCATGTAGTTAACCATAACATACATTTTGACAATCTTTTATTTGATTTTAGTGAAACTATCTTGGATACAAAGTTACCATAGTGACAGAACCTACATGTAGCATGTGCAACTGAATACCACATTATTTATCAAGATCTGGTGGAATAAAATAGGGTGTGCCTTTGGTCTCAATCCTAGGATGTATCTTATTTCTTTCTTACATTAATGCCCTGCCATGGTGTACAGAAAACTCTGAAACTGATAATTATACAGATTATGCAACATTCCACACATGAGGTAAAAACAAATATGATCCAGGAACAAAAGCAGCATGAGATACTAGTGCAAGCCACTATAATCCAACAAATCAATCAGTCAGCATGAGAGCTTATATGAAGTCCTGTTGACCATTGTCCATCTGTCCATTAGCACAAGTTGGTTATCTCTTCCTACTAAATTTCTTGGGGATTGCTATGAAACATTAATGATGCATTTATCCCATGGTCTTTTGACCCTAAATGAAAATGGCATATATGCATATAGTAACTTTTCATTTTATGTGGCCTCAGCACAATAGTGGCCATGTGGTGCCAAACAAAGGTAAAGTTCCATGCATGCGAAAATGAAAAATTGCACTAAAAAACATTGAGAGCTTGAATCCATCTTAGATATGTAACAATAATGACAATAATATACAATATTAGATTTATAAAACAAAAAAGAATGGTAAAACTTTAAAGTCCTTAAAACATAGGATCTAAATTTATGATATAAACTGCATTTTCTCAGAAAGTCCATGAAACATCATCAGAAATTGTCTTTATTGATTTCACATCAAAAGAATTGTCTCACATTTTGGACATTGACAGAACAAGATTGTGTTCCACTGTCATTGGATACTGACAGGGTATGCATTCTGGTTGAATTTCACCCATTACGAGGTATATGTACATGTATGAATCAGTCACGTAGACATGTCCAAAATGTGATCGGCACACTACCACCTCATTTCTGTGATTTGTTCTTTATGAGGATGGCACTTTGTCTATGATGCTCTGGAGTTGTTGGAGTTTACATTCAATATGTTTTGTCAATTATGACAAAATAATGTATAATTTTTTAAGTCACGACATGGAATCTTCCATTTAGAAATGGGTGACTGCAAGTCAGCTTTAACTCTTTATCTGGCCTTTCATTACTCCTAATACTCATGTGACTAGGTAGCCAGCAGTACAGAATATTTATTACGAATTGTATGAGCAAATCATGTTTCTGTAAGAACTGGAATATTAATGGTTTTCAGATTCCTAAATGAATACTGTCAGTTAAAAATGTTACTGCTATTGTTGTTTAAAGGATGGTCATATCAACATGGGGTTTTCTCTGAAACACATCTTATTATGTCTAGTCTATGTCTATTTACTGAACAAAAATGCTGTCGATCCAACATCCATTATGGTCACCATGGCAGCCATCTTGAAAATCTTGTTATAGCTACTCCTCTAGAAAGGAAAGTCATAGTGACATTGATTTTTCACCAGAAGACTTACAATGTTTAGTTGGTCCCAAATGAAAATGGTGCTGATCTGACATCCTATATGGGTACCATCTTTAAAATTATGTTATTGCTAGATCTTTTGGATGGATGGTCATATACTGACATAGGATTTTCACCAAAAGACTTCTTACAGTGTCTAGTTAGTCCTAACTCTAATGGTACATCTAATATGGCCACCACATCAGCCATCTTGAAAATATTGTTATGGCTATTCCTTCTAAACTGAAAATTGACAGGCTTTTCATTAGAAGTCTTCTTGTGAAACCTGGTTGGGTGCAAATGAAAATGATGTTGATCTGACCTCCAATATTAAGCCGTAGAAACCATCTTGAACATTCTGTTATAACTACTAAATTGATGGTCATTTCTGATACAAGTTTTCCACCAAAAGACTCCTATCTAGTTGGTCATAAATTATACTGGTGCAGATAAGACATCCAGTATGGCTGATATGTCAGCTATCTTGCAAATTCTATTATAGTTACTCCTGCTAAAAATAAAGTCATATTGACATAGTTTTTAATGGCCACCATGGTGGATGTCTTGCAATTCTTGTTACTGCTACTCTTCCTGAATGGATATACAAATACAGGGTTTTCACCCAAACATTTTTTATGACACCTAGTTGGTCGTAAATGAAGTTCATGTTGATCTTACATCCATTCTGTCTGACATAGTGGCCATCATGAAAATCTTATTATTGCTAAAGAATATAATGTTTTGTACCACTCTGCAGTTAAAGAGAGCTTATCTTTGATACCTGGAAGTTCTTTTTGGCCAGTATCATATTATTAGTCCCCTTAAGAAACTCTGGTTCAGTGTAAATGGCACAATTTGTGAAAAATTAGTTATTTGCTAAAGTTTTGCACTCTAGTAAGCAGTCTTGTGAAAGGTAATTTCCCACTTTATCATTATCAGTGATTCTCTCAGGATATTTACATATTTCTTAGCTCTTCACCGAACAGCAGTGTTGACATTGCTTTGTCCATTCCTGTCAGGGTTCTTACGGTCTTTGAAGGTCTTTGACAGTTTGGGAAAAATGAGATAGCATTTTCAAGGCCCTGAAAGTCTGGGAAAATCAAGCAAATTACCCTGAGCTCTTTAAAGGACTTTGAAAATTGAAATAAGCCCCAAAATTTGAATTTCTTTCCATAATCACAAATAAAATTGTCAAAGGTTGTTAGATTCAGATGTCGTTGAGTTTTCCAGGTTTCTTTTTTTTTGAAATCAGGAAATTAATTATAGTTTTAATTTCATCATCAAACAATATTGCAGTATTTTGCATTCGTTGTTTTCTCATATAACTTGTATACAAAATGTTAGCAAAAATAGGTCTTGGAAATCTATGTTTGTGGTCTTTGAAAGTTTGTGAAAAGTATTTGAATTTATTCAGAATTCTGTATGAACCCTGCCTGTTGAATGAGAAGTTGACAGTTGGTTGAAAGTGATTTGAAGTGGGCCCTGTTGTAATCATAATCATTATTGTAATTATAACTGATTACTTAATTTCTAAATAATTACATTATGGTTGCAATTTAAGGCAGACGTTTAATAACTTCATTGCAACATGGAAGTAGACCTGTGTTCTGGTGATGGACTGAACAAGACATGGTGAGGTCACTGACTGTACATTATCTATCATGGTGTCTCTCATAGCCCAATCTATTAGTGCAAATGTTTGCAGTTAATTGGCCATGTTTTTAAACTGTGTGGTGGATTCATATAAAATTACTTAGTATGTTCAACAAGGCATATATAAAAATAAGGGTTTATTGTTTTAAAGGAATTATTTAGATCTGAATAAAGACCTGAATCTATTGACACATCAGTTTTCATTTATCTTTTAAGGTGTTACTCTATAGTCAAATCTATATTTAACCATTTTGCTGTTCATCACAAACTGACAAATATGTTATTGCTTTCAGGAGCAGGGGGTGTAATTTGATACTTACTCTCTGAAGCCAAGTGTTTGTGTGTAAGGGGGTGGTGGTGGTGAGGAATGTAAGCAATGGCTGATAGAATTGAGCAGAAATGTGGCAGTCCATATACAAGTGATTAGAGTTTTTGCTCTTTCTTATTTACTATAAACATGAGAGTATATGCATGTGGAATTTTTATGGCTGATAGCCACAAACAATCCTCTTTGGACAACAACCTTTCAGTTTCATTGTGTCAGAAGATTGGACAGTGATTAAAGTAAATGCTTGAGCTCATTGTTCAGGCTTTGAATGAACTCCATTGTTTAGTTGATTAAGAATGTTGCTTAAGTAGACTTTTCCCTCATTGCACAGGATTAAACTGAGGAGTGTGTACATTTCCCCATTTTGACTTGTAGTACAAACTACTTGAAAGAAACCATAATTTATTGTGGGAATGGTTCTCAGTTCTCTGCTGAAAAGATTTTACAAAATGTCAAGATAGTTTTCAGCTAGGAATAAAGTTTGCTTGATATGGGGCATTAAGTACCATATACAGTGTATGTTACTCATTAGAGGCCCTTTCCAGTGCTTCCCTTAGGGGTACAAGCTTGAGAGTAACAAAACAAAACAAAAAACTTTGGTGCCAGACTGGGGGTCAAATTAAAAATTTGGGGGTAAAGGGAAACACATAATTATCTTCAAAAACATTACTACATTGTTACACCCCACCACAAAATAACATTATGGGCCATTAATGTCCAATCAACACACCTTTTGTAAAATTTGTTTGAAAATAAGTAGAATATTTATCGTACAAAATTTGTTTAATATCAGTCTGTTTTTTTTTGTGGTGGTGTTTTTATCTTAAATTGTGTAATTTTAAGACTGAGATTGGAAAGACCAAAGCTGTTTGCCCAGAAAAATATGGTTTTATGATTTAAAGTCTTTTAGGTAATTTCATTTTTAAAAAATGGTTATACCAATATTCAAACCTGAGCATTAAATTTCTTGCAGATCATTTGAATTTTCTACTCCTGCTTAGTATGAAGTAAATAATCAAAATATCAGGAAGATTAATAACTGGTTTATAGAATAATTGATTTACAGACCAAATAACTTTTTTGGATATATTATAGAGTAAATGTAGCATAATGTCATAGATGAGTTAAATTCAGAAGTGTCTGGGGCAGGTTATTCTTTTTCTTGACATGGTGAAGATAGAAGATGTATATATAATAAAAATTTTATTTTACTAAGGTTTTTATATTGGTATGTATTCTCACATTCTGTTTTGACACTGGTTCAGTTTATTGTATAGGTGGGGCCCCAAGTGGCCGAGTGGTCTAAAGCGCTCTCCGTTACGGATCACTGCCATCTCACCTCTGTCTGCGTGGGTTCGAGTCTCGGATTCGGCTAATGTGGGTACGTGAGAAAGCTTGCCAGTAGCTTCTTGTGGGTCGGTGGTTCTTTCCGGGGTTTTCCTGGGTTCTTCCTCCACCAGTAATACTGGCCGCCATGTCTAGCCTATCGTGTGCTGAAAAATGGCGTTAAACCTTACAACAACAACAACATTATTGTATAGGTAATTTAACCTAATTTATTTACCAGGCTCTTGGAGCATTCAGGTCATCTGACAGCCATTTGTAAATTGCTACTTACTTCTGATTGTTACACAAAGACTAGATAACTGCTAGACCTGACTGACTAAAACTTGGATCAAGCCAATCATACTGTACATTATTTTGAACTGTGTGCACACACACACACACACACACAAATACAATTACAAATATACAGCAAACAGAAAGGAAAATGCTATCCCTAGATTTTACATAAGAATGTTTGATAAAACAGAATCCATATAAATACGAATATATAGCATTATACAGGTTTGAGAATTTTAATTCGTTTTCTATTAAAACCTGGGTTTGCAGGTAAATGGCCATCATTGCCTTGCTTATAAGCACTTAAATTTTTGTTTTAAAGCATCATGTATTTTATAATGATTATTGTATATAATACACTATAAGCCATTCAAGTACTGGGCAAAACTTTGTTTTTTACTCTTTCGAAAAAAGTGCTAAGGTCAGCACTGAAAAAAAAGGAATATGTCAGCTGACTGGAGACACACATTATTGTTTTTGCCTAATGTCAGAAAAAGTTATTGCTCGAAAAGTGTTAAATCATGCATATTTTTTAAGTCAGTAACTTCCTCCACTATGGCTGTATCAATCTAATTATAACAGTGTACTGTAACTCATTTGGCCCTAGAGGTTTTTGTCTGAAATGCAAGTAGGAAAGACATTTTGGGGGCTATTTCTGAATACATCCTAACACATCGACTTTCAATAGATTTTCCATTAGCCAAATGCGTAATTGTATTTAAAACATTGTTTTCCATTGGTTATTTTGCTTGCGCATGAGCAGAAGGGTAAACGTTGGAGTTCTTTCTTTTTTTTCTTAACGAACCCATAAGTTTCGTAATGAGACCACTCTTTATTCCAAATACCCACCTTATCCTAGTTTTTGCAAAGGTTCACCTGTCTGTGTGCAGTTCAGACTGGTCTGCCTTAGGTCTGAGGCCAAAAGGTCTAAAGTTCGGATTCCGACCACAAGCGAATTTTAAGTGAAAAATAAACGGGTCCAAAAAATTAGTTTTTTCCCTCTGTATTTTGTAGGGCAACTATAATGTCCAGATTATTTGGTATCATTGTAGAGCTATATCTGTCTGCTCTTTTGTAATACCACCCACTTTGGTGTATCTTAAATGACCTTGATGCTGCAGAGCTTGGAAGTAGGGTATGGTCTCATCATGCCTACAGGTGGGATAGGGGCTGAATGAGTTAAGATTTTTCTGAAAAAGTGTTTTCTTATTAATAAGTTTTATTGAGATTTCCATTAATATAATTTATTTAGTTTTTGATTTTATCATTAAATTTTATCATGAAAGGGAATGCATAATAAAACAGATGAACAAACAGAATTAGGTACATACAAGTTTGTAATTAAAGGAGTAGACATACAAAATGAAAGAACAAATGATGAGGTAACCTTGATCATTGTGAATCTTGTCACATGGTTTGAGAATTATAATCAAGCCTCTTGATGACTCAGGACATGTGTACTACAGTCAAACCCGGTTATCTCGATTACGTCGGGGGTGTAAAAAAATCGTCGACATAACCGGGTCCCGAGATATCCGGGTTCATAAAAACCGGTAATTTTAAAAATGTCCTTGAGCATTACTCCTGTCTCTTGCTGGTGTTTACTGGAATCCCCTCCCACTGCATGTTACAATAAAATAAACAAAACGCTTAATTGATAATAAAATGAAATGAACTAACCTGGTGTTGTTATCATTTATTCCTTTTTTATCATCATAAGTAATTTATTAAAGAAAAAATATATCTATGAACTCCATATATCACATGTAGCGTATGCATCCATTACTGTAGTGTGCATCACTTATGTCAGATAACACACGACGCATTTTTATAATTGATGTGAATATTGAAAAACAAATCATGTTTGGTTGTACTCAGAGGTTTGAATATGTTATCAGATTGAAAAATGGATCAAAGAAAATCACAAACGAGAGAGTGAGAGAGAAACATCCACCGATTGCTTTCAGGCACCCGCCATTCACGCATAACGCGGTGTTAGGTGCAAAATAACCAAGATTGTATTATATCCAGGTTAATATATGACAGTATCTCGCAGATAAAGATCAATAAATGTTTTTGAAAATACATGTACATGTACATGTACATTGACTGTGAGTGCAAATGAGGAAAAGCGATCCTATAAACCAACTCTGCTAGACGCCATCATGTATGCCCGTGCAGCTTGGAACAGTGTATCGCCGAAAACCATTCAAAACTGCTGGTTCCATTGTATTTTTCCGGAAATTTCTGATGAAGAATTTCACCAGCAGTGTTTAATTGCACAAGAAATTAAAGAGCCTCAATCAGAAATAGGTCTTGAAGCGATGGCTGATGAGATTGCGGACTCCATAGGCATTGCTCGGGATGAATTTTCTAATTATGTTCATGTGGATGATGATGCCAATGCCTATGGTGAACTTACTGATGAGGAAATAATCCAATCGGTGACAACGAAGCAGATACAATCATGCAAGCAAGATGATGATGATGATCAGCCTATCACTATCCCAAGCTACAGTGAAATGGCTGAATGCATTAAAAAAATGAAATTGTTTGTGGCAAGTGTCGACGGTGCCGAGCATATGTATGAAAACGTAAGTGCTTTTGAATCGTTTGTTACAGATCAGCACCGGAGTAAACAAAAGCAGACTGATATTACTTCATATTTTCTACAAATCGATCACTTTTGCTGACTATTTCTTGTACAATTTCTGTGAGATTGACATTAAAAAGTTGCATTTCGTCGAATCAAGCGGGTCCACATGTTACTTCAGACCGAAACTTATGCCCGACATAACCGGGTTATCGACTTAACAGAGGTCGAGATAAGTGGGTAAAAAATAGCATAACAAAGAAGAATTTTTTCGGGACCGGACCAAAACGCTCGACATAAGCGGGTTGTCGAGATAACCGAGGTCGAGATAAGTGGGTTTGACTGTAGTTTGCATGAACTTGCCAGTGATATAGACAGTTATTTTTGGTGAACTTTGTGTTGCTGATTATGTGCAACCCTTTCAGATTGTCCTGTGCTAGAAGGTGCAAGGATGCAGCTTTGGAGAAGTACTCTTTCTATGCATCATGGACACCATTGTTCCTGATTCTAATATTACGTTAAAATGTAGTGTTCATCTTTATATTACCCCTTTTTGTTGTAAAAATGCATCACAGATTAACAGTTGTTTTTGCTTCTTACAGGTGATATTCCGTGTTCTGCCTCCATTTATTCGTATTACAGACCCATATAGCCAGGATGTTCAGGACCTGCTGAAGCTAACCAACATACGGATTGTCTTCACAGAACTCCACACATTAGGTAAGATTAAACAAGGCTCTAGAAATCCTTGTATATGACAAGTGGGATGTGGGTAAGGATGATTTATTTTTCCATACAAAAACAGTGGAAGATCATAATCCAGAGTTTTATCTGCAAATGGCTTAATGTAAGTCATTTGACTCATCAAGGCAAAAAAACAGTGAATCAAAATCCAAACTGTGAGCTTTTTCAAGCCGATGATCAGTTTTCAGTAATTTTTAAAAATAATTATATTGTTTAAATACACAACAAAAATATTAGTTATATAATGTGACTAAAGCCAATAAGGCAATTCCCTTGCCAGTAGCATCTGAACATTCTATATTTGTTAAAAATCTTGTTGATGGTTTCATGTCGTCAGAAATAATCTGAGCATATATATGGAAGGCATTTATTGTTGACTGTGTCAGTACTTTCATCTGCCACTGCTGTCACAAATGACGAATTTTGCAGGTCAAATATAAGACTATCCTCAACAACATTTGATAGGCTCTCCAGTCACTCTGAACAGGTAGTAGCCGAGTTATACTGATTGGCAGAATTCTTCAAAATGCCAATGGCATCAATTTCTTCAGACGCTAAGTCATGTATTAAATTAAGAGATTTGTATTTTAAAAAAGTGATGTCTTCTACATTCAGCCAATGTACACACTTAAGTATCACTTTCACTGCTATGTCTTGTTTGGAAGAATGGTTTTGGAAACTTGCATTCAAAAATGCCTGGTGTTGTGGACCTTAAATCAGCAGTTTCTTTTCTGGTGACCCAGCATGCCCTGCCAGTGTACTGTTCTAACAGTTATTGTTTTTTGCACATTTGGTCATGGATGTCTTTTTTTAGCCTCTGTACATATCTGGCAAAACATAAAGGCGTATTCACTTTCACATTCTTCATGCGACTTAACTTCTTGAAAATGTAGCCAACTGTGTTTTCAACCATTGCTGCACAAATTACATTTTATCTTACGAGTAACAGTTACTCATTTTTGGATGATGAAGGATCCACTGATTCGATAACAATACTTTTATCATTCTTCATTCATTAATGCACTCCAAACGATAATTTTGTTTGTTTTGGATGAATTTTAATTTTTTTGCCTTGGATGCAATTTTCAGTCGAATGCTGACAGTATCTTGGAACAATGCAAGGCATACAATTGAGCAAATGGAAATTGTTGTTTCATTGCATGACAAAGGTGCACATAAAATAAAAGTTTCTGAAGAATTCACTTTAAAATCACGTGCTTATTTTCCGCCTCTTTCTTGGGTGGGGTGATTATACAGTTCTAACAGCCTGTTACTAGAAATGATGTGACAGTTACGGGTCACATAAGGTCAAATCCAGACTCCATACTCAGTTGTAACCCTATTTTTTATGATAACAGTAGTGTAAGAAACTGATGTGCGCTTGTTTTCCCTGTTTGGGAGATTTGTAATCTAGCCATTAACTTAGTTAGACCAAACCTTAATTTTGTGCTTGTCAGCAACACATTATATTGGGGGGTGTCAGTTTAAGTACCATTGACGATTTGTAGACCGAACCTTTGTGTTTTGTTAATCAGCAAAACGTACCTTTGGGGTGCATCAATTTATGTACTGGTGACGATTTTTGTGCATCAGATCAGAAAAGTCTGCGTATTTGATGCATGGGTAGATAAAACACTGATGATCATGTTATCATCTTTAGTTGATAATATGAAAATTTGAAAAGTTTTGTAGGCTTGATAACAGATGACACTGCTGCATAATGGCCAGTGTTGTACCAAAAGCAGGTTTGAGGTCTCAAATAGCTTGTGCATTGACTTCATGGCAAACAAACAACAACTTTTAAAGTGTCTTGAGTATATTTCCATAAACTATTCACTAATTCACCTTGTGTTTGGAATATAACATCATCACTTATTGCCATTTTCTTAATACCACTCCTGCTCATGGACTCTGATCAATCACTATAATGCAGACACATTTGCTTTATGTCACCTACCTTCTTTGGAGGGAGATGAGAGGTTGTTGTTAGTTAAGAACACTTTTACCCCATTATTTGGCTATTTTATGAAATAAGAGCTAAGTGTCCTTACCAGGCACATGTAATTAGCAGGTATTGAAGCAATGACCTTTGAATTATGGCTTCAAAACTATGCAACTAAGGCTACTGCAGGTAACTAGCTAATGTTGTACATGTTTGTGTACATGTACATTATTGTACATTTCTTGTTGAAATTTTTGCATTTAATTTATGGCTATGTAGGTTTTTTGGACACTGTATACATACAGATGTACCTGGAATCATGAAATTTGGGGAAGGGATGTATCTTGATTAGCACTAAACTTTCATCCTAAAATTAGATCAATGTGATTCATACTTAACACAAAGTTTAGTATTGTGTTTGAAACAAACTAGGTAATTTTATGGATTTATTAGTACCAACCCTTCTGAGCAGAAAATGTCACTGTGACCTACATTTCACATTTACAGGCTTAGGTCAAGTTTTTGCATTTAATTCATGACCACTTAGGGTTTTGTTTTACTATCCTATTAAGAATCATGAAACTTGGTGAGCAGATAGAGGTTGAGGTTGTACCATTATCTCCAGGCTATTCACTCTGGTAGATTTGATACTTTAATGACTTTGGTTAAATTTTTTGTTTATTTAATTATACTTGGATTGTACATGTAATATCGTCACATTCTCCTCTTTTTCTAGTGCCACTTATTAGGTCAGGAATTGGAAGAGAGACACATTTTTGGGTGATAATTTTATCACTTATATTTTCATAAATCCTTGACCAATTCACCTCGTGTTAGGAATCTACATCATAATATACTCCACTTCTTTCAGTATTCACTTGTGCTTCAGTGTTCTGTTCAGAGATGGGGCCATAGGGTCAAGAATTATACTGAAGAGAGTTTTTTTTCTCCATTACTTACATTCCAGGAACATCTTTCTTGGTTCACTTCATATTTGAAATATAATATTACATACTTTCATTCACTAAGTAACAGTCCCTGCCCAGGGTGAGGACATGAAGTCAAGAATTAATTTGGGGATACAATTTGGTTAAATGTTTTCCTTACACTTACATTGATATAACCAGTTCACATCATGTTTAGAATATAACTACAGCCCCTTAGTCAAATCCATGGGTTCAGTAAGTAGAGCATCATTTAGTTGGAGTATTGATTACATTACTTATAGTTTGATATATGGTTCCATCCCTTATATTTTAAGGAACGTTTTATCCAATTCACTATAAATTTGGAATGCTCTATAATTCCAAACTTCCCTTTTCCTTGTTCTGCTGTTGTCGACAGGATTACATTTCTGAATGGGGTGCAGAAGTAGGAGGCCTTCTGGTTATTCAATTCCTTCTTCTTATAGTCAGGTAACCTCTTACTCATTTTACTTAATAATTATATAATCCATGCTTCCTTCTCTCCCTTTTCCACTGATGTCCAATGGTTATGTCCCTTGGTGAAGCTAAATGTCAAACAGTTGGACAATGTATTATTATTAGTATTATTATTATTATTATTATTTCAATAGAGCCTGATCCAATTCAGTGCATATTTGGAATATAACCACTAGATTTTCACATCACTTTTTACCATTCCTGCTTTCTGATTAAGTTCTTTGATGGTGCCATAGTGTAAAAAGTATGTTTTAGTTTACATTTTTTCCTGCACCTTGTTTGGAATATATAACAATCACACCCACATTCCTTACTTTTATGTGACATTCATACTTTTATGTGGCTTCTGGTTGGGGTCATGCCCTTTGACGCTGTTTTTAACAGCTCATAACCTGGGGGGGGGGGGTAGGTGAGGTAGAGTGTATTGCATATAATGCGTTCTTAAAACAACAGAGCATTTTCATTGGATACATTGTCTGCAGATTTGTACATGCCACTGATATAATTACATTCCAGGTGACACAGTCTTTGACAGTCGACAAGACATCAAGGAGAAGTACTATTATTCAATGTATGACATGACTGTGCGTGGCAGCTGTTCCTGTTATGGGCATGCTTCCAGATGTATTCCTGTGGAGGGCTACCCCAACTATCCAAATATGGTCAGTCCAGACAGCTGTTTATCATAATTCTTTTGTGAATAAAATCTAGTCATCATAAGCATACAGTTTTTAAATTATGCTGATGATGTAAGAAAGAACATGCAAACATAAATCACCATTTCATGATAATAGTTTCATGTATAAAAATTAAATCACTATACAGTTAATTTGAACACACTGGATAACTTAAATAGGTGTGAAAGATCTCCCAGAATGTTTATAATTGTTCCAATGATGAGTCAGGCTGGGATGTATTATTTTTTTAAATATCAGCATGAGGTTTTAAACAGAGACTATGGATATTTAGTTGGTGCTACAGAATGGTACTGGTCTGATCTCCAATAATTACCACAATGGCCACCCTAAAAATCTTGTTTTTACTACTCTTGAATGGAGGGGCCCCATTTGGCTGAGTAGTCTAAGGCACTGTGTATAGCCTCTCGTGCAGAAAAATGGCATTAAATGCATAAAACCAAAAACAACAACCTTCAGAATGGATGGTTGTATCAACATGGGGTTTCCACTAACGACTTCTTACAGTGCCATGCTGGTCCTAATTATAAATGATGCCAATCTGACATCCAATAATGCAACCATGGCAGTTGTCTTAACAATCTTGTTATAACAAGTCTACTTGAATAGAAAGTTATTGATCTGGGGTTTTCACCAGAAGATTTATTGTGATGTTCAGTTGGTCTTAAATGAAAATGGTGTCAATCTGACATACAGTATGACCACCACAGCAGCCATTTTGAAAATCTTGTTATTGCTATCCTTGAATGAAAAGTCATACCTGAAAATACTGCTATCTCTACTCCTCTCCAAACGTATGGCTGTATCAATGTCGGGTTTTCAACAGTAGACTTCTTATGATACTTAGTTGGTCCTGAATGAAAATGGTGCCAGTTGCTGATCCAATATGGCTGCCACAACGATTGTCTTGGAAGTGCTCTTCTTCAATGCTCGTCACAGTTAGGGCTGGTTGTGGGAATGTATTTGTTTTAAAATTATAATATTTTTGTGGCAAATGTTGCAGATACATGACAAAAACTTGTAAAAAAGCAGATAGAGTTTGTAAATAATTCAAAACTTTTATCTTTAAATAATAATTAGCCATAATTTATTAATTGTCACAACAAACTGGTGTCCATAAATTGTAAAATTAAAGGTAAAATACAGGTTGCATGTGCTTATGGAAGGACATTTTGTTTGACCAGAATTATTAGTGGTGTCTGTTTAGAGAGTTTTAAACTACACACTTTCAGTAAACATCACATGGAGTATGTACAGAAAATAAAATTTGGATTAAATGAAGTGATGGTTTTGCTCAGAACACGAGCATACCTTGCTTACCTTTGGGTTGAAAACATTCTGGACCTGCAACAACTCAATATCTGTCCCAAGAATAAAAGGGTGAAGACAATATTTTGTTTAAAACACTGAAATAAAATAAAGCCGTGTCATAATATTATGTTATTTGGTGTCCTCCTTCGTTTTTGTCATTTATGTTCTTATCCTTATGTGTTGATATGTCATGTTACAAGCATTATCGTACAATTTACAAGTTATTTTATTCCTAAGGTAGGGTAGATAATTTTATTTCATGAAATGCATCTCATTATATTATATCACATATAACTATTTAGACTTGTCATTGAAATCATTATGTCTGCCCAACAAAAGTATATAGTAAAGTAACGCTTGGAACTGTGTCACCGACAGATTTGTGTTTTTACTATTATATAATATCATTTAGTTTTAAAAAAGATTTCGTATGTCCATGTAAGTTAAAGCAGACCAGAGAAATGGTTTAAAAGAATTTTAAAAAATTGAACAATGTGTCACATTGTCACAAGCATTACTAGGGGTGGGTAATTTATTGAAAAGTAATGCTGCTGTATTGGTTTTTTTTGTTTTCAATATAGTAATATTTGGTGCATATTTTAAATAAAAATATGTATTTTATGTTTTGAGGTCTAATTCCCTTTTTTATTAACCAGCACTGAACCCAAAAATCTTATTGTTACTACTTCCTTTGAATGGATGATCTTTTATGACATGGGGTTTTCACGAAACAACTTTTAATGATGCTCATTTTATCTTAAAATGTTGTCAAGCTGATGTCCAATATGTGCATCAGAGCAGCTAACTTGAAAATTCTATTATAGTTGAAGAATATCATATGGTCTCAACATTTGATAACTAAAAGGAAGAAATCATCTTATCTTGAATTCCAGAACTTTTTTTTGCCCAGTTGAACAGCAGTCCCTTTGAGCAACACTTGTTAACTTTGGTTAAGCCGAGTGAACATCTGCATATATTTGCAACATTGTAATTATACCCTATCTTTTACGTTTAGTCTTACTAAGTCATGTATTACTCCTCAAATGAAGATTTAATTGCCTTACATTTGAAACTGGAGCATAATTTGTACAGAATTCTTGTTAATGTTGAACATGATCCTTCTTTCTTTTTATTATAGTCTGACTTTACTTCCCCGTTTGTACCGCCATAGGGATTTCAATAATGGAAATCTTTAATGTAATAAAAAGTGCAAGGAACTTAGTCAATTCATTTATTGATGTATGATTTTTAACCTGACTGTGAGCAGAGTGGCCCTGACCCATCATCAACTGCTCGTTTCATGCTTAACAGAAGTTTTCAGTATAATAGATGGACATGCTCGAGATCCATTTCCAGTTCCTGGACAAGTCCATTTCCAGCAAAGATGTGTGTGCACGATTACAGATGGACATCTGTCGTCTGCTTTCAATATTTACAATGTCGAAACAAGCAATGGAAAAGAATGACAACAACAAATTTGCCTTTCGTGTGGATTTAATTTCTATGTTCATGTGTGCAAAGGGATATAATTCAAAGCTCTTAGCGTTATAGTAATTTACGGAATTATCTGGCAGTTACCGAATAGGATGAACTACGTCATTATGTTGTCTGTTAGAAATAAACTAGCCCATAGTGTATGCAATATGGCACCGTGTTAGTATGGAAAGTCCGTTAAGCATGAAAGGTGCAGGGGATGCCAGTATTAGTGCCATTCTTGTCACAGTCACTTTAGACATTATAAATCAGTGTTTCAGTTGACTTAGTTCTGAGCACTTTTTCTCACATTAAACATTTTTGTTATTGAAATTGGTAGGGGGATAAAAACAAATGGGGATTTATAGTCGGACTTTATACCCATTTGAATGTTATCACTGCTATGGATACATGGATTTCATAATGCAATGTTACCTCTAACTAAATTCTTAATTTTTAATTAAATAATCATTAAATGCAGGAGAAAATATTCTTGGAAATCAGAAATAGTGTTTTAGCTTTGCATTAATATGGCATACCATTTTTGTTAATAACAGGTTCATGGACAGTGTGAATGCGCACACAACACCAGGGGCTTGAACTGTGAAATGTGCCAGGATTTCTATAATGATTTACCTTGGAGACCAGCTCGTACCAATGAACCCAATGCATGTCAGAGTAAGTGATTTTTTTATACACGCTTATTAGTCTGTGTCTGACATGGGCTTTCTGGCATACAAAACTTGTTGTTAAGCAGGACGTCTTACCATTTTCTTCATAGCAGAGAAAACTGATTTGATGATTGTTATGTTTATGAAACTTCTATAAAAGTTACGAATTTTTATGTATTTGTCACGTTCTGTAAATGTTTTCTGACATGTATGCACTTCATTTACAAAATACATTTAGTATTAAAAATCCGTTATATCAGTTAGAATGGTTCATATAACCTTGAAATAATTCTGAATTTAGTATTTGCCTAGTAAATTGCATAAGTTTGTTGCAGATTAATTTGCCAAGAGCTCCATGCATTCTTCTGAGAGAATACAAAATAAGAAATAAATTAGTGTTGTTTCAGATGGTTCAGAATATAAGCAGGACATTTGTCATAAAGATTGTCTGGAATTCAGGACAATCCCCAAAATTTAAGAAGTTAGGGCTTTAACATGATATTGGATGTTTGACTTGACCGATGTTTGGTCCAGTGTATCCCCCAGGGGTGTAAAATTGAGGGTACAAAAAAAACCTAGGTGTCAAAACTGGGGGTCAAATAAAAAATGTGGGGGTCAAAAATGTACTGACAAATTTTCATATGACTCGTACTTTTTCAGCTTGAAATAGGATATTGCAACTTGCACAACATACTCTCTCTCTTTCTCTAAACATACAAATACACCAACATGCACAGTTAACAAACAAATGCATTGTCCATTCAAAGAATAATTTTATTAGTGCATTTTTCTTTTAAAGTCGTACTTTTAACAGTCTCCTCAACAGTAGTATAGCCCAACATATTACATATAAGCCAATACAAAAAGCCAAATAAATCTTTTTAACCAAATGGGAGTTAATTTACTGCCTTTCATCAAATGTGTACTATCATAGGTTTCATTGTACTTCGTCCTAGAACACATTTATCCAAATATCAAGGAGGATACTGATTCATCTTCTTTCTAATAAGTTACACTTGAACTTTAAGATCTTTCTCTTATTGCAGTAAAAGTTAAAAACCAACAAAATCTGCAATGACCCGCTGACTTTGTAATCCAAATAACGCATTTGTCTCTGCAAGTTTACTGATTTCTTTGTTGTGAAATAATGTCTTAGGTTATAATGTGTTCTCCAGATATCTTATGGCGAACGAGGGACTATTTTTAAAAATTTTAAAATCCTGTCATGAAAGGCTTATTCTCTTTTGTAGTCTTTGCAATCAGGCGATCAGAAGTCATATCGGTAATCATAATGAATATTCCAGTCAAGGGAATAATTTTCTCCATTTTTCATTAAAGTTAGATCCACAGTTACTTTTTTGTGTTCTGCTTCTTTCACTTTCTTCACTGATACTTTTTAGTGCATGATGTTTTAATCTGGAGATCACTTTCTCGTGCAACGAGCCTTTTGATGTTAAATATCTAGAACAGCTTGCTGAGCTCGATGGAAATCGCAAGAAGCTTGCAAGATTAGGGGAAGCTACTCTGTCATAACATTGCCTATGTTTGTCTGGTTCATTGTTTTATATGTTCCCTGCGTTGCACTTTGCTATACGAATAGAGGAGCGCAAGGCAGGGAGCAAACAAAGCGGGGAACCAGTCAATGCCGATACGCGAAGTATATACGATGCCATCCATCGTCCAGTGCATTGGGTATTAAATAAATCATGATCATATTTTGAAAATCCTTTGTGTAAAAAAAATGCACGGTAACAAAATGTGTGCATCAATTTTCTCCAGCGTGCGTCCCTGACGCACAAATGTGTGTAAAGGGAAACACTGGTTTGGTTTTTGTTTGTACATGCAATATTAAAAAAGTGATTGTAAATTAAAACCAATTTTATCAGTTTTTCACCTAAATAAATTTGAATACAGTTTCACTTTTTAATATTCTTTTTTCAGAAAATTTAAGAAACCAAAAACAAAAGAATTTAATTCTACCAGTAACATGATAAGAAAAACGATTCATTGATACTCTGCATGGGCATATCACCTATATGACTGCTAAACTGCTCCGATGGCCTAGTGGTTAGAGCATCCATCTCAGATGCGGGAGGTCATGGGTTTGATCCCTGGCCAAGTCATACCAAAGACTTACAAGAATGGTACTGAGAGCTGCCTCGCCTGGCGCTCAGCATTAAGAGGTTAGTGTTAGGACAGGTCGGCCTGGTGTTGGGATAATGTGACTGGGTGGGACATCATGCTACATGTCTGCGGCATGATGCCCCAGTGCTAGACATCACTATAAACTGCCACACTGCAGACATTGTAGCGATAGGACTGAAAAATTGTTAAAGCTACATTAAAAATCCAAATCACACACATACACACACACATACATATATATATATATATATATATATATATATATATATATATATATATATATATATATATATATATATATATATATATATATATCTGACTGATTTTCTGCCACTGATACTGCACTGGTGTAATTGATTTAATTATTTTATTTTCTTACACATGATTTACCATATATTTTAGTAGGAATAGGCTTTAAACCAGTTCATTTTCACAATATTAAATTTGAGATGATATACTGACAATAGCTAAAATATTCCAACAAAGGCCATGACCTTGTACATAGTGGAGACAACATTACAAACCACTCAAACACATTTGAAGTTAGCCTCACTGGAATTTATCAAAGTGTGATGCCATATTGGTAATACACTGCAGTGCATTTGTCAATGTGTGATGCCATATTGCTAATACACTGCAGTGCACATGTCAATGAGTAATGCCATATTGCTAAAACACTGCAATGCATTTGTCACTGTGTGATGCTGTATTGCTAATACACTGCAGTGCACTTGTCATTGTGTGAAACCATATTGGTAATTCATTCCCTTGCTCGTAAAGTGTATTGACATTGGTCAGCAAGTAATGATTCCGTGAAACAAAATTAAGCTTAGGTAAATGATGAAGGATGTAAATAAGCACTGGGGGTATTAGTTTATGTTGCTTCAAGCATTAAAATGAAACAGTTACTCGGTAGGATTCTGAGTATGTCATTCTCTCTGAACTCCTCACTGACAAAGTTTCAATTGCCCATGGCTGTTAACCATCTGAAACATTGTAAATGTTAAATGTTTTTAAATTAAGCATTTTTGCTATTTATTTTCTGTCCAAAAGTTTGATTAATTAAAATGATAATGATCCATCATCATAATCCATCATTGCAGAGTGTAATTGTAATAATCATGCCACTACGTGCCACTTCGATCCGGCTGTATATGAGCTGACTGGTCGGGTGAGTGGTGGTGTGTGCGATGACTGTCTGCACAACACTATGGGCCGCAACTGCCAGGAGTGTCGACCCTTCTACTACCAGGACTCCAATAGGGATATCAGAGATCCAGAAATCTGTCAGCGTAAGTTGTAAATTACATTTGGGAGAGAATGCAGAAATCTTGCAACCATCAATGACCTAAATTGACAGATATTAAAAAAAGATAGAACTTTGTACATTTCATGAAATCCTTGAAATATGAGTAGAGTTTTATTGAGAAAAATTATGGTTGCAAAAAAAGATTGAAAATATTGCAGAATTCTTTAACATAAAAGGAATGATTTGTTTCTAATAAAAGGTGTTAAGGTGTTAGTCTTCTTGTTTTTCTATCTTTGTATCATTTTTAGCCTTCCGTTTTGATGCATAATAATTTAATCAAAAAGAAGAGTTCACATCTCAGTTGACTTTGAAAACATGCCAATATAAGATTTAGAGACAGCTAATGACTATATTGATTGATATGTATATTTTATAAATGGCAATTAATTGGGGGTAACTTTTAACCGAGGCATCAAAAAATGAAGAAGGATATTAAAAAATGCTGTTGTACAATTTAGATACATCTGATGACAAACATTGTTAGGTAATTGATACAATCTCATGAAAAAAATTAACATTGTTAGGTAATTGATACAATCTCATGAAAAAAATTAACATTGTTAGGTAATTGATACAATCTCATGAAAAAAATTAACATTGTTAGGTAATTGATACAATCTCATGAAAAAAATTAACATTGTTAGGTAATTGATACAATCTCATGAAAAAAATCAACATTGTTAGGTAATTGATACAATCTCATGAAAAAAATTAACATTGTTAGGTAATTGATACAATCTCATGAAAAAAATCAACATTGTTAGGTAACACTGGACAACAAATTTTTACAAAAGTCATGTTACTGAAATAAAATTAGTCAATTCTTATCAATTTTTATGTGCTGAACACGAATATGACAGTCAAATTGCAAAATTGGCTCTAGTTTTTTTGTAATCTGCAAGAAATTAATGTTTACATAACGAAATGCATTCCAATAGTAAAAGGTCAACTGTAATAGCCTACCTATAAAAAATCAAGTCGTTGACTACATCTTAGATTTCTTCGCCTGTCTCTTGTACAGCTGTTCGGGAGCATCTCTGAGGAGTGTCCAGCAGTAGTCAGCCAGCATTGTAGTGGACCATTTTCCCTGGTATCTTTGTTCCATTGTTGCGATATCTTGATGAAAACGTTCGCCGTGTTCATCACTAACAATACCACAGTTGCTAGGAAAGAAATCCAAATGGGAATGAAGGAAGTGAATCTTTAGAGACATATTGCAGCCAAGTTTCTTATACTTCATCAACATGTCTTCTACTAGTTCCTTATAGTTTTCTGCCCTAACATTTCCGAGGAAGTTTGTAGAAACTAGGCGAAAAGCATTCCATGCTTGTTTCGCGTCACCTTCCAGCAAGTTGTTGAACCGGTCATCTTTGAAAAGCTCTCGAATCTGAGGACCCACAAAAACTCCCTCTTTAATCTTTGCTTCGCTGAGTCGAGGGAATTTTTCATGCAGGTATCGGAATGCTGGCAAAGTCCGGTCAATGGCTTTCACGAAGTTCTTCATCAAACCTAGTTTGATGTGAAGGGGTGGTAGCAAGATTTTCTGAGCCTCAACCAGAGCTGGGTGTTGGATATTCTTCTCTCCAATGGCTACATTCTGCCTGTGAGTCCATTCCTTCCTCATGTAGTGCATTTCCCTTGCTCGGCTATCCCACTCGCATAAGAAACACATGTATTTTGTATATCCTTGCTGCAGTCCCATTAAAAGGGCAACTACCTTCAAATCACCACAGAGGTGCCAGCTGTACTTGTTATACTCAATGGAATTCAGTAGCTGCCTTAAGTTATCGTATGTCTCTTTCATGTGGACAGCATACGCTACTGGAATAGATGGAAGAATGTTTCCATTGTGCAAAAGCACAGCCTTGAGACTCAGTTTCGAAGAGTCCACAAATAGTCTCCATTCTTGTGGGTCATGAGTGATTTTTAAAGCATTCATGAGGCCCTCAATATCGGAACAGAATATCAGATTACTTTCCTTTCTGAAGAAAGGCTCCAATTGCTGGTGGCGCTTTCGATATGCAGTAATTGTGACATCTTCTTCTAGAAGATTCCATTGTTGGAGTCTTGATCCTAGCAATTCTGCCTTGTTCTTTGATAAGTCCAAATCACGAATCAGGTCATTTAGTTCTTCCTGTGTTATTCTGTGTGGGGTTGATGATGCACCACAGTGAAAATCTGGATCACTGCATGCTGATGGACCAGGAGAAGAACAGGTCGACTCACCTTTGTCTTCGTCAGATGAATCAAGAGAATATTCTGCTGGAGGTTCTGGAATAGGAAGTCCCTCACCATGTGGAACTGGTCTCAATGCAGACGGAATGTTTGGGTAGACTATTCTCGACTTCTTTCGCTTCGTTATTCCGCCGGAAAGAGGAGGAACCAAGCAGAAGTAACAGTCATTTAGGTGGTTGCTTGGCTCTCTCCACACCATTGGGACTGCAAACGGCATTGATGACCTTTTGCAATTCAACCACTGTGAAAGCTGTGTTGTACATGTAGCACAGCATATATGCGGAGCCCAAGGCTTGTCTTGGTCACCAACCTTGCATCCGAAGTAAAGATGATATGCCTTCTTCACTTGAGAATTGATACTTTTCTTCTGGTTGACAAATGTCACTTCCCCACAAATATAGCAAAAATTGTCCGCGGTATTAACACACTTTCGAGGCATTACTGTTCTTTATTGTACGTAAATGGATAAAATAATAAGTTTTATGTAACAGTAGCTTGAACTGTCTCGCACAACGTCTAAAATATTTTAAATGCTGAACCTATCTGATTGGGCTTTATATAGTACACTGCTTACGTCAGCTTCAGCAGCCGCCTGGCATTAGTATAATAGGCCTACACATGTATAGTACACTGTTGACGTCAACTTACTTCAGCAGCCGCATGGCATTAGTATTGCATTGCATCAGAAAATGATGCAATCAATTGTGGATGATGTGAGTATGATGGTATTATGCAATGTTACATCATTATTCCGGATGTTGCTGCAGTCCTACTGGAGAAATTTACACAGTGAAACATAGAAAATGAGGTATATGAATATCTTCAAAACGAGAGCCAATACAAATTTTTCACGGTTATATTCGTGTTCGGCACACCAAAATACTACAGATTAGGGCCTTTTCAAGTCAGTAATGATTTCACTGTTGACCAGTGTAATTGATACAATCTCATGAAAAAAATCAACATTGTTAGGTAATTGATACAATCTCATGAAAAAAATCAACATTGTTAGGTAATTGATACAATCTCATGAAAAAAATTAACATTGTTAGGTAATTGATACAATCTTATGAAAAAAATTAACATTGTTAGGTAATTGATACAATCTCATGAAAAAAATTAACATTGTTAGGTAATTGATACAATCTCATGAAAAAAATTAACATTGTTAGGTAATTGATACAATCTCATGAAAAAAATTAACATTGTTAGGTAATTGATACAATCTCATGAAAAAAATCAACATTTCTTAACTTCATGTTGGTTTTTAACTGAGGCATCAAATAATGAAATATGAGGTTTGAGAAATAAAAGAATGGCAATTTGTGTCAAATAAGAGAATTTCACATTTCAAACAGCATTCACAAAAATAAGGTGCATGACTTCGATACATCAGATGATCATTATATTGTTTGCTAAATATGTCTGATATAATCTCATAGGAAAAATATAAATATGTTAACTTTGAGTTAGTTTTTAACTGTGGCATCAAATAATGAAATTGAAGATGAAGATATTAAAGAAATAATCACCAAATTTGAATCATGTAGAAAGTCCTATTGTTCTCAACTTGAAAGGGTAGTTATTTTATTAATTGTAAATTTACTCTTGTACGTTGATCTGCCTTTCTATAGTTATCTTTCTCAACAAGAAAATATGATAATGCTTATAATCTCTTGTTGTCATTAACATAGGCTACTGCTGTTCATTAACAGCTGGACAGTGGCCTTTACAGTACATAATCTTAAATGGTATTGTTAATGAGTGCCCCTTATTAAGTTGGTTTCTGTAACAAACCACAAGTGCTTTACAAGTGTGGAAGTCATATGATGTTTTTCTTGTCTACTTAAAAGTGAGGTCATAAACTGTTGGTCAAGTATTATTATTTCATTAATAAAATATATTAAAAAAAACATCATTGATGCAAAAGTCTTTTACTTTGTGAATTCAGTTCTTATTATAATATCTTGTAAATGCGAGTACTGTTTTTGCTTGGAGATGTCTTCATAATAAAGTTCTTGGTTTCAGTCCTAAAGCAATATGGCTAATAAGTGTTCTTTGGTAATGTCACCTCATACAAGACCTGTTTCCTAATCATATTAGCCACAGCAGGCAGAATTAGCAAAATGCATGCCATGTTGGTCACCCCAAACTACAGTTCTGGTGGGATAGGTCCTTGTGTCTTAGGTGGCGCTATACAGTTTCGCATTTTGCATAGGGTTAGGATTTTAAAGAAAAAGAATTTCCCCGGCTCTCCTCACTGGTTTTACTGGCTATTTAAGAAAGACCTTGTATATCTTAGGTATAATGCAAAGAACCTTTAATTCCCTTTATTTTGGTGTATGGTTGATGGGTGTACTATGGGTTATAGAGTATACAGCTTGGCCTTACTTCAAATGTGCACCTTTCAAAAAAGTGCTAGCTCTACTTGGTCATTTTCACTTCCTGAACTTCAGAGGTCAATTGTATAAAAAAAGAGCCGATAACTTTTTTTACATTTTATATATTTGGTAATTCATTCATTGTACTTTCAGAAGCTGGTATTGTCTAGTCTGGCAAAATTCATTTTCCCTATTTTAATAGCTGCTATGTATAGTGCACTTTAGACTAATTCAGACTGATTTTTTAACACAAGGAAGCAGTCATTTTAGTTAGCAGTGTACTTAAATCATGTAAAATTTCCAAAAGTACAGTATCCAAAAGAAATATCATCCACATTACATTAATGTAGCATAGAGATATGCCAACATTCTCTCCACTGTGCATGTTTTAAATGCGAACTACTTCAACTTACATACGTCACTCTCTCAAAAGTACATATTATCTGGTGAGCGCCACCATAAAGAAGATATAGGTATTATTTTTGTATGATTTAATTATGTTTATATGGCTGAAACATTTAAGTCGCAAGCATCAAAACAATCCTTTGGAATAATTCTCCTGCCGTTCCCCCCACAGAACAGTATTTATGAGTGTCAGAGTCTCTAACAAGTCCAGCCTCTCCCCCCCCCCCCACCATGATAAAAGTGAGCTATTTTAAGAATGCACATTACATTTTGTAAACATAGCAACCAATGTTATGCTGAATGACAGGAACATGAAACTAGCCATAATTATTTCAGAGAGATCAACAAAGAATTTTACAATTAGAAAAGGGAGGTAACTCATCAGGTTCATAAAGGTCAAAGGTCAAAGTGTAAAATATTTGCCTATTGTTTAATATGGAAGAAGCGAATTCACTTTCTCTTCATTTATTTTTTTATTTCATTGCAAATAAATGAAAAGAAACATTTTCACCATATATTTCTGTCACTTATTGCAACAGTTTTAAATTTAAGTTGACTCTATTCCTATATTCTAAGACTTCTAATTTCCCCATAATTAAGGTCACTACTCACACAAACATACCTCATGGCAAATTATGTAAGCAAGAGAAAAATGATCATAATTAGCTTATTTTCATGCTTAACATCAATATGAATGTACCATTTTATTCAGAACATCATACATAATTATATGAAAATAAAAAAAATAATTGCAAACATTTTTATATTTTCTTTAAGGTGGCGCTATACAGTTTCGCATTTTGCATAGGGTTAGGATTTTAAAGAAAAAGAATTTCCCCGGCTCTCCTCACTGGTTTTACTGGCTATTTAAGAAAGACCTTGTATATCTTAAGTATAATGCAAAGAACCTTTAATTCCCTTTATTTTGGTGTATGGTTGATGGGTGTACTATGGGTTATAGAGTATACAGCTTGGCCTTACTTCAGATGTGCACCTTTCAAAAAAGTGCTAGCTCTACTTGGTCATTTTCACTTCCTGAACTTCAGAGGTCAATTGTATAAAAAAAGAGCCGGTAACTTTTTTTACATTTTATGTATTTGGTAATTCATTCATTGTACTTTCAGAAGCTGGTATTGTCTAGTCTGGCAAAATTCATTTTCCCTATTTTAATAGCTACTATGTATAGTGCACTTTAGACTAATTCAGACTGATTTTTTAACACAAGGGAGCAGTCATTTTAGTTAGCAGTGTACTTAAATCATGTAAAATTTCCGAAAGTACAATATCCAAAAGAAATATCATCCACATTACATTAATGTAGCATAGAGATATGCCAACATTCTCTCCACTGTGCATGTTTTAAATGCGAACTACTTCACCTTACATACGTCACTCTCTCAAAAGTACATATTATCTGGTGAGCGCCACCTTATGATGACCCATGCTTTCATTGCTATGAACAGGATCCTTTTCTTGGGCAATCAGTCTTTTGTGGTGAAACCTCTTTCAATCCTGGACCCTTGTTATGTATATTTAATTTGCATCATTTTTTTTTTAAAATTTATTATATGCTGTAGGTTATGTAGAATTGTATTTTTAGCTGATCTTGTTCAAAGTCAAGTTTATTTCTACCTGACCAGAATCATTAATTGTTTTAAATTCTGTAAACAATTAAATTATTAATACATAGCTAATATTTGTCTAATTATAGCTTGGCTATATTAGGATCATTATCAGTAGAAGTAAACAGATTTATCTTGTTTGTGTCAAGGACATTGTGTTTACCATGTTCTTTATTATAATTTTAGTAACAGACCTTGTCTAATTATAGCTTGGATTGTTCTGGAAATTAACTTTTTGTCCTACATCCAGGCTTTTCTTTTGTGTCTTAGTTTACTATTTAATTTTGTTTATCTAGAAATTATTCATTTCTGCAATAAGATCTTGAGGCAAAATCATTTGTTGTGTTCAGTGTTTGATTTGATCTGAAATTATTTAAATCAAATTATTCAATAGGTCTCGCATTTATGTGAAAATTTTCCCTAGCTGACCATGTGATGGATGTCAGAGTGAACTTTCTCTAGCTTTTACCTCAGAGATCTTTCATCTCAGGACACTCAGTTAGTCCTGGTCTGACTTATCACTACAGCACAACAGGCAATATTCCCAAGGCATTCAGCAGCTTCTTAAGCACCTTGTACGACTTTTGCTGGATTTACTAGGGGGAACAATTTTCCTTTTTCAAAAGCCTCTTCTCTGCTTAAGAATATAAGTTGCACATAACTTTGACAATGAGTTAATATAATTTCTAACAACTTACCTGTAAATAATACATTAACATATATTTGTAGGTAAATTGTAACCAGTGATATGAGACCCTGTGATATAGAACACCTAAATTACATTGCCAGCATGATACATGTACACCATAAAAGATACAAGGAAATACAATCCTTCACACTGAGACAACATTAATGTTTCATCCATCTCATTTTCTCTTGCTAACTAATAACAATCTGCATCTTCAAATATGGCAGTTATTGCCCTAAATATGTAAATGAGCCAAATCGCTTTGACTGGTTCAGGGATTTAATTATGGAACACCATTATTTGTAATGATATTCTAGGTATGAAAACAACTACATCCTCAGTGAGGTTGAGGGAAAACTGCTGTTGAATAAAATTGAGACAAGAACTTGTGAGACTTGTGTCAGAGATGTTGATAACTTTATCACAAAGAAATGTCGGCACAGCTAAGCTTGATGGATAACAAAAATAAAGATTATAACACATATACATGTTTACAAACTTTATATCACACAGGTTAATCAGATTTAGTGAAAAATATTGTCTGCATCAGGTCCTAGGTGTACCACTCAGAGCAGTCACAAGTTTTTGGAACTTTTTAGCCATTTTATTGATGCCTATAGACACACCTGTATTATGTGCAACATTATGTGTAATCAAAACTGTTTCATGGTCTGACAGTCTATTGTGACAACTGTTTTTGAGAACAAGTAAAACAGTACTTATTTTATGTTTCATTTTGTTTTGATTTATTATTTTTGTTGGTCTTAAAAATGTACTTGGTTTCTGGAATTTTTTTGTTCTGTTGACAATTATTACAAGTTTGGAAAATATATTGTGAGATAGGAGGATATATAGAACATTGATGGTACATAAGTAAGTTGATAATATGGAAGTAGGTTAGAGGTTGTTGAATAAAAAAACTCCCCACATATATTGTAATAAATTTGTATTCTTGCCTACTTCAAATGTTTTATACATTTCATGTCATACAGATTCACATGTAGCTTTCTAATTATGTTTGCGTCAATTTTTATTGTTCTTTTTATTCATATTTTAATGTAATATGGCATGGTTGAGAAATCAATCTTTAATGGATGTGATCAGTTGATTCTTTATTCTTTTTTGAATTAATCTAGAATTTTGAGCTGATGTAAATAAATGTCAATACTTTTTATTACAAATCCTTCATTAGCAATTGCCAATATAGGTTTGATGGATTTACTTGAAACTTGCATGGGATGAATATAATGCTTTCAAGATCTTAATATCATTCAGTCGTGATGGTTAGATAAGTATGCCAATTTGTTGTAAAGTTAAGGACCAGTTATGGTTATTGTATATGTTGCTTTAATAGACTGGCCATAATGTATGATGATC
Source organism: Sinohyriopsis cumingii (assembly GCA_028554795.2). Lineage (NCBI taxonomy): Eukaryota > Metazoa > Mollusca > Bivalvia > Unionida > Unionidae > Sinohyriopsis > Sinohyriopsis cumingii. Next base: position 2,048,789 of record JAPYKE020000047.1, read on the forward strand.
TACACATGTACATGTTGCATAAGTCTTCATATGATATGACATTTTATAACTTACGCCCTTTGATATGAAGATTTACATTTTGTCTTGTGCTGGACAACTTATATTTGTGATCTGATCGATAAGTCATTGTTGATTTATGTCTCTCTTTAAAAATTGCCAATGGATGCAGCTGTGTTCTATGGATTTGCTTTCTTATTATATTTTAACAAAATTGGTTTGAATGTTTTTCTTTCAATGAGTAATTATCTTCTCTTTGTCCATCCTCAGCCTGTGACTGTGACCCAGATGGATCCCAGTTCAAAGGGGAGTGTGAGAACAGAGATGACCCAGCCAATGGTATGGTTGCTGGTCGTTGTCTCTGTAAGCAGAATGTTGAGGGACGTCGCTGTGATACATGTAAGAGTGAATTCTGGAATTTGAGGGATGATAATCCAGAAGGTTGTGAACGTAAGTTCTAGTTCTGATACATAACTTTATCATTGTATATAAACCATGAAAGACAAGATGTAGTTGCAGACTCACATTTAGATTATTATCCTTTGGTGGAGGTATAACATTCAATATGTCTGGTAATCCAAAACCCAACATAGATTCTACATGACGTCATCATGTGAAATGGAATTTATATCAAGCAACAAGCTATTGAGCTGCATAGAGTTTGAAGCTAGAGTTTGTGCAACTGTACTAGTGGTAAATAAAGTCTATGCGTAATTTACAAACTTTTCAGTTAAACATAATGTTTATCATTGATGCGTCGAACTTTTAATTACATTTTCCAGCTTTACAGTAGCAGTTATTGATATTTTAAGTGGTCAATTTTACGGGAAAAAATCAACTGCCTTACTGAGATGACTGGTCAGGGTTGGCAGGTCTGTGTTTGATTATTCATCCACAGTATCTTTAATTCTATTTCAGCTAGACTAAGCATGCTTTGTTGTGACCCCCAATTTTGAAATTGGTTTTTAATCTACCAAAATGAGTACTGGTAACATATTCCAACAACATTCCTTCTTCATATGATGTCTTAGTTACTTTAGTACATTCATTACCATTAGGCAACAGATTTAGATCCTGCCCAGACCAAATCATGTTGGTGAGAGGATTTATGATTACAAGTCAAAACTTGTTTACTTAATTTTTGCTTCTTTTTCAATTCAGCTTGCACTTGTAGCCCTATGGGAACTATTCCAGGGTTTGGATGTGACCAGTCAACTGGCATGTGTACATGTAAGAGATATGTGACAGGCAAGAATTGTGACCAGTGCTATGTAAGTATACATTGAGGAAAATGTGGCACATTTACTAATATGTACCTTGGACCAATCAAATGATTGAAATATCAAAAGGTAACATGCTTTGGAAAGGTCCTTGTGCAACTGGCACAGTTAGCAACAAAAAGTTAGGGGCCCCGAGTGGCCGAGTGGTCTAAAGCGCTCTCCATTACTGATCACTGCCATCTCACCTATGTCTGCGTGGGTTCGAGTCTAGGATTCGGCCGATGTGGGTATGTGAGAAAGCTTGCCAGTAGCTTCTCGTGGGCCGGTGGTTCTTCCCAGGGTTTTCCAGGGTTCTTCCTCCACCAATAATACTGGCCGCCATGCATAGCCTATTGTGTGCTGAAAAATGGCGTTAAACCCCAAAACAACAACAACAACAAAAAGTTAATCATGGCTGAGAGATGTTCATTTATTAAAAAAAGGTTTAAAAATACTTAAGAAACCAAATGCATGTACATAATTATATGTGAACTTTGAAAATAATAATTGGTAAAACATTTTTATCACTCCAACCATTTACAATCCAAGGATACAAAGTTTAGCCTTTAAATTCTTGTCCTATATGTGGTGCATGGTACAAGTTCTGCAGTAATGTAAATTTGTTCAATTTCATCATTAGTCAAGTATGTCAAACTTGAAATTTTGAAAAATGTAACTTATGTCAGTGTATTTAATATTATTAATTATGTATTTTATCCTTAGGTAGAAGTATTTTCCAGCTTGACAATTCTGACATCAGTTCTTCATTTGCAAACAGTGTAGACCATGATCTGCCATCACATAATGATCCAGCAGATCAAGGTCACTGTTGTAAGCTCTACTGATTATTCCTAACATACTGTATAGACCAGATCGGCCAGCAAATTATGCAGTGACAGATTTGGGTTTGTGCAGTTTGCAGCTGGACTTCACTTAAAAGTGAGGATATACAATAAGCAGTACAATTGTAAAAAATGTGGGAAATTGCGCCTCTTGCAAGCAGATAGTTTTTTCTGATTGACAAGGAAATTGGCGAGAATATTTTGCATGGTAAAGACCATGATGCATGATAATTTATTGTATCTTGAATTCACGAAAAAAATTTGATGTCACAAAATTACCACATTTACTCGCTTTATGGAGAACAATGATACTTAATGGTATTAGAACATGCAGATTAGCACTTGGAGTTTTATCCTTGTTATTTTTTCTCAACAGCCAGGTTACTGGGGAATGAGTGCTGATGTCTATGGCTGCCGGCTGTGTGACTGTGATGTTGGGGGAGCAAGAGGAGATGATTGTGATGTGATAACTGGAGAATGTGAGTGTAAGCCATTTATCATGGGCCGGCAGTGTAACCAGGTCCAGCCTGGCTATTTCTTCACCAGACTAGATTACTATATGTATGAAGCAGAATTTGCTGTGGGCATTGGGGTATGTATTACTGTTTTGCTGCTGTTTTGTATTAAACTAGTTTGACTCTTTTCAGGATTTGTAGTATGAACATTTTCTAGGTTTATTGAAGAAGCCAGCAAGGCAAAAACGGCAGAGGAGGGAAAACTTTTTTTAGTTGTTTTGTTTGTTCTGCAGTTTCTTTATATTTCAGGAGAAAACTACATAGGTTGTCTTGGCTTGGCATTTGTTCAAATATCTGTCTTAAAAAGGACAGGGGCCCCGAGTGGCCGAGTGGTCTAAAGCTCTCACCATTATGGATCACTGCCATCTCACCTCTGTCTGCGTGAGTTCAAGTCTCAGATTCGGCTAATGTGGTTATGTGAGAAAGCTTGCCAGTAGCTTCTCGTGGGTAGGTGGTTCTTTGCGGGGGTTTCCCGGGTTCTTCCTCCACCATTTATACTGGCTGCCATGTATAGCCTATCTTGTGCTGAAAAATGGCGTTAAACCCTACAACAACAACAACAACAATAACAATAAAAAGGACACTATGGCATTGATGGACTTGAGACCCTTAGATAGCATTATGGAACAGATAAGAAATCTGATAGTCAGCAAAGCACTGAGATAAGAAAGTGAAATTTTAGCAGAGCTTATGTTAGTGAAAAATATTATTTTGGAGAAATAGTGTATCCTAAAGACAGTACATACAAGCTGTGGAAAATCAACATAATGAACAGTTTCACAACTTCTTCAAACTGCCTAAGCTAGCTTAGACAGTAGACTGGAGGGGGATCTCATCACAGTACAATATTCGTACACAGATAAGGCACAGATTAAGATCAGAAACAATGAACAGATTAATGTTTATACCTCTAGAGGCAACATCTTTAAAAATCTTAATTTCAATAGAGTTCTAACAGAGTATAGCAGAAAGAAAGAGATATTGTTAGGCAAATATTGAACTACATTTTCTCCCCCCCCCCCTTTTTTTTTCTACTGCCACCTTATTTTTGGGGACAAAAGAGGAGCTCCCTCCTTTAGATAAAATCCTGGCAACATCTCTGACTTTCTGGTTGGTTGATCATCAAAATTTGCAACAGTAAAATCCTTGACATGCCATTGAATGTTGTATTGTTACCATGTATACTCAATTATAAGTCCAATTCAACTGCAAGCAATGTCGACCCAGATCTGCCATCACATAATTTACTGGCAGATCAAGGTCTGTGTTGTTTGTTCTAATGATTGCTCCTAATAAACTATAAAGACACGGATCTAAATTATTTGATATGATGATTTATGAAATATCTGACAGTTTCAACTCCATGCAATAAACTGGTAGCGAGATATTTAAGTTTAAATATACATGTCAAAACATTCCCCCTTAGCCATGTACAGCTTGGTAATTTCCGTGACTCAAGTCCCTTTTGATGCCATAAGAATCACCAGTGTTCTACTGTTGTTGTGTGGAAGTTTTTATAGATTGTTTTTTATTGTGTTATGGGAAAGAGGTATGTCATTGGTAGTAGGAGCATGTCTTTGTTATCTTAACATCACAAAAAAATAGAATATCATCACCTACCTATTTCTTCATCAGCTAAATGTCAGTGAAAGTGCAGTATATCAAATAATCATCAGGTTCGTCGAGAGTGAGTGCCAATGGTAAGACTGGTCATGACTGCTGAGGACATGTAAAATTGCATTCATATTTTCACATGCAGTCTTTCTCGCAGAACTATATAAACAGCACCGTGTATTTGAGGAGAAGGTTTCATATGCAGCTGCTACTTTGAAAACAATGTAATAAAATTCTTTTACTAAAATGTGGTTCTCTTCAAAAGCATGCCTTTGGTTAAACATAGTTCTCTTCATAAGCATGTCGAGTCTCGGATTCAGCCAGTGTGGGTATGTGAGAAAGCATGCCAGTAGCTTCTCATGGGTCGGTGGTTCTATCCGGGGTTTTCCTGGGTTCTTCCTCCACCATTAATACTGGCTGCCATGTATAGCCTATTGTGTGCTGAAAAATGGCGTTAAACCCCACAACAACAACAACAAAAAATCATAAGCATGTCTGTCCGAAGTAGATGCATCTGATTCAGTATTTAAGTCCCATTGTGAAGTTGTTCTGAGCTATATGTGTAGTAATATATTTGCACAAATATTTTTTTTAATAAAAAATCCTAGGTTTAAGTCAGACAATTTAAGTTGCACCTTGAAGCACTGTTGAAAGATAGCTGCTGTTCTTTGCCCTAAATGATCCTCTGGAGTACACTGCATTGCAGCATAAAACTCAGTTTCGGAAGGTAAAACTAGCATTGAATGTCCTAATGTCCTCAGATTAAAGACTTGTCCCCAAATTGATAGTAGCATTTACAAGTCAAATGTTTTAAAATAATACAAATAAAATAAATGCATCATGTTAAAAAGATGTGAATCACAGAGACACTTACAGGTATAGTTCTGTTCTGATAATTCCTGGTACAAGACATTTCACTTCCATAATTTACAGAGAAGAGAAATAGATGGGTAGCATACTTTAAGAAAACTTTGATATTAATTCAGGTTATACACACTTTGAATACCTGTGGGTTTTCATACCCTTTGGGACTGGAAACAAAGGTTATAACAACATGCTGCAGGGGTAAATGTGCACAATGCTAGGAAAGATGTTTATAACAGAATAATAAAAGAATGAAGTGAATCGTGTATGTGGCATATGCGAACATACAGTTCAGTTTGATTTCATTATTTTCCTGGCTTGATTAACTACCTTGGTGGTGATTTCTTGTTTCATTGCCCTAGCTGTTATTATAGTAATTTTGTTTGATGGCCCCTCAATCTGTGTTCTGGCTTACTCTTGACTCTAATTTGTTGGCTGAAACCCATTTCACTGGGAACTGATTAAACAGTGTTTCCTCTGACTTTTCCTACCCCATTCTTGATATTTGTGCAGAGTAAATTTGGATTAGAAACAGATATAATTGGAATGGTCAGCATGATTTCTACCAAAGTACTTATTTTATTATCCTTTTTAGGATGGCTTTAAAAAATAGTAATCGGTAATATTTGGAAATGTCTGAATTTACATTTTAAAATCATCTTACTGCCACAGGGGCTTATATCTTTGCTTGCAATTTATCTACAGACCATACATGTACTAACCCTATAAAGGAGGACACTTATCTCTCATTTCACACAACCTGTTTAAGAATGAATGCTGATATTTCAAGCTACACTTTATGTAGCATAATAAATTTATTACCAATGTTTAGCTCCAGCATTCAAATTTGAATACCTACACAAAGTTTGACTTGCTATTATACGTTGAAAGGATTCTGGATCATAGGCCCACATGGATCATAGGATTCTGGATCATAGGCCCACATTTGACATGGCCATGATCACACCAGCTAAATATGTAATTGCAGTGAGCTGAATGGAATAATGACCTCTCATTGGTTGAATGAAAATGGTGTACTGCATCTGCTGAGATTAATTTTCTGTCAACCAATAAAGGGCAGTATTCCATCCATTGTGTTCATTTCATTTATATGTTGGTAAACTGTAAACAACAATATTAGCCCCTCTGCATATTACAAATAGATCCTGTAATTGGTTTTCAGGCTGATTAAAAAAAATTCTCTTTTATCCTCAGTTTACATAAGCTTGTACATACCATGTGTTAAGGACGTTTGGAAATTTGCTGTTAGATAATTCCTCTTGAATACAGAATTCTACTGTATCACTGAGAATTTCATTTACAGGCTTTTCCTTTTCTAGATGCTACTTTATGATTTCTACATTATTTCCCTGAATTCCTAGATTTTTGAGCACACAATGCATTCTGATTCCTGGTGTCAATCAGTGCTGAGTGTTGGAAGGTCAGCAACCCCAATGTTGCAAAGTGTGTTTGACCATTTTGGTCATACCAAGTCTTGTATTTCGTATCACCAGTTTCATCTTTAAAATGCCAGGAAAATTCCAGCAGCCATTTGACCTATAACACTTTATTGTGGAATGTTTTCGATGAAGCTTGACCATTCTCTAATTTCATTTTGATTTAGATAAGAAGTGGCTGCTGATTGCATAAATCATTAATTAAGTTGTGACATAATGCTGATGCTGACTCAGCATGATATGATAGCCTTGTTGTTAACACTGGTTATTTAGTAGATAGCAACTATTTTTAGATCTTTGCAGTGGCTATTTTTTGAACTTTGTCAGATTGCACTTATATTTACATTATTACACAGGTGCAAGAGAACAAAGCTGACAAACTACAGTTCTTGACTGCTACATTACCATAAAATGACTTGTGAAAGCCAGGAATTTAAAAATTTTCAGCACATCCTTACCCCATAATGGCAAATTTGAAACATTATTAGACCTGGCCCAGATTGTAGGATGTGAATTTCAGGTACAGTATGTGATTTACTCCATTTGCACATGTTGTAAAACCCTGATAATGACTTACATTCTCAAAACATTTTAAAAGTATATTTAAATATTATTAAAACATCGTAAAATATATCATTAACCTTTTGGTAATTTCAGAATACCAGGGTATTCATCCGTGAGCCAGTTCCTGGGTACCAGAGTTGGACAGGGCCAGGTTTCATGCGGATCATGGAGGGAGATGCTTTGCTTTTCACTGATGTCCGTGTGGATTTCCCCATGTATTATGATGTCGTAATTCGCTATGATCCAAGGGTTTGTATGATACAAGTTGATCAGTTTCTGAATGTTGTATTAATAATAAAATGCAGTAAGAGTGTGTCATTTTGCCCCACAAACCACTACCTACAAGATTTTAACATTGTCATCAAAGTATTCATTAAATGGTTCGTGACATAAATGGTTATATAACAAGGCACTCAGTTGTAAAGGGATGATAAATTCCAGTGCTTTGGTTTAAAATGTCTGTGTAACTTAAGTGTTAATAAATTCTTAGCTCCACTGCTCAAAGACCAGAAGAGTTTATGCGATGGCAATTTGTCTATTAGCACAAGTTTGCTATTGTGGTTACTCCCACACTACTGGGAGGATGGTCATCAAATGATGTAAACACATTCATTTCAGTGTCTACTTTGTCCTAAATGAAAAAGGTGATCCTAAGACATCCATTTTTCATATCATCATGGGATTTTCGCTAAATGACTTCTTATAATATGTAGTTGGTTCTAGCTGAAAATGGTGTCCTGTTATTGCTACTCATCCTAAATAGATGTTAAACTTGACACGGGGTTTTCACTATAAGACTTCTGATGTCTTGTTTGTCTTAAATGAAGATGGTGCCCCCTTAGACAACCAGTATGGCAATCAATGTCTTCATCGTGAGCATCTTATTACCAGTGCTCCAGAATCAATTTTAATATCTAGATAGGACATTCGCTAAAAGCCTTCATATGATGTCTACTAGGTCCTAAATGAAAAGATTTGGAAGAGCTTCAAACATTTAATCACAGGTTGGATACCTGCCTGTATCAGCTGCCTCAGCATGTCCTTGGGGAAAGGTATTATGCTTCCATTTCCACAGCATGATGTAACCATTAATATGCTGCCATTTCAAAACAACCCAAAGAAAATGATGGCATTCTGACATTTAATGTAGCAATGGCATTGGTTTTGAAAATCTGTTTATTGCTACTCCTGAACAAATAGTCTTGTCCACAAGGGATTTTCACGTAAATATTTCTTATACAGCTCTCCCTCATTGTAACATGTTTTTTGGGGTCCACCACTCCTGATTTTTGCATTATGGTCCAAACTGCGTAATACAGACTACACCAATATATACAGTACCACAATATATTGAGCATAGTGTAATATGCAGACCTGTACTGTAGTGGACATTATCACAGTTTGTTAAATAATGGTGCTTTGATGTGGAGTTTTCACAAAAACACTTGATGTCTGGTTGGACCTAAATGAAAACTGTTGATCTGACATCCAGTATGACCAATAAGGTAGCCATCTTGGAATCTTGTTAAAGCTTCTTCTCCAGAATGGATAGTTGTGGTGACATCAGGTTTTTGTTTTTAAAAAATATTGTGATATCTAGTTGGTCCTAAATGAAAATGGTGCCGATCAGACCGCCAAAATCCCTGCCATAGTAGTTGTCTGGAAAATCATGTTATAGCTGCTTCATCTTGATTGTCATGTTAGTGCAGATCAGACCTTCAACATAATGATTATGGTTGCCATCTGGAAAATCTTGTTATCACTAGCCATCTTTAAGGGATGGTCATATTGACGTGGCTTTTATTAAAACATTGTTCGCTATATGCTCCAAATGAAAGTGATGCTAATTGTGTAATGCTTCTTTTCCAGAACTAAACTTACTTTTCCAGAATTAAAATCATGCAGGTATAACCTCAAAAATGTCTGCCTTGAGGATCATTATGAAAAGATATGGCTCCTCCTCTTGGTTGGATGGTCATATTGATCAAAACATGGCAGTCTGTAACTAGACCAAATAAAAGTAGTTCTCATCTTGACCTGCCAACCCACATGATTTGACTAAGTTTTATTGAAATGACCCTTAAATTTACTTAAGTACAAAATAGCAAAAATACCAAAATACGATTGTTATGGTCCAATTCCGACATAATTTTCCTGGTTTGGACTAGATCAGGGTTTTCTTATTCGATTCATTGGAGTTGGTCAATGAACCAGACTAACTTTACAGGAGTACCTCAAGTGTTTTCAGTATGCCCATGTTTTTCATGAAGAATGCCAACATGATCAAGCTTTTGCTTTTAGATTTTTAGCATTGTCTTGAAATATCCTACAAATGAGAAAACAGTGGAAAGAGACAGCCAGGTGCTTAAAAAGTTCAAACAGTCCACACAGAGGTATAAAAGAAAGATTTAGATTAGTAGTCTTGCTTGGAAAAAAATCAGGAATTTATTCTTTTGACATCATGTTGTGTCAGTTTGAGTATTGCTCATGGTAGAAAGATGATTGCCACTACAACATGCAATTTTAAAAATAAAAAGACCTGGAAATTCTTTCTGGCAAGTAGCATCAATCCCTTCAAGGGACTCTTCCCATATACCTGTAACAGTATTGTCTGTATTTTCATTGTTTATCCATGGCTACCTACATTAATATTTAAACATTTTATGCCTGCTGCTTTTTAGCTTTTAAACTACAGACCTGCCAACCCTACTGAAAAGATTGGGAGGATCCGAATATTTGGACCTGTCTCCTGATTCCCCAAGAAAGAAAACAATCTTTATTTTTTTAAAACAAAAACATCATTTTCCGTCTCCTTTTTCTGCATTTGTTTTTTCTGTGTCTGGTATGTTTTTTAGTACCTTGCCATAGCCAGCTTGATTTCCAGTTTTCATCCACTAAAACAAAAGAGATTGTCTCACAGTGTAGTTCTCTTTATCCAACCCCATCAGCAAATCTCAGTAACATAATGAATAAGTTTCTCAGCAAGAAGCAAAAAATAGAAGAAAAGGAAGTAACTGATGAATTTTCAGCAGCCAAGAAAAAGAAATGGGATCAAAAATATAGGAGTGATTGGGAGAATCAGTTTGCTTTCATTCGTCCATTGACTTGCGGGGCCTATCATGCATTCTGCCAATGTTGCTCATAGCCTCTCTCAATACGATTTGGTGGTCAAGATGACATTAATAAGCACAGTGCAACAGCCAACCACAAATGATGCTAAAAAGATATTAGCAGCATGATGCCATGGGAATTTTCTATGGTAAAAGAGTAACACAAGAGTAAGACTCATTCAGCATCAGACATTAAGGCAAGAATAAATAAAGAGAATGTAAAGAAGATTATATACCCCTGTACTTGACCACACTGATAGAGAAATAATAGCTATGTATTATATTTACAAAATAAATGTCACTGGTTGGGTACACCGTTAACTTGATTTTGGACAAATGTCAAATACAGAATACAGATATACATAATATATAATCATGAGAAAAAGCTAACAACAATACAAATTAAATATACATCACAAAACAGAGTTGCCAACCATTCTGAGTTTTGTCCATTTTGTGGCATTTGAGTGATGGATATATTTTTTAAAATTCTAATTAGACTAATTGTTATGAGTACAGGAATGTATAGGCTTATGTAGGAAAATGTAAAATGATTGTAGTAGGTTGTTTCTTTTATTGAACATGATGCTCATTATGGATGGGCTGCCTAGATTCTGAGAAATTGATTGTGTGATTCCTGATAGGCATACCCATGGGTTGTCATCTGTTTTAAGTGGTTTTAGATTTGTAATAAGTTTCTGTTAACAAGTGTCCAGTACTACATTAGGGTGTCTTGCTTAATGATCATGGACATAAAATGAGAATGTGATTTCTGACCCTGTGGTATTACTAACAATTAAAATTAAACATTGGAGTAACTTACATTTTTTAATGTTTTTATAATGCTGCCCCTGGCTTTGGTGATACTGCATTACTTAAAGCAAACGTTTCTTCATTCGTTTTCTTTTTCCAGGTATAAAATAGTCTCAGAACTGCATTGCCTATAATGTACAATGTTTACAATGATATGTGCACATCACCTGTTATATTTTGGCTGGTATCTGTAACATGAATATCAATATCCCTTTTTTGTGGTACTCATATTTTTATTGGCATATCAATAAATAACTCTTTATGTAACATTTTCATTTATAGATGCCCGAGAAGTGGGATGATGTGCGAGTTACGGTGGAGAGACCTGGGCCTACAGATCAGGCAGGACCATGTGCTAATGCTATCCCACAAGATGACAACAAGGCTGTCTCACTTCAACCAGGTATAACCAGTCTTTGTTATTATTACATCAGGAACTAAGAATGGATGAGTCATTGGAAAGTAGAGATCCAGGATCTGCCTACAAAAGATGGCCATTTTCATTGTATGTAAATGTTACAAGTAAGACAGAATACAAAATAAAATATTGATGATCAGTTTTCTTTTAAAAATGAGAACAAATTGTGCCTCAAGTTGGTTTTGCTTCAAGTGATAATGCCCCAGATTCAGTTGAAATGAAGGTTTGAACATGAGCACAAACAGCAAACCAGCATCTACTAAATGATCTAGGTGTACAAATCAGTTATGTGATATAAACGCCTCATAATACTACAACAATGGTATGACATGGTCAACCTCTACTTTATGATCTATATTACTGACCAGTTACACAAATAAAGCTGACATGATATTTATTGCTGGATTGAAAGGGAATGGTTAATCTCTGATGTATGATGGAGTTTTACTTAACAGTTAAAACAGGTGCAATTTTCACATCATACTGCAGTGACATTGCACTGTCAGCCTCTACCATATAAACTGCTTACTAGTCTGTTACAGATACAACTGTCACATGATATTGCTAGAGTTGCATGAATCATTATGAAGCTGAGACAATTCATTCTGTACATACTCTTTCCACCTCGTGACCTTGGGGTCAGAGTCACATTTTGCAACAGTTCTTTGTTGGCTCAACATGCAGGCCCTGGATTTGTTATGTTTTGTGAGTCCGATAATGTTTTCAAGGATATTTTTCTATCCCATTTCACGCAAATAGATGTGATAATTTAATGAAAGTGTTGATCATCAGCTTCAGCTATTTTTAAGCCCTGTAGAGTATGAAATTCAAATTTGGATCAGCAGAGGAGTCCTCTTCTTTCTTATCTTTATTTCCATCATTGATTATTCATGTTGCAATTAATAAGTTGTACATTTCATGTTATTATTATTATTTGTATTTATATTTTAGAGTACAGTTGTATCTAAATTGAAGCACACAAACTTTCTTCCCTGGTATGAAGTTATACATAAGAAAATACAACAAGGAAGTTTTTCACATTGTTCTTGATGTGTGTCCATTTTCAGGAAGCAGGCATGTTGTTGTTCCGACTCAATCTTGCCTGGAGAAAGGAATCAAATACACTATTAGGATTGGGTTCACCAAGTATAGGAGTGACCTGAACACCCCAGAAGCCACTGCACTCATAGATTCTGTAAGTATGTCTCTCTCTCTCTCTCTCTGTCACACACACACACACACACACACTTAACATTGCTCTTTGAATAGGAAAATTCAGTTTAATCTTCAAAGATGGGATGAAAGTACAAAACTTTGTGCCAGTTCTGTATGTCATAAGTAATACCTTGATTTAAAAGAATTTGAAGCCAGCATACCTTGCCAATGTCACCTTATAGTACACATTCTTGTTTAGTGTATTGATGTTCACCCAGAAAACTGGATTCTGCACAACAATTCAGTTCTGTACCATTTACCTCCAGCAAAGTTTGTGGATGACTTACACATTGGGTAAGAAAGAAACATATTGACATGGGGTCAAAAGGTCAAAGATTAAGGTCACTATGATTAAAAGAAAAACAATTGCTTTTGAATAATAACTTAAGCACTAAAACACATCCCTTGATCAAAGGCCAAGCTCAGCCATGTGGGGGGGACTTATGTCCACTGTGCTGCTAAAAGTTGGTGGGAGGGACACTTGCCCATTGAGTCTGAAAAAGGTGCGGATGTAAGCGAGGGAAATAGAGGTAAAATTTGGCCTGATGTTAGTAATTGTGGTCCACGTTGTTCAAGCCTCATTACACTCTAGCTTTATGGACAACACTATTTGGGTTACCATTGCTTTTTGGAGGAAGAATTAAGAAGTTAGGAGGCAATCAGCTCAGTAACTGCCTTTCCAACTTGATGGTCTGTGAACATTCATTCTCTGCCAAACATTAAGCGGCCTTGGGACAAGGAATCTTTCAAGTCAGATGTGAATCAATATAGATCCCAACCCAATCTAACCAAACTAGGAGACAAGCATGCTGAGGCAGTACAAAAACAGATTTCTCCACTTTCAAGCCCCCAGCTATAAAATCTATCTACCCTCCCCATTTCTTGCAGACAGCCTATCTGTAGGTGGCTTACTCAGGCTCACTGGATCTTCCCGGGGCTTCATATTTCATTTATACAACCTCTCCCCTTTATACAACCTCTCACCTTTCCTTCTCCCCCCTCTTCACAGATACACAATCAGTCTGGGAGCGGGATGCCTTGTACAACAGGTCACTTGTCGAAAAACAGGTGTTGGAGATTGTGCAAAGGCCTCAATCATTGGGGTTTTATTCAAGGCTGACTTGGGTCACCTCAACCAATTCATCGCTTCACCGAAATTCAAAATGGAGATGGCAAGATCAACCTGTCTCTCCATCCAGAGGGATGAGTATGCTGTCAGTCTCAGTCTAATCGATGCATATTTTTATGTCCCTATCCTCCTCGTATCATGGAATTAACATGGTTTAACGGTTCAGAGTCCTACCCTTTGGTCTCAACATCAGCCCATGGGTTACTGCCAAGATTATGGATTGCATCATCATCCTGTTCTGGTCAACTTCATCTATTCTGCACAAAGGTAGAAATGATTTTCTCTCACTTTTATATCATCTAGGATTTCTAGTGAACTGATTAAAGTCCGATTTCCATCCATCCCAGCTTTTCGTCCATCAGGGTGTGAGTTTATAACCAACTTGAATCTGGTAAGGCTCCTTGTGTTTGCATAATCAGGATCATTGAACTTGTTGAGTCCATTTTCAACAGCATTGGGATTTCTGTGAGACAGTTTTTTTATACTTATCAGATTATTTAATGCAGCAATGGACTTGATCCTGCTAGGCTGTTTTTTATGCGCCTTGTACCAATGACAATGCAAGCTCAGTGGTGCACCTTTTCAAGTATCCTCAATCTAACAGCTATGATCACACGAGATAATATAATTCCCACATCAGTGGTGCTACCCATTTCTGGAAGGATTGACTCCCAAGCAGAATGGTCCTCATTATGCCCAAGAACTCTGTGGTGGTGATCTACCTCTAATGGGTGCACCAATTCACCAGATTTGTGAGTTCTGATCTGGCAGTTTCTACTTTATAGCAACAATCTCCATATCAACGTGCAAATCACACACATTCCAGGCAGACTCAGTGTCTTTCCTGAATTGCTATCCAGGAAAGGTCAAGTGCTTTACACGGAATGGTCTCTCCTGGAATCGTCCTTTACTTGGATCCGTACATTTTGAGGGCATCTGATGATTGACCTTTTTGCGACAAAGTGGAATCATAAGTTACCCACCTTTGTCTCTACAGTCCCATACCCAGAAGCCTGGGCCATGGATGCACTGTCAATCAGTTGGAAGGGTTGTGGGCATTTGCCTACCTACCCTCCGTTGGTCCAGATACAAAAAGTAAGTAAGAAATTACAGTCTCAGAAATGCAAGATGATTTTTATAGCCCCTCTTAGATGGGACAAATCCTGGGTCACTGATCTACTGGATCTAGTGATGGATATACCCAGGAAGATTCTGGCCAACTCAAGTCTTATCTAGCAACTATGGTCACAAGTGTTCCTTCTCTGCCCAGACCATCTTCTGCATACTTGGCTCATATCATGGCAGCCTTCATGAGACAAACAATTCAACCCTTTGATTGCAGAGAGAATCTCGAGAGCAAGAAGGCCCCTCCACTCTGAAGGCTTACAACAGAAAGTGGCATGTTTTCAGGGACTGGTGCCATATCAATAATGTGTTCCTCTGAGTGCTTCAGTCCTTAAACATCAGACTTTTTTCTCTGGCTCTTTGAGGAGAAACAGTTGGCTTCAATTACTA
This sequence comes from Sinohyriopsis cumingii, assembly GCA_028554795.2. Taxonomy (NCBI): domain Eukaryota; kingdom Metazoa; phylum Mollusca; class Bivalvia; order Unionida; family Unionidae; genus Sinohyriopsis; species Sinohyriopsis cumingii. The sequence goes on from JAPYKE020000047.1 coordinate 2,064,101, forward strand.
TCAAAGACTACTGCTCTATGATATCAGAAACATTTTGGCATCAATCAACCAAAATGCCTCACTCTGTTTCCAAACTGGAATCTGTCCTGGGTTTAACATGGCTCAATTCAAATAAATTCAAGCCATTAGCCCACTCTTCACTAAAGTTACTATTCATACAAAGTATGTTTCCTGATATCTTTAGTTCCTGCAAGCTAAATGCACTTTACGTCAACCTGAACTATTTTCGGTTCAGTGATCCTCTTGAGACAACGGTTACCCTCTGTCGATAAACAGAGTTTTCGTTCGCTTGCTTTCTTCCATAGACAGGTCAGGAGCAGTGGCCATGCAAGATCATGCTCTTGTGCTCAAGCACTACTTTAAATGTACAAGTCATGTCACTGCAGATGCCTCTTTTGTTGATATCTATGAAACAGTATATGACCCCTTCATGATTGAAATGGGCTATACTCTTGGCATGCTCAGAAGTTGCACAAGATCAGAATTGCCTTATTAAGATTATCGCTCATGAGATGAGAGCAATCTTTTTGAGTGTGACATTTAAATCTTACATTTCAAACCAAGATATAGTAGAGGCTGTTGGCTGGCATGCATAGTCAACCTTCTTGAGTTTTGATCTCAGAGATTTAGCTTCACAGAGGCAAATCATTTATCTGGTGGGTCCAGTGGTAGCAGCTCAGATGACAACCAGACCCAATTAAAGCAGTCAACACAGCCTATCAGATTTGCTGGTTTCGCATGGGAAATTTTGTAAGTAAGAAGATGATTTCAATAATTATTTTCTTAACCATATGCAATGGTCTCTAGGCTGTATTGCTTATGTAATTAGGAGAGCAGGTTATTGTTCACATTGGGAATCCAATCATCATTTCTATTAAGAATACATGAGGTAGAGGTTGGATGCTCAGCTTTCCCACTTCTTATTTCCTATTCTCCTAATGTAATTTGATTTGGGAACATATTTGAAGGAGAGAGCAAATTTTGAAACGATGTGTCACATTACTTAAAAACTCTCTCAACCACCCTGCCATGCATGTATCCTTCTTAATATATCACTCAGCTAAAAACTAGTGACACCTAGCAATGGCATGGGGAGGTAATGGGCAAGAGTTATCGCCCTTTGTCTATGAGACCGGAAAAAGATGATTTTAGTCTTTTAGTAGGGCTGGATTCGTGATGTAGCAGGCTAATATTCCTAACATAATGTGATTGTTTAAGTATTCTTGTAGAAACATAATTTACTTAGAAATTTGCTTTTTATAATAACCAACATCACAGTACTTTCTGTAACCAGGACTTGTTATTCCACAGAGTTCTTGTCTTGCTTATATTTAAAACAGTCTTTATTGTCTTTTTTTAAAACCAAAATTGTATTACATTCTTGGTCCAATTACAAATCTTGCAGATTATCCTTGTGCCGAGCACAGAGAGCATTCCAATATTCCAGGGACCAGGACTACCAGAGTATATGAAGTACGATTTCATTCGATACAGATGTAGAGAACTACAGCTTCATGTGCATCGTCCAGAACTTCCAGAGACTTGCCGCAAATTGACTTTCAGTATTTCTGCAATTATTCATCAGAAGGCATTAGGTCTGTTGAACCATTATAATCTCAGCAATATGCTTCACCATAGCAGTCTATCAGTCTTCAGATAAATGAAAAGCTAATTACCCACAATTGATTTTATAAACAGAGAATCATTTTTGTACTTAGAAAAATGATGACAGTGGCATTTTTCTTTTACACCATCGGTGGGTTGGTCTCTGCACATTGGTTCTACCATAGATGGCCTATAGAACCAAAATTAACAGTTAAAACATTATCAAACATTGTTATCATCCTTTAGTTTTGTGTTCACTGATACATTGCTTGTATTCAGCCTTACACTACAGCTTGAGCATCCCAGGAAACATGCTGAAAAAATGAAACAAAAAATTCCCCATGTAATTTTCTTTCAGTGAAATAGGCAGTTAATTTTGAAACAAAATTTAAAAGCAGATATGAAACAGATAAAATAATGTTTTGACTATTGGTTTGCAGAAAAGTTTTTGTGATATTTATAATTGTTTTATCAAGAGTCAGCTTCACATTCATACATAAAGATATTTCCTGTAATTTACAGAATGTGATTGTGATTTGACTGGTTCCCTGAGTTTTGAATGTGATCCAGTAGGTGGTCAGTGCCAGTGTAAACACAATGTTGTGGGACGTCGTTGCGATCAGTGTGCTCCAGGAACATATGGCTTTGGACCAAATGGCTGTACTCGTAAGTGCACATAGACTGAATGATAGAAAATAATAAAAAAAACCAACAACAATGGAATGTGTACTGTTGTAATGATCATTGTTTTCTAAAATATTTGCAATTAACATGCCTTTCCATCGTATTCATATAGATTGACTGGTGCCATATGCAACTAACTAAATATTTTGTATTGTTGACACTGTTGCTTTATAAATACTTCTTTGGTGACTCAGAAAAGCACCAGTTTGCTTGTTATGACACTAACATTGTGACATGTATATGAGCTATGAAGGCTCATACTCTGTGCCTTTGCTATATTTTGCGATATTGAATGAAGACTGTTTCCGTATGTGTCATATTAGATGCAGACACAGAGATTTTAGTTTATAATGCTGGAGTCTGCCAGGATTTCTTCAGACACTGATGTTCATTCATTTTTTATATATTTATATTCCTATCCTATTTTTATTTTATTTTACAAAGTTCAGTTAGCACTTGTAAAGGAAATTAGAGGGGTTAAGTCAAGGGATGTTCTGTTAACCTATTGATACAAGAAATGCAGGTGATAAAATTGTGAATGTTCATTTCAAGTAAATCATTTGAGCATCTGTCCCGTTGCAAAATTAGATGACTTTGTTATGGAAACATTTTAACTTTATAGTACGCTTCATTAAACAAACATTTTCTTGTTATATCATTGAATGTTTTTTTCACTTGCAGCTTGTAACTGCCATGCAATCGGAGCTCGTGATAATTTCTGTGACATTGTGACTGGTCAGTGTTTGTGTGTGCCCAATGTAGATGGCCGTATTTGTGATGTGTGTACCCGTGGCTATTATGGATTCCCACGTTGCAGGCAATGCCAGTGTAATGGCAATGCAGAAGTCTGTGATGATTTGACAGGAAGGTGTATCAACTGTCAGAACCACACAAGAGGCGATAACTGTGAAAGGTGAAACTGTTGTTGTTGAAGTTACAGGTTTCTATATCTGACCACAAATCAGGGCTGGACAAATCTTTGTAAAAGTCAAAATTTTGAACTTTCCCACTAGAGATCTGTGCTCACTCCAAAAATATGGGAGTGTGATATCATACCAAAAGTTACAAATTAGGGTAAAATAAGATGGAATATGTTTTCTTGAAATTTTGTTACCTTTATTTCTTTTACAGATAAACAGCTTTTTTTATTTTTTTTCATCTTTAGCACATCACAAACTTATGCCCATAATTGAAGTTATCAAGAAAGATACATCCAGATACATGCAGGTAGATAACTTGCATCTTTGGCTAGATCATCAGTAATGAAGGTTTGTCCTGGAAATGGAAGTAGATTGTACTGATTTGTTTATTTACACACCTGAATGATTTGGAAAGTCATATTTTTATTCATGTAATTATTTACCAAAAGTATGCATGGAATATGTCTTCTGTAATAACTATATAAACAACAGATGATAAATACTGCTTGTGCTTGTTAGATACTTAGGGAAAGTGATCAAAACAGTCATTGACAAGCTAGCTTTGAGCAATAAGATTAGAACATTTCATCGACTTGTATATTTGCTTGGGCAGTTTCATTGGCTCATAAGGTTGCCCTGGCAGTTTCATTGGCTCATAAGGTTCCCCTGGCAGTTTCATTGGCTCATAAGGTTGCCCTGGCAGTTTCATTGGTTAATAAAGTTGCCCTGGCAGTTTCATTGGCTCATAAAGTTGCCTATGCAGTTTCCTTGGCCAGCATAATGACAAGGAAGATCACTCAACCACTTCTGTGACTTGTTTAGGACTTGAAAGTCGCAGATTCTCTATAGATAAGAATATTACATTTAACACAAGCTTGAATCAACATATTTGTTACATATTTGTCGCAAATTGTTTCAGTTAGTAAGCATTCACATTATTATGTAAGTATGCGAAAAATGCTGATCTTGATATTGACTGCAAGATGTAAGTTACATACTTTGAAAGTGTATCATAAAATAAAGGATCCATTGATGAATGAAATTACAGGCATTTATGTAACAGAAAGCATGTAGTTCATATAAAACAATAAATAAAGATGTTGATATACATACAGATATATGAACTTGAACTCGTCAGGAGCATTGGGCAAGTGGATTCATCAAGCCTTGTAAATGAAGAAGTAACACATGTTATCCTTGTCCATATGTCTCTACACTGCTACAGCTGTCCATCCGTTTTCTTGTTACATAATTCTGTTGTATTTTGTTCATTGTAGGGTTGTGCATCATTGTACAAGTCCATCAAAGTTCAAGAAGGATTACCCATGTTGATTATCATCCTTATAAAAGTTAATGAATACAGTTAAAGTAAACCTGTTAATTTTCTTCACAGGTGTGAGGCAGGTTTCTATGGTGACCCTCGTGTTGAGTACAGAATTTCTTGCCAACCCTGTATGTGCCCTGGTGGACCTTACAGCAACATACAGCATGCAGATGGCTGTGATCTTGATACCCGTTCTCAGTCTGTTGTCTGCAATTGCTACCCAGGATTTAGAGGTAAGGACAGTTCAAGACAGCCCTTTTAATCTGATGTTCACTTGATATTTCCATCAGATTCCAACAAAATTGTTTATTGTATCAACAGCAATTATGCTATTTGAAGTCAAGCTTCAGATAATCTGAAACAATGTCATTAAAAGATGTTTATAGCTATGCAAGCAGTCAGGAAGCAAATTAATTGGCATGCATAATTTCTGACATATTCCATTAAAGGAAATAATCAGTGAAATACGTTTGGCTTGTAAATTTTCCTTTCTTTTTCATATACACACACACAGAACAAGGTTAAGAAGAGGCCGTTTTATTTTGAAGTTTAAGGTCAAGGTTATTGTTACTCAATAAATGGGTTTTGGTTTAAGCTTCATAACCTGACTTTAAGAAGGGTTTGCACTTCTGGCAATAAAGAAACTTATGCCTTTTGTGGCCTTCAGGTTAAAGGTTATGTGCATAGTAAGTCTATACAAAAAATAATCTTTTTATTCTATCCATATTGCTATACTGTAGTCCTGAAACTTACTTTGTGCAGTACATGAAAGTATCTTGTGAACACAGATAATCTCAAAGTTTTTGGTAGATCACTGTGAAACTTATTATATTTTTTGGTTATATCATCTGATGATGTGCATTTGGATAAATCATATGCACCTGCAATTTTTGTTAGAATTGTTGCCCATTTTGTCATGTGGCTGGATACAGTGTGTGAGAGAATCTTGTGAATATAGCACAGATTTCAGTGGATTGCAATGAAACTTGGGAAATATGAAGATCATCATCTGAAGACACATCAGCAAATCACTGCTTCTATGGTTTTTGTAAGAGTTATTGCCCTTGGACTTGGAGCCTGATGCAGTGGATGAATCACTTGTGGAACCAACTAGACAAAGTTTCTGATGGATCATCATGAAGATTTGTACAAGTTTTGGGCACCATAAAAAGCTGCAAGAAATTTCCGGCCCTCCTGCAGTTTTTGTTAGAACTTTTGTCTTGCAACTGAATATAGTATATAATAGAATCATATGATATAAACTAGTGCTACAGTTTTTTATGGATATCTGAACTTGGTAAATGTTATGATCATCATTTGAAGATGCACTTGCAGACAACTGCTTTGCAATTTTTATTTGTGATTATATTTTTGGCTCCTCTCCATCATGGGGTAGGGGTAGAATAATGGAGAAGCAGGGGTGTAATTACATTTGTCAGTTGCTTACCATTTCTCTTTGTTTTGATCATACAAATAATTTTATCTGCATCATAAAAAAAATCAGTTCTTATTATTTTTGTCATAATGCATTATTAGGAATGACTTCTAATTTCCTTTTTAGGACCAAACTGCAATGTATGTGCAGACAACTTTTTTGGAGATCCATCTATAGAGAGTGGTACATGTGAGCCCTGTGTTTGTAACAACAACATAGATCCCAATGTTCCTGGTAGCTGTGACACCACCACTGGTGAATGTCTGAAATGTCTGTATAACACTGAGGGCTTCAACTGTGAGAGGTGTAAACCTGGATATTATGGGAATGCTCTTACACAGAGCTGTCAAGGTAGGTTTTTAGCTATAGGATTGTTTTGTTTTTTTAAAAAGAAAAAAACACAATTGGTTGTGATCAAAAGTCTTAATGTAATGTATATTATTATTATTATTATTATTATTATTATTAGCTCTGCTGATTATAGACCAGAAAAGCTAATGTGATGACCAGTCATATGACATGTGATGGTTATAATAATAAAAAAACTGTGCTCATCTGACCACCTTATTTTGAAAACCATGGCCGAGTATTTTATAGTAGGTATCAGTGATTTACAGATACAGTTTCCAGTTAGATTAGATGTTGTGAGTAATCATGAATGTTATATTCTTTTCAGAATGCATATGCAGTCCACTTGGTACAGATCGTAATGGAGGCCCCTGTGATAGAGAGACGGGCCAGTGTCAGTGCCTGCCAAATGTGGTGGGTTTACGATGTGATAGGTCAGCCACAGGTTTTTGGAACCTAACCGAAGGGGTTGGCAGTGAACCCTGCAACTGTGACCCAGATGGTTCTCTCGGAACTGAGTGCAATGAGGTAATTTGGAGCAGAAAACAATGGCGAGGAATGATATTTATGAAATGTAATGGCATGCTTTCGCAGGTGGCTAAAATAAACTTCATAGACATTTCTTCAGACTCTCTGGGAAAATTGTGAATTTTTGTCATACTGTATGACAAAGAGGAGTTTATCTTTATCCCATTTTGATGAAATGTTTAAAGAAAGTATACCTTTGATTAATTGTATTGTATCGCTTGTGAGGCATAGGCAAGACATAGGAGACAGCATTGTCATTGTTGGTATTGTGAGCTTATTGCATGACCCTTCATCCATCATGGCAGTACCTGGGTGGCTGAGTAGTTTGTGGTTCTCACCTTGCCAGTAGCTTCACATGGATGAATGGTTCTTCCCAGGGCTCTCCTGTTTTCTTCCTCCACCAGATATTCTGGCTGTCATGTATATCCTATCATGTGCTGAAAAATGGCTTTAAATCAGCAAATTCACAATCATCTGTCTTGAGGTGTCTGGCATTCTTCAGACCAGTTTAAACCAAACTTGTCATAGAGATCTTTAGTTTTTTCAGTGATGCCGATCCACAGCCAAATATGTTGTATCAGTATATGTTCAATATATGTTCAATTCAATTTATGTCCATCTGCCAACCTGTAAACCTGCTGTTGCTAACAATAGAAAAAACTTTTAAATGGCTTCTTCTTCGAAAATACTCAAAAGAAATTTGACCAGATAAGAAAAAACATGCTAGTATTAGGTTCTTTAACAGTTTAAAATATTTTTCTGCTTTCAAATATGGCCACATTGAGAAAAAAAGAATAGGAAGACTTTAAAATTAACTTTTGTCAAAAGCTGCTAGGCAGAATTTTGATCAGTTTTGACAGAAAACATCCCAACTTAAAGGGCTTTTGTGTTATACAAATAATTTTAATTCACCAGCAAGCATGGCTGCCATAGAAAAACCTTTAATTTGCTTATAAAACTGCTGAATCTACCACCAAAATATGGCTACTGTTACTAAAATTAGATAAAACTTGAAACAGCTTTAATTCAGAAGTTATTACCGTATATAATCGCATATAAGCTTAATAATTTAGGAAAAAATAAATACCTGCAAGAAGGGGGGGGGGGGTGGCCTATCTGTGGGCCAGGGTCTAAACTTGAAAGTTTTTAAGATTTTTCTGTTGACTACAATAATGGCTGTAAATCTTGGGACATGGAAAAAAAAAAAAATGTGTCCTAAGACTTATAGGCATGTAAAAAAAAATACTTTCTTGGTGTCCCAACACTTACTAAACTGTTATAAACTATTATGATTGCTTTTGTTATTATTTTGCATGTGCATACTTTCTAATTTTTCCAGCAGGAAATTAAATAAAGGTGAATAAATATTTAAATATTCACAGGCCGGTTCAAGTTTACCCAGGAAACCAGGCTGTACTATAATATACAGTACTTACACAGTGCAAATCATGCCTTTTGACACTTTAATCCTTGTGTATTCCCAGACATATTTGATGCAGATTTTGCTTTATTCATTTCTTCAACCAAATCGCATTCCTCCAGATAACACTTCAGCTAGTTGGTCATTTACATTGATCCATGTGCTCATGAGTTACTCTTTTTCAGTGATATAAGTGATGGTACAAATTGAGGTAATCTTTATGAAAAGGTACACATGTTCATTTGTGCACGGCACATAACCAGCATAACTGTTACATGATTATGAAAGAATGGTGATAATAAAGGCTAAAATTCTGAATACAGATCAACTAAGGTCATCATCAATCTGTTTTACTTTTGTGTTATGGCTGAACAACATCATAATTTTCCATACAGTGGAAAGCTGGATGTTTCGGTGTTTCCTTTTACAGTGTTAACATAATTTTTGAAGCATTATTTAAACAAACAATAATTGAGTCAAAAGGGAGAGGTAGTGTTACAGCAACCCACAAATGCTCAATTCTTGTCAACATCTGATCAAATTATACACAAATCTGAATTAGGTAGAAGCAATAAGAACAGAAAATTAAATAAATTTCATGACTTTTCAAACAAATTTATACCATTTTTGTGTAATAATCATACATGTCAACCCCAAGAGAGGTTTACGTGTGATTTTTGGTAATATAAGTTTCCCTAAATAAATGCATTTATAACTTACCACGTGCATCTTGTGATATTGTCTGGGACTTGTGGGTTGGCATATACATGAGTATTTAAACCTATTCATTTTTGGGGTCAGCTTATATGTGAATGGGTTTATATGCGAGTATATACGGAAATAGAATTGTGCCAAATTTGACAGCATCCTCAGATGAAAGGTTTTTAGATGCATGGTTCCGCTCTAGTTTCATTCTTTGCTTAGGATTCAATTTTTAAAGAAAAAGAATTTCCCAGGTTTTCCTCACTGGTTATCCTGATTATTTTTAAAAAGACCTTGTTATCTTGGGGTTTTATTAAAATAACTTTTAATTCCATTTATTTTGGTGCATGATGGGTAAAATATGCATTATAGAGTACACAGCTTGCCCTTGCTTTAGATGTGCACTTCTCAAAAGACTGAAAGCTGTGCTTGGTCATTATCACTTCCTGGACTTTAAAGGTATATTGGTAAACACTGAGCTGATAACATTGTGTACTTTTTCTATATTTTATGATTCTTTTATTGCACTTTAAGAAGCTGCTATTGTCTTCTCAGGTAAAATCAGTTCTCCCCTTTTTTAATAACTGCTAAATTTAGTGTACTTTGAACTAGTTCAGCCTCATTTTTGGAGGACATGGGAACAGCCATTTTGATCAGCTGCCCACTTCAGATAGTGCATAGCTTCCATAATTACCATGCATAAACATATTTCAGTTAAGTATATAAAAGCAGCATAGAGGTATGCCAACATTTTCACCACTGTATGCTGCCAACGCAAACAGCTCGATCTTAAAATGGTCCCTCTCTCAGAAGTACATAATAACTGTAGAGCTAAATCTTTACAAATTATGCCAATCTACCATCAGATATGGCTGCCATTTTGAACTGTAGAAAACCATTAAATAACTTTTAAGTTTTGCTCAGCAGAATAATAGTAAATTTGATTGAAATCATACTGGTCTAAAGGGTTTTTAAGATTTGTACAAATGATGCCAACCTGAAATCAAATATGGCAACTGTTTGAAATTTTTTTAATAGAAAAACTAAATAAATTATGCTCATATGCAATAAGATTGAGTCACTGTTACTAAATACTGAAGGGAAAAAAACATTTTCAGAATAAACACAACAAAAAAGTTCTAGATTCAGCTGAAAACACCCTGGCATAAGAAGCTTGACAATTTTTTAAAAATGATGCTCATCCATCATCCATCATTCAGTAATGCTGCCATTGCAAAAAATAGAAAAATATTTAAATAATTTTATCACAAGAAAAATGTTCCCCAGAATTTGACTACTTTGATAGAAAGCATCCTGGTATAAAGATCTTTAAATATTGGACAAATGATGCTGACATGCCATCAAAGTTTTCATAATCAATCGACAACATTGGAAGAAATATCAGCAGAAAGAATCTTAATGATCCAGATTTCTAAGCCAAGTACTCGTAGATTTAGTTATTAGGCAGATATCAAGCCAGTTTAGCAATAACTTCGTCCTCTGATTTTTAATATTCATACATTTTTCATGGGTTACAATTACCTATTTGTTTTATTGTAACTTTGCTTGGTATTTGGAATATTCCCTATCAGAGCAGGCAAAGCATAATATTCTGTGAAATCTTGTTTGAATTGAGAAACCATTTGTAAAATTTGTAAATGTTCTTTTGATCTCTTTGTTTAGCTGGATGGACAGTGTCAGTGTAAGCCAGGACGAGGAGGACGGAGATGCAGTGAATGTGAGAATTTTTTCTGGGGAGACCCCAACTTCCAGTGCTATCGTAAGTATATAGCATACTGTAGACTGGGTATAAAGTTGCAGTATTTAAATAAGTTTTAATGAAAGAAAAAAATTCTATTTTACATTTTGAAATTATTGATGTTAAATGATGCATATATTGTGAAATCTACCTTGATGGTGCATATATTGATAATGTTTTCAAGGTTTTTCTTTTCTGGTTTTTAGTTTGATTGGTTATAACACAGAAGAGTTTATGCAATAGGATTTCATTCATTGTGTGTTATCTGTTGACTTTCATCTTTTAATACAAGTTTATTATCACTGTTAATAAGCTGCTGGGAGGATTGCCATATACACGAACATAAATCCAAAGGTCTAACTGTCCTAAATGAATATGGTGACCTTCAGACATCCAATATAGCTGCCATGCATCTTGAGAATATTAATATTGCTAAGATCTCACTGGACAGTTTTTTGGTGACTTTTCATTGAACTGCCGAAGGATCTCAAGAGCCCTCATTTGCTGCAGACCTGTTGGTCCCAAAGCTTTGGTCCCTCAACACGAAGCAACCAAAATCTCCCTCCAAGTTAACTTCATACTGACAGCAACACAATGGTTATTAATAAACCTACCAAGTCATACAACTCTGCATCCAAGCTAATATCTCATCCATACATCCAAACAGCCAAAAATATAATCACTAAAGCTGTGTAGTACATGTGACACAGTCATGTACAAATGCAATGATGTACATTACACAAGCACACACCTTTAGTTGCTTATTACATACTGAATCATTTCATTGGAACTACTGTACAGGATTATTATAATAACCAAGTTCATATATGAATCTGTATCCGACTAGAATAATCTTACAAAACTATTTTTAAAAAACTTCAACATTTTCTCATCCTTTAATACATGCAACATTATCTTTTATAAAAGAGCTAACTTGAAAACAGTCTATAATATATCAGATAATGTGGATTATATATGTGGATTATATATCAGATAATGTGGCTTATGTATGTGGATTATATAAAATATCAAATAATGTGGTTTGTATATCAAATAATGTCAATTATATATGTGGAACATATATCAAATAATGTGGATTATATATGTGGATTATATAATTTATCAAACAATGTGGATTATATATCAAATAATGTGGATTATATAATATATCAAATAATGTGGATTATATATCAAATTATGTGGATTATATAATGTATCAAATTATGTGGATTATATAACATAGGTCTGTAAAATTAGAAACAAAAAATACCGGAACATCCAAAATATCAGAAATTTCTATTTCACAATATAGATAGTGAAAAGAGAATGCAATTTTATATTTCACATACCTTTATAGCTGAAGATGTTGCTACCATAAAGTGGACAGCTTCGTGACAAAAGCATTTTGTGTTGTAAAGTTACTGTCTGCCTCGAGTTTAAAAGTACATTGGCTGTTGTGTAATCAATGGCCTTAGAGCTGAAGTTTATAGGTTTTCTCATTCCAAGCATTTTGTTCATGCCACATTGAGGGAACCGAACTCGGTGTTTTGAAATAATGTAGGACATAAACCATTCTTGGGTAATACTGTATGCAGATACGAAAGCCGAGCACATAAACCTTAAGAATACACAATTCCATGACAGCCTGTCTGAAGTCCAGTATGCCTGCCATTGTGGGAGGCTGTCTTAAACATCATATTATAGCTTTCCAGAATGGATGATTGTATTGATATGTATTTTGCTAAGTGATGTGTGATGTCAAGTTAGCTCCAAGTGATATTGGCATTGGGTTTTTACTCAAAGACTTCTTATGATATCATAATGGCCTTAAATGAAAGTAGCGCCAATCAGATGGGTATCTTATTACATGTTAACATGAACATAATGTTATGTATATTTGATTTAAATTATATTTTATTTAATTTTTTGTTTGTTAGTTTTAAATTTATTTTTATTCCATTACATGTTATTGTAACGTAATTTTATTAACTGGATTTGACATTGTCCAGAAGTTTAATTCAGTAGTAAACAAATAATAATAGAAACTTTGTATCTAATGCTGACCTAGTTCCTGACCTTGATTCAGAACCAGTAAGAGTTGTAGTAATTAACTTTTTTAAATTTATTTTTTATTCTTTCTCAGAGTAAGATTCATAAAGTGAAATCGAGGCCATACTTGGAGTACATGACATGGATTAGTTAGGTTTTTCCAGAGGATTGACCCACATCCAGGCATCAGTTTTGCATTTTAGCTACATTTATTGTTGATGTTTTGAGAAAGAATAGTCATTAGTGCCTTAACACTTGAGAAGTTAAAGTGTTTTATGTTGTGACCAGTTTTGGGTTAATTATTTTGTTTTCTTCAATTTATTTGGAGTTTGTTTTCCCTCCCACCATGGCAGGCACTAGTATAGCGCTCTAAATCAAATCGTGTGCAAAGACATTTATCAAAATTTACACAGAATTCAAACACTGGAATATTATTTTTCATGATTCAACAAAGAACTGTTGACACATCAGTACAACGCTGACCACAGCATACATCATCGCCTTCCATTTTGGATTTCATTGGGATTTGAACTCAGTTTCATTAGGAGTTTTTATTACTAGGACTTCTAATTTTTAATTCTTGAATTATTTTTGGATTTGATTTGTAAAACCGTAAGTTCTTTTTCTCATTTTTACCTTGTTTTCACAGGAAAACAAATTATTTGTTAAATTTTTTAAAGCTTGTTGTCTTCACTTTTTTCTTGTTATGTTTTGTAAGAGCTTAAACACATAGCTAAGAAAATAGTTTGGTGTCGTAAAATAGCTGTTGAAAAGATAGAATGTATGTCCTGGAAATTCTTTTCAGTCGAGACTGTCAGTATCTTTATAGGAAGGACTCTGGTTTTTATTTCATTGAGCTTATGAAACACAGTGACATGTACATTGCAAGTGAATTTTTTTACCAGACTTTGTAGATAATTAAATTCCAGTGAAGAAGTTGATAGCACTCATTGATTGATTAGTGCATCACAAATATGAATGGTTTTAAGCAAACACCATTTGTGGGTATATTAGAAAAATACATTGCAAGATTCCACATAAATAGCTTCCCCAAAATATATAGATTTAACATGTGGGTATATCTTGACATTGTCTCAGACAAGTAATTTTCTATCCATGATATTAGGTTGAAGTTGAAAGGTCATAACAAAGAATTTTATGCTGCACTTAGGGATATCTTGTGCACATTTTATGTTAAGAAAATATTTGTTGGTAACTGAATTTGGTATGATTCTCCAGAATATCAGAGATAGCTTCAGTACTCAGCTTTTGAAGGAATTAAAGGACAAAAGAAATGGGTTTTATCATGGATTCCTGGAAAATCTGATTGGCCAGTAAAGTCTGTCCCTTTGTGTACTCCTTATAATTTTGAGGAGATATTTATTTTATACAAGTCCATTCTAGATCTTGAGCTTTCTATCTACAGTGCCACAGGATTATGGATAAATAATACATAATTCAGAGTATTGATTTATCTAGCAATTAGAAATCTATCTCTATATTCCTTCTCATTTCAGCATGCGAGTGTAATCCCCAGGGGTCGGCTGCCATGCAGTGTGACCGCAGGACTGGTCAGTGTGTATGTCTGACTGGTATAACTGGCTATAAATGTGATCGCTGTGATAGGGGCACCACAGGAGAATTGCCCAACTGCAAGCCATGTGGCGAGTGCTTCAACAACTGGGACCGTGTTGTGAGAGACCTCCGAGGTAACTTGAATGAATTCTGTAAATATCAGGATATAAAGTCTCTGTAAATTCAGGGATTCTTTTATATTTTTCCAGTATTTTTGATAAATATCCCATAAATTCCTATATTTTTATAATTTACATAGTTTCAAATAATAAAAGACAGAAATATATCATATTGTCTTAGAAAAAGCAGTTTATGTTTCAAGAAAGCAATTATTCCTTGTAAAAATGTTCCATCAAATACAGTTATGGCTCATGGTCTTAAACTATGTAATAGAATGAAGTGAAAACAACAAGTTTAGTAAAATAGACAAATAATTTATGTCTCTACATTACAAAGTGAAAATTTAAGAGACAGTATCAGGAATTAAATCCCAAATAATACTAACTTTTCTATCATAAGTCCAAAAGAATAGAATGTTCCAAATGAATTCCAATAATCTTTAATGTCCTGATATACCATAATGATAAAATCCAGAATGTCTTTGAATGAGTTTTCAATAATCCCAAAGTAGTGTTTTTTTTAAGTCCAAAATGTCAATGAGCACTTTATTTCAGTGAATAATTTAAATAAACAATTTCTCTTAATTATATCTGAACAAACTACAAACTTTGATCATAGATTCACAAAGACTAATGTTAAACAGGAATGAAGAATTGTTTAACAAGCAACCTTTATAAACAGATATCCATTTGACCAATGATGCAAAAGATTGTTATGGAAAACCAAAATTTCTGATTGAAAATTCTACTTACCCTTGAACTACATTTCTGGCAAACATGTTGTTTACCACTTATAATCATGACCCCAGTCCAGTTCACATTATACTTTAAGTATACATAACAAAATGTTCTAATATATGTATATGACAACAAATTCACCTGTTCTTCATTGTTCAGAACAGTCCGCTAAATCCATGCTTGATTGCTTCTCTTACTAGATTTCAACTTCTCATTCCCAGATTATCATAAAGACCCTGCATCATCATACAAGTTCTGTAGTAATCACATTTACCATCTGTCCATTCACAATTCTTGTATCTACAAAAGCTCCAGAAATTTTACAAAATATTGGATACCATTTGGTAGGTGAATTGTTTTTTTTTAGATGCAAATGTTCTTTTAATAGTGGTAATACCTGACCTATTATTGTATTACTATATCTTTCCCAGGTGCTTGTCCCCAGTCCTCCAGTTCTTAATCGGAGGTCCAGAACATGATTCCAGTCTGATATCTCTATCCACTAAAGATAGAATAATTTTTCTTTTCCTTGGGCTTGTTCTTCCATGCATTTCACCTTCAGATATGTTCCCCCAACCTCATTACGTTCGGAATATTAGCCTGCTACCACACGAATCCAGTCCTACTGAAAGATGTAAATCATCTTTTCCTATCTGTCTGATATAGACAAAGGGCAATAAGTCTTGTCTATTACCTTGTTGGTTTCACTCTTTACTGTTACTTTATGACCATAGAGTCTTAATAAGCAGCTTTATTTTGCCAAGGAAATGGGAGCTAAGTGTCTCGAGAGATGGCAGACCTGAGCATATATCAAACCTGTTATTTGTTGCTCTTCCAGCAGAACTTCCTTTTATCACATTCTATGCAGAATGCTCACTGTGTACAACAGTCTTTGGGTAAATTTTATAAGCTTAAACTCGTCCTAATTAATGCATACCAATAGTGTCCAGGTTACATTGATGTACACACAAGAAGAGTTTGCTCCATTTGTCTGTATTCATTCTGTCTCACAATATGATGATGCCAATTAAAACACTAGTAAGATCTGGGTTTTTTTTTTTTTAAAATGGGCTTACCCTACAAAGTTGTGGAGACAATCACATTGGTAAATTCCAACAAAATTTAGGTGAAATTTTGCAGCCACTTCCATACTATGAAGCACATTGTAAAGAATGTTTTTTTTCTTCATTTTTCATTGAAAAAAGAGAAATGTGTATTAAGGCATATGTGGGTATTATGGTCAGAGACAATGTGATAGTTTAAGAATAAAATAATAGTTTCAGAACCTAAGATTAGTGTTTTAAATTTTATCATAGCAGTCTGTTAAGCAGAGACCATCAGGGTTCTCATGCTACCAGGAAATCTGGAAAAAGTCGGGAGAAATTATATATTTTTTCCCCAAGTGTGAAAAGCCCTTGAATTTTGCAAATATGGATGAAAGTCAGGAAAAACCTATCAGTGTTCCACCACCACCTGATGACAGAAACAATTTCATAATTGAATAATAACTGAGTGATCAAGGTAAATTTGAGTTCTAACCAGAATATTCAGAGGTTGCAGTGTGGATCTGTTGGTGCTTGACATAAACATATTTATATAGTCAGTCCAAATGCATCATGGATTAGATTCATCTACTAGAGTGTTTAATTCAAAGACAACTAGATATCGGTATGGTTTTTTTGCATGGAAGGTATGAAAGCCAGTCTAGCATCACAATAAGCCAGCAAGATAGCAGCATAGGTTAGCCATTTACCAGATGGCTTAGAAAATTTAACTGCTGTTACATCAAGTCATGCCTGCATGAAATTGATAAGAAAATGATTTATTTTCTCAGAAATTATGAGTATTACATCTGTTATGTCTTTAATCCACTGACAGATGAGATGAAACTACATCATTGATGGAATGTGACCTTGTGCTTGCCATTTGCATTGCAGGTCACGCAAGTACACAAATCTTTAAATCATAGGCCAAGTAGGCATTTTTGGGGGTGGATACTGTAGTACAAAATGTTTACTTTATATACAATACATATAAATTGCTATCTTGATTTACAATTCATTACATTATTCATTATTCTGATTTCATTACAATTAGATTTTGAAAGAAAACAAAACTAATCTATATTCATTGTGTTATTGTTCCCTGATGCTAACATAAAACAGTTCAGCAAAGTTACAGTTTTTATTCTGTAAATTGAAATGACCTAACATGCCAATTTATATGAATATACAGTAGTCAAGCCTGTTTCTTGTTATAAATGCTGTGGTTTAGTGCATGATCAAATATCTGACTCCAATGTTTTGTGAGAGTCATGAAATAGAAATATCTTTTAATTTGAAAAGTGCTTGTTTCATAAGCTAAAATGTTTTTTTAATTCCTTCAGTAATTGTCATATGTGAACCTTGAAAAAATAAATTTCATCCTAGAAAAACCCTTGAAATTTATCTTTAAAAAAGCATGGGAACCATGGGGCAGGTGTAAGGTGTGCATATAATGTGCCATTTACAGTGCTCATTGTCTTTTCTTGTTCCACATTTTTACTCGTCTGAAATACTTACTTTAAAATAATGATGATTTTTATATGTACCTATTAGGTATTTTTTCACTGTTTGGCAATCTGTTGTTTAGTTTTGTATTTAACTGGTCCGAAGCAGTCTGTTATGTAATTGATACTTTTATTCATTAAAATGTGCTTTTTTTTCATTTCTGCTGTATCATCATATAATAAGTCAGTTTATTAATCTTTCTGGTATTGGATTGTCATCAAAAGGAGTAAGATGTACCCTACAATTTGGAAGTCATGAAACAGACATCATACCGTGCTTTCTATTATTTATTGTTTATTTGATTATTTATTTCTTTTGTTATAGATCAGACAAGAGCTCTGCTAGATCAGGCTAAGGATATTCAGACATCTGGAGCTGCAGGTGCATTTGACAAGGAGTTCCGAAACATGGAGGAGAAGTTGGAAGAGATTCGGAAGATCATAGACAGCAGTGGTGTTTCTTCTTCAGATGTGGACCTACTTAAGGACAAGCTGGGACAAATCAGGTTGGAATTTTTCTTTGCCAGTCCTTTAAATTTAAAGTATTGTAACTTATAATATCATTAAAGTTTCATTAGTTATGTAAATTACTGTAAATTCTTTTTTATTAACAATTTTCATGGAATTTGGGATGCTTCGAACAAAACAGACACCTCAATTTCATCCATGAATTTAAATAACTATAAAGAGATGATTATATTCAAAACCAGAAAAATGAAACACCATAAAATAAATGTGTATGAAGAATGCATATTTGCAAAGATATCTCCTACATGCATGCCATGTTTTACTGAAATTGATGACATTGGAAGGAAAACTATACACTGCTCCCTCTTTGTATTGCTCTCTGATAACTTAAGCTTATAAGATGGAGGCTGGTATGACTCATGCTTTTTCCTATCAAAATGCTAACAAATAAGGCCCCTATTTGTTGAATGTAAATCATGTTTTTCATAGCCATTAGCACCCAGAAATTGGAATCAACACCATGACCTTCACACCCTAAAAACACATTGTAATGTGTGTTCACTTAATAGCTACAAAAATACCTCATCCAGCATTTTAAAGAAGCTCAAGGTCCACAGAAATGAGCCCCCTTAACTATGCCTCACATCCAATTGATTGATTAGTCTCATGATGGATGTTGAGATGTGCTCGCCAGATAAAGAAACAGCACCAGTATATACTGTGACCATCAGTACATTAGAATCGTTGATTAATTACAAAACACCCGTGAAGATGCAGAATAGTGCCACAACATACTGTATCCATGAATACAGTAGAATCATTAATTCTCATGGGTGATGTTCCAGATGCACTCTCCACACACCACACTCCATGAAGACATGAAATAGTGCCAGAATAAACTCTATCCATTAATACAGTAGAATCATTGAGGAGTCTCATGGGTGATGTTGAGATGCCCTGCTACTCCCCCCCTACATACACAGAAACAGCTCTAGAACATACTGTATCCATGAATACAGTAGAAAGCACAGGCATTTCCAAATCAAGCTTTGAAATCACATATGATCAAAAGGCTTTGTTGTTGATATGTCAAGGAGTAGAAATGGCATTTATATATTGTAATCCCACTGGTGATAAGCATGGTACCCTGCCAATGATGCATGATGGCTCACAAACAAATATGACCAATCCCACAAAGCATGAGGGCATGCAGTCTTTACCCCTGTCTTGCAATTTGACCAATATGATACAGACAGATGGTCTTTACCAGTATGGTACTGATGGATGGTCTTTACTGACCATACCACACCATGACCAATCCCACAAAGCATGAGGGCATGCAGTCTTTGCCCCTGATTTGCATTTTGACCAATATGGTACAGACAGATGGTCTTTACCAGTATGGTACTGATGGATGGTCTGTACTGACCATACCACACCAGCTGGCCAAACTGTAAAGCAGACATCATCTCTGGTACACCATTCTGACTGCTGGCCAACTGGTCCAGCCTAACAAATTAGCTATGTACAGTTACAGTAATCAGGAGCTTGTTAGCTCCAACAGGTTAGCCATTTGTCGGGACAAACCATATAGCCATCTGTACCAGCCATACTACACCAGTTAGCTGAATGATTTGGTACCATTACAACTGCGGAACTACCAGTCCATGTGAACAGACTGTGTACATCTACAGTTGTCAGAAGTCTTTTGTCTCCTACTAGTGGGCCATCAGACCGATCGACTGGATCCTATGAATTTTATAATAAACAGGCATTATTTTCAAGCCATCTGATTGAGTCAACCCAGCTACATCAGACCAGCATTGCATAATGCCATCACTGTTTTTATTTTAAAAATTGGACAAAATATTTATGTATGCTGAAGATATTTTATTGTCAGTTTCTGTTGATGAAGCTGATAAAACAGAAATTCCTGAATAGGCCGATCCAACAATGGAACAGATGTAATTTAGTTAGCTGCAGCACTAGAGGAAATCTATAAGCACTGGTAATAATGTATGTACAGATATATTTTCTCCACACATTCATTGTCTAGATGTTAATAAAGTGCACACATTGTGTTGACTTCCTCCCTACTTGACTTCATGCATCTGACAGTCATTACTGTTTTTCTGCATTCTCCCTCCCTTTCTATTCTCCACTTTTGTAAGGGCATCAAAGTGAGAAGGTGAGAAAACAAAATACAGAAGAATTGCTCTTAACTTTCAATGCAATCTTCTGTCTCAGCATGACCCTGTTAGGGAATGTACATGAGATGGGGTGATTGTCACCAAAGAATTCACGGGGGCAGTTTTCAGCAACAACAGGTCATATGATCCTATTTTTTGCAGGCAGGCAAGGAATAGGAAGCAACACAGTTTCTCCTTCCTTAGCCCTTCCATCAAACATCATTGATACACCATCATCCAAGACCTCTGGTACCCACCTACAGCACCAATCCCTTTTCACCAGATTTGGACCAACTATTCTAGCAAAACAATGGAATCCAAACCGTGTTAGTAGGTCCTTGGATTTCATTATACGAACCCATCTGCTTTGTCATCCTACTTTCATGAAGGAACTCCCAGGTGATTCCATGAAGGAGGATGTTTTTAGACGAGAACATCTCACTTTTTAGTTACTAGAGAGCACTGTAGATAGTACAAATGGGGCTTCTGCTCCATACAATTTCTGGTATAAAGTCCAAGAGGAGTTAAGACCTGTGATGTAGATGCAACAAGTGTGTGATCAGTTTTGACTTGCTCAATATGCACTTCCATATACCAGTTCCTACAGAGTTCAGGATGTCAGTCACAGCAACAGCAATGTTTCTGCACAACACACCACAGAAACATTGGGTAAATTTGATGTTTGGTTCATGACGTTGGTTCCCTCATTGTATGGTGAATAATAATGGTTGAGAAATTGGACCTTCTCAATATTTTGAATTGAGATGCACAGACTGCAATAGCTGCTATTGCTCCTTTAAGATGCAACATCCTGGCTCAATGATCTGATTGATTTAGTGTCAGACATTCCCAGATGAGTCACAATGACCTTCACTCTGATCAAGCAGTCAGGATTGCCATTATTCAATCTATGTCCAGAGAACTCCTTTACTTTTGGCTCCTTTCTGTGATGTCCATGGTTGAAAAGGGGTTTGTAGCTTCAGTTGTGGAGAGGATCCCAGCTGAAGATCCTCCACTTTGAGGGGAAATGGTGTGGTGTCAGTGAAAGGTGTCACATCCATAATATCACACCACTCTCAGCAATCATTCCCAGGTGGTAAACTTCTCTCTCTTTCTCATGAAGTGAAGATGTTAGCCTCTGTCACAATAAGGTGATCTCAGATACATTCAGACCTCATCAGAGAGATGATTTTGATCGTAACAAGGTAATCTCCAAGTTGCGGTCCAATTTTGACATAGCCAGACCACACTTGCTCACATTATTCCCCAGTTAGAGTGATTGTCTTCCCCCTCAATGGAGCAGCTATCATAGATGACTTTCAATTTATGACAACACCAGCTTAAGCATGCAGAATGAGTGAGCTGCATATGATATCCATAAATCCAAACTACATGCAGTTCTGTTTTGATGGCTCATTCATTCTAAAGACACAACCAGGTTTCTTCTGAAGAACAATTTGATGTCACTAATCAACCAACACTATTTGTTCATCTTGATTTATTGACTGAAGAGGTGTTAAATCAGTATACTCTTAGCTCACAGGATGAGTTCTACTAATGAAATTTCAGGTCATGATAATACGAGGAACTTAAATGATCCTGACCTGGAATGTAATGGCTCTGTTTGGGACATAATGGAATCACCTGACTGGCATGCCCAGTCTGCCTTTTCTAGCTTCCATTTGCATGAAATGGCCTTGCTAAGGAGAGAACTTTCACTGGATTCCAGTGGGAGACTTTTGAAAGTGAGACAGTAAACAAGTGTGGAATCTCACAGGGATCTCCCATGCATGTGTTTAAATAGTCTCATGTACTAAACTAACACTAGAAGTTCATTCTTTTAGTTGAGCACTGATGCTTCTACTGGGTGACACAGATAGAGGTAGGATGCTCATCATTTCCTCTTCCTCTTACCTATTCTCAGATTATAATGTGATCAGGTAATCTCTTTTTAATTGAGAAAGCAAATTTGTTGTAAATTATGTTTCTCCAATACTGCTTGCCTGATCACAATATAAATAGTATCTACCACCCTTCCACACAATGTGATCATAAGGACATTATATTAAATGTGAACCTGAACTGCTTTGTTTTACATGCCAAGTATATAAGTGTAATTATTACTAACATAAGTGGCAGAAAGCACAATTTGAGCAGAAAAAGAATAATTGATATATTACATGCCATAATGACAAAAATATGCATTTATTTTTTCACTTACCTGGATCTGCTGCAGTTAGTTAAAATATTTGTAACAAATCAGCATGAGAATACAGACACAAAACACAATGATAGATTATTTATGCACAGCATTCACTTTAACTAGTCTACATCACATGTTTAACTTTCTCTGAAAGGTCATAAAGTCAAGTCCACAAATTCTGAATACTGTATTATATCAACTGTCGAATTCCTCTTTCAGAATTTGTAAAGCACTATTAATTTGTCCTTTTCCTAATGCAACATGTTCTTCAGTTTAACAAAATTCCTCTTTAGCATTTTTTAGTCATGTAATATCCATGAGTCACATCGATAAAGCCTATTTCATTTAACATCTGGCATCATCATGCTTTTTCAATATAGACTGGACTGCTACTTAAGTGTGTTTCAAACTATAATGAATCTGTCACACATGGTTTCAAATTCAAGAAACCTGCCTGTTTTCTTGGAAATGTGTCATGCACAGTTACTATAAATAGAAAATAATTAAACTGTTCAATGTACACAGCCAAATGGTCACACACATTGAAAATATAAGATCAGTAGACAGGGGTCTACGATGGATAAATGTCACATGACATGAGCCTTGAACTGTACTCATTATTCTGTGTCTTGCTCTCCCCTGAGGTCAGCAGGTGTAATCTTTGATCTGAACTATGAAATGTTTTGTTTTTTTTGTTTTTATTACATGAACTAAATGGGTACCCTATAGCTAATTATATTAACTGGGTAATTATGAACAGGTAGGTACCCGAGTACCCAGGTACCCATTGACACCTTTGGTTAAGTCTGCAGCTCAAGGGGGCTGGATTGAAAGTTAGTGGGTTTTCTACTAATGTATTATGTTTGGTTAAATACTATCAAAGAAACATGTTTTACTGCAAAAATTGTATTTCCTGATTTTGAATAAAGCTAATTTTACTTGGATACTTAAATGTATGGCTTTGTGGAAGGGATTTTGCCCATAGAAAAACATTGTTAATTGGGCCTTTGAATTCATGGTTTATAGAAACCACAAAATCCATGAAAAATTTGTATCCAATGATACCATAATGTTTTACATTTTACATTATATAAAATACAAATAAATGAACTTCCCTTTCTCTTATCTCTACACAGGCAGAATTTGACAGACAATGTGAAGACCTTGAATGCCATGGATACAGAGATGCAGAACACAATAGGCCGTATTCAGGAGGGAAATAACCGTATCAAAGCCCTGGAACTGGGGATTACTGAGCTGAAACTTAAAGCAGATGACCTGAGGAGTAATGCCAGTGACATTCAGGCCAAAGATGTTGAGGGTCAGACTTGTCAATTTTTGTTACATCTGTGTTAGTTAATAACATGCCAATGGTCTCCTTTTCCAGCAGCAACAATAGTACAATAGTGACATCAACTTTCAGATTTTGTGCTAATGTTGGAGTTATAAAACAGGAAGGTTACATTATAGTGGGGTTTGTAGGCAAGACATGGATATCTGCAGATTCTTTGTTTGTAAAAGAATGAAAAGTAGGAGTTAAATGATAGGCAAAATCGTATTTGCAACCACCTGCATGGTAGGATTGCCCATGTATAAAGACCTTGTTCCAGTGGCTCAATTTATTAAGGTGGCGCTCTACAGTTGCGTATTTTGCATAGGGTTAGGATTTTAAAGAAAAAGAATTTCCCTGGCTTTCCTCACTGGTTATACTGGCTTTTTAAAAAAGACCTTGTACATCTTAGGTATAATTTAAAAAACCTTTAATTCCCTTTATTTTGGTGTATGATTGATGGGTGTAATATGGGTTATAGAGTATACAGCTTGGCCTTACTCCAAATGTGCACCTTTCAAAAAAGTGCTAGCTCCACTTGGTCATTTTCACTTCCTGAACTTCAGAGGTAAATTGTATGAAAAAAGAGCCGATAACTTTTTTTACATTTTATATATTTGGTAATTCATTCATTGCACTTTCAGAAGCAAGTATTGTCTAGTCTGGCAAAATTAATTTTCCCTATTTTAATAGCTGCTATGGATAGTGTACTTTAGACTAATTCAGGCTGATTTTTTAGCACAAGGGAGCAGTCTTTTTGTTGGCAGTGTGTTTAAATCATGTACAATTTCCAAAAGTACAGTAGCCAAAGAAATATCATCCACATTACATTAATGTAGCATAGAGGTATGCCAACATTCTCTCCATTGTGCATGTTTTAAATGCAAACAACTTCACCTTACATATGTCACTCTCTCAAAAATACATAATAACTGGTGAGCCCCCCTAACAGATAAGTGCATTTTTACCTGTATACAATGACCACGTTTAGATTGTCCCTTGAACTGTCTTTATACACAGATTTGACTGTATATTTTTGTTTATTCTAACATGATTGGTATAGAGATGTGAGATTTTGGGGAAGAAAAAAACCCAAATCACCATGACAGAAAGAAGAAAACTGGTATTTACATTGTAGCTTCAATTATAGACCATGCACCTTGAACAGAGTTTGGGGAGGGCTAGTGCTTCTATGTTAGGAAGAGGTCTGTTGATTTTAGAGTCACAAAGTCCGAGATTAAAGTCATGGGCATGGTCGGTCTGACAAGAAAATAATGGTTTCAGCATGATAAGTTTAGTTTTCAAGGCTGAAGGTCAGTTTAGTTGAGACCCATATGTCAGTAATCCCTATAGCTAATTATACCCATCTTTTTTTCTAGATAACTATCAAATGCAGGTTGGATGTATAATGCCCTGTACACTACACTCTTGTTCACTAAGGTTCGCTGTTAAGGATTGTCTAAAGTTTTTAGTTTGTTTTTTTGTTTTTCTTACCTAAGCATGGCAAGACCTAGTTATCACTTTTGCAAGAGTGATAGCATCAGCATTTTTATCCTTGACATTATGTGTGAATTGTTTTTAGCTCTACAGGTCATGGAACAGAAAAGCGTGTGATGGCCTGTTGTCTGTCATGTGTTATCTGATGTCAGTATATTCTTTGGCACATGTTTTGCTATTGTACTATTTTGAGGATTGGCATGAAACTTAACACACGTTCATTCCAAGGTCTAGTTGGTACTACATGAAAATAGTGCTACTCAGACATCCAGTATGGCCACCACAACAGCCATCTTGAAAGTTCTGTTGTCTCTGTTCATCCTGAATGAATGGTCATATGATGGGATTTGTGCTGAAAGACTTGATGGGATGTCCCAAATGAAAATATGCCCCAGGTGACAGACACTCAGCTTTGCAGATCACTGGCATCTCATATCTGTTCTCATCGGTTCAAGTCTTGACTTGGCCAGTATGGGTACGTGAGAAAGCTTTCCTGTAGCATCCCATGTGGTGGTGGTATTTCCCTAGGTTTTTCCATGTTCTTTCTCCACCAAATATAATGGCTGCCATGTATAGCCTATCATGTGCTGAAAATGGCATTATACCTACAAAACAAACTTAAATGAAAATGGTGATGATTGGTTGTCTGTTATGAGAGCCACCATGAAAGCCCTGTTGACAAGGTGTTTTCACTTGAAGATTTCTTATGGTGTCTAGTTGATCCTGAATGAAAATGATGCTGATCTAACATCAGTATGGTCATCACAGCAGCTGTCTTGTTATTCCCACTCTGAAATAATTGATGATCATTTCAACATAGGATTTTCATCAAGAGGCTTTATTTTATCTAGTTGGACCTAAATGAAAATGGTGGTCAGAACACGTCCAAAATGCTGCTACAATGAACATAGTGAAACTCTTATCACTAATTCTGCTGAATGGATGGTCATTATTGGGATGGGGTTATCATCAAATTTTTTAATGGTGTCAGGCTTGTCCTAAATGGGAATGGTGCTGATCTTGACATCTATTATATATGCAACAGTGGCTAACTTTAAAATCTTGTGAGTCATGAATGTCTCAGATGGTTTCAACACTCAGTAGTTAGAAAGAAGAAATGGTCTTTTATGGAATTCTTGGAAAAAATTTTTAGAGAGCTGAGCATTGGTCCCTTCAAGAGCATTTTGTTTTCATTAATGTTTTGCAAGTTAGAAACAGTGACATACATTATGGTATAAGTGGCAGGTGAAACACAAGGTTCTGCTGAAGCATCTTTGTACAAAAGTTTCTTTATTATTTCATATAAAAATTGTGCTCAATTTGATCGTGGTGTAGGCTTTAATACATACATCATTCTGTTCTCAGTTTTAGACCAAAGCAAAAATAAATTTCAAGAAACTATTTTATAATGAATGTTCACGCTGTATGCCTATAGGTGCCTTTAACATCACCAAAGAGGCACAGGTGCGATCACAAGAAGCTCAAAACATGGTGAACAGTACACGTGATATGATCCAGCAGTCTGAAGTTACACGGAAGCAAGTGGAGAGTCTTCTGGATCAGAATCGGGGCACTTTTAACCAGAGTCTGCAGGAGAATGGGAAGGCCCTGGCAGACGTGGACAACCAAGTCATGGATTTGAGCAACAGGATTGCTGAAATTAATGACATGGTAAGTAAGCCCCCATCCCTCCCTTGTACCCAGCTGAAATTGTACCCTTAGCATACATGCCAACCATTACACTTTTGGCGTAATCATTTCGATTTTTTCCCCCAGTAAATTATGCCTTATGCGTAAATGTATTCGAATTACGCATTTTCTGTATAACCCCTTCAAATTAATTAATAATTTGTTTTTCATTTGTATTAACATCCCATTAATCCCACAGACTGTATTCTAGAAACAATGGCTTCTATGTAACTACGACATAAGAATATGCTTGTCTGTAGACTTGCATGCACTTTCCTAACAATATTATGTTCTATTTATAGCAGCTACCCTATTTCCAAGAACATGCTGGTTTCTAATTACAGACTTTTGACTGTGTATTCTATTTATAGCAGCTGTATGGCTTAGTTAGGAGAGAACAGACTGGTTTTCTGACTTTTAATCTTTGCTTGCAGAATCTTTGTTCTAATTCATATCTGGTACAGAACCAGTCTCTAGGTAATTGGCAATAAAAGTCAAGTCAGGTTTATCCTAGGCAATGCGTGTGTTAGAGCAAAAATGTTTTCCAAATAATTTCACAGATGGATTAGGAAAAGACGAAAAACCGATTCAGAGATGAATACATGAATTACACGATACAGCATTCCATTCTAGAGCAGCTTCACGCCCCTTGCAGGCTGTGCAGAAAGGATTTTAATATTGGTCATGGTGGTAAAACAAAGAAACCTTGAATTAGCTCTTTACTAATTCCAGTACTAAGGTAACTTCTTTTATACAGCAGAACTTAATTGTGGACATGAATTTTATAAA
This sequence comes from Sinohyriopsis cumingii, assembly GCA_028554795.2. Lineage (NCBI taxonomy): Eukaryota > Metazoa > Mollusca > Bivalvia > Unionida > Unionidae > Sinohyriopsis > Sinohyriopsis cumingii. Next base: position 2,092,020 of record JAPYKE020000047.1, read on the forward strand.
TGCAGAGGCTTTATTTACTGAGTTCCTAATAGAACATGGACTACCCCTAGCGGTAGAAGACTACATTGATCTTTTGTTCAGACAGATGTTTCCTGATTCCAGAATTGCAGAAAATATGAATGCAAGAACAAAATCATCTAATATTGTTAGGTATTTAAAATACTTCACTTAAAGTTGCAGAAGTTATGAAAATTGGACTGTTTAGTATTGCAACAGACAGGAGTAGTGATTATGATGACAAAAAGTTGCACCCAGTCTGTGTAAGAGACTTTGACAATGAAAAGAGCAAAAGCAGAGTGCTCTTCTTTCATTACCAGAATTAACAGTAGATTCCACTAGAGAAAACATTTTTTTTAATTTCTTGACAATGCTTTGAATGAATATAAGTTGCCAGAACTGTATGGGGTTTTCAGCTGATACTGCATCAGTGATGACTGGAATTTATAAAGGAATTGCATTCTATATTTTGACAAATGTCTCCATCATTGTACATATCAGGTTGTTTCTGTCATATGATGCACCATGCTGCAGGAAAAGCTGTTGATAAATTAGAATGAGAACTACTGAAGTATCAAGTTGGCACTCAACATACTTCATGCGGACGGAGTTGATTTTTTTCATCTTATTTCCAAGCTAAAAGACCCAATAACTGGAAGATATAAATTTCCTCTTTTTTGTCAGGTTATGAAAGGAATATTGGTTCTTTACCATTCTAATGCTGACTGTGAGAGATTGTTCAGTATTGTTAACAGAAATAAAACTGAATTCAGATCTAGGCTCTGTAACCCAGCCCTTAGTGCTCAACTGGTTTGCAAAACATTCATAGTTTCAGCTGGTACAAAATGTTTTGAAATGCAATATGAGTCTGTTGCTTTTTAAAGCTCAAAGTGTTATATATGAAAACTTGAAGCAGTAATTGATGTTAAAAGTCTAGAGGGATACATAAATCATTTTGTACATATGCTTATTTAATTTTTATCATGCTATATGTGGATTACTCTTTTTCTGCTTGGATTACTCTTTTTGTCCACTTGGATTACACTTTTTTCTTGCCAGGGGTTGGCATGTATGCCTTAGGAATGCTAGGTCATGAGGGGATAATAGTTTTGTATTTTAAGATTGAAAGTGCTGATGGTAGTTTTTGCTGTTGCATATTGTGATCTACCATAGTATATTATAAAAGCAAGTGAATGGCTTGTGTGACAGCAAATATCTTTTTAATGTCCTCAGGTCCTGCAATACTATTATGATATGGTTCAGTAAGAAATAAGAAAGGAAGCCAGAACCCTTTTTAAAGTTCTGTGGTTTAAAAGGCCAGGGCAACATGAAAAGTTTATGTTGGGTGAGAAGACAAGAAAATTGTCCATATTTGAATTAAATACATGGACCCCACACAGCTATCAAATGATCTGTAAGAAAGAGTCACAAATTCATTATGTGAAAACAATATCTGGAAAAGAAAATTTGGAATGAACTTTGTGAAGCAGATGATTGCTGGCTTTCAGGGGACTAGAAAAAGAAAACTTATTTCTAGTGTTGACATCAAGGGTCTAAGGCCCTGGTGATGGTTCAAGAAACATTCGAGGTGCAAGATGTCTGGAAGGGAAGGGAGAAGACATTAAGTTCAATCAGTGTAAACAGTACATTTTATGTCTGGACAATGACTGTTTGAGAGGTACCACTCTTAACTTGTGTATTTAGAGATTGTCAATATCATTATCGTTCATTTTTTAATATGTAAATTAGCAAATATTGGGCGTATTTGATGAGATTCAATACAGTTGACATGACTGGAAACTTTCTTGTATGATGGGATCTAGGATATGTGAAGGTGGAAATATATAGCTAACAGACACTATGCAAGGTAAACTGTTTATTGTATTTCAGTGAAATCAAGTAATTAATGAAATGATGATAATAAAACCATGTTTTTACTGTCAGTTTCTTTAGTCAACCATGATAATGCTCTAGTATTCAGCCTAGCAACCAGCCTAAGTAGTCTAATTAGCTGATAGCATTCAGCATTAGTTTAACTGCACAGCAGCTGTATTAGCTAAAGGGTTAATATCAACACATATAAATCATCTGCTTAATTGGTACAAAGGATGTATAGGTAATTGTTTAGTTTTTGCTGGTAATGGACATTAGACCTAATAGGATGGTCTGTTGTTGTTGTTGTTGTGGGGTTTAACGCCATTTTTCAGCACATGATAGGCTATGCATGGTGGCCAGTATTAATGGTGGAGGAAGAACCCAGGGAAAACCCAAGGAAGAATCACCGACCCATGAGAAGCTACTGGCAAGCTTTCTCACATACCCACATTGGCCGAATCCTAGACTCGAACCCACGCAGACAGAGGTGAGATGGCAGGTATCCGTAACAGAGAGGATGGTCTGTTGTCTGATGTCCGTCAGTTAAGGCAAACTTGTTATCACTAGTCTTTCTGAACTGTTCAGAGGATTGTCATGAAACTTTACAAGCAAATTCATCCCATATTGGTCTGAAAAAAAGAATGGTGCCACTTTGATATCCAATATGGCTGCTACTTTGACCATCTTGAAAATTTCATCATCACTACTCTTCTTGAATGGATGGTCATGTTGACAGGAAGTTTTCACCTGAAGTTGGATGTCTAATTGCTTCTAAATAAAAATTCTGGAAATCTGACATACAGTATGGCTGCTACAGCAGCTATCTTGAAAATGTTGTCACTACTTGCCTTGAATGGAAGTCATGTGGAGTTTTTAGTGAGTGACTTCTTATGTCTCTTTGATCCTAAGTGAAAATGTTGCTGCTGAAACATCCAACATCTTGAAAAACTTGTTTTCACTATTATTCCCAAGTTTTCATTGAAACACTTGTTACTTATAAGTTGGTCATAAATGAAAGTAGTACCAACTTGATATCCAGAATGGCCACTTTGGCAGCCATCTTGAAAATCTTGTCATTACTCCTCCAATATAGAAAGTCATATCTACATTGGGATTCTACTAGAAGAATTCTTATTGTGTCTTCTTAGTCCTAAATGAAAATAGTGCCAATCTGACATCCAGTATATCTACCACATAATATAATTTGGCAATCTTGTTATATTGCTAAGAATATCAGAGATTGTTTCAGCTGAATTCAGAGGTTGGCTGAGTGGTAAAAAATGCCCAACTTTACAAATCATTCACATCTCACCACTGTCTGCATTGGTATGTGAAAAGCTTCCTAGAAGCTTCCCATGCGTCAGTGGTTCTTTCCAGGTCTTCCTGGGTTCTTATATAACTGCTATATTTAGCCTATTATAGGCTGAAAAATAGAATTAAATTCTACTAAACAAAACAAAAAAATGTCGTGAATTCCTGGAAATTCTTTTTGATCAGTGAAGTATCAGTTCCTTTGAGGAACTCTTGTATAAATTTAACCAGCAAATTTTCATTTCGAAACAGTTCTCCAGTTTTTGTACAGTTGTTTTGTTGTTTTTTTCTTCATCAGAATGTTTCATTTCCAGCTGTTTCAAGCCCATGTAATTTTTATTTTAAATTGTATATCCTAAAGGTATTTCATATACCAGTGGGACATTCTTGTTTTGTACAAGACCACTGTTTACTTTTAAACAGAGTGTAAGAGCTTATGAGAGCATCTCATGGTATAGTTGTTCCTAGATGAAAATGGTGCCACTTGGACATCTGGTATGGCAGCCACAACTTTTATTTCAAACATCTTGTGATCATTATTCCTTGTGATGGATGGTGATATCAACATGGAGTTTTCACTAAATGACTTATTATGTATCCAAGAGCAGGAAAACAAGTCCAGTTTTTGTAGTAAAATTGAGTTTATTTTGCAGGAGGTTTATGACATCTTGTAAAATAACTAATGACAATGTTTTATTTCTCTTATTAACTGGCACAAAAGTAAAGGTTACATTTTTTTCTTGAAACAAGATCAGACCTTTTCTCACTGCAGTCCTATCACTAGTACACATCATAAACAATCTGTATATTGTTTATACTGACAGTCTGTAAACTGACCAATAGGTAAGTTACTTGTTATTTGTCCCATAATTAGAACAAAGCAGCATGCATATTAATCCGGGTAGCCTATTTGCTCACAGTGAATGAAACAACTCAAACAGGTAATACTGGTTCAAGGCTGCCTAATTGACTAATGTTTGCAAAGCAAGAATAACACAATAAATGCAACTGGTGATTTTATTTCAGCTCCCAATGAATATTATATAAAATGATACAATCTTCAATTCTGCCTAATTAATATATGACTATTATTTACAATTTTGAAATATATTATTTTCCTCTATAATTGTTTCTAAATGGAAATTTTGAAAACCTAATGTCAATTAATAATTGCCATGGCAGCCATCTTTCTAATCTTGTTATTGCTAAGACTTCTTCTACTGACTTGTTGGTCCAGAATAAAAATGGTGGTAACCAGATATCTAATATAGCCAGTACAGTGACCATCTTGAAAATCTTGTTATTGCTGCTTCTCCTGATTTGGATGGTCATATCAGAATGTAGCTTTTACTAAAGAATTCTTATGATGACTAGTTGGCTCTAAATGAAAATGGTGCTTCTGAGACATCCATCATGGCCATCACATCTGTCATCTTGAAAATCTTATTATTGCCACTTCTTGATGGCTGGTCATAATGACATTGTACTTTCACCAGAAGACTTCTTGCAATATCTAGTTGGTTCACATCAGATGTCCAGTATGACCATTATGGCAGCCATCACAAAATCTTGTTACTCTTAAAAAAATTGAAAGTCTTATCATCATGGGGGTTTTGTCTTGATTTTCTTAATGTCTAGTTGATCCTACATTAAAATGGTGCTGCTCTGACATCAAATGGTCACATTGCTGGCCATCTTGAAAATCAGCTTATCACTACAACTCATAAATGTGAAGTCATTTTGATATGAGGTTTTCATCAGAATAGTTCTTATGGTGTCTAATTAGTCTGAAATGAAAAATGATACAAAATTGACCGTTTCTATGACCACCTTGGTGGCCAGCTTAAAAAAATTGTTATATCTACACCTCACAAATGGATGATATCAACATGGGGTTTTCATCAATGCACTTCTTGTGATACCTAATTGGTCCTAAATGACAATTATGCCAACCATACATCCAATATGGCTGCAATAGTGTCTCTCTTTGAAACCTTGATTTTGCTATTTCCCCTGAATGGATGAATACACTGTTTTGGGGTTTTTACGTAAAGACTTATAACATCTACTTGGACCTAAATTAAAATGGTGCCAATCTGTTATCCAAGACGTCCACCACAGCAGCTAATTTGAAAATCTTGTTATTGCTGAAGAATTTCAGAGATGATTTCAACACAGTAGTTAAAAGGAAGAAATGGTCTCATTTTGACTTCCTGAAATTATTTTTGTGTAGTCGATTATTGGTCCCTTTGATGGACTCGGGTTTCAGACTTCTGATACTGTATCAGTAAAATGCATGATGGGTATCTGTTTCATTAATTTGTAGTTTTCTTTGCATTGCAATGTAAACTCAGTGATCCAAGGGTTGTGCGTTTGGTAACTGCAAAGACCAGTTTTGGCTTCCTTGGAATGTCCTTAGGAAAGATACTTAGTATCGCTTTATCTGTAGCCAAATAAATTAATTTAAAAAACAAAACAAAAAACATTTGACACTAAATGTTTCAGATTACTTTTGGTTGAATATTTTAAAACCTTTTGTACCCATTCTTTTCACTGCTAGTTCCTACAACTGATTATGAATGATCCTATGTATGTTGTATAATTAAATATACACAACACCAACATGTAAAGACAATGTAGCAGACAAATCCTTCAACCTTTCCTTTCCCCTCCACAGTTTCAGTACATAAGTGAATTTGCATTCACAATCTGACATATGTCAGTTACCCACTTAAGTGAAATCAGGTCTTTTGTTTGGGCCTTACATCCATTGTCATGTCTTTAGGGATGTTTGAACTGCAATCTTCCATCCATGGCCATGTCTTTTGGGATGTTTGAACTGCAGTCTTCCATCCATGGCCATGTCTTTTGGGATGTTTGAACTGCAGTCTTACATCCATGGCCATGTCGTTTGGGATGTTTGAACTGCAGTCTTACATCCATGGCCATGTCTTTTGGGATGTTTGAGGTGGAGTCTTACATCCATGGCCATGTCTTTTTGGGATGTTTGAACTGTGGTCTTACATCCATGGCCATGTCTTTTGGGATGTTTGAACTGCAGTCTTACATCCATGGCCATGTCTTTTGGGATGTTTGAACTGCAGTCTTCCATCCATGGCCATGTCTTTTGGGATGTTTGAACTGCAGTCTTACATCCATGGCCATGTCTTTTGGGATGTTTGAACTGCAGTCTTACATCCATGGCCATGTCGTTTGGGATGTTTGAACTGCAGTCTTACATCCATTGCCATGTCTTTTGGGATGTTTGAACTGCAGTCTTCCATCCATGGCCATGTCTTTTGGGATGTTTGAACTGCAGTCTTACATCCATGGCCATGTCGTTTGGGATGTTTGAACTGCAGTCTTACATCCATGGCCATGTCGTTTGGGATTTTGAACTGCAGTCTTACATCCATGGCCATGTCTTTTGGGATGTTTGAGGTGGAGTCTTACATCCATGGCCATGTCTTTTTGGGATGTTTGAACTGCGGTCTTACATCCATGGCCATGTCTTTTGGGATGTTTGAACTGCAGTCTTACATCCATGGCCATGTCTTTCGGGATGTTTGAACTGCAGTCTTACATCCATGGCCATGTCTTTTGGGATGTTTGAACTGCAGTCTTACATCCATTGCCATGTCTTTTGGGATGTTTGAGGTGGAGTCTTACATCCATGGCCATGACTTTTGGGATGTTTGAACTGCAGTCTTACATCCATTGCCATGATTTTTGGGATGTTTGAGGTGGAGTCTTACATCCATTGCCATGACTTTTGGGATGTTTGAGGTGACTGGTTTGCACATAGAGACCATACATTACTAAAGATCTTGAGATTTTGGTTTATATTTCAACAACTGTCTTGGATTCTGCTTCAGGTGTGTGATGGAAATGGAAATCCTTGTGATGATGTTTGTGGTGGAGGTGGCTGTGGTAAGTGTGGAGGTCGTAGCTGTGAGAATGGTGCTGTGACAAAGGCTACTAATGCTCTGGATCTGGCCATGAAAGCTGAGGAACTGCTTAAAGTCAAAGAACAGAATGCAAATCTTCTACACAAAAATGTAAGACCTGCATACATTTCTGTCTGCCAGAATATGTCTCCTACTTTTCTATCAGTGTTATCAGCCATCTTGTCCTGTCTACATCCATATTTTTTCATTTTTAAATTAGTTGAAAACAAATCAGTACTTTTTGAAAGTTCAGCAGTTTATATCCTGGCATATATCCATGAATTTTTATCCTTTCAGTTGTCATCTTGCAGTAAGGTGGATATTACAGTCTTTTTAATTGGTGTAGACATTATAGGACTCTGTTATTGGCCTTTTTATCACTTGCTGACTAAAGTTTTTGATGTAGGTCCTTAGTGTTTGAAATGACTGAAGCTACAAAGCTCTCTATATATAGTGATTTTTTTGTTTATCTTCCAGGATGACTGTATAACGTCAAATATCCACTTGTAAAATGTCACGTAGTCTGGTAAGATTGATGAATAAATAGTACAGTATGAAAAGAAACCTATGCTGGCTTTTATGTATTTGGATTTATTGTTGATTTTTGGTTGCATTTTTAATGTTATCTCTAGACCTTTGAATACATGGGTAATGCTTTACAGGTGTCTGCTGCACACTTGGCTGCTAATGAGGCTAAAATTGACAGCCTGATGGCATATGATGAAGCAATGAAAGCCAGAAATATCTCTGAGAGCACCCGCACAAATCTAGAGAATCTTCTGAACCGAACTTCTGACTACTTGAGAGACCAAGGAGCTAAACCAGAACAAATTGAACAGGTAAGCTTTATGAAATATAGTACCTCTGTTTGAAAAAATGTTGGATTTTCAATTACCACACTTTTGTTTACAAAATAGAAGATGAATTGTCCCATCCATTAATAAAAGTCCTCTTCATTTGCAGTAAAAAATATGTTATTCTCTGCCTTCCTAGAATGTATCAATACATAAATTATGCAGATCTCCATCTGGGGAGAAAACTGAAAATTGCACCTAATGGGAATTGCTTACTTCAGATCAATTTGTTTTGATTCTGATATGGGGTTTTCACCAGAAGACTTCTCATTATTGGCTATATACTGTTTGAGTAATTGGGTAAATTGCCCCGCACTCTTATACTATGGCCGTCATAAACATATTGACCCAGCTGGAGTTAGTCTACTAGAGCCAGGAATACAGAAATGGGAAAACATTTGTATGATGACCAAACTATTACAGGTAACATGATTTTCACTATAGATGTTTTCCTGAATTTAGGCATTGTCAAAATTGGCATTAATCAAAAGTAATTTTGCTCTTTTGTTGAGTGCTGAGATGCATGCACAGGTACGTACATGACATGAATCACAGCATATGGCACCAGTAGTGGCATAAAAACAAACACTGTGGCACAAATTGAATGTTATTTCTTCATTTTAAATGGCATTAAAATGAAAATGCATAAATCAAATTAGTGTATAGCAAGTGTTACCTGTACATGGTATATTTAAGGACGCTTGGTGTCCAATGTCTGACATGTACAGTTAGAAGGTTGTGACCCTGCAGGGTTCATACAGTCTTTGAAGGTCTTTAACAGTTTGGGAAAAATGAGGTAGCATTTTTAAGGCCGTTAAAGTTTGGGAAAATCTGAGCAGATTACATGGAAGTCTTGGAAAGTCTTTGAAAAATGAAATAAACCCAAACATTTTAATTTCTTTCTTTACTTACAGATAAAATTGTCCAAGGTTGTTAGATTCAGATGTAGTTGAGTTTTCCTGGTTTCTTTCTTTTGATGACCTGTTCAGTTTCATTTCATCATTAAACAATATTGTAGTATTTTGCATTCATTGTTTTCTCAAATAAAATAACTTGTATACAAATGTTGGTGAAAATAGGTCTTGGAAATCTATGTTTGTGTCTTTGAAAGTTTGGGAAGAGACTTTGAATTTATCATTCAGAATTAAGTATGAATCCTGCCATGAGAAGAAAATAAAAAATAAAAATTAATGTTGCAGTGTGACTTTCACCTGAAGTAAATTCTGTGGGTTGATCCAGAAAGACCCTAATGCATCTTGAGGCGGCTACCTAAACCCAAGTCCTATGTATATTTTAGTGGAAAACCCATAGTAAAATTTGTACGAGTTTAGTTATCTTGTAAAGTTTTACAATTTTATGCTTGTGGAATAGCCAAAGTGATGTTGTAGGCATTTTGTTTTTTGTTTTTATTTCAATTAATGTCTGAATAAGTTGTGAATCATTAATAAAACAATTTGTGCAGTTTTGTTCACCTATTTGCATGCCCTTTCAGATCGCAGAAGAGGTGTTGAGGATGAGCATTTCACTTACCCCAGATCAAATTATGGACCTGGCCAATCAAATCAACGAAACAATCCAGGGCCTACAAAATATTGACAGCATCTTGGAGGACACCCGTGATGACCTGGCTCTTGCACAGCGACTCAAGGAGAGAGCTGATAATGCTTCGTATGTCTTTATACCTTTGTTGCATAAGCACTATTTCCTAGTTTTCTTTAATGAGGAATAAACCCTGATTCCTCGAGAATTTTTAACTTGCAAATGAAAAATATTCATGCAAATATGTGTGGCTAATGAGGAAGAATAAATGTGAATTTTCCATGCAGTGACAGAAGCACTCTTTCTAAAGAAGGCTAATAATGCTTCACATCGTAATTCCCCACATCCCACTGATGTTACTCTTGTTTATTAGCATTAATTTTCCAAGTTCTTTACATGAGGAATATTGCTTGAGCAGACAAGAAAGCTGTATTTAATCAGGTTGCTTAATTATCAGAAGTAAATACATTGGAACATGGGGAACGCCAGGTTCTGACAAAACCAGTCGCTTTCAATGCCTAATCCATGTGTTTTAGTTGCGTCAAGAATCTTTTAATTTCTTTTTTTCATTCATTCGTATAAATTGCCACTTTACTTGCAAAGTGGATGATGTTAGGCAGTTATAATAAAATTATCTTGTGTATCTGTGTTCATTTCAGACTGGCAGCAGCCTCCATATTGGAAATTGCCCAGAGTGTCCTAAATGCCCTGAATGGGTCACGGGAAGCACAGGATGAGGCCAGGAAAGCCATTGATCAGGCTAAACAGGACATACAGTTTGCTGAAAATGACTTCACAATGGTAAGTAAACTGTTTCAGCTGTTGTTGTAAGAAACTATAGTCTGCCTCTGGTTAATTATAAATCATACCCCACCTCCGGTCTTGAGAAGTATTTACCTTAATTACAGTCTAGCTGAGGATTATTTACACCCTTCAGACATTACAAATTTCAAACCATACCTTGTTTAATCATTGCCAAAAAAAACAAAATTGTCAGTGATGAGTGCAATGTTAAGAATGCTTTTTTTAATTGATGGAACAGCCTCATTTTCTTCATAAGGTGTATGGTTGTGATGTGGATGGTGGTGCATGAAGAAATAAAAGTCAGTACATCTATTCTGTATATGACATACAAGATACCTATTGCTGTAACTGGATGAAACTACAGTCATAAACTTATCTGAATCATAAATACATAACATTAGTAGAATATAGACTTTATCATTTTTGTTTTATTACACGACACATTCCAAAATAATGGCTCTAAGTATCATTTTAAACTCTTTGACTAAATTTAAAAGTTACAAATCCAAATCTCACACACACACGCAAAGAGCAAGTAATTTACACATTATTATTGTTATTATTATTATTATTGCTTTTGTCTTGGGAAGAATCTAACTTGTTGACATTCTATCTGATAAGATTGAGTCAGAAACTGTGGCTGCAGAGGAGAAGTCCACCCAGACATCTGGCACTGTGAGGGGGTTGAATGATGACTTGAGTAAACTGAAAAGTAAGATCACAGCCAATCGTCTGAAGGTGGAAGATGCAGAGAAACTAGCTAATGAAGCAGCAACAAAGGCGGCCAAAGCAGAGCAGGTAAGTCAAGAGAGCATATTGTAAGCAAACAAATTAAGTCAGGCAGTTCATTGTCTGTTAGATAGTTGTATCTGTATCATGGGTTGGGAGGTGACAGTAAGAAAGGGTGCTTACTGGGCACACTAAACACAATTCTAAATGAACCTTGGGAGCAGCCATATTGTTTCTATATCAGATACATTACTAAGTCATATTAATATTCAAACATAAGAGATGCTTCTGCACCTGTGGAACCCAGCCATCCCATAGACTTGAAAGTTCTCTCCTTCAGTAATGTGTATAGATGAAGTAAAGTAGCTCTTAAATGTTACCTTCCCTTACCCGCTAGGTGGCACTTTGTATCCTAGATATTATCAGATTTTACTTTCACTGCAAACTATCAACAGGCTTCAGAGAATCTTTGGATTTATATTTTTGTCTGTTAGCAATCCAAGTCTTGTTTGGTGGTATTTTAAGTAAACAATCTTGCTATGTACACATTATGCATGTATGTATACTACATTTTTGTGCATTTTGATGGTATGTCAGATATTTTATGTGAATTTGTATTATTGCTTCATAATGAAATATGCAATGATAATGCATATTTATAGCTATGTAGTAATGCAAGTACGCTGTTCTGGTTCATAGGTTTGCATATATTATCTCTCTGATATATTTATAATATGTTTATAATATTATTAGTGTATGTTTATAATATTATCAGTGCATATTTAATTACTGTTTCATTTTGACCTGGGGCCCTGAGTGCCCGAATGGTTTAAAGCGCTCACCGTTCCGGATCACTGCCATCTCACCTCTGTCTGCGTGGGTTCAAGTCCAAGGCTTGGCTAGCGTGGGTATGTGGGGAAAGCCTGCCAGTAGCTTCTCGTGGGTCGGTGGTTCTTCCTCCACCAGTTATACTGGCCGCCATGTATAGCCTATATTCTGCTGAAAAATGGCGTTAAACCCTAGAACAACAACAGCAACTATCATTTTGACCTCATTAGATTCAGTTGGTAACTGTTATCATTTTCCATTTGCAGACAACTCTTGATTTAGGACCTCTAATGGAAACACATGTTCATATTTTGGCAGTCAATAGCTGTTATTTCATATTGTATTTACACCTGGATGTTTTGTTCTTTATATTGTCAGATGGCTATGTTTAAAAATGCAGGCGATTTCAGTTGGCAGAAGTTCATCATGAATCCTGCTTTGCCTGCACTAAATGCTTATCACCCAAAACCTGTAAGGTATAGTAATTGTAGACAGAAGACATATGGTCCAATGCTCTTCAAAAACAGCTCAGAGGCTAGAAAAAGAGGGCTTGATCTAAATGCAGTGAACAAGACATTTTAAGTTTACACCCTCACTCTGACTCGTCAAGTTTAGCTGGGGATGTGGGAATGCCTCCCCCTCCACCTGTTAAACTGCATCGTATGGAGGACATTTGCAGATGGACACCAATGGAGAACTGGAATAGTGGGTGAAAATAGAAAGCTTTGTTAGCAAAAATGTCAACAGGCGAATGTAACAAAGTTAAGTAATACAGATCTAGACAACACTAGGTATAGGTCCGGCTCCCTGCCCAGACATGATATAGGCGACCAAGCTAGATGTACAACCAACACAGCTGCACCCATCATGCTGGTTCACTGAGTACAAGTGTGGCAGTCTAACTAGTCAAGCCGTTCGTGCTGTACCAGCCAGACATGCCAGACCATTATATTAGCATTCAATCAGTCTGGGATGTCCCAGTACCACCTTGCGTAGCCTCCCAGTGTGCAAGATTTTCATCAAGGCATGCTGATAAGATGGCATCATTGCCATAGGTAGGATATATTTCTGGACATATAAATTGGAGGAAGAGGACCTTCAATATGACTGTCTCCAGGTAATTCCAGTCCTACAATAGATACAATTGAAATCAGTTTAAAAGCTGTCATATAAAACATTTTTCTCATCCTGCCCTGTAGGAATGTCCCTCACCGTGGGTTACAAACACAGCATACAAAGTCAAGGCTTCTGTTAATAAGGATCTTTCCTTCAGAGTTTTACCCCAGTTTTTGAAGATTATAGAAGTAGGCAGTCTCTTGTCAGAAAAATTCAGTGAACCAGGTAATAAACGCCTTTCGGTGGGGGCAAGTCTACTTTCAGCCATCTTCTCTCCATAGGTCGCACAGCAACACCTATCATGCAGATGTGCCTAGCCGTGACAAAGCTTTTACTGCTGTCAGAGTCATCCCTTTTGTATAACAAAGAAGACACACAAGTTTTTAACACCACTTCAGAACTTGTACAAAATGTGCATTCAGTTTCCTCTCTTTTGGAATTGGTTTCTTTGGCAGTGTTCCACTTGGTAGAAAAGGCCAAGAACAATTATGCTGGAATGTGATAAGTAATATCTCCAGTCATTAATAGGAGGGCACATCATGCTAAGACTAGCACCCTTACAGCAACCTCCAATCTAGATCTACTATGAAGGGATACTCTATTGTACTCTGCATCACTCAAACCATGCCATCTAACAACTGTACGCTCCTTTTGGATCCCCAATGATGTTTGAGGGACATATCAATGAAATCAGAAAAATAGGCAGCACACTAGTTGCCTCTACAGTTCTCAGTACAAAATCCATTCTCAGTTAGCCCTCATCATGAGCTGCAGGACAAAGCGTCAGAGATATAATAGAGGCTATATTCAGACGTAGCAAAATTACAGAGGCAGACAAAGCGATAGGAGATTGCTTACCCTACTTATCGCAGACGGGTAGGGAGTGGAGAGAAAAAATAGGTTATTTTCTCCACTGGGCCTCTTAATTCCTAACAATGACTTGTGTCCCGTACAATCCCCTTGCAGTCTTCAATTCAGATGGGTGCCAGGCTCCTTCTGTTCCACATCTCATGGAAAAATATATTCCATCCCAAGTGGTTGATACAATTGGCTTTGGAAGGGCTCCTCATTTCTATCAGCCAGCTTCATCCCCTCTCCTCGGTTCCTTTCATGACAGAGTCTCCAACCATCCCTATGACGGCCAGCATATTACAGAAGGAGATAAAGACATTACTAGACAAAAGGAGAAAAGAGATCATTTGAAAATCAGCATACCTAGACTTCTTTTCCAGGCTGTTCTTGGTCAAGAAAGCCTACAGGAAATTGTGCCCAATTATAGATTTAAGCACAGTCGTCATGTTCATAAAAGGGGCCTCGAGTGACTGAGTGGTCTAAAGCGCTCACCGTTCCAGATAACGGCCATCTCACCTCTGTCTGCCTGGGTTCAAGTCCAAGGCTCGACTAGCATGGTTACGTGGGAAAGCCTGCCAGTAGCTTCTCGTGGGTCGGTGGTTCTTCCCTGGATTTTCCAGGGTTCTTCCTCCACCAGTTATACTGGCCGCCATGTATAGCCTATCTTGTGCTGAAAAATGGCGTTAAACCCTAGATCAACAACATCAAGAACAACATGTTCATATAAAAAAAACGAGTTTAATGGAAATAGCAAGATCCCTCCATTTGTCCATATGACCCAACAACTTGAGACCATATGAACCTAATCCATCTTCATGCTAAACACATTGAGTGAATTACACAAGCGTGGGTATGTGGGGAAAGCCTGTCAGTAGCTTCATTAATTACACAATCCTAACACTGTCATCTTGTTTGCATGTTTTTAAACAAAGCAAAAGTTTTCAGTGCAATGAGCCTGCTCACTCTCCTTTTCCGGTTCCTGGAAAAGTCTATTTTTAATGAAGGGTTCAGGGTCCTAGGACTAAACATACATAGAAGGTAAAACCTGTGTTGCCTTCATCCAATATTTATTATTTCCAATATACTGAAGAAAATAAAAACAGAGAGCAGTTTAACTCTTATGTACATGGGTTTAAAAGGGATGTAACTCCCAACGTTGTAGACAGTTATTTATTATTTGGAGCTTATCAAAGGCTGTGGTATACATCACTCCTATTGTCTGAAAAACAGTCTCACCAACACAAATATGGATGCTGTTTTAAAAAAAAAGAAATTCTCATTTGAAATGCAAACTTGATAGTGTTATGGACCCCTTGGCAGCAATTGCATTTTACATATGATCAAGCCTTTCCATTTTCAAAACCATAAGTTGGAGGGAGGGGGGGTACAAACTGCCAGGGGAGTAGGCAGATATTAAAGTAGATCTTAAATGAAAATGGAGCCAAGCTGACATCCAATACGGCCACGATAACATCCATCTTGAAAATCTTGCTATTGCTATTCCTTCTAAATGGAAACTTGTAAATGGGGTCCTAAATGAAAATTGTACCAATCTGGTAGCCAATATGGAGGCCACAGTAGCCAATTTCAAGATCTGGTTATTTCTCTGGAATTTCAGAGATGGTTTTAACATTTAGCAGTTAAAAAAATATTCCAGGAAATTCTTTCTAGACAGTAGGGTATCAGTCATTTTTCTGTTTACCATCAAAGAGAGTTGGCAGACTAATCAGCAACTTGTGATGTGCTGGAAAACACCCATGATCTGTTGTTAATAAGTGGTTTTCATTTTAGATGCAGTCCTACTTTCTTTCCAGCACACATACAGATCTGCTTAGATCTGTGAGATATCATGTTTGCTTCAAAATATAGATAACCTGTGTCAACAGGACATTGAATTTGCAAAAAACAATAGGTGGACAGCGTTTCTGCATGTGTAAATACATTTTTGTTCTCCTTGCTTATGCACATGCAGATGTTAGTGGCAGCATTGTTTCTGTGAGGTTTAATTTTGAGAAATTTGTGGTATGTTTTCCTAACAATGACCAGCTGTTCTATTTGTCCATGAAGACTGTCCTGCTTCAACTGGAGAGTGTGTGTGTGTGTGTGTGTGTGTTTGCAGTGGGAGGTGACATTATAACATGAACTTGATTTTGCCACCTCAGGGACAAGCCCCTGTAGTCTGAAATTACTCTCAGAACTGGGTGCCATTTTCTTTCCAGAATTCATTGAAACTCTTCATTCACCCTATTAATTTTGCAGTATGGACTAATTGTTGTAGTAGTGATTATATTGGAAAATAGACAAATTGAAGTTTTGTACTAATTGTTTTCGAAGTGGAATTATGCTTTTTGATAAAAATAAATGTATTGCCAGTACAAGTTCATCTTGTGTTTACTACAGCATCAGTATGAAAACTTCTTTAACATTCTGTAAACCTTGGATAATGCAGCAATGACAGACAAGGATTTACAGGTGCAGAGCTATTTTGAAATAGCACATAATATGTGTATATTCTTATTCTTTGCAGGATGCTGCTGACCTGGAGAGAAAATATCCTGATGCACTGAATAAGCTAAATGACCGATACAACTCCACAGTTGATGCAAAAGCTAGAGTTGATGCTCTCAAGAGGCGAGCTGATAACCTGGCCACAGAGACTACTACACAACTTAACAGACTGCGTGGTAAGTTCTCAGTCTTTGAGTACTCATATTAGCTTAGAATATCGTGACATTTGTATTATTTGGTTTTAGTTCCCCTTATTTTGTAGGGAGGTGGCATCTAATGCTACTCAGGTCTCATGTCTGTTTGTCGTGTATATTGCAAACTTATTTCCCCCTCTATTATTTCTAAAACGGAAAGTTTAGGCATGGAGCTGAATATCAAGAAGACTTAGTAAAGTTTAATGTGCATCTTATATCATATTGATGGTATCATCTGTGACCTTAAGCAGACCTGCCAACCCTTACGATTTTGCCGTAAGTCTTACAAAACTGACCCAGAAAAATATGGACTTAAGGACTAAAAGCAAATACTATGGAAAACTGATTGTTGAAGAAAAATCTTGATAATTGGTTCATCCGTGTTTGATTAGGATCTGGGTTTCATATTAGAATTAGTCAAGTCAGGGAAGCAGACTGACTTTACAGCAGTACCTCAGATGCTTCAAACTGCACATATTTTTTCATGTGAAGCATCTGCATGATCAAACTGTTGATTATAGAATTTTTAAATTATGGCCTCCAGCAAGCTATGCATGTTGAAGATGAAAGGGAAAATAAGCCTCGTAAAAAAGTGTTAATAATCAGCACAGAAGAATAAAACAATATTCAGATTCTTGCGAATAAAAACAGGAAGGGACACAATTACATTTATTGGACA
Organism: Sinohyriopsis cumingii; assembly: GCA_028554795.2. Taxonomy (NCBI): domain Eukaryota; kingdom Metazoa; phylum Mollusca; class Bivalvia; order Unionida; family Unionidae; genus Sinohyriopsis; species Sinohyriopsis cumingii. Next base: position 2,109,253 of record JAPYKE020000047.1, read on the forward strand.
TCATGTGCCAATTTGAGTCCCTTTCATGGCAGGAGATATGATTGCCATCATCATGTGCAATGGAAAAAAAATTCCAAGAATTATGTCAAATTGAGAGATAGCAACAAGCCATTGATCTTTTTACATACTTAGGAAAATCATCACCATATTTTAAGCTGTACTGTTGAGACCAATTCATGTTCTTTCAAAGGAAAATATGAATTATGTCATATTATCTAAAACAGGATGATATGAATGGCTTGACCATCATTTTGGTGATAGATTCTATTGCCAAAGACAACCTTTATGTTACAGAATAATGTCACTATTAAAAATAGCTTCAGTCAGCAGTTTGCATATACAAGTTATGAGCTGGGTCACATTCATATTAAATTTCTAGCAACAATTGAGACTTGTTTGGTTTCATTGAATTTGTTTAGTTAGTATTTCTCTCAGACAGTTTCAGCAGCATGATATCTTCCATGGTTTGTGAACTTACCAAGTCTGTAGAGAAATTAAAAAATACAGTAGTTATTATTTTGGGCCAGTTCACACTTATCGCCATTGGCAACACATGATCACATTAAACAGACTGGCATATTTTACCAACAAAAATTAAACGCCAGAAACACAACCAGAACTCTTTATTCCAGAATTCTTTATTTTTAAAAGAAAATGCTGAACATTATGTTTTTTATTGGCTAGCAGGAATATAGTGCAACCTAGATTTTGTAGACCATATCCAACAAACATTGAATTTATTGGTTACAGTAATACACACACCTGACAATAATTACATAAATTTCTGGACAAACTGTTTTGGGAAAATTGATAATTTTCATTAGTTTACAAATTCTCTTGACAGAGAAAAAAAATTATTTTCTGATATCTGGATAGCAGAGCTAAAAAATCTGATAGCCCGACACCCAAGGTCCCTCTGATTTTAGTTCAGGCTAGTCCTGTATTCCAAAGTGAAGTGCCTGTTGGGCTTGTCGAAAACATAAAGTTTGCCTGATGAAACTTTGATCACGCTGATGAAATGAGTAAATATACTTTAAAGATGTTGACATGCATGCCTTAACACAGCACAATCTAAATCAGATTATCACTGTCCTACGTCAAATTGAGATTGGATTTTAATCAAATGGAAGCTTTGCTAAAAATATGATTTTGTACTCCCAAACCCCCAGACACGGTCATGTTTCAAAGAAAACACAATTTTCAGTAATCTTTTCCCCCAGGACAAGCCCCCATTTTCATATTCTGGTCAGCTGTGGCTAAACAGCATAATAGCTAAAGGTTAAACTGAAGTACACAAGCATAAGGCCAGTGTGACTAATCAACAATAAATCCTTATCGTTGCATTTATCTTGTGAAAAGGACTGCCCTTCGGACATACTTTCAAAGAAACCATGTGCTACAGTTTGTGTATAAAATCACTAGCAATTGATTGGCAAAAAAACAATGCCATATTTTTTGTAACTTACAATGCCTAGGACTTCATTTTAACAGTTCAAATCTGCAGTCACAAGTTACTGTACTGTTTTTTCCCACATTTTTTATCCCACCTCATATCCTTAGGTTTAACTCTCAAGGCACATAGTGTTTATTAAATAAAATATTTACTTTGAATTAGTTCTTTGGGGGCAGAGTTTCTTGGCAGAAATGGAGATGGGATTTTGTTTGCAGAGAAAATTACTCAGCATTCATAGTGATCATTCGTGGAATTGAAACTAATTGGTGACAATTTATTTTGTTAATTTTTATATATAATAGTACTGTTGTAGTGGGTGTAACAAATCTCAAATTTACGTCAATAATGTTTAATCTTAACATTCTATTTACTGAAGAAAAAAACACATTGTAGTGTGATATTATTTCGTCACAAGTGATAGAATATGGCAACTATGATTTGCATACAATATATATATATATATATATATATATATATATATATATGCGTGTTGGGCTTTTTTGAGAAATGAAAATTGACAGACATAATGTAATAATTGGGAGTTCTCTGCAAAAAATTGGGAGATATTATGAGATTGGTAGGTAGGTGTGGAAATACCTCCAAAATCGGGAGGTTTTTCTCCTGGCTTGAGAGTACAGATATGAACTGTCCGAACTCTAGGAATTTTGGTCAGGGCTTGTGAGTTTATTTAAGTGACCAGCCCAGGGCCTGTTTCAAAAAAAAAATTTCTTTGCTATTTGGATAGTTAGGTCAGTGAGAGTACTTTGCCTTTTCAGACGGGTTTTTTGTTCTTGCCATGATATTGCAATATTAGACATTCCATTCATTTGTCATTTCTGTCTATGGTGTTGAAAGTACCATGTCAAGTGGGCATGTTTGGTATCATTGTAGTTGAGATGCAATTCCATTTACATTTGCTTCTCTCTTTTCATTATGTTTGAAAGTTCATGCTTTACTCTTATTTTTAGGTATGAACACAGAGTTCAGTATGTATGAAAAGGAGCTTCAAACTTTGGCTGGCAAGATAGACGAACTGAATGCCAATATGACAATATACCTACAGGCGATACAGCAAAAGGCAGAGGATTATAGATTATGCAAAACAGAATAGTGACTGTGTCCCACTCCCAGTTCTTTACTTGTTATTAGAGCTTCTGAATTTATGAAAGTAGTAGTACCATTTTATTAGCATTATGGCCCTTGTATTTTCAGAACTTTTGAGTATGAAATTCAGCTTTGACTCTAAACCCTGAACTAATGTAGTACTTGATATAGTGTTATTCACCATGAAGCAAGAGAAACCAAAGTGAAGATCATCCTTAAACTTTTATCGAAGTAAAATTATATGGAACCAAAATTTACAATGTTCAGCTTTTTGTTGGAGTTGCATGCACAGAAAATTCCAGTAAAAATGGATCTGTATAAATGTGCTGTATATAGAATACTGTTGTGTATTAATTATGTGCCAAGATTATGTTGCATCTGAGACACTCTATGGAGGGATTAGTTCATGCTATATACCTGTACCAAATAACAGTGACACCCATATTGTGTACCAAATAATGGTGACACCCAGATTATTACAGTGAAAGTACCTTTTGTACTAACAATATTTTTTACAGAAACTGCAGATCATTGTATGTCAGATATAGTATCATTTGAAATGGACAAGAATGTAATATAGATTTTATTTCAGTGTATAAATTGCATTTCTAATTAAGGCTTTGTCAAATAAAATAAAAATCAGGAAAAAATAAGAATCTTACAGATTTTCTGGACCTTTTCCTTTTTTTCTTTGTACAGTGATCTTTTTTTAAGTAATGGGCATGAATTCATTATATTTTAAAAGAAAACTTGTATGAAACACATGTTCTTGATTGCTTATTTTCAGTTTTCCATGTAAAATAAATATTTGGCCAAAACCAAATGGAGTGGGGAGACTGCTCATTTTACAACAATGTTGAGTCACTACTCCCCTCATACAACACTCTCAGGTTGCACCAAATAAATGATGATTATAGGTGTAAACTTGCATGGTATTAATAGTTGGATTAATTTTGTCAGTTAAAATTAATTATTTTGTCATTTTTAAAAGATACATTAGTTTCATTTCTTGTTCATTTGTACTTGTACATCACACTTTGTACATTTTCAGGAGTCTATCTTTATTTTTGTCCCAGATTTCCACATGAAGAATGTACAGTTTCTCCAAACCCATCTTTATATCAATCACAACTCCGTTCTAGTTTTGCATTGTGTTAGTAAACTGGTGAACATGTCTGTAACTCGGTCCACTATGGCTTGCTATTGTTAACTTGCCTGATTACTGTGCACAATTTATATTTCCCCCAACTTTTTAGTTTGATGTGTTTTAATTTCTCACAGAAGTGTCATGTGTGTACAATTCAAAAGCATTGAAGCAGTGATCAAAACAGTTGTTTGCATGTATGACTGTCCCTCATTATAACACTGTAGTTGGGGTCATAACTACCAACCACATTATATATCAAACTGCATTCTTATAAGAATGATGGTATATACAAAACTGCTATATAGTGAGAATAGCATCATGTACCGATCTTTGGTATGATTGAAACTATAAATAGGCAAAATAATGGTTTTTTAAAAAGGAAATAAAATATAACAATAAGCTTCAACATTTTGGTCTTTCAACCTTACAATTTGGTATAATTTTGGTCATGGGGTTTATAGTGGTATAGTGTTAGTTTAGAATCACTTTATAATGAAGCATGTTATAACGAGGGAAAGCTGTGTTTTCAGTTTGCATTGTTGCAGTAGGAGAATACATGTATTGAATAGTTGGAAAGTATATGCAAATTTTCATTTAGTAAAAGAAAATCAAAGATTATGCTTTATAAAGTTTTAATATAGTCAGACAGTACCTTCATTTAGAGTGTGGAAATGACATGTAGTTAAAGCAGATTTATTCAAGTTGGGTAAGTGTTAGAACAAATATGGCCAGTAGAACATTTTTTATTGATCACTTCCATGGAACTGTTGTTGATGGTGCTGTAATGATAATGTGAACAAGTTTATCTGCCTAATATTTTTTTATGTACTCTACACATAGTTTGTCTGTGATAAAAGACTCCATGAGAAAATTAAATTGTAATTTAGACATTTTGTTTAGTGTGATGTTTTTCATCCATTAGGCATACATTTTTAAATTTATACATATTTGAATGGATATCTTTCAAACTTAGTGATCCATAGATTACTTTCTTAATCAGTGGATGAGACAAATCATGAAGTTGTGAGATTCTGCCTGGTTTAAAAACAATGTAGTATGTCTGGACTTGTATTGTCGACCTTTAAAAAGGGTGATGACTGTGTAAGTTGGACTGTAACGCACAATTTGACTTTCTACAGTGTAGACACAAGTCCAGATGTTCCTTGCCCATTCATAAAATATTACACAGAGACTGTATTCCGTGAACAGGCTGAATAAAGCTGTATGAACTTGAAAATAATATTCTTTTTGTATCCTGCTTATTCACTTTTGTCATGCCATTTATTATGATGTATGCCACTGTTTTAACCTAAATGTCATATTCTTTTTACTTTATGTCCCTTTTAGTAAGGCCATTATTATGGATGAAGAAAATGGGTTTCGTCCTCAGAATTAGCTTTTTACATTGGTAACTATATAAAATACAGTTATGTGGAATTCCTGAGCAATATTATGGCAGTCATTTTTTCTTTATTTAATTTTTCAGATATATCAGAAATGATGACTTTATAAGAAACACCAATTTAACTGTGTATAAACAAAAGTTTAAGCCAGCTTTTTTCATATAAAGTCATTATTCAGTAAAATTTGCCACATGAAATATTACAGTGAAACCCTACTATAGCATGGTGGCCAAGTCCACAAAACATAATTGTGCTATGTACATTATTGTACCAACCAGGTCAGTCACAAAAAAAACCTGTGAGGTAGAAGTGGGTAAAAAATTAGAAATATGAGAAATGCATTGTTCTCGTGGATTCCATAAGAGTGGCTCCATAATAATTCTACAGAAAATGCACACTCGGAAGTATAATCCTTAGGTATTTTCTCACAGATGTGTTTGAAGTCTGCCCAAAAAAAATTAATAAAAAATTACATAAGGTAATATGAAGAACATTATTGGCTCAGTTTGTACACAAGTGTTTACATCCCAAAAACTGATTGATTTTCAGCTGCTTCCTGCTACAGTCATGTTTGCCCCAATGACTGGCTTATTAACACCTACCTATATCTTGAGCTAATTGCAATCTACATGGGACTTAATCCTGTACAGGGCTTCAAGCTTCTTTTGAACAGTAGAAGCTTTTTGTTTTTGTGTAAACCATTATCCATTGTAAATACCCACTAGTTGACACTTTGACACCTGTTTATTGGAACAACTACAGCAGAAAGAATTGTTAATGAACAATGGAGTAATTTTGTATAGGGAAAGGATGCATTATTCACTGGTCACCTGATTGTATAATGACTGTGTCTGACAATACAACTGAGCTACATGCAAATGATGGCATCTTTTGTTTTTTGGGGGGTGGGGTAATGTTTTTTTAAAATCTTTACTCACTAATTTGAATAACCTTCAGCTGCTACGAGACTGACTTTGATGATTAGCAATTATTTTAATTAATTGCTAAAATATAATGCCTGGACTTCCAGATAAAGATAGATGCCACTTCCGATTTGTGCCCATTCCACCAAAAATGAATGGGTTTTTTTACTGATCATTATCCTATCTGCATTAGAAGATAAGATAATTTGACCTGATTATTGCACTGTCTGCAAACCGGTGGTTTGTGATATGTTCGCCTATTACTAACCAGCTGTGCCTATGTCACATGGCCAGAATGGCATCTTTGGTGGCTGCTAGAGGTTATATATTCCTCACAGCGATGAGACAGCTGAACCAACATATCAACCGGAATTTTTCTCTTGGATAAGTTGCAAAGATTATGAAAGCAGTCAAGGGGATCATTACACATCCCAACTAGATTGGTGGGAATGTTGAAACATTCCTTCAGGTAGTACCTTCTACTTAAATTCATTGATTTACAAATTCAGATGACAATCTTTGTTTGGTGCTTGATTGTTTATGCCATTCGAATGAACAAACATGTCGGCTATTATTTGAGTGACAGTTTTACACAACACATTGATGACAAACAGAAAGAAGACTTGATGGCTTTATTGTTCATGGATAAGAAGACTTGATGGCTCTATTGTTCGTGGATAAGAAGACTTGATGGCTTTATTGTTCATGAATAACATGACTTGATGGCTTTATTGTTTATGAATAACAAGACTTGATGGCTTTATTGTTCATGGATAACAAGACTTGATGGCTTTATTGTTCATGGATAACAAGACTTGATGGCTTTATTGTTCATGGATAACAAGACTTGATGGCTTTATTGTTCATGGATAACAAGACTTGATGGCTTTATTGTTCATGGATAACAAGACTTGATGGCTTTATTGTTCATGGATAACAAGACTTGATGGCTCTATTGTTCATGGATAACAAGACTTGATGGCTCTATTGTTCATGGATAAGAAGACTTGATGGCTTTATTGTTCATGGATAAGAAGACTTGATGGCTCAATTGTTCATGGATAAGAAGACTTGATGGCTTTATTGTTCATGGATAAGAAGACTTGATGGCTTTATTGTTTATGGGTGAATAATAATAAGATGAAAAATAAACTGGGATCCGAGTGCACTGATTGACTTTTGACATGACTCGAATGAACATTCACAAATCGAAACATTTAACATCTATCTTCATATAAAGAAAGAGGCAATAGCTAGATACTTCTTTCCTTCAAGACACATCTTGCCAAATTATTAAATCATACTCATTTATTTTGGCACAAAACTTTGCAGTAGTTCAAAAAATTGGTAACATTGCAAAATTGCAGGAACCAGGCCACAATTGTTATATCCTATTTTGTGTTGTAATGAAGCATGTTATAGCATTGTTTCACTGTACATGTTTGAGATTGTGATTTTAGACAAACCTCCACAGTAGAATTTATAATATTAAATATATTCCTGATGCATGTTAAGTATTTAACTCACTGTAGGTTAGTGCCATAGTTTTTTATGTATCCATAATTGAGTTGTACCCATTTTTTATATTGTCCCGTTAGATATTCATATTTACATGTTTTTATAAAGCCTTTGTTACACATAGAATAATTTCTTCTGTACTTAAGCTGTGCTATTTCATATATTCACGGGGGGGGGAGGGGGCAAAATTAACTTAATTGACTTGCCCATTTCTTAAACATGCATGTCTTTTTAGAGACCTCTACACAATTCCTTTATTCTTTTTTGCATTTTATGTATCATTATCGTAGGATATTATCAGGGCTGTTCCATTTAAACATACATGGTACCCAGGAAAGGCAGTTTTTTTAAAGCATATGCTTGGGTACTTTGATTTCACAGAGTTTATATTAAAATTAGAAGAAAATTCTACATTGCATTTATGAGCGAGTACCGTACATTAAAAGAGCATTCCCTGGTTCCCATGTATGTTTTACTGGAACAGCCTGCAACAGTTATCAGGGTCAAGAGGAAGTTTGTTTTTATATTGTCAACTTGACAAATAATACTTTGAACATCATGTTTGATCCTCCTCTCTATTCCTGAGGTTTTGAAATCTGTTGTTAACAATTGGCATAAGTTTAGTGACCATGAAATATAAGTCCAGTATATAGTTTTGTCATAATCTTACAGGTTTTGATGAACAAAATCTACAACATATGAAAGACTTGAATTTATTTAACATCAAAATAAGGGAAATCTTATAATCAGATAAGTGGTTTATTGACAGGCTCTACCTGTTTGTCCTCATCTCTTGGTTACTTATTACGTATTCAAAATTCCGGTGACCAGTCTTATGGGGGGGGGGGGTGGATTTGAAGAATTTTGTAACCTTGTCTAATTAAGTTTTATCTTAGGCCAGTTTGGTCTGGGTACTCTTCACTTGATCATGTACAGTAGATTCAACTTCACTTTCGTGAGATTTTTGTGAATTATCACAATAAATGCAAAATTTAAGTTGCATAATTTTTAAATTTTGATTTTAAACCATATACCTGCAGTTGCCAAAGACTTGGAATGGCTGTACTCGAACTAGTGATACATTTTAGTGGAAATAATTTTAGTTCGTTTAAAAGACTAGATGGTACCTTTTCGAATACCCTGTAGGAAAGACAGAAGAAACTTTAAATACAAAAATGAATTTTACAGAAATTCTTCTGTTTTAATATTATTCATGAATTTTATGTTGAATGGCAATCATTGATTAAATTCAATAGGTAAAATTTCTCAACTCAGTTTTTTGCCATTGTTTAATAATGCTGGAAATATATTATTTGTTCCTTACCATTTTGCCCTTTTTTCCTTCAGAATTGATGCATATTAGCCTAAAGTTAGAATTTGCAAGGTGCGTTATTGCATGAGAATGTGCATAAAACTTTAATAAAGCATTCATGTTTAAGTAGATATAAATATACTAACCAAATTAGTAATAGCACACCTTTACTAAAGTAATGCAGACATACATGAAGACCATTAAGCTCTGTAATACAACCTCGGTGAACAAGTTGTACCGAATCTTATATTTTTGTATATTTGTGCATTGTACCTCGGTAATTATTGACACAAGTATTTTTAACTCCTCTTGTAAGAATTTTTATGAATAAATAATGCATATACATGTATTTGCTTTTGTTACCTACCCATGCATGACATGCCTTTAAATTGACTGATTTTACATTATTCATTTGCTACAGAACTGTTCTGTAATAGTACAAATACAAATGTCCCAAGGTGTTTGTTTTGCAGATTAACCAAACAACCAAGTGAGTAAATATGCAACATGGTCAATATATGTTTTAAGAGTATGTTGCTATAGTAGCAAGAATACAAATCAGACCTGTGCTTGTGCCATACAGTCCAACACTCATACTGAATAATATCAAAGGCACATTTCATTGATATATTTATGATTAAAATAAAATTTATAACTGTAGGTAGTGGTAACCAAAGCACAGGGAGAAAACCACCAAGCATGAATGGATGATATTTTGCCCATATACAGACTGATAACTGCAGTTTCAAAGCAAATACCTGACCCCAGCATGATCTATATTCTAGACACAGTGTGGTGTCACCTTCATAAAAGAATATTAGGGTTGAATACACCCTAAAGAATACAGTTGACCTAACAATAATAATATTATTAATGCTTCAATTTGGAACAACAGTACCCAATGATTCTGTTGGATACGCTTCACAATTAAATTACAATCACTTTGTCAAGTTAAATTTATCTTAAATCTTCCACTTAATTCATAGTCACAAGAAGTTGAAAAAAATTATCATTTTTCTAGTAAATGTAAACTTTGTTGTGACAGATGGCTTCACAGCATACCATATTATTCCCTTTTCCAGTCTGATTAAAACTGAAATCTACTTATAATCAGTAAATCTCATGCCCACCAGTAGGAGGTAATGTTCTGTTGACCCTTTGATTTACCAATTGTGTTAGAGTTTTCATATTTATGAAGTGAAAAATGTCATTTAGAACATATATTCTCCAAAGATAATTCAGACTAAAAATGTCATGTTATATCTTGTGGGCTACAAAAGTATGCTGCCTCAGTGCATTCATATATTAACTTTTATTGGTGCCATTCAGATGTTTGTTATATTGAGATCTGTTTTAATCATATTGCTGCCAATTCCAGATTCTTTTTTAAAACAAGCCAAATAAAAGTACAAAATAAAGAATAACAAAGTTGAATGAATATTACACAATGCTTGTAAGCTTCAGTAATGTATTCCATTCTACCCAAAATTAACTGTTTAAATAAGTTAAATGGACTTATTTGACAAGACATTATAGGAAGCATTCATAGTTTGCCAAACTACAATTGAGGAGTTTTTAGTCTGCAAGTTCAGAGTCTTTCCCAAGTGCTTTGTATGAAGCAAGCCTTGTATGACCATTACATGATTCATTTTATTAATAATACAGTAGTTATAAACTAAATAACTACACCTGTATGGGATATGTAGTACCAATGTTACCAGTAGAAACCAGTCTGATCATTGAAGAATATCCTCTTATGACATGTACAATAACAGGTAACCTTCTGTTATCCTTTCTGTCTTCTCAATATTTCTTTCATGTTTCTCAAAAATGGAAAAGAGCCCAAGCATAGTTTTTTTGATTTTAGAAATCCCAAGATTGTTTCCGGTACCTTTACTAGAAGTATTCATGCATTCATAATAAATATATTTAACGTTATCACTTTTTGTAAATTTACATCATATTTAATACAAAAATGATTCTAAAAAATAAAATGGGCAGTCTCTTCAAGTATTTTTTTTCACATAATTTTTTGACCCTATGTTTTAAAGTTTCTGAGTATTTTTTTACACAATTCTTTAAAACTTGGATCTGTCAATCTGTCCATCTCTCTACCTACTTACCTACCTACCTATCTTATCTAAGTTTAAACAGAAGGTGCTGCAGTACACACATATAAATTCTTTTCATTTTTTTTGTAAAATGGGGACAGCAAATGCATTTTTTGGGGTTACTTCTGTATGGATTCAAAATGCATCTGTTTCCAAGAGGTATTCATTTAGCTGGATACTTAGGTGATTGGCTATTTCCATCATGTATGTGTAGAAGGGTAAAAATTGTACTTTTTTTCTTTTTCTTTTGCATATTGGGTTTCCATGTCCTGGCCCCATTTTACTCCAAATCTGAAACTTATCCCACTTTTTGCAGAGGTTCATCTGTCCATGTGCATTCCAGGCTGGTCTGAATTGGGTCTAAGGACAGAAAGTACACAAACTCTGATTTTGAAACCAGTACCTTTTGGCCCTGAAAAAAAAATTGGGGCCAAAAATGTTTTTAAGCAAGTAGAAAGTCTACATGTTTGATATTATACAGCCTCATTTCCCATTTTAGTAATACCACCCTATTTGGTAATACCACCCTATTTTGGTAATACCACCCTATTTTGGTAATACCACCCTATTTGGCGTATCAGAAATGACAGTGTTACAGAACTCAGAAGTAGTACTTCATGATGACACATAAAGGTGGCATTCAGGTTAAAGAGTTAAATGGACATGTTCAGTATTAGAGCCTGTTTTATTGACACTGGTGGCATAGGTTTAATACCAAAGGATTGTGTATCTTCCAAGCCACCTGCTCAACAAAGTCAGTGGAGCCCTATAATCATCATGCAGTCCGTTCATCTCCATCAGAAAAATTTCTGCTAGATATTTCCTTGAAATTTTGGCTTTCAACCTAATCTGGTATCCAGCTTTAGACTGAAGAAATCTCAAAAAATTATAAACTTCTACATTAACATGTAGAGGAGTTATTGTCCCTGGTTGTCAATTCTTTAATTTCCATGGCTTAACTATATCAATGATCATTGTTTTCAACCTAATCTGGCATGCAACTCTATATTGTCAGACAAGACCTTGAATGAATTTTGATTTTTAGTGTTCCACAACATCATTCAGTTATCTTTCCACTGATCTCTCATGCTCTTCACTCTGGTTTGTGCAGTGTAACTTTATTAATGTTTGTTGGATTTTAAAACAAAAAGATTTGGCATATGGCTGTATATTTTATAAGAACCTTGTGTAAGTTTGATTTTCAATGCTCCACAACATTATTTACAGGAGTTATGACCCCTGTTTGTAATCCCTCATGACTTTGGTTTCTGCAGCAGAACCATACAAATTGTTGCTAGATTTCAACCAAATTTAGCATGGAGATTTATACCAATGAGACCTAGATTAAGTTTGATATCAACCATTCCATGCCATTATTAACAGTAGTAGACAGATGCACAGATCCATGTTTTAAAGGATTGTGTAAAAATACTCGGAAATGTCCTGCATTCCACATTATCATTTAAATGAGGTTTGGTAATTGATTGTCTATCCTCCTGACTTTGGTTTCTGTATCATTATTTTTATTAAGGACTCTGGAATTCGTCAAAATGTACCCTGCACCTTTATGTTGATGAGTCTTTAGCGAGTTAGATGTCCTCTTTTCAGCAGCATCATGCTAAGGCGTGTGAATGTCCATTTTCCCAAATGGAGTAAAGTTCCCTACTCATAGATATTGTAGCAGAACTGGACTGATCCAAAGGTATCATTACAGTTTGGGTGTAAACATTATGATTTTATTCACTGAAACTATGTCTTTTGCATGCCTGTGTGTGGATTATGCTTTTATGTATTTTGATCAAAATACAAGATGGCTACGGCCTGCATATTGAACCCATGATCAAAACATTACTGAATAATGTGTGACCTTGATATAGGTGCAAACATGCATGTCACCAAATTAATCACCTTAGCTTCATAATGATTTAAGCAAAGTATGCAGAAAATCCGTTGTGTGGTTTAGGAAATATAAGCAAAGGACAAAAAAATTCCAACCAAAACGTTAATGCAAGTTTTATGTAAGTGTGATCATTACTCCAAGAAAAATGGGATGAGCAAACATGTTGTAGAATAAATTAACTTAGCTTGATAATAATTCGTGCCAAGTATGATGAAAATCTTTCAAAAACCTTAACAATTACCTTAACTATTGCCAACACTGATGATAGAAAAGTAAATGCCATGTCTTACTTTGAAGGCACAACAAAAATGATATAAAACAATGAAAAGTCATGTTGATCCCTTTTTAAAGCCATTATTAACCCCTAACATCACTTGTGTGTCAGAAAAGTCTAAAATGATGACTGCACAGTGCTTGCATATTTGAGAGAGTACATATTTCATGTATGTATTTTCAGTGTTAAAATTTAAGCAGCTGTATATGAAGAATTTAAAAGAAATTAGACTAGTTTCTTCAATTTGAAAACCAGTCCTCTGATTCCTTATATTAATGATAAGAGATGCAAGATGTCGAGCAAAGCAGCCTTTATTGATTGACCTGTGAATGTTAAATGACTGACAATGTTAGGAGAGAGAGAGTTTTTAAATTTAAAAATGTGAAGTCAGAAAAAGGACAAATCAAGAGTGCATCAGAAAATTAAAGAATAACATATAAGCAGTGTAATGTGACAGTCACGTTCAATACATCACCATGTTCATTGTGAGATTAGTGTAATCTACCTTACAATCATAGGAGAAAGTTATCCATGACAACTAGATCAAATGTGTTTGTATATGGACTTAATAAAAATACATTTTGTGGTAAATTCTAGTACTCATCCTTCGATTGGATTGTCCCAATTTGTGATAAATACTTTAACTTGCTGAGATCTTGGTTAATAAATTTTTTTTTAATGATGTACATTTTATACAGTTTATTGTAATTTTAAAAAGTAATATGTTGATTACACTTTTTAAGGTAGGCCACAATTCCACCCCCCCATCTTTGCCATGAGTTTGGCATGCTAAAACTGAGCCAACATGGCTACTCTATTTAAACACCTGCCAAGCAAATTATAGTCATTAGCACCCTTATGATGTATGTATCTATTGCCAGTATCTATGGCTGAACAATTTAAGTAACATATTTCAATACCAGTGATTTTCCGTATATTTTTGAAACCACATGAGTTGAATCGTTTTCTAAACTCCTCTGCAAAATATATTTATGAATTTGCAGCTCAGATGTATCATAGGGAAAATTACAAAGAAGGTGGAGAATACTGGAGCCAAATAGTACCTATGGTAAGAAAAAGAAGAATAAGGTACAGAACTCCTTGAGTTTAATGGAAAAAAACATGATGCTGTTGTTAAGAGAAGAACACAAATCTGAATAGCATGGTTTTCTTGCCTGTAAAATAAACTTAAAACTCTAGCTTCAAGAAATGTTTAAAAGATTCAACAGAATTACTTAAAAAAACCTTCAGTGAAGTTCAATTTACAAATTACATAATTACTTCCTTTGTACAATACGTTCGTTTGTTAACATTTGGGTCATTCAAAAGCAAACATTTAGCTTTGATAAATAAATAGGCCATAATCAATTATATACAAAAAAAATATATACTTGAAATTTTTTATTACACTTTTAGAATTTTGTGATGGTGTATGTTGGGACTGAATGTTTCACCCATTATTTAGGATGGTTATTTGCATGTTATAATCCACACAAAAAGTCTGTCAAGAGTGTTCACAATTCAAATAAAGATCTTGAATTCCAAGACTGGATAAATACATGCAATACAAGTCTGGAAAACATTTTGAATTACATGACATAGAAAGCTGAAAATAACACCATTCATACATGTGGATCCCCTTTTAGTGATGCTCCAACATAAACACTATCAGTAGCACTAGTATCATAATTGGCATGCATGTTGTCACTATTGCCTGTAGTGATTCTGTAGTCACATGTCTCCAAGTGTGGCAATAGTGGTGCTGTGTCACCTGTGTCAGGATTCTGTCTGAGCCTGTTTTAGTTTTTGTGTGGCTTCATGCATCAGGTCACAGGCCTTTTTATGCTTTGACCAGTGCTGAACTTGACACTCCCTGAAAACAACAATAGAAGAAGTCTCAGCATGTTGGGATGGTCAATTTATGTTCCACCTGCTTGCTAAGCAAACATCCCAACTTGGTCCTGTCCATCCATAGAAAGTGGTTAGCACCAAAAAAAACTCAAGGCAGACAAGTAAAATTTGACAAGCATATCTGTATGCACATGTTCTGATGACTTAATTAGATTCAGGCCATTACTACAATTTTTCAATTTTTGTTTAATAAATAGTTTTGGACATATTTTTCCTTTTTTAAAAATGTTTAAAGATAATTAAACAAAACCATTTGGGTAAACAAATACATTTTGAAGACTTATTTTTAGTTCTACTGTTAAAAGACCAGAAGAGCTTATGAGATGACCTGTTATACATCATCTGCCTGTCAGTTAGCATAAGTTTATTATTGTTGATCCTCCTAAACTACTGTATGATTACCATGAAACTTCACACACACATTCATCCCAATGTCTAGTTGGCTCTAACTGAAAATAGTGCTGCCCAGACATCCAATATGGTCACCACAGCAGCCACCTTGAAATTTTGTTATCAGTACTCCTAAATTGATGGTTGTATCAAGACCAGGATTTCACTGAAAGACTTCTTATGATGTCTAGTTGGCTCTGTACAATCTGACATCCAATATGGCTACCATCTTAAAAATCGTATCACTACTCCACTTGAATGGATGGCCATATCAACAAGGGGTTTCACTACAAGACTTCTTATGAAATCTAGCTAGTCTTAAATAAAAATGATGTCAATCTGACATCCAAATATGGCCACCATGGCAACCATGTCAAAAATCTTACCACAACTCTTTCTGAGCAGAAAGACATATTGACATGGGTTTCTTCACCAGAATTCTTTTAAATAAAAAATTTGCAAATCTGAGGTCCAATATGCCAGCCATACATCCAACATAGCTGCCAGGATAGCTGTCTTAACAATTTTGCTGTTACTACTCTCCCTGAAAGGATGATCATTATGACAAGGGTTTTCAGCAAGTCCTAAATGAAAATGATGTCAAGTCATAGATCCAATTTGGCTGCCACAACAATTAAAAATCTTCTTGTCACTATTCCCTCTTAAAAAAAGATCATTATGAAATGGGGTTTTCACCATAAAACTTATAATGATGTCTACTTTGTCCTAAATTAATGGATTCTTATATTTGTAATATATAACAGCATCATTTTTGTGTCATAAAACTCGCTTTCCACTTTCAGATATAAATGTTGAGTTATGTCCCATCTAGGTTTATTTTTTAAAGCCAAAAAGGCTAATAAAGCTGAATATAAAAAGCACCTATTATTAGGAACAAGAATCCCACAATGGGACTGATGCCCTACTGAGCATAAAGAATTTTCAGGAATTTAAAATGAGACCATTTCTTCCTTCTAACTGCTGACTGCTGAAACCATTTCTGATATTCTTCAATGATAATATTTAAAAAATATCTGCTGTGGTTCATATACTGGATGTGAAATTGGTACCATTTTTATTTAGGACCAAACTGACATCATTAATCTATTCAGTGCAAGCAAACAGTGACAGCAAGATTTTCAAGACAGCTGTCATGACAGCCATATTGGATGAGTAGTTGGTGCCATTTTCATTTAGAACCAACTAGGTATTATAAAAAGACTTGGTGAGAACCCCATGGTGGTATAGCCATCTAGAAGTAGAACTGTCCTAATGATGGCCACCATGGTGGCCATATTGAGGGTCAGATTGCATCATTTTCATCTTGGACCAGCTAGATACAACAATAACTTTTCTGATGAGAACCCCATATCGAAAAGACTTTCCATTTTGGGTAGCCATAACCATTTTTATCAAGATGGTTACCATAGCTGCCATATTGAAGAAACAGAACCATTTTTGTTTAGGACCAACTACATATCTAACGTATTTTAGTGAAAACCTCATGCCCCTCCAACTCTCCATTCAAGAGAATAAGCTATAGACAACGATGGCCACCACAACCATGCTGGACAGATTATCAGTACCATTTTCATTTAGGACAAACTAGATATAATAAGAAGTCTTTTAGTGAAGGATCCATGACTATATGAGCATCTTGTTATAGAGAAGTAGCAGTTCAAGATTTCCAAGATGGCTAACATGGCAACTATATTGGAGAGCCAATCATCATCATTTTCATTTATGACCAACTACATATCACCAGTTGTTTAATGAAAATCTCAAGTTGATTTGACTATCCATATAGAAAAAGTAGCAATAACAAGATTTCCAGATGGTCATGCTAGTGCTCCTATTGGATAGGCACTATTGTTATTCAGGACCAAGTAGACACCATAAGGAGTCCCTTAGTGAAGACCTAATAATTAAGGAGTCCCTTAGTGAAGACCTAATGTTGCTATGGTTATCCATTAATGAGAAGATCTGCAATATGGCCAACATGTCAGCCATGTTGGATGTCAGACTGGCAATATTTTCATTTACAATCAATCAGCATGATAAGAAGTTGCTTACTGAACACCCATCTCAATAAAGCATCTATTTAGGTGATGTAGCAATCAGATTGGCACCATTTTTATTTAATACTAACCAGACATCATAAGTCCTATTTAAACCCATGTCAATACAACCAGCTGTTCTGGGAAAATAGCAGTAACAAGATTAAATAGATGGTCACTGATGCAGCCATGCTGGATATTATACCAGCACCAATTTCATTTTTGACCAAGCAGACATCATAAGGAGTCTTCTAATAAAAACTCGATATGACCATCCATTTAGGAGGAGAAGCAATATATAGATTCTTAATGTGGCCACTATGGCTGTAATTCTGATATCAGGATGGCAGCATTTTCATTTAGGTTTGGACTTGTGTGGTTTTGTGGGGTGTAATACCATTTTGCAGCAGATGATACATGGAAGCCAGTACATTTGGTGGAGGAAGAACTTCCAACACATGGGAAGCTACAGGCAAGCTTTCTATCACATTGGTTGAGCTGAGACTCAAACTCATTTGGAGAGAGGTGAGATGTACAAGTGATTTTTAAAACTAAGTGCCTTAGACCACTTGGCCAGCCTGATCCCCTTTCATTTAAGACCCACAAGATATCATAAGAAGTTTTTTTAACTGAAAACCCCATGTTTATATGACATTCTGTTCAGGAGGAGCAGTGATAAGAAGATTTTAAAGATGATGACAATTGTGGTCGTAGGGACATCTATGTGGCACCATTTTCATTTAGGACCAGCCTGATATTGGAATGATTTTATTGTTGTTGTAGGGTTTAATGCCATTTTTCAGCACATGATAGGCTATACATGGCGGCCAGTATTAATGGTGGAGGAAGAACCCAGGAAACCCCCGGGAAGAACCACTGACCCACGAGAAGCTACTGGCAAGCTTTCTCACATACCCACATTGGCTGAATCTGAGACTCGAACCCACGCAGACAGAGGTGAGATGGCAGTGATCCGTAACGGAGAGTGCTTTAGACCACTCGGCCACTTGGGGCCCCGATACTGGAATGAATGTATGTGTGTAAAGTCTCATGGCAATTCTCTAAGTAGTTTAGGAGGAGTAGGAAAAAAAACAACCTTGCGCCATGGATAATGGATTTGTTGTTGTTGAGTTTAATTATAGTGGCGTGCGCACAATTGTGCATGTGCCACTTTCTTCTGACTGCACCGCAGCCTGCTAGTTGTTCCTGGGGAAGGGAATGGTGCCACCTCCCCCAGGCTTTTATGGATTCAAGGAACCCTGATAGTTTGGCCTCAATCTGTGGGTCCATAAAGGTCCCTTACAGTTGAATGGTGGCTGTCATTAGTGGGAAGGAGAGCTCGGGAACGGTCCTGCTTGCTTTACATCGCTGGTTTCTTGTTGCATTTGCCTGGATGATAAGTCACTGCATAAGCTTTTCTGGTTTATGTCCAGTATAACTAACGTTTTAAAACATATTGTAGAAGATATGCTTTAATTTATGCCCTCTGACAATCAGAAACTCTTGCTTGATAAAGATTAATATGAAACATTATGTTTATAACCAACTGTACCAATTCATGTAGTGCTTGCAAAATATATTTTTTTAAAAAGTATTATTTGTTACATCAGGTCTTGCCTGTGAACCATCATATGATCAGAACCCATTCTAAGAGTAAAAATGAAATAGCACAAAATCATAACACAAAATTTATGGTTAACAATTACAACAATAAGATAGCTACTGTTACTGCTGGGGAAAAAATTATGCCTCTTTTCTCAGATTAAAATTGCAATAAGTCTGTTACCTCCTGCAGTACCACTCATTCTGACAGCGAGAGCATCTCTTGCTGGCTGCTTCTCCACATACTGCACACTTGGGAGGATCTGAGAGCAAACCTTCTATTACATCAAAGTTATATGTATCAGCCCACCTGAAGGTACAAAATATAGACAAATATAAAACATGGAGATTTCTTCTTATTACTATTGTTATGATGATGATAATGGTGATGATAATGATGATGTTTATATCCTCATGATTATCATTCCTCTTCAGCTATATGTGAACTACTACATAAGAAAGTTCATTTTGCTTGTCTGCTTCAAATGTCAGACATGACAACCTAAAGGGATAGGTACTACAAGGACCCTATTTCACACATTTTCAAAAAATATTATTATGGCAAAGAAATGTATCAACATTTGAAAAACTTGTAATTACAATTCATTTTTAAATGTTCTTTGATATGACATCACAGGTACATGCTCATGACATCAAATTAACTGTAAAATGGCCATTCTGTGAAAACATTTGAGCTATTTTTAAAAATTAAGGTGGTACACGTGAGGCAACCAAATTCATATTTTACCAAATATAAAGGTATGTATCAAGAACTATTTCCTAGAACATCGTTTTGGTTTGCTGCATGTCAACCATGTGAAAAACAATAAAATTTCAGTGCATCACCATTCATTGGTACCATTGCATCTCTACAATGGTCAAGTATTAACTACATCTACACTGATGTTTCTGCTACAATGAACACATCCAGTAATTTGATAAATAGCAAAATGCCTTTATAACAATACATATGGTATAGTTAAACCATGAAATAAACATTTCATTTTTGTTTATAAGTTTGCCAAAAACCACAAAATTTGCCTTATTTTTTGCATCTTCAAAAGACCTCACCAACTACCAGCGCAATTGAGAAAAGGAATTATTTCTTGACAAGAAACACTTTTTAAAATAAAAAATCTAACACGTTGCAAAATTCAATCAGATTCTTATTTTCACTCCTGAACAAGAAAAGAAATTAGACAAACCATGTTATTTGCCCTTATGGCAAAGGACATAAGGGCAACATAATTTCAGTACAAAGTATCATAAAATGACTTTTTCTCCTCTTTTTTTAAAAACAAGTTGACATTCAAATGTTGCCTGTCATTTGTATTATTTTTTTATCCATTTACTGATCAAGTTTTGTGACATTTTGGATCTCTAAAGTTTGAGATGAGGCGTTAAGTTAAATATAGGAGGTGCATGAAGGAAGTCAACCCACAACAAAAACAACATGCAGCTTATATACTATTTTAATAATTGGGTTTAAAAGACAATAGCATGATGATAAAAATAATAATACAATGTATCTTTCCAATTTGTTTAATTACTTCAGTACATAACTTTGGTCTCCAGCTGACAATAAAACAGAAGAAAGAAAAAAATTTAGTATAGTTATTGAAGAAGTTTTTTTGAAGAAAGGGATTATACGGCAGTGTTACAAATTTTTCTCATCTTGTAATGCAAACACATGTGATATTTGTTTAAAAATGGGATAACATAAATTTTAGGAGTAATTGATCATACATACCCAAGAGTTCCACAGCACAACAAAATACCTACATATAATAATTTGAGTACCACACATGTAAGACATTTGAGTGGTGTAGAGGTATACAACACAGCACTCTAAATCATGAACCAGCAGTTTGAGCCTGCAATAATTTTTTTGTTCTTTTTAGATTTATTATATAAATGTTTTCTTTGATTATTTTTCCTTCAGTGAGCTAAATTTGCTCCTCTTGCACTATTTCTTTCTGTCTTTTTTCTAGTATCACCTATCTAATGATTTTAATTTGATTAAAATGATCCTGAAATCAAATTATTTTCAAATACTCAAGTGGTTACTTACATCTCTTATTATCAATCTCATTATTCTTTATCATTCCACTATTTCCTGACACTTAATAGTACAAATCGTTTGCTCATGACCATTCATGTGTGTGTGTGTGTGAGAGAGAGAGAGAGAGAAGCAATAAGAATGGCAATATCAAGAAAAATAGAAAGCTGATGGGATGGAAACATTTGGGGTCTATCTTTCGCACTGTTGCCAGTGTTCAGTTGCTGGCTTTTGAATGTTATATATATATATATATATATATATATATATATATATATATATATATATATATATATATATATATATATATATATATATATATCTGCCTTTATTAATTTAATAACTTAAAATGTATATGCGTTTTGTATATGTTCTTGTGGACCATCAAAATTGGGTAAGAGGGTCTACCAAGCTGTTCCAGTTTTTCAAATCAAATTATAAATGAACGGTTTGATTGTGAAAAAGTCTCTTTATCTTTGAGCAAATAACCCTGTGTGTGTGTGTGTGTGTGTGTGTGTGTGTGTGTGTGTGTGTTTAGCCAGGTACACAGAGGCGTCAATGTATGTAAAGCCTACTTGTGCATGAACTCCATATCGATGAACATATAATTTAAACATTTTGGACATTTTTCACACAAGAAAATTTGCAGATTTTCCTGTTTAATTGTTCAAACATTAATATAAAACTGGCATACATCTTTTCAAAGTTTAGTTCTCTGCTTACATGCTTACAAAATGGAAAATGTTACCACGTCAACATGAAACTCGATGGCATATAAACTTGCCTTTTTTAAGTACAAGGGTTTGGGAATAAAATGCTGTTGTATATCTGTATATTGATCCTTAATGTCCAAGTCATTTAATGTAAAATTTCAATACTCTGGGGGCATAAATGCAATACTATGGCACAATTTTCTACAAAAACAAAATCTAGAGCCATTTCCTGATTACAATAATGACTGAATATACAGGAGCTTAAGGGATCAATATCATGTACTTAAAGAAATGAGATAATGTTCATCTCTCATTGAGTATGACACAGTAATGATGTCATTCATGGGTAGATGAAGCATTCCTCACTGGAACAAATACATTTGCATTAATCTGTCTTACTATAATTTTTTTCTTTTTTTTTCAAACAATCCTTTCCAAACATCCATTTGATATATAATAAGAAACTAGTGCCAGTTCACTGATCGTATCGACAATAAGTGTACCAAAACTGATATCCTCGCTTAGTCAAGTATATGTTGAGCAAGTGTCTCACATGCTGTATAGCTCTCTCACTCTCATAAAATTGATAGAAATATATCAGTTTTATGACCAATCATTATCATAAGGAATATTGTTCTCTGAATTATTAATAAGCTAATCTCCCTAAAAAAACATTGCATAAACAAAGCAGCTTTTGTGCCTGACATTTTAACATTTTTTGTTCATCTCTATACACAGTTATCAACATTCGGCCATTTGTAATGTACAAAGTGCATTCCCTCCATTGTTTGTGAAAAATGATAAACAAACACAAAAATTGCCTTTTCTGAGGCAATTCTGGCAAGAATATGACAGAAAGTCAGCCCAAAACATATTCACGTGCAAGGCATTTTAAATGAAAATGAAAAGAGGTAATCAACCGAACCTAATGAAAATATATGCATAATTTCATACATTATTTCAAAACAAAAAGAAAGTTGTACCAGTCTTATCATTGACTGGCATGCATATTCCATTCAACTGCATAATATAAGATAATTGTTTTTGACCATATGCATGATGGGAGCTTCTTAAGCTACACATTTATAATCCATAGTCCACAATGAAGAAAACCATAAGCAATTTAATTGTTAATTTCATTCATTAAAAGCAGTCCTGGATAAAAACCATATACATATTTATGAAAGAAAGAGGGGCATAATATGTCTATATAAGTTTCATCTGGATCTGAATATGGCCAAAAATAACTCTTATAGTACCTGTACCTTTTAATATTCTGCCATGTCAAATAACTTATGTGCTTTGCAGTATGGCATTGTATATAGCAACACGGAAATCAGCATGTATTTACCATATCAAATCAATACACATTTGACCATGGTTGGTAAGATAATGCACATCAGCAGCAATATTAAATTAATGTTATTGTTTTGTAAATACACTGTATAATATAGTACAAATATGTATAATATCCTGCAGTCCATACCTTTTGGCCAGATTTCTCAGGTCACTTTCTGAAGGGTTGAGGAAAGTTTTGGCTTGCTTCTTGGCTAACTTTGCCCAATTTCCTTCATTGCTCTTCAAAATTCCCTCTCTGATTTCTGGTACCTAGGATGTCAGTGTAAATCAATTATGACTGTAAGACTCCAGGCACTCAACAAAATGTACACAACTTATAGGCATGACAATCAATACATCTTGTAACACATGCTATCATGTAATATGGGGTGGGGGCAAGGGATATAGTTATCACTATTTCTGTCCATAAACATCTTAATTTTCAGAGAATAACTCTCAGGCCATTCATGATATGTTTCTGAAATTTGGTATAAATATTGCAGAAGTGGTCCAAATATGTCTTTATTCTTCACAATTCTACAGTTTCAATATTTTCATACCTTTGTCTATTTTTCTGTCCCTCCTTTCATTTAGTATCCACACTTTTATTCCCTGAGCATAACTCTCAAACTGTTCAAGATATATTTATGAAACTTAGTACACATATTGGACTAGTGGTATATCTTGGTATAAATACTGGACTAATAGTAGAGCTTGGTACACATAATGGACTGGTGGTAGAGCTTGGTACATGTATTAAGCTAGTGGTACAGCTTGGTACACATACTGGACTAGTGGTTGAGTTTAGTACACATATTGGACTAGTGGTAAATCTTGGTACACATACTAGACTAGTGGTAGAGCTTGGCACATATAATGGACTAGTAACAGAGCTTGGTACATGTATTCAACTAATGGTAGATCTTGGTACACATAATGGACTAGTGGTAGAGCTTGGTACATGTATTCATCTGGTGGTAGAGCATGGTACACATACTGAACTAGTGGTAGAGATGGTGCACATATTGGACTAGTGGTAAAGCTTGGTACACATACTGGACTAGTGGTAGAGCTTGGTACATGTATTCATCTGGTGGTAGAGCATGGTACACATACTGAACTAGTGGTAGAGCTTGGTGCACATATTGGACTAGTGGTAAAGCTTGGTACACATACTGGACTAGTGGTAGAGCTTGGTACATGTATTCAACTAATGGTAGATCTTGGTACACATAATGGACTAGTGGTAGAGCTTAGTACATGTATTCATCTGGTGGTAGAGCATGGTACACATACTGGACTAGTGGTAGAGCTTGGTACACATATTAGTATACATATTGGACTAGTGGTAGAGCTTGGTGCACATACTGGACTAATGGTAGAGCTTGGTACATATAATGGACTAGTAATAGAGCTTGGTACATGTATTCAAGTGGTGGTAGTGCATGGTACACATACTGGACTAGCGGTAGAGCTTGATAGTTATAATGGACTAGTGGTAGAGTTTGGTGCACATAATGGACTAGTGGTAGAGCTTGGGACATGAATTCAAGTGGTGGTAGTGCATGGTACACATACTGGACTAGTGGTAGAGCTTGGTGCACATATTGGACTAGTTGTAAAACTTGGTACACATCCTGGACTAGTGGTAGAGCATGGTACACATACTGGACAAGTGGTAAATCTTGGTACACATAGTGGACTAGTGGTAGAGCTTGATAGTTATAATGGACTAGTGGTAGAGTCTGGTGCACATAATGGACTAGTGGTAGAGCTTGGTACATGTATTCAAGTGGTGGTAGAGCATGGTACACATACTGGACTAGTGGTAGAGCTTGGTGCACATATTGGACTAGTTCTAAAACTTGGTATACATACTGGGCTAGTGGTAGAGCTTGATACACATACTGGACTAGTGGTAGAGCTTAGTGCACATAGTGGACTAATGGTATAGCTTGGTACACATACTGAACTATTGGTAGAGCTTGGTACACATACTGGACCAGTGGTAGAGCATGGTACACATAGTGTACTAGTGGTAGAGCTTGCTTTATATACTGGACTAGTAGTAGAGCTTGGTACACATACTGGACTAGTGGCAGAGCCTGGTACAGATATTGGACTAGTGTTAGAGCTTGGTACTGTTATGTATATTTGATTTTATATTGTGTTGGCTTTCTTCATGATTACATGTTATGTATATTGGCCTTGGTCACTAATTGACTTTAGGATCTACCTGACTAATGTCTTGTTATTTTGAAAACAACATATTACATAGCTAATATTTGTCTATGATTAAATAGTATACATTAGGATCAATATTAATTGGAAGTAAATATGTTTACAGACATTGAGTTCAAGGTCTAGTTTTTTGCAGAAATTAAGAACATTGTAGAAGCAAGTTGTTTACAAATTTGATGGAAAAGTGGCCCTCATCCTGGCTGTTAGTGTCTCTTAGCTTTATTTTTTTTTATACAAATGGTGTTTACTTATATATTACTTAGTGGAATCAGTCTTATAGTTATATTCAGTTTTAACTTGAGAGGATTTATTTATATAAATTATTTATTGGAATTACAAAGTGCTCATTGATTTGGGACTAAGCAGCTATTTTGGAATTATTGTGAATTCATTCAAGGCCATTTGAGAATACTGGTACATCAGCACATTCAATATTTGAATTCATTCAGAACATCAATGAAATTCATTCAGAACATCGATGAAATTCATTCATAATACACTGTACTTTTGTACTTGTGATAGAACTTTAATAACTATTTGGGATTTACTTCAAAATACTACAAATTATTTTTAAATATTCCCTTTGTATTCTAGGGAAATAAATTATTTGTTGAACTGTACAAAACTTGTTCATTTTTTGCTCTTTTCTTTTAATTAGTTTAAGACCACAGAGTCATAACAGTACACAAACTGGACTAGTGGTCTTTGCTTGGTACACATATTGGATCTTTGCTGTGCCTTATGATATTTATAATTCTTCAGTTTCAATTTACTTTTATGTATCTGTCATATTAGACTAGTAGTCCAGATGCACTTTTTGCTACTGACAATTCTTCAGTTTCAATATCTTATTGTTTTTATCCATTTGTCCATCCATACATTATCCACACTTTTGTTTCTGAAGCGAAACTTTCAAACTGTTTAATTAAAAATATCTCTATGAAATTTGCTACAGATATTAGACTCATGGTGTAGATGTGCCTTGTTGGATTGAGATGGCAACTTCCTTGACATCATCAACAGAAGAATGATTACAAAGACACAAGATGCAGCAATAGCCCCTAACCTCATGGGCTTTGATTCTTATGAAAGAATATCTCTGAGATTAATAAGCTCTTCTTGTAGTCAAAATAATCCACCTAAGGTACCACTGAGAGGGAGGCAAAATATTTTGACCATTTAATGTAAAACTCAAATCAATCCAATGAGTCTCTCTTGCTTTTTCCAGCTAAGATGTGACTGAGATGGAGATTTCAGTTGGTTCAAGGTTACTTAAGGCAGTTGATTCTTGGCCAGAAAATCTGGTTGACAAAATCTGAGAAATCAAATTGCAGTTATCACTGAATGATAAACAACCTTCTCCCTCCAATGAAGCATGAGTTTCATTCCTTTTCCTTGCCAGAAAGAAGACTGGCTTAAGAGAAAGGTTCGCAAAAGAAACCTCATTCAAGGGTTTATATGGTCATGGAAATATTGACTAAAATGCACATGAAAGGTTCCACCTAGGCATTAAAGTGTGAAAGACAAGTCTCTGAAGCTCTAAGTACTTGATTAGTTCTGAAAAACAAAAGTCCACCCAATGTTGTAGCCCATAGAGGATATATGAGTACAAGGAGAGGGTTGTCCTATAGCCTTTAATGATGGAGACTGAGCAGTCAACTCTTTTGAAAAAGCACATTTTCCAGTAAATTATGTTTCTCTGAGAATATTTACCTGACCACATAACATTAGGAATATGCTGTGCTACCTCTTGAATCCAGCAATCATGGAAAGACAAAACAAATTCATCTTTCATTTCGATATTCTATACAGAAAAAGGAAAGAAACTCTTCCTAACCCTTGCCCTTACCTCCCCTTATTACTGCTGGGTACCTATGGTTGTTTACCAGCTTTGTTTGATCAATACCTCAGTGATGATGCATGCATTTGCAGGAAGAGGTTGAAGAGCCAGTAATGTGATCAGGTAAGTATTCTGGAGTTTCTCTTTTAAATACATTCTCCAGTCACATTAACCTTAGGAGAATAGTTAATGTGAGGAAGCAATGCTGAAGCATCCTACCTCGACATGGTCACCCTTGAGGGAATAAGGATTCTTCCTCTTATGAGCATAAAATGCACTTCTAATAACAAAATAGCAAAATTGATGGTCACCTAACCTGTGACACCAAAGGGAAGCAACTATTTTTTGTTACTAAATAAATCTCCAGATGAATAGAGCGAAAGTGCTGTTCCACACCTGTGATAAGAATGTGCTGACTTTAAGTTGGTCTGGAGATAGTCTGGACTGCAACCATTGGACCTGCCAGATTCAGTTCATGTCTCTGTGAAGCATCACACAAATAGAAGCTTGAGTAGGCTAAATGTGCATGCCAGCTAAATGCATCTACTCTGTCTCGGATCACCACATTCCATTCAGATGCAAGGTTTGCTCAGATAGCTCTTATTTCATGAGCTGTAATTTTCATGGGGTATACTTGATTCCCTGAGATCTCTTAGTATGCCAAGTACATTACACACTTTAGGACTTGGGTGGTTATATCCTCTTTCTCTGTCTTAACTGAAAAAAAAAGGCACTGCCACTCCTCCACCCCCACCCTGGCACACTTGTTTGCTTCATATAGTGATTTATCTTACAGACCTGGGTCACTGCCTACTTGGACTTTTCAGTGGAGGAAAGGATCTGCATTATGATTCTTTGATTGCCCATTGATGGCAGTCTGTTCTTTGCTATAATGCCTGGCAGCATCACTGAACCATCTGTAGTTAGTTCAGGTCTACCAAAAAGCATACAACTCACTGACCCTGAATTCTAAAGCTAGAGCTATCAAGAAATATGATACAAGTTTCAAGGACTGCTGGTATAGGGGTAAAACTTATATGAACTGAGTCAGATCCCAGATTTAATTCCATTTGGGAAACAGGGTGAGGGACCTTGATTTATTAAATTCAAAATAGGCTAATAGGTCTGATAAATTCTTATCATGACCTAAATCCATGCTACCATCATGTTTTAATGTCTCCCAAGATCTTTAATCATAATGGGTATTTACTTTTGTTTCCTGAAGAGCAAGAGGAAAAAAGTTTGTCAATTCTGGGATTGAAGTACTCAGTGGAATGACACTGTTGCCATTGAATCATCCTCTGAAGACCTGCCACTTCCCTCATACACATTCAAAAGTGGAGGACCTTCTAGCTTGTGAGATTCTCTGTATGTCAAAAGGCTTAAATTCTTCTGATTGCAAGGCTCTCCTGACAAGAGCCAGGCATGAAAAAGTAGCCTGTCTGGGCACAGGGGGGGGCTATCAAAATCACTTTGTGAGTTTGACCCCTTACTTTCTGATTTATTTTCAGTACCAGGACTAGGGTGGATAGAGGTGGACATCAAAACCCTCCCAATTAATCAAGGAAGCATCCATGGGCAACATCTACAGGTATGGGACTGGCAAGACGAAGATGAGCAGTTCATGATTCCACCTTGTTGCAAATAGATCTATCATTTGACGGTCCCAAGTCCACAAATCCATTGTAAGATCACTATTTTATATGAATGGTCTGGCCTGGTTTTTTATTACAATGAATCAGAAAAAGACATTGTAACTACCTGGTCAGTTATATTTATCTTGGCACACCATCACAGAAATGGTGATGAGGGAGGTTGCATGTTCAAACCTCGGTGAGTCACACCAAAGACTTACAAAAATGGTACTAACAGCTGCCTCACTTGGTTCTCAATATTTAGAGGTTAGTGTTAGGACTGGTAGGTTTATTGTCAGGATAATGTGATTGGGTGGGATATCATGCTACATGTCTGCAGCATGATGCCCCAGAGCTAGACATCACTATAAACTGCCACACTGCAGACATCATAGCAATATGACTGGAAAAATGTTAAGGCTACATTAAAATCCAAATCACACACACAGATCATGGGTTGGCATGGGGATTGCTTAGCTCCAGACCATGGATGTTTTTAATCTGTTTTTAGCTGCATGTGGACATCCCAACACATGTACATAGTTCACACTGAGTCCAAGTAGGTTCCAGAGGAACACATTACATTATTGGAAGAAGAAGAAGAAGAATCTTAAATGATTTTTTTCTATTACTCCCATAATCCTCATAAAAGCTCTGGAAATGGAAGCCACTTAGGGAAGTTTCCAAAATTTGAAGTCTTCCTGGTGCTGACAAAACCTCATGAATTTGTTGTGTGATAGGAGCTCCTGATGTGAAGACAGATCTTTGGTGATACACAGTCACAGTGTATGTTTCCATTTTAAAGTGCTTTTCCTTAAGAAATCTGTTTAATGGGAAAAGATAGTGGGTGAAACTTGTTCACCTTTCTTAGAAACAAAATCCCTAACTTTTAATGTTTGTCACCCTCTTTGCTGCCTGCTTCCTTTCAAAGGTGGGTAGCTTTTCTCTTATGGATTCCAGTTTGGTGTGCTGAAACCAAATAGGGGTCCTTGATAGAAGTGGAGGGTCATGGAAGCAAAGCTGGCAACCCTCACTTATTATGGACACAATCGATGCATTCCTGGTCAGTTTTTACCAGACCTAACCTAAGAGCAAAACCTGGCAAGAGAGAGTGCAACTCCCTAAGGCTGACTGACTCCATCCTTAGGGAAGGGGGAGAGGTAGACTTCCTGCCTATCCTCCTGGCTATTCTGTTCAAAATGTTTAGGCAGAGACACTTCTTAGCCACTCTAGCTGTGTCTGGGACCATGGTTAGCAATTTGTGTTGTTGATCCCTGAGATACTGAGTGGTCACTGTAGGGATTAAATCACCAAATAAAGTCTCTGTATCAAGTGAAGCTGACTCTAAAGGCCCTCATTGTGCTCCACTGAAAACATTGGACTGTCTAATACAGAATTCCTATGAAGTTGGAGAACATCAATCAAAGAGCCATCAACCATGAGAGCAGATATATCACTGTCACATGAAAAACCTCCAAAGGTCTTTGCAAGACAAGCCAGTGAAAAAGGTTCCTTCTTCAATAAAATGAAAGAGGCAATTGCAAAGAAATCGGTATGTGAAGCACAATATGCAAACCTTAAATCCCATATCACTGAGAGACTCAGGCACAGGGGCCCATTATTATCCCCACCCAGGATGCTCCAGATTCCAAGGTGTCAGGTTTAAGGGGTCAAGCTGGTGAATGGTCCTTTTAGCTGAAGGTAGAAAGTAGGAGCTGTAGCACAGACAAGGGGACTGACCACCCCTTCTGCAGTATGACTGCCTCTTGGCTTTGTGAAAATTCTGTGCTATTCCCTTAATCATCATTAAGTGAGGGAGTAATGGATGGTCCATTTTAGACTGTACCAATGAAAGCCTCTTCAAACTGGAGAGGACACTGGAGTCTTAAGGACCAGAAGGGTATATGGTCTGCTTGGTTCAATTATGCATGTAACCATGGGAAACTCCCTCATGCTGCAATGGGGAGAAAGGGAGACATTGAAGAATCACTACCAGGTAGTGGGAGACCCCAAGCGCCATCCCCTCATGGCATACTGAAATACTAAAAGAAAGAAAAAAGTAAACTGGAACAAGTTAGCAGTGGGTAATATCTACCCAAGCACTGGTTACCAATTTGGTGTGTGCACAAAAGACTTCAATATTAAAAAAAGGACATAAATAAATGTAAAATACAAAGGATGGGGGAGAATATTGTGCAAGTCATTGAGTGAACAGAGACACAAAATAACTGCATGAAGTCCATAGAAAATAAGGGCAAGATTCCAGATGATGCAAGTAGGAAGTCCAATGATAAAAACAGCAATATTCCAAATGACGGAACTAAAAATCTAAGAAAAAGATGGATAATACTAAAAATGATGTAAGTGAGAAATCCATGGAAATGAAGGACAATACTCCAAAAGATGGAAGTAAGAAGTCCATGCAAAAGATGGGCAATACCCCAAATGATGAAAGTATGAAGTCCATATAAAAGATGGACAATACTCCAAATGATGGAAGTATGAAGTCCATGGAAAAGATGGGCAATACTCCAAATGATGGAAGTATGAAGTCCATGGAAAAGATGGGCAATACTCCAAATGACAGATGTAAGAAATCTGTGGAAAATATGGGCAATACTCCAAACGATGTTAGGAAGATGTTCATGGAAAAGATGGACAATATTCCAACTGAAGGAAGTAGGAAGTACATGGAAAAGAAAGGCAATATTCCAAATGATGGAAGTAAGAAGTCCATGGAAAAGAAAGGCAATATTCCAAATGATGGAAGTAAGAAGTCCATGGAAAAGAAAGGCAATACTCCAAATGATGGAAGTAAGAAGTCAATGGAAAAGAAAGGCAATATTCCAAATGATAGAAGTAAGAAGTCCATGGAAAAGAAAGGCAATACTCCAAATGATGGATATAACTAAAGCATCAGACAAAGATCATGTTAGTTTTTGTTCTAAGGCTTTCAATTACTAACTAGAGGAGAGAATTCACCATGGACTGGGGCAAGCACCAGGAAAATGATACCAAAGTAATAATAGCAGGCACTGTATTACTGTTATTAAAATCTGCCTCTTTTGCTTCATGAGTAACACATCTTAGGTGTTAATTTTGTTGTTTGGGTTAATTTTGTTTTCCTCATTCATTTTCAGACATGAAACTAATAATTTAATGTGTATGAACAGCAAAAAAATGTTATTATTTTTTTTTTAAACAAATAGTTTGAGATAAAACTAGAGAAACTGTAAGTTCAATACATACATTATAACCAAAGCATCAATAAATGTGGTACATTTAATAACTAAGGATATCAGTAGTTGCTTATTTATTACAACCTTTTATACCTCATTTGATTGTTTTAATATTTAATTCTGCAAATATATTGCAAGAATAATAATGTTGGGAAAATACTGTTCAATAAAAACCACTGAGATTCCGGGACCATGACCCCAATGTGGTATGTGACACACCTTCTAACAGTGATGTATAAGCATAACAAGTTTCATTCCTTAGTTTCAAATGGCTTTAAACTTACAGACTGCATATAAAGTGTGACAGATAAAAGTCGGGAGAAGGAATGAAGGAAGGATGGAAATGCTAATACTAAATACACATAAACGTTAATGAGGGCTAAAATGAAGTTATTTTGTACTATCATTACTGCCTCTATAAACAACCTGCTCCAGAAGGACATCTTTCTTTGGTGGTGGTGGATCCATCATGGACAGATGCTCAAGGAAGCGCTGCATTTCACCCAGCACTGGAATCTGGTCCAGCATTGGTTCTGTCAGGAATGACCGCAACTAAAATGAAAAATAAGAGCATGTGTCCATAAAAGAAAACTGACCACTTTTTGATACTCATTAAATTTATCGAAGAACAGTTTTTTTTCTCCCAACTTAGAACTTCAAATCTGTATACACTTGGTCACAATTTAAGCAACAAGGCTTGAATGTACAGAATACTAGTAACAGTGGATTCATTTACTTCACAGGGAATATTTTTGTGAATAATCAAGTTATTGATTATGCCTCTGATTCATGTAAGGTGTCCTATTTTCTTCAAAAGTGTTTCTTTTGTTGTTTTACCTGCTTATTTCAAGCACAATCAAGAACCCAAATATTCTTCTTTGTCTGCTAACTATCTGAATTTCTTAAGATGCTGATCATCTCTTTGGCCTTCAATGTATTTCTGTTTGCTGGATAACATTTCCAAAAAATCAGATAATGTACAAAGGAAAAGCATGATCATGTAAGAATCTGAGATTAAAAATATAGGCCACTTACAGCACCCAGTGTATTCCCATAAAGTCAGACTGGTTCCCTGATCAACTCCACTGAATCCAATATGAAAATCCAGATGTAGATCAAACCTGGACAAGCCAATATCCAGATCTGATCACTAGGATCAAATTGGCATTTTCTGCTGTCATTCCGTAAGTCCATATAATTTAAGGACCTTTTCAGTAAGACATGATCAAAATCATAATGACTGGAAGGTCTGCTCAAGTCCTAATGCATGTTCTGTGAAAACCTATTCACATTATACTATTGTATTTTGTCCCAAAAACTTTCAGAAAAAAACATATAAAATCCATTGACTTAAAAACATGTACCTTCAGTATGGTATTCTTCTTGTATGAGTTCATGTCATACTTTTGTTGACAGGATGGGGACATTAGGAGGTTAAACAAGGCAATCCAAACCTAAAAAAGATGAAAAGTGAAGAATAATTCATATCATATGATGTACAATGATAATATCAGCAATGTTTGAGTAGAAATAAGGAAATATTACACTCATGACAATACAAAATGTGTCCACTTCCCGAGTTAAACATTTCCTTATTTCTACTTAAAAAAAACAAACATAGTTTTCTTCTTATTATATATTTTAAAGGAAAAAGCTGTAAATTGGCATTAAAAAATTATACACTACATACTAATGTAATTAATGGCTGCATTACTATATTGTTAAGGATTAATGGCTGCATTACTATATTGTTAAGGATTAATGGCTGCATTACTATATTGTTAAGGATTAATGGCTGCATTAATACATTGTTAAGGATTAATGGCTGCATTACTACATTGTTAAGGATTAATGGCTGCATTACTATATTGTTCAGGATTAATGGCTGCATTAATACATTGTTAAGGATTAATGGCTGCATTAATACATTGTTAAGGATTAATGGCTGCATTACTATATTGTTAAGGATTAATGGCTGCATTACTATATTGTTCAGGATTAATGGCTGCATTACTATATTGTTAAGGATTAATGGCTGCATTACTATATTGTTAAGGATTAATGGCTGCATTACTATATTGTTAAGGATTAATGGCTGCATTACTATATTGTTAAGGATTAATGGCTGCATTAATACATTGTTAAGGATTAATGGCTGCATTACTACATTGTTAAGGATTAATGGCTGCATTACTATATTGTTCAGGATTAATGGCTGCATTAATACATTGTTAAGGATTAATGGCTGCATTAATACATTGTTAAGGATTAATGGCTGCATTACTATATTGTTAAGGATTAATGGCTGCATTACTATATTGTTCAGGATTAATGGCTGCATTACTATATTGTTAAGGATTAATGGCTGCATTACTATATTGTTAAGGATTAATGGCTGCATTACTATATTGTTAAGGATTAATGGCTGCATTACTATATTGTTAAGGATTAATGGCTGCATTAATACATTGTTAAGGATTAATGGCTGCATTACTATATTGTTCAGGATTAATGGCTGCATTAATACATTGTTAAGGATTAATGGCTGCATTAATACATTGTTAAGGATTAATGGCTGCATTACTATATTGTTAAGGATTAATGGCTGCATTACTATATTGTTAAGGATTAATGGCTGCATTACTATATTATTAAGGATTAATGGCTGCATTACTATATTGTTAAGGATTAATGGCTGCATTACTATATTGTTAAGGATTAATGGCTGCATTAATACATTGTTAAGGATTAATGGCTGCATTACTACATTGTTAAGGATTAATGGCTGCATTACTATATTGTTCAGGATTAATGGCTGCATTAATACATTGTTAAGGATTAATGGCTGCATTAATACATTGTTAAGGATTAATGGCTGCATTACTATATTGTTAAGGATTAATGGCTGCATTACTATATTGTTAAGGATTAATGGCTGCATTACTATATTATTAAGGATTAATGGCTGCATTACTACACTGTTAAGGATTAATGGCTGCATTACTATATTGTTATGGATTAATGGCTGCATTACTATATTGTTAAGGATTAATGGCTGCATTACTATACTGTTAAGGATTAATGGCTGCATTACTATATTGTTAAGGATTAATAGCTGCATTACTACATTGTTAAGAAGACATTCTGAAATTGTACAATAATGTTAAGACAGCAACTGTTTACAAATTCAGTGTACATATACAATTCTTCAAATTCTGAATTCTATCAAAAGAATGTTTCCATACAAAAAAAATGAGATCTCAATTTTCATTAAGACATTTCTTGCACAGACTGATACAGTGAACATTGAGGTACTGTAGAAACATCACTGAGAATTGTATCTGACTTCAAATTGATACAGTGAACATTGTTAAGGTGAGGGTACTGTAGAAACCTCGCAATGCACTGTATCTGACTTCACAGCATTACACATTTAAACAAAAGATTAATTTTGGTTTGCAATGAACACTCATATATTCTCAATGAAGAAAAACCTTTTCTACTGACAAGGCTTGAAGCTGAATCCTTCTCACTAACCCTAAGGAGAGGGGGAAGACTGTTGTAAGGGCAAGGTTCTCAAAAGAAACTTCACTCTGAAGTTCATAATGGGGTTTAGATAATGCCCAAATTTTGGAACAATCAAAAGGTTCCATTAAGACATTAAACAATGTCAGCATGCAGCAGTCACACACTACACCTTAATTATAGAGAAATCAGAAAAGACAAAAATATCTTTTTTAACAGAACTTATTTTTAAACAATAATCATCAAATTAGCCAGAGGAAAAACTTTGGTGTTGTCTATTTATTGTCATTTTCACATATAACATGAGGCTGACCAGATACCCAGACATTATTGTAATCTGCTAGAGATAATTAATCTGTTAATTAGATTATGTCATTGTATTAAAGACCTCCGAGTCCTTAGCAGTTGTTAAATAAAGCCAGCATAGCCACAGAATACACAGAGTTATTAAAACTGTTTTTTTTTTTATCTTTTGATTTCACACTGTCTTCAATGCCCCAGTTAGGGGCCCCAAGTGGCCAAGTGATCTAAAGTGCTCACCATTATGGATCACTGCCATCTCACCTCTGTGTGCATTCAAGTCTTGGATTCAGCCAATGTGGGTATGTGAGAAAGCTTGCCAGTAGCTTCTTGTGGGTCGGTGGTTCTTTTTAAAGGTGATGAAAATTACAAGATTAAAGTTGGAATGTAAACTATGGAATGTTTTGCCTATATTAAACAAGCTGGAAACTGTCTGACCATGACACCACTTTGATTTCCCTAATTTTAACAAGTGGACTAACTGAAGGTGTTGTCAACAGACAGCAGTAAGAGCTGAGATGCTCCACAACTCATGATCATGTAGTTCCCTAAACAAAGTGCTGCAATACAGACCAAGATCCTGTAGTTCCCTAAACAAAGTGCTGCAATACAGACCAAGATCCTGTAGTTCCCTAAATAAAGTGTGTTGCAACACAGACCAAGATCATGTAGTTCCCTAAACAAAGTGTGTTGCAACACAGACCAAGATCCTGTAGTTACCTAAACAAAGTGTGTTGCAACACAGACCAAGATCATGTAGTTCCCTAAACAAAGTGTGTTACAACACAGACCAAGATCATGTAGTTCCCTAAACAAAGTGTGTTGCAACACAGACCAAGATCATGTAGTTCCCTAAACAAAGTGTGTTTCAATACAGACCAAGATCCTGTAGTTACCTAAACAAAGTGTGTTATAATCTTGTTCAAGCTGGCATTGCTCCATGTTAACAGCCTATTTTGTGTATCAATCCAAAGTAAAAATGTTACAAAGTTTGTATTTCTATGAGTCAAAGTTTTCCCAGCTTACAAATACCAATTACCATATATATTCACTAACAAGTTAACTCCAATTGCAAAAAAACAGACCCTGATCTGCTAGTGCATTATATGATGGCAGATCAGGGCTTATGTTATTTGTAGTTGGACTCAACTTATATGCAAATATGTACAGTATAAAACACGTCCTCACTGTCCTGATTTTCCTGTTGTACATCCCCAACCCTTTCAGTCCTTTATTTATTACATGGTAGGTTTGAGTCTAGGATTCGGTCAATGTGGGTATGTGAGAAAGCTTGCCAGTAGCTTCTCATGGGTCGGTGGTTCTTCCTGGGGTTTTCCCAGGTTCTTTCTCCACCATTAATACTGGCCGCCATGCATAGCCTGTTGTGTGCTGAATGGTAGCTTTGTGGCACAACACTTGCACAGTAAAACAGCCAATCAGAATTCAGTATTTAACAATTACATAACTCACTGGTGTGTTGATTTTTCAAGACAGAATACATATTTCTATGCATTAAAAAACATGGTGGATTTAGATCAATTTGCAAACAATAATTACTTTTTGGCATCACATGGAGCAAAAAAGAAAACATTTTACAATTTTTCAACTTTTACGATAATAGTGCAATCATAATTTCTAGATGCAACCTTGCAATATATGGATGCTGATTGATTTCTAACTGACCTGTCCCTCAATCTTGGTTATTTTCCAGCTATCATCAAAATCAACCTCTTGCCACTTGTTGTCAATATACTTGTATTGTTTCCCTGCAAAACGAAATAAAGATCTTAGTACATCATAAGGCTAATAAATATGCAGATAATGGAATAATACGGAATGCAATACAATCATATAAACCATGCTATAATGTTATACAGAATGCAATACAATCATGTAAATCATGCTATAATGTTAAACAGAATGCAATACAATCATGTAAACCATGATATGATGAAGGCACACTTCAAACGAAGACTTTAACAGTTTCTTTACAGTGATGCCAACACCAATATCACCAATGTATGATATGTAAGTCTTGCTATCTCCCTAATACAAAAGTGTCCTTTCCAAAGATGGATGGAAGAAAAAAATAATGGGAAGAGATTTTTGCCCATAGCTGAGTCTCATCAAGTGTAACATATATAACCCTACTCTCCATGAAGGATTTTCAGACCCTGCCAAAAAAAACTGGTTTAGATCTTTATCCACTAGTCAAAAATAGTTTCACCAAGAAGCTTTACATAAAATAAAAATCTGTCATTCAAATTTGAAAATGTTCTTGTTATTACCATATTAAAGGTTTCCTGCTGCATGAAAAATCTTGCATTACATGCAGATATTTGTATTTTGACCAACTTATCCAAATTAAAATTGTAAGATGGGTCAGTGACTGCTCCATGTCAACATTATATAAGCCATGTAGCCAGAGGATTTTGCCAGTATTAATTGTGCAAAAACCTTACTGACATTGTGTGTCATCAGCATTTTTCTTGTTTCTTAGGCATACAGTCAAGGACTTGTAGTCAGTAATTTTGATGCAAAACCAATTAAATTGCTAAAACCATTTGAAAAGGATAAACACTGTAACATTGATCTAAACCTTGGTTGTGGACTGATATGAGTGTATGGACAAGCACAGAGTGATTAATATAAATAGCTTCAAGCACACAAAAGGTTTTCTTATACCTCACACCTAAAAAAAATCATAAGGTTGCAACTTCCATCTCTTATTAAATAGTGAGAAAGAAA
Source organism: Sinohyriopsis cumingii (assembly GCA_028554795.2). Taxonomy (NCBI): domain Eukaryota; kingdom Metazoa; phylum Mollusca; class Bivalvia; order Unionida; family Unionidae; genus Sinohyriopsis; species Sinohyriopsis cumingii. Next base: position 2,147,995 of record JAPYKE020000047.1, read on the forward strand.
ATGTTATTACAACTTAATTGTGATAATGGTTTACTGACACTTCAACTGAAAGACACTTCAGCCCTAGGACATTTCGACTTTAGACCTTTTGGCCCTAGGACATTTTGGCCCTTGATGTTTCAATATTATTATAATTTATTTTAATGTTAATTTTTGTTTTAAATTTTTTTCGATATTTTAAAAACTTAATGTTAGAATTTAAATAACAATTATTAAAACTAATTAAACTAATATTATTAAAACTATGTGATATTAAAACTATGTGATATTTAGGCAGGAAATTTTATGAATCAATGGGAAACAAGCTATCAGACATACCTCAATGGGTGAAAACCAGTGCTGGCAATTGAGAAAAGCTTTTCCAACACATGTTTAAATAACTAGATATATAAAGGCAAGGAATACCTAAATTCAAGATTTATTGTATATTTAGATAGCATACAATTATATATAACACACAATCAAAATACAATGTCAGTAAAATATCAACTGTGTCTTTCATGCAGTAATGCTTCCAGTGTAAATTTGTGCAATTTCCATCAAGACCTCTGATGCTTTCAACTGTCCATTGCTGTCAATACGCATAGACACTTGATGCGTATGTTGAACGACAGCCTGTTCTGACTAGAAAGATCACTGATCAAAAAGAAAACCCCATTAATCAACAGCTGATTCATAATGCCTTTTAAGTTTCATAATTAGCGTACACTGCAAAAGACTAGAAAGTCACCTCCTGCCAATAACACCCTCCCCCTCATTTACAAGTCTTTATTATTAATTCTTAAAAGCTTTTATAATTATCAAGAGATCAGTAATGCCTTTTAAGTCTTGTAATTAGCATATACTGCAAAGACTCTACAAAAACACCACCAATTACAAGTCATTTTATTGATTAATAATTGTTCAAGGATTTCACAATTACTTTGTATTAACCAGTTTTTACTGGAAACAAAGTTAATTATATCAATTACATTTATTTGATCACAGTGAAAGATAAAGGTCAAAATGTCTTGTTTTTCTGGGGTTGAATCACATATATGCTTAAGGCTGAAGTGTTGAAGGCAGAGATGCCTTGCATATTTGGGGTCTGTCTACTTAGGGTTGAAATCTGTTAGGGCTGAAATGTCTTAGGGCCAAATTGACACTTTACCTGTCCTTTGAAAAAAAACAATAAAGTCAATGAAAAGCATATAAGACCTCAAGAAATTATCAGAGATTCGTGACCTGCCATAAATGGTCTATGCAGGTTTGGTGTGGTAAAAACCTACATAATCTAAATAACTGTGTCGTACTGAAAAAATTCATTCACAATCATAGACTTTGTGTACTTGATTAGAGGGGTCTATGATACTCAACCTGTGGAAAATCTAACGAATATTTAAATACTCATCTAGCTCTTATTATATGAATACTTGTTGACAGCATCATTTTATCCACACTTTGGTGTGAAATGATACATATATAAGGATAGACATACAACTAAAATTATAAAATGCATACCAGTCTAACTGTATAAGTGATTCTGAATTGTATAGACCCTCAGCTATGTAAAAATTATGTATTTGTAAAATGCACAATATTTCACAAGCAAGCATCCTTAAAGTGCCATTTTGCACAAGTGGCAATGCAACTTTATGTGTCAGCAGATTGGTATGGACACCTGGCAATCCAACTGTATATGTTGACAGATCAGTAGGGATAAATGGCAATCCAACTTTTCATGTCAGCAGATCAGTCTGGCAATCCAACTCTCTATGTTGACAGATCAGTAGGGATAAATGGCAATCCAACTTTTCATGTCAGCAGATCAGTCTGGCAATCCAACTCTCTATGTTGACAGATCAGTATGATAAATAGCAATCCAACTTTATTGTCAGCAGATCAGTCTGGCAATCCAACTCTCTATGTTGACAGATTAGTAGGGACAACTGGCAATCCAACTGTATTTGTTGGCAGAGGTAGGGACAACAGGCAATCCAACTGTATTTGTTGGCAGAGTGGTAGGGACAATGGGCAATCCAACTGTATTTGTTGGCAGAGTGGTAGGGACAACAGGCAATCCAACTGTATTTATTGGCAGAGTGGTAGGGACAATGGATAATCCATCTGTATTTGTTGGCAGATTGGTAGGGTCTACTTGCTAGCTTCCAATTATCATAATTGTCAGCAAAAAGTGTTCATTTTGCACACTAATTTTTTACATCAGTGTCTGTTACAAGAAGGCTGTCAATGGTTGCACCTTTGCAGAGAGTATTACTTAAGTATATGCAACTATAATATAAAATCTTACAAATGCATCTTAAAAGTGTCAATTAAAACCCAACTCTCACATTGGGGTAGCAGAGTCTTTGTGCTGCAAGTCACTGACTGTAATCATCCTTATTTGAGAATCAATATGAAGTAATCTCTAACCTCAATATGAAATTCTAATCAAGGGAACTAAATTCAAACAACAGGCTGACTAGTAATCCATAAAGTTCTGTCTCACTTTAAACAAACAAAGAATCCATTTTAAGTTTCAAACATGTGATTGGAACTGCTGGTTGATGTATGATCATGTCTGATCAATCATAATCATGTCTGTATGTATAAGGATTTAACAGCTGAGCAGTCATGTCTGGTCGACAGTAATCCTGTGCATATATATTACATGTCTTGTATATGGTAATCCTGTGTAAATGTATTAGGATTTAACAGCACAGCATCCATGTCTGGTCAATGGTAATTCTGTGCATATATATTACATGTCTGGTAGATAACAATCCTGTGTGTATATTTTACATGTCTGGTTGTTGGTAATCCTGTGTCTATATATTACATGTCTGGCCAATGGTAACCCTCTGTGTATATATTACATGTCTGGTTGATGGTAATCATCTGTGTATATACTACATGTCTTGTCTATGGTAATCCTGTGTAAATGTATTAGGATTTAACAGCTGAGCAGTCATGTCTGGTTGATAGTAATCCTGTGTGTATATATTACATGTCTGGTCAATGGTAATTCTGTGCATATATATTACATGTCTTGTCTATGGTAATCCTGTGTAAATGTATTAGGATTTAACAGCACAGCATCCATGTCTGGTCAATGGTAATTCTGTGCATATATATTACATGTCTGGTAGATAACAATCATGTGTGTATATATTACACATCTGGTTGTTGGTAATCCTGTGTCTATATATTACATGTCTGGCCAATGGTAATCCTCTGTGTATATATTACATGTCTGGTTGATGGTAATCATCTGTGTATATATTTCATGTCTGGTCAATGGTAACCCTGTGTATATATACTACACATCTGGTCAATGGTAATCCTGTGTGTACATCTTTCATGTCTAGTCAATGGTAATCCTGTGTGCATGTATTAGGATTTAACATCTCAGCAGTCATATCTGGCAGATGGAAATCATGTGTCTATATATTACATGCCTGGTTGATGGTAATCCTGTATGTAAGAATTACATGCCTGGTTGATGGTAATCCTGTGTGTACATATTATATGTCTGGTCAATGGTAATCCTGTGTGTATATATTACATGTCTGGTCAATGGTAATCCTGTGTGTATATATTACATGTCTGGTTGATGATAACCCAGTGCATATATATTATATTAGATGACTTGTTGATGGTAATCCTGTATGCATGTATTACATATCTAGTCAATAGTAATCATATGTGTATATATTACATGCCTGGTCAATGGTAATCCTGTGTCTATATATTACATGTCTAGTCAATAGTAATTCTGTGTCCATATATTACATGTCTGGTGAATGGTAATTCTGTGTTTATATATTACGTATGGTAGATGGCAAAGCCTCTGCCTATATATTACATGTCTAGTCAATGGTAATCCTGTGTGTATATATTACATGACTGGTTGATGGTAATCCTGTGTGTATATATTATATGTCTGGTCAATGATAATCCAGTGCATATACTATAGGACATAAGAGCACAGCAGTCATGTCTATTTGATGGTAACCCTATGTGTATATTATTATATGTCTGGTTGATGATAATCCTGTGTGTATATATATTAGAATTTAACAGCACAACAGTCATGTCTGGTAGATGGTAATCTGGTGTGTATATTATTACATGTCTGGTTGATGGTAATCCTGTGTATATATATTGGATGACCAGTCAATGGTAATCCTGTGTATTTATATTACAATATACATGTCTGGTCAATGGTAATCCTGTGTTTATATATTATATGTCTGGTCAATGGTAATCCTGTGTCTATATATTACATGTCTGGTCAATGGTAATCCTGTGTTTATGTATTACATGTCTAGTCAATGGTAATATTGTGCCTATATATTACATGTCTGGTCAATGGTAATTCTGTGTTTATATATTACAATATACATGTCTTGTCGATGGTAATCCTGTGTTTATATATTACATGTCTGATCAATGGTAATTCTGTGTCTATATATTAGATGTCTGGTTGATAGCAATCCTCTGCCTATATATTACTTGTCTAGTCAATGGTAATTCTGTGTTTATATATTACAATATACATGTCTTGTCGATGGTAATCCTGTGTTTATATATTACATGTCTGATCAATGGTAATTCTGTGTTTATACATTACATGTCTGGTTGATAGCAATCCTCTGCCTATATATTACTTGTCTAGTCAATGGTAATTCTGTGTTTATATATTACAATATACATGTCTTGTCGATGGTAATCCTGTGTTTATATATTACATGTCTGATCAATGGTAATTCTGTGTTTATACATTACATGTCTGGTTGATAGCAATCCTCTGCCTATATATTACATGTCTAGTCAATGGTAATTCTGTGTGTATATATTACATGTCTGGTTGATAGCAGTCCTCTGCCTATATATTACTTGTCTAGTCAATGGTAATTCTGTATGTATATATTGCATGTCTACACAAACTGCAATCTACCATCACATTATGCAGATCTGGGTCAACACAGCCTACAATCTACCATCATCATGTCACATTATGCAGATCTGGGTCTACACAGATCTTGATCTACTGGCATATTATGCAGTTACGGGTCTACATAGTTTGGGATCTGCCAGCACACAATGCAGCTCTGGGTCTACACTGCCTGTGATATACAAGTACATTATGTCACTTTGGGTCTTCACAGTATCAGATCTCCTGGTACACTGTGCAACTCTGAGTCTATGCTGTTCATAGTTAGGTACACAATATACATGCTATAAAATATTACCATGGCACAGCCTAAAAGAATCCTTGTGCTACATACCTGCTTTAGACCGACTCCAAGGTGGAGTTTCCACCAGCTGTACCAGAAGGATAGGGATATCCAATGTGTTCAAGATGCGTGTCATTACACTAAGGGGAAGACTGAAAGAAAGATACAGCAAAATAAAGTCAATATGGTGGGCCACCTATAAAGAGAGACTACCCCAGATCTGATATCACCACACCTAAAAATATTATGTTTTTACCATATTATCCTCTTGAAGAGCTCTATCCCTATATATGTACAGTTTTTCAATGCTTGATAAGCCTTTGTACTGCATTTTCCTGGAAATGGGATTTAAAGTTATGCATTTTACAAAGATTTATCATATGGAAATCTGCAGAATTGGAAATATGTGAAACTTAAATATTTAACAAAAATCAAAGTTTTAAGAATACCATGGCTTCAAATATGACTTAAACAGCCTTGGTGTAAATACTATATCACTAAAATATGAACTAAATAGCCTTGGTGGAAATACTACATCACTCAAATATGACTTATACAGTATTGGTGTAAATACTACATCACTCAAATATGACTTATACAGTATTGGTGTAAATACTATATTACTCACATATGACTTAAACAGCTTTGGTGTAAATGCTATATCACCCAAATATGACTTAAACAGCCTTGGTGTAAATACTATATCACCCAAATATGACTATAACAGCCTTGGTGTAAATACTATATCACTCAAATATGACTTCAACAGTCTTGATGTAAATACTACATCACTCAAATATGACTTATACAGTATTGGTGTAAATACTATATTACTCACATATGATTTAAACAGCTTTGGTGTAAATACTATATCACCCAAATATGACTTAAACAGCCTTGGTGTAAATAATATATCACCCAAATATGACTTAAACAGCCTTGGTGTAAATACTATATCACCCAAATATGACTTAAACAGCCTTGGTGTAAATACTATATCACCCAAATATGACTATAACAGCCTTGGTGTAAATACTATATCACCCAAATATGACTTATACAGCCTTGATGTAATTACTATATCACTAAAATATAGCTTAAACAGCCTTGGTGGAAATACTGAATCACTCAAATATGATTTAAACAGCCTTGGTGTAAATACTATATCACTCAAATATGAATATAACAGCCTTGGTGTAAATACTATATCACTCAAATATGACTATGACAGCCTTGGTGTAATTACTATATCACTCAAATATGACTTAAATAGCCTTGGTGTAAATACTATATCACCCAAATATGACTTAAACAGCCTTGGTGTAAATACTATATCACCCAAATATGACTATAACAGCCTTGGTGTAAATACTATATCACCCAAATATGACTTAAACAGCCTTGGTGTAAATAATATATCACCCAAACATGACTTAAACAGTCTTGGTGTAAATACTATATCACTCTATGACTTATACAGCCTTGATGTAATTACTGTATCACTCAATATGACTTAAACAGCCTTGGTGTAAATACTATATCACTCAAATATGACTTATACAGTATTGGTGTAAATACTATATCACTCAAATATGACTTATACAGTATCAGGTAACAGAAAATGCTCTTTTTCAAAAAAAAATTATTTCATAAAACTGCTTGTAATACCAGTTATAAATTTGTGATTGTCTTCCTTTAATTTCCATAATCTATTTTAAGACTCTATTTGAACAAATTACTGCAAATTACCTGCCAGAAATTAAATGGCTGATCCCTATCTAGGATACTGTATATGTGTATTTAATTGGGTGGGAACTTTCTAAGCAAAAGACCAGAGCATTTCTCATATTCATCCTATAGGTTGCTTCAATGTCATCTTCCTTCTTGTATTAGTACTTATGTGTGTATTCTTTCTTCATTTTTAAATCAGAATTTTCATGTGTTTAACAGTGGTTGAGTCTTTCAATATTAAAAGACACCGTGTACAGCATTAGAAGACCATTCTTCACTTTCTACTGTAACTCAGCCAAACAGGGAAGTTCAGAATTCTAACTCTATTTCATCATTCAGCAATTTGATCCTAGCCAATCAGAGACAAAAGTCTTCATATTAATCTAGGTTACCTATTAGTATCTTCTTGGTAATCTTGAGGATAAGTAAGATAATAAATCCAATGACTGTCAATATATCATGATATTTTCCTAATAATGTATCAATCCTGTGATTTCTGTTCAATGACTGGTCAATTCATACACAATAATTAAACCTACCTATCTAGATGATCTGTGAACCTACCTATCTATCTAGATGATCTGTGAACCTACCTATCTAGATGATCTGTGAACCTACCTATCTAGATGATCTGTGATGTATCGCAGCAGAGTGAGAGCCCGGACACAGATTTCAAATGTTAGCTTCCTATCCTGTCTTTCCAGCTCCTGAAATTAGTCAAATGAGGTCCAAGGAACATTATCTCACTAGCAAATTTAAAGCTGAATATTTCAGTATTATTTTCATTAATCAACTGCCTCCTTACACCCATAAAACTTCATCTTCCCTCCCAGCCCATCCTTACAGCCTACCTATGCCTATAAAATTACATTTCCCCACCCCTCAGCCCAGCCTTACAGTCTCCTTACACCAAGAAAATATTATCTTTCATCTCCCCTGCCCAGCCATACTGTCTCTTACATCTATGAAACATTATCTTTCCCCTCGCCATTCAACCTCTCTGTACATACACAACTTTCTGCACAGTCTAGCCTTACAGCCTCCCTTCAGTCATACAACTTTATTCAGTCCAGCCTTACAGCCTCCCTTCAGTCATACAACTTTCTCCACAGTCCAGCCTTACAGCCTCCCTTCAGTCATACAACTTTCTGCACAGTCCAGCCTTACAGCCTCCCTTCAGTCATACAACTTTCTGCACAGTCCAGCCTTACAGCCTCCCTTCAGTCATACAACTTTCTGCACAGTCCAGCCTTACAGCCTCCCTTCAGTCATACAACTTTATTCAGTCCAGCCTTACAGCCTCCCTTCAGTCATACAACTTTCTGCACAGTCCAGCCTTACAGCCTCCCTTCAGTCATACAACTTTCTGCACAGTCCAGCCTTACAGCCTCCCTTCAGTCATACAGCTTTATTCAGTCTATATCGTAACATCAAAATCTTAAGTATGATAAATAGTTTTAATTATATTATTGCATGCAACATGGACAGATAGGAATGATCACAAAGTATCAGTCTTTTAAAAAGGAAAAATCTTAGACACTGGTGAAATTTATTAAGTGTATTGATGGGAAAGAAATCTGTGTATTGAGTTGATACAAATGTTAGTTTGGTCAATAACAAAATGTAATGATTATATGGCATTTTATTTCAATCACATTCTCTATTCTTTTCTTTAACAGAATCCTGCTGAAAGAGCATATAGAAAAAATGTTTCAACAATTTTTCAAACTTAGCAAAATGCCACTTTATTTAAGCAATGATATAATCTACATAACTATTCTGGTATGTTAAATAATTATGTATATAAAAAATAATATTGTAAAACTGATTTTTGGTCAAATTAATCGAATTAATTTTCTGAAATATGTATAGCAAGACATGCACAAGTACCAGTACCTCCACTGAGCTGCTTGATACTGTTGAAGCTATATCATTCCCATTAAACAACTCATCAGTGTCATCTTCCTCTTCTTCCGTTCTGAAGATAATTACATAACAAAATTAAATTTGTTCCACTTATTTTATTAGTTTCTTACTATTACCACCATACAGTCCAGGTGTCTACTGGTAATAGGTTAAAGTGGGTATAAGGTGGTATTTGAAGAGAAGGAAATCAGGCAGCTCTAAGGTAGCAGTACCATCATTAACAGCCAACCATAAAGAGGAGGAAATCAGGCAGCTCTAAGGTAGCAGTACCATCATTAACAGCCAACCATAAAGAGGAGGAAATCAGGCAGCTCTAAGGTAGCAGTACCATCATTAACAGCCAACCATAAAGAGGAGGAAATCAGGCAGCTCTAAGGTAGAAGTACAATCATTAACAGACAACCATAAAGAGGAGGAAATCAGACAGCTCTATGGTAGAAGTACCATCATTAACAGCCAACCATAAAGAGGAGGAAATCAGGCAGCTCTAAGGTAGAAGTACAATCATTAACAGCCAACTATAACAAGGAGGAAATCAGGCAGGTCTATGGTAGAAGTACCCTCATTAACAGCCAACTATAACAAGGAGGAAATCAGGCAGGTCTATGGTAGAAGTACCATCATTAACAGCCAACTATAACAAGGAGGAAATCAGGCAGGTCTATGGTAGAAGTACCCTCATTAACAGCCAACTATAACAAGGAGGAAATCAGGCAGGTCTATGGTAGAAATACCATCATTAACAGCCAACCATAAAGAGGAGGAAATCAAGCAGGTCTATGGTAGAAGTACCCTCATTAACAGCCAACCATAAAGAGAAGGAAATCAGGCAGGTCTATGGTAGAAGTACCCTCATTAACAGCCAACCATAAAGAGCAGGAAATCAGGCAGGTCTATGGCAGAAGTACCATCATTAACAGCCAACCATAAAGAGGCGGAAATTAGGCAGGTCTATGGTAGAAGTACCATCATTAACAGCCAACCATAAAGAGCAGGAAATCAGGCAGGTCTATGGCAGAAGTACCATCATTAACAGCCAACCATAAAGAGCAGGAAATCAGGCAGGTCTATGGCAGAAGTACCATCATTAACAGCCAACCATAAAGAGGCGGAAATTAGACAGCTCTATGGTAGAAGTACTCTCATTAACAGCCAACCATAACAAGGAGGAAATCAGGCAGGTCTATGGTAGAAGTACCATCATTAACAGCCAACCATAAAGAGCTGGAAATCAGACAGCTCTAAGGTAGAAGTACCCTCATTAACAGCCCACCATAACAAGGAGGAAATCAGGTAGCTCTATGGTAGATTTCCATCATTTACTGACCACCAAAACAAGGAAGAAATCAGGCAGGTCTATGGTAGAAGTACCCTCATTAACAGCCAACCATAACAAGGAGGAAATCAGGCAGGTCTATGGTAGAAGTACCCTCATTAACAGCCAACCATAAAGAGGAGGAAATCAGGCAGCTCTAAGGTAGAAGTACCATCATTAACAGCCAACTATAACAAGGAGGAAATCACGCAGGTCTATGGTAGAAGTACCCTCATTAACAGACAATCATAAAGAGGAGGAAATCAGGCAGCTCTATGGTAGATTTTCCATCATTAACAGCCCACCATAACAAGGAGGAAATCAGGTAGCTCTATGGTAGATTTCCATCATTAACAGCCCACCATAACAAGGAGGAAATCAGGTAGCTCTAAGGTAGAAGTACACTCATTAAAAGCCCACCATAACAAGGAGGAAATTAGGCAGATCTAAGGTACAAGTTCCGTCATTAACAGCCAGCCATAACACTGGATAAAACTGATTTTTTTCAAGGTTCACTTATGATCCATACTTAACAAATCAACACCATCAACACCATTCTGGCTTAATCAACATCATCAACACCATTTTGGCTTCAGAAACTTGCATTGTTTAAATCTATAACTATTTCAATTTTGAAACTCCCATAATATATAAATGAGACATATGACTTGGTCCTAAACCACAGGATGTATCACTAGAAACAATTTAAACTCAAAAAAATTTGCACATAACTAATTTAAATTTACATAATAATAATATTAATAATAATAATAATAATACAGATTTTATTTAATGCATAACATACCTAATCTACCTTAATGCCCTCAAAGATAATAGGTACAGATATATACAGAGTACTAATTAATCACTATCCATCTCACACATACATGTTCACAAACATTAGTCATGTACATTTATATTACAGACTCAGACTGTTTAACTTATACATGTAAATTGTAAACACACTAACAGATGAAGTTACTGTCAGTAATTACTTGTCAAAGTTAATCTCTTTCATAACACATACTGACCTAAACTGATATACAAAAATCTAGCTCAAGGAGGTGGATAAGTCATGTGGTATTAAGATTTAGATTTCATCCATTTAATGTACTCATGGTGAAATCTGACATGAAGATTCTTTGATTTCTTTTGGGACTCCATTTAATGACCCCAGAGTACTGAAAACTGTTTTTAAATAATTCTTTGCTTTTAGAATTAGGAAATTTTTGGCTGTCATTGATCTAAACTTTGGGGCACTGCTGGTTTCTTTGCATTTAAAATTATTTCTCAAGTAAACTTGGGCAGACTTGACAGAAACTTTATGCATTATTTTGGCTTTCTGTTGGAAAAGTCATTCTTGAAAAGGTAGGACACCTAAATTATCCATTATAATGTTTACATGTTGCTAATCTAGTATTATTCTACAGGCTTGCCTTTGCAGCCAAACTATTTTCTTAATATTAACAGCAGAAGTATTTCCCTATATGATGTTACAATAGTCAAAATGAGGCTTGAATGTAGCTCTTGTGAAAATAGATACTGTACTGTTTTGGAATGAAATACTTTAATTTTCTTAATGGCTAAAGAAAGGAATTTGTTTTCTCTGTAATGAGACATATAATCAGACCAAAGAAAATTATTGTCAACAAGAATACCAAGAATTTTGTCCTTAGAAACAATTTCAGTTTTATCATTACTACAGAAATGGCTCAAGTCATTAATTTTGCTCTTTTCTGCTGTGTTGTTATTAATAAGACCTTTGTTTTATCTGTATTTACAACCATATCATTTCCTTACATCATACTGTGTTTATCAGAGAAATCAGTATCATCAATACGTAAATCTGTTGGTGATACTGCATTTACAATCAGCAGGTGAAGATCGTTTAAGAAATTAACAAACAAAAATATTACAAGTATAGATCCTTGTGGCATGCCACATTTTATTTCTTCATTTTCAGATAAATGTCCATGTAAAATCACTTTCTAAAATCTGTCATTCAAGTATGAAGTGAACCATTTGTGAGATGTGTCACTACATTGATAGATTGTAAATTCTTCAAGTTCATTATCAATAAGATCAAATGTTTTTCTAAACCAACCATAACACTCCCAACTATCTTTCCTTCAGTTAAAGCCAGCAGCCATGTATTCACCATTGATACTAGTGCCATTAAACAGGAATGATTTTGCCTAAATCAGATTGGTTATCATGAAGAAGCTTGTGGTCACTAAGACAAGTCATGAATGTCTCATGCACATGCTTTTTAAATCATTTTGAAAGAGTTGGAAGGAAAGAAATTGGCCAAAATTGTTGAAGTCATCTTTTGCCCCTGCTTTGTTGAGTGGAGTTACCTTTACAGTTTTCCATAATTGTAGAAATTTATCAGTCTTCAGACAATGATTACATATGGATGTAATTGTCTCTGAGACAGTAGATGATGCTACTTTCTCTTGATTTAGTGTTTGACAGATATTTTAAAACAAAATCTAAACTTACTTCAGGTATTTAAAATCTATCATCTTCTGATAACCTTTCAGCACTAAATCTTCTGAGATGTGAGTGATCTGATACAACTTTAGGTTCTTTAAGGTTTGAGGCAACATTCACAGAAAAGTCATTAAACTGATTTGCAATCTGAAAATGATCATTTATGCATACAATGTCAATGTTCTGATATGGAATATCAATCTTGTTCTTGGATTTTCCAGGTCCTAATTCATTAAATAGTCTCAAAACTGTTCTAGGGTTTTTCTTTTTTTCATCCAGAACATTCTGACAATGTTTCGTTTTTGCAGACCTAATCATTTTTGTTACTTTATTTCTACAAATTGTATACTCTTCACTACCTGAAGCTTTCAAGCAGTCTTTTGTTTTCATAGTATCCAATATTTCTAAGTAATCCAGCCTGATTGATGATCATATTTTATCCTATCCATTTTAAATGGCGTATGTTGATTGACTACCATATGTACTCAATTATAAGTTCAGTCCAACCTCAGACTCCACAGATCCAGATCTACCATCACATAATGTGCTGGCAGATTTGATCTGGGTCTGTGCAGTTTGACAGGAGTAATCAGTAGAACAAAACAACGCACACCCTGACCTGCAGGTACATTATGCTATGGCAGATCAGGATCTTTGCTGTTTGCACTTTGACTCAACATATAAGTGAATATATATGATACATTCAAAAACAAGTCTGTTCATGTATCTAAGCTATCATATGTCTTCAAATATTGCCACGGTATTCCAAAGAAACTATTCCTAGTCCATCAGAAAGTTGGTGCTGTTAAAATGTTTAAAAGATCTCTAAGAAATTGAGTTATGGACATGCTTTTCCTTACTTTTTTTCTAGAGTTTTGTGTATGACAAATGGCATAGTAGTCACTCAATCCAATCAAAGGAACATAACTTTAGAAACATTTTCTGGAGTTAGTATAGATATGATTAAAATGAGTTTTTTAATTTACTATTATTCTAGATGGTTCCTTAATTAATTGGATCATTCCAAAAGGGTCCATAAAATCGGTCCAGTTATGACATATTTGTTCATTTAGTAATCATTGTTTATATCAGCAAGATTGTAATATTCTTTGTAATCATTCATAACTTTTAGCATTTCTAATTCAAAATATGCATTCCAATTTACATGAGATGCAGGATGCCTGTATATGAAGCCAATAATAATGGGTTTGGAATTTTGTGGAGAAATCTGCATCCAACATACTTGATTTCATAGCTGCAAAATTAAAGCGCTTTTCCAAGTCAGAAATAAAACTATGCCTATTCTTTCTCCCAGCTTTTTCTTGGGAACCCTGCATGAAGTTATTGAGTAAGCATGACTACTTCCAGGTGGCATGATTTCATTAAATAAGCAGGACTACTGCTGGATAACATGAAGTGACAGAATAAGCATGACTAATGTTTGATTAAGTGACTGAGTATGGGTGACTGCTGCCTGCTGGGTGGCATAAAGTGACTAAGAGTAAACATGACAACTCATGGGTGGGAGAAAATAACTGAGTAAGTATGACTACCCATGTGTAGTATGAAGCAACAAAGAATGACTATCCATGTGTGGTATGAAGAGACTGAGTAAGCATAACTGCCCATGTGTGGCATGAAGTGAATGAGTAATTATGATTACCCATGTGTAGTATGAAACAACTGAGTCAGCACGATAACCCATGTGTTGTATGAAGCAACTAAGTATGATTACCACTGTGTGGTATGAAGCGGCTGAGCAAGTACAATTACCCATGTGTGGTATCCAGCGAATCAGTAAGTATGATTACCCATGTGTAGTATGAAAAGACTGAATAAGTATGATTACCAACGTGTGGTACAAAGTGACCGAGTAAAGACCTGATTACACCTGGATAGTGAGTGGCATGAAAAGATTAAATAAGTATGACTACCCCTGTTTAGTATGTTAGTCAACTGCAGATTAACCCCAAAGCAGATGCTGGCATCAATTTACAGTGTGGTCAGCTGGAACAATGAGCTAAATGGCCTTGTTTAAAGATACAATGACTATTGCTTAGGGAGTGGTAACGTGAAGTGGAGGGAGGTAGGGAAAGGTGGAGGGGTAAACAAAGCCATCACCTTCTGATCCAGAGTCAGCAGTGCAAGCAGCCTGGCCACATGGTCTCTTTGGACAGAGCTAAGGCACATCATACATGACTTATAAAATCTATATTACAACATCTGAACATTGTTGATGGTGACAACATTGCAGATGTTACCACAAGAAAATTGACACATACATGTCCCAGTGTAATAATTCAGGAAAAACTAATAAATTTGCAAAATTAAGCAATAATGTGCATTACCTTGCCACAATCTCTGTTAGCTTTCTGTAGCAATAATCTAATAAATCCATTATACAGTCTTCAGCTGCCTCTGCCGTCTCCTTGTAGAAGAATGTTGTCTCTAAAAGGTTGATAACTGTGCCTTCATGGTAAAGCTAGGAAAGAAAAGTGGTTACACAAGAAATTACTGGGGATCATGATTTTTCAACCTCACAAAAGCTACACAAATTAGGAAACCCAGAACTATCTCTTACAATAAATAATCATCAGTTAGAAAATGTCAAATATGTAAACGCTTGTAGGTAAGTCTGTAGATAATAATTTACAATGGGATGACCATATTGATAAGCTCTGTAAAACACTGTCATCCAAAATTGCCCTACTCAGAGAATCAGTAAATATTTACCTATAGAAACTTGCAATCTATACTACATATTCTTGCAACAATGGATTACTGTTCAACTGTATGGGGAAATCGTGCCAAATCTCAGCTTGACAGGATTGACAAACTTCAGAAATGGGCATCACACATTATTTTTGATGCAGCTATTGATCATCCATCAAAAGCATTGATTACAGAACAAAATGGTTCACAATATATGAAAGGATAGATTTTCACAAGGCAGTTCTTGTATATAAATGTCTACATGGAACTGCACCAAAGTATCTTCAGGATTTATTCAGGCTTTCTTCAACATAGTACCAGTTGAGATCAATGTCACATGGAAACCTTCAAGCACCAAAATCAAGAACAGAGCAATTTAAAAAAAGCTTCAAATACTCTGGTACAGTTCTGTGGAACAAGCTTCCACAATATGTAACATCTGCTGATAATATTATAGTATTTATGAAGAGATATCATGAGTATGTATGCATTTCAAATAGATAATGAAATTTAGTATGTTAGTAATCAAGATATTAAAATGAGCAGTAATTACTGTTATCTTTCATATAATACAAATTATTGTACTCTTCTTAAGAGGGTCTCAAGGTGGAACAGTCCTTGACTAAATGAGTCACCCTTTGTAAATAAAGTATTATTATTATTATTATTATTATTACTGAATTTTGACAGATTAAGGAAATTCAGCATGTTCATGACAGAAAAAAAAGTGGATCAATGACTGATAAAATGTATATCACATGAAGTCTTTACCATTAAAAATGTTTTTGCAAAATAATTTTTCATTACAAATTCGAATTCCTTGCTTAGATTTTGCATAGTAAATGGTATCCAGAGGTTTACTATCAGAAATGTCAAGTGGCTGAAAATAAATGATACAATCAAGTGTCAAAATTAGAAATTAGTTAGGCGAAGTCATAGTTTTTGTCTAACAATAGGAGATCTGCAAAAAAGCATCATAATAAGTTCCATGCCAACAAAATATAAAAGACACAAGTAATTAATCTCATAAAAAAAGGCTTTGGAATTGCCTGGATTACTGATCTTGGAAAAAGTCTCTTAGCAATTTCCTTAATTTTTCCTGACTGGTGGAGAAGAGAAAAGAAAATTCTGATTTCCTCATTGTCCATTTGAAGTGTAGCCTTGACCTTATATGCTGGTGTCCAGAGGGTGGTGGTGGACATTCTAATTTTGAAAACACCTGATAAATTTCCTCTATTGCTGCTTTAAAGCTGTACTCAGTCCACTACATTGTGGGATCTGAGTGTGAGCTATCCTCAGGTATATCCCCACACCCAGTGGAAGCCATATGGTCACTGCAGTGTATGGATCAAAGGCCAAACAGCTGGCTGTATGGTCAGCAACCAGTAAAGCATCAAACTGATGTGGAACTAGACAGTAAAGCTCATCAAATTCACTGACAAACCCCATGCACCTGAACTTACAGGCCCAAAGGTCATGCAAGGGGACTTACACCCACTGGAATGCCTAGAATTGGTTGAAATTCTTCACTCATAGTGTTGCAATTCTTGGCTAGGAGAGAAGAAGATAGAAGGCCACAAAAAAGTTGGCCAGAACTATTCAACTCTGTCAAACAATGAACTTGTAACTCCAGTGACAGTGTAAGTGAAGGAGTATTAGTCACAGTTCCCACCAATTTTCCAGAAGTACTAGTAGCAGTAGGTAACATTTGATGTTTCATTGGTGGGGGGAGGAGGGAGACAAGAGTATCCCCCATTAAACTGGCCACAGACTCCATATTAGGATGGGTACACAATACATTAGTACTCTCAGATTTTGATTTTTCCCTTCTCTCATTGTTCTTTAAACTTTTCCTTAGTAATGTTGGCCATGTAGTTTCTGACCAATTAGTACATGCACTTCATGTAGGTGATGATGTACATTTGGTACAGGCAATGCATGGATGATGTGATTCATTGCTGGACTTGAATTTTTGCACTTCATCCACTGTTATGTTCTAAAATGACAAGGGAATACAGAAAGAAAAATAATAATAGCTAACAACATTAAGAATGTAAAAGACACCCATTATGCTAGGGGTATTAAATATACAGACAATGTGCACAAACATGAACTACAAATACATCATTCTAATACAATGGGGTCAGAAATGCAGAGACTAAGTCCAAGTACAGTGTGACCCCACTATAGTGCACTTTGTTATAACGAGAATTCGGATATAACGCGGTCATGGCGTGGCTCCCGAAATTTCATATACATGTATTGTGCACGAAAAAAAATTCTTAAAAAAGTACGAAAAGGTAAAAAGTTGCTTATCATTTTGGGGAAGAGATCATGTATGAATAATACACAATGATCGTGGCTTGGCTCCCGAAATTTTATATGTATTTTTCTCGTACACGAAAACGTATTTTTTCTTCTTCTTAAAAGTAAGAAGAAGAAAAACGCATAAAAAGTTTATTCTGGGATCGCGTAGTTCTTCACCAATGTCGCAAACTTGGATTGTTTTTCCTTACTGGCTGCAAAACATACCATGTGGCTTTTTTATTTGTTGGCGACATTGTTGGCTGTTTAAACTTTTTTATACAACCATTGGTTTGGAGTGCAGAAATTCAGAGGCCCCATGAAAGGAAGCCGCAAACTGGATATAAAATGCACTGAAATTTATCTATTGTTACATAAACAAATTCTTTGTCCACATTGACAAACCATCTAAACAGTACATTGTTATATCATAATCAGCTTATCCCTGACATCTAGCATGAGTTCTGTATGTTGTGAAATATCAGCCTTTTTGTTGTTGACATTTCTGGTAACGGAGATCAACCGAACGAGGCATTGTCTTGTAATCTATCTTTCATCGGATTTTTGGCCGCTCGCTAGTAATTAATATATTTACAAAGACTGACATTTGTATGTGGATGGTAAGTAAAATTCCTCTTCTTTTCACTCAAAATTAAATCCTTCAGAACACTCACATTTTTTGTAATAATCCCTGTCATCAGAACACCTGCATCTCTATTGTCCATTGAACTTTGTTAATTTTCAGATGCATGCATGGACGGCTGCATCACGCTGCTACCACAAATGTAACAAAAAAAACACAAAAAAACATCTTACTTATTGGTTTATTTAGTAGGCATGGAGGGACAGCAACTAGAATAGTATAAATGATGGCCAATTCTTTTTTAAAATTGTACCCAGATAGAATAGTTTGCTGAAATTTCAAAGGAAACAGATTACCTTTGAAGCACCAATTGTTATGAAAACACACTCAGCAAATGGAAAAATACGTCTCAATCATACAATACAATTATTTGATGTTGCCGCCACATTAACAAATGGGCATTCATTTGGTTCTCCAAAGCTGTCCTTTAGCGGTGACTTCAATAGCGCATGCAGCCTAAATCAAAGAAAGCCAACTACAATCTTTCAATAACAGCAAAGAACTTTTCTTCAAAGGAAGTCAGTACCAAACTTAAATAAAAGTGATGGAATCTGATGGATTTTTGCATTTTCCAATGTGACTGGAACAAGTTAACTGTGCTGTGAAAGTTTCCTTTTTGTAGGGAAAAAGTCTATGTTTACGAACGCTACCAACGGCGACTTAAAATGCAAACTAACTTTTACAGACTTGGAACGTACTTTAAAGTAAATGTGCTTCATCATTCTTACGTGATTGTGCTATGTTTTTCCACAGAATTCAGACCAATATGACCTGTTGCAAAATTAATGAATATTTCAAAGCTGAGTGTGTGCATATTTTCGATGGAATCATTTGTATTGTGGATTCAATGTATATGATGAGGTTCACAGGTGAGTACATGGTGTTGATACTCTATTCATGCTATACATTAAACATTTATATATAAACAAGATTCATGTATATGTACCAATTCATGGTTCTCTAAATAAACTAAAACTATTATATTATGTCTTCTCTGTTTTCACTACAGGTGTATTTCTCATTTAATATGCATCAATTTAAGTTGGTAATTGTGCCGATGAAGCACGTAATTTACCGCCCGCATTTATTACCCCCACCCCCCACAATTATTTAGGGGGTACATTTTCTTCAGCTAACTGACTTGGTTGCATATAACACGGTTCGGTATATAACGCGGTCGGGTTTTATGGCGCCCAACTACTGTGTTATAGCTGGGTCACACTGTAGGTGCAGAAAGTTCACATAAATATGATCAAAATTTAATATATAAAGTATACCACCTGTAGAATAAGATGCAATAAGTCTGAAAATACTGTTGTCCTCAATAGTTGGATGAATATAACACAAAATCCAACTAGTTTTTGGGAGCTCACATAGAAAGCTTTAAACTGGCACCACCTGTAGGTAGCAAGGGGATGAAATAGGCAAGAGTTACTTCCCTTTGTCTATATTTTATAGCCAGAAAGACAAATTTACACTCGGGGAGGGCTTGATTCAGGAGGTAGTAAGGCTTATATATATTCCTGATCTTAATGTGATCAGGGAATGTATTTGAAGAAAAAAGAAAAAAGAAAAAAAAAATTTAAAAAATATATATACACACACACTTACAATCAAATAAATTGGGAATGTTGACTTGGGATTAAAATCCATATCAATCAATTCAGAGAAAATCTTTTGTTTCCATACTTCTGTCAACAGCAGGTCATGTACAAGGACACGTATCTAAATTTAAAAGAATAAAGACCATTATAAGAAAGTCCAAACTACTGACAAACAATAAAAGAAAAAAAGGCAACTAATACTACAAGAAGTCAAATGGATTTTCTCTGTATTGTTCTATATCAATACTACAGTGAAAGAATCTCACCCATCAGCTCTGGGCATGTTAAAATGCCATACGATTTTATAGGTTTTCTGATCCTACAAAAGATTTTGTTTTCTGTACAATTTACTGAAACCTTTTGGTCAAGTAAAGATTTCTAGATAATTTCTAGTCCATTAGAAATAAAATCTCCTGATATCAGGTATTCTATTTATGATATGCCATATTACAATACTCTAGGACCCATTTCTATAATATGTCTAAACCTTACATGAATGAATAACCAGTGAAGTCCCAACATACTGCATACAAGTCCTATTTACAGTTGGAATTTCAAATCATAAAAAGGAATAGTATAGTGCAATCTAGATATCAATACACAGGCAATAAATATAAACATTACATCAACTGTTGACTATTGTGGTAGCATACATGCTATGAACCATTGCTTTTTCCATACATTACAGTCAGATGATTTGCATAATTTTCAAGATAAGGCCCGACCACAATATTTACCCAGGCTAAGACCGGATCCTGTTCTACAAATTACAGCAAAGATTACCCAGTGCAAAAGCAAAATAAAAATACAGTACATGTATTTAATGAATATAGTATACAACTTGGCTGCTGAATTCTAATAACTCAGGCATCATATTTAGAATAGTACATCTTTCTTTACATAGACATGGATAATGACAACTCTGAATTAAAGTATAATATGAACACATTAAACAACAGAGATAAAATCTAATGGTGAAATCAGCTTTTAATTTGCTTTTGTTTCAGATACAGTAGGTTTCCCATTTTCTCATTGCAGAATGCTGCATCTGTAATATCTTACTGTGTACAATTAGGTCTACTGAATTTATCATGTGTGTGAATGAGTGAATCAAAGCATGGTGTGCACCTATATTGCAAGTGGTGCCTAGTTCAAAATAAAGACTGTGATATGCATTGCAGGACATATGATGATACCAGGTAACCAGGTCAAATTAAACATTCAATCCAAGATGAATCTGTTGACTGGATTTGTGAACATCAAAGTCTTACACATTAGGCCAACTCACACCAGCTCAATCTTACATCATAGGCCAACTCACACTTATATACACCATAAGCCTACTCACACCAATATTACACATTAGGCCTACTCACACCAGTTCATCTTACATCATAGGCCAACTCACACTAATATTACAACATAAGCCTACTCACACTAATATTACACATTAGGCCTACTCACATTAACTCATCTTACATCACAGGCCAACTCACACTTATATCACACCATAAGCTTACTCACACCAATATTATACATTAGGCCTACTCACACTAACTCATCTTACATCATAGGCCAACTCACACTAATATTACACCATAACCTACCCACACCAATATTACACATTAGGCCCACTCACACTAGCTCATCTTACATCATAGGCCAACTCACACTTATATCACACCATAAGCCTACTCACACTAATATTACAAATTAGGCCTACTCACACTAGCTCATCTTACACCAATGGCCTAATCACACACACTAATAAAACCAGTGAAGAAGAATAGCATTATGCAATAGTATTGGTATATTTTATGCATAAATGTATAAACTTGGGTATATTTTATGTATAAAGTTGTTAACAGTTTTGGTTGATCTGATGTATAAATATAATGTATATATAAATATAATGTATATATAAATGTATAAATAAAAACAGTATATATGTATATATATATATATATATATATATATATATATATATATATATATATATATATATATATATATATATGTGTGTGTGTGTGTGTGTGTGTGTGTGTGTGTATGTATGTGTGTATGTTATTGGTATATTTTTATGTATAAATGTACTTATCTCTTTCTAAATATCTTTTTATTGATTAGATGCTAAAATTGAGCAAGACTCTGAGAAAAATAAATCCTGCATGGGTTTTGAATAAATTTTATTTGAAGAAGAACTGATTTACTACTTGTAGAATTCTCAATATGCATAAATGTGTTTTAATTAATATCCATTTTAATAAATATAGTTTGCAAAAATTGTATAAATACAAAAATGGAGAAGAAGTCTCAGGAATGCAGACTTGATTAAAATTGTGTACATCCCAACCATTCTGACCACTATTACAATGTACTGGTGTGAGATAACTGGAGGAAAAAAGGTAGTTAACTCACTACATCTGTGAATATCTTGATAGTATCAACCTGGTGTGTTTGTTCTCTGATGCAAAGTAACTTAACTACAACAAATTTTCACAAAAAAAGTATAACTGACTTTGTGCAATCTGCTCATGAAGAGAACCAAAAGTTTGAATGTTCAGTGTCAACTATGAATTAGCTGCGATATTCATTATCAGTATCCTAGTTTTGGGGGTGAAAACAAAGTAAATTTGTATGACTATAGATTAAAGTGATTTGGAATACTTAGTTTACACAGGTTACATTATAAATGTCCCACAATTGCATAGGCAAACCTTGTCATGTGTAATGAGAAAATCTTTCACAAATTCATCCTCTTGGGCGGAGGCATTCACCACAGCTTGCATGTTCAGCTTTTCCAACAATTCATGCTGTCTTGACCATCTGAAGAAAATTAAAAATCATAATGTAAATTATAACATTTTCACATAATACATTTTCCCAATTTGTTAAATGTTACTTATTGGTTACATGGAATGTCTACAATATGAGTGTCTCCATATATACTCTCTTGCCTTGTTTTCTCGCCTGATCAATATCAACAATTTTTTTGGCAAACTGAGTGTCTCGCTAAATTTGCAAAATGTTACATTCATAAAAATGTTTCAATAAACATTAATAACTGATTAGAAGTAATATTAATGATAATTAACAGAGGAAATATTGGGATGCCATCTTATAAAATGATGGTCATGGTCCACAGAGTACCACTGTGTTATGTAATATATTGTGCAATATTGAGACAAATCAGTTACCTTTAAAAAAAAGGTGTATCCTTTCGACTATAAAGGACTGGGGTAGGGGTAAGCACAAACTATGGGCTTCAGTGATGCAGTACTAACTCAAATTGATGCGTATTAAATGAGAATTGGTGAAAACACATGTTCAATATTCATATTCACAAAATAATTATGAATCACTAGACAGCCTCTACCACTGAAGTATGATGTAAGTGATGGCTTCCAGCTAAAAGCAGGGAAAATGCACATACTCTTCTTTAAGTTAAAAAAAGTCCTTGATATATAAAAAAATATTTTTATACATTTGGATTAAATAGTCAGTAGGCACAATCTCTTCTTAAACTGTATTTTAATATCAAGAGTCCCATGAAAGAAATTTCAAGAATTCATGATCAAATCATTTCTTCCTTGTAGTTGGTTAGTGTTCAATTCATCCCTGATATTCTACAGCAATAAGAACATTTTCAAATCAGCTGTTGTGGTGGAAAAATTGAATATCAGATTGGCACACT
This sequence comes from Sinohyriopsis cumingii, assembly GCA_028554795.2. NCBI lineage: Eukaryota > Metazoa > Mollusca > Bivalvia > Unionida > Unionidae > Sinohyriopsis > Sinohyriopsis cumingii. Next base: position 2,171,636 of record JAPYKE020000047.1, read on the forward strand.
TTTCATTTCTGACCAAGTAAACATTATTGAACTCATTAGTGAAAACCCCAGGTCAATGTGACCATCCATCCATTCAGAGGAGGTAATGAGAAGAAGATTTTCAAATTCAATTTTCATCAAGGCAGTCATATTAGAACCATTTTCATTAAGGATAAACCAGCATCATAATTCTATTGCTGACAAAACCATGCAGATTTTGCCATCCATTCTGAATGAGCAAAGATAGCAATATTTTAAGATGCCACCACTGTAGCCATATTTAAGGTCAATGTACATCATTTTCATTTAGGACTAATTAGACATGATAAGAACTCTTCTGATGAAAACCCTATGACAAAATGACTTTACATTTAAAAGTAGCAATAACAGTATTTCAAGATGGTCACCATTGTGGTCACAAAAGAAGTCAGATCAGCACCACTTTAATTTATGATCAAATGGGCATCACAAGAAGTATTCTAGTTATAACCCCATGTTGATATGACTTTCCATTTTGGAGGAGTAACAATAAGATTTAAAACATGATTGTCATTGGTACCCATAGTGGATATTAGATTGGCACCATTTCCACTTAGGACTAACTGGACATTATCTCTTGGTGATAGCACAATGTTGATATGACCAGCCATCTAAGGGAAGTAGTAATTATAAAATTACCCACAAGGCCACTATGACAGCAATACTGAAGGTCAGACTGGTACCATTTTCATTTAGGACCAACTAGACATCATAGTAAGTCTTTCAGTTAAACCCAAAGCTAATATAATCATTCAGTCAGGAGAAGTAGTGACAAAAAGATTTTCATGATGGATATTGTGGTGGCCATATTGTTGTCTGATTGGCACCATTTTCATTTAGGACCAATCGCACATCATTGGAAGTCTCTTAGTAAAAGCCCATGTTGATATGAGCATCTATTTAGAAGGAGTAATTATAACCATATTTTTAATATGGCAGCTATGATGGCCATATTGGACAATAAATCAGCACCATTTTCATGTAGAACTCCTGTAGAAATCACAGAAAATCTTTCATTAAAAATCCCATGCTAATATTACCATCCATTCAGAAGAAATAATGATAACAAGAATTTTAGACATCAGATTTGGTATATTTTCTTTATTCAGATGATCCATATATTGTAAGAAGTCTTCTAGTTAAAACCACATGTCAATATGACTTCCTGTTCAGGAGGAGTGGAAGTAACAAGATTTTCAAGATGACTGCTGTGGTTACCATACTGGATGTCCAAAATAGAGAGAGAGAGAGAGAGTGTGTGTGTGTAATGGCAATCCTCAAAATACTTTAGGAGGATTAGCAATATGAAACTTTTGCTGATGGATGGTTGACAGTGTAATATTATTTGATATTGAAGAATAACCGCAGGAGGTGTTCTACACTATTTATTAAATACAAGACATTGATACAGCTAGGAAGGGGAGTAAAGACTGCCTGAAAGTATTTTTCCCATGGAACATAAACCCTAGTGAATGTATAACATAAACCAGCTGTTGGTGTGTATCAGTTCTAATCCAGTGTGGATTATCTGATTACTTTTATTTTCAAATGATACTTCAAAGCTACTTAGATTAAGGCTTACACTACAGACAGTATATACAATAACAATATAAAAATCTGTAAAAAAAAATATATTTTTGTAATAGCAATGCACTTTACCTTTTAAATAAGTAAGTCCAACATTATCCAACATAAAAGTGCCATATATATATATATATATATATATATATATATATATATATATATATATATATATATATATATATATATATATATATAAACCTATACTTTCTAAATCTTTATCTTTATTGATCTAATGTTTAACATACACAAACCTTTATCAAATTCTCCAGGCAATATCTATAACTGGCTTCAGTTTGGCATGAACATATATTAAAAGCTATGGGGTTTTTTTTATGCCACAAATAGAGAAAGAACTGGGTGCTTTTGTAATAGGCTATCATAGATTAGCCTCAGACTATGCAACCAGTCTATCCATCTGGTATCGTAAAGTGTATTTTACAGTTTATCAAGCAACATCCATGTTGAAGCCTATTTCAAAATTATTTGGGTAATTCATAATTTGCTGAAACTGGTTTTAAAATATTTAAAGACATATTGTTACAAGTCTATGCTCTTAAAATAATTAACAGAAAAAAAGTGAAAGACAACAAGCTTTGTAAAATTTAACAAATAGTTTATTTCCCAAGAACTGAAAGTGAAAATGAGAAAAACACTTAGGTATTGCAAATTAAATCCCAAAATAATCCAAGAATTACAGACACAAATCCTAGTAATTTAAAGTCCTGAATAAAACTTAGTACAAGTCCCAAAGAAATCCAAAACCTGAAGGTGATGATGTCTCTGTTATAGCTTATAGAGTGTTGATGTGTCAACAGTCTTTTGTTGAAATACAGTAATATAATTCCAGGGTTGAATTCATTATAAATTCCAGTAAATGTCTTTATCCAAGAATTGTATCAGAGTACTTTTGTATTTCCACAGAAAATAATCACTTGAATTCAATAATTTGAAGAAAATGATTCATCCCAACTAGACACAACATAATACAACTTGAAAGTGCTAGATGTTAAAGCACAAATGACCAAATCCTTACAGTTGCGAGATTATATAGTTCTCTATTTGACCTCAGGTCACAATTAGCATTTTCTGTATAAAAAAAACAATACCTAATGGAAAATAACCTTCTAGAATGATCCTGATGTTTACAAAATAAAAATAATAACCTGTAAAATTCACTTAGGAAACTCCAAAAACTTGACCCAAATAACATATTTACTTTTTCTATTAATAATAATACTGATTTTAAACTCATAGAGAATAATTTAGCTATATATTAGTTAATTAGGTCAAGCAGAAATGAACTCAATTTTGGACAAGGTAAAAGTCCAACATACAATGTTACATTACAATCGCATGTAATAAAATAACTTTAAAAAAAACAAAAAAACAACAAACAATTAAATTAAATATACATAACAATATTACGTTCATAAAATGAACAAATTATTAGTAAAAAGTATATGTACATCAAAATGTTTATAATGTCTGTAGTATTTATCTTTATCAAAATTGTATTAATAAAGTGACAAATCTGAGTACTTAATTTGATTAATATAAAAGTCAATTTTTTAAAACTTTACTTTAAAGAACTTTCCATGAAGTTAAATCATTATTATTTGTTAAAATAGTGCCAAACAAAGTGTGTCACAAACCATATATCTACATCTTTTCTTTTACAATCAGGCTTTGAAAGCTGACCTAATTATTTTCCTGTTAAAACCCTTATAAAATTTTTAGAGGGTCTGAGAAATTTTTGTGGCACTGATCAACAGACATTTCTGTCTGAAGGTATTACTGACACAGTGGGTTCAGAATAAAAATATTAGTGTAGTTGTGGGTTCAACACCATTTTTTAGCACGATAGACTATACATGGCACTGAGCATAACTGGTGGAAGAAGAACCCTGGAAAGTCCCAGTAGCAACCAGCAACACACATGAAGCTACTGACAAGATGACACATACCCACATTGGCCAACCCAGAGATTCTAACCTTTATTGACAGAGTAGTGTTATATATATCTATTTTGTGTGTTTAATGTTTGCCCATGACTGACAGTAATGCCTACTTGATTTTTGTGATTCTCAGAAGAAAAAAAACAAGTTATTACTTGTATCTAAGTTCAATATTTTGTTTTTCCCTAGAAAATTCCATTGTATCTTAGGTCAATTTAACATTAGTATATATAGGATTTGTAAGACACTTATTTATCCCTGTTTCATATCAGTCTTTTGGAGTCTATGATCATAGTTTGCAGCTGTGTTCCGATATAATTCAAGAATAATGAATTCTTTATATTATTTATTGGAATTACAAAGTGCTCATTGACTTTTGGGACCAAAATACTACTTTAAGGTCATTGATTACTCAAAGACATAATGGAGTGCATCATTCTGGAACATCAAACATTCAAGTATATTGGTACATCAACACAGTAAAGTCTATTGGTATATCAGCACATTCAAGACTATTGGTACATCAGCACATTCAAGACTATTGGTACATCAGCACATTCAAGCCTTGGAATTCATTTGGAATTCTATAACTTTGAACTTGTAATAGGACATTTAGGATTTTTTTTAGGATTTAATTCACAATATTGTAGGTTCCTCTTAAATTTTCACTTTCTAACATATCAAAATAAATTATTTGTTAAATTTTACTCAAATTGTTGGTTTCAATTCCTTTCTGTTAAATAGTTTAAGACCATATGGACATAACAACAGTGACTGGTAAAGTCCAACAGTTTAGAACATTCAACTACCCAGGGATCCTAATGTAGCTGTTGTACTCCTTCCTTCTTACCAACAGCCAACTTTCAATGTTGAAAACTAGCCCATTTCTACATGACACTATATGATGTGATGTGATTTTGATTTTTTACGTAGCTTAACAATTTTTTAGTCATATCGCTACAATATATGCAATGTGGCAGTTTATAATGATGTCTAGCACTGGGGCATCATGCCGCAGACATGTAGCATGATACATGACACTATGAGTGGTTACTTGTCTCTAAGCATGCAAACAAAACAATTGTTTTGAATACATGCAAGCAGATTCACCACATTTTAGATGGTTTTAAAATGTCAGATTAAAATCTTAGTGAACCATCTCCCCTTAAAATTTCCACACTTTGCAATAACAATTAGAAACTATGAAAGAATACTATAGATTTGTGTGCATCTCAAAAAGAAATGCATACTCTGTACATGTAGTTTTAGCAGAACCTGTGTATTTGTCTAATGTTCACTTGTACATGGGTATATGTATCATCCCGGACTAAAAACAGTGAGTTAAATGGTGAGAAAAAGATGCATTATCATGTTACCAACCTTTACTGATATTTCAGATTATCAAGTAATACTGATTGTGTCTGTTGCAAGTGAGGTAATGATCTAAATTTATTTGTTTTAGGAAACAAATCATTTTTATGCTAATTTTAAACACTTAGTTTCTAACATTTTACTAGATCAATGATTGGTAACTAAGTTATGTCATGATGGGGAATTTTTCTGACATTTCCCAACCTACGACAAATAATGATCTTCTAAATATGGATCTATTTACCTCATATGGATCTATTTACCTCATATGGATCTATTTATCTCATACAGATCTCTTTACCTCAAATGGATCTCTTTACCTCATATGGATCTATTTACCTCATATGGATCTATTTATCTCATGTGGATCTGTGGATCTATTTATCTCATATGGATCTATTTACCTCATATGGATCTATTTACCTCATATTTTACATTTCAACAGGATAAAATGTTCAGATTCAGAAATAATCCTCCTCCCAATCATATCAGTGAACTTAGACTCTGATCTTGATCTTTTGATGTTTCAAGTTGTTCTGCATATTTGTATTTCATGACATTACTGTGAACCATGCAGATTACACCATAATGTTGTTCTGTCACTTATTATTACATTATTACATTATAACTGGCTGAGTTGGAAAACAACTGTAAAGGAGCAAACTCAACAGAGTATGCCACATTCATTTCTTTAGTTTAAGCAGTTTGCAACTAATTAATTCAATTAATTATGTGGTCAAATCCTTCTCTATTTAATTGAATTCATTAGACATTTCCAAACACTATATATATATATATATATATATATATATATATATATATATATATATATATATATATATATATATATATATATCCAATCCTATTCCAAATCAACAATCAATTAGTCAAATGGCTGTTGAACTCCTATGCAAACTAATAATACATGCACACTATCCACCATTAAATTATATCGTCCTGTCACCCTATTTTGATGCAGCATAATAAATATCCAGCTCGAGAGAATGCATCTCTCAACGACATCGCAACTACAACATTTGTTTATACGTATCAACATCATGTCACAGAGAATGAAAAATTTGTCAAAAATCCTATTTTTTAAAATGAAACAAAGATAAATACCATGAAAAAGACTCCAATCAGTAAGTCCTCATAAAAACTGTTACAAACTATTCTGATCGGTCAGATTAACTTCCCACCATAGCAGGCATCAAGTCTGCTACTCAACATGTGCTAGAAATATGTGTCACAGCTAACAATTGCATCAGAGACACTGTTTGGAATTGTGCAAAGTGTAATAAAGTTGTATGTGGATCTGTCACTACTGTTGTTTAGAGGTGGTTGTTTGTAACTATAATTGGGGATGTTTAAATGAAACATATACTTTTATGATAGAAGTTTGTATATAAATCAGCATCCTTATTGCTTATTTAAATAAAATTATTAAGATTTTCTATCTGATATATAAGCAATTTTACTTTCTCAGTAAATTTCCAATCTTGTCTATAGAGTATCTTGAAATTTATCTTTTTTTGACTAAATTATGTTTTTAAATTTCATTTATAATGGTAAGAATTATAATGCTGGTAAATGAAAATAAAACCTTCTCCTGCAACATTATGCCTTTGTCTCTGATTAGTTACACATCTACAGAAGTAAGTTATATAAGATGCAAAACAGTTCTGAAGTTCCAAAAATATTACATTCAAGGAATGAAGTTCTACATATTTACAATGCCAATTAAGTATTGGTAAATATCAAATGCTAAATATAATAATTTTTTATTATAAGTAACAAATTTATTATATTACCAACATAATTTTTCTCAATTTGATTCTTTTAGCTCTTATGATAAAAGAACACTGCTGTCATATTTGAAACTTTAAACAGATCTTAGTAAATATGTATGCATTGAATAATATATCACAGAATATCCAAGTATGGCATAGCAAGCCTTATTTGAAAAACAAATTAGAATGAGAATATCATGTTATCTCTCATGGTGGACAAGGTACAGTTACCATAAACATCCCAATATAACTACCTGATTAGTCTTAATTACATTATCATAAGTCAAACTTCCTTGAAAACATTACTCTGCTTGGGTAGTATATTTTAACTACAGGCATCTTTTTGTCTTTGGCAATAGTTTTATTTGCTCCATTGTAAGGTATAGGATCAGATAGCTAGACTTTTCTATGCGCTATTGATGTTGCTTTGTAATATATAATTTTTACCAGAGCATATGTACACTGGTGTCACAGGAAAAAATAGACTGCCATTAAGTGTATTTAAACAAGTGATTTAAAACATTAACTTTCCATCAAGGTGTAATCTGGTTGAAAGCATGCAAAGAGTATGCATTGTCATTTGTTATCTATACTTCACTAAAATAGCTAATGCTTCCAAAGTAATGACAGCAATCACTAGGGGTATATTTCTGAAATGGTAATGGAAAGTAAGTGCTTAAGTGCATCAAAATTGAGGAGTTTGGAATAGCTTTACAGTTGAAAAGTTGTATGGATGAAAGGTTGTATGGTTATACCTAGTCCTACAATGTAACATGCCTCCCTTGATATTTTTGTTTTTTAAGTTGCCATTATTTAGGCGGTAAGATGGCAACCTAAAAAATACAAATATCAGGGGAGGCATAATACACTGTAGGATTAGGTTTTGCCAAGGCTATTAATGTAGCAATGTAAGAAAATAAAACTCAGACTGAGAAGTTGTTGATCTAAATGCCAGATTCTCTTTTTCTCTTTTCTTTTTTTTTTAAGTGGCAGAGAAAACATTTTGCTCTATTTTTGACAGATATTATAGTACAAGTCCTATGGGTCATGTTGGCATTCAACATAGACTATTTCAGTAATGGGTGTCATTTTTTAGAATTTCATTCTACATACCTTTAAGTGGCAAGTATTCACTTCATTTGGATTTGTAAATATTCATATTCCTTTGGAAGGTTATTATTTAGACACCTTGAGAGGTGCATATGGCAAAATCAATGTTAAAGTATGTAGACATTTTTGGATGAAATGAATCTAAAGGTGTGATCCAGTACAATCCAGATTGAATGTCGTGCACTGTGATGTCACAAATGAGAGCTAGGCATATTGATAAACAATTCATACTATCCTCAATTGTGACAATTCCACTTGATGTGCTCTTATTTTTACCACAGTTTATTATACAGCCACCATTGTAAAATACCATAGCGATCGATAATTTTCATCTGAAAGTGACAGTTAAGGTACAGAGCATCCAATAATCAGGATTTAATAGACTCTGGTTAAAGAAATTTGTGTTCTAAAATTTAAAAGAACAATTTTACATTTAATTTAAAATGAGTGAATGCATATACTTGACCCATGTGACTTGTACTATAACGAATAATGATATTATGACAGCGTACTTCAACTATGCCAACAATTGGCCTCTTTTATGATGTTGGAAGATCAGAGCTTGACCAGTTTCTTATGGGATACTTTTGCCTGAATTTAAAAATACCATATAAAATCTGTAATAGGAGAGTGACTTTTACTGTAAGAGTATCAACACTGTATCTATAATTTCCATGGTTACCAATGTTGACGACTTACTGCGGATTTCCGACATCCTGTAAAGTGAAACATCGTAGAGATTCCGCATATGCATCTGCTTCAACTGGGAGCAAAACCTGAGTCCCTTCTTTTGCCATAATGCTAAAGAAATTTGGGTATGTGCACGAAAATTAAGTTGTGCCAAGAATGTTCCTTTCTCCAAATAAAATATTCGGCATTGGTCTTGTATTTCTCAACGGAAAGGGTAGAAGTAATCCGTTAGAAAATCTCGATCTTAGAGAGGGATTAAATGTAACTTATCGTCAAGTCTAATATTAACAGACAAACAGGTAAGCGATAACGACAGCGATTGATCAGGCTGGTCTCCTGTAATTTTTATAAATAGGGGACGCTCTAAAGATATTATGTACTCCGGAGAGTGTGACCGGTGTAAGGGTAGGCCTTCATGGTTGCATTTGCAACATGCACATTTGAGAAAATGCTGGGATACCTTTTCATGTACTGTGTTAAAATTTCTTTGCATGTTGTATTTGTGGAAATTTTTCATAATCTGAACACACAGCTAACCAAAATGACTGCTCCCATGTACTCGAAAACTCAGCCTGAATTAGTCTAATTAGGCAACCAGACTACTCAAAAGAACGTTGACTCACAATCGGAATATATATATATATATATATATATATATATATATATATATATATATATATATATATATATATATATATATGTGTGTGTGTGTGTGTGTGTGTGTGTGTTATAAAAAGACTTTTAAGGTGTTGGTATAGGATATACCAATCCTATTGTGATCCGACCATGGCATATTTATTATTAATATATAAATGTTGTTTCAATATGAGGTTAGGTTTCAAGAGTAGGCCATCGCTTGTAGATTCCCCAAATATGTAATGAATTTCAGCTGATTATTATAATCATTAGCAATGTAATAAAATAACGATACAAATATAAAATTTCCGTCTTTTAAATGAAATAGATCTCTCTCTCTCTCTCTCTCTCTCTCACACACACACACACACACACACACACACACACCGCTCTGGTGGCCTAGTGGTTAGAGCGTCCGCCTCGGATGCGGGGGACGTGGGATCGATCCCCGGCCGAGTCATACCAAAGACTTACAAAAATGGTACTAACAGCTGCCTCGCTTGGCGTTCAGCATTAAGAGGTTAGTGTTAGGACTGTTCGGACTGGTGTCTGTGGCATGATGCCCCAGTGCTAGACATCACTATAAACTGTCACACTGCAGACATCGTGAGGATATGACTGAAAAATCGTTAAAGCTAGGTTAAAAATCCAAATTTCTCTCTCTCTCTCTCTCTCTCTCTCTCTCTCTCTCTCTCTCTCATCGTAGAAAGATGCCAGAGAAAATGTGTGATAAAACGAGCGTCATGCAATCATATCTCTTGACCAATGAATGATGGCAAACTATGTTATTATTATTATTATTATTATTATTATTATTATTATTTAAGTGATGAAACTTGATATGAAAAATGTTAATATTTTAACATTTATTCAGTTTTATAATTTTTATTATTGGTAGTAGTAGTAATAGTCGTAGTAGTAGTAGTAGTAGAACACAACAAGAACTACATACACACTTCCTTATTACAGGTAGAAACACAGGTATAAAGTATAACTGTTATAAGGAATTACAAAAGCTACGTGACAACTGCTAGTCAAAGGTAGAAACACAGTTAAAAAGAGGTAAAAAGTATATGTGTTACAAGAGATTTCTTTTGATAGTCTAAAAATATAAAAGAAATCGTGATTTGCTGAATTGTTTAACCAGTGCATTGTACAGAACACAGGATGTTTCACATGTAAAATACGTGTATTTCGGGTTTTATTCAACAGCAATTCTTTTATTGTTAGCAGCAACAAACCAAGCATAAATGTAATCCCAAACAAGCTCAACAAGTATATCATTATCATCATGCACAACATAAAACTAGCATGATAAAAATATGTATTGGCCTAATGTCCCCAATGTGTCTTTCACAGAACACTTCGTGTATATTTTGGCGGGAAGCCGCACTGGCTCTGTGATTTGCGTCATGGACTCGCGACTAGAAGGGTATGGGTCCCAATCCTACAAAGAACTGTCTGGGTTTGCCGTAAGATAGTTTGCTCCAATTTCATCAGCGATATCACATTTCATGTGTTAATGCTCCGTTTAACCCCAAGCTAAAATCCAAACATCTTAATGCGTGCCCCTACTCAGTAGGGTTTAGACTTTTACTGAAATAATAACCTTAAAAACAATAGCAGTATCATAAAAATCAACAGAAACTTTTTGGTGGTGATTCGTTGATTATGAAATAGAAAAGTGAAATTGATTTTAAAAAATGATTATTTTATTCGCGCATAAAAGGCATGGTTCTGGGTGATTTTTGGCGCGAGATTTTGCCCTTGTGCTGTTTTCCAACACCCAATGACAAACTGAGCAATTCACGATATTTAATGGTAACTGGATCCCCCAGACCCCACCTCTTTCATGGTGATGGTAGCTGTTAGATGAGGTACAAGAAGATTTTCATATACTTAAATATGCCCAAACTATATCATTAATGTTGGCTTGAACAATAGTTGTATGGCGATGGGTATAAGTTTTTATAACCCATCGATTAAGTATATTACTTCGAATACTACCCGAGGTATCTATGTGCAATCTCGTTTCAATGGTAGCTGAGTTTGTGCTTTTTCTCGCTATCAGTAGTTATAAGCGGTTATCTAGGCCATGACGGGCATCGTTGTTCAAATGTCTCTAAAGGTTATAGACCCAGACAGGGTTTAACATGGGAAGACACTACAAGCCCAAACGTAATCTAACATGGCAAAGCTACTAAATGTTCAAACAGGAATTTAACCTGGGAATGCCACTATAGGCCCAAACGAAGATTTAACATTGCTGCTTTTTACATTATTTATTTACTATCCAACACATAGATTTTTATATGCTATTCAACGAACAATTTTATTTTACTATCAAACACATGCTTTTTATATACTAATTTACACACCACTTTTTTATTACTATCTGACACATTATTTTACTATCCATCACCCACTTTTTACTACTTTCAAAAACATACTTTGTGATTACTATCTATCATCCACTTTTTGCCATGCTTTCCACCACGTAGTGACTAAAATCTCAACAACTACTATTTAACGAAAAAGGTGCGTGTTTTAAATAGACGCTATACTAACATACATATACAACTATACAATCAGATAAAATCATATATTTCCTTGCCGAAGAGAAACCAGAAGAAGCCAAGAGACAACGACGACGTTCGATGTCACCCCGTAGGCTTAGTGGAATATTAGCACACATTCATGCTGGCAATTTTGAATAGGATATGATCCTTGAACCAATATCATCTAAGTCCAGTACATGACCGAGAGAGTCAAGAGCAACCAGGAGAGGATGTCGTTCGGTAGCTTATGAAGTTTTCAAACTCGAGACCCCAAAATGTGACGTAAAGAAATTTTCGACAGAGGACTTACTCCATCTTTGCTAGCCAAGGTTCCGACATGTTAACCCTATATACAACTTGGCGGATCGTGCAGATATTTTAGTGCTTTGTCCTAGCGACATATATTGGCTTTTATGAGCTGCCTCCCTTAATATGTAATGCCAAATAACCAATAGCGTGCAACTGTGGTGCGTTGTACATAACCAATAGCGTGCAACTGCGGTGCGTTGTACATCGGCCTTTAAAATGGTGGAGGCAATTGACCTAAAAAGGATACCTGTAAGTTTAATATTCAAAGTATGACTAGTATCAGAGAGAAGCCATTACAGGTGTATTTGAGTGAAAGGTATTTGTACAAACACGGACCGGCAGTGGAAAATTGCTTATCTATGAGTCCATTCTAGTTGTGTTCTCCACTTGTCTCGATCGTGTAGGAACAGTGTTCAAATTTGAACAACTTAATTTTGATTGGATGTGGTTGCCTGCCGCCGCATCCAATGAACTTCACAGACATGAAACACATAAATATCTGCTCGATCCGCCAAGGTGTAGTTAGGGTTGACAAATCTGAACCTTAGATAGAGAAGATGCGACTTATACTTGCACGGTAAGTCTTAAATGATTCCAATGATAATGACACTCGTTTATTGGTAATGTGGGCTTTAGGCCCATAATAATACGGTTACACAACAATATTGTAGTGCTTCAGAGCGTAATATTGCAAATACTTTTTATACAGTGAGGTGAAAAAGGAAGGAAAAAAATGGGAAAAAAGAAACAATACAGCACACAGCAGAAATATGTACAAAAATGAAAGGGAACTATCATTACATACTTACATAGATTTAATCTTCCATAAAGGTAGAAAAAAGTAATATAGTTATATGAACATTTTATCTTTTTTTGTGGAATGCTGAAATATGTACTTTGCAAGCTGGGATATTATGACAGGGTTTTCATTCTTCATCAGACAATAGAAGATTTCTTAATATGGGTGTTTTTGGCTATAAATTTATGGTCTGAACCTATTTCTAAGTTCTCCATAAAAGAGGTATTGTACAGCAAAGATATATTCATCTTTTTGAGTGGGCTTTTACTACAAGCACGTACATATACATTCATTAGGAGGGATGCCGTTATGACGCCCATTCTCTATAGCTAAGTTTTGAACTGAATAATGAAGTCTGTTTAATGGATTTTGTAGATGTGTAGTTAAATTAATGGCTGCATAAAACTGAACGGAACAAGTATCATAACATTTATTATAGTGCGCAGTATGAGACTTATTTACAGCTGAATCCCAACCCTGAATTAAACTGTCTCTAAGACGTTGTCTGAAATTTGACAAAAATACATGTTCATCTTCTACATCCTGTACGAACCAAATATAGCTAAATCCATATCGCATAGTATGTTTTTCACTTTCGAAACCCTTGCGACTTTATCCGACTCGTCCATTTCTCAGCATAATATAGCATTGCCTTGAATATCGATTGTCATTCATTTTAATTACTCTAATCGAACACTTACTACATTTACTATAATATTTTTTTTTTAAAAAACGTAGAGGTAAACTTCCACATCATCATGTCTCGGAAGGTTTAGAAATCTGGTGGCTCTTCGGAAATCCTGATAAAGTGGCCTGCCCATCTCATCTGTGATCTCATCAGCAGAGTTTGGATTCTTTTACTACCAACCTGTGTAAGAACCTTAGAGTCTGGGACCATATCTTTTCATCTTATCTTCATCAGTTTCCTACGACATCCCATGGGAAAATGGTTCAACTTTTGGGTCATGGCGTATGTACACCGTTCAAGTTTTTGCAAGCATATAGCGGAATCTGAAATACAATGGCTTTGTATAACTTCATCTTTGTTTGCCGACTGATGCCTCTATGCTTCCACGCATTAGCGCGTAGTCTGATAAATGGTAATGCTTGCTTTAGCAATTCTAGTGTTTGTTCCATCGTCGATCTGCACTGCACGTGACAGCCTACGGCCGAGATAGGTGAGCGTGTCCACTGCAAAGAGGGTTTGGTCATTTACTGTGATGTTAGGTTCTACGTAAGGCTATCCTGGTACATGCTGATACATCACCTTCTTTATTCTGATTGTGAGACCAAACTTGTTGGAAGCTGAGGAAAAAGTGGTCCATTATCTGTTCTATCTCAGACTCAGATCTGTTATCAGGGAACAGTCAAACACGAAATTATGAACAGTCACTTCCTGCAACTTAGTCTTTGCTTGTAGTCTCCTCAGATAGAAAAGATTACCATTAGTCCGGAATCGGATGTGAATCCAAGTGTCATGGTCGCGGAAGGCATCAGTAAGCATGGCAGAGACCAACTTACTGAGGAGGATTGGGGACAGCACACAGCCTGGCTTGACTCCATTGGTGAGTGGGAATACTTCAGATAACTCACCATTCTGGGGAACCAAATTTTGCCATGATCTTCCAAAGGCCCTCACAAATGCACTATTGACTGTATTGTAGGCTTTTGTCAGGAATTTAGTGTACAGGTTGGATTTCTTTCTGTTCCTGGCACATCTCTTTGATTGTACGAGCTGCAAGCACCATGCATGTGATCCCTCGTCCTTTCATCAAGCCATACTGACTCTCAAGCTGATGCCCGTGATCAGTGTGATGCAAAAGGTGATTCAGCAAAATTCTGGCGAGGATTCTGACAGCAGAGAGATACCCCGATGGTTGTCGCAAAATTTTATGTTCCCTTTCCCATTTGTACAAGTAGACAATGGATGCATCTTGTTACATTAATATTTTTTTATTAACAAATATAACATGTAAAGACTTGAATAAATCGTATATTTTTTTTCATTCAGCAGTTATATTGTTTATATACATGGATAAATATACAGTTTCTTCATATATAAGTAAGCTGATGTAACAGCTATAATTTCTACGGGACTTAAATTGACGACTTTCTATATACCACGTCACAATACTGCAACCATTTCAAAATTTATATTTAAGGATTGCTATAGTCCTAAAACAGGAAGCAAATCTCTACATGTAAGTAATCTTGCGCTGGAAAATAAACCTGGGAGAGCACGTTGCAATATGAAGAAGGATGGACAACACATGAAACAAAGGATAGGAAGAAATACATATGTTGCCGTGTAAGAGTTTGATTGAAATTAGTGGTAGAATATAAACAGATGCTGGAGGAAATCATGGTGTTCATGATGTAATATCATTGGTCAATAATGCATTGAGGCCGTTTGAGTGTGTTCAATATTTGAGGGACAAAAATTTGATTGAACGAATTTCCTTATATGGTTATATTCAAAATAGATTAAATTTGATATGATAAAAATAAAAGAAGAAATGCACGATAATGTCGACCAGTTCTTATATGAATAATGTAATAAACCCCTTTGATTCCGCTTTTGTATAAGCTCTAAAATATTGAAAAATTACCGCTATAAAAAAAATTAACTCTCAAAATAAGATACGGTTGGAGTAGAAAAAAAAACACATAAATAAATAATAAAAATGGACCCACAACTTTATTGTTTGTTATTATCAACTATATAAAAACAATTTTTAAATTTCAGAAAGGCAATTTCATGTCGCTCTCTTTGCAACAACAAACAAATAGGTATATTTATATAGTGGAACAGCTGCAGCTGATGACATTATTTTTTGATTGTTGAGGTTTAGTACCAGTTATATCACAAAAGTGAAGGTGCGTTTCATCACGGATTTATAACCCCTTCACAAGTCTTGTCGTAATCTATCATAAAATTACAACAACAATACAATTGGCAATTACTTTGATATTAAATATAATAATAAACCCATTTTAATGTGAATTGATAGTAATAAAGCTTAATTGATAGTAATAAAGCTTAATTGATAGCAATAAAACTTAATTGATAGTAATAAAGCTTATACATCCGACTGTCTGGATATCGAAGCTATCCGATTTTTAACTACTTTGTTGTAGTGATAAAATACAATAATCATAAAATAAACTATTATAACCAATATATTATAAAAACTACTGATTAAAAAAAGATGTTTGAAAATATTTTCTTTGTATTATTATTATTATTATTATTGGTTAGTGGTGTTTCAAATAGGTTAGAGTAATGATCATAAAGAAAACACATAATTAATAATACGAAATCTCGGATAAATTGAGAAAAAATAACAACCCCCCCCCCCGCCTCAAAATATTTTAGTATTTTAACGATTCGAGTTGCTATCAAAGGAATTACAACAACGTATTTCGAAATTATATATATATATTGTCTTAAAATAAGTAATAGAAAAGAGTAAGAACCAGCAAGTTTTGTAAAATGTAACAAATAATTTATTTCCTTAGAATACAAAGTGAAAAATGTAAATACGGTATTGCAAACTAAATCCCAAATAATCCTAGAATTTCGAACACATGTCTTTATTAATGATTTAGTTCTGAACAAGTTTTAGTTGTATTCGAAAATAATATTCCAACGCTGCAAGTGTTGATGTGCATGTGGTGCCCTGTGTCGTTGTGATGTGCCAACAGTCTTTTGTTGGTCAACATTAATATAATCAACGAATACATTCTTACTGGAAATTTCACTATAAATCCAAGTTTCTATTTCCAAGAATATTATTTTTAGCACTTTGTATTTCTAGAGAAGAGTAACTTGAATTAACTAATTTGAATAAATAAATTCCATCCCAAATTAAATACTTTACACAACAATAATACATCTGATTCTGATCAGATCCTACAGCACAACTGAATAATTTCTACCAAAAAAAGATTATATTGTGCTCTACTTGACATCAGGTCACAATTAACATTTTCTTTATATAAAACAACTCCAACCTATTACCCAATAGAAAAATTCATCCTGGAAGTTTCCAAATGTTTACAAGATAAAATCTTATTTATAATTAGAAGGTCTATTACTCAACGTATAATAAAGAACATGGCAAACACAATGTCCTGCTCTCCGATCTAGATAAATACTTTTACCTCTGTTAATTAATGATTCTAATATTAAACCCATTCTGGAAGAGAAAATATTAGGTATGCATTAGTTGTTTACAGATTTAAAAAAATCAATGCAATGATTCAGGTCAGGTAGAAAATTAACTTAATTTTGAACAAGGTAATGTCCAAAATGCAATTACCATAGCATGTAAACGAACTGATTATTAAATGTGGTAGGCATAAAAAATATTGAAGCAGATCTGGAATTAAACAAACCATCTTTATGTCAAGTAATTGCACTAATATCCAGTAAACAAAAAAAAAGAAGAATTAACAAATGGAATGTTGCTTATTAAAGATATAGACTTTTTTCGCCATTTAAAGAAAAAATGACATAGAAATAAAATTCATGTTTATGGATTTGAAACTGACATATTATTAGTACAGTTAGGTGATAATAATATTAACAATTCAAACATCTATTTAGCACAAATGGCAAAATAAGAGGATATCGAACAAACAAAAAATTGTTTAAAAAGTATCAGGATCAAAAATCACAAATATAATTTACCTAATAAAATATTAACATCTCTAACAGTGCATACAAATAAAATGAACGTGAAAAATACGAAATGAATGACGTTTTAGAAAAGGATAATACTGATGTATCCTGAGGTTGGTAAAATCTATTGTGTATTAAACTGTAATTACAAATATACTTTATTTGTTATGCCATAAAACAAACTTTGTCAGAAATTGCGTGAAAAATGGCAATAAAGTAACCACGCTTAATATATTATTAGAAATTGCAATTAAAAATTAAGTCCTAACAAGAAACAATTTGATGCTACAAGATAAGTCTGAATTATATTTGACGAAATTTTATTATAAAATCATTTTCGTGTAGTCCCAAGAAAATTGTTTATGGATAAATACAAAGACAACAAAGAATTTTGTGTATGGGCGATACTGATCAAATAAAATCGTTTAATTATGATATCAATAATTATGAAACTATTAATATCACCAATCGGGTTGCTTAATCCATATATTTAATGGTAAAATCAAATTAAAACATAATAAAAGATTAAAAAGCGATAATGTTAGCCTTATTTTTTGCACAACAAAACTTGTTAATGAAATTTTCTGAGAAAAACTTGGATGAAATGACACAATACAACACATGTCTTTTAAACCTTATATGTAATAATATTTATAGTTATGATGCAACACAAACGTATTATTAAAAACCAGAAATTTATGAAGGTCTTGACATTGTTTATATGAAGTGTCGAATTTTGAATTACAGAAATTTTAAAGTTGAAACGTTTAGCAATTAGAGTCTTATCGCAGTTATGCCATATAAGTCTTTGTGAAAGGTCACTTCGAACTTTCGTCGTTCATC
Source organism: Sinohyriopsis cumingii (assembly GCA_028554795.2). Classification (NCBI taxonomy): domain Eukaryota; kingdom Metazoa; phylum Mollusca; class Bivalvia; order Unionida; family Unionidae; genus Sinohyriopsis; species Sinohyriopsis cumingii. The sequence continues at coordinate 2,189,983 of JAPYKE020000047.1, forward strand.
TCCCCCGATGTCAGTGTAAACTTCAAAGGAACAATATTTCCAACCCAGTAAAATTGACCGGGGTATCTTAAAACGGTCTTTCGAAGTAAACATTTGAGCTATCAACCCTAACCGCTTGGTAGGAACCTATGTCCACTTCTGATATTCTCAAAGGGAAAATTGTCACGCACTGTGGTGCGCAGATTCTGAACTGTCTAAATCTGATGAAATAAATTATTTCTTTGGGGGAGATTAGGGACCCTTGCCTACGATTGGGTAGAATAAATTAGGGCGTACACTTTAGAGCGATCTGACTTTAAAGTGATGACCCTAGTGTAAATTCTTTGGTCTGGGATTTTCCTAGAAGAGGAAATGTTGTCTCGACTCCGTGGAAGCCTAAGATTAGTGCTTTCTTCGTGAAACAAGAAAGGAACCAGTGGTCGTCGCGTAAAGGGAAAGGCATGTTTAGTGCTAGGACGCGCAAGTCCTGAAGAAAAAAATCAGTGACGAGGCACGCAATTTTAGTTTCACATAATATTCTATTATTTGATTGCTTGTTTTATGCAAATGTGTTTGCCTTGACTAGGTTTCTATATTATGTATCGTTTATTCAATTCATGGAAATGTGTTGATGTTAGAGTTGTTATGCAACTTGCTTTATTCAATTTAACGAAAATATGTTGACGCCAGAGTTATTATGCGATATTTTATTCAATTTCATGGATAGTGTTGATGCTAGAATTGTTATGCAATTTACCTTTTTAATTATACAGTTCATCGGTAGAATTGATTGCCTGCGATCCAAATGTTCGTATATGTAGGATTTCATATGGTTATATGAAATAACTGCTTTTTTTTTGTTAGGATGATACGGATCATCGTGAGTTAACGATAATTACCTAATTATTTATGATTTTGTAATGTTTGGATAATCTTATAGTTAAGGAATGCCATGAGTTACATTTCTTTTGAATTGTATGCAATAGTAGTCGAACATGTAGTAGCATATGTAAATTAATACGGTAATACTTAGTAGTCACGTGGTAATTTAAGACTTGCTGCTGGAAAGCGAGGTCAATGTCCTACCGTACTAAATCAGAATTTACGTGGTGTGTGGATAGCCACAGGTTCTGAGTAATGATTAAGTGAATTGTACTACGTGCCTCTGAACAAAAAGTATACAGTCTTATGGGGGAAATTTGTCCTTTAAGGAACAGCTTCCGGAGAGAAGGACGGGAAAGTCCGAAGACAGGAGTACGGGAAAAGAAAGAAAGAAGGACGAGGTCAGGGTAAAAGGACCAGGAAGTCCATGAGAGGGCAGAAACTAGAGTTTGGTAGGATGAACTAGGAGGAGACGTTGATATACGGTCAAAGTGAATGAAGGTGATGCAATCAATTGTGGATATTGCGCTCTTTTACCTCTCGTTATAATGATGTGATAAATCCAAATTGGACACACCTGTTAAATTCTACTTATATGATCTAATTTGAATTTGAATTACCGTTTTAAATTGTCCTGATTAAATCTGTTATGTTCTTGTCAAAAGGGGGCTCGTATTGTTTATTTCTCCCCGGTTTTCTCGCTCAGTTTTCTGTTGAAATTCCATTCTTCTTTCAGTCCCGCCGGGCTATAATATCGAGGGAGGAGGTCATCTTCTGGATAATGCAGCCAAACCCAATTAACCAACCCTCTTTATAAGAGGGCGACTTTACAGTTTATAAAAGCATTTTTTAAAATCATGGATAAGATTATATGTAAATTATAACTGATGAAAATCAATAATTTATTTTCGACATAAAATTACTTACACATTTTATATTATCCTATGCAAATATGTCCGAGTCTGTCCGAGGACTAACAATAAATGATCAAAAATGACACCATTACTTGATTGCAATACATGTTATGTTGATAAATCCTTTAATGGAAGAACTCTTTCAAGATGTAAGGATTTAAATAACACAAAAGGTTATAAGCATAGTGATGGCGAAATCCAAAATCTAGATTTTAGACGTTATTTTAAAAGAACAACTGATGGATAAAACTTTCAAAACAAAAAGAGCAAAGCAAGTATGATTGCAAGCATGAAGATTTTGTTGATTTGGATTGGCTAAAAGAAAACTGCAGCAAACAGAGTTTGTTATTTGTGTCGTACACACTTTTATTCAGCCATTTAAGAATAAAGTAAAATGATATTTTTGACAACAAATAATAATCAACCGGATGTAAAATTAAATTAATACGTCTGACATGTAATATCTAAAACATATAACAGAAAGGAGGGGGATTTTGTTTGATGTTTTTCGTAACTGTTAATACGAAATACCTTTTACGTAGTTATTTATATTGTTTTTGTCTATATACTTTACATCCTAACAATCATGCAAATTTTGAGTCAGGCAATAAATTTAGAAAATAATTATTAAAATATATCCTATATAATTTTTCATCTTGATGTTGGTAATTTATTAGAAAAAAATTTGATTTTAAACCCTGAATTAGTCGTGTTATTTATGGTAAAAATTCCTGAAAAGCGTCTGTTTTAACATTTTGAAAACACTATATAAAAAAACAAGAATGCATAATAGATATTTGCAATAAAAAGTTCTACCGATCAATCAAATAAAAGTAAAACACACAAAATTATTTTTTATATTAAATTTTGAAATTGAATGTAATGTTTATCCTTGTAAATTGAATATATAACGACTTTTTGTGTTTTTACACTAAATTATTGACGTAGTTAAATGAAGAGAATTGCTTTTAGTGACTGCCTGAGACACCAATTTTAATTTTTTTTTTATATTGTTGATATAAATAAATGATTAAAACTGATGTTTTTGACTAATTTAAAGAATAATTTTGGAAACGATATAGTTTTTAAAAAAATAATGTGTACAAAATGTATCAATAATTGAAAAAATAATGTATTGATATATAGCATCCAAAACATTTCTACATTATATTTTTAAAGACTACTATCTATCAATTTTTACTTGAAAAAACCAGCATCTTTAATATTAAATCATATCAAAAATTAGGAATGATCCCTGTAAAACGTGAATAAAACATGCTTTTTAGAAATGTATTTTTTACATTTCTATTGAAAATCGAAAAACTCATTTAAACTTCTTTTTAAAAAAATAATTATAGTTGTATAGAAATCTCAAATGTTTGTTTTAAAACAGTTGTGATTTTCAAAGAAAAAAATGAAAAAATGATCGTGTTGAACATGATGAAGGTGTGATCCTGGCTAATTACTCTGCGGTTTTGTCTCGTCTTCACCTTCCGACTGACATGTACAGTGCACGAAACGCATCCTCACACTTGGCAATTATGTTGTACTCTCTTTATTATAACCAGTTTTGCTCATTGACAAAGTATTTTATTGTTCCAATTATACAAGAAGCTTTGCCACATTTTGTTACTGATGATAATTACAAAACAACAACAGCAAGTGAACCTACTCTTGAGATTTCTTTTAAAAGAAAGAAAATAAGTAAAAGTCATGCATGTCATATATACATTAAAAACCGACTATTTCAGTAGTGGGTGTCGTTTTTTAAATTTGATTTTACATACCATTACATGTCAAGTATTCACTTTATTTGGATCATCATACATCCATATTCCTTTCGAAAGTCATTATTTAAACGCCCCGAGATTTACAAACAGCAAAATCAATGTTAAAATACGGTGACAATTTTGTACGAGATCAACCTAAACGTTTGATCCAGTACAATCCGGATTGAATGTCGCGGTTTGGGAAGTCACAATGAAAGCTACGCATTTTGATAAACAAATTCGTACTAACCTATACTGTGATGGTCTCAGTGGATAGTTTCGTATCTTGACACCTCTCTAATTTTTAAAGTAGAAGGCATGTAGCTAATTATCATAAGCCTAGCATTTATAAATTGACACAAAAGCTAAATCTTTAGTGTAGTTTAGATTTACTTTGTGTTCTGCTTGAAAATGGGTTGGCTTCTTTGGTGGGTGCATGTCACAGTTAGACTAGCACAGGAGATCAAATGCGTAATTTGGGCTGCAAATGAACAGCCAACTTGGCTTACGTATTTACATATGTCTGCTGCAGAGGTAAATATCTAAACATCGAAATGGTTGAAGGGTGATGAAAAGTATAATAAATTATTATAGCACTAGTGAACTTTATTCATGCATAAGGCACATACTGATTCTTTTAGCTGCCTTGTCACAGAAAAATATTCAAAATAGCTCTTTGTTGTCAAAAATGAATGTAAAAAAGAGGGGTTGGTGGTAATGTTAGTTCAGTATAATAATCACCTATTGTAGAAGGAATTAACATGAATGCTGCATTCAGAATCTCACATTTTTATTTGTAAAAATTATTCTCATTTTTTTGCAATAGGTCACGGCACCAGATAAACTGTCCAGTGAGACCGAAGATCAGACTCGACATGCTCTTTTCTTGACACAGATTAGTACCAGACCTCCATTGTAAAAGTCCATAGCAATCGATAATTTTTGCCTGGATGTTTTTTGATGACAGTTAAGGTACAGGACATTCAATAATCAGGATCGAATAGATTTTATTAAACAAAATTATATAGTATTTTATTTTAAACAACAATTTATATCTAAGATGAGTAAATGCGCATATATGACCTTTTGAGCCTTTAGCTCTGTACTGTTAATGTTAACGTTCACTTTTTGTCGCCAAAATTCGATGAAAAAAGACTAAAAGTGACAACTCAAAACGGTACTAACATCAGTGTCAAACCACTGGGGCTCGTTACAAAGAAAATTTGGAGTATCCATCCTTGAATCAAGAGATGAGGGTTCTAACCTGTAACAATATAGCACAATGTTATATTGATACAAGTTAGAACCCCTATCCCTTGATTCAAAAACGGGTACTCCAAATTTTCTTTGTAACGAGCGCCTGTGTGTCAAACGATATGCGTCAGGCAGTGGCGTTCTTTATCTACGAAACTTCGCTCCTGTCCCGTCACACTTCCGGTGCTTCTGGAGCCCGCGGCACGAAAGGATCTCTTTACTTAGGTCTCACTGGACAGTTTATCTGGTGAATTTTCATCCGACAATGACCAATTACAGAAAAATGAGAATAATTTTACACTGAAGATACAAATAAAAACAAACTAATGATTTTTGTAGAAAGCATACATGTGAGATTTTGACTGCAGTAATCAGGTTAATTCCTGATGCAACTGGTGGTTTTTATACTTAACCAACACTGCCACCAACCCCTAAATTTTACATTCATTTTTGACAAGAAATAGCTATTTTGGATATTTTTCTGTGACAAGGCAGCTAAAAGAATCAGTATATGCCTTATGCATGAATAAAGTTCACTAGTACTATAACAAATTAGCATACTTTTCATCACCCCTCAACCATCTAGATTTTTTAGATATTTACCTCTGTAGCAGACACACATAAATACGTAAGCCAAGTCGACAGCTCATTTGCAGCCCAAGTTACGCATTTGATCTCCAATGCTGATCTAACTGTGACAGGCAGTCACCAACAAGCCAACCTATTTCCAAGCCTAACTCAAAGTAAATCTAAACCACATTATAGATTTAGCTTATGTGTGAATTTATAAATGCTAGGCTTGTGATAATTAGGTTCATGCCTTCTACCTTAAAAATTAGGGGGATGTCAAAATACAAAACTATATCCGAGGTCTCTATCTTGCATTCGAGAAACAATTGAAGATATTCCGAGTGTTCCTATCAGAATGGGTTACCTCCCTTATAATAATGAGCTTACGTATTTCATTTCCTTGAAGACGGAAGACTTGACAGACAAGGTAGGACCCATATGCTGGTTCTTTAAGCCTTATTTAGATAATGTAATTTTATCTGAGAAAAAGGTCAAGCTTTAAAAATTGTCGTTTTGAGGTATTTCACTATATTTTAAATGAAAACTAGTGTATAGTTCTACTTGGGTATTTTTTTTCGGTTGTTTTGAAGGGTCTTGATACTGTCGACATTGTGTAGTCGAGTACAACCTGTACTACAGGTGGGTGGTGGATGGGATTTTGATTGTGATTGTAAAGAAACGGCTACAGATTATGGGAATATATGATGTCCCTTTTTTCGTTTAGGTATCCTGCAGCATTTAGCAGTGAATGTGTGACAGAATAACTTGTGATAAAAACGTGTTTGAACACACTTTGATGTAGTGTAAAGTGAGTGAAAATTAAATGCCACTGAAAATTACGACTTTGTTTTTAACATTCTATTGTCACAATAGGATACAGTGGGATTGGGCACAAATTCTAACATCTTAAATTAGCCCTCTTCCCACATATAGCATATTGAACATACTAAACCAACGAGTAGGTCTCTTTTTTCTTTTATTCCGACAGCGGAAAAAAAAGAAGCAGAGACCTACTTGTAGGTCTACAACATTATAAGATAACAAATTGAATGAAAAATTATTGGGGGGAGAGAGAGGCAGGCACAATGACAGTAATCACGATTTGAGTAAGTTAATGAAATCGTCCTCCAGTGATTATATATTTTCGTTCTTGATGTAAAGTTCTATTTTACATTTGCATCCCCTTTCCCCAGAGCAGTAAATCTAAGCTAATTGTTGCATATGTAGTTTAAAGTAATTATCTAATCAGCTAAGTTCATCGTCTACGTACATGTTTCCAGAACATGAAGAAATGTGTGGTGGTTCTAATCCCACCGCAGGAACAAAAGGAGTGTCAGGAAGTTGAACATAGTTTTGGGCTTGTTTAATAATTGTTTTGCTAGATATGATATTTGGACAAAGGTACTGTTGAGGGTACAAAAGATGATTTGGTAGAATTTAGCCTGAAATTGCAAATGACCATATTATTTGAATGTCAGAGGTTATATTTGGTTGTTAGGATCCAGGGGGATGGAGTAATTAAGTGATATAATCAGGAGTTCTGCTCGTTTTGATGTTTTTGAGTGTTAGCAATTTTCATATTTTTCTTGTAGAATCCAGACTTTCCCACCCTATTTCTAAATAGAGAATTTGCCTGCTAGTGTGTTTTGGAAATCCTGTAACTATTCTTGTCACCCCAGACTGTAGTTTTTCCAACTTTTCTGAATCAATCAATGAACATCTGTCCCAGAATACAATGGCATATTCCAGATAGGCCTGATATAAGTTATATACAGTTTTGATAACGTTTGCCTGCCAAGTTTGTATTTTAGTTCTCAAAGATTGGCTGTTCAAGAGGATGCTGTTTTTAAAATGCTAGCAGTGTGACAAGTCCATTTCATGAAAGTAATAATCCTAGAACCCACAAATTTATGTTTAGTATTATCAAAAAAAAGTTCAGGATTATTTATTGTGTTTTTGTTTGTGAAAAACATAGCCACTGTTTTTTCTGGATTAAACTTTAAGAACCATATGCGGTTTTATTGGATCATTACTCATAATAAGTGGATGAATAATGCAGAGATGAGTCATGTGCAGAAAGATAAGTGAGAGAGCTCATAGCACTGGCTATATCGTTTAAATAAATTTGAAACAAGAGTGGCTTAAGCACC